>JASDDO010000014.1:222369004-223619004 GCA_030015575.1 Agapanthus africanus
AGTTTATTTCATTTTCTGTTATGCCACTGTTTAGGCATTGCTTTTCATTCCAGTTGTATTTTCTTTTCCTGCATTGTACAAAGAATGTCATTAATAAAAGTTGCTGTTATTTTCTATATTATTCGTCTCTTGTGATTTACTTTATATTGCTTAGTTACGCTTAGCGTATATACTTCTGAGTATATACGTAGCGGGCCTCGTCGCGTCCACTTCGCCGTACACTGGGAAGCGGGGCGTGACAGGTTTTGTTGGTGGCCCATGCAGGTCAGAGCTGTATGAATCCCTGTCATGCAGTTCTGGTCTGCGTGAACAACCTAAGCAATATAACACAAGAACCAGCAACTAAAACATTCTTTACAATTCATGTTCCTTGAATCTTGCAAATTTCTATTCCTTGAATCTTATCATTTCATGTATTTGAATCTGTCCTAATCCAGATTTTTCTTCAGGATTATGGATTCCCCGAACAACACCAGCACCAACGTCAACAACACCCCATCAGCACTACCTCTCACACCAGCTGTTCCCGCACCACCCACTGAGCAAACGATGTTATTTGATGCGATCCGTAGTCTTCTCGAGGGACAGCAACAACTTCTGAGTCGTCCTGAGACAGATGCACCGGGAATAAAGCAATTCAGAGCTTTGCACCCAAAGCAATTTTCGGGTAAAGGAAGTCCTCTCGAAGCAGAAGAATGGGCACAAAGCATCGAAGACGATCTGGCAGCAGCTTAAGTGCCAGATAACGCTTGGGTCCGTGTAGCAAAGCTACAGCTCACGGATAATGCTTGCAATTGGTGGAAGGCGGAGGAAACCCGTCTAGCGCAGCCGATTGAATGGAAGACATTTCGCGAGAAGTTTGACGCGAAATATTTCCCTGTGACTGCCAGGTTCGCTATAGAGCAGCAGTTTATTCATCTACAGCAAGGATCAATGTGGGAGAAATCGGTGGATGAATACGATGCTGAGTTCACTATGTTGAGCCGGTAAGATATGTCACAATAGTTCAATTTTTTTTAAATATCACATACTACACAGCTAACACAATCTTTAAACAGATTCGCGGCACACCTGATACCGACGAACGAGATCAGAGCCCGTCGTTTTCAGCAAGGTTTGGACACAGAGATCAAGGCTGCTCTAGCCACAGGAAAGTTTTTGACTCATGAGGAAGCCGTAGAAGCTGCCCGCAGTTATGAGGCAGTCATAAAAGAGAGGGGCAGACCTCAGTCTGCAGGAGTCAAGCGCCCTGCCAACCAGATGGCAGGTGGAGCCACGTCCAGACCATCTTTCGTGCCGAGGCGACCCGGAGTACCAACTCAACGTCCTAGCCCAGCCTTTTGCACCTACTGCAAGAGAACTGGACATATAATGAAGGACTGCCGTCGAGCCAACCGCCTCTGCTTAGTCTGCGTTTCGGCCACTCACGATATTGGATCTTGTCCTCAAAGGCAGAACTCAGTTGCTGCACCCAGGCCAGCAAATACTTATCAGCAGCGACCAGCTCTTTAGGCACCTGCTCCCAGACTTGCACTGCCTGCACCACCTAGAGGACCACAAGCTGCACCACCTCCTCGACAGTTCCATCAAGCTCAAAGGAACGTTCAGAGGAATGCTCCTCAGGCCAGGAGGAACGTGCCGAAGCGCCAGGCTTTCATGATGTCTGTGGAAGAAGCTGAGGCCACTGGCCAAGTCATTACTGGTAAACTTTCCTTCCCAAACTTATCTTTTAGTCTTGGTTAACTACACATTTTCCCTATACCTAAAACCTATCCCATATACCTTAGGTACAATCCTAGTAACTTCACTACCTGCACTTGCACTGTTTGATACTGGAGCATCCCACTGCTTTATGTCGCAACGGTTTGTCCGAACCCATGCGATTCCAGTCTCACCGCTTGTATCCAGCTGGAACGTCAGTTCCAGAAATGGTGTTCTAAAGGCAACTATGGGATACAGCATGTGTCCAGTCGTCGTCTGCAGTCGAGAATTTTACGCTGACTTCAAAGTACTGGACATACCGAATTTCGATGTGGTTCTAGGAATGGACTGGCTTGGAACCTTTTATGCTACCATCGACTGTCGTCAAAGGAGGGTAGTATTTGAGATTCCAGATCATCCGGTCTTCTATTTCAAGAGTGGAGATCGTACACTGGAGCCAAGTACTTACAAAGCAAAGCCAAGAGAAGCAGTAGTTGCAGCAGCTCAGGCAGAGGAAGAATCAAGACCGGAGGTAGTTCGAGAGTTCGACGATGTATTCCCTGAAGATATATCAGGTTTGCCTCCCGATCGAGCTCTTGAATTCAGTATTGACTTAGTACCAGGAGCACAACCAGTGATCAAAGCACCGTATAGACTAAGTCCGGAAGGATTGAAAGAAGTTCGAACACGGTTGGACGAATTACTGGCGAAAGGATGGATTCGTCCCAGCACTTCAAGTTGGGGAGCACCTGTACTGTTGGTGAAGAAGAAGGAAGGTTCATACAGAATGTGCATCGACTATAGGCCTTGAACGAAGTTACTATAAAGAACAAGTATTCACTCCCGCGCATCGACGATTTATTCGATCGGCTAAGTGGATCTTGTGTCTTCTCTAAACTAGATCTTCGTTCAGGTTATCATCAAGTAAAGGTCAAGGAGGCTGATATTCACAAAACAGCTTTCAGAACACGCTATGGACATTACGAATTTCTAGTAATGCCATTTGGAGTGACCAATGCACCAGCAATCTTCATGAACCTTATGAACCAAGTTTTCCGGGAGTATTTAGACAGGTTCGTTGTCATCTTCATCGACGACATCCTGGTATATTCTAAGAATCGGAAAGAGCATGCGGAGCACTTACGAATTGTCCTGGAAACACTTCGACAACATAAGCTTTATGCCAAATACAGCAAGTGCGAGTTTTGGCTAAAACAGGTTGGTTTTCTTGGACACATCGTATCAGGAGAAGGGATTTCTGTGAATCCAGTAAAAGTTTCAGCAGTTAGCGAATGGCCTACACCAAAATCAGTGAAGGATATTCGGAGTTTCTTGGGTTTAGCTGGATATTACAGAAGATTCATTGAAGGCTTTTCGAAGATAGCAACACCCCTGACCAAGCTCACACGAAAAGATGAAGAATTTGTGTGGTCAGAAGCATGCGAGCAAGCTTTCGTAGAACTCAAGACAAGACTGACATCTGCACCTATTCTCGTCATACCGGATCAATCTGGAAGATTCGAAGTGCATTGTGATGCATCCGGTAAGGGATTATGGTGTGTTCTACATCAGCACGGTAAGGTTGTGGCTTATGCTTCAAGAAAACTGAAGACTCATGAGCGCAATTATCCGATGCATGATCTGGAGTTGGCAGCCGTCATTTTTGCTCTCAAGATTTGGCGCCACTACTTACTTGGTGAACGAGTGAACATCTACACAGATCATAAAAGTCTGAAGTACGTGTTTACTCAAAAGGAGTTGAATATGCGGCAGAGAAGATGGTTAGAACTTATGGCGGATTTTGACATCAACTTGTAATATCATCCAGGAAAGGTGAACGTAGTACCTGATGCTCTTAGTCGCCAACCACTAACAATGAATCTCACCGTACAGTGGAAGCTTCAGCAGGACCTACATCAGATGGAGATTGAACTAGTCATGCCAGGTGATGTTTCAAATTTGATGAATCTACAAGTCCAATCAACCATTGTCAACCAGATCAAGGCAGCGCAAGCCAGCGATGCTAAGTTGCAAAAGATCAGAGAACAAGTGGAGAATGGACTCAGAACAGATTTCATCATTCATGAAGACGGATCTTTGAGATACGGCAGCAGATTGTGTGTACCAAAGGGTCCTGTTCGGGAAGAGTTAATGAAAGAAGCTCATAGCTCTCCCTATTCAGTACATCCTGGAGGTACCAAAATGTACAAGGATCTACGTCAGAATTATTGGTGGCATGGAATGAAGCGTGAAGTAGCCAGAAGCGTCGCAAAATGCTTGGTGTGTCAGCAAGTAAAGGCTGAACATCACAGGACAGCTGGACTACTTCAACCGTTACCAATACCAGAATGGAAGTAGCAGCATATCACGAAGGACTTTGTAACTGCTCTTCCTCGCAGCACAAAGGGTAACGATGCGATTTGGGTCATTGTGGATCGACTCACAAAGTCGGCTCACTTCATCCCATTTCGAGTTGGCCAATCAACTGAGACATTAACGAAGAAGTACATGGAGGTAATAATCTAATTTAAGATTTAAACTCTTCATACTGTACTATCTCTGATACCCATGAACTCATATAGGAAATTGTGAGACTTCATGGAGTACCGGTCTGCATTGTCTCCGATCATGACACCAGGTTCCGATCGCAATTCTGGCAGAGTCTGCAAGCTAGCTTGGGAACAAGTCTGAACTTCAGCACGGCTTATCATCCACAAACAGATGGTCAGTCGGAACGAACTATTCAGATCTTGGAGGATATGCTCAGAGCATGTATGCTCGACTTCAAGGGATCGTGGGAAGATAACCTGCATCTTGTGGAGTTTGCGTACAACAACAGATACCAAGCAAGCATAGGAATGGCACCTTTTGCAGCATTGTATGGAAGGAAGTGTCGATCGCCATTAAGTTGGGACGACATCGGAGATAGAGAACTCCTTGGACCAGAGATGATAGTAGCGACCGTTGATGTGGTTCGTACTATCAGGGAAAGAATGCGCATAGTCCAAGATAGACAGAAACACTGGGCTGATGCGAAGAGACGACACTTGGAGTTCCAGCCAGGAGATCATGTATTCCTGAAAATCTCTCCGAACCGCGGAGTGATCAGATTTGGAAGACGGGGAAAGTTGAGTTCGAGATACATTGGACCGTTCGATATACTCGAACGAGTCGGTGAGGTGGCATATCGTTTAGCGCTTCCACCCTCATTGGAAGGAGTGCATAACGTGTTTCACATATCTCAACTCAGAAGGTATGTGAGTGACCCCAGCCATGTACTTGATCATTCCGAGCTCACGATACAGTCCGATTTGTCTTGTGAGCAACAACCTGTGGAGATCCTGGACAGAAAAGTGAAGACACTTCGGAACAAAGAAGTTAATTTGGTCCGGGTAATGTGGAGGAAAGACACTCCAGGAGAATCCACGTGGGAAAGGAAGGATGAGATGCGTGCAAGACATCCGTACCTTTTTGTAAACTAGTCCTTAAATAAAAGTTGTAAATTTCGAGGACGAAATTTTTGTAAGGAGGGTAGATTGTAACAACTCCAATTTTGTATACCAAAAATTTGCTTTAAATATAAGTGTATACTTGGAGTATTGATGTTGCTGGAAACAATTTAAGTATCTAATTCCTTACAATAATTACAAGAAAGGACTTGTAGCTCATTGGTAATACCTTGCACTGCTGAACCAAGCCATCAGAGTTCGAATCCCATGCCCCACATAATTTTTATATCCTTTTGTTTTAATTTTTTTTTAGAAGTCAAACGGTCAAACAGCCATAACTCATAATTTATTGCGAATTAAAAAAATTAAAGTATACCAAAACCTCCCCCAGACCGAACTCGACCCATCGGCACCCGACTCGGCCATGACTCGGCCGAATCGGCCGGCGCCGCCGGCCGGACTCGGCCGGTCGGCCAAGTCGTCAACACGAAAATTTTTCGTGTTGACCTGGTCTAACCCCCTGTATACTTCAATTTTCCAGTACTGTTACCAATTTTCAATTAAATCTCTTTTAAGACCAAATTTAATGAATTTTTAATGATTTTTACATTTTTTAAAAATATTTTTTAATCCAAACCCTAACCCTAGCCTAGCCCTATATAAAGACCCCTATCCTCTACCTTTTCCCCTCACAACTCTAAGTCCACTCTCCCAAATTCTCGAGAACTCGGTACGAAGAACGAGAAGCGAAGCGCTACCGAAATCGACGACGGATTCCGGCGACCGGATCAGAACCTTCGCGACGTTTTCGACGAATCGACAACCACCACATCCATTAGCTTCCTTAGCTTGTCCAAACCGTAAGTCCCATCCCTTCTATCTCTCTTTTCTATAAGTGTAAAAATACGACTTTTTGGAACCCGACGGAAATCGGACAAACCGATTTCCGATTCGGTTTTTCTATAAATTTCCACTTGTCACCTAATACATATTATTTACCCATATTCATGTTGACTGTTAATCACCCATAAACCAATTTAATCAAACTTTTTCACATAAAATGATAAGTTCTTTGCAAAACCGTATTCCTTTCATAAAAATACCATGAAGTTCATTTTTCTTAGTTTAATTAATTCCCTCACTCCTAAATAGGTTTATCTTGATCACTAAACTTGTAGAACCCAATTTGAATGAAATTTCACACATAAAATGATAACGTTTTTAAATACCGTATTCTTACGCTATAATACCTTTAAGTTTAATATGTCATGTTTTACCTTTAAACTTCACCAAAACTTAAAATAAGTCACGAGGTAATGACCTACCTCTACACACACTCAATATAACCCTAATTGATAAATATCAAAACACAGAATACGAAATTACAGGACTTTTCACTAAAATACCCTAATCTTTATTTTAAAGCTTTAAGTTGTAAACTTTTCTAGATAAAATCTTTTAATAAAATGAAAACACGATTGGTCATGGACATCGATCGTTTATCTAAACTGTCTTGTGGTGACTAGGCAAGTGTGTCTAAAGCTAGTGGTTTTTAATTAGGCCCACGACTGTGGTTCCTTCCCACTTACCTGGCACTTACCTGGCCGCAATTGACGGTGAAGAGGCAATTTGGGGGTTCTAATGACTCATCGTTTAGACCTTAGAAATAGGCTAGTTGGTTTAGGAAACCCTAATAACTAAAATACGGAAAACTGTACTCTTTTGCAAATAAATACCCCATATTTATAAAACCATTTTCCCAAATGAAAAGTATTTGTTAAACCTAAGCAAAGCGCCGCTACAACCCACTTTTGGGGAACCTGTTAGGGATTGTACGGTTCATCGTGCACCCGCAGGCTAGTAGTGCGAGATTCAGACCTCCGCAAGGAGCATTCGGTCTCGAAAGTTTCAAAATTCGATATTTAGGGAAAATGAGATTTTTCTAAATAAAATATTTATATAAAATTATTCATGTGTTAATATATATATAATTATCATTTAAACATCTATTTTATCATAATATAAGTTTCCACAGTTTTTCTAAAAAATTACAAGATTAAAAGTTACACTAAAATACCATGAATTTCAGATAAAACAATTAATACTTTTATTAGGATATATTCACTAGAATAACACAAATAAAATTCACATTCATTATAACAATAAAGACGATTATTAAATACTTGAGGTATATTTTGAAAACTATACAAAAGTACTTTTTACATAAAACCCCCTCAAGTTTTACAAATTACAATAAGGCCCCTAGCTAATATTGAACTTCAAATTATCTTTCTTTTAGTCTGACTCGGGTTAGAGTCTGACTATTCCTGACTCGAATATGATTCAAGTCAATCTTTATTCTTTTTATATTCCAGTACGATTTGAATACATGAAACCCTGAATCCAGTTAACAATATATTCTTTTGACTGAATCAAACCATGGATATTCATCCATTATCCTGATATTCCATTTACCTGATTATACAGTTGCAACATGTTTACTGATATCATGGTTTTGGTCAGTCATCCAACTTACATATTCCAATACTACAATACTGTTAAAACACTACGGGGTTTAAGGGGTAGATTGGTACGGAAAATGTTAAAAGTGGCACGAGGTGGTCAGATTAAGACACCTAACCTGAATCCTATTGCTGTTGTACCGTGGCATAACGGTTCCTTGTACTTTCCTTTTGCCCTGATCTCTAGCATATAGAGATCCCCCTCGTATACACTGGCATCCTTCGGTACCAAGCTACAAACAACAGCGTTACACAATGTTCTATAATATTCAACAATATAATGCTTTAGAAAATACTGTTACTCTGTCATTCTCATTCTTCTTATTCTTTGGGACTTACCGAGCGACCTGTTCGCTGACGATATTCTATTTCCTTCTTCTTTGAATGTCGTCAGGTGCGTTGGACCAAGCTGAGATCGAGCCCACCGGTGAAGATTTGGAGCAGTTCCAGGAAGATCCAGAGCTCTAGTTACTGTACCTTGTTCTTTCCAGTTTATTTCATTTTCTGTTATGCCACTGTTTAGGCATTGCTTTTCATTCCAGTTGTATTTTCTTTTCCTGCATTGTACAAAGAATGTCATTAATAAAAGTTGCTGTTATTTTCTATATTATTCGTCTCTTGTGATTTACTTTATATTGCTTAGTTACGCTTAGCGTATATACTTCTGAGTATATACGTAGCGGGCCTCGTCGCGTCCACTTCGCCGTACACTGGGAAGCGGGGCGTGACAAGCGGTATGTTGGAAGAGTTCCAAGCAAGATACCGTAGCAGACTCGACAATGGAGGCTGAATACATCGCTGCTAACGATGCTGCCAAAGAGCTTGTCTGGATAAAGTTCATTATTGAACTTGGTGTGGTTACATCCATTGAGAATCCAATACCCTTATATTGTGATAACAATGGAGCTGTGGCTTTGGCCAAGGAACCCCGGTTCCACCAGCGATCCAGACATATTTTGTGGCGGTGTCACCTGATCCAGGAGATAGTTGATCGCCGGGAGATCGAGATTAGGAGAGTAGATACGAAGAACAACATGGCGGATCCACTCACGAAGGCCCTCACGCAGTTTGAGAGACTTTTTGGGATATTTGGTATGAGATACTATAACAACCGGGCTTAGTGCAAGTGGAAGATTGTTAGGAATACGTATGCCCTAAAGGCCATTATTGTATGATATAGTGGATGCTTGGATATATATAGAAAGAACTTTCTTGCTCGACATGATAGTATGCTATCTGGTTGCTCTTTATCTTAACATGTACACTTGTTTTAGTATATCGTCTCTCTGATACATGTTGATAAAGCCCTTAGGATGTAGGCTTGACCGCCAGGACTATGATGGAGATCATACCAGTGGGGCTTGTGTAGTCCGCAAGCACATCCTTTAACTGCTCCTAATCGAGGGAATATCGAGACAGGGCATCGATATTCCAGAGTAGACTGGTGTGTATGTTTCTTGACCCTGTATGGGACGATGGTTGATCCCACAACCATTGGTGTTTGACATCAAAGATTGTATACATGTGCTCATTGGAGAATGGATACACCGAACAGGACTCGCTGGGAACTCCTAGATGGTACCATACATATCGTCACATAGCAGTTCTCGGGTGACACTTGTACATGTTAGTCTGTAGACCCGAAATTGCCATAGTGTCTTGTGTGGTTCCCGTTGTGCTTTGATTTCTCCCTACCACGGCTCAAAGACGTCGTGCAAACAGGTGGATTTTAGGTACAGTCCCGAGTCACATGGAGGCAGTGAGCGATAGGAGGGGTTTCGTTTCTCCCGGTGTTGGGAGTTGATATTGCGCTATGCACGATTGGCTATAACAGCAAGTTCCTAACCAGGGCTGATGAGATTTACTGGTAAGTGTAATCAGTAGTTTCTCGAAAGATTATAGGCCACACATCGGAATGACTTACCAAGTTATTGGGGTCTGACGATTCCACCCCCAGACTAGATATGCGATATATCATACGAAGAGACCGGACTGTACGGTAAATATTGCTTATAGGCTCTACATAAGTTTGGACAAACTTGCTTGTTGATCTTCTATTCGTTCAATACCTGGGTAGCCGTTACGTCCAGCTAGTACCGCTGACGGCTTGTGGGTATCTGATGTGATCATATTCTACTGCTGACGTATTGACGAGCCTTTAAAGTTCCACACCGAGGTTTCCTAGTTCAAACGAAAAGAAGTAGGGCATATATGGAGATATATGCGGGAGCTTAACTAAATACGAGTATGCGATACCGTATTCTAATCTAGCGATATTTGATATCGGTTAGCTTATATGTGATATAACCGGATTATTGAATCAAGTGTTGATTCAATGATTTGATTTATGTATATATATTTGATATTGGCCGGTTATATATGATATGACCGGATTATTGAATCAAGGGTTGATTTAATATCTAATATTGAATATTAGCTGGTTATATGTGATATAACCGGATAATTGAATCAAGTGTTGATTTAATATTTTGATATACATATATAAATGATATTAGTCGGTTATATATAATATAACCGGATTATTGAATCAAGTGTTGATTTAATAATTTGATATATATTTATATATTTGATATATATATATATATATATATATATATATATATATTAACTAATATTAGGTCACTTTAGATTTTCTTCTTTATATATATATATATATATATATATATATATATATATGAATTGAAATTGTATCGTGGTTGATGATATATAAGATCAGGATGTATGAGAATAACACTAGAGAAAAGGAATAATTGGATGATTTATATTAAAAGAAAAGGATTAAAAAAAAATGGGGAACGAGTCATGGCTTTGGAAACTTGGAAAAGCATTGAGAAGCCATGACTCATCTCATATTTTTGTTTTCTTAGATATTTAATCATCCTTATTTATCCTTAAATATATAAAAATAATGGAAGAAAGAGGCCATAGGAGGGAATTTTCTCCTATGGCGTCGAAAAAATACAATCTCCACCATTTTTTCCGACGATCGCCATCCATCATCATCATCGTTATCATCTAAAATGTGCATACACCAAATTTCATGTGATTCGACCACTTTTTCACCGTTGAATTAGCAATGTAAAAAGTTCTATTGTCGGTAAACCATTAATTTTACACCAACTAAATAAACAGTGAAAAAATGGTATAATCACATGGAATTTGGTGTATCCACATCTTAAATGATAAAAATGAAGGTGATGTATGCCGATCGTCAAAAAAAATTATGGAGGGTGCATTTTTCCAAGTTCATTTCCTTCTTCATTCTCTTCTCTAAATATTTTCTTAGTTGAGAAAAGAAAAGAGAAAAAGATTTCTAGTGAGCAAATCTCCTATTTTATCAATTTACACTAATCTAGCCTATTAGTTTAGATTGTTTGTTTCACTAATACCTTGATCAGCGAAGAGTGAGTTTGAGTGAGAGAGAGTTCAAGGTGGATCATTGTCGGCATCGAAGACAACAAGCAAGCTCGATCCTTTCTCAAGTGGAGTCAAAGAAGCGTTCTAGAGACTACTACTTGGAGTTTTAGAAGTAAAGGACCGGTCTACAAAGCTTGTAAACCCTCTTCGCTTAGTTTAGAACTAGTTTGCTTAACTTAAAACCCTAATTCTCTAGTTCGATTCTAGGTTAGTATATTTAGACCTTTAGATTTTTTAAAATTACACACTTGATGCTTGTTGAAATCTTGTAAATGTGCTAAGACATATTTTCAGGTTGCACCTTCTATTGTAGTCAGGTGGTCCTATTAAATATAATAATTCTAGTATCTTTATGCGAAATATAAATGTGACGACAACCTTACCAAATCCTATCTTGTCCGGATTCAGATAAGATAAGATAATTGTCTCAACAATATCCCTACGGTGGAAGGCCAATAGATCTAAACTTCATAAATTTTGATCTATCTGCACCTGTATACAATTTTGGTTTGATAAATGGAGAGCACAAATTTACAATTATATTAATGAAAAATATTTTCTCATTACCATTGTTTTAATTCTAAAATTATTTCAAAACAATTCCGAACTCAATTATAATTTTCATAATTAAACTAATAACAATTGATAGATTATATCATATAACCTATCCATAACAATTTATGTCATGTATGAAACTTTTCCATAAAATATATAATTTTCCGAACAATAAATTTCATGCCCTATTTGCAATATCATATAATGCAACATATTAAAACTACTTCAAAATTAATTTAGGTCTTTTCTTCAAAAGAAATATATATGAAAACTATTTTTATATCATGTAAAGTGACTAAAATGTAATTTCTGTAATTACACGGATTTACAATTAAGTTTCAAAAATTTAGTCAACAGCAAGAGTCTGAAACGAAGTACTTATAAGTTAAGGGGCCAATTCAGAATTAGCCTTAGATTAACCCTTCAAGAAGATGGGCTCAAAACTAAATTACTTTCAAAGTGAGGACCTGGAAATAATTTTCCATCCCCCATCAAGTCACCAGCCTCCGCGTGGGATTCATGGTAAGGTACTGTTCATGTCTAATAAATACCCGACCGGTTTCTATTTGCAACCGCTGCCACACCTTTGGGCAAGACGACAGCGCCACCGCCGGCGTCTTTGGACTACGGCTTCACCGGTGACCACCGCGGTCGCCGGTGAACAATAACCTTCTTCTTCTTCTTATTATTATTATTATTATTATTATTTGATTTCAAATAAATTTTCAATTGATTTCTAAAACCAAATCTCTTCATTTTATAAAATCAATCAAACAGATTCCATAACCCATTGTCTGATGTAATTTAGTTAATGTAATTAATTAATAGATCCAATCTATCTAATTATATCATGATCAATTAAATTTCAAAAACAAATTAGGTTATTCATATAAAAATTGAAGAACCCCTAATCAGATTAAATCATATTTAATTAATTAAGATCTAAATTTTTATGAACAATTCAGGTATTATAATTAAGATTTTTATCATATAAAAATCTTAAAATCCTAATCTAATTAAATCATATTCAATTAATTGCAATCCAACCTATTTATGAACAATTCATAATATTAGGGTATTGCAAAATTTAAGGTTTTATCAAATTAACAATTAAAGAACCATAATCTAAATAGCACCATAGCTCTAATACCAATTGAAGAAAATATATGCATGTCTATAACGGAAACACATGCATCAAGTTTCCTAAAAACACATAGCTAATATACCAATTGAAGGAAAATGTATGCATGTCTATGGCGTACCTTTGCTTCATCTCGGTCATCATATATAAACAAAGTAACTTTTGATAGCATTCACAAATGCAAAAGCGAAGTCCACCAAGTTCTGTGAAAGAGACATCTCCATGGATTGATAGACATGCAAATAGTTTTAAGAGGAAATAGTCATAATTCAAAATCTTAAACTCATGGCAAACTATTGCCCCTTTTATATAGGGTTGTAGTACAATACCTCAAACCCTAATATCTGATGTAGGACTAAAAACCCACATATTAATAATACAATAATTATATTATTAATTAATGATATTTCTTTTATGGTCGTGTCTAAATCTTCCACCGAAAGGTTTATAGATGGGACCAATTGGATCTCATATCAAGAGCCAACTATCAGTTAACTTAATTCGTAATTAATTAATAGCCTTAATTTAACAGTCAAACTCATATCTTGCCAACTGTTCATAAAAGCACTATAATGATGTGAGATGATAATAAATATCAATTTACATGCAATCCTTTCCGACATCAAGTCACTTATACTTAAGCCATTAAATAAGCAGGATATGTTCACCTAATTGCTCAAGGCTAAAATTTCATTCCCCATAAACACATTCATTTCAAAAATAAGTATTACTATAATAATATAATTTTGAAAAATATTTCTCAAAACATCCGTCGATAGGATTTTTACGCCTTCATGGAAATGAAAGTAAACTAATTCTCGTCAACATGAGAATGTCGGATTCTATCTAGACATCTATTGTCCTCCTAAATGTATTTAAACAGCCCAATATTTCAGGTTTGTTATTCTTGTCAGACGACAAGAAGTACCATCATATCAAACCTTACTAAATGACAGATTGAAGACAGCAATGTCGTCAAATCAAAGGGATTATGTAACTGTTTAAATTCTCTATCTCATAAGTAACATATCTTAGAAAATTCAAACGTAGTCATGTACTACATGTATCACAATACGTGCTTATGACACGTACCTGAAGAATCTCCATTCTTGATGACTGAGACACATCATCACCTCTAACATGTCTGTGTCATGCATGATAGCCTGTTACAAGGCTAGCTATCCCATACTAATTATAGGCTAAATACTCATTTAAGATATCACTATATTTGACTATGTCTCCATACAAGTGACACATCACAACTCATGATCTAAGAATATAATTTCTAGGGATATTATAACAATTATAAATACATATGACCCAGTTAACCAATTACTTTTAGAGTAACTATAAAATCAAATTAATATTTAATAAATAATACAAGAATTGTATTGAATGTGTAAGGGCACATACAACTACTCTAGCAACCACAAGTATTTTAGGCTTGGAACTTGAGTATTGGAGAGTTGTCGGCAACTTCTTAGACCAAGGGACCAAAACCCTATGGCCATATTTGATAGTTAGAATTAAAGTCCATAGGAATGAATTTAGTATTAAAATGTGATGGAATGCATTTGCAATCCAAAAAATATATGTATTCAAATGCATTTTGGTAACATAATGCATGTTTGGATTGTTAGGTAAGGATACCATTAAAGTGGGAGGGAGAAAGAGAAAATGAGAATATTGTAACATTTCAAGAGAGAAAAGGAGAGTATTTGATTGGAAAATCGGGTCTTTGTCAATTTTTAAATTCCAATGGATGAGGGGTATTTTTGGGATCTTTTCCATTGGAATTGTTCATCAAAAATTCATCCAAACAACCAAATTTTTAGATTGGCTCAATCCAATGGAAAAAAGTAATCTAGCCTTTTGTTCCATTAGATTATGCCTATCCAAACATGGGCTAATTGTTTTGAGAGCCAAGGACCTCAATCCCGCTTTCCCCTTTATGTGGTATATAGAAAGCCCTATTGGGAGCAGGATCAAGCCATTTTTTGGCTTTTAGCACGGAAAATTATGCCCTGCCCCTTGGTTTCTATGGTAAGTCGTATTTCGCCTCCAAAACCCGCTGGCTTCTATCTGTAATTCGTATTTGGCCCCCAAAAACTTAGAATTTACTAAGATAAAAATCCCCAGCAATTTTAGTTCCGCCCCGCCCCTGGCTTCCATATAAATTTGCCGCCTTTTCTTGTCCTATCTCAATTCAAACAAATTTTTACTCAGCCCTCTACATTTCAGTGAAGTTTCCAATTGTCCTGATGCAATTAAGCACACAGCAGAATGCGCAGTTCATAATTGAACAATACAAATGGCATTTCAGCATCAAATTTCTCATTAATAAGCTGGGTCTTGTAAGGATGTCTCAATTTCCAGAAACACCCATCATAAATGTAAGTAGCATGATTCATCAATATCTTTTATTTTCTTTGAACAATAGACCAGTTCATGAAGCATCAATATTTTGCTCAACTACAACTCTACTATTAGGTAACCTGATGCATCCAAGATTTGATCCTGAGGTCTCTTGCTAAGAGATCAACTACAGCTTCACCACTGGGCTATAAAAACACTCGTATATTTCATTGAATTAAAAAAGATAAAACAGGGATAATTTATGTCATATATTATGTTCTCAGCCCTTCATGTTGCTGTAACAACAATTTATACAGCTGCAACCAACAGAGCCCAGCGACCAATAAAATTTTGAACAAAACTGACATGCTATCTTTAAAACAACACATTATGAAGGGGCAAAAATCAAAACTAAATTATCCAGATCTGCATTGAAATAAGTTTCATCAAGGTTAATAATGGAAGTATGAAACAAATCAAGGTTAATAATGGAAGTATGAAACAAAACAAAATAATCAAACTGGAATCTCACTAGAACTAAGGTTTGTAATGAGCATCAAAATGGTACTGATGATATTATAAATTCAAACAAAAAAATTCACAACAAAGGCTTCTGATTAGTAGTTTTGGTGTGTGATATACCAAGAAGAATCGATAATTAATACATGTAACAATTATCAGCTTTAACCTTAAAGGTACAAACTACAAAAATGGGGGGTTTGTAACCTCAGTTGCTCCCCCAATTGGACTTTAACTGAGAAGCTCATTTACACAGACATTTTGCAGGTCTTGATGCATTTTCTTCCATTGCTGAACCATTTGCGATGATCTCTTGCATTCTTGCCTTAGTCTTTCAAGCTCCATTTCCGCAGCACCCAACGAACCTCGTTGCTGGCAAGAAGATAAACACAGAATAAAATAAGCAACTGATGTCTTGCTTATTACAAAAAGCGTCAAGAGATTGCATCAGTTTTCAAGTGACCATAACATGCAAAAAATAATTCTCACAAATAGAACGTTGCTGATTTATATTCTTTTATTCAGTCTAAGGCAGCATATCTACCATAAGGAGATAAGAATGATTTCCTATTCAGAGTTTGCATGTTCTTTAGCATTTAAAAAAAAGGATAAAGAACATGTTTTTTGGAGTTCACATGCCCAAAATCAAAGCATTGATCTGTTTAACGCATAATCATCAAGAACACATGGAAATGCCCCAAAACCTTTTAAATTAAAATTTTCTAAGTGAATAAGAAATCGCAATAAACAAAAATCAAAGTAATGATGAGCTAATAAACTGGCGGTTGAAAAGTATGCTCGTAGAATTGGACTTCATATAAAATAGAAGAGACCGCTATAACAAAAACAATAAAATTAAGCAAAGAGTCTAGGCCAAAAGATTAAATTTAAGTCATCTAGTCATATACTCACAACTTCTTATTAATTAAGTATAATGGAAAAGAAAAATACTTTTTCTACCTGGATGGTGGAAACCATGTAGGCTACATGGATTTCCATTGAATAAAAAATAGGCATGGTATCCACCTCATAGGGAATTGCACCCTCTACCCCATCTTGTACCCAATAAGTGTCCTTGTAGATGATGTGGATTACTACATGGGTTGGAGAGGTTTTTCTCAAAAAGAAAATGGCGGTCCCAATTAACTTCAAAATAAGTGAAAATAAATAATTTGCAGGCGAGAAAAGATTTTGCTAATAGAAGTAACTTTATCACATACACATCCAAACACAAAAAGGTAGTAAAAAGGGTTAACCTGAAGGTCCTTAATCTGACTCTCCATTATATAGGAGCTGTGATATCGGCTCTCATGTGCATCATGCCTAGATGGCTGAAGCATGGCAACAACTTTATTTCCAGCTTCATCATCTGCCGAGTTCATATACTTCTCTAATGGTGGAGGCAGCTTCAAACATTTTTTAGCTATCAATACTTGAGAGTTTCCAAATCCTTGAGGACTCGAGTGAAGAGGATCTCTAACAATAAGGACATTATTTACAGGACCTGTAGTAATGTGTCGGTCAGTTTTGTTTATCTCTCTCTAGTTCACATAATTAAATATTGGGTTAACTGCACAAAATCCCGTTGTAGTTACCCCATACAACAATTGTACCCCCTCAAGCGGATCTCTAACAATAGGAACTGTGCGCGCGCGCGCACTGAAAGAGATTAACTGTGGAACATTATGTGCGTGAATGTGTGCATGGCCCCCTTCTGAAATTGAACCAGTGACCTCTCAATTTGGCGAGCAAAATCTTACCACATGAGCTATGCCCAATTGGTAGTTAGTTTGTGTAAATATGGAGCATATTCATATTCATATATAATGTACAATCGATTAGATAGTTTGATTGTGGCATGTGTACCTTTCCCGTGCTTAAGTATACGTGTAACATGCTGGCTTTTAGTATCCCAAACTTGAATCATGCCATCCTCTGATCCAGACACTAGAGTAACACCATCCATGCTAAATGCTAGGCTAGTTACAGCTTTGCTGAAGGATGGAAAAGAACAGCTCAAAGAAAGTTAATTATAGACCGAAATCCTATATTTAAATCGATCGACAACTAAAGGATATAAACACGAACGCAATAGCCATGAAAACTCGAGTATATGACAAATCATGCAAGCAATATAGACATTTTTAATTAATACATAGCATGGCAATAAAAGTGACGTGTTTAAAAATTTCAGAGGAGGAAAATACAAATATTAGGATCGATCCATAATACACAATACAAGTATCAGCCTAGTCTAGGTTAAGTACGACAACAAAGAGGACCTTGAGCAATTGCGATCCTATCTGCTGGGAAAGTTAATGTAATATACGATGGTCTTCAGAACGATTAGTCAGAAAATTCAAGTGTGAACAGAACAAAAATTTAAATTCCTATATAAACAAATTTATGGACCTAATAGCCTTGCAAATGCCTAATTCCAGTAAAAGACGCTATGCTGTTGTTTTAGGTGATCACAATTAATGAGTAGATAGGATATACGTGGATTTTCAAAGAGGCACCTGATAAGTGATTAAGTCAAGGAAAAAAAGAAATAAGTAATCTGTAATATAATGAGGTCCTACCTGTTATTTGATAAGGATCCAATGATGTACGTTCCATAACGGCTGTTAGGATCGCATTCAGCACTAAGTGCAGCAATATAAATCTTGCCATCTCTACCACCAGCATAAAATGCATGCTCCCCAGGGTCCATTGCAACAGCATTAATTACAGAAGGAAACACAATGTTTCTCAGTAATCGACCTTCAGATAAACTCCAAATCTGAAAGAGCAATAACAGATTATAATTTTTTTAGCATCGAGTTGAAGTGCTAATAAACTTGCTACTTTCTTCTTTTTCTTTTTGCTCTTAGCCAATGATTTGAGAGTATCAAGATACGTAGAACATTAACTGAATGTTAAACTCAAAAACTTAACAAAACAGATGTCGTCGATGACTCGTTGAGGCGCGCACACACAAAAAAAATTTAAAAATAGATATCTCAAATTTGATAATTGCAGCCATATTAAAAGGATAGCATTTGCAACCCTTCTCAGCACATCCTTGCTTTCAAAGCTTTATCTTGCCGCCATCTCCTGCCGTCGCCAACTCCGAACATCAAATATATCTCCTTTAGCAGTTCTAATTCGTCCCCATCACGCGACCTTGTTATCATATTTATACGTCTGAGTCATAATCATGGCTTCTTCTTTTCATGATCATGCGGTCATGCCGTCAACTGTTCAACATAAAAAATATTTCGACGCCTACTTGCTGTCGTCACGCAGTCACATCGTCATCACTCGTCTGCGATAATCCTTTACAACGACAAAGTGTCCTTTTGTTTTATTAATAGTAATCCAAATTTATGGTGTTTCAATGCGCGTGAGTTTAAGTCATGATCTTACTAGATGCCAAGTCATATAATTTATATATTTAGCCTTATTGGCTGTTACTTCCGCTGTAAGCTCTTTTGGCCCTTCACAAATCATTTTACCCTCAATTCCCACCATCTTCTCCATAGATCGATTCATTTCTCAGCCTTACAAATGACTCCTTGTCATGCCACTTTTGTCGTGAAAGATGTTCATATCCCCTTCCATTTCTCCTCGAAATAAGCAACAAGAAATTATAACAAACCTAACTAGCACAATTTTAGTTATTAATGCATAAAAGCTTTGTTGTAAGAATTATATATATTTAGATACAAATGATTTCTTAGCTCCGCCCCTTACTATAACCTAACATCAACCCGTAGTAAATAACAATAATCAAAATATAACGAACCTTACAAGTACGGTCCTCGGAGGATGAGATAATGATGGAGTTGCAAAGCCCATGCCCACAAACAACGTCATTGACACGCAAAGCATGCTCTGAGAAACTATATTGGTAGAGACGCCTTGCAGTTTCCTTCCCAATATCATCAAACATCCTATACCAACATAAGAGACAAGAAATTAAATTTAACCATTCATGATGGAGAGAAACAAGGTTTAAAAAATAGGAAAATACAATACATCAAAAGGGACCAAACTCTGACACATCCATCCTCGGAACCAGATATCAGTAGTGACTCATCATTAGAGAGTGTGAGGCAAGTTACAGAGCGGTAGTGGGCGTGCCACTTGTTGAGAAGCTTACCACTTGCCACCTGGTTTAAGAAAATAAGTATTGGTTGTAAAGGGGAAAATAGCAAAATTTAGTCAAAAACTTGATTATATTGAGAAACCATGAGCATCTTGACATGCGCATATGGAACCCCTGATTCAAAAGCACATAATTTAAACAGTATATTTCACTACAATATCTTAACAAAATGAGATATTAGTCTACATTGGTAATTTAAGATGTCAAACTGCACCTGTACTTCCAAATCTCTCGTGTATATCATAACCACTATTTTCCCTGGACTATGCCTTTTTTCATTGTCATTGTTAACAATGTGTTTTTTCCTATTTTTCTTTTCTTTTACTTGAGTTTAACTATAAAATCAAGAGCATGTTGATCTATGCACATGGAAACGCTGCACTTAAAATAAATTAAGCAACAAACCTTTTGGTTAAAAAAAACTTCAAGAGGTAGTTGTCGGTTGCTCCATTTTGTTAAATGTTGAGCACACTTAAATGAGGCATTCAGTGAAGTTGGTACCCCAATATTTTTGAACCGCCGTGTATCTCCATAACATTCTCACAACATAATTACATAAACACCTATCACTCTAACGACGTAATTCTTCACAATGTCTCTCCTACTTCTTAGTTGCATTAAAGAATAGCCACTAGCACCCGTTTTCCTTTTATTGCACCAAGTTTTGGTTCTCGAGTATCAAGGAACTAAAAATGGAGAGGAGAAAACAAAGAACTTTTTTCTTTTCACAAATAAACTTCATGGGTGTTATAACTTGAGATTACCTCCCAAAAGTTTTTTTTTAATAAAAATACAATGCACACTATTATAGGATGAATCCTCGATTTAAATTGTTCCCAAGACATGCAAATTCCTTCGCTATATCATGAGACTCATATCAAACTTACAAAATAAATCAAAAGAACAAGTTTTTATTTTTATTCTTTTACCTCCGACAAATAGATTTCACCAGTAGAACTGCCACCAATTATATACGCCCCATCAGAATCCGATACAAGCGGCCCAATCGGCTCGGCCGGAAAACTCCGAACTTCGACTTGGGGCTAAAAAAAGTAGATACAGAATCAAATCGAATTCAATCGAATCAAAATCAAATTAGATCCAATCAAAAGATAAATCTTTTTACCTTGTCCCAAGACCACAAGAGAATCTGAGAAGAGGAGGAGTTGGGGAGCTGAGAAGAGACGAGGAAGCGGCGAGAGATGGAGACGAGGCCATGGGAAGGGGAGGCGGAGGACCGGTAGCGGGTCTGCTCGGATCCGGATCTCAGGTCCCAGGATCCGATAGTGGAGTCGATGGAGGAAGAGGCGATTATCGACTCCATGGGCGGCCTGTGATTTCTAGGGTTTTGGAGGCGGGAAATAATGAGGAGAGACGATGAAAAGGTTTTATTAGGGTTTTGATTGATGCGCGATTATTTGCTAATGAATCAAATGAAAACTTCCACAAATGATGAACAGGCGTGCGCCCGTGGCCTAATGGATAAGGCGTCTGACTTCTAATCAGGCGACTGTGGGTTCGAGTCCCACCGGGCGTGTTTTTAAATTGTATTTTGCCAAAATACAAAATGGATTCCCTGCCTTTTTGGTGAGGTTCATAAGTTTTCTTGAATCTCTCTTAATTTACATCTATCGACTTCTTTTTTCAACCGATCTAGAGGTCTCAAACGGACTGGTCAGGCCACCTGCGAACGGATCATTGCTGCAGGTTTTAAATTTTATTTTGCCAAAAAACAAAATGGATTCCCTGCCTATTGAGGTTCATAAGTTTTCTTGAATATCTCTTAATTTACATCTATCGACTCCCTTTTGCAACGGGCCTAAAGGTCTCAAACGGACTGGTCAGGCCACCTGCGGATGGATCATTGCAAATGGTGGTTTTGAAGATGGTTTGCAATCGGATTAGAGTTGGCAAGGCAAGCCTTGTTTGATCCGTCTTTAATAGTGTTAAACTTGTCGGGCGTGCTTTAAACATTTTTTTCCAAAAAAAAAAATGGATTCCCTGCCTTTCGAGTTCATAAGTTTCTATGAATCACTCTTAATTTACATCCATGGACTCCTTTTTGCAACGAGCCTAGAGGTCTCAAACGGACTGGTCAGGCCATCTGCCGGCAAATCATTGCAAATGGTGGTTTGAAGATGGTTTGCAATCTAGTAGAGTTGGCAAGGCAATCGGATTAAGATTGGCCTTATCAGATCCGTCTTTAATATTGCACCAACAAAGCCCGTCCCTTTTCCGGGCATTGTTGATTGTATGATGAAGGGATGGGCTTAAAGGAGAAAACCTTTTTCTCCACATGAAAGGGAAAGATTTTTGTATGGGCGTTGAAAGAATGGACGGTTCATATATAGCATGATAGCCTATATATGTCATCAAAAAGTAAATGTCTTGTTCGTTGGTGAGGTATTCACTCATGTGTTGCTTGTGATACTGATATCCAACTAATTAATAGTGAAAGGAAATGCGATTTGATGGAGCTTCGGATCTCCTTCAGATGCCGTCCTCCGTCGATCCTGTGATGGTGGTCTCTGACGACTGAAATTTGTTTTTGAGAGTTGTGGAGTATGGATCTCAATGGGTTGGTGTTGGACGCCGAGCTACCTGCAAAGAAGTCCTGGAGTGGGTGACCACCATAGGACCCTCCGACGATCAAGTTAGAACCGAGAAATAGGAACAGAGTAGCGGCGTGTTGAGATAATTCGAGTTACCTGAGTCGTCCAAGAGAGGAGTTTTTAAAGTGGTCGCATGGAGCGAGCATGTGCGAGATCTTCACCATCAGTTACGCCCCTGACGTTACGCCTGCGTGAATAATGAGATCTCTCCATTAATGACGGGATACACTCATTAATGGGGGAATGCGCCAGCGTAGGACGCGGGACGTAGGGCGCTGGATATCTTGCCCTGGCGATATAAGTGGAGCTGTTGCAGGGCGCATGGGATCTACGCTCCTGATAGATCGGGGGAGGCCGAGAAAGCCCGGCACGTCGGAGGCTCGGAAACGAGCTGGGAGGCCGTGGAAGCTCGACACGCCAAACGGCTCGGAGACGAGCCGGGAGTCTGAGATGGCTCGGAGAAGAGTTGTTGGTAGTTTCCTGGATGAAGGTGGAATGTATTTAGGGAGGTCTCCCGGAAGGTCGGACACGTTTTTAAGGACAAAGTCCTGAGGAATTCTCATAATGCGACTTATTTGTTCCACCCCCGTAGCCTTCGGGACACGTCATATGTTACGTGTTGTAATCTTGAGGAGATACCACTTATGAGTATCATCATTAGCCCCCTGCTCTCGTTCCGACCTATCCAAGGGTCGGGGCGAGAGTGGTTTGCTCGGTTTTTCTTCTGTTCAATTTGGCACCAAAAATCATAATGCGGAACGCTTGGGAACGGTACGGCGTTTGGTGGTTGCGTCGTTTCGATCTTTTGGGCCCACGTGTCGTCTCGTTTTGCGTCTGAATTTTCGTGCGTATCCCCGATGGTGTTAGCGGATCAAATGAAATAATCGCACTTTAAAGAGGGGCACCGTTTCAGTCGATCGCCAATTGGGATACGGGGCACGTATCGGACGTCGGTTGGCGGAAGTGACCGGCTGTCTCTGACTTCTGCGGTCGAAAAGACGTCCCCAATGGCCGATCGCCATGTGGAGCCCCGTCGGTCTCTGAGTGCGATGTTTCGTTTTGGCAGGAATCAATCAGGACCATTGGATGCTTTATTTGGAGTGTATAAATAGGAGGGGGTCATCCTAGGGCTAACACTTTTACTCTAATTCACTCTCGTTGTCGAAAATTGCCCGGAGCTCCTTCTTTTTAGATTAGATCATCTATGATTGTTCCTCGGCGAGCCCGTTCCCTTGAATCAGGTTAGATGTCTTCATCTGAGGAGTCTGTAGAGGTAGTTCGGGGAGAGTCAGACGATGAGACTCTAATTGTTGGAGCCGAGTCCAGTGGGTCCTCCTCCCCTCCGGCTTTAGATAGCTGAGAGGGTTCTTTTGCTGCGTCATCTGTGTCGGACTCAGCACCTAGAGCCAGGGCAGCCCGTGTCGTTCGTCGTCGGGCGGCGACAAGGGCTTCTAAGGTGCGCATCGGGAATGCGTGCGATGCACCTTCCGATTCTATGTTCCCTCCAACTATTCGCTTCGTTTAGCTAGAAAGAGTGAGCGGGCGGATCAGGTGCAGGGCAAGGAGATTACCCTGTATTTGGAAGCATTCCGGCCCGGAATGCATCTGCCCTTTTCAACCGAGATATGCGGGGTGCTTCGTTGCTTCCATCTCGCCCCGGGCCAACTAGTGACGAACTCATGGAGAATCCTCCTTGAGTTTTTGGTCCGGTTGAAACTTGAAAACATCCCTTTCAGTTTGACCCTCCTCGTTTCCTTCCTCTGTTATAAGAATCACTTCGGCACCAGTAAGGATGAGTCGAGCTGGGTGTATTCTTTCTTCAAAAAGAGTAAGGGTGGAGTGGCCGGGTCAGGTATAGTAGTCGTCCCTTCTTCCATCCATGAATGGAAAGAGAAGTTCGTATTCGTCGGGCCACCCGAGGGTGAGAATTGGCCTGTGCCTACACAATGGCACATGGCTGATTGCCCGAGGGTGAAACTGTCATCCTCACCCGAGGAAAGGGTGGTGTCTTTGTGGGAGCCAATCCAGCGGGCCGACGTCCTGCTTTATGAGTAGACCCTGAGCTGGGCTGGGTTCATCCCCGCGTGCTTTCTGGGTAAGTTAGGGCCGTTGACGATCAATTTAGACTTCGATGAACTTTCTTTGCCCTTTTCAGCGTCATTAACTCTCTTTGTTTATTCTCCTTTTTGCAGAGCAAATGGACCGATCGAAGTTCTTAGCTGCCATGGCCGCAAAGGCCCAAAAGAAGACCGAGGGCGAAAGCTCGTCCCGGCCTGGTCCGAGCTCGGCTCCGAAGCCTACTCCGCCAAGCAAGCCTTCAGCTGCGTCACCCCGAGTCCCCGAAGAGTGCCGTAGGGTTGGGGCTAGAAGCATACGCGGGATCCGGTGCACCGGACGAGGGAGGTGGAGGAGGAGGAGGCCAAGCCTATGTCACACCCCGCTTCCCAGTATACGGGCAGAGGACGCGATGAGGCCGCTGCGTATTTACTCAGAAGCAAATACGCTAAGCGTAACTAAGCAATATAAGTAAAATGCACAAGAGACAAAGAAAATAGATATAATTGAACAGCAACTTTATTTATTAACATTCTTTTGTACAATGCATGGAAAGTACATACATCTGAATGAAAAAATGCCTAAACAGTGGCATAACAAAAAATGGAAAGTACTGAAATGAAATAGGTATAACTGGCTACAGCTCTGGGTCTTCGGTGTACTGCTCAAGGGCCTGCTTCGAATGCTCTTGAATAGCCTCGTGCCCCAGTGCATCCGATCCACCTGACAACATTCCAAAGAAGAAGGAGAAGGAATGTCGTTAGCGAACAATCGCTCGGTAAGTCCCAAAGACGGGGGAGAAGTAGAATAGACAGAGAGAGTGTGTGTGTAACTTTTAAAGTGGTATGATATTGTTATAATATTGTATTTAGTATTAACGCCTAAGTTCAAGGGTGAATGTTAACCAATCTCAAGAGTGTTCTCGAACCCAACAAGCTGTAATTCAGGGGTAGGGAACCACAGGCCTGAATCAATTGTTAGTAACGGGACTTCAACCCAGTGTTGAAGTATTCCAAACTCAACAGGCTGTAATCCAGGAACAAGAAAACATGGGCCCTCGTGATAGCTTGCTTGTGTTAGTAGACATGGATTCATGATCTAGGGGGACTCTTGAGATTTTGTTGGATTCACGCATAAACTACCCCAATACCCCGTGTATGTATTGATAGTAATGATTGTACTGATGGTATTGTATTGTATTGTAAATTGAATTGTATAGATGGATGACTTACCGAAACCATGATATCAGTAAATGGATGTAACTGGAGAATCATGGATGTAACTAGAGAATCATGTAAATGGAAGTATATCCATGGTTCGGTTCAGTCAATATAAATTGAATAGATTGAATATACGTATTCATGGATTCATATTGCATTGTAGTTTGTACTTGAATCATATTCAAGTCAGATTATTTATAATGAGACTCAGTCTGAGTCAGAACAATTAGAAAAGGAAATTGAAGTCCTGAATTAGGTTTTGATGTTATCGGTAACCGCTGCACATGGGCGGCAGGATTTGTGTCTTTTTCAAAGATGATTACCGTGTTGATAACATCGTTTGTTAAGTTGTCTACCATAAATAGACAAGCACCCATATCTCCGGCTCCCTGAGGCTCAAGAGACTGGTCCCGCTTAAACCTATATTTACTAGGGTCCTTAGGGTAATTTATAGAACTTGAGGGGGTTTTATGTAAAAATAATTTTGTATAGTTTTCAAAATACACCTCAAGTATTTTATTATCTTCTTTAGAGTTTTCACAGATGTAGATTTTATATATGTGACATTTCTAGTGAGATAAACCTATTTTTCATAATACATGTTATTTAATTATAGAGTATTGACTTGTATGGAATTTCATGGTATTTTCATGTAAAGTGATTCTTTGATATAGAAAAGTTGGTATATTCATATTATATCAAAAATAGATATTTTGATGATACATATATATATTTATTTATATAAAATAATTTTAATTTATTATTTTTTTAGAAATCACATTTTTCTTAAGATATTTGTATTTTTAAATCCTTCGAGACCGAATACTCTTTGCGGAGGTCTGAATTGCGTACTACTAAGCCCAGGGATGTGCGATAATCCGCACCATCCCAGTCGGGTTCCCCAAAATGGGTTGCAGCGGCGCTTTACAAAGATTTGTAAAAATACGTAATTTTATAGAAAACGGTTTTAATAGTAAAAGGTATTTAATTGTAAATTCGTATTCCCGTATTCTATGTTCCCGAAAGTTATTGTGCTATATTGCATATGAGTGTTGTGAAGAGGTAGATCATTATCTCGTGATCTATCTAAAGGTATAGCAAAAATTATGTTGTTTTAAAATCGAAACTAAACTACATGGTATTTTTCTGAAAAAGAGCGGTAAAAGTTACAAAATGAAATATTTTGCTATGAAATTTGTTCAACATGTTTTGTTAATAATTAATAGTCAAGATGTAAAAGTTTAATATGATTGTGTTAAGGAAAATTGAACTTTATAAAGAAAACCGAATCGGAAGTCGGATTTAACTCCACTTCCGTTGGGTTTTAGAAATACAAGTTTTAAGAATAGAGAATAGAAGAGGGAGGAGGGACTTACGGGATTAGAGTCAAGAGAAGAGGGAGAGGAGGACGTAGGAGTTATCGGTGCGCCGAGAGCTCCTAGAGTCGTCGTCGGAAGTTCGCCGGAGTTTCGCCCTTCGCTAACTCCACTTGTACACAAAATTTCTATAGAGTTTTCTTGAGAGTTTGGACATAATTTGTGAGTGAGGGGTGTGTGTTTAGGGGTGGTATTTATAGGGTAATCTAGGGTTTAGTGTAGATGAAAAGTTGTATTGAAAATGTATTAAAATTTTTATTAAAAAATAGGTTAATGGGGTTTTTTAATGTCTCTGTTATTGTGCAGAGAAATTAAAGTATACAGGGGTTTTAAGAAGACCAAGAGGCACAAGAGTCATAAAGGCCAACTCGGATTTTGGCTGAGTTCACCCGGTCCCGCTGGCCGAGTTGGCCGAGTCGGGCCGGGGCTCGCTGCCACGTGTCCAAAGTCGTATGGTGATACTCCTGGGTGGGTCTGTTTTACATGTGACTTTTGAGTTTTACGAGTTATGCATGTGTAGACCTTGGACTTCTAAAAAGTTAAAAAGAAATCAATATTAAAAATAATATGGGTGATGGGATTTGAACTCTGGTGCTTTGGTTCAGCAGCGCAAGGTCTTACCAATGAGTTACAAGCTCCTTCTTGCTATTAAAAAGCAAATTAAACTTATAACTTGTGCTCAGGCAAAAGTACATCTTTCTGTATTTTTGAAAAAAATTTGTACAGAAAGTTTAGGGTTGTTACATTCTACCCTCCTTATAAAAATTTCGTTCTCGAAATTTTTAAAAGGAAAGTGTAACGGATTCAAGAAAAGTTTGGTGATAGAAGTACTGGATAGTGTATGAATAATTACAAAATGATGTAACAGTTTGAAAAGGTTAAAGAGGATTACCATGGCCAACCGTCTCAACTTCTACGGCCGCCAAAGTGTAAGCCTGGCGTCCCAGCACATTTCTTCGTGCATGCCGGTACATCGCTGGTTGTCGAGGTAAAGGTGGTCCACGTGGAGGTGGTGCAGAAAGAGGTAACCGAGTAGGTGAAGCTTAGATGGCCGGTCTAGCTGCGGAATTAGGATCAGTTCGGTTGTATGGGCAAGTTCCTATGGTATGTGAGGATGATCCACATATCAGGCAAGGACCATTTGCTCGTCGGCAATCTTCCATCAGGTGTCCAGCTCATGTGCAGTAAGTACAAAAGGCTGGGCTGGGCCTGTTGATTGGTACTCCTGGTCTCCTTGGTACAAACGGTGGTCCTGATGAGGCTTCTCCTGCCATCTGGTTGGCAGGGTGCTTCACCCCGGCAGATTGAGGTCTGCCTTTCTTCTTCACCACTGCCTCATATCTTCGGGCAGCCTTCAACGCCATATTATGGGTTGGGAAATCCCCTGTAGCTAAATCAGCTCGGATTTCTGGGTCCAACCCTTGCTGAAATCTTCTAGCTCTGATCTCAGCAGTCGGTATAAGATGGGCCGCAAACCTGTTACGGTCTTGTGTTAGCTGTGTAATATGTGATATAAAATCAAACCTTGAGACATATCTTACCGACCGAGCATGGTGGACTCAGCATTATATTCATCTACTGACTTGGTCCACATTGAACCTTATTGCAGATGGATGAACTGATGTTCTATATCAAAGCGGGCAGTCTCAGGGAAGTACTTTGCATCGAACATGTCTCGGAAAGTCTTCCATTCGATGGGTTGATCAAGACGGCTTTCTTCCGCCTTCCACCAAACCCATGCATTGTCCGTGAGCTGTAATTTCGCAACACGAACCCAAGCTATCTCTGGAACTTATGCCTTTGATGCTCTGAGTCCATTCCTCAGCTTCCAACGGGCTGTCTTTTCCTGAGAATTGTTTGGGGTGCAAAGCTCTGAATTACTTCACCCCAGGTGCTTCTGTCTCGGGACGATTCATTAAAAGAGCCGTCTGCTGCTGTTGTCCTTCTAGGAGGCTGCGGATCGTCTCAAGTAGAACCGTCTGCTTGTTGATCGGAGCAGGGACGATAGGTATGATTGGTAATGGTGGTGGAGTGTTGTTGAAGTTGGTGCTGCTGTTGTTTGGGGAATCCATAACCTTGAATGAAAAATAGGGTTAGGACAGATTCAAAGAATATGTAATTGTAAGAATGTTTCAGTTGCTGGTTCTTGTGTTATATTACTTAGATTGTTCACGCAGAACAGAACTGCATGGTAGGGTTCCATACAGCTCAGATCTGCATGGGCCACCAACAAAACCTGTCACGCCCCGCTTCCCAGTATACGGGCAGAGGACGCGACGAGACCGATACGTATTTACTCAGAAGCAAATACGCTAAGAGTAACTAAGCAATATAAGTAAAATGCACTAGAGAAAAGACAATAGATATAACTGAACAACAACTTTATTTATTAACATTCTTTTGTACAATGCATGGAAAGTACATACATCTGAATGAAAACAATATCTAAACAGTGGCATAACTAAAAATGGAAAGTACTGAAATGAAATAGGTACAAGTGGCTACAGCTCTGGGTCTTCGGTGTACTGCTCAAGGTCCTGCTCTGAATGCTCTTGAATGGTCTCGTGCCCTAGTGCGTCCGATCCACCTAACAACATTCCAAAGAAGAAGGAGAAGGAATGTCGTCAGCAAACAATCGCTCGGTAAGTCCCAAAGATGGGAGAGAAGTAGAATAAACAGACAGAGAGAGAGAGTGTGTAACTTTTAATGTGGTATGATATTGTTATAATATTGTATTTAGTATTAACGCGTAAGTTCAAGGGTGAATGTCAACCAATCTCAAGAGTATTCTCGAACCCAACAGGTTATAATTCAGGGGTAGAGAACCACGGGCCCGAATCAATTGTTAGTAACGGGACTTCAACCCAGTGTTGAAGTATTCCAAACTCAACAGGCTGTAATCCAGGAGCAAGGAAACATGGGCCCTCATGATAGCTTGCTTGTGTTAGTAGACATGGATTCATAATATAGGGGGACTCTTGAGATTTTGTTGGATTCACGTATAAACTACCCCAATACCCCGTGTATGTATTGATAGTAATGATTGTACCGATGGTATTGTATTGTCTTGTCTTGTAAATTGAATTGTATAGATGGATGACTTACCGAAACCATGATATGAGTAAATGGATGTAACTAGAGAATCATGGATGTAACTGGAGAATCACGTAAATGGAAGTATATCCATGGTTCGGTTCAGTCAATACAAATTGAATAGATTGAATATATGTATTCATGAATTTATATTGCATTGTAGTTTGTACTTGAATCATATTCAAGTCAAATTATTTATAATGAGACCCGGTCTGAGTCAGAATAATTAGAAAAGGAAATTGAAGTCCTGAATTAGGTTTTGATGTTATCGGTAACCGCTGCACATGGGCGGCAGGATTTGTGTCTTTTTGAAAGACGATTACCGTGTTGATAACACCGTTTGTTAAGTTGTCTACCTTAAATAGGCAAGAACCCATATCTCCGGCTCCCTGAGACTTAAGAGACTGGTCCCGCTTAAACCTATGTTTACTAGGGTCCTTAGGGTAATTTATAAAACTTGAGGGGGTTTTATGTAAAAATAATTTTGTATAGTTTTCAAAATACACCTCAAGTATTTCATTATCATCTTTAGAGTTTTCATATATGTAGATTTTATATATGTGATATTTCTAGTGAGATGAACATATTTTTCATAATACATGGTATTTAATTGTAGAGTATTGACTTGTATGAAATTTCATGGTATTTTCATGTAAAGTGATTCTTTGATATAGAAAAGTTGGTATATTTATATTATGTCTAAAATAGATATTTTGATGATACATACATATATTTATTTATATAAAATAATTTTAATTTATTATTTTTCTAGAAATCACACTTTTCTTAAGATATTTGTATTTTTAAATCCTTCGAGACCGAATGCACCTTGTGGGGGTCTGAATCTCACACTACTAAGCCCAGGGATGTGCGATAATTGGCACCATCCCAGTCGGGTTCCCCAAAATGGGTTGTAGCGGCGCTTTGCAAAGATTTGTAAAAATACATAATCTTGTAGAAAACGGTTTTAACAGTAAAAGGTATTTAATTGTAAATTCGTATTCCCGTATTCTATGTTCCAGAAAGGTATTGTAATATGTTGCATATGAGTGTTGTGAAGAGGTAGTTCATTAACTTGTGATCTATCTAAAGGTATAGCAAGAATTATGATGTTTTAAAGTCGAAACTAAACTACATGGTGTTTTTCTGAAAAAGAGCGGTAAAAATTACAAAATAAAATATTTTGCTATGAAATTTGTTCAACATTTTTTGTTAATGATTAATAGTCAATATGTAAGAGTTTAATATAGTTGTGTTAAGGAAAATTGAACTTTATAAAGAAAACTGAATCGTAATTCGGATTTAACTCCGCTTCCATCGGGTTTTAGAAATACAAGTTTTATGAATAGAGAATAGAAGAGGGAGGAGGGACTTACGGGATTAGAGTTAAGAGAAGAGGGAGAGGAGGACGTAGGAGTTGCCGGTGCGTCGTTTCGTCGCCGGGAGCTCCTAAAGTCGTCGTCGGAAGTTCGCCGAAGTTTCGCCCTTCGCTAACTCCACTTGTACACAAAATTTCTAAAGAGTTTTCTTGAGAGTTTGGACAGAATTTATAAGTGAGGGGTGCGTGTTTAGGGGTGGTATTTATAGGGTAATCTAGGGTTTAGGGTAGTGTTCTCCGCCGAAAGACCGGGAAGACAAACGTCTTGCCTGAATTTTGGGGCAGATGCTATTTGGTTTTATCCGTCCATCTCTCCGATGATGCTAAGTTGATTTATGACACCATGTGTCACGCCCCGCTTCCCAAAATACGGAATATGAGGGGTAGACAAGGCCAGCCATGCTCCTACGGTCAAGGAAATGTCCTGCCGTAGTCACACTTCGGCTTCTAGTTTTTCATAGTAAACCGTAATTAATGCGCAGGTAAAGAGAGATGCAGTAACTGAAAGAAACAATGTAAAGAACTGACCTGAGGTGGAACAAATATGGATATAACTCTGGATATCAAATCGAGGTGTCTGTGATATACGTCTAGTCCTGGTCCAGGCTAAATCTTCTCCTCACACTGAGCATGCATACTCAGGTCGTCAGAGCGACACAATAGCAATATAATATATATAAAATCATGTGACAATTCTAACGGTAATACTAGATATATATAACAGTAGATCAATGGCAGTATGGTTATGAACACGCAGTAATCAATGCAGCGGAACAGTAAAAGCAGTAGAATGATATGCCACGTATGTCAACACAGTATGTAAGGTATATCAATGCCTGTATCCCTATCAGTCTCTAAGTCTCACTGTACAGGTCACTAAACCTATCGTCAGTCCAAGTGTGAGAGTCAACCACTCGCGAATGTCCTCCATCCAAGGGTAGAACCCAAGGGCAAGGGACCACGGGCCCAACATGTATATCACGGTAATAATCACATACCCTGTAAATCTCCATATATCTCCCTAAATATATTAGCCGGCATGGGACTCCCGAGATTCTGTTGAACTCACACTTAAACTACCCCACACCCCGTGGTCTACATCAAACACTAACCATAACCCTAAATACCAATCGGTCTGTGACAAGTCTGCGCGAGAACTGGGGGCAGGACCTCCATCAAGCACATCCCGACTAATATCTAAGATAAATGGCAGTGTCTGGTGCCTTATCTGTGACACCCGTGCAAGAGCTTCCATAAGTGTCCCATACCACTTATAGTCACACGTACATGTGTCCCACAGACGTCGACAATGCAATATAATCATAAGGTTCACTGATTGTGTACAAGTACGTATCACTTTCACTTAATCACTTATACACGAACACTGACGTACTTGCCACAATCATCACTAGAACCTAACACTGGGTAAATGCACGTTATCACTATGTTATCAATGCAATGATATGGGTATGATATGATACGTAAACAGTATATGAAGCATGATTAAGGTGTCATAAAATAGTATTCTATCACTTGCACGATTTATCATGAAACGTACGTGTATAGTTTAGCGAAACGATAAACAGGTAATAATTAGTATGTTCAGTTGTCCATCCATCGAATTTAGTTTCATGCCAATCGGGTTCCAGGATCATTAATTATAACCATTTCATTTTAAGCGTTCACGGCTGGAAATCCGGTTTCAGAATCAGAAATCCGTTTTGCAACGCATTTTAATCCCAGTTGGGATCAGATTTTAGCAACACTACTGTTGGATGAAATCTAGGGTTTTTAGTAAGGTTTTCAACTCAATAGATGGATCTTCGATCGCATCTATACGTCAGGAGATATACACTATTTAATACTAGTATGTCAATTCCGATTCTGTTAGGACTGTTATGCGTCCCGATCCTTTAAATTACAGAATAAATAACAAATGATAACGAAATAGAATGAAACCACTTGTGTTGTCTAGCTAACAGGTTCACCTACAATAAACAGTGGAGTTCCGCAACCTACGAGTTAAGGAAATCTTGTGGTACCCATTACGGAACAGCAAGCAACAATTGGAGTCGCTCTGGACTGCAGTCCAGAGTCGCACTCCGATCCAAACATCATCACAATTTGAGTACAGGAATATTTGGAAACTAGTATAGGGTTATAGTTCGTCGAGTTGGCTTCGATTTGAGCCCTCGAGCACATCATTCCAGTATGTATAAAATTTATGGTGACTTTAATAGTTTTCAGGTACAAGAAAATTCCAGTTTTACGGTTAAACTTGGGGGTAGTTGTTTTAGTCGTTAACGGTCATATTTTCCAGTGAAACTTGCACAAGGTATTCATCACAGCAAGGGCTAATGTAAGTAATCCAGTTCCGTCAATTTAGAAAAGTATTTTCTTTGGGAACACGCGTCGAACAGGTATGGCACATAATTGGTTTAAACCTGTAACTTTATAATCTATGTACTTAGCGATTGTAACTTAAGTAAATAGCATGTAAGCAAGTAAAATACTTGTCTGGAAACGTCTCGGGGTCGCACGGTAGCAGCGGCGTCACGAACGCGTGATGTATGCCGTGAAACGGATTTGCGCGAGCTTGGATCGAGATGCGGATTTTGCGTCGGAGTTGTCCGGAGTCGTTGCACGGTCACTGGAGGTTGAGGGGTGCTTGATGATCCTCTGCGAGTGTACTGGGGTCGACGATGGTCGACGGCGTCGCTCCGGCAATGGCCGCAGTGAGTGTTTGTAAAGAAAAATGGGTTTTGAGATAGAGAGGGAGTTAGAGAGAGAGACAGTGAGTGAGAGAGATCAGAGAGAGAGAGAGAGTCAGAGAGAAGCAGTGAGAGAGAGGGGGATGTACAGAGGGAGAACAGAGAGATTGAGAGAGGGAACAGAGAGAGAGACAGAGAGTGAGATTGTAGAGAGAGAGAGAGAGAGAAGGATGTACAGAGGGAGAACAGAGAGAGATTGAGAGATGTCACAACGATGATGGTGATGATGAGGAGGGTGTAGGGGAGGCTCGCCGGCGAGAGGAGGTGGCCGGAGGTTGGAGCTGTAGAGGATGGTCGGTTGTGGGTAATGGTGGATTTGTGGGTGCGACGAGATGTAGTGGGTTCTGGTGAGGGGGTGCAGGTGAGGGTGCTCGGGGATGATGGTGGCTGCCGTCGACGAGGGAAGCGAGTGAGGGAAAATCGGAGTGCAGGGGTCGGTTAATGGGTGCAGGGGAGATCGGCCGGGGGTGAGCCCAGGGACAGCGACGCCGGCGATGGGTATGGGTTGGATTTTGAGGAGGAGCTCGATGGATGGTGGTCGAAGGTGGAGGTGAGGAGGCGACTGTGATGCTGGTGATGGCAGCGACGGCGATGGGGCGATCACGGTGTGGGTGCGGAGCGAGAGAGGAGGAGGAAGGAGAACGAGGGAGAGAAAGAATGAGATGAGAGTGCAGCGTGGGGGTGATCGCGAGTAGGGATCAAGGCGCGCGTCGTGGGAGTAACGTGCGCGAGCGCTGGCGTCGGTGGAGGCGAGAAACGCGGGCGATGTGGTCGTAGGCGTGAGCGGAGGAGGCGGGAAAGAGAGCCGTTGGGGGAGACGACCCTGTATATGGCGGGTCGGGTAGGGGTGAAGCGGGTGTGTGGGCTTGGGCCGGGGTTTTGGAAATTAAAAGAATTGTGAGGAAAGAGAGTGAGGCCGGGCTGAGAAAATCAAAGGTAAGGGAAAAGAATGGGGCCGGCTTGGTGGGCTGTTGGGGAAAAATTAGGAATAAATAATAAAAGGTGATGGGCTGGGCTGTGATTAATAGGAAATTAAATGGGGATAAATATAGGGAGTGGGCCGGGCCGGGTTAGTGTTAATATTAGAGAAAGGAAATTGGGTAGTGGGCTGGAGGAATATAAGAGGAATTTTGAAGGGAGAAGAGGGCCGGGCTTGGATTATTAAGAAAGAAAAACTTAGTTAAGAGGAGATGGGCTGCAGAAATAAAATAAATTATAAAGGAGATGGGCTGTGGTTTTGGTTTATATATCTCTATAAGGAACTAGGGTTCTAGATTGGAAATATAAAATGACTAAAGTCAGAAACTAGAAGTATAGTAATATAGGGAAATGTATTTTGATGAAGAATAAATCTATAGCTTAGGTTTGGGCTAAAAAGGTTTTAAAATAAATCAATAATTATAAATAAAATAAATAATAAAATAAGAACTTTATAAGTTAGAGAGAGATACGTATTTTGGTATAAGAAGGGGCTGGGTATTACACCATGTATCGAAGGTTTAGATGGATGCGGCCGATATAGCAGACTTCGTCAGATTCCCCCTCGTTGAGGGGTTTTTGATTGTGGGGACGCTCTTCCCTGCAGGCGCAAGCCCCTGCAGTTAATTACGCTACCGCATCACGGTAACCACTTTCTTTTTCTCCAGATGGTCACTTCGTGTCGTGTGTGTTTGTTTTGTTTTTGGTTGCCCGTGGATTGTATACGGGGAATAATTTATGTTGTCGCCCGTAGGGCGGGGATTAGTCCAAATCCGTATTTTCTTAGATTTGGGTTTGGGTTGGGTTTAAAGATCGTTAATCTCATTTGAGACTAAGATCAACTTAAACGTTTGTTAAGAACACGTTAGTTTAATTTTAGACTAAGATCTACTTAACAGGATCATTTAGATCCAAGAAAAGAGCATTTGGGCTCTATTGTTTAGTTTAGGGACATTGCGGTCCATAAGTTTAAGGACATCATAGTCCATGAGTTTAAGAACCCCACAGTTCGTAGTTTAAAGATGTCATAGTCTGTAAAGTTTAAAGACATCATAGTCTATAAGTTTAAGGACCCCACAGTCCATGGCAGTTTAGAGACATCATAGTCTGTAAAGTTTAAGAACATCGTAGTCCATGAGTTTAAGGACCCCACAGTCCGTGGAATGTCTGGTTGTCGGGACCCGTCACCTCTCTAAAGACGTTGAAGGATTACAACGACAAATTTCAGAGGAGTGAAGAGATGTACCCTCGAACCAATATTGGTTGGGGGATCTGTAGTTGAATTGATTTAAGGATCGTTAATCTCGTTTGAGATTAAAATCAACTTAAATGTTTGTTAAGGATACGTTAGTCTAATTTTTAGACTAAGATCTACTTAACAGGATCATTTAGATCCAACAAAAAAGCATTAGAGCTCTATTGTTTAGTTTAGGGACATTGTGGTCCAAGTTCAAATGCAATCATGGGTTTGGAAATGCACTAGATAGTTATTGGTCATTAGGACCCACCATCTCTCTGAAGACGTTGAAGAATTACAACGACATGTATCAGGGGTGTGAAGAGATGTACCCTCGAACCAAAGTTGATTGAAAGGCTCTGGAAATTACTTTGAATGTCAAGAGTATAGTTGGAGTTTAGTTTCAGGGGATCTTGCCTCTGGAAAACTTAGCTAATTTAGGCTAAGATGGCTTGAATATAGTGTTAAACACTAGAGTACATTCGGCGCTCACGTGCTCCCACGTGAGGCGCTTAAAATAGTGTTAAACACTAAGGATAAAACACACAAAATAGTGTTAAACACTAAAAAAAAGAAGCGCTCACGTGGGGTCACGTGAGGCGCTTGAGTGTTGGGCCAAACTTCCTTTATTTTATTCTCAGAATATGCAGGTAAGTGTTAAACACTTAATCTTTATGGCCATCACGTGTGGGTACGTGATGGGTACCCATGCATTGGATATTAAAAGGATTTGTTAGGGGTCATGTGGGGACACGTGAGGACGCCTATGCGTTGGATATTAATCCTTCGGTTTTTTCCCATCTTCTCTTTTTTTAAAGAGGTGTTTTGTCAGGGGTTACGTGGGGACACGTGAAGCACCCAAAATCGATTCTGCCCTTTTTATTTTGAGGAGTCTGTTCAAGGGTTACGTGGGAGCACATGACCTAATCTTATTCGTTCTTTTATGGTCATTGGAGGGGAAGGTCACGTGTTGCCACGTGATCATGTTGGGTACTTGATCCTGTTACGTGCATAGAGAGATAAATCCCTTGTATAAGAATTAAATTCTCTTATAGGATTAAACCCTAATTTTATTTAGAGGAATTAAATTCCTATGTGTTTAAAAGAATTAAATTCTTTAAACCCAATTTTCCTTCTAAGCTTTAAATCTGCATGGCAGAATCTCCCTGATAAGAATTAAATTCTCAACTTATGGAGAGATCTGCTTCTATAAATCTAGTACCATGAAGAAAAACTAAGTTCTTGTATTAAGGGTTAAACCCTATCTTTGCTGCAGGAATTAAATTCCTATATGCTTTGTGGGAGAATAGAATTCTCTGAACTTAGGTCCTCCCTCAGGTTTTAGATCTGCATGACAGAATCTCTCCGATGAGAATTAAATTCTCAACTTATGGGGAGATCTGCTTCTGCAGATCTTCAACCAGAAGAAGAACAAAGTTCTTATTTAGAAAAGTTAAACTCTTAATTTGAGAATTGAATTCTCTTTTGTTTTGTGGGAGCTTATAGGATAATCTCTTTCTTTCTCTTACCTAGTGTTTCTTTCTTTTCTGAAGAGATCTACTTTTCTCTCTGGAGAATTAAATTCTCCTCTTTTTTTGTATTCTCTCTCTGTTGTTGTATCTCCCTTCTTTCTTCTCTTCTTGGCTCCTATTTATAGGAGAAAGAAAAGAATCAGTTTGTTCAACTCATCTCTCATTGAGAGATTTTGATTGATTTTGTAACCAACATGATCTTTTAGATCACTCGGTGAATTTTATTCACCATTGGATTTTTAATCCAAAAGATATTTTATTTGTTGTTCCTGACAGATTTTAGGAAAATATTTATTTATGTAGAATCTTTCTATAAACTAGTGATTTTTAATCACCATTGGATTTTTAATCCAACGATGCTCCACTTTACAAAGTACAATCTTTTTGTTTCGAAAGATCTAGAGAAATATTTTTCCAATTAGGGTTTTTGATTCTCTTTTAATTAGAATTTAATTCTATTAGTTCAGATAGTTTAGGAGTTTATCACGTGTTGGCACGTGACCCTACTTGATAAAGTATCTAATTAGAATTTAATTCTATTGGTATAGAGAGCTCAGGAAACCATCGCGTGTTGGCACGTGACCCCACTGATTAAGCATTTCATTTAGAATTTAATTCAGTGTCTACAGGCTTTACCTGTAAATGGTCACGTGTCTGCACGTGAGACCTGGTCACGTGTGGGCACGTGACACCACTAACATAGCATTTCCAATTTGTTTATTTTATTCAGCGTCTACAGGCTTTGCCTGTAAACGGTAACGTGTCTGCACGTGAGGCCTGGTCACGTGTGGGCACGTGATGCCCGGTCACGTGTGGGCACGTGATGCCTCATTTGAGGTTTTCCTTGCTGCTTTATCTGTATTTTATTTAATTCCCATGAGGGAACAGGTAGATGAAAAGTTGTATTGAAAATGTATTAAAAATTGCATTAAAAAATAGGTTAATGGGGTTTTTTAATGTCTCTGTTATTGTGCAGAGAAATTAAAGTATACATGGGTTTTAAGAAGACCAAGAGGCACAAGAGTCATAAAGGCCAACTCGGATTTTGGCCGAGTTCACCCGGCCCCGTCGGCCGAGTCGGGCCGGGGCTCGTTGCCACGTGTCCAATGTCGTATGGTGATACTCCTGGGTCAGTTTGTTTTATATGTGACTTTTGAGTTTTACGAGTTATGCACGTGTAGACCTTTAGACTTCTAAAAAGTTAAAAAGAAATCAATATTAAAAATAATGTGGGTGATGAGATTTGAACTCTGGTTCTTTGGTTCAGCAACGCAGGGTCTTACCAATGAGCTGCAAGCTCCTTTTTGCTATTAAAAAGCAAATCAAACTTATAACTTGTGCTCAGGCAAAAGTACAACTTTTTGTATTTTTGAAAAAAAAATTGTACAGAAAGTTATACAGAAAGTTTAGGGTTGTTACATTTTACCGACGTCCCCCTAAAAAGGCATAAAAGGACGGTTTCTCGGGCGCCTTCTACCGGGATCTCAGTGCAGGAGGGGGACTTCTGCTTGATCTTCGACATGGAACAAGCATCTGGGGGAAAGATTCCCCGCGGGACCCTTATTCAGTCGAAAATATCACACTTTTGATATAACATTTTTCTTAGTTTTGATAAATATTTAAAAGTGTTTATTATAGACACATATGAGGGTTTATCTGTAAAAATATCTATTGTCATATGTTTTTATATTATAATTAACATTATGAAGAAAAATATATGCATACAATATTTATATAATATTTTTATTATGCATATCATATCAAATATTCTAATCACGATTCTTTAAAAGATATAATGTCATACAAATGGTTAGAATAATATCTCTATAGCAAATATTACTAATATTATTCATTGAGATATTGTGGAAGATTTGGCTCAGGTCAGGAGATTGGGATATAGATGTCGGGAATCAAAAATCTGCCGATGAAGTTAAATAAAATCGAAGAATCAATTCTGGCAGAAACTTAGAGAAGATATGAAGATTCCAGATATCTAGAAGATCTCTACATGTCAATGTAAAGCCATTGAAGAAATCACAAACCCTAATCCCACCAACACGCGGTGCTTCCGCGGCTAAAAGGCCATATGTGCGGCGGATCCACGGCCATCTGGTGGCAGTTGGATCTGAGATTTTCTGGGGGTGATCGTGATTGCATATCTTAACCTCTGAGATCTAGGGTTTCTGCTTCCAGATCTATATAAAGGACCGAGGGCTAAATTTAGAAATCATCATCTTTTACACGAAGCAAATCACCGTCAAAGACCAAGTGATCCATGACAGGTCCGCGATTCGACGTGATAAGACGATGTGAGATTCGACGGAACATCTACTTCCTACGAGGTAGAGATCGAGAGCAACTTTTTCTTCCTCTTGTAATCTAAACTCGAAGGTTTTGTAATTGTGAAGTTGATTAATAAAGGTAGATCATTAATTTAATTAGTTCGCATTTATTTTCTGTATTTACATTATGATCTCATTCTCTATCCGTTCTTCTTCTATCTCCATCATGCGCGAGTAATTCTCCGCTTGATAGGGTTCGTAGGATTAGGGTAGAACAATGGATGAGAAAATACTTTAACTTCTTTTAAGTCTTATGAAGTTTATAAACTTTAACAAAAGAATCGTTAACATCCTAATCGGACGCGCTATCAATTTATTGATAGTATTGACCACGATTTGAGGTCAAATTGACAATTATTTTGTTAAGGGCTAATCATGAATAGAGATCAATGAAAGGACAAGGGTCAATAGTGGGGAAACCCTAGTTTCTTTCAAGAATCCTAATCCTCATTCTCACTATCAATTTAGTTTTAAATCTATCAATAGATAAAATGAGTAATTTTTATTAGTCATCCATGACTACTAAATCCTAACGAACCCTAAAAGCCCTCTTCTTATATATATTCTACATCCGTATTTATCATAGATCTAGAATCTATTCTCCTTTCTTCTTTTACTCTAATCAACTTGTCCAAAGCAAGATTAAAAGTTCCACGAATCTCTGAGGATGATCCGTACTCATCTCGGCTAGCTACATGCGACACCGTTATTGATTGCGGTTAACTAAACACTCTTTCACACATCAATCAAATGGTGTCGTTGCCGGGATACGTACGTAATTTTTTTTCTTGCTATTCGGGTTAAATTCTTATTCGATCCATATCATAAAAACAAAACAAAACCGCAACTTGCATATTTAATGATTATTGTGAGAATTTTTGCGAGAGATTCTGGAGTCACTTGAATGAGAAAATAGAGATTCAAAAACTTTCAAAATATTCCAGAGGAGCAAGAGGGTGCCCTACAGAAAAATCGTCAAAAGACTCCATCTTTATGCTGCGGAACTGCGACACTAGTGTGACTTTGGTCGCGGAACCGTGGCGGAGTTGGGGAATCGTGCCTCCAAAATCCCCTGGCAATCTCTTCATATCTTTTCCTCTCCTCTGAAATCTAATGATTTGATTTTTCTGCGGGATTCTTTGCAAAATATCGCCGCTCAAAAGACTTTTTGCGTGTTTTGTAATTGGTTTGTTTTAACATATTTTTAATACGGACTTTAAGGGGAAAGACCAAAATTCAGATTAGGTGGGGATTATATCACCGTTGCTAGGCCCCACAAATCACTAAACGTGCATGCGCATAACCGTATATTAATTAAAAAAATATCTGGACCAAGACCCTAAGGACCGTCACGCTCAATTAGGACAGAGGAGGGTCGCAGGTAATTTATCGCTTATCCGCATTTCTTTTGTGGTGTCTAGGCAAACGTGACTAGGAAAGTGGTAACTTAATTAGGCCCGCTATTTTCAGTGATTCGTATAGCAGATACCTCCCACTTATCTGGCACTTATCTGGCCACAAGAGTAATAAAGAGTTGGTAGAAGATTGATTTTGCGGCTTGTACTTTGGAAGTCTAGGAGCGGTCTAGTGCTTGACCTAGGTGACCTTAGTTATAGGATTGCTTATGCATTTTGTGATTTGTTGAGTCAACCCTTAAGTCCCACCTTCAAAGCAAAACAATCCAAATAGAGCTTAAATATTTCCCTTTTCACCCTCTTTTTTTCCACCTTCTTATAATGGGTAACCCAAACAGACAAACTCTTGCCGAGCTTTGCTATTCAGAACCAGATATTTCTTGTTTTCGTAATTCCTTTGGTCAAAATTCCAACTCTACCATGTTTTTAAGAGATCGGATAGAGCAAGCGGAAAGAAACAGTTGGACACCTCACTCCAGATCCTATCATCCGCATCAAAATTCTATATCTACTTATGTTGATACTCCATTTAAAGCATGTGAGGGAACTCCTAAACGCATGTCCATCGCTGAGCATATGGCGAAAGCTAAAAGCCAAAGTTTCAATCCGGTCAAACCGTTAGGACAACAAACACCATCACTTTCTAAAGAAGATATTGCTACTCATTTTGCGGCGTATATGACATATGTTGCCGGTCGCCAACCAACCAACCAATATCAATATTCTTCTTATCACAATATTGATCCTACTCCTGTCCAATTTTCACAACCATTCGATTCCTATCAATCCTACCCGACTTTTACACATTCTCTAGATAATTCTTCTAATCAGTCATTTGGGCGTTTTACTTATCCACAAAAATTTCAATCTTCTGCTGAAACCCATTACCAACCCATGTCTAGTTTTGAACGGACAGTGGAAGAATATCGGGTAGCATCACGCCGCCACATAGAGGAATTGAATGCGTCCATGGCCGCCCTCATACAACCCAACGAACGAGCAACTAGTTTCCAACTAGCTCAAAAATTTTCAATGTATGATACGGCAATAGGTCAAATTCAGAATTTGGGTAATGAGAGAGAGCAGTACACCCTTCTAAATCAAACCTCTCCATCCAAAATTGAAATGCACAACTCCAGTTTCACAGATCTATCAAGTACACTAAATGATTCACCAATTGAAGATAGAAGGTTTGATGAGTTGTGCGACTTTGTAGTGTTTGATTTACCTAATTGTGAAGGGTCCATTTCAAGTGAAACCACACCTAATCCTTGTGATCTCTACACCTCCACTCTAGAACCGAAATTGCTTGAAAACCATGCTTTTGATGAGGTGTATGAGAATTTTAACTTTCACTTGATTGAGGATATTGATGTTAGGGATATTTTGGATGATGAACCCACAGTTTTAGATGATTTTTTCTCACTAATTCATCAGGTCCTTGCACTTCCGTGTAGACATCATTTCGAACCTTTAACTGTTTTTCCCGAACCCAATATGCGTCTGGAAATTAATGATTAATGCATGACCGAAAAGCAGAACGAAATTCAGCCTTCATTTCCCACATCTGGTTTAGCAATACTTGACACCCAAATTTATTTACCCATTTCATCACCCACTTTCTCTGGTTCTTCTTCTGATCTTCTTTTAATTTTAGCGAGTGCTGATGAATCACAATCCGATATTTCGAGTTCGATAATTCTAGAAAGACAACTTGATTTATATACTTTTGAGAATAAGATAGATGGGTTTTTCGAGTCTCCTACCTCCATAATTTTTGACAAATCAAGTGTGTTGAATTCTGGCACGACACTTATTGCCATTGAAACGATCAATCGGACCATCGATGAAAGTTTCAAAGATATTTTTGCCGACGAACTCGCATTCCTAAATGACACGTATTTTGTGATTAATCAACCTCCACCCGAAGAAGTTGAACCACCGCCATTTTTTCTTATCCCATACGAGAATGTGACTTTTCTTCCCATTCCTAATCATTCATATTCTCGTTTCCGTTCACCATCACTATTCCATCTCTACCAACCGAGGCATAAACCATACCGCCTCCTATCTCCCCACTTCTTCAAATCTCTGATCTTCCACCAACCAGTGCATTATATCGATAAAATATTTGAATGCTTGATGTTGACTTTTGGTCTTTGTAACGCTTTATTTTGACCAACAACTTTACCCCCACCCCATAATTTTAAATGTTTAATACGGTTTTACTCAAGTTTGGGGGATATATTTTGGCTCTTGAACGAAAAGAAATTTTTTATAAAATTGCGAGCCAAAAATAAGTTTGGGGGAGATTTTTACTGTTATTAATTTATATCCCCGTTACTAACTTTTCCTCCCAAGTCTACAGTTTTTTTAAGCTTAACAGATGACATCAGTAAGGACACTGCTGCAAACAGGTTTGGGGGAGGTTTGGGCTTATTTACGCATTATTTTGCATTATATTATATATAAGCACAAAAAAAATTTGATAATGAAAGTTTGAAAATGAAAATTTACATATGAAAAATAGGAATAGTTTAAGAAAAACAAGAAACTTAGATGTTTTCTTAAACGAAACTAGTAATGAGTAGTTATGAGCCGTTGTCCCAAGGATTTGTAAGATGAAAGAAATTAATAATATGAGGATAAAAATAAGTCTAAAAATAGTCCCTATTCTTAAGTCCAAACATTTGAACGTTGATAACCTAATATACACACTTGCACACATCTTGAAATTTAGGATAGTAGAGGATATCTTGAAATGCTCTTGTCTAAAAGCCTTGGTACGAAGAAAAATAAAAATATAAGTGGTGAAGAAAAAAATGAACACTGGTTTTGTTATTGCGTAAAGCAGTATAAAAAAATATAGCGAGGGTGTTTTATCACCCGGTGCCTTAGACCAACTGGTTTGGGAGCCACTGGTAAGCCTTAGGTGTTGCAAGACGAGGAATTACGTCTAAATAAGCGAGCACATTTGATAATCGATCGGTTAGTACCTCAATAAGTATTAACGGTCGCATGAAAAATGTGTGAGCAATTTAATCAAAATTATTCACCGACTAAAAAGTACTAAGAAAAATGGACAAGAGTATGGTAGCTTGAATTGAATTCTCTTAGTGTAAGGATATCTTTTACAACACGTAGGGGTATATGATCGATATTTGGAAGAAAAATAGGGAGGAAGAATAAAGACAATGTTTTATTGAGGGATGATACGATTTCTAATATTTTTTCATGACTATTAAGATACGACTCATGGCAAATGAAAAACTGGTGTAGTTGGAAACTCTTCTTTTCAAGTTCTTTTTTTTATAGTTCTTATCTTTGTACGCACTTTCATCTTCTTTCTTTTATTATAAGATTTTGTGGGTGTAATCCGCTGAAAACCCCCAGGAGACAACACTCCTCCTACTAGAGACACCTAGAGGTTTAACGGCTTGTTACACATGCTCAGTGCAATCGTGTTGCCTGCGAAAGTGTGCTACTTAGGTTTTTCTTTTTTATTTTTCTCCCTCTCTTGAATAAATAGTTTGCTCGGGACGATCAAACTTAAGTTGGGAGGTATTTGTTCAGTCGAAAATATCGCACTTTTGATATAACATTTCCTTACTTTTGATAAATATTTAAAAGTGTTTATTATAAATATGACACATATGGGGGTTTATCTGTAAAAATATCTATTGTCATATGTTTATTTATTATAATTAACATTATGAAGGAAAATATATGCATACAATATTTATATAATATTTTTATTATGCATATCATATCAAATATTCTAATTAAGATTCTTTAAAACATATAATATCATACAAATGGTTAGAATAATATCTCTATAACAAATATTACCAATATTATTCATGGAGATATTGTGCAAGATTTGATTCAGGTCAGGAGATCAGGATATCGAGATGTCGGGAATAAAAAATCTGCCGATGAAATTAAATAAAATCGAAGAATCAATATTGGCAGAGACTTAGAGAAGATATGAAGATTCCAGATATTTAAAAGATCTCTACGTGTCAATGTGAAGCCACTGAAGAAATCACAAACCCTAATCCCACCAACATGCGACGCTTCCGCGGCTAAAAGGCCATATGTGTGGCTGATCCACGGCCATCTGGTGGCAGTTGGATCTGAGATTTTCTGGGGGTGATCGTGATTGCATATCTTAACCTCTGAGATATAGGGTTTCTGCTTCCAGGGCTATATAAAGGACCGAGAGCTAAACTTAGAAATCATCACCTTTTACACGAAGCAAATCACCGTCAAAGAATAAGTGATCCACGACAGGTCCGTGACTCGACGTGATAAGGCGACGTGAGATTCAACGGAACATCTACTTCCTATGAGGCAGAGATCGAGAGCAACTTCTTCTTCCTCTTGTAATCTAAACTCGAAGGTTTTGTAATTGTGAAGTTGATTAATAAAGGTAGATCATTAGTTTAATTAGTTCGCATTTATTTTCTGTATTTACATTATGATCTCATTCTCTATCCGTTCTTCTTCTATCTCCATCATACGCGAGTAATTCTCCGCTTGATAGGATTCGTAGAATTAGGGTAGAATAATGGATGAGAAAATACTTTAATTTCTTTTAAGTCTTATGAAATTTATAAATTTTAGCAAAAGAATCGTTAATATCCTAATCGGGCGCGCTATCAATTTGTTGATAATCTTGACCATGATTTGAGATCAGATTGACAATTATTTTGTTAAGGGCTAGACATGAATAAAGATCAATGAAAAGACAAGGGTCAATAGTGAGAAAACTCTAGTTTCTTCCAAGAACCCTAATTCCCATTCCTCATTATCAATCTAGTTTTAAATCTATCAATAGATAAAAGGAGTAATCATTATTAGTCATCCATGACTGCAAAATCCTAATGAACCCTACAAGCCCTCTTCTTATATTTTTTTTACATCCGTGTTTATCATAGATCTAGAATCTATTCTCCTTTTACTCTAATCAACTTGTCTAAAGCAAGATTAAAAGTTCCACGAATCCCTGAGGACGAGCCGTACTCATCTCGGCTATCTACACACGACACCGTTATTGATTACGGTTAACTAAACACTCTTTCACACATCAATCAACCATGAAGGCCCACGTGCCCGCCATCGCTCAGGAGACAGTTCAGGTCGGTATCCATTTTCCTATAAGAATCTTCTCAAGTATATTTTTTTAGTTTGAACATTTCTAACTCCTTTTGCTGCTTTTCTCAAGTCCTCCACCACTGTGCCCTCATCATCAATATGGAATCTGAGGAGACAGCCCCGACCATGAGGAAGCTACCTGCTAGGGATGGACCGGGCAGGAAGCTGCTCAGCGGCCTCACGATGAGGGCTTTAGATCCTTTGCGTTTTCGGGCAGGAAGCTACCCGCTAGGGATAGACCAGGCAGGAAGCTACTCGGTGACCTCGCTATGAAGGCTTTAGATCCTTAGCGTTGTGGGATAGGAAGCCACCCGCTAGGGATGGATCGGGCAGGAAGCTGCTTAGTGGCCTCGCTATGAGGGCTTTAGATACTTGGCGTTGCTGGGTAGAAAGCTACCCGCCACGGATGGTCCAGGCAGGAAGCTGCCCGTTGGCCTCGCTATGAGGGCTTTAGATTCTTGGCGTTGTTGGGCATGAAACTACCCGCTAAGGATGGACCGGGCAGGAAGCTGCCCGGTAGCCTCGGTATGAGGGCTTTAGATCCTTGGCGTTGTTGTGCAGGAAGCTACCCGCTAGGGATGGGACTAGAAGGAAGCTGCCCGGTGGCCTCGCTATGAGGGCTTTAGATCCTTGGCGTTGTTGGGCAGGAAGCTACCCGCTAGGGATAGGCTGGGCAGGAAGCTACCCGGTGGCCTCGCTATGAGGGCTTTAGATCCTTGGCGTTGTCGGGCAGGAAGCTGCCTATTAGGGATGGGCCGGGCAAGAAGATGCCCGGTGGCCTCGCTATGAGGGCTTTAGATCCTTGGCGTTGTCGGGCAGGAAGCTACCCGCTAGGGATGGGCCGGGTAGGAAGCCGCCCGGTGGCCTCGCTATGAGGGCTTTAGATCCTTGGCGTTGTCGGGCAGGAAGCTGCCTATTAGGGATGGGCCGGGCAAGAAGATGCCCGGTGGCCTAGCTATGAGGGCTTTAGATCCTTGGCGTTGTCGGGCAGGAAGCTACCCGCTAGGGGTGGATCGGGCAGGTAGCTGCCCGGTGGCCTCACTATGAGGGCTTTAGATCCTTGGAGTTGTCGGGCAGGAAGCTACCCGCTAGGGATGGACCGGGCAGGAAGCTGCCCGGTAGCCTCGTTATGAGGGCTTTAGATCCTTGGCGTTGTCGGGCTGGAAGCTACCCGCTAGGGATGGACCGGGTAGGAAGCTGCCCGGTGGCCTCGCTATGAAGGCTTTAGATCATTGGCATTGTTAAGCAGGAAGCTACCCTTTAGGGATGGACCGGGCAGGAAGCTGCTCGGTGGCCTCGCTACGAGGGCTTTAGATCCTTGGCGTTGTTGGGCAGAAAGCTACCCATTAGGGATGGACCGGGCAGGAAGTTGCCCGGTGGCCTCGCTATGAGGGCTTTAGATCCTTGGCGGAAGCTACCTACTAGGGATGGACTGGGCAGCAAGTTGCCCGGTGGCCTCACTATGAGGGCTTTAGATCCTTGGCGTTGTTGGGCAGGAAGCTACCCGCTAGGGATGGACCGGGCATGAAGCTTTCCAATGGCCTCGCTATGAGGGCTTTAAATCCTTGGCGTTGTTGGGCAGGAAGCTACCAGCTAGGGATGGACCGGGCAGGAAGCTGCCCGGTGGCCTCTCTATGAGGGCTTTAGATCCTTGGCATTGTCGGGCAGGAAGCTACCCGCTAGGGATGGACCGGGCAGGAAGCTGCCCGGTGGCCTCGCTATGAGGGCTTTAGATCCTTGGCATTGTCGAGCAGGAAGATACCTGCTAGGGATGGACCAGGCAGGAAGCTGCCTGATGGCCTCGCTATGAGGGCTTTAGATCCTTGGCGTTGTCGGGCAGGAAGCTACCCGCTAGGGATGGACCGGGCAGGAAGCTTCCCAGTGGCCTCGCTATGAGGGCTTTAGAACCTTGGCGTTGTCAGGCAGGAAGCTACCCGCTAGGAATGGACCAGGCAGGAAGCTACCCAGTGGCCTCGCTATGAGGGCTTTAGATCCTTGGCGTTGTTGGGTATGAAGCTACCCTCTAGGGTTGGACCGGGTAGGAAGCTTTCCGGTGACCTCACTATGAGAGCTTTAGATCCTTGGCGTTCTTGGGTAGGAAGCTACCAGCTAGGATTGACCGGGCAGGAAGCTGTCCGGTGGCCTCACTATAAGGGCTTTAAATCCTTGGCGTTGTTGGGCAGGAAGCTACCCGCTAGGGCTGGATTAGGCAGGAAGCTGCCCGGTGGACTTGATATGAAGGCTTCAGATTCTTGGCGTTGTTGGACAGGAAGCTACCCGCTAGGGATGGACCGGGCAGGAAGCTGCTCGGTGGCCTCGCTATGAGGGCTTCAGATCCTTGGCGTTGTTTGGCAGGAAGCTACCTGCTCGGGATGGACCGGGCAGGAAGCTGCTCGATGGCCTCGCTATGAGGGCTTCAGATACTTGGCGTTGTTGGGCAGGAAGCTACCCGCTAGGGATGGACCGGGCAGGAAGCTGCTCGGTGGCCTCGCTATCAGGGCTTCGGATCCTTGGTGTTGTTGGGCAGGAAGCTACCCGCTAGGGATGGACCGGGCAGAAAGCTGCTCGGTGGCCTCGCTATGAGGGCTTTAGATCCTTGGCATTGTTAGGCAAGAAGCTACCCGCTAGGGATGGACCGGGCAGGAAGTTGCTCGGTGGCTTCGCTATGAGGGCTTTAGATCCTTGGCGTTGTTGGGTAGGAAGCTACCCGCTAGGGATGGACCGGGCAAGAAGCTGCTCGGTGGCCTCGCTATGAGGGCTTTAGATCCTTGGCGTTGTTGGGTAGGAAGCTACCCGCTCAAGATGGAGGGCTTTTATGACTACCTTGGGCCCTCATTGGGTGTCGTTCCAACTTCCGTAGGCCGCATCAGCGGGAGTGAGGGCGTCGTTCAACTTTCTGTGGGCCGCATTGGCGGGCGGCAACTAGCATAGCCGACACATGGCAGTTCTTTATCGGGAAATTGAAATATCCCGTGATTCATGTCGCTGCATGAGTAAGTTTCGGCCGTTGAAGCTATAAATAGCGAAGGTATGTTGGCTTCTTCTCCATCCTGCATTCCCTTGAAGATGTCTGGGCGTATATTCCTCGTCGGGGAGATCATCTTTCGCGACGATTTGTACCTCTACTGTCTTAATCGCTCCGAGCACACGTATGAGGCGGTGATAGACCGTGTGGAGGGCCACTTTAGGCTCCTGCTTCCTCGGCGATCCGCCCTCCTCCAAGTGCTCATGTACGCGATCTGAAGGATGTCCCTGGGTCTGCACAGTGCCCTGTCTTCGCAGTTGAAGGACGGGGCGCTCGACAAGGAGCATACGCTCTACCATCTCGGCCTGATCTCGCAGAGTAGGCAGGAGCGGTCGGTGGGTCTTCTTCTGGAGTGTTTCCAGAAAAGGCAGATCGTTCCCTCCTGCCTGGAGGATCAGGCCCCCGTCGCTTCCGTGGCATACATGGTCCACGGGCACCGCCAGAGGGAGAGGGCTAAGGAAGCTCGGGCTCGGCTCTAGGAGATTTCCTCGGAGTACCATCAGCAGTGCTTTCTTGATCCCCGCCCCTCTCTATTATAATTATTGTAAGGCCGGGGAGCCTATAATACCTTTTAGTCAATAAAGTTTGTTTTTGGCAGTAGTGTGTTGTCTTCTTTTGGATGTGTATTGTCTTTTTTTTATCCCCTCAGTATATTTTACACAAATTTTAAAACAAACCTAGAGGTCTCAGAACCAAGAAAAGAAACAAAAGTTGTGCAAAAGGTCTCCTTTATGAGAGGACCTAGCTCAGGAGATTTAATTCAACATCAGTAAGAATTACATTGTTTCAAAAGAAGAAGGCATGCTTATTTATACAATTTGAGTTTTTCGACATTGTAGGGCCGAAGAAACATACGCCCTCGGCGTCTTGTAAATGATACGCTCCACCGGGCAATACTTCTGCTACGAGAAATGGTCCGTCCCATTTCAGAGAGAATTTATGCAGCCTTGCTTGGTCCACAAACTCGTTCCTTCATAGGACCTGATCTCCCGTCTTGAAGGCCCGATATTTAACTCGGGTATTGTAGTAGTGAGCGGTTGCTGTTGATAGACGGCTGCTCTGATCCGCGCTCGATCCCGCTTTTCCAATAATACGTCCAAGTTGGTCCGGAATGCCGAAGTGTTCGCTTCATCGTCGAAGTGTTCGACTCTATAACTGGGTAGTCTGATTTTAGCTGGGACCATTGCCTCGATACCGTAGCAGAGGCTGAATGGGGTTTCTCCGAGGTACGCAGTGCCCATAGCATTCGCGGCAATTTGTCACGCCCTGCTTCCCGGTGTACGGCGAAGGGGACGCGATGAGGTCCGCTACGTATATACTTAGGAGTACATACGCTAAGCGTATCTAAGCAGTATAAAAGTAAATCATAAGAGACAAGAGATATAGAAATAACAGCAACTTTATTAATAACATTCTTTTGTACAATGCATGAAAAGTAAATACAACTGGAATGAAAAGCGATGCCTAAAAAATGGCATAACAGGAAATGAAAATACTGAATAGAACAAGGTACAATATCTAGAGCTCGGGGTCTTCGTGAAACTGCTCCAAGTCTTCACCGGTGGGCTCGATCTCTGCTGGGTCCAAAACACCTGACGACATTCAAAGAAAAAAGAAATAGAATGTCGTCAGCGAACAGGTCGCTCGGTTAGTCCCAAAGATAAGGGAGAAATTGACAAAGAGTAGGGGAGAGAGAGTAGCTTTTAATGTTGTATTGTATTGTTGTAATGTTGTGTTAAAGCTGTTGTTTGTAGCTTGGTACAGAAGAATGCCAGTGTATACGAGATGGGTCTCTATATACTAGAGACCAGGGCAAACGGAATATAGAGTACAAGGCTCCGTTATACAACCCGGAACAACGGCAGTTGGATTCATGTTAGGTGTCTTAATCTTACCGTCTCGTGCCACCTTTAACACCTTCCGTACCAATCTACCCCTTAAACCCCGTAGTGTTTTGATTGTATTGTAGTATTGTATTGTGTAAGTTGGATGACCGACCAAAACCATGATATCAGTAAACAGAGTGTAACTGCATAATCAGGTAAATGGAATAACGAAATAATGGATGTATATCCATGGTTTGATTCAGTCAGGTTGTATAGATTGTTAACTGGATTCTGGGATTCATGTGTTCATATTAAGTTGGAATATTAAAGAATGTAGATTGACTTGAATCATATTCAAATCAGAAATAATCAGACTCAAACCCGAGTCATACCAAAAGAAATGTAAGTCGAAGTTCTATATTTGTTAGGGTCATTATTGTAATTTATAAAACTTGAGGGGGTTTTATGTAAAAATACTTTTGTATAGTTTTCAAGATACACCTCAAGTATTTATTATTCGTCTTTATTGTTATAATAAGTGTAATTTTATTTTATGATATTTCTAGTGAAAATATCCTAATTTCATAAATAAAAGTATTAATTTGTAATATTGATTTATTTGAAATTCATGGTATTTTAATGTAACTTTTAATCTTGTAATTTTTAGGAAAAGGTGGAAACTTTATCTTATAATAAAATAGGTGTTTAAATGATAAATATACATATGTTTATACAAGAATAATTTTTAATAAATATTTTATTTTCCAAAAATCTCATTTTTCTTAAATGTCGTATTTTAAACCTTTCGAGACCGAATGCTCCTTGCGGAGGTCTGAATCTCGCACTACTAAGTCCGAGGGTGCACGATAAACCGTACTATACCTAACGAGTTCCCCAAATATGGGTTGTAGTGGCGCTTTGCAAAAATTTAATAAATACTGATTATTTAGAAAATGGTTTTATAAAGAGAAGATATTTATTTGTAAAAGGTGTAAATTTCCGTATTTTAGATTCTAGGGTTTCCTAAGCCAACTAGCCTATTTCTAAATGGTCTAAACGATAAGTCATTAGAATCCTCAAATCGCCTATTCACCACCAATTACGGCCAGGTAAGTGCCAGGTGAGTAGGAGGCTCTCCACTACAAGTAGTGGCCCTAATTAAGTAACCACTCACCTTAGACACACTTGCCTAGACACCACAAAGTCAGGTTTAGATAAACGATAGATTTCCACAACTTATCGTATTTCTTATTAAACGATATTGTTTTAAAGTTGTATAAAACTTAGAACTTTTAGAAAAAGGTTTTATTAAGAAAAGGGTATTGAAATGTAAAATCTTGTATTATCGTATTCTAAGTTTTGATGATAGCAATTAGGGTTGTATTTGCATGTGTGTGGAGGTAGGTCATTACCTCGTGATCTACTTTAAGATATAGCAATGTTAAAGGGTTAAAAGTGATAAACTAAACATGGTGGTATTTAAGTGCCAAAATACGGTATATTGCAAAAGTTATCATTTCATGTGAGAAGCTTTATCCAAATTAGTTTTTATATGATTAGTAGTCAACATGAATATGTTTAAGCATTATGGAATTAATGATAAGTGAGTTTTGATAGAAAACCGAATCGGAAATCGGTTTGTTCCGATTTCCGTCAGGTTTGAAAAGTCGTATTTTAATGAAAGAAAAGAAGGATAGAAAAGGGAGACTTAAGGGTTTGGACAACGTTAGAGAGTAATAGAGAGGTATAGGGTTTGCCGGTGCGTCGAATCGTCGTTGAGAGGTCCTAGCACGATCATCGGAATTTCGCCGTCGATTTTGTCAGCGCTTCGCCTCTCGCTCGTTTTCTCACGTACCAAGTTCTCTTGAAATTTTTAGAGAGCGGACTTAGGAATGTAGGGTGAGAGGGTAGAGGGTATGGGGGTTTATATAGGGTTAGGCTAGGGTCAGGGTTTTTAATAAAAAAAATATAAAAATATACAAAATCATTAAAAATTCATTAAACATAGGAGTAAAAGGGATTTATTGGGCAATTTAAAACCGATCCAGGTATAATAAATGTGTAGGAGGGTTGAAAGTCAAGGAGCATCTTTTCTCTGTTGGTGACTCGGCCGTCCGGCCAAGTCCGGCCGGCGGCGCCGGACCGAGTCGGCCGAGTCGCCGGCCGGCGGCACCGAGTCGGGCCGAGTCAGGCCACCAGAGGCTGGGGAAACTTCGGGGGTACAATTTGGTATATTTACTTTTTGTTGTCTAGTACATATTTTATGAGTTATGGCCTTTTGACCGTTGACTTCAAAAAAAAATTAAACAAAATAAATACAAAAATAATGCGGGGCATGGGATTTGAACTCTGGTGGCTTGGTTCAGTAGTGCAAGGTATTACCAATGAGCTACAAGCTCTTTCTTGTAATTATTGTGGGAAAATAACTACTTAAAGTGGTACCAGCAACATTAAATACCCCAAGTACACTTAAATTTTAAAACAATTTTATGTACACTAAAATGGAATTATTTAAAAACAAAATAATTACTTATATATATATATATATTGTGCTCAGGTTAAAATACTCCTTTATGGATTTTTTGTAAAAATTTTTAAAAAAATTTGTATAGAAAAGTGTATAGGAAAATTAGGGTTGTTACATAATTCCTCGACCCAGCTGCCCTGTCTTCCTTCTAAGAGAGTCCTGAGTCTGCGTATGACTCCTCGGTTTGCTACCTCGGCCTGTCCGTTGCATTGCGGATGCATGACCGCGACAAACTTCATTAGTATGTGGTAGTCGCTACAAAATTCTTTCACTTTGTCATTTTCGAAATTGGTCCCGTGGTCGGTAACGATGCATCTCGGGATTCCAAATCGAGTGATGATGTTGTTTTGCAGGAACTTTATAGTAGAGATGGCGTCTGGTTTTCTGATGGGTATGGTCTCTATCCACTTCGTGAAGTAGTCTACCACGACAAGGATTTATTTGTGTCCTCCCGTGCCGGTGGGGAGTTGGCCCACCATATCCATCCCCCATTGTGAAAACGACTAAGGGGAACTGAGGGGCGTTGGCTCGGTAGCGGGGAGATGAGGTATGCTGCCGTGGAGTTGGCAGTTCTTGCATCTTCTGACGAGCTTCTCGGCATCCTGGTGTATCCTCGACCAATAATATCCTTGGAGCAACGTCTTCTGGACCAGGGTGCGGGCCCCTTGATGCGCTCCCCCGATCCCTTCATGTATCTCTCATAGAACATAGTCGGCTTCGTGGGGGTCGACACATCGGAGCAGGGGCTGAGTGTACGACTTCTTGTAGAGGTTTTCATTGCTCCAGATGAAATGAAGAGCTTTTTCCCGAAGGCGGCGAGCCTTCCCCGTGTCCTCTAGAAGTATACCATTTTTTAGGAAGTCTACGAGGGGTTTCCTCCAATCCGGGCCTTCCCCCTGAATAGCATATACCTGAAGCATTACCTCCCTGTCTTCCATGCTGAGCCGTGGCAAGACTTTGAAGAGAATGTTTCTTTTATGGTTGGCAGTATAGGAAGAAGCGAGCTTGCTCAAAGCGTCTGCCCGGGTGTTCAGGTTCCTGAGGATCTGTTCCACTTAGACCTCATAAAAAAATTTCAAAGCCTTTTTACCTCAGCAAGGTACTTTATTATGAGCAGTTCCTGGGCTTCGAAGCGCCCGGTCACTTGGCCGACGACCAGTGCGGAGTCGCTGCAAATTCTGATAGTTTTCAGTCCTACCCAGGAGGCGATTCGCAAACCTGCCAATATGGCCTCATATTCTGCGGCGTTGTTCAATGCTCTAAACCCGAGCTTCAGGGAGTATTCCATTTCCGCTTCGTCCATGCCGCGGATGATCAGACCATCCCCACTCTTCTCCTCGGTAGAGGATCTGTCCACATAAAGCACCCAATCAGGAATGGGGTTGGGCACTTCCTCAACCGAAGGACGTGGTTCGGGGCCCTGTGCCGGCGTTCCTTCCTTAGTCGGGATGGTGCATTCGGCAACGAAATTAGCTAATTCCTGCGCTTTGATGGCTTGCCTGGGGCGGTACTTAATGTCGAGCTGGGATAATTCCCACCTCCATTTCTCCAGATGCCTCGACGATTCAGGGGAAGCAAGGATAGCACCTATAGGTCGCTCAGGGAGGACAAGGATTGTGTGCGCCTGAAAATAGTGTCGTAGTTTCCTTAATGTGACGACAAGTGCCAAGACTATCTTTTCTATGGTCGGGTATCTTGTTTCCGCATCTTTGAAGACATGGCTCACGTAGTAGACCGGTTTCTGTATACCTTCGGATTCCCTGACGAGCACCGAGCCTGCAGCTTGATCGGAGACCGCAAGGTATAGTAATAGCTCGTCGCCCTCGAGCGGTCGGGTGAGTAGTGGCGGAGTTGCTAGGTGTGCCTTGAGTTGTTCGAAGGCGTTCTAACACTCCTTCGACCATTCGAACTTAGGGATTTTTCTCAATGCCCTGAAGAACAGGAGGCACTTCTCTCCAGATCTTGACATAAAGCTGCTCAGAGCGGCTACTCTCCCTGTGAGATGCATGATTTCTATGATGCTCCTCAATGTGACCATGTTGATAGGTTTGCTTCGATTCCTCGGTGGGTAACCATGAACCGGAAGAATTTACCGCTGGTGAACCTGAATGCGCACTTAGCTGGGTTCAGCTTCATTTTGTACTTGCGCAGGATGTCGAATGTCTCGCCGAGATCTTTGGTGTGCTCGTACAATGAGGATGATTTTACGAGCATGTCATTGACATAGACCTCCATGTTCTTGCCGATCTGTGGTTTGGACTGTTTGTTGACGAAGCGCTGATATATAGCCCCAGCATTCTTAAAACCGAAGAGCATCACTGTGGAACAGTATAACCCCCGATCCGTGGTGAACGCGGTAAGTTCTTCATCTACCAGGTTCATCCGGATCTGATTGTAATTGGAGAAAGCTTCCATGAAGCTTAGTAATTCATGGCCGGTTGAGCTGTCTACTAGTTGGTCTATCCGAGGGAGAGGATAGTTGTCTTTAGGGCAGGCCTTGTTCAGATCCGTGAATTCGACGCAAATGCCCCACTTCCCGTTCACCTTTTTGACCATGACCACGTTTGCCAGCCAATCCGAATAGTCAAGATTTCTAATGAAGTCGGCTGCTAGCAGTCAATCCACTTCATCTTCTATTTCCTTTTGCTTGGCCGGCGCAAAGCTTCTTTTCTTTTGTTGAACGGGCTTTGCTTTTGGATCGACCCCGAGCTTGTGGGAGATCATTTTAGGGTTGATCCCGGGCATATCCACGGGATCCAAGTGAACACGTCTGAGTTATCTCGGAGGAATCGTATCAAGTCCTCGCGGTGGTCCTCCGTTAAGAGAGAGCCAATTTGGACAGTCCGACCATCGACCCCTTTGAAGAGAGGTCGACCCCTTTGACGAGGGGGACTTCCGTCAATGTTTCCATTGGGGATCCTCGGAGTTTCTTTTGGTCGTCGCTTGTATCCAAAGACCCCGGGAAATCACATGCATCTTCAAAATCGTTGCCTGGCTCTCCGGCGGGTGACGTGGTGGCGAGACAGACCTTAGCGATTTGCTGGTTCTCGTAGGCCCGGCCTACACCCTCTTGATCCAAAGGGAATTTGATCGCGAGGTGGTAAGTCAAGATTTGAGCCCGAAGGGTGTTTAATGTTGGTCAACCCAGGAGGATATTGTAGAACGAAGGGACCTTAGCGACGATGAATTTCACTGGCATGGTCCTCGTACGGCCAACTTCTCTAATGTTGAGGAGGAGGGTGATCACTCCTTCAGCCAGGATGGAGTGGTTGGTAAACCCAGAAAGAGCGTGGGAGGTCGGCTGTAAGCCGGATGGTTCTATCCCCATACGCTGGAAACAGTCGTAGAAGAGGATGTTTGCCGAGTTCCCGGAATTGACCAATATTCTCTATACCTCATAACGATGGACCCAGGCCGTTATCATGAGAGGGTCGTTATGAGGCAAGGATATACCGTGGAGATCTTTGTTTGTGAAGATGATGGGCTCGTGCTTCCTGCACTTCTTCTGGGGTGGATCGCCTACACCCTCGATCGGGAGGAGGCGGTGGTTTCCGCCAACTTCCCGAGCAGGATCCGAGGTAACGACCATGATTTGCCCGATCGTTAACTCCCCGGGAGAGGGTCGGTTCTCTTACTCCCGCTCGGCCTGCCGCTTGTCCCGCAAGTACTTTGCCAGGTGGCAGGAGCGGATCAACTCCTTGATATAGTCATGGAGTTGTTTGCAGTTTTCGGTTGGGTGGCCCTGTGACCTGTAGAAGGCATAGTACGGGACTCGAAGATGCTTGCCCGCCCTTTGGGTCACCGACGGGAGTTTGAAGAACCTCTTGCCCTTTGCCTCCTCCAGCAGCCCGGTCTGGAAGATGTTAAGAGGAGTGTACTCCTGGAACTTCGGGGAGTAAGGTTTTGGTCGGTCGACTCTCTTTTTCTCTTCTCTGTCCCGCTTCTTTTGGTCGGTTTGGTCACTTCTGGGTAGATTTGAGTGCACCTCAGACTCGAGTTGGATCTCTCGCTCGGTCCAGGCTTTTACCTCGGCCATGGTCGCTAATACAAAATAGCAGAGCCACTCTTTGTTCCTAAGACCCTACCTCAGCATAGTGACGACCGTTTCATCTTGGTGCTCGGAGACCTCGAGGAGCGTGTTGTCGAAGCAGGTGACATATCCTTTGAAGGATTCTTTGTCTCCGCTCTTGATGGTGAACAAATAGTCGACCGTCCTCTTCTGCCGTCGATTCCCGACGAAGTGACCGAGGAATTGGGAGGCCAGCTCGTCGAAGGTCGAGATGGAGCATGGCGTAAGTCCTTAGAACCAGTCCCGTCCAGCCCAGATGAGGGTGGTGGGGAAGGTTCGGCATTGGGTCGCGTCGGAATTATCCTGGAAGCTCATGCCCACCGTAAATGCGTCTAGATGGTCCTTGTTTACCGCCGAAAATAGATACGAAACCGCATAGGTTGTCTTACCTGAATTTGGAGGCAGATGTTATTTGGATTTATCCATCCACCTCTCCGAAGATGCCAAGTTGATTTATGGCACCGTATATGGAGGTTTGGACAGATGCGGCCGTTGTAGCAGACTTCATCAGATTCCCCCTGATTTGCGAGGGGTTTTTGATTGTGGAGACGCTCTTCCCTACAGGTGCAAGCCCCTACAGTTAATTATGTTACCGCATCGCGATAATCACTTTCTCCTGCTCCGGAAGTTCACTTCGTGTCGCGTGTGTTTGTTTTATTTTGGCTGCCCGTGGATTGTATACGGAGACTAATTTATGTTGTCACCCGTAGGGCGTGAATTAGTCCAAATTCGTATATTCTTAGATTTGGGTTTGGTTTGATTTAAGGATCGTTAATCTCGTTTGAGATTAAAATCAATTTTAATGTTTGTTGAGGATACGTTAGTCCAATTTGAGACTAAGAACTATTCAACGAGATTTTGGGATCATTCAGATATCTTCGTATTGATAAAATTCTGTATTTTTATATTTGGTATATTTTTATTTCCATGTTATTAGTTATATTTAATCCCTTCATCTATTTTTCTCATCTAAGTATTTTCTAAAACTCATTTCTTTTTACCCAAACTTATTCTTTAAGCCCAATTCCTTTCTTTTCATTCACATTCTCTACAGCCCATCTAAAAAGCCCATTTTCTTTTTAAGCAATATCATATATTTAATTCTAATTAAATATATGCATGAACAACTTTATAGCTCATTGGTTAAGTCCTTGCATTGTTATTCCATAAGTCGCATGTTCAAATCCCCATTTTTGCAATTATTTTTATCATTTTTTTTTATTCTTCTCATAACCTACAAATGAGACCTTTCATTTCCAAAATGAATGGTGACTTTTCATTTCTCTTTTAATTCTCATGTTAAATGCATATATTATAATTCACCATTACACCATCTTTATTGTCCTCTATCTTTTCCTTCCTCATATTTTTCCATCTCTCACTTCTCCCTCTTCACCTAAAGTTCAAGAAGAAGAACATGAAAAAGTCTTCAAGAAGGTCTCGCTAGTAACGCGAGACTATCGGCGGATAGACAAGCCCGGTGACAATACCGGCTTGTGTATGTAAGTCCCTTCTCTCTTTCCTTCCTTCCATCTCTTTCTTTTTCTCTTTATAGTTCTCTTGTTTTATATTGCTATGAAAAACTTCCCTTGATATATCATAGTTCCTAAATAATTAATTAAATGGATACATATATAAATAATGAACACATAAACATGCACACATATAAAGTTTTTAAAGTCTTTTTCATTACTCTAAATTCACATGTTAAGATTTCATAGTAACCAATTAGGATTGCATGTTTGTTGTTTTATTTTAAATCACTTTATTTAAAGTTTGTAAAAAAAAAATGAAGTTACGAATAAATACCATGATTTTCTCATTTCTCACATATGACATATCAATACCTTTAGTTTTAAAATAATTTTTATAAATTAATTTTTAATTCTGAAAATTCCAGGAAATTTACATATGATAGAATATATTATTTTATACACGCTGTAAAAATTTTAGATCGATCCGCATAACGGTTTAGGAATTACATCGTATTTATTCACTGATCGTAAAACAGAAAACTGCAGTTATCGGTCAATTTATACGACATATAACTTGGTATACCGGTATCCAAATTGAGCAAACTCTGGTGTTTTTGATATCTACATCGAATGATCTAGATTTTCTTAGTTTTATAGTTTTACTGAAAACTCATCTAAGATAAAGAAAACTGCGTTACAATATTAAGTGATGGATCTGGACAGAATCTGTTCCGATTCGCACACTGTTTTTAAATTGGACATAACTCGAACACCCGATGTCCGTTTGTGACAAAATTTAGATGTGTAGATGCACCATTGATAGAACTATAATTTTCTGTATATTATATTACTTAGGAATGCATTAAACAACCTGATATAGGCTTTGCAATAGAATATATAGTTGCTGTCCAGAAATCTGAATTTCTGTTTTAAATGCTGATATTAAAATGATCATAACTAGAGCTTCAGAAATCCAAATCATGTGAATCTTGGTGTTTTCGATAGGTACATAGAAATACCTACAATTTTCTAATAATTTTCGTAACCTGAAACCTGATACAAATTAACTCAAACTGCGTTTTAAAAATATGTGACGGTGCCGAATAGATTCTGATCTGTTTTGTGCGACGATACGAAAACATATATATCTCTCAAACCGGTAGTCATATTTAGGTAAAACTGGAACTCACGCATGCAAAACATTTAGAGCCATATTTCTGTTTATATTTTACATTCGTTCAACTTGATTAATTAGTCGTACATAATATTTCTTTACAGCATTGTTTATGGTAGTTACTCGAATAATATACTTGACTCATTTCATGCTATTCGAACATGTATACATATTTATCTTGATCATTAAATTGTTGTATGTACTTAAAGACGATAATTAAATACTTGAGTTATATTTTGAAAACTATACAAAAATATTTTTACATAAAACCCCCTCAAGTTTATAAATTACCCTAAGGACCCTAACAATTATAAGACCACGATTCATAATTCTGATTGTCTGACTCGGGTTTGAGTCTGATTAATTTGACTTGAATCTGATTCAAGTCAACCTATAATCTACAAGATTCCAATTCAAAATGAACACATGAATCCATGAATACAATTATCAATTTATACAATTTGGCTGAACCGAACCATGGATATATTCCTTTTACATGTTTCCCAGTATTCCATTTACATGACTCTACGGTTATAACCGTTTCCTGATATCATGGTTTCGGACAGTCAGTCAATCAATCTACAATTACTACAATTTACAAGATAACAATACAAATAAGACTTCGCGGGGTTTAAGGGGTAGATTGGTACGGAAGGTGTTAAAGGTGGCACGAGGTGGTCAGATTTAATACACCTAACATGAATCCAGTTGCTGAGCGACCTGTTCGCTGACGACATTCTATTTCTCTCTTCTTGGAATGTCGTCAGGTGCGTTGGACCAAGTTGAGACCGAGCCAACAACTGAAGATTTGGAGCAGTTCCAAGAAGATCCAGAGCTCTAGACTTTGTACTTGTTCTTTCCAGTATTTCCTTTTATTATTATTATGTCACTGTTTAGGCATTGCTTTTTCATTCCAGTTGTATTTTCATTTCATGCATTGTACAAAGAATGTTATTAATAAAAGTTGCTGTGATTTCAATTTCATTTGTCTCTTGTGATTATTTTATATTGCTTAGTTACGCTTAGCGTATGTACTTCTGAGTACATACGTAGCGGGCCTCGTCACGTCCACTTCGCCGTACACTGGGAAGCGGGGCGTGACAGGTTTTGTTGGTGGCCCATGCAGGTCTGAGCTGTATGAATCCCTATCATGCAGTTTTGTTCTGCGTGAACAACCTAAGCAATATAACACAAGAACCAGCAACTAAAACATTCTTTACAATTCATATTCCTCGAATCTTATTATTTCAAATTCTTTGAATCATATTACTTGAACCTTATTCTTTGAATCTATCCTAACCCTATTCTTATTTTTCCTCAATTCTTTTCAAATCTATCGCATTCTTTCACATATTTTTCATGCATTATCAATAGTTCTATCACCAAAATTTTCTTGAATTCGTTACATTTTCCTTTTACAAATTTCGAGGACGAAATTTTTATAAGGAGGGTAGAATGTAACGACTCTAAAATTCCTATATCTTCGTATTGATAAAATTCTGTATTTTTATATTTGGTATATTTTTATTTCCATGTTATTAGTTATATTTAATCCCTTCATCTATTTTTCTCATCTAAGTATTTTCTAAAACTCATTTCTTTTTACCCAAACTTATTCTTTAAGCCCAATTCCTTTCTTTTCATTCACATTCTCTACAGCCCATCTAAAAAGCCCATTTTCTTTTTAAGCAATATCATATATTTAATTCTAATTAAATATGTGCATGAACAACTTTATAGCTCATTGGTTAAGTCCTTGCATTGTTATTCCATAAGTCGCATGTTCAAATCCCCATTTTTGCAATTATTTTTATCATTTTTTTTTTATTCTTCTCATAACCTACAAATGAGACCTTTCATTTCCAAAATGAATGGTGACTTTTCATTTCTCTTTTAATTCTCATGTTAAATGCATATATTATAATTCACCATTACACCATCTTTATTGTCCTCTATCTTTTCCTTCCTCATATTTTTCCATCTCTCACTTCTCCCTCTTCACCTAAAGTTCAAGAAGAAGAACATGAAGAAGTCTTCAAGAAGGTCTCGCTAGTAACGCGAGACTATCGGCGGATAGACAAGCCCGGTGACAATACCGGCTTGTGTATGTAAGTCCCTTCTCTCTTTCCTTCCTTCCATCTCTTTCTTTTTCTCTTTATAGTTCTCTTGTTTTATATTGCTATGAAAAACTTCCCTTGATATATCATAGTTCCTAAATAATTAATTAAATGGATACATATATAAATAATGAACACATAAACATGCACACATATAAAGTTTTTAAAGTCTTTTTCATTACTCTAAATTCACATGTTAAGATTTCATAGTAACCAATTAGGATTGCATATTTGTTGTTTTATTTTAAATCACTTTATTTAAAGTTTGTAAAAAAAAAATGAAGTTACGAATAAATACCATGGTTTTCTCATTTCTCACATATGACATATCAATACCTTTAGTTTTAAAATAATTTTTATAAATTAATTTTTAATTCTGAAAATTCCAGGAAATTTACATATGATAGAATATATTATTTTATACACGCTGTAAAAATTTTAGATCGATCCGCATAACGGTTTAGGAATTACATCGTATTTATTCACTGATCGTAAAACAGAAAACTGCAGTTATCGGTCAATTTCTACGACATATAACTTGGTATACCGGTATCCAAATTGAGCAAACTCTGGTGTTTTTGATATCTACATCGAATGATCTAGATTTTCTTAGTTTTATAGTTTTACTGAAAACTCATCTAAGATAAAGAAAACTGCGTTACAATATTAAGTGACGGATCTGGACAGAATCTGTTCCGATTCGCACACTGTTTTTAAATTGGACATAACTCGAACACCCGATGTCCGTTTGTGACAAAATTTAGATGTGTAGATGCACCATTGATAGAACTATAATTTTCTGTATATTATATTACTTAGGAATGCATTAAACAACCTGATATAGGCTTTGCAATAGAATATATAGTTGCTGTCCAGAAATCTGAATTTCTGTTTTAAATGCTGATATTAAAATGATCATAACTAGAGTTTCAGAAATCCAAATCATGTGAATCTTGGTGTTTTCGATAGGTACATAGAAATACCTACAATTTTCTAATAATTTTCATAACCTGAAACCTGATACAAATTAACTCAAACTGCGTTTTAAAAATATGTGACGGTGCCGAATAGATTCTGATCTGTTTTGTGCGACGATACGAAAACATATATATCTCTCAAACCGGTAGTCATATTTAGGTAAAACTGGAACTCATGCATGCAAAACATTTAGAGCCATATTTCTGTTTATATTTTACATTCGTTCAACTTGATTAATTAGTCGTACATAATATTTCTTTACAGCATTGTTTATGGTAGTTACTCGAATAATATACTTGACTCATTTCATGCTATTCGAACATGTATACATATTTATCTTGATCATTAAATTGTTGTATGTACTTAAAGACGATAATTAAATACTTGAGTTATATTTTGAAAACTATACAAAAATATTTTTACATAAAACCCCCTCAAGTTTATAAATTACCCTAAGGACCCTAACAATTATAAGACCACGATTCATAATTCTGATTGTCTGACTCGGGTTTGAGTCTGATTAATTTGACTTGAATCTGATTCAAGTCAACCTATAATCTACAAGATTCCAATTCAAAATGAACACATGAATCCATGAATACAATTATCAATTTATACAATTTGGCTGAACCGAACCATGGATATATTCCTTTTACATGTTTCCCAGTATTCCATTTACATGACTCTACGGTTATAACCGTTTCCTGATATCATGGTTTCGGACAGTCAGTCAATCAATCTACAATTACTACAATTTACAAGATAACAATACAAATAAGACTTCGCGGGGTTTAAGGGGTAGATTGGTACGGAAGGTGTTAAAGGTGGCACGAGGTGGTCAGATTTAATACACCTAACATGAATCCAGTTGCTGAGCGACCTGTTCGCTGACGACATTCTATTTCTCTCTTCTTGGAATGTCGTCAGGTGCGTTGGACCAAATTGAGACCGAGCCAACAACTGAAGATTTGGAGCAGTTCCAAGAAGATCCAGAGCTCTAGACTTTGTACTTGTTCTTTCCAGTATTTCCTTTTATTATTATTATGCCACTGTTTAGGCATTGCTTTTTCATTCCAGTTGTATTTTCATTTCATGCATTGTACAAAGAATGTTATTAATAAAAGTTGCTGTGATTTCAATTTCATTTGTCTCTTGTGATTATTTTATATTGCTTAGTTACGCTTAGCGTATGTACTTCTGAGTACATACGTAGCGGGCCTCGTCACGTCCACTTCGCCGTACACTGGGAAGCGGGGCGTGACAGATCCAGCAAAAGAGCATTTGAGCTCTATTGCTTTAGTTTAAGGGCGTTTCGGTCCGTTGTTAATTTAAGGGCGTTTCAGTCCGTTGTTAGTTTAAGGACGTTTCGGTCCGCAGATCACCATTTTTGAGGTGAGATTTTAGTTTAAGGAAGTTACGGTCCGTTGTCGCCATTTTGCGAAGTGCATCCAAAAGCAGTCGGTTGTCGGGACCCGTCACCTCTCTGAAAACGTTGAGGAATTATAATGACATGCATCATAGGTGTGGAGAGATATACCCTTGAACCAGTTCCACTATTTGAAGAAAAAAAGAAGTTGGTGGTCATCCCAGAAATCATTAGTCTTATTTTGATACTAAGATTTTCTCAGGGGAATGTGGGACGAACATCATTTTGGTCATTATCGATTAAGGAGTCATCGGTCGTGTTTGAAACTGGAATTAGTTTGGGAAGTCATGAGCATAGAGGCTCGGACTATTTGGAGATCGAAGATGTTTTAATCTCAAGAAGACTTAGCCAACTTGAAGCTGGAGTTGACTTCCCATAATGTTAGGAAATGGTATACGTTCAGCACTTACGTGTTCCCACGTGAGGTTCTAAAGCTGTGTTAAACACTGGATTTTGGGGGGCTCACGTGTGGCACGTGAGGCACCTCAAAGCTGGCGTTGTACATTGGGTTCAAGTCCCTGTTTATATATAAGTGTTCTACACTTAATTCTTGCGGCACTCACGTGTGAGCACGTGAGGCGCCCTAATGTTGGGTACTGCCTTTTGGGTTTTTGTAACAACCCTAAACTTTCTGTACAACTTTCTGTACAATTTTTTTTCAAAATACAGAAAGGGATATTTTTGCCTGAGCACAAGATATAAGTTTGTTTTGCTTTTTAATAGCAAGCAAGATCTTGTAGCTCATTGGTAAGACTTTGCACTGCTGAACCAAGCCACCAGAGTTCAAATCCCACACCCCACATTATTTTTAATATTGTTTTATTTTGAACTTTTAGAATGCCATGGGTTTACACATGCATAACTCACAAAAACCCCACTACACATGGAAAACTAACTATACCAGAGGCTACATGAACTGGCAAGGAGGACTCCGACCACCTGACTCGGCCGGAATCGGCCGAATCGGCCGGCGGACCGGCCGACTCGAACCAAGCCGCCAGAGTTCAAATCCCACACCCCACATTATTTTTAATATTGTTTTATTTTGAACTTTTAGAATGCCATGGGTTTACACATGCATAACTCATAAAAAACCCACTACACATGGAAAACTAACTATACCAGAGGCTACATGAACTGGCAAGGAGGACTCCGACCACCTGACTCGGCCGGAATCGGCCAAATCGGCCGGCGGACCGGCCGACTCGGGCCGCCGCCGGCCGGACTCGGCCGGACCGCCGAGTCATCAACATGAAACTTTTGGCTTTTCACCTCCCCTGCACCCCTGTACACTTTATTTCTTTAGACCAGTAACAGAGCCCCCTTTAAAACCCTAATTACTCCATTTTATTAGATTTTATATTTTATCACATTTTTTTTCAATTAAACCTTTCACCTATCCTAACCCTAGCCTTACCCTATAAATACAACCCCTACACACACACACCTCACTCCAAAATTCTGAGCAAAACTCTCAAGAAATTTCCTAGAACCTTAGTGTACTTTTGAAGTAGCGAAGTGCGAAGCTCCGACGATTTTTCCGGTGACAACCCTAGGAGTTCCCGTCGACGAAACGATGCACCGACGCCTCCTCCCGTTTCTTCTTCCTCATCCCTAACTTCTAAACCCGTAAATCCCATCTCCCTCTTCTCTACTCTTTTCTAAAATACGTATTTCTAAAACCCGACGGAATCGGAATTAATCCGATTTCCGATTCAATTCTTTCTAAAATTCAATCTATTCTTAAATACAATCATTTCTAAACCATTACATGTTAACTATTAAACATTAATAAGTCATATTGAACAAGTTCCATATTAAAACGATTGCTATTTCAATTTTATCGTACTTTTCATTAAAATACCATGTAGTTTCATTTCGACATTTAAACATCACAATCTTGCTATACCTTTAAATAGATCATGAGGTAATGACCTATCTCCTCACAACACTCATATGCAACATAGCACAATACTTTCGGGAACCTAGAATACTGGAAACGAAATATTTCAAATAAATACCATGAATTAATAAAAATATTTTCTAAAGGATTAAGTATTTTTTATAAATCTTTGCAAAGTGCCGCTACAACCCATTTTGGGGAACCCGACTCGGATGGTGCGGATTATCGCACATCCCCGGGCTTAATAGTGCGAGATGCAGACCTCCGTAAGGAGCATTCGGTCTCGAGAGATTTAAAATACGAAAATCTTAAGAAAATGAGATTTCTAGAAATATAATATATATTAAAATTTATATATATATATATATATATGTATCATTAAAATATCTATTTTGTAATAATATAAGTATTCCAACTTTTTTCTAAAATCATAAGGATCGCTTTACATTAAAATATCATGAAATCCACACAAGTTCAATATTACAATTAAATACCATATATTATGAAATTAGGTTATTCTCACTAGAAATATCACAAATATAAAATCTACATTTATTACAACTCTAAAAATGATAAATAAATACTTGGGGTGTATTTGAAAATTATACAAAAGTATTTTTTACATAAAACCCCCTCAAGTTCTATAAATTACCCTAAGGACCCTAGTAAATATAGGTTTAAGCGGGACCAATCTCTTGAGTCTCAGGGAGCCGGAGAAGTGGGTACTTGCCTATTTAAGGTAGACAACTTAACAACGGTGTTATCAATACGGTAATCGTCTTGAAAAAGACACAAATCCTGCCGCCCATGTGCAGCGGTTACCGATAACATCAAAACAATCAGGACTTCAATTTCTTTTTAATTGTTTTGACTCAGACTGAGTCTCATTAATAATCTGACTTGAATATGATTCAAGTATCCAAACTACAATTCAACATGAATTCATGAATCCATATATTCAAACTATTCAATCTATACAATCTATACAACTTGACTGAACCGAACTATGGATATACTTCCATTTACATGATTCTCCAGTTACATCCATTTACTGATATCATGGTTTCCACAAGCCATCTATACAATTTTCAAGACAATACAATACAATACCATCAGTACAATCATTACTATCAATACAATAAATACACGGGGTATTGGGGTAGTTCATTTGTGAATCCAACAGAATCTCAAGAGTCCCCCTAGATCATGAATCCATGTCTACTAACACAAGCAAGCTATCATGAGGGCCCGTGTTTCCATGCTCCTGGATTACAGCCTGTTGAGTTTGGACTACTTCGACGACGGTCGAAGTCCCGTTACTAACAATTGATTCGGGCCCGTGGTTCCCTACCCCTAGATTACAACCTGTTGGGTTCGAGAATACTCTTGAGATTGGTTGACATTCACCCTTGAACTTACGATAACAACAACATTAATACTAAATACAACGGTATAACATATAATACAACTTTAAAAGCTACACGCACTCTCTCTCTTTCTTTCTATTCTACTTCTCCCTTATCTTTAGGACTTACCGAGCGATTGTTCGCTGACGACATTCCTTCTCTTTTTTCTTTGGAATGTTGTCAGGTGATTTGGATACTCAGTAGATCGAACCTACCAGTGAGGACTTGGATCAGCTTGCTTACGACCCAGAGCTCTAGCTTCATTGTACACACTTTTATTTCAGTACTTTCCTTTTCTGTTATGCCACTGTTTAGGCATTACTTCCATCAGATGTATTTACGTTCCATGCATTATACAAAAGAATGTGAATAAATAAAGTTGTTGTTTTATTATATCTTTTGTCTCTTGTGCATTTATATTTATATTGCTTAGATACGCTTAGCGTATTTACTTCAGAGTAAATACGTAGCGGCCTCGTCGCGTCCTCTGCCCGTATACCGGGAAGTGGGGCGTGACAGTTTTACTTCCCTCTTCCTTTATAAGTGCTAAGCATTTGGCTCACGTGTGAGCACATAAGGCGCCCGAAATGGGAAATGTTCTCTGCATTTTATTTCTCTTTCTTTTATAAGTACTAAGCACTTAGACCTTGTGATGCTCACGTGCGAACACGTGAGGTGCCTTCAAAATGTGAGCGATGTTTTTGGGTTTATTCCCTTTTTCATATAAGTGCTAAGCACTTGATTGGGGGTCGTGTGGAAAACACGTGACTGCCCTAGGAGGTACTTCTTATTCTTCTTTTAGGCGCCCGCGTGGGAAACACGTGACTACCTTAGGAGGCACTTCTTGTTCTTTTTAAATGCTCACGTATGAAGCACGCGACTCGGTCTCAGCCATTCTTTTTTGTTCATCAGAGGTGCTCACGTGGGGAAAAACATGAGGTTTCGTTATAGTGTTGAACACTAATGAATCACCGGTCTTTCCTTCATGTGCATGAAGATTTTGATCTCATATTAACGATACTGGAATCTGAGTTTAGAGAATTTCAAGTCTCTTGTTTTATAAGAATTAAATTCTTTTTACAGGGTTAAACCCTACTTTTATAAGAGGAATTTAATTCCTATATACTCTTGTAAGAATTAAATTCTTTGAACTTAGTTTTTCCTCCTAAGTTTTGAATCTGCATAACAGAATCTCCCCGATGAGAATTAAATTCTCAACTTGTGGGGAGATCTGCTTCTGCAGACCTCAACCAGAGGAAGAATTAAGTTCTTTTTTTGAAGGGTTAAACCCTTTGTTTAAGAATTAAATTCTCTTTTGTTTTTGTGGGAGCTTTTTGGAAAAATTATGGGGTGGTCTCCTCCTTATAGAGAATTAAATTCCCTCTGTATTTTTCTTCCCCTCTCCCTCTCTATGTGTTTCTCCTCCTCTCCTCGCTCTTATTTATACGAGAAGAACAAGAATCAATTTATTAAGAGAATCTCTCATTGAGAGATCATGATTGGTTCCATGATCTTTTAGATCAATCGGTGAATTTTATTCATCGTTGGATTTTTAATCCAAAGGCTCTATGTGTAACAGAGAAGATTTCTTATTTGTTTAACAAGATTATGAATATCTTGTTAGTTTTAACAAAATAAGAATTTTATTCTAATCATATGAATATCTTGTTAGTTTAACAAAATTAGGAAAATATTTTTCTATGATTATTCTACCATATGATCACTGTTAGATCTTTGATCCAAAGATCCTCTGTTTAACAGAGAAAATCTTTCTAGTTTGAGGAAGATCAGGAAAAATTTCCCAAATATGATTTAATTTTATCACATAGAATTTAATGGGAACATTTTAAATTGGGGTGCTCACATACTTTGCATGTGAGAGGAAAGAGAACTCACGTGTTTAACACGCGACCCCTGCTGTGGGTTTTAACATGTTTATGTTCAGCGCTCATATACTTTGCGTATGAGCGCTCACGCGTTTTACACGTGAGATCTGTTTGGCCATTAGTTATTTTATTTAGTTTATTTGTAGCGTCCATATGCTTTACATATGAGCGCTCACGTGTCTAGCAAGTGAGGCTTGTTTGGCCATTAGTTATTTATGTTCAGCGCTCATATGCTTTGCATATGAGTGTTCACGTGTTTTACACGTGAGGCCTGTTTGGCCATTAGTTGTTTTATTTAGTTTATTTTTAGCGCCCATATACTTTGCATATGAGCGCTCACGTGTTTTACACGTAAGGCATGTTTGGGCATTAGTTATTATTTTTAGTTTATTTTCAACGCCCATATGCTTTACATATGAGCACTCACGTGTTTGGCACGTGAGGCATGTTTGGCCATTAGTTATTTATGTTCAGCGCTCATATGCTTTGCATATGAGCGCTCACGTGTTTTACACGTGAGGCCTGTTTGGCCATTAGTTGTTTGTTTTCGGCTTATATGCTTTGTATATGAGCGCCCACGTGTTTAACACGTTATGTTAAATTTCGAGGACTCTCCCTTTTTTTTTATAAGGGAACAAGTAGATTTTAGCCAAAAATTTTGGCGGGAACAAATGGCCCCACTACTTTGCCCACGTAAGTATGTACGTGGATGAAGTAGTGCAGAGTTATGTATGGCTATAGAATTGATGGCTTAGAAGACAAATTTAGGGTCCTTATAGCCTAAGACTTTTTTCATCTTCATGAGCCGTAAGGGTCTCATGAGGGTTTTTCTCCCTACAAGTCGAGAGGATCTCATAGGTGCATATTCTCCCTAGAAATCGTGAGCATTTTTAAGTGTTCATCGCCTCCGTGAGTCTTAAGGATCTCACTCGGGTATTTTTCCTTACAAATCGTGAGGATCCGTAAGTAGCTTCTTCATTTTATTGGCAAATGTAGCCCGTGGATAGTGTACAAGAGTCAGTTTAGTTCTTCTTATAGGGCAGCGATGGCTTAAGAAACAGATTTGGATCTGCCGCCTGAGAGTTTTCAACTTTATGAGCCGTGAGGGTCTCATAAAGATTTTTCTCCCTACGAGTTGAGAGGATCCCGCAGGTGTATTTTCTCCTTAGAAGTCGTGAGGATCTCCTAAGTGCGTTTTCTCTTGAGAGTCGTAAGGATCTCACAAGAGAATTTCCCCCTTACAAGTCGAGAGGACTCATAAGTGGTTTTTTTTCCTCCTTGTCGATATTCAACTTTGGAGAATATGGCTCGTGGATAGTATACAAGAGTCAGTTTGGATATGCTTGTAGGGCCACAGTGCTTATGAAACAGGTTGATATTCCCTTTGCCTAAGGCTTTTCACCTTCATAAGCCATGAGGGTTTCATGAAGATGTTTTTCCCTACGTGTTGAGACGAGTCGAGAAGTTCTTGCAGGAACATTGTTTTCCCTACGAGTCGATAATTTCTCGCAAGAATATCCTAATATTATAACCCCTGCTCTTTACGACAGAAGTCCGCTAGGTTTGTGGTACTAGGGTTTTTGTCCGTGGTACCGTCGTGTTGGTTGATGCATTCCCCGATATGCAGTCTAGCTGTTCGAGTAGCCCCACGACTGTCATGTCTCTGATCCCTTCGGGGGCTGGACAAGACGTCTTCAAGTAATATCCCAGGTCATATTACCGTTGAAAGAGAAAGTATTAGGGATTTTCCATGCCGCTTTTTACTTGAGATTAGGCTCAGTTTGGGAGCCCCGATGAGTCATAACTACTCCACGCTGGTGTGGGATGATCTCTGATGGTCTTTCAGGTTTTATTTGAGTTGCCGTCAAGACCCTGAAGCTAGGGATTTTCCTTTGCTTCATTTGTTGACATTGTGTCTGCTGTAATGAGATGAATGTCGCGGTTGTCTCTAGGTTGTTTGTGCACCGTCGAGATTTTGAACTAGGGACTTTGCCATGGCTCCATTTTGTTGACCCTGGCGGTCGCTTGTTGACGTCGCGTCTGCATTCTGTTGGAGTAAGAAGAAACGCCGTTGTTGACCTCTAGGCTGTCTGTGAACCGTTGAGATTTGGAACTAGGGACTTTGTCATGGCTCCATTTTGTTGACGTTGCGTCTGCATCTTGTTGGGGTGAGAAGAAACGCCATTGTTGATCTCTAGGCTGTCTATGAACCGTAGAGATTTAGAACTAGGGACTTTGCCATGGCTCCATTTTGTTGACGTTGCATCTGCATCCTGTTGGAGTAAGAAGAAACGTCGTTGTTGATCTTTAGGCTGTCTGTGAACCGTCGAGATTTGGAACTAGGGACTTTGCCGTAGCTCCGTTTTGTTAACGTTGGATCTGCATCCTGTTGGAGTGAAAAGAAACACCGTTGTTGACACTGTGTCTGTTGTAACGAAATGAGTGTTGGGATGGTCTCTAAGTTGTTTGTGAACCGTTGAGACTTGGAACTCCCTTTGACGGGGCATGGTGGGAAAATGTGTTTCCCTTTTCGTTTGTGCCCATGGATCGTATCCAGGGGTTGATGCGGACTCACCTGCAGGGCAGAAGTTTCATCATTTTCTTTATTTCTTTCCGCGATGCTCTATCATTTCAGCTTTTTATATCGCGAGAGTCGCGATTGCCCAATCATTTCGGCTTTTTATCGCGGTGCCCAATCATTTCGGCTATTTTTCTTTTTTTTACTCGCTGCTTTTTATCGTGAGCTGCCTAAACATTTCGGCTGTTTTTTTATATGCATACATTCTGCTCGCCGATTTTTATTGCGAGCTGCCCCATCATTTCGGCTATTTCATATGCATTTTTGGCCTACTGATTTTGTTAAGAGTATGAAACATGAGATCCGATACCAATCTTAGCATCAGCATCGCTGCGACTGGAATATAGCCAGGAGCGAATCATCATTTGCCTTGAGAGGACTTGGAATTTGCTACCAATTTAGGCATCAGCATCGCTAACACTTGGATGTTTCCAGGAGCGAATCATCATTTGCCTCTACTGGTTTGAACAAAGGTGGCTTAGCAAACAGGGTTAAGGTCCCGTCGACTAAGGCTTTTTGACTCTGTGAGCCATAGAGGGTTTTCTCCCTACGAATCGTGAGGATCTCGTAGGCGCATTTTCTCCTTAGGGATCGTGAGGCTCCCCAAGTGTGTGTTCTCTTATAAGTCGTAAGGATCTCATTAGAGTATTTTCTCCTTATAAGTCGAGAGGTCCTACAAGTGTTGTTCATCATATGAGGACATTCCTCGTGATTGGTGGAACTCGGTGAGGTAACGCTTATTTGTGCCCGTAGATTGTATACAAGGGTCAATATGGACCGCCTGTAGGGCAACTTGGGGAGTGTGATGGTTTAAGAACAGGTTCAAATCCCTGTGTCTTAAGGCTTTTGAATCTTATGAGCCATGAGGGTCTCACAGGGGGGAATTCTCCTTACGAGTCATGAGGATCTCGTAAGTTTAATTTCTCCTTAATAATCGTGGGGATCCATAAGTGTGTTGCTCCCTTGTGAGTCGTAAGGATCTCACGCAGGTGTTTTCTCCTCACATGGTCGAGAGGACCTTGCAGCTGTCTTTATTTTAACGAGATTGCGCCCTTTCGGGTTTTCATAAACTCGCCGGTAGCCCTGCTGTTTTTACTCACGGTGCCCTTTCGGGTTTTCATCTGTACCCATTTTGCTTGTGGACATACCTTTTTATTTTTAACAATGAGATTGCGCCCTTTCAGGTTTTCATAAGCTCGCCGGTAGCCCTGCTGTTTTTACTCACGGCGCCCTTTCGGGTTTTCATCCGTGCCTATTTTGCTTGTGGACGTACCGTTTTTTTTACCCCTCTGTTTGCCAATGGCACTTGGGGGGAGTTCCCACCGGGGTAGCTGTGTAGCCAGCGGGATTTGATTTGCAGTCCTTGCCGTTGGGACTTGTGGACTTGAATTCTATTATCGCCGTGCTTGAGGCGACGTGTTAGTTGAAGGACATTACGGTCCATTGTTAGTTTAGGGACATCTTGGTCCAGGGCCAGCTTCGAGGCGAAGTTTTATTGGATACTACTTATAGAGTTTTGACTTAGGAAGACAGCGAGTAGACACGAGCGTCGTTATCTATCATTAACCTGAGTCGTGACTTGTTAAGCGTGGTATTTCTTAAGGAACCGGCCGTTTATTGGCCGGAAGGATCTTTCGCCTAGCATATCCATGAGCAAGTAGGCCCTACCTCGGTAAACCTTGTCTATGATGTATGGACCCTCATAGTTCGGCTCGAATTTCCCCCACTTTGCACGGTTGGGGATCATAGGTCTTTTTACGACTAGCACGAGTTTGCCATGGCGGAATGTTCTTGGTCTGGTTAGTCTTTCGTATGAGCGCGTCATCCTTACTTTGTAAGCTTCCAGGTTTTCCTGCGCCATGAGATGAGTTTCATCGAAGGCATCGAGCTCTTCAAGCCGAAGATGGGCATTTTCTTCATCCGTAAGCTCATATCGAACTGCTACTTGTAGAGAGGGTAGCTCTATCTCTAAGGGAAGTACCGCTTCAGTGTCGAATACCAACGCGTACGGCGTTGTATTCGTAGCCGTTTTGAACATGGTTCGATACGCCCAGAGAGCTTCATGCAGTCTCTCGTGCCAGTCCTTTCTGTTTCTGGACACCTTTTTTTTATGATCTTCGTCAAGGTCTTGTTGAAAGCATCAGCTAGATCATTGGCTCGGGGATTATAGAGTGAAGAGTATCTCCAATCTATATTATGCTGCTGTGCGAAGCAGTTGATCTTATGGCTTCTGTAGACCGACCCATTATCCGAGATGATCCGTCGCGGAGTGCCGAACCGGTAGATGACATGTGTCCTGAAGAAATGGAGGATGCTCTCCGTATTCACATCCCTTAGCGGCACTGCCTCTGCCCACTTAGAGAAGTAATCGGTTGTTGCCAATATGAACCGATGTCTCTTGGACGATGCTGGCTCGATAGGCCCGATTATATCGGTTCCCCACATTTCGAACGGCCAGCTATCCAATGTTGGGTGTAGCGGATTTGGATACTGGTGGATGAAGTCCCCGTGAATTTAGCACGAGTGACATGGCTTCGCATATTAGAGGCGGTCCTGAATTATCGTGGGCCAATAGTAACCCATTCTCTTGATCTTCAACTTCATCTTTGGTCCAGCTTGATAAGAACCGCAGAGTCCGTCGTGAGTTTCTTGGATGGCCCTCCTTGCTTCCTCCGGTCCCAAGCACCTTATCCACTAACTGTCGAACGATCTCATAGGGTATCATTGACGAAGGCGAAGGATAGAGCTCATTTCATAAGCTGATGTCTTGACGACGCGTCTTCGGGTGTTTGATGGGATTTGAAGTAGTCTATGAAGACTTCTCTCCAATCCTTAGCATTTTCTTCGTCTTCTATTTGGTAGGCTGCTTGTTTGGTCGCTTCCTTTCCTTCAGAATACTCCGGAGATATTTCTACTGGCGCGAGAATCCGACAGATTTGCACAATGATCCTTACGTCATCGAGGTTTTCGTCGGCCAGTTCTTTAGCGAGTTTGGATAATGCATCCGCCTTGCTATTTTCTGCACGCGGAATGCTTTCCAGAATGGAAGAGGGGATTTGTGTCAGCAATTGCTGCACTCTCTCGCCATATTTTACCAACTCTGGTTTGCATGTCTGATAGTCGTCATTTACTTGGCTAACGACTAGTTGGGAATCTCCATATATGAGCGCAATGCACTTATGCCGAGTAGCACACACGTGAGGGACACGTGGTGCGCCTAGCACTGAGCGTCAGTCTATGAGTGCATTGCGCTATTTTATGAACGCCAAGCGCTATTAGTTCAGTGGCGCACACGTGAGTGACACGCGGTGCGCTTGGCGCTGAGCGCCAGTTAATGAGCGCAGAGCGCTAGTTTATGAGCGCATTGCGCTAACTGCTAGGTGGCGCACACGTGAGGGACACGTGGTGCGCTTGGCGCTGAGCGCCAGTCCAAGAGCGCTGAGATGCTTCTTTTAGTATGGAGCGCTAAGGCTCTTCAGTTCTGGTGCGCTAAAGCGCTTCTTTTAATATGGAGCGCTAAGGCTCTTTTATGCAGCGCTATGCGCTGAGAATTAAATTCTCCTTCAAGAGACTTTGTCTCATGGATCTAAGAACAAAGTTCTTAGTTTTACAGGAGATGCTTCAATCTCTTATATTGATTGAAAGGCTTTGCCTTTATGGATCTATGATCCTAAGAGAATTGAATTATTCTCCCCCTTTTTTATAATGAGATGTTCATGATCTCTTTGAGAAAGACCTTAGTCTTATAGATCTATGATCTGTGAGAAAGAAGTAAATTCTTCTTTTTGTTTTATGACGAGATCTTTTGATCTCTTTGTGAAAGACCTTGGTCTTGTAGATCTATGATCTTTAAAGAAGTGAGTTCTTCTTTTCAATTATGAGATGATTTCATCTCTCTGTTCTTTTACCTTGAAGAAAAGAAGTTTTTCTATCGAGAGCTTGGCTCTTCTTCCTGAGATTTTTCTCAAAGCTTATGGAGGGGTTCTTCTCTATGCTTCTGTATATCTCTTTTTTGTTTCTTTTCCTTTTTTTTGAAAAGAAGGATCATTGGTCGTTGGGACCCACCATCTCTCCGACGACACTGAGAGATTACGGCGCCATATATCGAAGGTGTGGAGGGATGTATCCTTTGAACCATGTCCCACTCATTAGGGGGAAGAATAGGCTAGAGCTTAAGCTTCTCACTGGTGAAAAAGGCTTCTTTGCGTTCGCGCACGTGCGTCGCACGTGTTGGGCGCACATCTTTGCACGTAGCGCACATAGAGCTTGCGCATATGCGCATTATGGGGGGGGGAGCAAGCTCCTATGGAGAAATAATCTCCTTTGAGTATTGTAGAATACTCTCACGTGCGTTGCACGTGTTTGGCTCACATGCGTTGCACGTGGCGCGCATGTGGCCGGCACACGTGCATTGCACGTGGCGCATGTGGCGCTTGCGCATATGCGCATTATGGGGGGAGCAACCTCCGATGGAGAAATAATCTCCTTTGAGTATTATGGAATATCCCACGTGCGTTGCACGTGGCGCGCATGTGGCCGGTGCACGTGCATTGCACGTGGCGCACGTGGCGCACATGGCGCTTGTGCGCATTATGGGGGGAGCAAGATCTTATGGAGAAATAATCTCCTTTGAGATTATGGAATACTCTTACTTTTCTAAGAGGTATCCCCTCTTATTTATATGGGAGTGGTAGAGAAAGGATCTCTCTTTTTCCGATGTGGGACTAAAAATGCATCCCCATGTAGTAAAGCACTACTTTAGATTACACGTGCGTAACACATTTGCACATAACTTTTGATCCCGGATGAATTATGAGGCTCATAATATATCAAATCGAAGGATTTTTCGAGACACTTTCGATACCATCAGAATTTAGCTATTTCTCATTCGAGAGTTTGTCAAAATACAGCCCAGAAAATACTGGTTCACATTTTCTTCCTTAGATTACACGTGCATAGCATATTTGCTCATAACTTTTGATCCCGGATGAATTATGAGGCCTATAATATATCAAATCGAAGGATTTTTCGATACTATTTCGATATAATCAGAATTTAGTTATTTCACATTCGGGAGTTTGTCAAAATACAACCCGGAAAATACTGGTTCACATTTTCTTAAGCGTATCGCTGCCATTTGATACCTTGGGCTCTTTTGCGCAGAAATTTTTTGGTGGGAACAAATGCCCCCCACTACTTTGCCCACGTAAATATATACGTGGGTGAAGTAGTGCAGAGTAATTTATAGCGTATGACCAGTTTCGGGTGGTATATAATTTTCAGAATCTTGATCTGAGAAGATAACGAGCGGACACAAGCATCGTCATTTATCATTGACTCAAATCTCGACTCTTAAGGGATATAGTTCCAAACCCTCAGCTCCATGAGCCGCACCCTTCTATTTCTTTATGTTTTACTCTGGCGTGAAGTAGTTTATATGCTCATGAGTAAATTCTCCATTTCAGTGGCATATAGCTTTGGCAAGTGTGGCCCATAGGTGGTAGATAACAGTTTATCTTGAACTCTTTATAAGGTAGCGATGGCTTAGGAAACAGGGTTAGGATCTGTTGCCTAAGATTTTCCAACTTTATGAGCCGTAAGGGTCTCACAAAGGTTTTTCTCCCTACGAGTCGTGAGGATCTTGTAGGTGTCTTTTCTCCTAAGGAGTCGTGAGGACTCCTAAGTGCGTTTTCTCTTGAGAATCGTAAGGATCCCATAAGAGAATTTTCTTTATGCGTAGAGACACTAATTTCCCCGCAAGTTGAGACGAATCGAGAGATTATCGCGAAGACACTGATTTTCTTGCGGGTCGAAACGAATGAGGTTCTCGCCAAGAAAGTTGATTTCCCTGAATCGAGATAAGAAGCGATGGCTTAGGAAAAAGGGTTAGGATTTGTCGCCTAAGACTTTTCAACTTTTTGAGCCGTAAAGGTCACATAAAGACTTTTCTCCCTACGAGTCGAGAGGATCTCGTAGGTGTATTTTCTCCTTAGGAATCGTGAGGATTCCTAAGTGTGTTTTTCTCTTGAGAGTCGTAAGGATCTCACAAGAGAATTTTCTTCCTTACAATTCGAGAGGACTCATAAGTGATTTATGAGTTGACCCGCTCCCGAGTCAAAGCATTGCTTTGACGGGGAGTTCGAGAGTTTATTCTGGCTGTTTCCTACGGAGTCAGGATTGACTTTAGCCGTGCTCTACGGGGCCAGAAGGGGTTGACTTTATCCGTATTTCACGGAGTCAGGAGTTGACTTTATCCGTATTTCACGGAGTCAGGAGTTGACTTTATCCGCATTTCATGGAGTCAAGGGTTATTCTGGACGTTTCCCACGGGGTCAGGATTGACTTTAACCGTGTTCCACGGAACCAGGATTCGCTCTGGCTGTTTCCCACGGGGTCAGAATTGACTTTAGTCGTGTTCTACGGAACCAGGATTCGCTCTGGCTGTTTCCCACGGGGTCAAGTTTGACTTTAGCCGTGTTCCACAGGGCTAGGATTTGCTCTGGACACTTCCCACGGGGTCAGGATTGACATTAGCCGTGTTCCGCAAGGACCGGGATCCGCTCTGGACACTTCCCACGGGATCGGGATTGATATTAGCCGTGTTCCGCAAGGACCGGGATCCGCTCTGGACACTTCCCACGGGGTCAGGATTGACATTAGCCGTATTCCGCAAGGACCAGGATCCGCTCTGGACACTTCCCACGGGGTCAGGATTGACATTAGCCGTGTTCCACTAGACCGGGATTTGCACTGGACGCTTCCCATGGGTCAGGATTGACATTAGCCGTGTTCCGCAAGGACCAGGATCCGCTCTGGACGCTTCCCACGGGGTCAGGATTAACATTAGCCGTGTTCCACTAGACCAAGATTTGCTCTGGACGCTTCCTACGGGGTCAGGATTGACATTATCCGTGTTCCGCAAGGACCAGGATCCACTCTGGACGCTTCCCACGGGGTCAGGATTGACATTAGCCATGTTCCACGAGACCAGGATTTGCTCTGGATGCTTCCCACGGGGTCAGGATTGACATTAGCCGTGTTCCGTAAGGACCAGGTTCCACTCTGGACGCTTCCCACGGGGTCAGAATTGACATTAGCCGTGTTCCACTAGACCAGGATTTGCTCTGGATGCTTCCCACGGGGTCAGGATTGACATTAGCCGTGTTCCGCAAGGACCAGGTTCCGCTCTGGACGCTTCCCACAGGGTCAGGATTGACATTAGCCGTGTTCCGCAAGGACCAGGATCCGCTCTGGACGCTTCCCACAGGTTCAGGATTAACATTATCTATGTTCCGCAAGGACCAGGTTCCACTCTGGACGCTTCCCACGGGGTCAGAATTGACATTAGCCATGTTCCACTAGACCAGGATTTGCTCTGGATGCTTCCCACGGGGTTAGGATTGACATTAGCCATGTTCCGTAAGGACCAGGTTCCGCTCTGGACGCTTCCACGGGGTCAGGATTGACATTCGCCGTGTTCCGCAAGGACCAGGATCCGCTCTGGATGCTTCCCATGGGGTCAGGATTGACATTATCCGTGTTCCGCAAGGACCGGGTTCCGCTCTGGACGCTTCCCATGGGGTCATAATTGGCATTAGCCGTGTTCCACTAGACCAGGATTTGCTCTGGACGCTTCCCGCGGGGTCAGGATTGACATTAGCCATGTTCCGCAAGGACCAGGTTTCGCTCTGGACGTTTCCTACGGGGTCAGAATTGATATTAGCCGTGTTCCACTAGACCGGGATTTACTCTGGATGCTTCCTACGGGGTCAGGATTGACATTAGCCGTGTTCCGCAAGGACCAGGTTCCGCTCTGAACGCTTCCCACGTGGTCAGGATTGACATTAGCCATGTTCCGTAAGGACCGGGATCCGCTCTAGACGCTTCCCACGGGGTCAGGATTGACATTATCCGTGTTCTGCAAGGACCAGGTTCCGCTCTGGACGCTTCCCACGGGGTCAGAATTGACATTAGCCGTGTTCCGCAAGGACTAGGTTCCGCTCTGGACACTTCCCACGGGGTCAGGATTGACATTAGCCGTGTTCCGCAAGGACCAGGATCCGCTCTGGACGCTTCCCACGGGGTCAGAATTGACATTAGCCGTGTTCCACTAGACCAGGATTTGCTCTGGATACTTCCCACGGGGTCAGGATTGACATTAGCCGTGTTCCGCAAGGACCAGGTTCCGCTCTGGACGCTTCCCACGGGGTCAGGATTGACATTAGTCGTGTTCCGCAAGGACCAGGATTCGCTCTGGACGCTTCCCACGGGTCAGGATTGACATTATCTGTGTTCCGCAAGGACCAGGTTCCGCTCTGGACGCGTCTCACGGGGTCAGAATTGACATTAGCCGTGTTCCACTAGACCAGGATTTGCTTTGGACGCTTCCCACGGAGTCAGGATTGACATTATCCGTGTTCCGCAAGGACCAGGTTCCGCTCTGGATGCTTCCCACGGGGTCAGGATTGATATTAGCCGTGTTCCGCAAGGACCGGGATGGGTTGACTCTCGGTTGTCTGTGCATCTTCGAGTCATGAAACTGGGAGCTTTGCCGCTGCTCCGATTTGCTGAAGTTGCGTCTGTTGTAATGAGACGAATGTTGAGATGATCTCCAGTCTTTCTGTGAACCGTCGAGACCTGGCTCTCTTTTGGATGGAGCCTGGGGGGAAGGTATGGTTCCCTCTTTGTTTGTGCCCCTGGATTGTATACAGGGATCGATGTGATCTTACCTGTAGGGCAAAAAGTTTCATTTTATATATTTTTCTTTCCGCGATGCTTTATCATTTCAGCTTTTATATTGCGAAAGTCGCGATTGCCCAATCATTTCGGCTATTTTTCGCGGTGCCCAATCATTTCGGCTATTTGTTTTATTTACTCACTGCTTTTTATTGCGAGTTGCCCAATCATTTTGGCTATTTTGTATGCATACATTATTACTTGCTGATTTTGTTGCAAGTTGCCCCATCATTTCGGCTATTTCATATGCATTTTTGGCTCGCTGATTTTTCACTGCGAATTTTGGATTTGGGATCTGATACTGATTTAGGCATCGGCATCGCTACAACTGTGATATTGCCAGGAGCGAATCATCATTTGCCTCTGTCGACGTCGAACAAAGGTGGCTTAGCGAACAGGGTTAGGATCATGTCGACTAAGGCTTTTAACTTCATGAGCCGTAAGGGTCTCATGAAGGTATTTCTCCCTACGAGTCGTGAGGATCTCGTAGATGCTTTTTCTCCTTAGGAATCGTGAGGATTCCTAAGTGTGTGTTCTCTTATAAGTCATAAGGATCTTACAAGAGTATTTTCTCCTTATAAGTCGAGAGGACTTATAAGGGCTGTCCACTGTGTAAACATATCCCCAGTCGCGGGTGGGACTTTGTCAGGGAAACATTTATTCGCTCCCGTGGATTGTATACAAGGGTCGGCATTGAACTGCTTGTAGGGCAGTATTGGAGATTGTGATGGCTTAAGAACAGGTTTAGATCCCTGTAGCTTAAGGCTTTTGAATCCTATGAGCCGTGAGGGTCTCATAAGGAAATTCTCCTTACGAGTCGTGAGGATCTCGTAAGTGTAATTTCTCCTTAGGAATCGTGGGGATCCCTAAATGTGTTGCTCTTTTGTGAGTCGTAAGGATCTTACACAGGTGGTTTCTCTTTACAGGGTCGAGAGGACCTTGCAAGTGTCTTTTAACGAGCTCGCGCCCTTTCGGGTTTTCACAAAACTCGCCGGTAGCCCTGCTGTTTTTACTCACGGAGCCTTTTCGGGTTTTCATCCGTGCCCATTTTGCTTATGGACATACCGTTTTTATTTATTATTATTATTATTATTATTATTTTGTGTTAGCCTTGGGATGCTGCGATCCGTAGTAGTTTATCGACGTCTCGGTTAATAGCCAGTTTTAGGACATAGTGGTCCATCGTTAGTTTTAGGACATTTCGGTCCGTTGTTAGTTTTAGGACATTTCGGTCCGTTTGCCGGCTACTACTTATAGAGTTTGGGCTTAGGAAGATAGCGAGCGGACATAGGCGTCGTCATCTATTGTTGACCTAGGCCGTGACTCGTCAGGCGTAGTATTTTTTCAGGAAGCGACCGTTTATTGGCCTGAAAGGTCTTTCACCATGCATGTCCATGAGTAGATAGGCTCCACCCTGGTAAACTTTGTCTATAATATACGGGGCTTCATAGTTCGGCTCGAATTTCCCCCGCTTGGCACGATTGGGGATCACAGGTCTCTTGACCACTAGCACGAGTTCGCCTTGGCGGAATGTTCTCGGCCTAGTCAATCTCTCATATGAGCGCGTAATCTTCGCTTTGTAAGCCTCCAGGTTTTGTTATGCCATGAGACGGGTTTCATCGAGGGCGTCGAGCTCCTCAAGCCGAAGGTGAGTATTTTCTTCGTCTGTTAGCTCGTAGTGAACGGCCACTCGTAGAGAGGGTAACTCTATCTCGAGGGGGAATACCGCTTCCGTGCCGAATACAAATGCACACGGCGTTGTGTTCGTGGCTGTTTTGAAGGTGGTTCGATACGCCTAGAGAGCTTCATGCAGTCTCTCATGCCAGTCCCTCTTATTTTGAGACACCGTCTTTTTCACGATCTTCGTCAAGGTCTTGTTGAAAGCCTCAGCTAGACCGTTAGCTCGAGGATTATAGACCGAAGAGTATCTCCAGTCTATATTATGTTGTTGTACGAAGCGGCGGATCTTGTGGCTTCTTTGGGCTGGCCCGTTATCGGAGATAATCCGTCGCGGAGTGCTGAGCCGGTAAATGACGTGTGTCTTGAAGAAATGGAGGATATTCTCCGTCTTCACTTCTCTTAGCGGTATTGCTTCCGCCCACTTAGAGAAATAATCAGTTGTTGCCAATATGAACCGATGTCCTCAGGACGATGCCGGTTCGATGGGGCCGATTATGTCGGTTCCCCACATTTCGAACGGCCAGCTAGCCACCGTTGGGTGTAGCGGATTTGGATGCTGATGGATGAAGTCCCCATGAATTTGGCACGAGTGGCACTGCTTCGCGTATTCGAGGCAGTCCTGGATCATCGTGGGCCAATAGTAGCCCATCCTTTTGATCTTCAGTTTCATCTTCGGCCCGGCTTGGTGAGAACTGCAGAGTCCGTCGTGAGTTTCTTGGATGACTCTTTTTGCTTCTTCCGGTCCCAGGCATCTTAGCCATAAAAAGTCAAATGATCTCTTATACAGAGTATTATTGACGATGGCAAAAGATAGAGCTCGTTTCATGAGCTGATGTCTTGAAGACGCATCTTCAGGTGTTCGACGGGATTTGAAGTAGTATATAAAGACTTCTCTCCAATCCATAGCCTTTTCCTGGTCTTTTATTTGTAGGGCCATTTCCTTGGTCGCCCCCTTTTCTTTAGACGACTCTGGAGATATTTTTTCCGGTGTAAGAACCCGACGGCTTTGCACAACGATCCTCACGTTATCGAGATTCTAGTCAGCTAGTTCTTTAGCGAGCTTGGCCAATGCATCCGCCTTGCTATTTTCCGCGCGTGGTATGCTTTCCAGGGCATAGGCAGGGATTTGAGTCAGCAATCGTTGCACTCTCTCACCGTACTTTACCAACTCTGGTTTGCACGTTTGATAGTCATCGTTTACTTGACTAACGACCAGTTAGGAGTCTCCGTATATGAGGAGGTTTTCAATTCCCATGTCGACAGCGATCTCAAGACCTACTATCAAAACTTCGTATTCGGCTTCATTGTTCGTCCTCGACTCTGTTAAGGAGAAGGCAAAGCGCATTATCCCTCCTTGCGGAGTCACAAAGATGAGGCATACCCCTGATTTGATTATGGGGGTGCTTTGTTTGCGCTTCTTCATGGAAGATGCTCCATCGAAATAGAGTTCCCACCAGGTATCATCTTCTCTTCTCTCTCCGTCGATTGTGTCAAACGCGTGTTCATAGGGCAATTCGCAGTTCAAAGGAGAATCGGCGGGTATCGGATGCTCAGCGAGGAAGTTAGCAATGGCCTGGCCTTTCATTCCTTGAGGGGTCGATAAGTTATCGAGAATTCCATTAAGAGTAGGGCCCATCTAGCGAGCCGTCCCGTTAATATAGCTTTTGACATCAAGTATTTGAGAGGATCCACCTTTTATATGAGGAGGACCTCATGTGCCAATGCATAGTGTCTGAGCTTCGTTATCGCGAAGATCAACGCCAGGCAATGTTTTTCAATGGGAGAGTAATTGTTTTCTGCCCCCAGGAGAACTTGACTTAAATAGTAGAGGGCTCTCTATTTCCCTTGGTCGTTCTCTTGTGCCCATAATGCGCCTAAGGAACCTTCAAGGGCAGTTGTATACAGAATGAGGGGTTTTCCCTTGACCGGAGCGGTTAGTACCGGAGGATTCTGTAGGTATTGCTTGATTTCGTCCAGTGCACTCTGGCATTTGCGATCCCAGACGAACGGGGTTCCTTTCTTCATTAGGTGACTATAAGTACGGCACTTGCCGGAGAGATTGGCTATAAATCGCCGGATATACGCGAGCTTTCCTTGGAGAGACCGCAGTTGCTTGAGAGTCTTTGGTGGAGGCATTTCCATGAACGCCTTGATCTTTGACGGGTCTATCTCGATGCCCCGGTGCGGTATGATGAATCCTAGGAATTTGCCCGAGGAAACTCCGAACGCGCATTTGAGAGGGTTCATCTTTAAGCTGTATTTCCGAAGGCGCTGAAACACGATCTTCAGATGCTCTAAATGTTTCTCGTATGATTTGCTTTTAACCACGAGGTCGTCGATATAGCATTCGACGATTTCATGTATGAGGACATCGAATATCTTCGTCGTGGCCCTCTGATAGGTGGCACCGGTGTTCTTTACACCAAAGGGCATCACCTTGTAGCAGAATATGCCTAAAGGGGTCCGGAAAGCGGTATGCTTCTGGTCCCCGGGATGCATTTTTATCTGATTGCATCCTGATGAGCCGTCCATGAGGGAGAAAACTTCGTGAGTGGACGTATTATCTATCATCAGCTCGGTGACTGGTACTGGAAAGTCGTCCTTCGGACAAGCTTTGTTGAGATCCCGAAAGTCCACACATATGCACACTGTCCCGTTTTTCTTCATCACTGGGACGATGTTAGCGATCCAGTCAGGATACTGATCTTCTTGGATAAAACCGGAATCGATTAGCTTCTTGACCTCGGCATTGATGCTCATCTCAAGCTCGAGCCGCATTCTTCTCGGTCCTTGTTTGATCGGATTGATGTCTGGAGATATCGCCAATTTGTGCACAGTAATCTCTGGATCTAGTCTTGGCATCTCGGAATAGTTCCATACGAAGCAATCTTTATACTTTATGAGCACGTCTTTTAGCGTAGCCACCCTTTCTTCAGACAACAGCTTACTGACGAACGTCGGCCGTGGGTCGTTTGCCATTCCCAAGTCGATTTTCTTGAGGTTATCTGCCGTAGTATGTATTCCATCTTCCAGCTCTTTTGGCGCCGGTGGAAACTCGGAGATCACCTTGTCATCATCGTTTTTGAAGCACCAGGGGAGGTTATCCACATTCTTGGGTTCTTCTCCTGATAGTGTTATCACATGACAGGTACGAGATCGCTTCCAAGACCAGTGTTGATCTGGTTCTAATCTCGTGGCTTTAGGTTCATGCTTCTGCAGCGGGGTTACCCTCCAACTGCTGGATAGAGCGAACCTGCCTTGCTGATACTGGTCTTCTACTCAGTCTTTGAATGTGAAGCAGTTTTCGGGAGAATGTCCTATCGCTCGGTGATAGGAGCAATAATCCGGGTGAGAGACCTCGCCTACTTGCTTGGGGTGCTTGGACTCCGGGAGGGTAATCATAGTATATTTTATGACAAGATCGAGTTTCTTCCTTGTCTTGTCTTGGGAAAAAGAATACGCTCGACCCATCTTCTTTATAAGAGACAAATCCTGGTTGCTCGATTCTCGATCGCGTGGCTTCTTGGACCCGCTACGCTGCTATCGAATGTTTTTCCGTTCTTTGGTTTATTTTTGCCTCTGCGCCGGGTCTTTTGTATGACGGGCTGGTGACGAAGAGCATTGTCACTTTCTGCAGCCTGCTGAAGGAGGCGCGGCGTTCTGGCTTTCTCGTAGATGGCCATTTCACGATTATGGTCGTCTCGAACCTTTTGACCCGCTTCCCTTATAAGCTTGTCCATTTGTTCTTCGAACGACGGGCTTGGCATTTTCACGACGGGAGCTCATTTTGGTTCAGGGTTAGCATCTTCCCACAGAGTATCTCCTTCTTCATCGAAGTCATGTATGACGTAGCAGCCGCGGAATCGCTCTCGTTCCTCGGATTGAACATATCCAAGCCCGATTGTTTCCATTCTCCCGTTGGGCAACTTCCGCTGAGTTTCGGGGACGTTCCAAATCCTGTTGTAGAACTGAGCTTGTCGATCAGTCTGCTTAAGGGGTATGCCTTGGCGCCTCAACAGTCTTTTTAATCCGTCTGTGTAGTATCTGGGCAAACGGATAGGCTGGAGCCTGTCAAGTATAGAATCAGCACCATGCCAAATTTCTTTCTCCACCTTGGTTTCCCCGGATCGGTAGAATAGGATCGCCTTTTCATCATTTCGCCTGGGAGGGACGTAGAATGTCTGCAGTTCTTGCACACTATAGGTACCAAGTGTGTCGAGCTCTTTGTAATACTCTTGCGGAACCACAACGATTTGCAAACTTCGATCATCGTCAGCGAAGGCTTGTATTGATGGCCGAACAGAAAATATGGCATTGACATCATCTTCCGAGTTGCTGCCGAACACCAGAATAGGGGTGGACGGTCCCGGCTTGTTGTATTGGGGTGGCCCTAAATCAACTATTTCTTCTTCCTCCTCGGTATCACTCCCGAAGACCGAAATGGTGGTGATAGCTTTGTTCTTCGGTTTATGACATCTTTCCGTGTCTTCGAAATCTGGTAAGAAGTATTTCGCATCGTCGTACTTTCGGACTTCGTTCACGGAGAATGGGTTTAGTTCTCCTGTAACAGTATACTCGAGACCATCCTTGAAATACTTCATACACTGATGTTGTGTAGAAGGGATGATATTGTACTCGTGTAACCAAGGCCTGCCGAGCAAAGTATTGTAACATGTCTTAGCGTCAATGACGTGAAATTTGATGTCCGTGATGAGCAACCCAAAGCGTAACGTCAATATCACAGACCCGAGCGTCCGTGATGACTGAGAGTCGAACCCAGAGATAGTGATTGTGTCCCGAGCGAGGTGTTGAACGCTCATGCAGATTTCTTTCAACACTCTTACATTGAGGAGATTGACGAATGACCCATTGTCAACCAAGATCTTGCCTATCTTAATATCATGACGGTATCCGGAGACATAAAGGGGACGGTTATGCTCGCATGTCCCGAGGAGGAGATCTTCATCGCCAAAAGTGATGTCAGCCGTGTGCACTTCATCCAGCTCGTCCTTCATCTTTTCTTCGGCGAGGAAAGCCTGGAACTGTTCGGCCTCTTGTAGTGCCTTGATCAAAGAATCTCTCGCCTCTTTGGTGTTGGGGTAAAAATTTACACCCCAGTTGACCGAGTCAAAGTCAAGGTCAACCCCCAAGCTGGGTGGGCCCATGCCCAGGTCAAGCGGGCCCATGCCCAAGTCGAGCCCGCGGCCAGCCTCCTCCATACCAAAATATAGACCATGTAATAAATAATTTTTATGTAATTTTTTATACATGAATGTATACAAAACGGGCAGAAAGCCAAATTTTTGTAAGCCCATGGCTTATGTGCAAAAATGAAATGGCACATGAGCCATGGGATAGGCAAAATGCCATTTTGTGAAGCCCAAGGGGCTATATGCAAATATGTAAGCCTATAAAAGACAACATGATGAATAAAAAAGAATACTTTCATTCTCTCAAAAACCTAGGGTTTGTATTTCTTTCCTTTTTCTGAAGGTTTCAAACCTTCTTCTTTCTTCTGAATTAAATCAAGAGTTTTACTCTTCCTTTTCAAAAACAAAATAATATTTCACCACCAAACCCACAAAGGGGAACTTGGATCTGTCTTTAGATCCCCAAAATGAGAGATTTTGAGATCTCACATCTCTTGATCTTCAAGATCCAGCTAACAGAGGAGGAGGAAGAAGAATCCCTTTCACTAAACCAAAAAAAAAAAAACACTCAGGAGTCCAACTCCTCTCTGATTTCTCTTCCGAGAAATTTTTTTTAGGCTAAAAGCCTCTTTTTCTCGCCGGCGCTCAAGCGCAGAGCACCCGCGTACCGACATGTGGCGTGCTTGCGCTCAAGCGAAGGCGCTCGAGCGCAAGTCGCCCCGGTGCCGACACGTGGCGCGCTTGCGCTCAAGCGCGAGCGCACGAGCGCAAGTCACCCCAGTGCCGACACGTGGCGCGCTTGCGCTCAGGCGCAAGTCTCCCCCGTGCCGACACGTGGCGCACTTGCGCTCAAGCGCAAGTCGCCCCCCTGCCGACACGTGGCGCACTTGCGCTCGAGCGTCAGGCGCTGAAGCGCAAAGCACCCACGTGCCGACACGTGGCCCGCTTGCGTTCAAGCGCCCAGCGCTCAAGCGCAGAGCGCCCACGTGCCGACATGTGGCACTCTAGCGCCTGAGCGCACAGCACCTGGGCGTACAGCGCCCAAGGTGCTGCCCCCATGCATCCTTTGGATGCCTTTTCTTCCCTTTTTCCTCCTTATATATATATACATATATATATATATACATACATATGTGCACACACACATACACCACGGCACTGTCCCTGTTAGAAAACAATTTCTAACGGGGCGCTGCCCCGCACCCCGCAAGGGGGCTGCTAGCCCCCTTGACCCCCAGCCCGCTATCCAGGTAGCAGGACCCCCGTAAAAACTCTGCGGGCCCCCCGATATATCCAAAAACCCCTTTCAAAACACATCATACGCACACTGCACATTGAGTTCGCATGACCAGTTTAACCCGTCAATCGGAGGTTCCCTTGCTCCAAAGGCGAGGGGTAATTAACGGCAGTTTAGTCCGCGGCTGCTGGAGATTCGGATCCCCACAATCATTAAACCTCGGCCTACCCTAGGCAGAGAGAATCTGTAGTATGCCTGACAAGCACGCGCGTATTCCCATCTCAATGGGGTGACGAAAAACACCCTACAGATTTTGGCACGCCCGGTGGGACCAATCTCTCCTCCCATATTTCGGGTTAAGCATTCATGCGAGCTCAATCAATGCACATACCTTTATTTATACTAAAATAATGCTCTTTCATATAGATTTTCAAGCAATCGCCTTTCAACGATGTCTTCGATAATGAACTCAGCTCCCGTCTCCTACACGATGAAGATAGACTCCAGGACGGTCCTTCCGGCCAGTCTCGGGCGACAATGGGAGGAGCCGTTGCTACCATTCGGCTCTATTGTGTTCATGCCAGTTGTCGCCATCCCAGCTCCTCAAGCCCCGGTAGCAGACAAACCGGTCTCGAAAGGCAGGAGACCAAATGTGGTGGTCGCGAGGGCACCTCAGCCCAAGCTCAAGTCCGTTTCCAAACGACTCTCCATGGCCCCAGCTGGGGGCAAGGCTATCAACACCAACAAAGCTACAACGCGTCCCGAGCAAGCTCCAGCGGTGCCCTTGACCACTGCTCGATCGGGTGTCTTCTCTAAGCTCCCTTCTGATCAACTCACAATGGCTTCCCGGATAGCGGATGCCCGCCAAGCCTTCAAAATCGAGAAGCTGAGGGAGAAAAGGCTCAGATATAGAGCCAACAAAAGGGCTAGGGCTCCTGCCAGGCTGAACCTCATGAGGTTCGAAGAACAGGGTTACCCCGCCGAAGATGAGGAAATGGCTGGGTATGTGGTCCACACTGTCTACACGGTGGGCACGCGCATCAAGAGCAAGGATGGGGCTACCACATCTCAAACCCAATCTGGCTTGAATGTGGTGGCTGCTTCCCAAGAACAGCCGCCTCTGCTGGGTGATGAAAACCCTCTCGATGAGGATGATAGGCAGAAAGACCCTTCGGTCCATGAGGAGTCAGGCTCAGAAAGCGAAGAAGAGCCGACTTTCTGCCCCAAGACTGCAGAGCAAGAGCCGCTTCAAGAGCTCCGAAAGCAGCTCAGAAACAAAGACAAGGAGATGGACAAACTCTACTCCAAAATCGATGACTTGACGAATGTCGTGATGCAGCTCACAGCCCGACTTGCCTCTCAGCCGCCCAATCAAGCGGAGGGTGCTGCTCGTGAACCGGGAAATGGTGTCCCAAAGCAGCCGACGCCTATTCCCTCAAATCCAAAAGTGGGCGAACTACATGAAAACCAGTCGCGTCCTATCTCGGGAAATGTCTTGGCTACCGATGACAGTAGCCCGCTAACTCAAGATCAAATCATGGATTTGGTTGCCAGCAAAGTCAAAACATTGGTGGCCGAAGCCGAAGCGCAAAAAGATATCAGCAGTAGTGGGAGACCATATCCCGCCTAGTATGATCTGGTAGAATTTCCTAGCGGCTATGTCATCCCCAAATTCGGAAGATTCGATGGGACGGGAAATGTGAATCAGCACATCGCCCATTTCAAAGCCTCATGCGGGAACACTGGGGGCAACGATGCGCTTCTCCTCCGCTAGTTCGTTAATAGCTTGACCGATGTTGCTTTCGACTGGTATGCGAGTGTTTCCCCCAATCAGAGCAAGGCTCTGTTTGAATTTCAAAAATTCAAATTTTCTGAAGCAACGCTTCAAAATCCCGTGCGCTGCGCGCAACGCGCCATGTGTCAGAAGTTGATGCGTCAGCATAACGCCCGAGGCAGTGCGTCCAATCAGAGCAAGTCTCTTTTAAAACAAAAAGTAAAGGAAGCAACGTTTCAGTTGCGCAAGCACAGCTGCGCAAGCGCTGCGCTGCGCGACACGTGTCTGCGCAGTTGCGCAAGCACAGCTGCGCAAGCGCTGCGCTGCGCGACACGTGTCACGCGCTGGGGCGTTTGCACAAAACAGAATTGAGATTTTAAAGAAATTTTTTCTGTTCTTGTTAAAACAAGAAGATTTTCTTCTGTAAAACAGAGGCCTTTGAATCAAAAATCCAACGGTGGGGAAAATTCCCCAAATCACTCAGAGAAAGATCTCTTTAACAAATTTAACTAATTTATGGGCACTATAAAAAGGACCCCAGACCTCAATTCAAAGGCATCAACATTTTAGGAGAAATCAAGAACTTCAAACAGAGAGAACTTTGAAGAATTAGAGAGAATTTCTCAAGAACAAGAGAAAAAGGTAAAAACCTTTAGAAAAAGAGAAAATTCTCTTAAAAACATATCATTGATCTAAGAACAAGATCAATGATCTTCAAGGAAAAAGAAAAATAAATAATAACAGTGCCTTGCACTTTTTATGAACCACTGGTTCTTTGAAAACAAGAAAAAACTTGTTTTCTTTGATCTAAAATTGATCCAAAAGAATAAGAACAGTGCCCAGCACTTGCCAAAACTGCACTATTGCGCAAGCCGCCAGGAAGCGCCACGTGTCAGTAGTGCAACAGCGCAGCGCACTGCGCTGTTGCGATTGCGCTCATTAGAGCGTGATACGTGTCACTTCCACATGCGCTTGCGCTCTTTAATTTGCGCAAAGCGCCTGACAAGCCATGTGGGGGCATTGTCAGAGTATTTAATACTCTGCATTATTAAGAAAAGGGACAGAGCCCAATTAAAAGGCCTAACAGGCCTAATAAAAAATGCTATGCATTTTAAAAAGGGCAGAGCCCAACCAAAACAAAGATAAATAATGCAGTGAGGGGGCAAGCCCCTAGCACAGGTCCAATAGACCAAAGACAAAAGAATATTGAAACTGGACTTAGCCCAGTCGTGGCCATAAGTCCTCAAATTAAATTGACTGAGCACGGCTGCTCCCTAAATCAATTTGCATCCGGTTCGAGGGTACATCTCCGAACTCCTCTGACAGTTCTCGTTGTAATCCTTCAACGACGTCAGAGAGGTGACGGGTCCCAACGACCACACATGAATATGGACTGCGGGGTCCCTAAACTCGTGGACCGAAACGTCCTTAAACTAATATTGGACGGAAACGTCCTTAAACTAATGATGGACCACCACGTCCTTAAACTGGCGATGGACCGAAACGTTCTTAAACTAATATTCGTCCCAAAATTGGAACATGGACCACCACGTCCATAAACTGGAACAATAGAGCCTCCAAATGCTCTTTTGCCGGATCTAAATGATCCCGTTTAAGTTGATCTTAGCCTCAAACCTGGCTAACGTATCCTTAAACATTTAAATGGACTATAAAACTCCAAATCGATTTTGGTTCAAGGGTACATCTCTGAACTCCTCTGACACCTATCATTGTAATCCTTCAACGACGTCAGAGAGGTGATGAGTCCTGACGGCCATATATTAAATGGATCACCACGTTAAGTTGATCTTAGTCTCAAACAGGACTAGCGTATCCTTAACGAATGTTTAAGTTGATCTTAGCCTCAATACGGCTAATGTATCCTTAAACTAAAAACACCAAACCCAAATCTAAGTAAATACGGATTTGGACTAATCCACGTCCTACGGGCGACGGCATTACTCAGTCTCCGTATACAATTCACGGGCAACCACAAACAAAAACAAACACCCACGATACGAAGTGAAATTCTGGAGAAGGAGAAAGTTGTTACCGCGATGCGGTAGCATAATTAACTGCAGGGGCTTGCGCCTGCAGGGAAGAGCATCCCCACAATCAAAAACCCCTCAAGCGAGGGGGAATCTGACGAAGTCTGCTACATTGGCCGCATCCGTCTAAACCTCCGATACACGGTTCCATAAATCAACTTGGCATCTTCGGAGAGGTGGACGGATAAAACCAAATAGCATCTGCCCCGAATCTCAGGCTAGACGTCCTCACGTCTCGGCCGCCGTTCGGAGGGGAACAGCGAGCATACCGGATGGCTCCGTCATAACTTTTGTCCAAATGAAGTCTCTGTTTCAGTAGAGATTCATGAGATTCAGCGATAAGATTACCATTACCGAGCTCATAAGGACCAAGCCCAAGAGCGACGAAAGCAGCACGGATTTTATAATCCGATGGCGCAATCTCTCCGTTAAATGCGAACCGCCAATAGAGCAGGACCAATCTGTCAGTCTCCTCGTCGGAAATCTCAACAATTGGATGGCCCCGTTTTTATGTACCGCGGGTCTCAAAACATTCCAAGAGCTAACCAGGAAAGTCCAAATGCTGGAGCACTCAAAACAGGAGTCCTCTTCGGATTCTCAAAATAACAATAGGTCCTGGAGAAATCGAAAGGACGATAATCGCAAAGGAGGAAACTCCGATGATTCTGGATCTTTCAACATTTCGGCTAACCGAAATAAGTAAGGGATGAGCCGGCCTAGCGCCAACCAGCCCCGGAAGCCGGTGTTCAGAGAGAGAGGAGAATCTCCACTGAAAGAGAAGCTGGATAAGGTCTATTCCTTCAGAAGGGACAAAATCCGTAAAATATTCAAAGACGCCCTGAAGAACGGTCTACAACTGTCAGAGTCAAAAAGACCGCAGGAAGCGAATAGGACCGACGACCCCAAATACTGCCCATATCACAGAGTGATAGGTCATGCCATTGAGGACTACTTCGTCTTCAAAGATTGGGTCGAAAAGCAATACAAGGAAGGAGAGATAGAACTGTCCAAAGGCGTGTTAGTAAACAGTCAAGATGCGACCGCCAATTTCATACAAACGGAGACCGAAGTTCTTCGTGAAACTGATTCTCTCAGACATCTGCCTTCCTCTGGGAACAATCGACCACTACGTCATTAAACTGGGAACAATCGACCATCACGTTATTAAACTGGGAACAGTCGACCACCACGTCATTAAACTGGGAACAATCGACCTCTAAGTCGTTAAACTGGGAATGTAAAAAAAATGTGTCAATAAAAAATTGTGTAAATAAAAGAAAAATGAAAATAAAGCCAAAATGATGAGGCAACTCGCAATAAAAATCAGCGAGTAAAATAAAGATGAAAATAAAGCCGAAATGATGGGGCAACCGCGAATAAAAGCCGAAATGATAGGGCAATTGCGACCTTCGCGATAAGAAAGGCTGAAATAATAGAGCAATTACGGTAAAACAAAAAAATATGTACAAAAAAAAAAAAAAACAAAGGCGAATGATGAGTCGCTCCTAGTACCATATTCTAGTGCAGCAACGCAGACGCCAACAAAAATTCAAATTTCCAAAATTCTTTCGGCCCTACGGCTAGTCCCCAAATTGACTGCCATATACAATCCACGGGCTCAAATAATTCTCAGCATACCCATTCCCCACCGCAACCACCAGTTACGCGGCAGGTCTCCGCCTTCGGAATTATGCTCCATTGAGAAGACCCACACATGTATCCTCACGATACATGAGGAGAACAAGCCTTTGTGGGATCCTTACGACTCACAAAAGAAGAACACACTTGGGAGTCCTCACGACTCCTAAGGAGAAAATGCACCTACGGGATCCATACGACTCGTAGGGAGAAAATACTTTATGGGACCCTTACGGCCCATAAAATTGAAAAGACTTAGGCGATAGGGATCCAAACCTTTCTCCTAAGCCATCGCTCCCCAATTCCCAAGTGGCGAATGATGAGTCGCTCTTGGTACCATATTCCAGTGCAGCGATGCAGACGCCAACCAAATTCCAAATTCCATACCCTAATGGCGAATGATGAGTTGCTCCTGGTACCATATTCCAGTGCAACGATGCAGACGCCAACCAAATTCCAAATCCCATGCCCCAATGGCGAATGATGAGTCGCTCCTGGTACCATATTCCAGTGCAGCGATGCAGACGCCAACCAAATTCTAAATCCCATACTCCAATGGCGAATGATGAGTCGCTCATGGTACCGTATTCTAGTGTAGCGATGCAGACGCCAACCAAATTCCAAATCCTAATCCCTAAATGGCGAGTGATGAGTCGCTCCTGGTACCATATTCCAGTGCAACGATGCAGACGCCGTCCAAAACTCAAATCCCCAACAGCGAATGATGAGTCGCTCCTGGTACCATATTCCAGTGCAGCGATGCATACGCCAACCAAATTCCATACCCTAATGGAGAATGATGAGTCGCTCCTGGTACCATATTCCAGTGTAGCGATGCTGATGCTGAACAAAAAAAAACCAATTCCCAAATCCTCTCATAACAAATGATGATTCGCTCCTGGTACCATATTCCAGTGTAGCGATGCTGATGTCAACCCAAATCAAATCAAACCAACAACCTCTACGGCGGAATCATGCTCCGTCCCAGAATTTACCCCGTGTCGAAATCATGCTTCGCCTCGGGATATCTACCTTCCCTGCCGGAATTATGCTCCTCTTCGGAATCAAGTCAACCAGCAAGCTCTGTGTCGGAATTATGCTTCGTCTCAGAATGCACCCCGTGTTGAAATGATGCTTCGCCTCGGTATATCTGCCTTCCCTGTCGGAATTATGCTTCGGCTCGGAATCAACCAACGACCTCCTCGTCGGAATTATGCTCCGCCTCGAAATCAAGTCAACCAGCAAGCTCTGCATCGGAATTATGCTTCGTCTCAGAATGCACCCCGTGTCGAAAGGATGCTTCGCCTCGGTATATCTGCCTTCCCTGTCGGAATTATGCTTCGGCTCGGAATCAACCAACGACCTCCTCGTCGGAATTATGCTCCGCCTCGGAATCAAGTCAACCAGCAAGCTCTGCATCGGAATTATGCTTCGTCTCAGAATGCACCCCATGTCGAAATGATGCTTCGCCTCGGTGTACCTGCCTTCCCTGTCGAAATTATGTTTCGTCTCGGAATCAAGTCAGCCAACAAGCTCTGCGCCGGAATAATGATCCGTCTCAGAATATACCCCGTGTTGAAATCAATGCTTCGCCTCGGAATATTTGCCTTCCTTGTCGGAATTATACTTCGCCTAGGAATCTACCTCTGCATCGAAATTATGCTTCGGTTAGAATGTCTTCCGATCATCAGAATGATGCTCCGATCTCTGGAATTATGCTCCGCCCATCGGAACGATGCTTCGATCTCTGGAATTATGCTCTGCTCTTCGGAAAGATGCTCCGAATCCTGGAATCATGCTCCGCCCTTCGGAATGATGCTCCGAATCCTGGAATTATGCTCCGCTCTTCGGAATTATGCTCCGAATCCTGGAATTATGCTCCGCTCTTCGGAAAGATGCTCCGAACTCTGGAATCATGCTCCGCCCTTCGGAACGATGCTCCGATCTCTGGAATCATGCTCCGCCCTTCGGAAAGATGCTCCGAACTCTGGAATCATGCTCCTGCCTTCGGAATGATGCTCTGAATCCTGGAATCATGCTCCGATCATCGGAATGATGCTCCTATCTCTGGAATTATGCTCCGCCCATCGGAATGATGCTCCGAACCCTGGAATTATGCTCCGCTCTTCGGAAAGATGCTCCGAACTCTGGAATCATGCTCCGCCCTTCGGAATGATGCTCCGAATCCTAGAATTATGCTCCGCTCTTCGGAAAGATGCTCCGAATCCTGGAATTATGCTCCGCTCTTCGGAAAGATGCTCCGAACTCTGGAATCATGCTCCGCCCTTCGGAACGATGCTCCGAACTTTGGAATTATGATCCCCCCTTCGGAATGATGCTCCGAATCCTGGAATTATCCTCCGCTCTTCGGAAAGATGCTCCGAACTCTCGAATCATGCTCCGCCCTTTGGAAAGATGCTCCGAACTCTAGAATCATGCTCCGCCCTTCGGAATGATGCTCCGAATCCTGGAATTATGCTCCGCTCTTCGGAAAGATGCTCCGAACTCTGGAATCATGCTCCGCTCTTCGAAAAGATGCTCCGAACTCTGGAATCATGCTTCGCCCTTCGGAACGATGCTCCGATCTCTGGAATTATGCTCCGCCCTTCGGAACGATGCTCTGATCTCTAGAATTACGCTCTGCGAATCAGAATGATACTCTGATCCCTGGGAATCATGCTCCCCGGGATGATGCTCCGCCCCTGGAATGATGTTCTACCTCAAAGTCCAACTTCAAGATCCATCAACTTCATGCACACAACTCAAATGTGCGGTGTGCATTTATTGATGGGGGGCACTTTGTTGGGGTAAAAATTTACACCCCGGTTGACCGAGTCAAAGTCAAGGTCAACCCCTAAGCTAGATGGGCCTAAGCCCAGGTCAAGCGGGCCCATGCCCAAATCGAGCCCGCGGCCAGCCTCCTCCATGCCAAAATATAGACTATGTAATAAATAATTTTTATGTAATTTTTTATACATGAATGTATACAAAAGGGGCAGAAAGCCAAATTTTTGTAAGCCCATGGCTTATGTGCAAAAATGAAATGGCACATGAGCCATGGGATAGGCAAAATGCCATTTTGTGAAGCCCAAGGGGCTATATGCAAATATGTAAGCCTATAAAAGGCAACATGATGAATAAAAAAGAATACTTTCATTCTCTCAAAAACCTAGGGTTTATATTTCTTTCCTTTTTCTGATGGTCTCAAACCTTCTTCTTTCTTCTGAATTAAATCAAGAGTTTTACTCTTCCTTTTCAAAAACAAAATAGTTTTTCACCACCAAACCCACAAAGGGGAACTTGGATATGTCTTTAGATCCTAAAAAGGAGAGATTTTGAGATCTCACATCTCTTGATTTTCAAGATCCAGCTAACAGAGGAGGAAGAAGAAGAACCCCTTTCACTAAACCCAAAAAAAAACACACTCAGGTGTCCAACTCCTCTCTGATTTCTCTTCCGAGAAATTTTTTTTAGGCTAAAAGCCTCTTTTTCTCGCCGGCGCTCAAGCGCAGAGCGCCCGCGTGCGCTCGAGCGCAAGTCGCCCTGGTGCCGACACGTGGCGCGCTTGCGCTCTAGCGCAGGCGCTCGAGCGCAAGTCGCCCCGGTGCCGACACATGGCGCGCTTGCGCTCAAGCGCAAGCGCTCAGGCACAAGCGCTCAGGCGCAAGTCGCCCCCGTGCCGATACGTGGCGCACCTGCGCTCAAGCGCAAGTCACCCCCGTGCCGACACGTGGCGCACTTGCGCTCGAGCGTCAGGCGCTGAAGCATAAAGCACCCACGTGCCGACACGTAGCGCGCTTGCGCTCAAGCACCCAGAGCTCAAGCACCCAGCGCTCAAGCGCAGAGCGCCCACGTGCTGACACGTGGCACTGTAGCGCCTGAGCGCACAGCACCTGGGCGCACAGCGCCCAAGGTGCTGCCCCCACGCATCCTTTGGATGCCTTTTCTTCCCTTTTTTTCTTATATATATACATATATATATATACATATATATACATATGTGCACACACACATACACGACGGCACTGTCCCTGTTAGAAAACAATTTCTAACAGGGCGCTGCCCCGTACCCCGCAAGGGGGCTGCTAGCCCTCTTGACCCCCAGCCCACTATCCGGGTAGCGGGACCCCCGTAAAAACTCTGCGGGCCCCCCGATATATCCAAAACCCCCTTTCAAAACACATCATACGCACACTGCACATTGAGTTCGCATGACCAGTTTAACCTGTCAACCGGAGGTTCCCTCGCTCCAAAGGCGAGGGGTAATTAACACCAGTTTAGTCCGTGGCTGCCGGAGATTCTGATCCCCACAATCATTAAACCTCGGCCTACCCTAGGCAGGAGGAATCTGTAGTACGCCTGACAAGTGCGAGCGTATTCCCATCTCAATAGGGTGACGAAAAACACCCTACATTTGGATAGCAGAAGGGCGTTGAGAATGCTTAGCTGCGAAGGTAGCTTCCTCAAATGTGCCAAAACGTTGTAATCCACCTTATTTTTCTTGGGCGGATCCTTGGCTGTCAGCTCTTCGACGGCTTGGTCATCGAGGGTAATATTCTCAGGGACCTTTTCTTTTCATCCTTTTTGTTCGACCCCTTGTTTACGGGTCCAAGATTCTTTTCAGGTAGTGTGCAATTGCGCAGCTAAATGTTCTCGCAGCTCTCCGGTTCTTCCTTTTTTCCTGAGGTGGATTCTTTGAAGAAAGGGCTAATGGCTATTTTCTTATCAGAATTTCTCCCAAAGGTGAGAACTTGCGATCCCCCAGTGTCGACCATGTGACAGTTTCCGGTAATTCTTTTGCGCTCCTCGGTCGCATTTCTTTGTTCCCGACGAGTTTTGCGTTTCATCCGCTTGAAATGTTGTCGGTGAGCAACATATCCCTGCCACCAGCTTTTAAAAGCGTTGCACTCTTCGGTGGGGTGCGCAATCTTTCGATGATATAAGCAGTAGCTAGGATGTACATCCGCTTCATCAGGAGTGTTCCCTTCAGAGGGTGGCAGTTTCATTCCCATCGATATGGCTTTGGCGAACCTTTTCCTTGTCTTGAACCTGCTTTTATTTGCGGCGGATGTACTTTGATCTGTCAGCAGTGTTTCGACCCTTTCATCCAGTCGCCGGCGTTTGGCCTTTTCAAATATGGTCATCTCATGCTCTCGATCATCTTTGCTTTTAAGAAGAGCTTCATTCAGGAATGCATAAATCATTTCGTCTGATGGTCCTAGAAGTTCCGGTTCAGGATCAGCCCCCAGTTTCTCTGCGTAAGGAGCTTCTTCATCGTCTATCGACGAATGAGAGATCACATGGCAGTTTGCCACATAATCCTCAGGCTCATCCGGCGAGTCTTCTCCATTGTCATCATCTCCGTCCTCAAGGACGTGGCTGAGAAATTCTTGGAGTGTGACTAGGGTCCGCGCCTTCTGGTTATATTCTTCCAGCACGCCGATATATTTTTGCAGGTCCGTGCGCTTGTCATCAGGCTTCACGGGCTTTTTGGTCTTCTTCTTCTTCTTCTTCTTCTTCGAAGACTTTGACATCTGGGTGTGAGCGCTTTGACTATCACCACCAATTTTTGGAGTTGGGCGCGGTTTTAGCATTCCCTTGATGACTTCGGGTTCCAGCGGATTTTTCCACCTGATTGCCGGGCATGTTTGGAGATCCTTCAGCATTCTTTTCGTCTTGGTTGAAAGAACGACCTCCCATGGAACTTCTTCGACAAAAGAGCATGATGCCCCGGTGTGTCTTCCCTTTTAGGAGCGTGCGGCTGAGGCGGGCTTACTTTTCAATTTTCGGACAGGGCAAATTTGCCCTGTTGGTATTGATCTTCAATACAGCCTTTAAAGAAGAAGCAATCTTCAATTGGATGGCCTATCACTTGGTGATAGGGGCAATAATTAGGATTATTAGCCTCACCGGGTTGTAATGGGTGTTTCGGATTCGGCAGATTAATGAGCCTGTTGCGCATTGCCAGGTCGAACAATCTCCTCGTTTTGTCCCGGGGAAACGAGTAAGGGCACTTTATTTTCTCATTATAAAATCGCCGTCTCTCGTCTAGGCGATCAGTTAATTTTGGACCACTAGGCTGCTGTTGAGCATTGGCGACGAAGGTCGCTTTCCCTTTCCCTTTTTCATTCCGCGGCTCCGGCTTCGAAGAGGAAGGCCTGTGGCCCATCTGGTCCATTTGAGCCAGTTTGTCAATCAGGGCTTGGAAGGTGGTGGGCTTGAAAAACATCATAAATTGTGAGATGGTCGCTTGAGGGTTGAGAGTACCCACAAGCATGCCTACCGCAGGCGCTTCTTCGATGCTCTGCTCGCATTTTGACCATAAATTCCGCCACCGTATTGCGTACTGGACCAAAGTTTCGCCTGGCTTCACCCTGGCGTTAATTAGTGCGGTAATCGGAGTACGCTCGCTAGCGCTTGCGAACTTTTGTGTTAACAGCAGCTCCATTTCTGCAAACGTCTTAACAGAGTCATTCGGGAGTTCAGAGTACCGTTCGAACGCTGTCTCCGACAACCTGCCAACAAACTGGCGTAGCAGTAGTTTATCATCACCTCTAGTATTACCGCACAAGGCTCTAAATTGAGCAACATGCTGATGCGGATTTCCCGTCCCCTTATATACGTGGAATTTAGGGATCGTATATCCCGGCGGGTACCTTATTTGGTCATACTAGCCCGGATAGGGTCGTCCAGTCTTAACGATCTGTCCGGCCGTTTCGCTCGCCTGATGAGCTCGTATTTGCTGAGCAATGTAATCATCCAGAGCGGCCTTGGAGATAGTCTCCTCCTTGGCTGCTGAAAGGGCCGGAGGAGGGTTTGATGTCTTCCCTTTGTCGTCTTCAATGATAATCGGGGGGTCTTCAGCTGGAGGTTCCGGCTGTAATATCATCCCAGCCATGTCTTGAAACAAAAGAGCCATTCGTTTTATGTTGGCCGCCTGTTCCGCGGCCTCTTTTTCTTTCCTCTCGAGCATTCTTCGGAGGAATTCAATATCAGTTTCTTGTTCCTGACGCTGCTCTGAGGTCTCTGGATTTTCTTTCGGCCTAGTGAGTGCGGCCATTGCAGTCAGCATCTCCTGAAGTTTTTGCTGCTGTTGCTCATGAGCCTTTGTTATCGATCGGGTAAGCGGTCGATGGCCCGTAGAAGCGCGGCTTTTCACTTTTCCGGAAGCCATATAAACGGCATGCGTTACCATGCCCCCAGACTTGGGGCGTTTAGATTCAGCGTCTTTGCGGTTTGCCACGGTGATAGGGGCTTTCTCCGGCCTCCTTCTCTCGTGAGTGGTTGAAGTTGAGGGAGCCGTTGCAGCGGGCACCCAGACGGATGACGTCTTCTGTGATACCACGGGATGGCTCTTTTCTTGCCGAGCTTTAATCTTCTTTTGTCGGCGAGAGTAGTCCTGGTTAATCACCGATTCCTGAACTTGTCGCCAGACTTTGTAAATTTTGGAGGACAGCCGCTGAGGGGGCTGCTCCGGCTTTTTTTCTGTAGCATTCTCCACAGGTGGAGGAGATATCTTCAGCACGGAAGTTGGAGAGTTCTTGCGGACCGTCCTAAGCGGTTCGAAGCTGTTCCCAGTCGGAACAGCAGCACCGATTTCCACCATAGGAGCTGGCAGAGTCAGTCCAGAAAGGGAGCTGCCCCCAGCCTTCCTTACTCGACGCCAGTGGCGACGTCGAGCGTGTTGAGCCGTTGGGATTGTCTCAGCTGTAGGGGTGACTTCCTCATGCCCCCTGTGTTGGTCAGAAGTTGTCATTGTCAGCCTATTGAAGAGCGACGTCCGTTAAGAGGGAATAGCTAGTCTGTCGAAGGCAGACTTCCGAGTAGGTGAAGCAGCCTTGACGATTTCGCCTGAAACGGGAGCCGGAATGGCTAGCCTTGTGAAGACTGACTTCTTGGCAGAAGAAGCCTCTCTGATAATTTCGTTCGCTTGAACCAGGATGGCTATCCGCTTAGGGATGGCTGCTTCGGGTATCGCGGGCTTGTTGGCGTTCTGGCCCAGTCTGTTGAAAACTGAGGCGGAGGAGTTGGGTGACCCGTTGAGAGGGGCCGCAGCAGTGGTAAGTCGATCAAAGACCGACTTCTTTGGGGCTTCTTGCCGCAGCAGCGGGATATTGAAGCTCATCTATGGGATCATGGTCCCAAAGAACAGCCCAGTGGTTGTCTGAGTTACTTGCTCCACTGGCATATTGAACAGGGAGGCCGCTTAGGGCCCGTAGGTTACACCTCCAGCTGAGATGGAACGGGAGTTGCAATTCCAGCTGGAGAGTTAGAGACCATTTCTTTTTTTTCTGCACGAGAGCAAAACCAAATCTTAGTACCTCGAACCCAAGGGCAACCATATCAAACCGCGATTCATTCGCGAACACGACACACGAAGTATGGAGTGGAAAGAGGAAGAGGTCCCACTGGGCGTGCCAGAATCTGTTCTCCGCCGAAGGACGCGACCGGGACGTTGGGACGTCAGGGCCTGAATTTCGGGGGCAGATGCTAATTGGTGATATCCGTCCACCTCTCCGACACCATGTATTGAAGGTTTAAACGGATGCGGCCGATATAGCAGACTTCGTCAGATTCCCCCTCGTTGAGGGGTTTTTGATTGTGGGGACGCTCTTCCCTGCAGGGGCAAGCCCTTGCAGTTAATTACACCACTGTATCGTGGTAACCACTTTCTCCTTCTCCAGATGTTCACTTCGTGTTGTGGGTGTTTGTTTTGTTTTTGGTTGCCCGTGGATTGTATACGGAGACTAATTTATGTTGTCGTCCGTAGGGCGTGGATTAGTCCAAATCCGTATTTTCTTAGATTTGGGTTTGGGGTTGGGTTTAAGGATACGCTAGTCTCATTTGAGACTAAGATCAACTTAAATGTTTGTTAAGGATACATTAGTCTAATTTTAGACTAAGATCAATTTAACGATTTGTTAAGGATACGTTAGTCTAATTTTAGACTAAGATCAATTTAACAGGATCATTTAGATCCAACAAAAGAGCATTTGGACTCTATTGTTTAGTTTAGGGACATTGCAGTTGATTACCAGTTTAAGAACATGGTGGTCCAAGGTTAAGGACATCATAGTCCATGGGCTTAAGGACCCCACAGTCCGAGGTTAAGGACATCATAGTCCATGGGTTTAAAGGGACCCCACAGTCCGAGGTTAGGGACATCATTGTCCATGAAATGTATGGTTGTCGGGACCCGTCACCTCTCTGAAGACGTTGAAGGATTACAACGACAAATATCAGAGGAGTAAAGAGATGTACCCTCGAACCAATTTTGGTTGAGAGATCTGTAGTCCAATTTGAGACTAATATCAAAAGAATTGTGAGCATATGGGCTCAGTTAATCTGAATTGAGGACTTATGGCCAATCTTGGGCTAAGTCCAATCGAGTTAAAATGTTTAACATTTATTTTGGGCTGTTGAGTATTTGTTTGGGCTTGGCCCTTTTAACAATGCTGAGCATTGACTTGCATTCTGACAATGTTTTGTCTTTTACTGAATGCCGAGCATTCATCATAGCTCTGGGCTTATTAAAGAACAATTTATGTTCTATCAGCGCAGCACATGGTGCGCTTGGCGCTTTGCGCCAATCAAAAGAGCGCAGTGCGCTTATGCCGAGTAGCGCACACATGAGGGACACGTGGTGCGCTTAGTGCTGAGCGTCAGTCTATGAGCGCATTGCGCTATTTTATGAGCGCCAAGCGCTATTAGTTCAGTGGCGCACACGTGAGTGACACGCAGTGCGCTTAGGGCTGAGCGCCAGTTAATGAGCGCAGAGCACTAGTTTATGAGCGCATTGCGCTAACTGCTAAGTGGCGCACACGTGAGGGACACGTGGTGCGCTTGGCGCTGAGCGCCAGTCCAAGAGCGCTGAAATGCTTCTTTTAGTATGGAGCGCTAAGGCTCTTCAGTTCTGGTGCGCTAAAGCGCTTCTTTTAATATGGAGCGCTAAGGCTCTTTTATGCAGCGCTATGCACTGAGAATTAAATTCTCCTTTAAGAGACTTTGTCTCATGGATCTAAGAACAAAGTTTTTAGTTTTACAGGAGATGCTTCAATCTCTTATATTGATTGAAAGGCTTTGCCTTTATGGATCTATGATCATAAGAGAATTGAATTATTCTCCCCCTTTTTTATAATGAGATGTTCATGATCTCTTTGAGAAAGACCTTAGTCTTATAGATCTATGATTTGTGAGAAAGAAGTAAATTCTTCTTTTTGTTTTATGATGAGATCTTTTGATCTCTTTGTAAAAGATCTTGGTCTTGTAGATCTATGATCTTTAAAGAAGTGAGTTCTTCTTTTCAATTATGAGATGATTTCGTCTCTCTGTTCTTTTACCTTGAAGAAAAGAAGTTCTTCTAGCGAGAGCTTGGCTCTTCTTCCTGAGATTTTTCTCAAACCTTATGGGGGGTTCCTCTCTATGCTTATGTATATCTCTTTTCTGTTTATTTTCCTTTTTTTTGAAAAGAAGAATCATTGGTCGTTGGGACCCACCATCTCTCCGACGACACTGAAAGATTACAGCACCATATATCGAAGGTGTGGAAGGATGTACCCTTTGAACCATGTCCCACTCATTAGGGGGAAGAACATGCTGGAGCTTAAGCTTCTCACTACTGAAAAAGGCTTCTTTGCGTTCACGCACGTACGCCGCACGTATTGGGCGCACATGTTTGCACGTAGCGCACATGGAGCTTGCGCATATGCGCATTATGGGGGGAGCAAGCTCTTATGGAGAAATAATCTCCTTTGAGTATTATAGAATACTCCCACGTGCGTTGCACGTGGCGCGCATGTGGCCGGCGCACGTGCATTGCACGTGGCGCACATGGCGCTTGCGCATTATGAGGGGAGCAAGCTCCTATGGAGAAATAATCTCCTTTGAGTATTATGGAATACTCCCACGTGCATTGCACGTGTTTGGCTCACGTGCGTTTCACGTGACGCGCATGTGGCCGGCGCACGTGCATTGCACGTGGCGCACATGGCGCTTGCACATATGCGCATTATGGGGGGAGCAAGCTCCTAAGGAGAAATAATCTCCTTTGAGTATTATGGAACACTCTTACTTTTCTAAGAGGTATCCCCTCTTTTTTATATGCGAGTGGTAGAGAAGGGATCTCTCTTTTTCCCGATGTGCGACTAAAAATGCATCCCCATGTAGTAGAGCATTACTTTAGATTACACGTGTGTAGCACATTTGCACATAACTTTTGATCCCGGATGAATTATGAGGCCCATAATATATCAAATCGAAGGATTTTTCGAGACACTTTCGATACCATTAGAATTTAGTTGTTTCTCATTCGGGAGTTTATCAAAATACATCCCGGAAAATACTGGTTCGCATTTTCTTCCTTATATATACGTGCATAGCATATTTGCTCATAACTTTTGATCCCGGATGAATTATGAGGCTCATAATATATAAAATCGAAGAATTTTTCGAGACGCTTTCGATATAATCAGAATTTAGCTATTTTACATTCGGGAGTTTGTCAAAATATAGCCCGGAAAATATTGGTTCACATTTTCTTAAGCGTATCGCTGCCATTTGATACCTTGGGCTCTTTTGTGCAGAAATTTTTTGGCGGGAACAAAGGTAAATAGAGATCATAGTATCTCATCGGCATACCTGAGAGTTTAACCCTTATAAAAGAACATAGTTCTTTCCCTGGATCTGAGATCCATGAGACAAGTCTCCCACAAATGAGAATTAATTCTCGTAGAGATGAATTTGTTCTCGGGGATTGAAGATCCAGAGAAGAACAAAGAATTAAACTCTTCTAAAAAATGCATAAATAAGGAAATAGTGCCAAGCACCCTATGTGCCCCTCACGTGGGCGATGCTAAAATAAAGAGTGCTCTGCACTCATTGGTTGGCGTCCGGCGCCAAGCGCCCCACGTGCCCCTCACGTGGGCTCTGCTAAAATAAAGAGTGCTCTGCACTCATTGGTTGGCGCCAAGCGCCCCACATGCCCTTCATGGTGGGCGTTGCTAAAATAAAGAGTGCTTTGCACTTATTGGTTGGCATCCAGCGCCAAGCGTTCCACGTGCCCCTCATGCGGGTGCTGATAAAATTAAAATTGCTCTGCACTCAATGGTTGGCGCCCAACGCTGAGCGCCCCACGTGCTTCTTATGTGGGCTCTGTTTAACATAAAGCGCTCTGTAAGTAGAGCCCAGCGCCATAAAGAGTGTTTAACACTCAATAAAAAAACAAAAAAGGGGTGAGCATCAAGCCCATATCAATGCTCAGTATCGTTGAACAAAAGAGACCGAGCCCGAACAAGTGTTCAACACTTTATTCAAAAATTGAGTGGGTTGAGTCCAAACTGACCAAAAGTCCCTAATTCAGATCAACCGAGCCCATAGGCTCACAACTTTTCTAAATTTGATCTTAGTCCTAAACCCAACTACAGATCTCTCAACTGATATTGGTTCAAGGGTACATCTCCCCATACCTCTGATATATGTCATTGTAGTTCTTCAACGTCTTCGGAGAGGTGGCGGGTCCCGACAATCAACAAACCCAACGGACCGCAACGTCCCTAAACTAAACTCTACGGACTATGATGTCCTTAAACCTAATGGACCGCAACGTCCCTAAACTAAACTATATGGACCGTAATGTCCCTAAACTAAACTCCATAGACTATGATGTCCTTAAACCCAAAACTCTATTGACTATGATGTCCTTAAACATGGACTATGATGTTCTTAAACCCAATGGACCGTAATGTCTCTAAACTAAAACGATAGAGCCCAAATGCTCCTTCGTTGGATTAAGAGTGATCTTGAAAGCCTGTTAAGTAGATCTTAGTCCAATATCGGATTCACGCATCCTTAACAAACATTTAAGTTGATCTCTATCTCAAACGAGGTTAACGATCCTTAAATCAAACCAAATCCAAATCTAAGAAAATACGGATTTGGACTAATCCCCATCCTACGGGCGACAACACAAATTAGTCTCCATATACAATTCACGGGCAACCAAAAATAAAACAAACATACACGACACGAAGTGAATATCTGGAGCAGGAGAAAGTGGTTATCGCTACGCGGTAACGTAATTAACTGCAGGGGCTTGCGCCTGAAGGGAAGAGCGTCCCTATAATCAAAAAACCCCTCGCCAACGAGGAGGAATCTGACGAAGTCTGCTACAACGGCCGCATCTGTTTAAATCTTCGATACATGGTGCCATAAATCAACTTGGCATCTTCGGAGAGGTGGACGGATAAATCCAAATAGCATCTGCCCGCGAATTCAGGCAAGACGTTTGTCTTCCTGGTTTTCGACGGTAAACAGGAGTTACGAAGATAAAGCCCATCCCGGCTTTGATTATGGGGGTGTTGTGCGTTCGTTTCTTCGTGGAAGATGCCCCATCAAAGTAAAGTTCCCATCGAGAGTCATTTTCTTTGTCCTTTGTGTCGAATGCATGTTCATCCGGTAATTCGCAATTTAAGGGAAATTCGGCTGGTATTGGATGTTCAGCGAGGAAGTCGGGGATGGCCTGGCCCTTCACTGCCCTGAGGGGTCGATAGATTATCGAGAACTCCATCAAGAGGAGGGCCCATTTAGCAAGCCTTCCTGTTAGTATGGCTCTTGACATCAAATATTTGAGAGGATCCACCTTTGATATGTGATGGACCTCATGTGCCAAGGCATAATGCCGAAACTTCGTTATCGCAAAGATCAGTTCTAGGCAACGTTTTTAAATGGGGGAGTAGTTGTATTCTGCCTCCATGAGAACTCGACTTAAATAGTAGAGAGCTCTCTCATTCCCTTGGTCATTCTTTTATGCCCATAGCGCGCCTAGAGAACCTTCAAGGGCTGTTGTGTACAGGATGAGGGGCTTTCCCTTGACCGGAGCGGTCAGTGCCAGCGGGTTCTGCAGATATTGCTTGATTTCGTCCAGTGTACTTTGGCATTTACGATCCCAAATGAATGGGGACCCTATCTTCATTAGATGGCTGTAGGGGCGGCATTTTCTGGAGAAGTTGGCTATGAACTGTCGGATATACGTGAGCTTTCCTTAGAGAGACCGCAATTGTTTGAGAATTCTTGGCATGGGAATTTCCATAATCGCTTTGATCTTTGATGGGTCTATTTCGATACTTCGGTGTCGTACGATGAATACTAGTAATTTGCCCGAGGAGACTCCAAATGCACATTTCAGAGAGTTCATCTTCAGGTTATATTTCCGAAGACGCTTGATTGAAGAGAGATTTTGCGTGTGCGTTTTAAAATCAAAATTAAGAATACCACAATCAATAACGGTGTCGCTTGGTAACTAGCCGGTTGAGTACGGGTCGGTCCACAGGGAGATGGATTCCTTTTCTTAATGTTCTAACGAGTTAATCCGATCAAGTCGGGTTTTGTTTTACGATCTAAGAATGAGATTAAATTGATTAAAAGTCTTGCTAGGCTTAGGATTAGGTTAGTTTGGAAAAGGGATTCTACCCACTGCTTTCAATGCCCTAGTGAAGAATATAGGTGTTAGGGTAATAGTCAACAAAGGAGATTAGCACGACTAGGAAGAAACTTAGTTTCTTCCTTTTGGTCATTGTTCGTCCTTTCTTAACTCTTAGCCCCAACCTCTATTTAAATCAACCACAACCGGTTTAACTAGGGAATCACCGCTATCTTGTAGGATAGGGTGCCGTAGTGAGCGGTGTGTGGTTAATTCAAATAGAGTCCTATTATAAAAATTATATGGGCAAAGAAAGGAGAGAGAGAGATTTACTTCTCTCAAACTTTCCCAATCCTAACCCTAACAAGTAAGGAATTACTCACTTGTTAGGGAAGTTATGATAAGATTCATTTTTATAATTTTAAAAGACTATCTAAGTTGCAGATAATAAAAGACAGATAAAAATTCAGGAATTAAATTCAGATAAAAGAATGCACGATAAAAAAAATACCTTTATTGATGACCTCTTGACGATTACAAGGGAATTGAAATTTAATCTAGAAATTAAAAAGAGGTATCTCAAAAGAGGCACCCAAAAGAGGCACACCTAATTAGGCTGTAGGATTTCCTATTTATAGATAGGAGAAACCCTAGGGTTTACATCTGATCCACATTTGAAATTACAAGCCTACCCTGAGAAAGCCGGGTCAAAGCACCGACACCCACCAACATGTGCACCGACACGTGCACTGCACTGCCGCGGAACCGCGGCGGAATGCCATGTTTGGCCGCGGATCCGCGGCCATCTTGGGGGATCTCTGGCTCAACTTCTCAGGGTTGCTTCATGTTGCTATTTCCTTCTGTTTTCTTCACTTGGTTCTTCAGAATATCTTCTATTTTCTTCCAGATTTCCACAGTGCAGAATGTTGTGGACTTTTACCGTAAGCTTCGCGTTGAAGTCTTGAATTTTGTGTTGCCCTTGTGCTTTGTGCATTGAACTGTTCGTTGATCTTTGTTTGTTCCTTAAACTGTAGGTAGCATCATACAGATTCATCTATTTGTTGGTCGTAGTTTCACATTTGTAGCGTCTTTTCCTGAATTTCACTGTATTGTTCTGAGAACCTGTAACCTGCAACTATGTAGCATACATGGATCAAAAGCACCTATTTATTTGTAATATAATTAAGAATGGGAAATATAATAATGCAAAATTCTGATATGAACAAATACCCCCAAAGTTATCTTTTGCTCATCCCGAGCAAAACCAATTTTTTCTCGAAAAAATCCTAACCTCACTTTCGCAGGGAATCGCGATCGCACTGAGATCGTACAACAAGCCGTTAAACCTCGAGATGTCCCTAGTAGAAGGAGTGTTGTCTCCTGTGGGTTTTCAGCGGATACTACCCACAAAATCCGATCAATTTGGCCAGTTTAATTTTCATTCTTCAATTTGGTATTCTAGTAAGAAATTCTATTATCTTAAACTTAGAAATCATTAACCCATATTTTCACACTCACTTATCATTTAACTTAAGATCGTATATGTTTTGCAAATTTATTAAGCTTTCAGCATCTTTTGAATTTTCCTTCTAAGGTTCCATCTCAACATAGGAATTTCTATCATCTCTACTGAAGGTATAAGCCCTATCTTTCATCCATATCTCTCATCCAAACCCCAATCATATACCCTTACGTGTGTGTATATATCACCCCTACACTTGGAAATTCAGTTCAAGCTATTGTCCATCGTCCAAAGTACTTTTAGTTGGTGAATTTTAGATGAAATTGCTCACACATCCTTCATGCGACCGTTAATACTTCTTGAGCTACTAACGACCGATTACAAAATGTGTTCGCGCATTAAGGCGTAATTCCTCGTCTTGTAATACCTAAGGCTTAGCAGTGACTCCCAAACCAGTTGGTCTAAGGCACTAGGTGATAAAGCACCCTCGCTAAATTTTTTATTTATGCTGCCTTAAGTAGTTACAAAACCAGTGTTCATTTTTTATGTCTTTTTATTAACACTTGTACTTTTATTTTCTTTTCCTTCATACTAAGGATTTTAGACAAGAGCATTTCAAGGTATCCTCTACTATTCCAAGTTTCAAGGTGCGTGTATGTGCTAATTGTAGGGTATTTATTTTCAGAATTTAGACTTAAGATTCAGAATTATTTTTCAGACTTACACTTCAAATAAAAATTCAATACTCTTCCCTTATTTTGACTTAGCCCAAGAACTGAACTCAAAATTTGCCTATTTGTAAATAAACTACAAGGACATATATTATCTGCAGTTAAAATTTAAGAAAGGTTATTTTTAGGGTTTTTAATTTAATAAGTTTAGGATCTAGTTTTTCCTAACTATTCAACCGTCATGTTGAACTTAAGTTAAATATGGCCAAAATTGAACTTTTCAATTTTTATAATTTTAATTATTTTTTTTGATTTTTATGGAATTTAAATAAGTATGCAAATGCAAAAATATACACATGAATACGAGTTAAGAAACCTTACCGAGCATACCCCCAAACTTAAACTTGACAGTGTCCTCACTGTCAGGCTACACCAAGAGGGTCAAAATTGTCGGCACTCCCCTGTTTGTTTGCTTTTTTATCTCTTTTTTTTATATTATTAACAGAAAAAGAAAACAAAATATATATACAAAAAGGTCCCCCCCCAAACTTAAGTGAAACAGTATTTCCACTGTTGAAGCATTAAAGTTCAGAGTTAGGGAGGAGAAATACACAGTATCAAGCTATACAAGGCCTTACACAGGCCAAAAGTTAGCACCAATCATTCAAAAATTTTATCGTTATAATGGTGTGGTTGGTGAAAGAATGGAGTGTAGAGAAAAGAAATGAGAAACACACGAGACCGTATGGAGATAGAAGCAGTATACAGTCTCGGTGGAGGAGAAGAATGGCGGAAGGGAAAAAGAAATAGTGGTGGTTCGACTTCTTCAGGTGGGGGTTGACTAATCACAAAATCCATGTCATTTAGGAATGCAAGTTCGTCAGCAAAAAGTTCTTCAAAACTCTCATCGATATAATTGAACATTTTACTGTTAGTAAGTTTTGTGCCAGAATTTATCATACTTGATTTGTCAAAAATTATGGAGGTAGAAAACTCGAAAAACTCATCTACCTCATTTTCAAAAGTATCTAAATTAAGTTGGCTTTCTGGAATAGTCAAACTTGAATTATCGGATTGTGATTCATCAACACTCACTGAAATTATAGGAAGAATAAAAGAACCTAAGAAAGTGGGAGAAAGAAGTTGAATACGAACTTGAGGGTGGAGATGGAGTGTATAAATTAGCACAATTTGTAATGACCAATGTGTAAAAAGCGATTGTGCTAATCTATCAACCCACTCAAAAATGAGGTCAAATCCCTCAAGATTCGTGAGAAAATATGGGTACGCTGAACTTGGTAAACCAGACATAAAAAATGAAATTGTAACGGTTTCTTGCAAGGTCGGAACGAGGATGGAGGGAAGTGATTGAGGAAGGGTATCGGTTAAAGATTCAGGAGGGTGTGCGCAATCAATGAAAGGGATAGAATGAATTAGAAAATCCGACTCCTCAAGTAAAACTGCTTCATCCTCAATAATTTTCTCAATACTCTCCTCAAAATTTAGCTTATCCATGCAATTCTCATCAAAATCAAGACACATATAAAGTTCGGGAAAAACAGTTAATGACTCGGGATGATGAATTGGAGAGAGAAACTCATCCAAATCTGTGGGTTCATCATCCAAAATATTCCCAGCGTCTATATTCTCAATCAAGTGAAAATCAATTTTTTCAGACACCTCATCAAAAGCATGGATATTAATCAATTCAGGTTCTAGAGTGGAGGTGTAGAGGTCAAAAGGATTGGTGGTGATTTCACTCGAAAGAGACCCTTCACAATCAGGTAAATCAAACACTACAAAATCGCACAACTCCTTAGACATTTTATCTTCAACTGGTGAATCATTTGGAACACTTGATAGACATTCAAAACCGGAGTTATGGGATTCAATTGGGGATGGGTAAGTTTGATTTGGAAGTGTGTACAGCTCACTCTCACCACTCAAATTCTCAATCTGTCCAACCGCCTCATCATACATTGGAAAATTTGGAGCTAGTTGGAAACTAGCTACCGGGTCACTAGGTTATATAAGGGCGGCCATGGACGCATTCAGATCCATCATATGTTGTCTTGACGTTACCATAAAATCTTCCAACGACTGTTTCAGACTAGACATGGGTTGTGAAGGGGTTTCAGTAAAACATTCAATGGTGTTTGGATTCTGGAAACTCCCAAATGGCTGTGTAGAAGCAATGTCTAGGGAAGGTGCAACAGTTGGGTAAGATGGATAGGAATTGAATGGTTGGACGGTATTAGGATCAACATTTGGATAAAAAGGTGAATGGAATTGTTGATCCCAAGATTTGGAAGTGTTGAAAGGAGTGAAAGATCGGCTACGAGATTGTTCAATATGTTCAGCAATAGACATGGGTTTCGGAATTACCACCGGACTCTCAAAAGGGGTATCAACGTAAGAAGGTGGTGAAGGTTGAAACGGTTGATACAAAGTGGATTGCGGAGTCCAACTGTTTCTCCTAGACGCGTCTATTCGATCTTTCAAAGAAATTTTGGGCATGGAGGGGTCGTCTGAAATTCGACCAAAACAATGCGCGTAGGAAGTAATGTCTGGTTGAGAGTACCAAAGTTCGGCAAGAGTTTTGCGAGGTGGGGTACCCATGATGTGAGAAAGGAGAAGAAAAAGAATGTGATGATTTTCTTGATTTTTTTTAAAATTTTTTATTTAAAAAAAATTGTTTGTTTTTGGAGTTTTGAAATTTTTGAAAGTGGTTTTTTTAGAAAGAGTTTTGCAAAAATTTATACGGAACTACGGCACAATTTCAAACAATCACAATTTATACATGCACAATCAAGCCTATAGCTAGGGTCTCCTAAGTCAACTAGACTGCTCTTAACGTTCCAAAGGGCAAGTTGTGAAATATCCTTCAAATCGCCTCTGCACCGCCAATTGTGGCTAGGTAAGAACAAATGAAGAAAGGTGGGTTCCGCTCACGAATCACCGTGAGACGGGCCTTTTAAAGTTACCTTTCTCACTTGTCTAGCCTAGGCACCACAAAGTCAGGTTTAGATAAACGACTGAATGCCCACAACCTTCCTCTGTCCTAATGAGCGCGACAGTCCTTAATTGACTGAGTTTAGATATTTTTAATTAACTCGAGGGTTGATGCATATGCTTTTTGTGATTTCTGGGGTCTTAGGAAGGGTAATGAAATCCCCACCCAATCTTGATTGGTGTTATAGCCCCTTAAAAGTCCGTTTTAAAAATGCAAAGTAGTTAGCACACCAAAATCTAAAACACTTGCAAATTTTTTTTATTTGGCAGCGCAAAGAATCCTGCACAAAAACAATTTATTGGAGAGGGAGAAGAATTTTACGCAAAGAACCCTGCAGGAAAATTTTTCAATAGAGTTCAGAGGGTAGAAGAGAGGACAAAAATATTTACAGAAAATTTTGGGATGCTGAAGTCACTGGTTCCGCGGTCAACTGCATATACTGCGGCAGTTCTGTTAGTTTGGATCTCCAAAAATTTTCTTTTTGTTGTTATGATTCTCCTCTGTCTGTTCAGATCTTCCGTTTATTGATTTGTTCACTGGGTTTTTTCCAGATCTGGATCTTTCCGTCTTCTTTTCCTGCACACTTGCACAAAAACCTTTCAAAAAGAACAAGATGATTTTTATTTTTATTTTATTTTATTTTGTTTTAAAAAATTTCAATTTTTATAATTTTTAAAATTTTTATTTTTTTAAACCCGAAATTACACAAAGAAATAGACTACCGTCTCCTCGGCAACGGCGCCATTTGATTGTAGAGAGATTTTGCGTGTGCGTTTTAAAAATCAAAATTAAGAATACCGCAATCAATAACGGTGTCACTTGGTAGCTAGCCGGTTGAGTACGGGTCGGTCCACAGGGAGATGGATTCCTTTTCTTAATGTTCTAACGAGTTAATCCGATCAAGTCGGGTTTTGTTTTACGATCTAAGAATGAGATTAAATTGATTACAAGTCTTGCTAGGGTTAAGATTAGCTTATTTTGGAAAAGAGATTCTACCCACTGCTTTCAATGCCCTAGTAAAGAATATAGGTGTTAGGGTAATAGTCAACAAAGGGGATTAGCACGACTAGGAAGAAACTTAGTTTCTTCCTTTAGGTCCTTGTCCGTCCTTTCTTAACTCTTAGCCCTAACCTCTATTTAAATCAACCACAACCCGTCTAACTAGGGAATCACCGCTATCTTGTAGGATAGAGTGCCGTAGTGAGCGGTGTGTAGTTAATTTAAAAAGAGTTCTATTATAAATATTATATGGGCAAAGAAAAAAGAGAGAGAGATTTACTTCTCTCAAACCTTCCCAATCCTAACCCTAACAAGTGAGGAATTACTCACTCATTAGGGAAGTTATGATAAGATTCATTTTTATAATTTTAAAAGACTATCTAAGTTGCAGATAATAAAAGACAGATAAAAATTCAGGAATTAAATTCAGATAAAAGAATGCATGATAAAAAAATACCTTTATTGATGACTTCTTGACGATTACAAGGAAATTGAAATTTAATCTAGAAATTAAAAAAAGGCATCTCAAAAGAGGCACCCAAAAGAGGCACGCCTAATTAGGCTGTGTTAGTGTATATGCCCTAGAGGCCATTACTGTATCATACTAGTATGTATATTACTTAATGGAAGCTTGGGATATTCACCTTGTATTGACAATCTTGCTCAAAATAGTAGTATGCTACTTGGTTTGTTTCTACTTCAATGTGTACATGTGTTTGTTTTGTATATCGCCTATACACATTAGTAGAGCCCTTAGGATCTTTGCTTGATTACCAGCGATGTGATGGCCGTCACACTAGTGGGGCTGGGTAATCTATAAGCACATCCTTATGCAGGTCCCTGGTCGCAGGACTATCGAGACAGGGCATCGATACTCCGGAGTAGACCAGCGCATGCGCTTCTCATCCCAGTGTGGGAGACGGTCTGTCCCACAGCCGTCAGTACGTCGTACTTGAGATAGTATGCGGGTGCTCGTTAGGTTACGGGTACACTGGACAGGACTCGTCGGGAACTGACTAGTTGGTATTATACCTATCGTCAGTTATCAGTTCCCAGGTGACATGAGTACAGCTTAGTCCGCTGACTTGACACTGTCACTCCGCCTCGAGTGTGTTCCCACTGTACTTTGATCACTACCCTACCACGGCTCAAAGGAGTCGTGCAAACAGGTGGTGGTTGGGTGCAGTCCCGAAGCACTTGGAGGCAGTGACGGTTAGACAGGATTCGTCTCTCCCGGTATTGGGGGTTGACATCGCGCTGTGTCTAGGAGAGCCATTACACGAGTAGTCCCTGGCCAGGGCAAATGAGATATACTGGTAGGTTTCCAGTGTTATCTCAGGGTGTTTTGGGCTTCGCTCCGGCACGACTTGTACCGCTATTGGGGGACTGACGTTTACCGCCCCCTAGGCCCGCCATGCGATGTATCAGACGAACAGACCGGACTGTACGGAGAATGTCACACTCAGGCTCAGTAGGAGTTCAGATGGGTTTCGCCTCGTCGGTCTTCTTGTCGGCATTACCTAGGGACCGTTACGCACAGCTAGTGCCGCTTGCGGTCTGTGGTTAAACCCACTGCCAGCGTAGTGTCGAGTCTTTAGAGTCCCACACAGAAAGCTTTTCGCCTTTAGGCAAAAGAGTAGAGGTCGCATGGTATTGCGACAGGTCGCATGGTTTTGCGACAGGGTTCGGTCACATCCGTGCACTTGTGCACGTACAGTGTCCGGACAGTTTACATTAGTGGGCTTTGGTTTAAGCCAGATCCTAGTGTGCCTTATGGGATTGGATTTATCCAGTTTGCATTCGTGTTCCTCGGAACGCGGATGCGGGTGTGTATGCACAGTTGACAGGGAGGCAGAGGCTGCGGATTCTCATTAGGGTTGTTGACAGTTGACCGTTGACTATTTGACATTATGCTCAACCCTAATGAGAATATGATATGTGATTAACTATTATATTAATTAAGTATTATGGTGATATGGTTGTTGACTTGTTGACTTTTGTTGACTTGTTGACTTTGGTGACTTGTTGACTTTTGTTGACTTGTTGACCGGTTGACTAGGCTTGACTAGTTGACCATCATGATAACCATGGTTATCATTTCATGCCAAAGACTTTTTCTTGCTTGCTCATTTGAGTAAAATGAGTGCATGACATGATAAGCTTATGGTTGCTTCAAACCATCACATAAGACTTTTTTGATATGATGAGTTATGATCACTTTGGATTATGAGAGGGTGAAAGACAAAAGAGTTGCTCATTCTTTCTTATTCATTCTCTCTCTTGTTCTTGAGCTCTCTTGTTCTTGCTCTCACCCTCAACCTCTTCCTCCCTCTCTTGATCTATGGTTCTCTTGTCTCATGAGTTGAGAATCAAGAACCATAGATAAAATCCCATTCTATTTCTTCTCTACTCATTCTAGTTCACTAGGTTTAGCAAACCAAGTGAACTAGTTTCTTCAAAGAACGAAGAAGGAGCTAAAGGTCGGAGCTTTCAAGTGGATCTATCTTCGGCGTACGGAGACAACGAGAAGGAGCCATCGAACCACCATCGGAGCTTGAAGCGAAGGAGTTCAAGACAAGCAAGGTATAACCCCCTAACCGAGTAGCTAAAACTCATAGTTAGGTTGTTAGATAGAAGTTTAACCAAGATCCGGGTTTTAGGTCCATGTTACCATCTTTAAGAAAATCGTTTTTTACCAAATTCCGCATTCCCGAAAGTACCGGGAGAGGTAGCATGGACTTACAGTGGTATCAGAGCCTAGTTAAACTCTATCTAACATGTTAGCAAGTAACTAGAAGATCGATCAACGAAAAAGTCCCGAAACGAACCCCGGAATTTTAAACTTTCTGTCGATTTTAAAAGTGCTGGAAAATCCTTTTAAAATACACGTAAAATCGGCTCAGGCTTTTCTGTAAACACAGAAGAAATTTCATCCCATGATTCATTTAAACGGCCGCGGAAGGGCGGCGGGAGCACGCTCCCGCCGCGGTTCCGCGGCGGCGTTGACTCTGTATGGGACAATTTTTCTTCAGAGTGTTTACTGGGTTGTTTTGGGATTTTTCATATATATATTTTCTGCCCAGATTTTCCAGAACGAAAATTTTATTTTGGGGTCCCGAAAATCCGTATTTTTGATCGAACTTCTAAAAGACTTGAGCTAACGGGTTTTTCTGTAATGTGATATTTGTATTGAACGTCTACTAATCGCTATATGTCGATTAGTGGGGGTTATACAAATCTGTGATCTGTAATGTGCTGGAATGTGTATATAAATATGTTGGATTGTCGCGGGTGAATAGCCGGGGGTTGTGAGACGAGAGTTTTCTTTTCTTGTAATTCATGTAAATTTATAAATTGATGTAATAATTATTTGTATGGCCGCACAACCGGGTCGGGGTTGTAGCCGTCATTGTATAATTTCTTTTTACTGTTTTTGCTCCTAGGATAGACCCATGGAGGGGGTGCACAAACTACCGGGTATGCCGAAGTGTCGAGTGGCCTACTCATGGAGATGAGGGAGGTTGCTACGCTTCGGGTACTTGGCGGGTAGTTTGCCGCACCCGTAGGGGTCTTGGGTGGGGTGTTGGCTATTCACCGCGACCGTGTAATCTGTTTTTGTTACAGGCTCGTACAAATTACAGATTCCTAGTATATCCAATGTATTTATCTGTGATCTGAAATGTTTATCATTGCAGTATATCTATATATGATAATATTTAGGCGTTGCTTATGTTTTACAGACGCGCTAGCCCAGCCCCCGCTCTGTCGTTAGTTAGGTAACCTAACGGGTAATGACGGGGCCCCGTGGCGAATGCGAATGGCATAAGCGTACGTCATATTTTGGTTGTTTTCTGCAATGGTAGGATTAAATGATGGGACGCATTAAAAGAACTAATGCAAGAATATCACGCATTAAAAGAACTAATGCAAGCAAAACATGCATTAAAAGAACTAATGCAAGAAAATAAACCAAGTATAAGTCGTTGGAACATTTTCGAAAAACCACTCGGTTCTTTTCAAAACAAACTTTTAAAATGCGGAGTTTGAGCCACTCCATTTAAAAGCTATCTCGTTCCATCGACTAAATCAAGTTCACTACGTTCACGGTTTCGCCAAAACCATTCGTAGCCCTCCGTCGTTTCATATGAATATTCACCAGTATTCAAGCTGTGTTTGTTGGCCTTAGTCAAGGCACAGTGTTTGGTAGCTGGTGGGTATTCATATGTTGCATAGATAGAATGCGTTGGTTTGGGACAGTCGTATTACCTTGTTGGCCTTAGTCAAGGGTATATACGGGTGGATTCAAATTAACCTGGACAACGACGGGTAGAACTTGACATGTGACTTATGATTTGTTGGCCTTAGTCAAGGTCATAAGAGCATGGGGCAAAAATATACATCGGGAGTTTCATAAGTACTGAAACTTGCTAGATTTGCATACCATTTGGAGTGTGATGATTCTGGTAGGATTCCTTCAGTTTCTTCACGCGATGATATTTGGATCCCGATCCTACTGTGAGTATATGCTACTCCTCGGGAAAATTCTCACTAAACGATCAATGCTATAAACCTAGTAGGTGCCTAGAAAGGTGTTAGCGGGGCTACGCCCCCAGGGAAAAGAGGTTCTTTAATTAAGGAACTTCGCGAAAGCGTTGGAAAACCTCCCTCGAAGTACCGACACCGGCCTGGCTGAACGGTTAAGCAAGTATTGTGCGGTGGGATTGATCCCGACTAATTCTTCCTTTATGGTTTGAGGAGGGATTCGAGAAACAGTGGGAGCCATCCTGTTTAGACAAACTAAAAACCACTCTAAACTTGCAAGAGCATCATGCTGAGTGTTTCTTCTTCTCTCTCTTAATTGCAGCGACCCTGTGACCGCACCTAGGTTACATCTAGATAAAAATATGACTGAACCTGACTGTTATGACTGGCAAAGGTCTGTCCAGATGTCCATTGCCCATGACAAGCTGGGACACCTCTTAACTAATCAAATCCCTGCTGTCTCAGGTCCAGTTTCCCCTGTCACGGATGTTCACATCCGCAGGACACCGGAAAAGGATTGTGCGAAAGCCAAGTGCCTCGTGTTAGCCTCAGTTAATGGTGCAAACCAGAGGCAGCACGAGAAGATGGACTCAGTTTCTATCTTCCTCCATAACAAAGTTTTATATGGAGAGCAATCTCGTATCGCAAGATATGAGACCTCGAACGAATTGCTTCAAGCGAGGTTGGCTGTCGGGTCATCTGTAGGGGGCAACGTCCTTACAGAGACCAGCTATTTTAAGCTCACGGACCTGGAGACCACGTTGGAGAATGGGTCAAGTACTGACCTAATTCTACAGTCCCTGCCCTCTGCTTATACCCTGAAAGAAACCAGGGAAGAAAAAGGAAAAACAAGGGCAAAAGTTTCGGGACTGGATATGATTAAAGAGGGACGTTCCTATTGTAACGGGAATGAACTATGGCAGAGAGATTGCAGGGCTTGTAAAGCCAGTAGCCAGAATTCGAAGCATGTTGTGGCTTCGGCTTCGAGTGTGTTTGTAATTGAGAACTGTTTGTCAGTTAACCCTACTTCCTGGGTATTGGATACCGGATCAGGATCTCACATCTGTAATTCGTTACAGGGTCTGAGAAACCGTAGGGTTATCAGGAAAGGTGATATGACTCTCAGGGTTGCTAACGGAATGAGCATGGATGCTGTATCCGTAGGGGAATATCACCTAGGACTGACAACTGGGCAGATATTGATTCTGCGTGACTGTTTGTATGTACCAGGTGCGACTTGCAATATCATATCTGTATCCTTACTTTCTAAGAAAAGATATGATTTTGCTTTTGTAAGCGATGTAGTAAACATCCACCTAAATCAAGCACTGATTGGGTCAGGTACATTAAATAACGGTATATACGTATTGAATCAAGCTCAGATATTCAGTGTCCAGAACACACTTAAAAGAAAGTCTCCAGAATTAAATCAGGCTTTCTTATGGCATTGTAGACTGGGTCACATCAATGAGACACGGTTGACTAAGTTACATAAAGAAGGATACTTGGATCCGTTCGAGTACCAGTCTTATGCCACTTGTGAATCTTGTCTCATGGGAAAGATGACAAAGACTCCGTTCACTAGACACGGAGTAAGAGCGAGCGAGCTCTTGGGACTTATACACAGTGACGTGTGTGGTCCAATGTCTACCCATGCGCGAAGCGGTTATTCATACTTCATTACTTTCACAGATGATTTCTCTAGGTTTGGACATGTCTTCTTAATGAAGCACAAATCCGAGGCCTTTGAGAAATTTCAAGAATATAAGAATGAAGTAGAAAAACAAACAGGCAAAAGTATCAAGATCCTAAGATCGGATCGAGGTGGTGAATACTTGAGTGCCGAGTTTCTGGACTACTTAAAAGAGAATGGAATTCTCTCTCAGCGTACTCCTCCATACACACCACAACACAATGGTGTATCGGAAAGAAGGAATCGAACCCTACTAGATATGGTTCGTTCCATGATGAGTAAGGCTGAGTTACCGCGATCTTTCTGGGGTTATGCACTGGAAACAGCTGCACATCTCTTGAACCAAGTTCCTACTAAGACAGTGCCTACCACACCATACCAGATGTGGAGTGGGAAGAAACCCTGTCTTAAATCCTTTAAGACATGGGGATGTCCGGCTTTTGTAAAAAAGCAGCATGCGGACAAGCTCGAGGCACGCTCAGTACAGTGCAAGTTTGTGGGATACCCAAAGAACTCCAAGGGGTATCTTTTCTATTACGCAGAGGAGCAAAAAGTCCTTGTTTCTCGTCATGCCCGCTTCATGGAAACTGAGTTTTTAGAAAATCAGATAAGTGGGAGCGCAATAGAACTGGAAGAAATTCCAGAACCACAAACTATTACTGAAACCTTAGTAGAACCAGAAGGTTCAGGGGAACCAGACATTCCTACGCCGCTCCGCAGGAGTAGTAGGCAGTCTCATCCGCCCGAGAGATACTACGGTTTTCTCATAGACGGGGATAGAGAGGATTGCATCATAGATTATGATGAGCCTACTAGCTTCCAGCAAGCCATTCAGAGCGGTGACTCGGTAAAATGGCTGGATGCAATGCGGACCGAGATGGAGTCCATGTACACCAACAAAGTTTGGACTTTGGACTTTGCTCCAGAAGGGGTAAAACCCGTAGGCTGCAAATGGATCTTCAGAAAGAAGATTGGTGTAGATGGGCAGGTTGAAACCTATAAGGCTAGGCTCGTTGCAAAGGGTTTTCGTCAAAGACCTGGTTTGGACTATGACGAGACTTTTTCTCCGGTAGCCATGCTTAAATCCATTCGGATCCTTCTTGCCATTGCTGCCTTCCACGATTATGAGATCTGGCAGATGGACGTTAAGACGGCTTTCCTAAATGGAAATTTAGAAGAGTGCGTCTATATGGATCAGCCAGAGGGATTCAATCAGAGTGGGAGCAGCGGTAAAGTGTGCAAGTTGCTCAAGTCCATCTATGGACTTAAGCAGGCATCGCGGAGTTGGAACATCTGCTTTGATGATACTGTCAAAGAATTCGACTTTGTCAAAAACCCAGATGAACCATGCATTTACAGTAAGATTGTAGGGAGAAATGTGGTATTCCTCGTCTTGTACGTCGATGACATTCTCCTAATAGGAAATGATATTCCTATGCTACAGTCAGTCAAAGGATTCTTGTCACAGAGGTTCTCCATGAAGGACCTGGGCGATGCCAACTACATTCTGGGGATCCAGATCTATCGTGATAGATCTAAAAGGATGTTGGGACTTTCACAGTCAAGGTACATCGACACCATACTGAAACGATTCAGTATGGAAGATTCCAAGCGCGGTAATCTACCGGCTTGTCACGGAATCACCCTCTCCAAAGAGATGTCTCCCAAGACTGATTTGGAAAGGGCTCGCATGTCATCAATACCCTACGCATCTGCGGTAGGCTCTATTATGTATGCGATGTTATGTACCAGACCAGATGTAGCATACGCATTGAGCGTTGTAAGCCGGTATCAGTCAGACCCAGGGGAGAAACACTGGATAGCAGTAAAGAACATTCTCAAGTACCTGAGAAGGACTAAGGAGATGTTCTTGGTGTATGGCGGAAAAGACCTCCAGATTGAGGCCTTTGCTGACTCCAGCTTCCAGAGTGACAAGGATGACTCCAAGTCCATGTCGGGTTATGTCTTTACCCTCAATGGAGGGGCGGTTTGCTGGAAGAGTTCCAAGCAGGAAACCGTTGCTGACTCAACCATGGAAGCGGAGTACATAGCTGCTTGTGATGCCGCAAAGGAAGCTGTCTGGATGAAGAAGTTCCTCACGGAACTTCAGGTGGTTCCTACCAGTGTTGATCCAATACCGCTGTATTGTGACAACAACGGCGCTATAGCTTTAGCGAAGGAACCAAGGTCCCATCAGAAGTCCAGGCACATTTTGAGGCGGTTCCACCTGATCAGGGAGATCATTGATCGCCAGGAGATCGAGGTAAAGAGAGTAAAATCAGAAGATAACACTGCAGATCCATTCACCAAGGCCTTGCCCCAAACTCAGTTCGAGCGGCTGATCGAGATGATAGGTCTTCGATACGCCAGTACATGGCCTTAGTGCAAGTGGGAGATTGTTAGTGTATATGCCCTAGAGGCCATTACTGTATCATACTAGTATGTATATTACTTAATGGAAGCTTGGGATATTCACCTTGTATTGACAATCTTGCTCAAAATAGTAGTATGCTACTTGGTTTGTTTCTACTTCAATGTGTACATGTGTTTGTTTTGTATATCGCCTATACACATTAGTAGAGCCCTTAGGATCTTTGCTTGATTACCAGCGATGTGATGGCCGTCACACTAGTGGGGCTGGGTAATCTATAAGCACATCCTTATGCAGGTCCCTGGTCGCAGGACTATCGAGACAGGGCATCGATACTCCGGAGTAGACCAGCGCATGCGCTTCTCATCCCAGTGTGGGAGACGGTCTGTCCCACAGCCGTCAGTACGTCGTACTTGAAATAGTATGCGGGTGCTCGTTAGGTTACGGGTACACTGGACAGGACTCGTCGGGAACTGACTAGTTGGTATTATACCTATCGTCAGTTATCAGTTCCCAGGTGACATGAGTACAGCTTAGTCCGCTGACTTGACACTGTCACTCCGCCTCGAGTGTGTTCCCACTGTACTTTGATCACTACCCTACCACGGCTCAAAGGAGTCGTGCAAACAGGTGGTGGTTGGGTGCAGTCCCGAAGCACTTGGAGGCAGTGACGGTTAGACAGGATTCGTCTCTCCCGGTATTGGGGGTTGACATCGCGCTGTGTCTAGGAGAGCCATTACACGAGTAGTCCCTGGCCAGGGCAAACGAGATATACTGGTAGGTTTCCAGTGTTATCTCAGGGTGTTTTGGGCTTCGCTCCGGCACGACTTGTACCGCTATTGGGGGACTGACGTTTACCGCCCCCTAGGCCCGCCATGCGATGTATCAGACGAACAGACCGGACTGTACGGAGAATGTCACACTCAGGCTCAGTAGGAGTTCAGATGGGTTTCGCCTCGTCGGTCTTCTTGTCGGCATTACCTAGGGACCGTTACGCACAGCTAGTGCCGCTTGCGGTCTGTGGTTAAACCCACTGCCAGCGTAGTGTCGAGTCTTTAGAGTCCCACACAGAAAGCTTTTCGCCTTTAGGCAAAAGAGTAGAGGTCGCATGGTATTGCGACAGGTCGCATGGTTTTGCGACAGGGTTCGGTCACATCCGTGCACTTGTGCACGTACAGTGTCCGGACAGTTTACACTAGTGGGCTTTGGTTTAAGCCAGATCCTAGTGTGCCTTATGGGATTGGATTTATCCAGTTTGCATTCGTGTTCCTCGGAACGCGGATGCGGGTGTGTATGCACAGTTGACAGGGAGGCAGAGGCTGCGGATTCTCATTAGGGTTGTTGACAGTTGACCGTTGACTATTTGACATTATGCTCAACCCTAATGAGAATATGATATGTGATTAACTATTATATTAATTAAGTATTATGGTGATATGGTTGTTGACTTGTTGACTTTTGTTGACTTGTTGACTTTGGTGACTTGTTGACTTTTGTTGACTTGTTGACCGGTTGACTAGGCTTGACTAGTTGACCATCATGATAACCATGGTTATCATTTCATGCCAAAGACTTTTTCTTGCTTGCTCATTTGAGTAAAATGAGTGCATGACATGATAAGCTTATGGTTGCTTCAAACCATCACATAAGACTTTTTTGATATGATGAGTTATGATCACTTTGGATTATGAGAGGGTGAAAGACAAAAGAGTTGCTCATTCTTTCTTGCTCATTCTCTCTCTTGTTCTTGAGCTCTCTTGTTCTTGCTCTCACCCTCAACCTCTTCCTCCCTCTCTTGATCTATGGTTCTCTTGTCTCATGAGTTGAGAATCAAGAACCATAGATAAAATCCCATTCTATTTCTTCTCTACTCATTCTAGTTCACTAGGTTTAGCAAACCAAGTGAACTAGTTTCTTCAAAGAACGAAGAAGGAGCTAAAGGTCGGAGCTTTCAAGTGGATCTATCTTCGGCGTACGGAGACAACGAGAAGGAGCCATCGAACCACCATCGGAGCTTGAAGCGAAGGAGTTCAAGACAAGCAAGGTATAACCCCCTAACCGAGTAGCTAAAACTCATAGTTAGGTTGTTAGATAGAAGTTTAACCAAGATCCGGGTTTTAGGTCCATGTTACCATCTTTAAGAAAATCGTTTTTTACCAAATTCCGCATTCCCGAAAGTACCGGGAGAGGTAGCATGGACTTACAGGCTGTAGGCTTTCCTATTTATAGATAGGAGAAACCCTAGGGTTTACATCTGATCCACATTTGAAATTACAAGACTACCCTAAGAAAGCCGGGTCAAAGCACCGACACCCACCGACATATGCACCGACACGTGCACTGTACGGCCGCGGAACCGCGGCGGAATGCCATATTTGGCCGCGGATCCGCGGCCATCTTAGGGGATCTCTGGCTCAACTTCTCAGGGTTGCTTCATATTGCTATTTCCTTCTGTTTTCTTCACTTGGTTCTTCAGAATATCTTCTATTTTCTTCCAGATTTCCACAGTGCAGAATGTTGTGGACTTTTACCGTAAGTTTCGCGTTGAAGTCTTGAATCTTGTGCTGCCCTTGTGCTTTGTGCATTGAACTGTTCGTTGATCTTCGTTTGTTCCTTAAACTGTAGGCGGCATCATACAGATTCATCTATTTGTTGGTCATAGTCTCACATTTATAGCGTCTTTTCCTGAATTTCACTGTATTGTTCTGAGAACCTGTAATCTGCAACTATGTAGCAGACATGGATCAAAAGCACTTATTTATTTGTAATATGATTAAGAATGGGGAATATAATAATGCAAAATTCTGATATGAACAACGCTGGAACACTATTTTCAAATGGTCCCAGTGCTCCTCGTATGATTTGCTTTTCACCACAAGGTCGTCGATATAACATTCGACAATCTTATGTATGACGTCATCGAAGATCTTCGTCATGGCCCTCTGGTAGGTAGCGCTAGCATTCTTTAGACCGAAGGGCATTATTTTATAACAGAATATGCCCAGCGGAATCCGGAAGGCAGTATGCTTTCGGTCTTTGGGATGTATCTTTATTTGATTATACCCCGAAGATCCATCCATGAAGGAGAAGACCTCATGATTGGACGTGTTATTGATCATCAGCTCGGTAACAGGAACTGGGAAGTCATCCTTTGGGCAAGCTTTGTTGAGATCCCGAAAGTCCACCCAGATGCGTATTGTCCCATTTTTCTTCATCACTGGGACAATGTTGGCGATCCTGTCAGGATATTGAATTTCTTGGATGAAGCCGGAGTAAATTAGTTTCTTGACTTCGGCATTGATGCTCATCTCGAGTTCGATCCGCATTCTTCTTGGCGCCTATTTGACTGATTTGACGTTTGGTGATATCGCCAGTTTATGCACAGCTATTTCTGGATCTAGTTTCGGCATCTCGGAATAGTTCCACGCGAAGCAGTCTTTATACTACATAAGGACGTCCTTTAGCATGGCCACCTGCTTTCCAGATAGCAGCTAACTGACGAACGTTGGCCTCGGCTCGTTTTCCGTCCCCAAGTTGATTTTTCTCAGGTTGTCCGTTGTGGTGTGTATCCCATCTTCCAGCTCTTTTGGCGCCGGTGGAAATTCTAAAACCACCTTGTTCTCATCCTCATTTGCGAAGCACTGGGAGAGGTCGTCCATATTCTCGTGCTCTCCTTCTTTCGATAGTGTTATCACGTGGCAGGTACGAGCTCGTTTCCAACCTCGATGCTGATCTAGACTTTCCCTCGTAGTGTAGGTTGCTCTTGGCTCATGCTTTCGTGGTGGGGCTACCCTCCAACTGTCGGATAGAGCAAACATGCCTTACTGATACTGGTCTTCGACCCAGTCTTTGAAGGTGAAGCAGTCTTCAAGAGGATGTCCTACTGCTCTGTGGTAGGAGCAATAAGCCAGATGATGGACCTCGTTTACTTGTTCGGGATGCCTGACCTTCCGGAGTGTCATCATTTGATATTTCATGACAAGGTTGAATATTTTCCTTGTCTTGTCTTGAGGGAAAGAGTATTCCCGACCCATCTTCTTCATAAAGGACGGATTCCAGATGACTTTTTCTCGATCGCGTGGCTTCTTGAATCCGCTTCGCTGTTTTCGAGCGTCATTCTTGTTCTTCACCTTGTTTTCGCATTTGCGTCGGGACTTTTCCTTGCCACGAGAGTGCACAACGGGCTGAGGGTGAAGGGCGTCGTGGTCTTCTCATTCCGTAAGGAATTTATCCTTTTCTTTTTTTGAGACCTCGAAAAATGAAATGCAGACTGCTGAGTAAGACGCTACGTCCTGGCTTTCTAGTAAATGGCCATTTCGTGGATGTGGTCATCCTAGACCTTTTGAACGGCTTCTCTCATTAGCTTGTCAATCTATTCTTCGAAAGACGAACTTGGCATTCTTACAGCGGGATCTCGCTTTGGTTCAATCTCAGCGCTATCTAGAAAAGCATTCCCTTCTCCACCGGAGTTATTTATGACATGGCAGCCATGGAATCGCCCCCATTTCTTGGACCGAACGTATCCAAGTCCAGTAGTCTCCATCCTCCCGTTGGGCATCTTTCGCCGAGTCCCGGGAATGTCCCAAATCTTGTTGTAGAACCGGGCTTGTCAAGCGGTTTGTTTGATGGGTACGCCGTGGCATCTTAATAGCCTTTTTCAATCCCTCTGCATAATATCTGGGCAAACGGATTGGTTGAAGCCTGTCGAGCGCAAGTTCGGCACCATGCCAGACTTCTTTTTCCACTTTAGTCTCCATAGATTGGTATAAGAGGATCGCATTTTCACCTCTTCGCCTAGGAGGAACGTAGAAGGTATTCAGCTCTTGCACGCCATATGTATCGAGCGCATTAAGTTCCCTGTAATGCTGTTGTGGGACCATGGTGATTTGTCAACTCTGATCAGCTCCAATGGAGGTTTGTGCTGACGGGCAACGGAGAACACAGCGTTGGTCTCGTTCTCAGAGTCACTGCCGGAGACCAAAATAGGGGTAGATGGTCTGGGCTTGTTGCCTTGGGATTACCCCGAGTAGACTATCTCTTCATCTTCCTTGATATCGCTCCCAAAGACCGAGATAGTGGCGACGACTTTTTGTTGGTTCTCCGGTATACGACATCTTTCCGTGTCTTCAAAGTTTGGTAGGAAGTACTTGGCGTCTTCATATTTGCGGATTTCATTTACGGAGAATGGGTTTAGCTCCCCTGTAACTGTGTACTCGAGGCCATCTTTGAAGTACTTCATACACTGATGTTGTGTAGATGAGATAATGTTGTACTCGTGTAACCAAGGCCGGTCGAGCAGAGCGTTATAGCAAGTCTTGGCGTCAATGACATGAAATTTGATGTCGGTGATGAGCATCCCAAAGCGTAATGTCAATATTACAGACCCAAGCGTCCATGATGACTGTGAGTCGAATCCGGAGATGGTAATTTTGTCCTAAGCCAGGTGCTGAACGTTCATGCAGATCTCTTTCAGCACCTTCACGTTGAGAAGGTTGACAGAGGACGCGTTGTCGACCAGGATCTTCCCTATCATAATGTCGTGGTAGTACCCGGTGACATATAAAGGACGGTTGTACTCGCACGTTCCGAGGAGAAAATCTTCATCGCCGAATATGATGTCAGCTATATGAACCTTTGCCAGCTCGTCCTTCATCTTTTCTTCCGCAAAGAAAGCTTGGAACTGATCAGGCTCTTGCAGTGCCTTGATTAGAGAATCCCGTGCTTCTTTGGACAGGAGGAGAGCATCTAGTATTCTCAGTTGAGAGGCTATCTTCCTCAGATGTGCCAGGACATTATAATCCATCTTGTTTTTCTTATGCGGGTCCTTGGCCGCGAGCTCTTTGACAACTCTATCATCGAGAGCAATTTCCTCAGGGACTTTTTCCTTCCCCTTTTCTCTTTTGTTTGAACCCTTGTTTGTAGGCCCGAGATTCTTTTCAGGCAACGTGCGGTTAAGTTGTTGAATGTTCTCGCGGTTCTTCTCCCTTTCTTCTTTTCCAGAGGTGGATTCTTTAAAGAGAGGGCCGAGGGTTATTTCTTCCTCAGAATCGCTCCTGAATGTAAGAACTTGAGATTTTCCTTTTATCGAAATGGTATCAATCATATGACAGTTGCTAGCCGTTCCTTCACGCTCGCTTATCGCGCTTCTTTGTTGTCGACGGGCTTCGTGCTTTATCCGTTTGAAGTGTTGTCAGTAGGCAACGCATCCTTTCCACCACTTCTTAAAGTCATTGCACTCTTCGGTGGGGTGCGTGACCCTCCGATGGTATAAGCAATAGTTCGGATGTACATCCGCTTCATCGAGGCACGTACTCCCAGGAGTATTTCCTTTGAAATGTGGCAGCTTCATTCCCATTGACAGGGCTTTGGCGAACCATTTCCCCGTCTTAAACCTGCTTTTCTTTGCCGCGGGTGTGCTTTGATCTGGTTGGATTACTTTGTGACTCTTCTTCGCCGCAGCTTCTTCATCCTGACGCCGACGCTTGGCCTTTTCGTATATGGCCGTTTCACGCTCTCGGTTAGCTTTGCACTTTTGAAGGGCTTCGTTTAGCAGCCTATCAATCAAGTCGTCTGATGGCTCCAGGGATTTTTGCACCGGTCTTGCCCCCAGCTTCTCTACGTTATTTTCTAATGCTGAGGGAGCTTCTTCTCCATTTAACGATGAATGGGAGACCATGTGGCAACTTGCTATATAGCCTTCGGTTTCTGATGAGTCATTTTTCTCATTGTTGTCACTCTCTTCGTTCTCAAGAATATGCTTGAGGAACTTTTCGAGGGTGATCAGTGTTCACGCCTTCTGCTTGTATTCTTCCAACACGTCAATATACTTTTGCAGGTCCATGCGCTGGTCCTCAGGCTGTACGGGCTTCTTGGTCTTTTTCTTTCCCTTTGAAGACTTTGAAGGCTTGACCTGGGTGTCTTGCCCGTCATTAGCTGTTTTCGGTGTGGGACGCAGTTTCAGCATCCCTTCAATGATCTCAGGCTCCAGCGGGCTTTTCCATCTGATCGTCAGACATGCTTGAAGATCTTTCAACATTCTTTTAGTTTTAGCTGAAAGGACAACTTCCCGCGGAGCTTCTTCTACAAACGAACATGATGCCCCTGGCGTGTCCACCTTTTTAAGAGCGTGCTTCTGTGGCGGGTTCATCCTCCAGTTTTCGGACAGCGCAAACTTGCCTTATTGGTACTGGTCCTCAACCCAATTTTTTAAGACGCGGCAATCCTCAATTGGGTGGCCCAATACTCTATGGTAGGAGCAGTAGTTGAGACTGTTGACATCACCAGGTTGCAGAGGGCTTCTCGGATCCGGCAGAGTGATGAGTCTGTTGCGCACTGCCAGTTCGAACAGTCTCCTCGTTTTATCCTGGGGAAACGAGTAAGGACGTCCTAGCTTCTCTTCGAGAGATAGGCGTGGGCACATGTCGCTTTGGCGAGCAACCGGTTTCAGGTCAATTGGTTACTGTTGAGCGTTGGCAACGAAGGTCGCTTTCCCTTTGCCCTTTTCATTCCGGGGATCCAATTTTGAAGAAGACGACCTATGGCCCATCTGGTCCATTTGGGCCAGCTTGTCGATCAAGGCCTGGAAGGTGGTCGTCTTGAAGAATATAATAAATTGGGATATAGTCGCCTGAGGATCAAGGGTCTCTATGAACATGCCCAAGGCAGGAACTTCTTCTATGCGTTGTTCGCATTTTAACCATAGGTTCCGCTACCGAATTGCGTATTGAACCCGGGTCTATCCTGGCTTCATCCTGGTATTGATTAATGCCGTGATCGGGGTGCGCTCGTTTGCGCTTGCGAACCGCTATGTGAATAGTAATTCCATCTCCGTGAATGTTTTGATAGAGTTATTTGGGAGCTCAGAGTACTATTCAAATGCCGTTTCAGATAAGTTGCCAACAAACTGGCGAAGCAGCAGTTTGTCGTCGCCTCCAGTATTACCGCACAGAGCTCTGAATTGAGCAACGTGCTGGTGTGGATTGCCCGTCCCCTTATACATATGGAATTTAAGGATCGTATATCCTGACGGGTACTTGATTTGATCGTACCAGCCTGGATAAGGTTGCCCAGTTTGGCCAGCCGCTTCACTTGCTTGATGAACTCGTATTTGTTGAGCTATGTAGTCATCAAGGGCAGCCTTAGAGATCGTTTCTTCCTTAGCTGTTGAGAAAGCCGGTGGAGGGTTTGACGTTTCCTCTCTGTCATCTTCGATGATTATCGGAGGGACTTTGGCTAGAGGTTCCGGCTGGACCATCATCCCAACCATGTCTTGGAATAGAAGTGCTATCTGCTTTATATTAGCAGCCTGTTCCGCGGCCTCCTTATCCTTCTTTTCGAGCACCCTTCGCAGAAATTCTGTATCAGTCTCCAGCTCCTGGCGTTGTTCAGACGTCGATTCTGGGCTTTCTTTTTGCCCAGTGAGTGCTATCATTTTCGTCAGCATCTCTTGGAGCTTTTGTTGCTGCTCCTGAGCTTTCATCAACAACCGAGTTTGTGGTCGATGACCCATGGAAGTATAGTTTTCCTCTTTCCCGGAAGCCATATACACCGTGTGCACAATCATGGCCCCAGACTTGGGGCATTTGGATCCATCACCTTTAGGATTTGCCGCCGGTGGTGGTAGATTTTCTGGCCTTCTCTTTTTGTGAGAAGTCGAAGTCGAAGGAGCTATTGTAACAGGCGCCTGAGAAGTCCCTCGCTGCATGCTAGATGGATGATTTTCCTCTCATCGAACCTTCATTTTCTACAGTCGACGAGAGTAGTTCTTGTTGATCACAGAATCCTGGACTTTCCGCCAAACTCTGTGGATTCGGGAGGACAGCCACTGAGGGGCTGCTCCGGCTTCGCCTGTACCATGTTTTCAATATGTGGGGGCGATTTCTTTAGCACCGAGATCGGATAGTTCTTTTGCACCCTCCCTAGCGGTTCAAAGCTGTTCCCAATTGGAACAGCAGCGTCAACTTCCACCATTGGAGCTGGTGGAGTAAGTCCAGAGGGGGGGTTGCCCCCAGCTTTCCTCACTCGGCGCCAGTGACGACGTCGAGTGTGTCTTGCAAATGGGATCACATCAGCTAATTGAAAGTGTCTTCGTCATGCCCCCTGCTTTGATGAAGGGCTATTGCTGGTGCCAGCCTGTCGAAGACTGACGTCCATTGAGAGGGGACGGTCAATCTTTTGAAGTCCGACTTTCTGGTAGGGGAATATTTTTTGACGACTTCACCCGTAGTAGGAGTTGGAATGACCAATCTTGCGAAGACCGATCCTTTAGTAGGAGAAGCCCCTTTGACGACTTCATCTGCCGGAACTGGAATAGCAATCCGCTTCGGGATAACCCCTTCAGGTATTGCGAGCCTCTTTGCGGGCCCATTTGAGCTTTGGCTCAGCCTGTCAAAGACTGAGGTGGCAGACTTGGACGAACCGTTGAGAGGGTCCGTGGTGGTTGTAAGTCGATCAAAGACCGACTTCTTTAGAGCTTCCTGTGGTGGCATCGGGGCGCTGAAGCTTGTCGGTGGAAGCATGGTCCCGAAGAACAATCCGGTGGTGGCCTGAGTCACTTGTTCCACTAGCATTGAGAAGTTGCAGGCCGCATTTGGCCCGTACGTCACTCCTCCAGCAGGGATGGAGTGAGAGTTGCTGTTGCAGGTGCAGTTGGAAGCCATCGATTTCTCTTCTCTGCACAGGAGCAAGACACCAAATCTTAGTACCTCGAATCCAGGGGCAACCATAGCAAACCGCGATTTGTTCGCGAACACGACACATGAAGTGTGGAGTGGAAAAAGGAAAAGGTCCCACCAGACGTGCCAGAATCTGTTTACCGCCGAAAACAGAGACAAAACCGCGTAGGTCGTCTTGCCTGAATTTGGGGGCAGATGCTATTTGGATTTATCCGTCCACCTCTCCAAAGATGCCAAGTTGATTTATGGCACCGTGTATCGGAGGTTTGGACAAATGCGGCCGTTGTAGCAGATTTCGTCAGATTCCCCCTCGTTTATGAGGGGTTTTTGATTGTGGGGATGCTCTTCCCTGCAGGCACAAGCCCCGCAGTTAATTACGTTACCGCATCGCGATAACCACTTTCTCCTGCTCCGGAAGTTCACTTCGTGTCATGTGTGTATGTTTTATTTTTGGTTTCCCGTAGATTGTATACGGAGACTAATTTATGTTGTCGCCCGTAGGGCATGAATTATTCCAAATTCGTATATTCTTAGATTTGGATTTGGTTTGATTTAAGGATCGTTAATCTCGTTTGAGATTAAGATCAACTTTAATGTTTATTGAGGATACGTTAGTCCAATTTAAGACTAAGATCTACTCAACAGGATTTTGGGATCATTCAAATCCAACAAAAGAGCATTTGGGCTCTATTGCTTTAGTTTAAGGGCGTTTCGGTCCGTTGTGTTGGAGATAGTGCCCTCAGAGTCAATTATTGGATCACAGGCACGTGATTGCAATGATTGAGGGAGGACCTATCCCGGTAGGACAGTCTTACTCAAGATGATAGTATGCTATCTGGTTTACCTTTATCGTCGTGTACTGCTTTAGGTGACCTGCATGTCGCTATTACACGTTGATAGAGCCCCTAGGATTCTTGCTTGACTGCCAGCAGTATGAGGGCGATCATATACGTGAGAGCTGGCAGTCTATAAGCACATCCTTAAAAGGTCCCTAGTCATGGGAGTTTCGAGACAGGGCATCGATACTCCAGAGTAGACTAATGTATACAGTCGAGACCCCGACGAGGGGCGGTGGACGGTCTCACAAGCCATTGGTGTCAGTTGGATCATCTAAGATGTATACAGGTGCTCATTGGGTTATGAGTACACCGGACAGGACTCGCCGGGAACATGCTAGTTGGTCTTATACCTGACGTCAGATAGCAGTTCCCTGGTGACATGTGTACAGGTTAGTTCATCGACCTGGAGATCGTCATTTGTCTCGTGTGAGTTCCCACTGTACTTTGATTACTACCCTAGCACGCTCAAAGGAGACGTGCAAACAGGTTTTAGTTGGGTACAGTCCCGAGCCACATGGAGGCAGTGAGCGGATCTTCAGGGGCTCGTCTCTCCCGGTATTGGGGGTGAGGTCGCGTTGTGTCTAGGAGAGCCATTACACGAAGCCCTCGGCCGAGGCAGGAGATTTACTGGTAGGTATTCCAGTAGTATCTCAGGGTGTTCTGGGCTACACTCCGACACGACTTGTACCGCTTTTGGGGGTCTGACTTTTACCAACCCCCTAGGCCCGCCATGCGATGCTCATAGACGAACGGATCGGACTGTACGGATATTGTCACTGACAGGCTCAGTAGGGTGTCAGGATGAGTTCGCTCATCGACGTCCCTTTTGGTCAATAGCTGGTGGCCCGTCACGTATGGCTAATACCTCTGACGTGCTAGTGGTTAAATCCACAGCCATAGTATTGACGAGTTTTTAGAGTCCACCACACATACAGTTACTCAAGTTTCGGAAGAAACGCTGTAGAGGCCGTATGGAGATATGGCAGGGTTCGATCAGATACGTGCGGTATTGCACGGATCAGGATCGAACGGATATTACTAGCCGGCTTTGGTTTAAGCCGGATCCTAGTATAGTACAGTATAGATTTTGTCTCATTGCATTTGTATTTCGGTCGGAATACAAATGCGGGTGTGTATACACAGTAGCGGGGTTTTCCTGTAATTTATTACGGGACCAGTTTTCTGGAGTTGCCAGTTTGCTTTCTGTTTCGGCCATATTTCTTTGTATCGTTCATTGGCCGAAGATTGGTGGAGAAGGGCTTATTTGCATTTGTGCAAATAAGCAATTTGGAAGGGGGTCTTTGCATATTATTGTATCATGATACTTGCACCATCATTGCTTGATTTTCTTTAGTCATCATGGCTAGTCTTGTAGTATCATGATGGCATGACTTTTTGGTGATGGGAGTTGATTTGTTTTGGAGTGTGGGTTTGTTTGTGATCATTTCCCTTCATGATTATCTTTATTCCCTTGCATTATGGTTGTGGTTCTATCATCCATTGACCTCTCTCTCATTCTCACTCCTTTCACTTGGTAGTGGCCGGCCAAGCCATGGTGGCTGTCCAAAATTTGTGAGGGTGGGATTTTTGTTCCTTTGGCTTTGTAAAATCCCACTAGTTCAATCTCCACAAGACCACTTCAATCCCTCCACCAAAGGCAACATCCTAAACCCCAAATGAGACATGAGCACTACACATTCTACAGCAAATCTTGGGCACGTCGACTCGCCAGCTTTATGCCCGAGTTGCCTCGGATTAGAGGTGGGAGCCCGTAAAAGAAGCAGGCAACGTGGTGCCCTTCCGGCGACGAGGTGGAGACCGGAGATTCCGCGGGGAGATCGGGACGACGACGAGAAGACCGGAGGACACGGATCGCTCGGTATATCTCTCTTCCCCATCTTGTAGTTAGCTAGGACTAGTCTAATGGCACGATCCGGGTTTATAGTGCGCGGTGGTGCCGGTTCAAGAAAAATTAAAGTAAATCACCGCTTCCACATTCCGGCGTCGGATTGACGGCCGGGGCGCCGCCGTGCACTTACACGTTGTTAGTTTAAGAACGTTTCGATCCGTAGATCACCATTTTTTAGGTGAGATTTTAGTTTAAGGACATTATGGTCCGTTGTCGCCATTTTGGGAAGTGCATCCAAAAGCAGTTGGTTGTCGGGATCCGCCACTTCTCTGAAGACGTTGATGAATTACAACGACATGTATTAGAGGTGTGGAGAGATGTACCCTTGAACCAGTTCCCCTATTTGAAGAAAAAAAAGAGTTGGTGGTCAACCCAAAAATCATTAGTCTTATTTTGAGACTAAGATTTCCTCGGGGGGGGGGACGATTATCATTTTAGTCATCATCAATTGAGGAGTCATCAGTCGTGTTTGAAACTAGAATTAGTTTGGGAAGTCATGAGCATAGAGGCTCGGACTATTTGAAGATCGAATATGTTTTAATCTCAAGAAGACTTAGCCAACTTGAAGCTGGATTTGACTTCCCATAGTGTTAAGCACTAGTATACGTTCAGCACTCACGTGTTCCCATGTGAGGTTCTAAAGTAGTGTTAAACACTGGATTTTGGGGGGGCTCACGTGTGGCACGTGAGGCACCTCAAAGATGGCGCTGTACATTGGGTTCAAGTCCCCGTTTATATATAAGTGTTATACACTTAATTCTTGTGGCACTCACGTGTGAGCACGTGAGGCGCCCTAAAGTTGAGTACTGCCTTTTGGGTTTTACTTCTCTCTTCCTTTATAAGTGCTAAGCATTTGGCTCGCATGTGAGCACGTGAGGCACCCGAAATGGGAACTGTTCTCTGGATTTTATTTCTCTATCTTTTATAAGTACTAAGCATTTGGATACCGTGGTGCTCACGTGCAAACATGTGAGGTGCCTTCAAAATGTGAGCGCTGTTTTTGGGTCTATTCCTTTTTTCATATAAGTGTTAAGCACTTGATTGGGGGTCGCGTGGAAAACACGTGACTGCCCTAGGAGGCACTTCTTGTTCTTCTTTTAGGCGCTCGCGTGGGAAACACTTGACTAACTTATGAGGCACTTCTTATTCTTTTTAAATGCGAGCGTATGAAGCACGTGACTCGGTCTCAGCCATTCTTTTTTGTTCATCAGAGGTGCTCACGTGGGGAAACACGTATGGTTTCGTTATAGTGTTGAACACTAATGAATCACCAGTCTTTCCTTCTATGTGCATGAAGATTTTGATCTCATATTAATGATTCTGGGATCTGTGTTTAGAGAATTTCAAGTCTCTTGTTTATAAGAATTAAATTCTTTTTACAGGGTTAAACCCTAGTTTTATCAGAGGAATTAAATTCCTATATACTTTTGTAAGAATTAAATTCTTTGAATTTAGTTCTTTCCGCTAAGTTTAGAATCTGCATAACATAATCTCCCCGATGAGAATTAAATTCTCAACTTGTGGGGAGATCTGCTTCTGTAGACCTCAATCAGAGGAAAAACTAAGTTCTTTTTTTTAAGAGTTAAACCCTTTGTTTGAGAATTAAATTCTCTTTTGTTTTTGTGGGAGATTTTTGGAAAACTTATGGGATGGTCTCCTCCTTATAGAGAATTAAATTCTCTCTGTATTTTTCTTCCCCTCTCTCTCTGTGTTTGTCCTCCTCTTCTCGCTCCTATTTATACGAGAAGAATAAGAATCAATTTGTTAAGAGAATCCCACATTGAGAGATCATGATTGTTTCCATGATCTTTTAGATCAATCGGTGAATTTTATTCACCGTTGGATTTTTAATCCAAAGGCTCTCTTTGTAACAGAGAAGATTTTTTATTTGTTTAACAAGATTATAAATATCTTGTTAGTTTTAACAAGATTAGAATTTTATTCTAATTATATGAATATCTTGTTAGTTTAACAAGATTAGGAAAATATTTTCCTATGATAGAATTTTATTCTACCAGATGATCACCGTTGGATCTTTGATCCAAAAGTTTTCTGTTTAACAGAGAAGATTTTTCTACTTTGAGGAAGATCGGGAAAATATTTCAGTATTTAATTTTATCACATAGTATTTAATAGGAACATTTTAAATTGGGGCGCTCGCATGCTTTGCATGTGAGAGGCAAGAGAACTCACGTGTTTAACACGTGACCCCTGCTGTGGGTTTTAGTATGTTTATATTCAACGCTCATATGCTTTGCGTATGAGCGCTCACGTGTTTTACACGTGAGTCCTGTTTGGCCATTAGTTGTTTTATTTAGTTTATTTTCAGCGCCCATATGCTTTACATATGAGCGCTCACGTGTCTAGCACGTGAGGCCTGTTTGGCCATTAGTTATTTATGTCAGCACTTACATGCTTTGCATATGAGCGCTCACGTATTTTACACGTGAGGCATGTTTGGCCATCAGTTGTTTTATTTAGTTTATTTTCAGCGCCCATATGCTTTACATATGAGCGCTCACGTGCTTGGCACGTGAGGCATGTTTGGCCATTAGTTATTTATGTTCAGCGCTCATATGCTTTGCATATGAGCGCTCACGCATTTAACACGTGAGGCATATTTAGCCATTAGTTGTTTGTTTTCAGCGCTCATATGCTTTGCATATGAGCACCCACGTGTTTAACACGTGAGGCCAAAATTTTAAGGACTCTCCCCTTTTTTTTATAAGGGAACAAGTAGCTTTTATCCAAAAAAATTTGGCGGGAACAGTCCTTCGGGTCGGATTTCCAGTCGAAGAGGGCTGTCTTGGGCGGTTTGTACCTGGACGAGACGTGCTCGGCCAGCAGTTCTTCCGTAAAGGGTTTCGTCAGCGAATCGGTGGGGGTATCGGGCCCCTTCGCCGGACGCTTGTCCATCCCGGCGTATGCCCTCGATTTTCTTCTTGAGGGCCTCGAGTCGGTGGTGGTAACTCAAGGATTCTGCACAGTCGGAATGGCGTCTATCCCTGCTCCGGGTCTGCTCCAGGGTGCGGCTTCAATTCCACTCTATCATGTGTCTCAGATCCTCGGATGAGGCCCTTCTCGAGTGGTCCCTGCGCTCGCCGTTCACGCGATCCCGGCGAGAGTGGAGGCGTCAGTAATTCCCGGAAGCAAGCAAGCTAACCGACACCTCCTCAGGTGGAGAGAACGCGCGACGGGTATTGGGGCGACGACCCAGTCTTCCCTGGGACCGTGGCGTGGAGTTGTCCGGCGCCCAGCGGGTCATGAAAGCAATCGCCGCGTGTGGGTTAAGGTGGTCGGAGTCGGCCCACCGGTGCTCAGTGGCGCTATGATGAAGGTGAGGTAGGTTGAGGGCTTGAGTATGCCTGTCCGTCCTTCGGCGGGCGTCGTTATCCCTGGGAGGGGGAGCCACGCTCTGGTGGGTAGGGCTCGCCGCTTGAACACGGACGAGGACATCTACCAGCGTCGTAAGCCGGTCTAACCGGACGGACAAGGCGTGGATGGCATTAGGAGGGGGAGGCGAGCCGCTCCCGCCTCCGTTGTGGCGGCTCGTATTTGGATCGTTGCGGTCGTCGCTCGCCATTGGATCGAGAGAGGAAGATCAACTTTTTTTTGGTGGAACAAAATAAGTCTTTCGTTTCCACAGACGGCGCCAACTGATGGAATTTCGGATCTCCTTCAAATGCTGTCCTCCGTCGATTCTGTGATGGCGGTCTTTGACGGCTGAGATTTTTTTTTTAGAGTTGTGGAGTGTGGATCTCAATGGGTTGGTGTTGGACGCCGAGCTACTTGTAAATAAGTCCCGGGATGGGTGACCACCGTAGGACTCTCCGACGATCAAGTTAGAGCGGAGGAATAGGAGCATAGTAGCGGCGTATTGAGATAATTCGAATTACCTGAGTCGTCTAAGAGAGGGGTTTTTATAGTGGTAGCATGGAGCGAGCAGGTGCGAGATCTTCGCCGTCAGTTACACCCCTGACGTTACGCCTGCGTGAATGATGGGATCTCTCTATTAATGACAGGATACGCTCATTAATGGAGGGATGCGTCAGTATGGGATGCGGGACGTAGGGCGACGAATATCTCGCCCTGGCGATATTCGCGGAGCAGTTGCGGGGCGCATGGGATCTGCGCTCCTGGTAGGTCGGGAGAGGCTAAGGAAGCTCGGCACGTCGGAGGCTCGAAGACGAGCCGGGAGGCCGAGGAAACTCGGCATGCCAGACGGCTCGGAGACGAGCCGGGAGTCTGAGATAGCTCAGAGACGAGCTGTTGGTAATTTCCTGGGTGAAGGTGGAATGTATTTAAGGAGGTCTCCCATTCGTCCCGAGGAATCCTCATAATGCGACTCATTTGTTCCACCCTCGTAGCCTTCGGGACACATCATCTGCCACGTGTCGTAATCTTGAGGAGATACTACTTGTGAACATCATCACGATTAAACTTGGAAATGAAGAGAAAAAATGAGCTCTATCTAGTAATAAAGCCGTGGATTTTGTGTCTTCATTTTCATTTTCCGAAAAAGCTTTTGTCTTTTCTTATGAAAAAATTGGATGTGCAGTACGAATCTTTAGAGCAATATCTTGAAATATTGGAGACAACTAAATTTAATAATTTATATTTAATAAAGAGTTTTCCAAAAATATATTAAGAAACTTTTGCCAGTTCAACTGTGCTTATCAAAAAACCTGTTTTAAAATTTTATATTTATTCTCAGTTGATTTGATTTCCTGCCATAATCGACTCACTCGTGGACGAATGTCCAGGAAGAAGTGCTCTATATTACAAGACAGCCCGGTTCACTTTTGTATCTTTGTATGCTTGGAAAGTTGTGAGGCATCAATTGCTTTTTCCCGTATTTCAAAGTAAATGTGCTAGAAGATTTCATTCAACTAAGAAGATCCGCCGCCTCGAACCGTCTTTACACCACGAACCCTAGTGAACCACCAAGCCTCCACCAACATTATTCAGCAAGATGATTACTTGGTTATCATCATCATCACTCAATGAGGAGAGGTCTCTAAGACAAACGGGACACCAACTCTGACGGATCTCTTGCACATGTGGAACAAGAACAGGAAGTAGAATAGATCTTTATCATTTAATAAGCTCAAAATGAGTCATCAAATGCTACTGTATTCATTTTTTCATTTAGATAGAGTGGAAATGAGTCAATCGTGTATTCTTTTCTTAAAACATTGAATTTGTATGCATATATTGTATTCTTTGGGCCACTTTTATTTTCGTTTTTTCCCGAAACTTTCCATATTTGTTAATAATTCGGCAGCTCTTTTTCATAAACTTAATGTTTCTTTGTTTGTTGTTGTTGTCTTTAAAATTTTCTGATAGAGGTTCCAGAATGTTAAGTTTTAGTTGAAAATTCTTTCTATTTTGGGTAAAACCCTTATATATGCGTTAAAGAGATGGTCTTATTTTTTGAAGAAGTTATTTTATTGTATTTATTTTCTAGTTTATATCTATAAAAATAAGTGACATTTTAAAAAAAGTAATGTTTTATTTTTCATTTTTTAAAGGTAGAAAAAATGAAAGAAAAATATGATTCCGTAGAAGCTAAAAATTTGCTTGGAGAGAAAACTCTAATGCCATGCTTTTCTTCAAGTTTGTACTAAATTGTTGGAATGCATGGCTAATGACTATGGGAGAGAACAACATTTTTGTGTCTCGGCTTGCTTAATATTGTTTAATAAAATGCAGCCCTAACAACGGTGGTGATACATGAAGTTGATATTGAAAATTCAAATCTCTTACTGCACAATCAAACATGAAAGTGGTCGATAACACTAGCTACAGAGACATAATATGTAAAATTAAATATCGGATCATTTATCGCATAATGATTGAACTTAGTCCTGTTACAAACAAACCAGACTTCATTTTGCATACATTCCCCAAATTTCTAATCTTAAAAGATTACAGCATTGTGATCGTAATTCATGTGGTCTACAATTAAATTAAAACAAGCCCTCAAACTTTTACTTTTACAAAACCCCTACAATTAGGGTAATTAACCAAACGCCATACAAATCGATAACAAACAACAGAAAAGCCCAACTGTACAAAAGTCGTGCACAGTAAAAATTTGTGCATATTGTTAAGCCTATCGTTAGGCCGTTCTAATCTTCCAACTCAATCAATTGAGCTCTTCTCTCAGCTGCCCGCTTCCTAACAAAAATACCCCATCTCATTGCTGCCTTAAGCTTAAGCCATCCGATCTTACCAGATGAACGACTTCGTTCCTCATCAAAGTTAAAATTCAAACAAGGCGAGGGCATGTACGAAGAAAAGTTATATGCATCTTCATTTATATTAGATGCCCCCATGTTGAAAACGTGAAGTAGATGTTGCATGTCTTCGTTTTGTAACATTTCATGGCTTCGCATTTGAATAGCATCCTCGGAGAAGAAATCGGTTGAGGGATGTATTATTTGGCCGACAGGTTGGAAATCGAAGCTTTGGTGTTGAGGTGGAGCGAGAGGGAGGCTTGTGCTGTCGTTTCTTGTGAGTTGAGTTTGATTTGAGATGATGAGTTGGTTTTGTTGGATATATGGCGTGTCGTCAAATTGAAGGTTGATGCTTGAAGTTATGTGTTGGGGCTGAGGGTCATATTGAGTCATTTGGTTTGTGTTGTACCCAGCAGAAATGGTGTCTGATAAACAAAACAAGATTCAGAAATGAGCAAACTATCGATATGAATCTAATTTAGATTAATCAATAAAACATTTGGTCGCGTATGAAACCTTGTTTATGTTTAACTTTTACTACAAACCTGCTATAATACAAAATAGTAATTACAAAATAGTGGGGAAGGGCTCAGATATGTTAAGTTTCATAAGTTGACTACCTACCTAAGTTCAAACTTGTTCGATGGCAGGTTTTGTATCAAAGTGAAAGCCAACAATGCGCTAAAATCTTGCTCTTATCTATTTAAGAGTTTCAACTGTTCATTACCTGCTGAAGCCACCCTCACATCTACTGAAGGATGCACTATAGGAACCGTGACCGATATTGGCTGAGACACTTGCTGTTCGTACGAAACAACAGAATAACTCGGTGAAACTGATGGACTTTTGTTTGGGGAAGTAGATGCCTTCTTGCTTTGCTCGGAGTTCAATAGGGCTTTGCCATCATATTCTATCGTATGCATCCAATTATCGTATGCCTTTTTTACCAGTGCATCCACAAATACCTGCAAAACATTATATTGCATCCTATTGATGGCATTTAACACTGATTTGTAAATCCTAGAACTATTTAATATGTGATTATAAAGATGTTATTGACACTAGCAAGGCTCAATTGCCTAAAATCCTGTATAAGATAGTAGGTGATTAGGTGATGGCTGCGTCAAGTAAACAAATATATCACTGAAGCCTGCATAAATTACCATATAACATAGAAATATCTTATAAGCTTAAACGCTTTTGGTTGGCGTCTATGCATCCTTCATTTGGACTCTGCTATGATTACACACTTTTCCCATTTGATTCTTTTGAAAACAAAATAAATGTAAATTTCTTCTGAAAAAGAGTATGGTTCATTTTGGCCAACCATAAGTTAGATGAAGGGTTCTAATGGCTGCTTGGAGTTTTCAACTCTCTGGCAATATGTAGGGTTCTAAAGGTGTCGTCATTGTTTGATATTTGATGAAATTTGAATGTTCAACTGAGAATCGAGATAAATCGCATTCGGTATACAACTTAAGTAATAATATTGGTAAGATGCTTACCTTCTGATTGTCATTAAGACACTCAGCTGAATAATACTGCTCATTAGCAATGAGGCCAGTAAACTCGTAGATATTGTTAAATACAGCACCGATGCACCTTGTGTCATCAGAATAATAAATATGATGCTTTCCACTCAAAACGCAAGTCTTAGCATGCTCCACAAGACTATCCCACATCTTATTTGACATGCCACTTCCAAGGATCTGCAACCACAAAACTAAGATTCAGCAAAGCAACAATCAATCAATTGAAATAAGATTCCGGCTAAGTTAAACTATGATTAAAATTTTACATTTCGCAGTCTTTGAGAATCCCTGACAATAAACCGAAGAAAGTCTTCAACCGTAAAAATTCCAGACTTGTTCAATCTCTTGTGAAATGAACCATCCTTGCCAATCTTCTCCAATCTCCAGACCTCGTCCTTTAAAGCCGGTGGATAATGTTTCTTGTACACTATACAAACATTATAAAGAAACAATTTGATCCAACTTCAAAGATCAATTTTCTGATCAATATACAGAAAGTACCAAAAAGGTTAAATTGCCTGGAATCACTCTCTAAAAGCTGCACTATACCCCCTACATCATCAAATGTTGAATAATTCCTGAAATTTTTTATTCTCAAAACACCCCTCAATAAAGTACTAAATATTCGGAAATTATGGGTAAAAAATCAAGGATATTTTGGTAATAAAAAGTTGCAGATTAAAGCAGGGAGTAAAGTGTAGCTTTTACGAAGAGAGGGGGTTATCCTACTTTAATTTCCTGCAATTTTGCTTAGGAAAAAAAGAATAGGATATAGACTTACATTCCCCTCTGTGATCTTTGACTGTGAAAGCTTCTGTTTTCGCCTCACGAACACGAATGTCCTCACAAAAGCCCGAGGCAAGTTTCAGACCAAGCCTAAATTTTCTACTCCTTATCCAACTAGAGTTATCTGTAAATGTTAACTCTCCTATGGTCCCAACACCTTCTTTCAACAAGATCTGTAAATCCCCAGTCAACAGCGGTCTCTTTCCTTCTCGTTCTTTGACTACATGGTTTTCAAACTCTTCTTCAGTCCAACCATCATCATCTTCATTGTTAAAATCGCCCTCAAGAACAACAATATCTAGTTTTGCACATGACTCAGGTCCGGATGTTACAACATGGCCAGTATTTGCATCGAGCAACACTACATGAACAGAAGCTCCTTGTTCTCCTTCAACTTTACCACCGGTAAAAAGGGGTAGAGATAGCCTTGATTTGAAATGTAGCTGCAGGTTTCTTCCATCTGGACCTTCTATTTGCTTTGGAGGAGATCTGAATTTATGTCATATTAAGAGGCTTTAGAGACTTGTAAGGTATCTCTACTATTTTAACTTAAAAGGGATGGGGGTCTCAAATTGAAATCCCAACCAATTTCATTCTCAAAATGACAGATTTTAAGCATGTGTGATGCACGTGAAAGGAGTAGGAAGTAATGTCGATATAAATTTTATCAATTTCCTTTTTACTCGTAAAAAGAAGAAAAATTCTAATTCACAAATCGATAAAAAATATTTTCGAAGTATTTTGGTCAAAACTGTTTGGTTTTTTACAAAAGGCTTTTAGTAGAATTTATAACAGAGAATATTTTATAAGTTAGTTATATAGATATTTAAGTACTTTAAATAAAGATATCATAAGAATTGAGAAATTTGATAATATGTTATGCGTTATGTTTTCATTTTTGTAATAATTTCTTCTCAAAATTTCGAGAATGTATCTTGCCATGTGTCAACATGGGAATCAATTCCACAATATCAATTTGAAGACCCCCTTCTCTTTTGCATTAATAGTAAAGAAGAAAAGATGTGGCTAGAAAAATCCTTCAGATTTTGAGAAGAAAATAACATTGATTGTATTTCTTATTTCTAGCTGATAGGAACTTCACAAATATTCAAAATCTCGACCGTTTTAATAATTATATAAAATATTCTCAAATCTTTTTCCATTATGTCTAGCGTAGTATATGTGCATCACATCTGCCAAAAACACTAGTAAGGGTTATTACAATACTAGAGCTTTAGATTTAAACAAGTAACTAAGTATGATGGACATTGGATAGATTGCAATATTAGAGCTTAATAACTTCCGATAATGATGATACGAGCTAGGATAATAGGAAGTAGATGTTATCAAGCGTAAAGAGACGGAACACTGAAAATTTTGTGAACCAAGAATTGTTTTATTGGATTCTTTCAATTTAAATTAATTGCAGGCATGCACCCAAATTAAAATGAGGCCATGATAATCAATTCTGTCGCGAAAAAAGGGTAACTAGATTAATTCCACATGAGTACATAAACAGATGTATATGTCTATAGCAAAATAATTCCTCTAGTTTAATTAGACTTTAAATGAGATCAGAGAGAATAAAACTATATTTGCGAGAAAGGCTGCGTTAATTGGTGAGTATCAAAATCACGGACCTTCCACCAAGTCTAGCAGGACCCAACTTCGCCAAAGCACGCTCCAGTTCTTCACTAACCTACACAAGCATAAAATAAAACAAATAAACTACAGCTTACAATATGATTTGAAACCATATAGAAAAATCCAAGTGCCACGTGTTCTTTTAGCAAAATATCCAAAAATCTGTCATAACATAAGCATACAATTCTTCACATGTAAATTTTATTAATGATGCAATCACACCAAATTGGGAAGTAAAACAAGGCAATCATGATGTGTTGAAAATCAAGTACTGGGGGTAAGAGATTGATAGCTTACAACTCTTCGAAGGATAGGCTCCAATGATGAACACAGCTTCTGCAGACTATCCACTTTCAGTGCTTCAACAATCACGCTGCAGCGGCAAAAAAAATAAATCCTCAGAAAACAAGCACATGCAAAGCTCTGACATAATAGAAGACTCCAGACATGAATGAACATCAACTGGATAGCTATTGCGAACTGCAAGTGAGTTTATGAAGACGGATTAAACTAGAGATGTTAACTTGATACTACGCTTTGCTTAGCTCACGTAACTCGGACAGGGGAAACAAAATATATAGAAAAGTATAAATAATTTTATACACTCTACCAACAACAGAAATGAAGCATGACACCAGGAGGATAAAAAAAAAGAGAAGCTTCCTTCTAACAGAAAAGATATTGTTTTTGCTTATAGATGTATAAATGACCAACTATTTCTGCACTAGGGATACTAATATAGTAATGTTCATAAAACAAATTGTGTAATGGTCTTAATAATTAACACTTCATTTAGAGCATATCAGTCTTCAACATCCTTAAAACAAACCAGAATGGTAGCGGGAATGGGTATCTAACACTTCTTACAATAATTTGGAGGATTATGTACTTCATTCTAACTCAAAGTTCCAATAATGTCATTTTTATACCATCAAAATTCATAAATCCTTTTATGCAGAGCCATTCCATTAAAGTAGCTAAGGAATCAAAAAAAAATTAGGCATAAACCCAATAAAAAAGTTTTTTTATATAAAAAAAAAAGACAAATAACTCCAGAAACGAAAATACTTTGTTCCTAGTTCTTCATTCCCTCGGGAAAAAACCAAAACTAATTAGAACCCCTAGCACGCCCCCAAATCAAGCTTCGAATCATAAAACTTTCCCTAATTACCTAGCAAGAGCTGGAACCTTGCGGCGCTTCGGCTCAGATTGCTTATCTTCGCCATCGATCGCATCTAAGCCTCTCTTCTCTCTATTCATCGACAGCTGCCTCTCGAAGAACTTGCCGCTCGGCCTCTGCATTTCCCCAAAACCCTAGATTCCTCTCAGATCTGAAAAAACACCAGCAACGAAATGAAATCCCCCAAATTCAAAATCCTAATTTCAGCTCATAAACAACACAGCAGGAATCGAATAAGAGATTGGGGATTCAATCATTCAAAAAAAAGCGAGTAAAAATCCCACCTTTAGAGAGCAAAGCTGCGTTCTTTTTATCGGGCTGCTGTTTTGTTGCAGCGCTCGCATAAATCAAATCTGTGGAGAGTTTGATTTTGTTGCTGCGCTTCGCTAGATATAGAGCTTTGAAGCGCTTTGCGATAGGTTGAAGGTTGTGGGCCCAACAGGTGCACACGTGGACGTGGTTTAGGTGGGGCCCGGTGCAAGATGGGAGATGTGATATTCTTAACTCTTTTTCCTAGCTTTATTAGGCATTTGGTTGTAGGGTTTAGAAATTTGGATTCCAAAATGGTAGGGTTAAAAATTTCTAGATTTGGTAATTTGTTGTTTGGTTGGTTTTGGATTCCTAATATTGGATTTGTAGATTCCTGTAATCTTTGTTTGGTTAGTGAAAAAGAAGCGGGATTTGGTTTTGAGGATTTTAGAGAGAGATGGATAGAGAGAGGATTATTAAATAAATAAAGTACCACGGGTCCCATCTAAAAATACAATGAATAGTGTCTAGTCCTTGCAAATCCTTAAAAAAATTTAGGATTCAAGAATCCATGTTTTGTAGTGGCCCCCATAAAAAACAAAGGAATCCTAAAATTCCAAAAACAAAGGAATCCTAAAATTCCAAATCTACCGACCAAACACAAAATTATGGAATCCTAGGATTTCACAATCCAAATCCCAAATAATCCTGCAACCAAACAGGCCCTTATAGGATCCGACGTAGTCTATGTAAAGATAAATGTGTGGTATTTGTAAATTACGGGCACCTGTATTTTTTGCAAACGTAGAATGTTCATATAAAGCCTGAGTTTAAACTTGATGCCATGAACTTTGGTCATTTTCTCTCAAAACTACCACGAAATTATAAAATGATGCAAAATTACCATAAACTTTTCTTTGTACCAAAAAAACTTCCAAACGGGGTTAACATATGATTAACAAAAAAAATAAAATGACTAAAATACTCAATATATATCCAGTGGCGGATCCAGAAATTTTTTTCAGGATGGGCGGAAATTAAACAGCCTTAAAATAATATAAATAAACTTCGAAATTTAAAAAAACTCATCTAACATACATCAAAATTTGGACAGTATTTTTCAAACTAAGTCAATAGAACTTTAGCTGGCATTGTTCTCTAGTAAATGGATCCGCCGCTGTTCTCAAGTAAAACTATCAGCTTTTTCATTTTCCCCTTCGAATTTTGACAATCAACAAAATTGAACACAACAAATAAACTCAATCATCACAACCAGTCAGCGAAACAAACCGCTAACATTCAAATCAACTCAAAATCCTAAAATAACATATCGAAACCCTCCCAAATCTAATCAAAATGAGATTAAATCTCGCCACGAACCGGCTCAATCAACAAATCCTAACAATCAATAATACAAAATCCAACACAAATATAAGAAGTAATCACGTACCTGAATCGCCGAGGTTAGGGTTTCGATGAACCCCATGTCGAAGGGAAGGAGAGAGGAAGAGGAGAGAAGAGACGTGAAGGATCCTACTAAAAATAATCAGGGATGGTGATCGTCCCCTCTGGGCCATGGATGGATCCACCACTACATATATCAATTTTAAAAACTATAAGTAATTTTTTTCTAAAAAATAATATATGTTCGGTATTAATTCAATTATTTTCTTTTTTTTATTAATCAAATGTTAACTTTGATATGAAGCTTTTGGTACAAGAAAAGATGGTGGTAGTTTTGCATCGTTTTAAAAATTCACCATGGGTTTTGAGGGCAGTAACTAAGTTTCATAAGTTTCATGGTATCAACTTCAAATTTACCCTTAAATAAATACTACTGGCTTGTCATTTAAATATCTAGCTTCGAAATTGTAAGTTGTAAATATACTCTAAAAACTGAAGAAGAAAAGAGAGGCATGAATATTGATGCTCAGTTGTACGTGTGTGTGTTGGAATAATAGTCCCATATAGAAAAACCAAAGAGAGTTACAGGGATATAAAACATAGATAAGCATCTCCATCAATAGGCTTAAGGCTTTGTTTGGATGAGCGGCTTAAAACTATAGTTTTGAAATCAAATCATATTTTGAGGTGTGTTCGGAGTAGTGGTGTAAAACCATGGTTTTGTAACATTGGGATGTTTGGATAAGCTAAACCATGATTTTTAAAGTAAATTACCAAAACAAAAAGCTTTGACCACCGTCCTTCAATCTTAAAAAAATGGAAGGCCCACGTAAGGTTCCCACCGCTCGAATCGAACGGGAAGCAGCGAGGGCCGCTCCCCCAACTGGGCCTCAAATCCTTTGGATGGAACCTCACCATATTTAAAACCTATATACTCTCATCAAAAGCTCAATACTCCAATTGCTCAAACCTTAATATGTTATTAGAGTCTGGTTCGTTCTTGTGGCTTTTAAATACACCTTGTACCGATTGCATAACCATTCAAAAAATCGGAAATCAGGAACACGTGAGGGAGAGTGTTGGAATAATAATCCAATACGGGAAAACCAAAGAGAGTAGTTATATGGATATAAAATATATATAGATGAGCACCTCCCTTAATAGTCTCAAGTCTTTTGGATGCAACCTCGTTATATTTAATGCCCAAGCCCATGTACTCTTATCAAAAGGCCGACAACACTCAAACTACTCAAATATTAATAGGTGGCCGGGTGGGGTGAGGAAGTGTTGTCATTTTTTAAGTTCTTTTATAAACAAAGAGAAACCATCGAATTGATGAACTCAACTATAATCTTGGAAGTTAGCATTATAACAGTAAAGACTAGGGAAGCTAAAAAGCTTGAAGCTGGGATGGTATAATAAAATCTTGTTTGACAATTACACAAACCAAACGCAAACATAAATCTAAGCTCGATAAAATAAATAGTCCAAGATAGCTCACTTGACAATTACACAAGCCCGGAGTAAACATATATTTAAACTCGATAAAATGCAAGGAAGAACATAAACATAGCCTAATATAGTTTGGTTCGTTTAGGACTCGTGTAGACTCGGACGGTGTATGGCTTATTTTATATTGTAACATTACAGCAATAATAAACTAGTTACTCGTTCAAAAAATTCGTCTCTATAATTATAACTAGAACACTGAGAGGATATATAACGCATCCAATTTCAATTAAACAAAGAAAATTGAAGAAAGTGCGAAAAAATTCTTCATGCTTAGATAGTCCTGTCATTGAGAATTTTTCAAAGAAATACATGCCCTAGAATATATGGCAATTTAAATAACCATCCAAACGCTTGAAATTCTAATATACCATACCAATAATTTCATATACTCACCTGTGTATCTCGCTTGTGTAAAAAAAAAGTAGTTTTATGGGAGGCGACCCAGATCAAATCAGGATCTTGCATTTAGTGCTCCGAGAGGGATAGGACCGGTAGGCTTCGTGCGTCAAAAAAGAAAATCGAATCTATATAATTAGTAACTTTGAATTTAGTGCATTAAGACTCTTTCATGTCCTAAACAAAAGCTGAACTCGTTCATTTAGTTATTACAATTATATTTCTCTCTGTTCCATCGGTAAATATAATCTAGATTCAACATCCTTATGGTTTTTTCATGTATTCTAGTAATCACTTGTCGTTAATTATTATAGAGTTTAAATAGGCTTGATTTGAGTTCGGTGAGAGCTCTCAACCCGTTTAACATTTAGAATAGTTGAAGGTTTTTAAAGTTCATTTAAGTAATTGAACGTACATAAAGAACTTATAAGCACGTTTTGTTTAACAACCGTACATATGATGTCCGGGATTGATTTTTACTCAATGTAGCAATTTTATATATTTGGCAATGTTAAAAACAGCGATAGCGTACGGCATAACGTTCCACTGCCGAATAGCGAAAAACGTAAATAGCGTTGCGCATAGCGTAAACTACATGATTTATTGATTTATTTATTATTATTATTATTATTATTATTATCTTTATCTTATTCATAATAAATTATATTAGGATGAATAGATAAAATTAGCTTTAGAAAGAAACATATTAAAGAAATTAATAGACATCATAAAACAATAAAACAACAAGGAACTCAATAATATTTTCTAAATTTTTAATCTTAAGTTCATATTTATGATCACATTTGGTTGCGCTTAGTACATGAAATGGAAGATTACCATGAATCCCTAAATTCCGTGAAATGTGATAACCGGATATCCAATTCCAAGAAATCTAGCATCACTGTGTTTGGAACATTTTAATCATCCACGGTAATATATGTATGCCACTGTCAACCGGCGACGGACAATGGGAGGTGTGGCCGGCGTCGAACAATGACGGCAAGAACAGCGTCCGGCGGTTAGGGAGGACAGCGGCGAACGTTCGACTGGTGGCCGGCGGCTAGGTAGGCCGACGGTGAACGTTCGACAGGTGGCCGGTAAGGAAGGTCAGCGGCGGCCGACGAGAAAGACTAACGGCGAATGTCAAATCGATGTCGAGGGACAAGGGAGGCCAGCGGTGAACTTCCGACTGGCGGACGATCGGCGGCGGTCGATGAGGAAGGCCGGCGGCGAGTGGCAGATGGTCATGTCACATGTCGTGTTAGGTGAGCATATTTCATAGCGATCTAGGATAGACACCTGTTTTGGGAGGAATTGGATTCTCATGAAATGGGGTCATTTGATTACTACGGTATATAGCGCAGAGTTAAGTAAGTTAATATTTTTTACACCTAATAAGTAAGTTAATATTTCATGAAAATCTATGATTACCCCATAAATTACCCGCTACCAAGCGCACCATTAGTATTAGACGTATCTACTGTTGGATATAGTGCCCTCAAAATCAATTATTGGATCGCAGGTACGTGATTGCAATGATTGAGGATGACCTATACCGGTAGCACAGTCTTACTCGAGATGATAGTATGCTATCTGGTTTGCCTTTATCAGTCGTGTACAGGTTCAGGTGACCGATCACTATTATACGTTGATAAAGCCCTTAGGATCTTGCTTGACTACCAACAGTATGATGGCGATCATATACGTGAGAGTTGGGTAGTCTATAAGCACATCCTTAATTGTGGTCCCTAGTCGTGGGAGTTTCGAGACAGGACATCGATACTCCGGAGTAGATTAGTGTATACAGTCGAGACCCCGACGAGGGGCGGTGGCCGGTCTCACAAGCCACTGGTGTCAGTTGGATCACCTAAGATGTATACAGGTGCTCATTGGGTTATGAGTACACCGGACAGGACTCCCCGGGAACCTGCTAATTGGTATTATACCTAGCGTCAGATAGCAGTTCCCTGGTGACATGTGTACATGTTAGTTCATCGACGTGAGGTCGTCATTTGTCTCGTGTGAGTTCCCACTGTGCTTTGATTTCTACCCTACCACGGCTCAAAAGAGTCGTGCAAACAGGTCTTTTTTGGGTATAGTCCCGAGCCACATGGAGGCAAGTGAGCGGATCGGCAGGGGATTCGCCTCTCCCGGTATTGGGGGTGAGATCGTGCTGTGTCTAGAAGAGCCATTACACCAAGTCCTTGGCCAAGGCTGGTGAGAATTACTGGTAAGTATTCCAATAGTTTCTCAGGGTGTTCAGGGCTTGTCTCCGACACGACTTATACCGCTATTGGGGGTCTGACGTTACCGGCCCCCTAGGCCCGATATGCGATACTCATAGACGAACGGACCAGACTGTATGTATATTGTCACTGATAGGCTTAGTACGGTTCCAGGATGAGTTCGCTCATCGGCTTCCCTTGAGGTCAGTACATGGGCAGCCGTTACGCACTGCTAGTGCCGCTGACGTGCTTGTGGTTAAACCCACTGCCAGGATACTGACGAGTCTTTAGAGTCCCCCACAGATAGTTTCCCAAGTTCGGGCGAAACTTTGTAGAGGCCGTATGGTTTTATGGCAGGGTTCGGAAAATGCACGTGCATTTATGCACGTGTCATATTTCAGGCAGATAATACTGGTGGGCTTTGGTTTAAGCCGGATCCATGTATTATATTGAGTCGGAATATTTTAGTCTCTCGTATTCGTATTCGGTCGGAATACGGATACAGGTATGTATATACAGGTGAGGGGTATTTTCGTAATCCGTTACGAGAATATTTTAGAAGATGCATTTCTTTTTGGATTAATCATTTTGGTTTAAATGATTATTGTATTTTGGAAATGGTGACTCATTATGGATGACACATGAATTCTAGAATGTTCACTAATGACTCATGTAATGAGTCATCTAGTGAGTCATTAAGGAATTAATGTGTTTTGTTTTCAGAAGAGATATTTGAGAAGATATTTTCATTAGATATTTTCTTTGGTGTTTGATAAATAAAGCTCATTCATCTATTCACATGAGAAGGAATAATAGAACACAAGTATTTGAGCTTAGTTTTCTTTTGGCTCACTAGTGTTTCTTGAGTTCACCATTTCCAATCCTAAATATCTTCTTCTACCTCCACCCTACCCCTCTCATGCGATGAGAACCCTAGGGTGTTTGAGACAAAGTATTCTACTCATTCTCTACTTCATCTTGGTCATCTCTTTTAGTAGACTTGATGACCGAGTTGCCTCGGTATAGAGGCGGGAGCCTGTTTAAAGATCCGTAAATGTGGTGCCACCTCGACGAGGAGCAAATAGATCGGAGTTGCCGCGAGGAGCGTGGGATGATGGCTAAAGACCGAAGGACTCGGATCGATCGGTATAGACTTTCTACCTCTTTACAGTTTGTTAGTTTAGCGTTAATGGCAAGATCCGGGTCATAGTATGCGATAGCGCCAGTTATAAAAGTTTTTGTTCCGCGTTTGGCGTCAGAATGACGGCCGGGGCGCTACCGTAGACTTACATGGTATTAGAGCCACGCCATTAAGCTTTACTAATTTGTTCTAATGCGTTTAAAACATCAATCGAACGAAATTTCCGAAACCGCGATTTTCAGGCTAAAGTTTCTGTCGAATTTTATTTCTGGTCTAAAAATCATTTTGAGTATCACAGAAAATCGTGCAGGCTTTTTGAAGACCACAGTAGAAATTTGGGCCAGTGACTCAACCATACTGCCGCGGAACCGCCGCGTAAGCCCAGATTTGGCCGCGGTTCCGCCGCAGTCTTGGCGCTTCACTGTACCATATTTCTTCTGGCTGTCTTGCATAGGGAATTGTCGTTTCTGGTATATTTTGTTTGGGCCCACATTTTATTTGTGTACTGCAGATGTACGTGGTGCCCACTTCGGGAAGTTTTATCGAATCGAAATTTTAAAGTTGTTAGTTTACAGTACTTACATTAAATCTGCGACCGTGAATGTCATTCGAGCGGTAAATTGCGTCTAATTGCTATAGTTCTTTTAGACGGGTTTGCGAACGTGACATTCGCGTTGATGTTCTGTGTTGTGCTGTGATGTTGCGGATTTGTCGTAGTGGATAGTTGTGTGCAATGGTAGTGCAGTTTGGATTTATTTGTACATTTGATATTGCGGGGCGAGCGTCCAACATGTGGACTGTCGTCTCTTCCTGTTTGTATAATATTCTTTTGGGGCACGACCGGGCTGAGGTCGATATACCCGTTGTACATATTTTTCATTACTGTACTAGGTTTACCCCGCGACGGAGTGCACGGATAGCCGGGTTCTGGAGGGCAATGGGTCCGCATCTCATGGTTTTGAGAGGCAGAGGGGTCTCACTCTAGAATTGGCAGACTATTCGCCGCACTCGTAGGGGGTACAGGTTGACCCAAGGAGGGGTACTCAAGTTACCGGATTCCGTGAAGTGCAGGGTGGTCCATTCACTATGCTGTAAGGGGCTGCCTCGCTTCAGGTTTTGGCGGGTAACTTGCCGCACCCGTAGGGGTCTAGCTTTCATTGCACATGCTATCCACACGACCAGGGGAACGTCGGGTTTCAGTAGCGGCTCTGTGAAACACGGGGATCCCAGATTATCTGTATTGTTCTGTGATGCTTATTACTTTTCTGTAATGTTGCATATTATCACGCCTAGAGTGATTATTGTATATTGGTATATATACTAGTAGATGTTGTATATGTTTTACACCCGCGCTTGTCCAGTCCCCGCTCTGTCATTAGTTAAGTAACCTAACGGGTAATGACGGGACCCAGTGACGAATGCGGATGGCATATACGTACATTTTATTTTCGTTCTTTTTGAGTGTGATTAATTGATGGGACTGCGTTGATTCTGATCAATGCAAAGGAAAACAAACCTGTTTGGATGTTGTTGGAACAGTTTTAAAAAGTGTTATTACAAAGACGTTTTCTTTTGTTTTGCACAGTGGTATTCAGTTGGAATATCCTGCACCTCATTCGACGAGGCAAGGGCCGATATCTCTTCACCGGGAGTGACCCCTTGGGCAGAAGTCTGTGTCAGGGTAATAACTTCACTATAGTCGATTACATGTTGCTTTGCATCGCGGTATTCAGTTGGAATATCCTGCACCTCATTCCACGAGGAAAGAGCCGAGATCCCTTCACCGGGAGTGACCTCTTTAGCAAAGGTTTTTGCCACTATATTTTTATAAAAAGCTGTCAGGTTCCTTCAACGAGATCAAGTTCATTAAGTTAAAGGTTTTTCGCCAAAAACCAGCCGTAGCTGTTATGACCCGCAGGGTACGGAACGTGACTGGCACTTAAGTTTACGAAACGTCTAAAGACGTCCGTAAAATAAGTAAGCCAAAGCCCAGAAAACAAAACCAATTAAGCAAAAGAGTGAAGAAAACCCAAACAATTGAAAGCGAGTTTATCAAATAAGTCATGTAAAACCCTTTTTAAAAAACAATACCAATTTTTCCGAAAATTTCGGCAGAGTCTCCTTTGTAAATACTGGCCCCCAAAATGGGTACAACAAAATATATATGAATCCAACAAAATAGGGCATCCCCAAGCGGGAGCTAGCTCTTCGCCACAAGGCGGTCACAAATCCCACGCAATATAAATGACAACAAGCATAATAATCATAATAAAGCATAAGAAAACATCATGTCGACTCAAGTGAGCTCGACCCCAAAATACAGCATAAAAGTCCACAAACCTCACAGTCTCATCTCTAGGTCAATATACAATAAAACTGGTAGAAACAGTAGATGGAGTACACTAGATACAAAGAATATACAAGGTGGTACAAAAATGATAACATAACCCACCTATGAGCAAATCTCGAGCCCAGGCAAAAGAGGCAAAAGAACAAGTGCGCCCGCCGCTACTGAACTGACGGAGCGGACCTGCAAAAGACTGTGGCACAACGGGGGTGAGTTGCCAACTCGTGAGTAATAAATAACATCTACAAAGGCTATCGTATGCATGCACACAAGCATCCTAGCATCTAAATACAGGTATGACGGGATGCACTAGCAGGTGTGTATACAATCTCAGTGTACTAATATGTATGCAACATGAATATCTGAGGTCTCAATAGGTATCTATGAGAAACATTTTATCTTTTTTTTTGTTTTTGAAACTCTTTTAGAATGCCAGCATAATACTCAAGGAATCGACGAGAACCGGTGTCCAGCAACGACACCCAAAAGCTGTCTCAAATATCATAAATGTATCTCTGGCCTCAGCCGTCCGGCTGACCCATCTCAAATATCAATATCTCATCATCTAGCGGCCACGGTCGGTATCCTCTGGATATCCGCCGTCCCAAACAGTCACCGGTAGGTAATCCGTCCCCTGCCAGGCTCAACGTCAACACCACATTCCTCTTGCCCCGGGGTACCTTACCGGGCCCACCATGTACCCGTGCCGGTTCCTCCACTCCTCGACACGGATTTCCAAAACCACAGCAAACTCATGGTGGACGACATTTACATCACTAGAAAACCGCAATTTACATATTTTAAAAATATAATAAGTTTAGAAATTTTGCGGTTTTCCCCCGAAATCCAGCAATATCATAAAATCTCAAGAAATCCTCATAAGTGCATATATCAATGATAATGAATGCGTATGATATCAATAATCAAGTTGCGATGTGTGATCAATGGATTAAGCATGAACAATTAATATGATGAAGTACATGCACATGAATAGCAATTCTACGGTTTCATTTTAAGGAATTAAAGGCAATAGCACAAGTTTAAGTATCAATTGGTAAAAGGTTTAAATTTAAAGGTTATCTAGTGTGGTGGCATGGCAATTACCAGGATGTGTGTGTAAGCATGAATAGTGCTCGTGCTGCATATAAAAACCCTGGCAATGGTGCAGGTGTCCTATAAAATGGTTTCGTATAGGTATGTCAATATAATGCATGGATGCAGCAAATAGTCAAATAAGTATTTCACCCCTAATTACTAACATCACTAAGGGTCTTGTAAGTTACTAAAACTATCGGGCGGCTTGCGCCATCCAACGATAGTCCCCCGTAGATATTACATCTACTCACCGGAAACCCTGGCTAGCTGTGTCCAATCACCGCTTTCCCCTTTCGCGCCGCGTCTGACGTCTCCGCGACCGAACCTGGAATTTACATCAATACCAAACATAAGGTTACATATCAAGAACGACGCAAAATCCAAACGAAACTACTAAAGTTCGCTAGCTAGGTACAACGTGCACAACGTGCGCGGAACACACGCGAAAATCGCAAAAACTGCCCAAAAACGCCGATTTGGTCGCCCGGCAAAACTAAAACCCGACTACCCAAAAATCCGCACTCACGCATCCTAAAAGTCGTAGGACAAGCCATTACAATCATCAAGATATCAAAATAATTCATCACATAATTTTATAACAAAACTAGTAAGCATTTGCATTCCAAAATCGGTGCAAAAATCGCCGATTTGCGACAAAACGACTACAATCTAGCATAATCACCCAAGTCACACCATTAGATAACCACTACACAAAATTTCAACACATTAACCATGCTCCAAAACCTAAATTCCACAACCAACCCTTTCTTGATTTTTCTCAAAAGCAATTGCAAGTCAAAATCCATACTAGAAAAACTTAACTAACACTAATTTCAAACCCAATTAGCAAGTTAACCTTCTAGATTAGGTTAGCAAAACAACTAGATAACAAATTAGGTTTAATCAACTAAATAATGGTTTCTAAACCTTAATTCAACTCATTAAACATGCTTCACAACCCATTTCCATACACTAACCCCTTTCTAGATTTTCCTAAAACAACAATTTACAACCAAAATCAAACATTTAAAATTAACTAAATTAGCAAAATTTGAAGACTACATAACAAGGTAACCATATAGATTAGTTAAGTAACAAGTAGATTAACTACAAAATAATTTAATTAACTATCATGGCTTCAAAACCCTAGTTTAAACAAACTACTCTTTTTAAAAAAAACAAGATTAGAAATTAGCTAACTTTTAACACTAATACCATATAATTAAAGGAATTTAGCAAAAAAAGAAAGTAACTTGATGGAAATTATACCTCAATTGAGATCTAGCAAGAATAAATTTTGCTCCAAATGATGGCCTCAAGCATCAAGATCCAAGCTCGGGAGGTGAAGGAAAAGAAAGATGAAGGAGGGTTTTAATTTGCAAGCTTTAATTTGAAATTTTGATGTGTTTTCTTGAAGAAATTTGAACAAAATGAAAAGAAAAGAGATGAAGAAGGGGGAGGTGCAGGTTTCGGCCAGTATGAGGTGAGGGGGAGGGGTGTGGGTGAGTGGGAAAGTCAAGGGTCAACTCCACAAAAGTCAATGCACCATACCTTATTAACTATATTTAAAATAATTCAATAAACCACTAATTCAACCCAAGAAAGAGAACAAAGAAATGAGGCCAGAAATTTCTGGACTTGCACAAGGTGGGGCTGTCCTAGGGCTGAGGGAAAAGAGAGAGGGGTTTTACAAAAGAAATTTTATGCAAAAAGGCCCCCTACAAGTCAAAAATTGCAAGTTTTAGCTTAAAATTCAATAAATTCGTTTCATATCATAAAAATTTGTTAAAAATCAAAATAAATTACTAAAAATTTATGCTACCACTAGATTTTAATTATCATAATTTTAGAGATTAAAATTAGCCCGGAAAAATTTGTATTTATCGCTAATTTAATGTATTTTCTTACCGGTTTAAAATAATATTAAAAAATTGAAAAATTAGGGAAAATTTTTAAACGACCAGAATTTCATAATTAACTCATTAGCTACTAAAAACAAGCAATTACCTATCCATTTTAGGTATAAATAGCCCTAAACTGCAAAATAACAAGAAAGACGGTTTTCGGAAAAATACCGAATTTCCACCGAATTTCAGGAAAACACCAAAACGACTTTTCAAGACGCTACAATCTTCCCCCCTTAAAGAAATTCGGTCCCCGAATTAAAAAAATATAGCTACGCGTACCTTCAAAGAGATGGGGATATTTCTTCCTCATCTCGCCCTAGGTCTCCCAGGTAACCTCCTCGCTGCTCGGGCTACGCCAAAGGACCTTGACGGTTGGTATAATCTTCGACCTCAACTTCTTCACCTGCCGATCCAGGATGGCCACCGGCTGCTCTGCAAAAGAAAGGTCGCGCTCTAGCTGGACTGTCGGGTGCTGAATCGCATACGAAGGGTCGTGAAGGTACTTGCGGAGCATCGAAACATGGAAGACGGGGTGAACATCGGGAAAGCTGGGAGGAAGAGCCAAACGATAAGCAACAGCGCCAACCCGTTCGAGGATCTCGAAGGGACCTACGAATCTAGGGCTAAGCTTCCCCTTTCGCCCAAAACGCATCACGCCCTTCATCGGAGATACTTTCAGAAAAACATGGTCGCCGACTGCGAACTCTAATCTGCGACGGCGCCTGTCTGCATAGGATTTCTGCCTGCTCTGAGCCGCTCTCATCCGGTCTCGGATCAACTGTATCTTCGATGTCGTCTCCTCAACAAGCTGCGGCCCCAAAATGCTGCTCTCGCTGAGCTCTGTCCAACAAACGGGCGATCTGCATCTCCTCCCATACAATGCCTCGAAAGGTGCCATCTGAATAGTATCCTGGAAGCTGTTGTTGTAGGAGAACTCCACTAGAGGTAAATGACGATCCCAGCTACCACCAAAGTCTAAAACGCACGCTCTGAGCATGTCCTCGAGAGTCTGAATGGTCCGCTCTGACTGTCCGTCTGTCTGCGGATGAAACGCTGTGCTGAAGCTCAAACGAGTGCCCAAAGCCTCCTGAAGTCTCTGCCAAAGCCGGCTGGTGAACTGAGTGCCTCGATCTGACACGATACAAGTCGGTACGCCATGTAGTCGCACGATCTCGTCAATATAGAGCTGAGCATACTGAGCGAAGCTGAAAGTCGTCTTCACCGGCAGGAAGTGAGCCGCTTTCGTCAATCTATCCACGATCACCCAGATGGAGTCGTACCCTCGACTGGTCCTGGGTAGACCCACAACGAAATCCATCGAAATCTGTTCCCATTTCCACTCTGGAATGGGTAACGGCTGTAGCTCTCCTGCGGGCCTCTGGTGCTCGGCCTTGACTTGCTGACAAGTCAGGCATCTCGAAACGAACTCCGCAATGTCCCTCTTCATCCCGTCCCACCAGTAGGTCTCTCTCATATCATGGTACATCTTGGTGGAACCGGGGTGGACACTATACACTGATCGGTGTGCCTCCTCAAGAATGTCGCGCCGCAATCCATCAGCATCTGGTACGCACAGTCTAGATCCATATCGTAAAATCCCCTGATCGTCAATCACGAACTCGGAAAATCTGTCCTGTCCCATCTGTGCCATGATCTCTGAGCAACGGTCGTCACTGCGCTGTGCCTCATATATACGGTCAAGCAACTGTGGGCGTGCACGAACATGCGCGAGCTGTCCGCCTGTCTGAGTGAACTCGAACTCAACTCGGCTGTCGCATAACATCTGCCAATCTGCTGACGACTGCCTCTGCACTGCGCGCAAAAAGGATAGACTACCACCGGGCCTCCTACTCAACGCATCTGCCACCACATTCGCCTTGCCGGGGTGATATAAGATCTCGCAGTCGTAGTCTTTCACCAACTCCATCCAACGACGCTGTCTGAGGTTCAGGTCTCGCTGCTGAAATATGTACTTTAAGCTCTTGTGATCGGTGAATATCTGACACGACTCGCCGTAAAGGTAATGTCGCCAAATCTTCAGTGCAAAGACCACTGCAGCCATCTCCAAATCATGAGTGGGGTAGTTCTGTTCATGCTTCTTCAACTGCCGAGAAGCATAAGCGATCACCCGGCCATGCTGCATCAATACGCATCCTAATCCCACTCGCGAAGCATCACAGTAGACAACAAATCCGCCTGATCCCGAAGGTAAAGATAATACCGGCGCCGTAGTCAAACAAGTCCGTAGCTGCTGAAAACTGCGCTCGCACTCCTCTGTCCAAACGAAAGGAACTCCCTTCCGGGTCAAACCGGTCAACGGTGCAGCTATACGGGAGAAGTCCTGAACAAAACGCCTGTAGTAGCCCGCCAAGCCTAGAAAACTACGGATCTCAGTCACCAATGTAGGTCGGGGCCACTGCTGAACAGCCTCAATCTTCTTCGGGTCCACACAAATGCCGTTTCTCGTAACCACGTGACCCAAGAATCCGACGCTGTCCAGCCAGAATGCACACTTGGAGAACTTCGCGAACAGCTGGTGCTCCCTCAGAGTCTGTAACGTAATCCGCAAGTGCTGCTCGTGCTCCTCTCTGCTCCGGGAGTACACCAAGATATCGTCGATAAACACGATGATGAACAAGTCAAGATACGGCCTGAATGTACGGTTCATCAAATCCATGAATGCTGCTGGGGCGTTGGTGAGTCCGAACGACATCACCAAAAACTCGTAGTGGCCGTAGCGCGTGCGGAAAACTGTCCTCGGTATATCCTCCTGTCGAACTCGCAGCTGATGGTATCCTGATCGCAAGTCGATCCTCGAAAAATACCCCGCACCCTTAAGCTGGTCGAACAAATCATCAATGCGCGGCAACGGATATCTGTTCCCAACGGTAACTTTGTTCAGCTGGCGGTAGTCGATACATAAGCGCAAACTTCCATCCTTCTTCTTGACAAACAGGACCGGAGCACCCCACGGAGAAACACTCGGTCGAATAAGCCCCTTATCTAACAAATCCTGCAACTGATCCTTCAGCTCTCGAAGCTCTGCCGGGGCCATCCGATAAGGCGGTATAGAAATAGGGCCCGAACCGGGAATCAAATCAATGCAGAACTCAACATCGCGTTCAGGCGGTAGCCCAGGTAGCTCATCAGGGAAAACATCAGGGAACTCACAAACTACCGGGACCCGGTCTAACGGAACCTCTGCAGCTCGAGTATCACAAATAGACGCTAAGAATCCCTGACATCCCTTCCGCAAGAGCTGACCAGCGCGAAGAGACGAAATTAAGCTGGGAAGGGTGACACTGCGGTCTCCCCGAATAACAAGGACTGGCTCTCCCGGAAAGCTAAATCGGACTGCCTTCTCACGGCAGTCCACCGAAGCATAACAAGTGGCTAGCCAATCCATGCCCAGAAGCACATCAAAGTCCAACATATCGAGGAGAATCAAATCAACCGATGAATCCCTCTCCCCGATACGAACGGAACACAATCGAAAAACAAAACGAGCGACAAACGACTCGCCTACCGGAGTAACAACTACAAGCGGATGATCTAACGACGACGACTCACGGCCCAACATCGGTGCAAAGTGTGTAGAGACGTACGAATGTGTGGAACCTGGGTCGAATAATACCCGTGCGTCGAAAGAACAAACTGGCAAGGTACCTGTCACAACGGCATTGGATGCCTGCGCATCCTGCGGTGTCAAAGCAAATACTCGGGCCTGTCCTCCACCGATAGCGGGCTGACCTCGACCTCGGCCTCTGCCTCCTCGTCCTCTCTGAACAGGACCGCCGCGTCCACGGCCTCTCGGTGCACCTAACTGGCGTGGAGCATCGCCTGGGGTAGGAAGTAGGGCTCTCTGAGGAGGGGGTGGTGATGGTGGTAGGGTCACATGCGGAACTGTCGGTGCTCCCTGTCGTCTCGCCGGACAGTCTCTGACAAGATGGTGCAAACTCCCGCACCCAAAACACCCTGGCGACGGCTGCTGCCCCTGGGGATAAGAACCATATAACTGTCCCCGCCCAAATCCTCTACCAGGCCTATCTCTCGGAAAGAATCTGGCGCGCTGCCTCTGAGACGGTACATCGGTGCGCATCCTCTTCGGCCTAGAAACGGCCGAAGTCCGTGATATGCGTGCCTCCATCCGCAATGCCGTATCCATAGCAGCTGAATAAGTGTCGTAGTGCTGGGCGCCAATGGCAAGATATAGCTGAGCATCCAGTCCCTGTACGAACCTCTTCACCATCTTCTCCTCGGTATCCACCAAATACTGAGCATATCGGGATAACTGTGTAAACTGGATGTCATACTCAGACACCGTCATCTCAGGTGTCTTGACTAAGGCCTCGAAGCTGCGAGCTCTGGCGTCGCGAACGCTCTCTGGAAGGAAACGGGCTAGAAAGACCGCTGTAAACTCGACCCAAGTCATAGGCGGTAGACCTGCAGCTCGACCTCTCAAGACTGACTCCCACCATGTCTGTGCGAGACCCTCTAGTCGGAAACTCGCAAGCTCTACCCATCGATCATCCGAACATCTCAGCGAACGGCAGATCCTGGCTAAACTGTCAAGGAACGTCTGTGGGTCCTCCGCTGCCTCGGTGCCGGTGAATACTGGAGGTCTCAGCCTCATGAAATCCTGTAGTGAAACCGGAATGGCCACGGTGGTAGTAGTAGGAGCAGGTATCATGGTCGTCTGTGATGTAGTAGGTACGTCATCCGGCCTCGGTGTACGACTGGCTGCAACTAGGGATCCTACCATCTGACGTAGCTCCTGCATGCCTCCCATCATCTGTCGCAACTCCTCCATACCAGTCTCGAGCCTATCCATACGGCCTGGGGAAGGTGGATCGGTCTGTCCCTGCGGCGTAGGCATACCACCCTGCTCAATCCTAGTCTCGGACGAGCCAGCTCGAATCTCGTCTCTGGCGGCAGCCCTCTGTGCCCTCGTAGCCTTCGGCGGCATAGTGGCTGTTACAGGAAAACGGATAGTAAGGACAGTGCAATAGGATCATAGGATACACGGAATTGAAGAAGGAATTTTTCAAGCAAGTATATCCTAAAGTCACTTAGGCGGAGTACCGTATCGTAAGTATGCCGCGGACATACGCACGCTACGTTACCCTGCTTAAGTCACTTACTCCATCTACCAAGGGTCATCCTACACTCAAAAAGGTAAAACCTATCGCTCTGATACCAACTTTGTCACGACCCGCAGGGTACGGAACGTGACTGGCACTTAAGTTTACGAAACGTCTAAAGACGTCCGTAAAATAAGTAAGCCAAAGCCCAGAAAACAAAACCAATTAAGCAAAAGAGTGAAGAAAACCCAAACAATTGAAAGCGAGTTTATCAAATAAGTCATGTAAAACCCTTTTTAAAAAACAATACCAATTTTTCCGAAAATTTCGGCAGAGTCTCCTTTGTAAATACTGGCCCCCAAAATGGGTACAACAAAATATATATGAATCCAACAAAATAGGGCATCCCCAAGCGGGAGCTAGCTCTTCGCCACAAGGCGGTCACAAATCCCACGCAATATAAATGACAACAAGCATAATAATCATAATAAAGCATAAGAAAACATCATGTCGACTCAAGTGAGCTCGACCCCAAAATACAGCATAAAAGTCCACAAACCTCACAGTCTCATCTCTAGGTCAATATACAATAAAACTGGTAGAAACAGTAGATGGAGTACACTAGATACAAAGAATATACAAGGTGGTACAAAAATGATAACATAACCCACCTATGAGCAAATCTCGAGCCCAGGCAAAAGAGGCAAAAGAACAAGTGCGCCCGCCGCTACTGAACTGACGGAGCGGACCTGCAAAAGACTGTGGCACAACGGGGGTGAGTTGCCAACTCGTGAGTAATAAATAACATCTACAAAGGCTATCGTATGCATGCACACAAGCATCCTAGCATCTAAATACAGGTATGACGGGATGCACTAGCAGGTGTGTATACAATCTCAGTGTACTAATATGTATGCAACATGAATATCTGAGGTCTCAATAGGTATCTATGAGAAACATTTTATCTTTTTTTTTGTTTTTGAAACTCTTTTAGAATGCCAGCATAATACTCAAGGAATCGACGAGAACCGGTGTCCAGCAACGACACCCAAAAGCTGTCTCAAATATCATAAATGTATCTCTGGCCTCAGCCGTCCGGCTGACCCATCTCAAATATCAATATCTCATCATCTAGCGGCCACGGTCGGTATCCTCTGGATATCCGCCGTCCCAAACAGTCACCGGTAGGTAATCCGTCCCCTGCCAGGCTCAACGTCAACACCACATTCCTCTTGCCCCGGGGTACCTTACCGGGCCCACCATGTACCCGTGCCGGTTCCTCCACTCCTCGACACGGATTTCCAAAACCACAGCAAACTCATGGTGGACGACACTTACATCACTAGAAAACCGCAATTTACATATTTTAAAAATATAATAAGTTTAGAAATTTTGCGGTTTTCCCCCGAAATCCAGCAATATCATAAAATCTCAAGAAATCCTCATAAGTGCATATATCAATGATAATGAATGCGTATGATATCAATAATCAAGTTGCGATGTGTGATCAATGGATTAAGCATGAACAATTAATATGATGAAGTACATGCACATGAATAGCAATTCTACGGTTTCATTTTAAGGAATTAAAGGCAATAGCACAAGTTTAAGTATCAATTGGTAAAAGGTTTAAATTTAAAGGTTATCTAGTGTGGTGGCATGGCAATTACCAGGGTGTGTGTGTAAGCATGAATAGTGCTCGTGCTGCATATAAAAACCCTGGCAATGGTGCAGGTGTCCTATAAAATGGTTTCTTATAGGTATGTCAATATAATGCATGGATGCAGCAAATAGTCAAATAAGTATTTCACCCCTAATTACTAACATCACTAAGGGTCTTGTAAGTTACTAAAACTATCGGGCGGCTTGCGCCATCCAACGATAGTCCCCCGTAGATATTACATCTACTCACCGGAAACCCTGGCTAGCTGTGTCCAATCACCGCTTTCCCCTTTCGCGCCGCGTCTGACGTCTCCGCGACCGAACCTGGAATTTACATCAATACCAAACATAAGGTTACATATCAAGAACGATGCAAAACCCAAACGAAACTACTAAAGTTCGCTAGCTAGGTACAACGTGCACAACGTGCGCGGAACACACGCGAAAATCGCAAAAACTGCCCAAAAACGCCGATTTGGTCGCCCGGCAAAACTAAAACCCGACTACCCAAAAATCCGCACTCACGCATCCTAAAAGTCGTAGGACAAGCCATTACAATCATCAAGATATCAAAATAATTCATCACATAATTTTATAACAAAACTAGTAAGCATTTGCATTCCAAAATCGGTGCAAAAATTGCCGATTTGCGACAAAACGACTACAATCTAGCATAATCACCCAAGTCACACCATTAGATAACCACTACACAAAATTTCAACACATTAACCATGCTCCAAAACCTAAATTCCACAACCAACCCTTTCTTGATTTTTCTCAAAAGCAATTGCAAGTCAAAATCCATACTAGAAAAACTTAACTAACACTAATTTCAAACCCAATTAGCAAGTTAACCTTCTAGATTAGGTTAGCAAAACAACTAGATAACAAATTAGGTTTAATCAACTAAATAATGGTTTCTAAACCTTAATTCAACTCATTAAACATGCTTCACAACCCATTTCCATACACTAACCCCTTTCTAGATTTTCCTAAAACAACAATTTACAACCAAAATCAAACATTTAAAATTAACTAAATTAGCAAAATTTGAAGACTACATAACAAGGTAACCATATAGATTAGTTAAGTAACAAGTAGATTAACTACAAAACAATTTAATTAACTATCATGGCTTCAAAACCCTAGTTTAAACAAACTACTCTTTTTAAAAAAAACAAGATTAGAAATTAGCTAACTTTTAACACTAATACCATATAATTAAAGGAATTTAGCAAAAAAAGAAAGTAACTTGATGGAAATTATACCTCAATTGAGATCTAGCAAGAATAAATTTTGCTCCAAATGATGGCCTCAAGCATCAAGATCCAAGCTCGGGAGGTGAAGGAAAAGAAAGATGAAGGAGGGTTTTAATTTGCAAGCTTTAATTTGAAATTTTGATGTGTTTTCTTGAAGAAATTTGAACAAAATGAAATGAAAAGAGATGAAGAAGGGGGAGGTACAGGTTTCGGCCAGTATGAGGTGAGGGGGAGGGGTGTGGGTGAGTGGGAAAGTCAAGGGTCAACTCCACAAAAGTCAATGCACCATACCTTATTAACTATATTTAAAATAATTCAATAAACCACTAATTCAACCCAAGAAAGAGAACAAAGAAATGAGGCCAGAAATTTCTGGACTTGCACAAGGTGGGGCTGTCCTAGGGCTGAGGGAAAAGAGAGAGGGGTTTTACAAAAGAAATTTTATGCAAAAAGGCCCCCTACAAGTCAAAAATTGCAAGTTTTAGCTTAAAATTCAATAAATTCGTTTCATATCATAAAAATTTGTTAAAAATCAAAATAAATTACTAAAAATTTATGTTACCACTAGATTTTAATTATCATAATTTTAGAGATTAAAATTAGCCCGGAAAAATTTGTATTTATCGCTAATTTAATGTATTTTCTTACCGGCTTAAAATAATATTAAAAAATTGAAAAATTAGGGAAAATTTTTAAACGACCAGAATTTCATAATTAACTCATTAGCTACTAAAAACAAGCAATTACCTATCCATTTTAGGTATAAATAGCCCTAAACTGCAAAATAACAAGAAAGACGGTTTTCGGAAAAATACCGAATTTCCACCGAATTTCAGGAAAACACCAAAACGACTTTTCAAGACGCTACAGTAGCCCTCCGTCGTTTCAGAAGGTAGCACGTAGTATTCATGTTATATTTGTTGGCCTTCGTCAAGGCATAGTGGATGGTAGCTGCTTGTTACTTTTCTGTTGCATAGATAGATGAGTTGGTTTGGGACAGTCGTATTACCTTGTTGGCCTTCGTCAAGGGTATGTACGGGTGGGTTCAAATTGACAAGATAATGACGGGTAGAACTTGACATGTGACTTATGATTTGTTGGCATTCTTCAAGGTCATAAGAACATGGGGTAAAAATCATATCGGGAGTTTCTAAAGAAACTGAAAGTTGCCAGGCATGCGCTTACCTTCTAGAGTGTGATAACGTGAGTGGATTCCGTCACGTTATCATGCGATGAGAGTTGGATCCCGATTCCCACTGATGAGTTGGTTTACTCTTCGGGTGATCCCGATTGATTCTTCTTTCAGGTTTGGAGGAGAATTTGACAGTACAGTGGGAGGTTTCCTGACTAGATAAAGTGATAACCATTCTGATCTAGGTTAGAGTGCACGCAGAGTGTTTCTTTTCTCTATCTCTTTGGCAGCGACCTTTGACCGACCCTAGACTATGACTCAGTGACCAAGTTGACCGAACCTTCTTAAAATACTGGCTTTTGAATTGTCTAAGTTGCATAAGTCATTTCCGCTTCTTCTTTTACCCTTTGCATTTCTCAGAACACCTCGTATCACTACGAACATCCACTTCCATTGGATAGATCCATCGTATGGTTATATACGAACTCGGAGGGACTTCTTCGAGGATGGATCCAGGTTCAGGAGAAATTGAATTGGTTTATTCGGTTGTCTTTTATCATCACCTTCTCTCAGATTGCGAGGGCTCCTTAGTTTAGGGAGAGTACACCTATGACGCTTATTGGATAGTCTTCTTCCAAACCATAGGCAGGTGCCGAAAGGTAGGGAATGAAGAAAACCAATTAGCCTAAGTAGGGTGTACAGAAGGTAATAAGTAAAGACAAAATAAAGGGATTAGAAAGAGGGCAATGTAAATTGCGACTGCTATCATTCACGACCAAACCGCGTACTTCATCGCCACTCCTGTTTCACCTTTGCTTTTTTTCCCAGTTCGGGAGAAATAGAATAAGGTATTATTCAGTTGTCTTTTATCATTACCTTCTCTCAGGTTACGAGTACTCCTAGGATAAGGAAAGTACACCTATTATGCTTACTGGATAGTCTTCTTCCAAACCATAGGCTGATGACGAACGGTAGGGAAGGAAGAAAACCACTTAGCCTAAAGGGGTGTACAGAAGGTAATGAATAAAGTCAAATAAAGGGATTTGGAGAGATGGCAAATAAATATACGGTTATAGTCATGAATTGGATTATGGAAGAGGCATTACTAGGAATACCAGGATACCCCTACGAAACATTTTCATGTTTCAGTTTCACTGTGCATTGTTAAAGGAAAACTGATTTCCCGATTAGATACTTACTCCAGGGTATGTATTTACCAGGTATGATTCTCACATCTGTATGGTTTTACAGATGATGAGTGGGAGTAAGTTATTGGGAACTAGGTGATCATCCTCATTATATCGGAATTCGTTGTAATTGATGATATTTGAGGAAGTCGGCTGGGTTTTTGCCGGACGGCAAGTATTTGGTTTTGAGTGTCCGTTGTTATGCACCAATTTCAAACTGATATATCTGTACGTTTATTTTTATAAAGTGAGATATAACTTTTTGACATTATGTCCGTGACATTTACCTATATCAGTTGTCGATTGGGTAAGGAGCATTAAACAGCGGAGTAGTTCTTAACCATAAGTACAGTTTTCAACCTACGTGTTGGGGTAAAAATTTACACCCCCGTTGACCGATTCAAAGTCAAGGTCAACCCCAAGCCAGGTGGGCCCAAGCCCAGGTCAAGCGGGCCCATGCCCAAGTCGAGTCCGCGGCCAGCCTCCTCCATGCTAAAATATAGATCATGTAATAAATAATTTTTATGTAATTTTTTATACATGAATGTATGCAAAATGGGCATAAAGCCAAATTTTTGTAAGCCCGTGGCTTATGTGCAAAAATGAAATGGCACATGAGCCATGAGATAGGCAAAAATGCCATTTTGTGAAGCCCAAGGGGCTATATGTAAATATGTAAGCCTATAAAAGGCAACATGATGAATAAAAAAAAAAGAAGGAACACTTTCATTCTCAAAAAAAAAACTTAGGGTTTGTATTTCTTTCCCTTTTCTGAAGGTCTCAAACCTTCTTCTTTCTTTTGAATTAAATCAAGAGTTTTACTCTTTCTTTTCAAAAACAAGATAGTTTTTCACCACCAAACCCACAAAGAGGAACTTGGATCTTTCTTTAGATCCCAAAAAGGAGAGATTTTGAGATCTCACATCACTTGATCTTTAAGATCCAGCTAACAGAGAAGGAGGAAGAAGAACCCCTTCCATTAACCCCAAAAAACACACCTAGGAGTCCAACTCCACTCTGATTTCTCTTCCGAGAATCTTTTTAGGCTAAAAGCCTCTTTTCCTCGCCGGCGCTCAAGCGCAGAGAGCCCACATGCCGACACGTGGCACGCTTGCACAACAGTGCCCTGCGCTCGAGCGCAAAGCGCCTACGTGCTGACACGTGGCGTGCTTGCGCTCAGCGCAAGCGCTCGAGCGCAAGTCGCCCCAGTGCCGACACGTGGCGCGCTTGCGTTCTGGCGCAAGTCGCCCCCGTGCCGACACTGGGGCGACTTGCGCTCGAGCGCAAGTCGCCCCAGTGCCGACACGTGGCGCGCTTGCGCTCGAGCGTCAGGCGCTGAAGCGCAAAGCGCCCACGTGCCGACACGTGGCGCGCTTGAGCTACAGCGCCCTGCGCTCAAGCGCAGAGCGCCCACGTGGCACGCTAGCGCCTGAGCGCACAGCACCTGGGCGCACAGCGCCCAAGACGCTGGCCCCACGCATCCTTTGGATGCCTTTTCCCCCTCTTTCTTTTATATTTATATATATACATATATACATATATATATATACATACATATGCATACATATGTGCACACATACATACACCACGACACTGTCCGTGTTAGAAAAAAATTTCTATCGGGACGCTGCCCCGCACCCCGCAAGGGGGCTGCTAGCCTCCTTGACCCCCAGCCCGCTATCCAGGCAGCGGGACCCCCGTAAAAACTCTGCGGGGCCCCTGATATATCCAAAACTCCTTCAAAACACAACACTGCACATTGAGTTCGCATGACCAGTTTAACCCGTCAATTGGAGGTTCCCTCACTCAAAAGGCGAGGGGTAATTAACGGCAGCTTAGTCCGCGGCTGCCGGAGATTCGGATCCCCACAATCATTAAACCCCAGCCTACCTTAGGCAGGGGAAATCTGTAATGCTCCTGACAAGCGCGCGTGTATTCCCATCTCAATGGGGTGACGAAAAACACCCTACAGGTTCTGGCACGCCCGGTGGGACACACTCTCTCCTCCCATATTTCGGGTTAAACATTCATGCGAACTCAATCAATATACATATCGATATTTATACTAAAATAATGCCCTTTCATGCAGGTCTTCAAGCAATCACTTTCAACAATGTCTCCAAAGATGAACTCACCTCTCAGCACAGCTCTCATCTCCTACACGATGAATATGGACGCCAGGACGGTCCTTCCGGCCAGTCTCGGGCGGCAATGGGAGGAGCCGACGCTACCATTCGGCTCTATCCTGTTCGTATCAATTAACGCCATCCCAGCTCCTCGAGCCCCGGAAGCAGACAAACCCGTCTCGAAAGGCAAGAGGCCAAACGTGGTGGTCTCGAAGGCGCCCCAACTAAAACGCAAGTCGGTGTTTGAACGACTCTCCTTGGCCCCAGCTGGGGGCAAGTACATCAACACCAACAAGGCCACAAGGCGTCTCGAGCAAGCTCCGGCGGTGCCTCTGACAACTGCTCGATCGGGTGTCTCCTCTGTGCTCCCCGCTAATCGACTCACGGTGGCTTCCCAGGAAGCAGATGCCCGCCAAGCCTTTGAAATTGAGAAGCTAAGGCAGAAAAGGCTCAGGTATAGATCCAACAAAAGGGCTAGGGCTCCTGCTAGGCTGAACCTCATGAGGTTCGAGGAACAGGGTTACCCTGCCAAAGATGAGGAAATGGCTGGATATGTGGTCCACACTGTCTACATGGTGGGCACGCGCAGCAAAAGCAAGGACAGGGCCACCACATCTCAAATCCAATCTGGCTTGAATGTGGTTGCCACTTCCCAAGAACAGCCGCCTCTGCTGGATGATGAAAACCCTCTCGATGAGGCTGATAGGAAGAGAGAGCCCTCAATTCACGAAGAGTCAGGCTCGGAAAGCGAAGATGAGCCAACTTTCCGTCCTAAGACCGCAGAGCAGCAACTTCTCCAAGAGCTCCGAAAGCAGCTCAGAAGCAAAGACAAGGAGATAGCCAAGCTCTACTCAAAGATCGACGACTTGACAAATATCGTCTTACAGCTCACGGCCCAACTTGCCTCTCAGCCGCCCAATCAGGCGCAGGGCTCTCATGAACCGGGAAACGGTGTCCCGAAACAGCCGACACCCGTTCCCCCAAATCCAAAGGTGGGAGAACTACATGAAAATCAGTCGCATCCTATCTCGGGAAATGTCTTGGCTACCGATGACAGTAGCCCGCTAACTCAAGATCAAATCATGGATTTGGTTGCCAGCAAAATCAAAACATTGGTCCCCGAAGCCGAAACGCAAAAAGATATCAGCAGTAGTGGGAGACCATATCCTGCTCAGTATGATCCGGTAGAATTTCCTAGCGGCTATGTCATCCCTAAATTCGGAAGATTCGATGGGACGGGAAATGCGAATCAGCACATCGCCCACTTTAAAGCCTCATGCGGGAATACTGGGGGAAATGATGCGCTTCTCCTCCGCCAGTTCGTTAATAGCTTGACCGATGTTGCTTTCGACTGGTACGCGAGCATACCGGATAGCTCCGTTACTACTTTCGTCCAGATGGAATCTTTGTTTCGACAAAGGTTCATGAGTGTCAGCGATAAGATCACCATTGCCGAGCTCGTAAGGACCAAGCCCAAGAACAACGAAAGCAGCACGGATTTTATAACCCGATGGCGCAACCTCTCCGTCAAATGTGAACCGCCGATAGAGCAGGACCAATCTGTCAGTCTCCTTGTTGGAAATCTCAACAATTGGATGGCCCCGTTTTTATGCACCGCGGGTCTCAAAACATTCCAAGAGCTGACCAGGAAAGTTCAGATGCTGGAGCGCTCAAAGTAGGAGTCCTCCTCAGATTCCCAAAATAATAATAGGTCCTGGAGGAACCGACAGGATGATAATCGCAAAAGCGGAAATTCCGACGATTCGGAATCTTTTAACACTTCGGCTAACCGAAATAAGCAAGAGATGAGCGGGCCTAGTGCCAACCAGCCTCGGAAGCCAGTGTTCGTAGAGGGAGGAGAATCTCCACTCAAAGAGAAGCTAGATAAGGTCTATTCCTTCAGAAGGGACAAAATCTGTAAAATATTCAAAGACGCCCTGAGGAACGGTCTACAACTGCCAGAGTCAAAAAGACCGCAGGAAGCGAATAAGACCGACGACCCCAAATACTGCCCCTATCACAGAGTGATAGGTCATGCCATTGAGGACTGCTTTGTCTTCAAAGATTGGATCGAAAAGCAATACAAGGCAGGAGAGATAGAACTGTCTAAGGGTGTGTTAACAAACAGTCCTACTGCGACCGCCAATTTCATATAAACGGAGATCGAAGTTCTTCGTCAAACTGATTCTCTCAGACATCTGCCTTTCTCTGAGAACAATCGACCACCACGTCATTAAACTGGGAACAATTGACAACCATGTCACTAAACTGGGAATAATCGACCTCTAAGTCGTTAAACTGGGAATGTAAAATATATATATATATATATATATATATATATATATATGTGTGTGTAAATAAAAAATGTGTAAATAAAAGAAAAATAAAGAAAAGCCGAAATGATGGGGCAACTCGCAATAAAAATTAGCGAGTGAAAATAAAAATAAAGAAAAGCCGAAATGATGGGGCAACTCGCAATAAATATCAGCGAGTGAAAATAAAAATGAAAATAAAGCCGAAATGACGGGGCAACCGCGAATAAATAGCCGAAATGATAGGGCAATCGCGATCTTCGCGATAAGAAAAGCTGAAATGATAGAGCAATCGCGGTAAAACAAAAATAAAACAAAACAAAAAACAAACAAAACAAAGGCGAATGATGAGTCACTGCTGGTACCATATTCCAGTGCAGCGATGCAGACGCCAACAAAAATTCAAATTTCCAAAATTCTTCCAGCCCTACGGTTAGTCCCCAAATTGACTACCGTATACAATCTACGGGCTCAAATAATTCTCATCACCTTCATGCCCCACCGTAATCACCAGTTACGCGGCTGGTCTCCGCCTTTGGAATTATGCTCCATTGAGAAGACCCACTCATGTGTCCTCACAATAATGAGGAGAACAAACCTTTGTGGGATCCTTACGACTCATAAAGAAAAAACACACTTAGGAGTCCTCACGACTCCTAAGGAGAAAATACACTTGCGGGATCCTTATGACTCGTAGGGAGAAAATGCTTTTATGGGACCCTCACGGCCCATAAAATTGAAAAGCCTTAGGTGATAGGGATCCAAATCTGTCTCCTAAGCCATCGCTCCCCAATCCCCAAGTGGCGAATGATGAGTCACTCCTAGTACCATATTCCAGTGCAGCGATGCAGACGCCAACCAAATTCCAAATCCCAAAACGACGAATGATGAGTCGCTCCTGGTACCATATTCCAGTGCAGCGATGCAGACGCCGACCAAATTCCAACTCATATACCCCAATGGAGAATGATGAGTCGCTCCTGGTACCATATTCCAGTGCAGCGATGCAGACGCCAACAAAGTCCCAAAATGTTTTCGGCCCTACGGTCTAGATCATACATCCTGCAAAACCGTATACAATCCACGGGCGTAAAACAATCCCAATCTCTCCCGATTCCTACCGGTGAGACCACATTCAAAGTCCCACCAAAAATAATAAAATAAAAATAAAAAATAAATAAATAAAAAAAGGTATGTCCACAAGCAAAATGGGCACGGATGAAAACCCGAAAGGGCTCCGTGAGTAAAAACAGCAGGACTGCCGGCGAGTTTGTGAAAACCCGAAAGGGCGCAAACTCGTGAAAAAGAGATGAAATGCACTCACAAAGTCCTCTCGACTTTGTGTGGAGAAAATTCCCGCGTGAGATCCTTACGACTCACAAAGGAGCAACACACTTAGGAGTCCCCACGACTCCTAAGGAGAAAATACACCTACGGGATCCTTACGACTCGTAGGGAGAAAATTCTTTGTGAGACCCTTACGGCTCACAAAATTGAAAAGTATTAGGTGATAGGGACCTAAAACCTGTCTCCTAAGCCATCGCTTCCTGATAAGCAAGCGCAAATGATGATTCGCTCCTGGTACCATATTCCAGTATAGCGACACTGATGCCAAGCAAAAACCAATTCCCAAATCCTCCCGGGGCAAATGATGAGTTGCTCCTGGCATTATTCCAGTGCAGCAATGCAGATGCCAAACCAAAATCTCCAAATCCTCTCATGACAAATGATGATTCGCTCCTGGTACCATATTCCAGTGTAGCGATGCTGATGTCAACCCAAATCAAATCAAACCAACAACCTCTACGGCGGAATCATGCTCCGTCCCAGAATTTACCCCGTGTCGAAATCATGCTTCGCCTCGGGATATCTACCTTCCCTGCCGGAATTATGCTCTGCCTCGGAATTAAATCAACCAACAAGCTCTGTGTCGGAATTATGCTTCGTCTCAGAATGCACCCCGTGTCGAAATGATGCTTCGCCTCGGTGTACCTGCCTTCCCTATCGGAATTATGCTTCGGCTCGGAATCAACCAACGACCTCCTCGTCGGAATCATGCTCCGCCTCGGAATCAAGTCAACCAGCAAGCTCTGCGTCGGAATTATGCTTCGTCTCAGAATTCACCCCGTGTCGAAATGATGCTTTGCCTCGGTGTACCTGCCTTCCCTGTCGAAATTATGTTTCGCCTTGGGATCAAGTCAACCAACAAGCTCTGCGCCGGAATCATGCTCCGTCTCAGAATGTACCCCGTGTCGAAATTATGCTTCGCCTCGGAGTATATTCCTTCCCCGTCGGAATTATGCTTCGTCTGGGAATCAACCTCTGCATCGAAATTATGCTTCGGTCAGAATATCTGCCGCTCTTCGGAATGATGCTCCGATCCTTGGAATTATGCTCCGCACATCGGATGCTCCGATCCCTGGAATCATGCTCCGCTCTTCGGAATGATGCTCCGATCCCCTGGAATCATGCCCCGCTCATCGGAATGATGCTCCGATCTCTGGAATCATTCTCCGCTCTTCGGAATGATGCTCCGATCCCCTGGAATCATGCTCCGCTCTTTGGAATGATGCTCCGAATCCTGGAATTATGCTCTGCTCTTCGGAATGATGCTCCGATCCCCTGGAATCATGCTCCACTCTTCGGAATGATGCTCCGAATCCTGGAATGATGCTCCGCTCTTCGGAATGATACTCCGATCCCCTGGAATGATGCTCCGCTCATCGGAATGATGCTCCGATCCCTGGAATCATGCTCCGCTCTTCGGAATGATGCTCTGATCCCCTGGAATCATGCTCCGCCCTTCAGAATGATGCTCTGAATCCTGGAATTATGCTCCACTCTTCGGAATGATGCTCCGATCCTTGGAATCATGCCCCGCTCTTCAGAATGATGCTCCGAACCCTGGAATCATGCTCCGCTCATCGGAATGATGCTCCGATCCCTGGAATTATGCTCCACAAATCGGAATGATGCTCCGATCCCTGGAATTATGCTCCACAAATCGGAATGATGCTCCGATCCCCGGGAATCACGCTCCCTGAGGGATACTCCAACCTTGGAATTATGCTCCGCGGATCAGAATGATGCTCCGATCCCCGGGAATCACGCTCCCCGAGGGATACTCCGACCTTGTAATTATGCTCCGCGAATCAGAATGATGCTCCGATCCCCGGGAATCATGCTCCCCGGGATGATGCTTCGCCTCCGGAATGATGTTCCACCTTGAAGTTCAGCTTCAAGATCCATCAACTTCATGCACACAACTCAAATGTGCGGTGTGCATTTATTGATGGGGGGCACTTTGTTGGGGTAAAAATTTACACCCCCGTTGACCGAGTCAAAGTCAAGATCAACCCCAAGCCAGGTGGGCCCAAGCCCAGGTCAAGCGGGCCCATGCCTAAGTCGAGCCCGCGGCCAGCCTCCTTCATGCTAAAATATAGATCATGTAATAAATAATTTTTATGTAATTTTTTATACATGAATGTATGCAAAATGGGCATAAAGCCAAATTTTTGTAAGCTCATGGCTTATGTGCAAAAATAAAATGGCACATGAGCCATGGGATAGGCAAAAATGCCATTTTGTGAAGCCCAAGGGGCTATATGTAAATATGTAAGCCTATAAAAGGCAACATGATGAATAAAAAAAAAGGAGGAACACTTTCATTCTAAAAAAAAACCTAGGGTTTGTATTTCTTTCCCTTTTCTGAAGGCCTCAGACCTTCTTCTTTCTTTTGAATTAAATCAAGAGTTTTACTCTTCCTTTTCAAAAACAAGATAGTTTTTCACCACCAAACCCATAAAGGGGAACTTGGATCTGTCTTTAGATCCCAAAAAGGAAAGATTTTGAGATCTCACATCTCTTGATCTTTAAGATCCAGCTAACAGAGGAGGAAGAAGAAGAACACCTTCCATTAACCCCAAAAAACACACTTAGGAGTCCAACTCCACTCTGATTTCTCTTCCGAGAATCTTTTTAGACTAAAAGCCTCTTTTCCTCGCCGGCGCTCAAGCGCAGAGCGCCCACGTGCCTGTTTCCTGATTTAAAATAAGGAAAGCTTACTAAGGAGGCATCACGTGCTAGCACGTGACCAGCAGTCACGTGTTGGCACGTGACATTTGAAAGCAGCGGACCCATTCTCTGATCAAATCAAGAAAAAGGCTCCAGACGAGGGTCACGTGCTCACACGTGACCAGGGGTCACGTGGTGGCATGTGACGGCTAAGCAGCGGCCAGAAGACAGAGCGCAAAAAGAAGAAGAAAGCTCGTTCCAGGGGGTCACGTGCCTACACGTGACCAAGGGTCACGTGCCTACATGTAACCATGGGTCACGTGGCCACACGTGACCGGCTTTCAAAGCCTATTTATCTAACAGAATCAAATTCTGAAGAGATCATTCAAATCTTTCCAAAGAAAAATGATTATTTGAAACCGATTGAACTAAAGATTTAAAGGTGATTAAATATCACCTATCTATGGAAAAATCTTGAACTTAGAAAGATTTCCCCTTAAAATCTAATCGAAATAACAAAGGAAAATCTTTGGATTTAAAATCCAATGGTGAATAAAATTCACCTAATAATCCAAAGGTCCAAACGAATGGTGAATACAAATCAAATCTCTCAATAAAAGATTCATCAAAACTAATTGATTCTGCTTCTTCTCCTATAAATAGGAGCCAAGAGACACAGAGGGATAGAGACAGAAAAAGGGAGATAGAAAAAGAGAAATATAGAGCCTTGAGACTCTGGAAGAATTTGATCTTCTGCAGAAGAAAATCCTAGGTAAGAAAGGGAAGGCCCTTAAAAAGAGAATTTAATTCTCAAAAGAGTTTAACTCTTAAAAAGAAGAACATAGTTCTCTCTTTAGTGGAGGATCTCCAAAGTGCACATCTCTCCTTGAATTGAGAATTTAATTCTCATTGGGTTGAGATCCTGCCATGCAGATCCAAAGCATAGAGAGGGAATGGAAGGAATTTAATTCCTTTAAGATAAAATTAGGGTTTGACCCTATGTTATAGGAATTTAATTCCTTCAGAATGAACAGAATCAGGATTTAACCCTAGTTAAGAACTTAGTTCTGTCAAAATAACAGGAACTCAATTCCCTTAAGAAAGAAGAAATTAGGGTTTCACCCTATGACAGAATCTCATTCCTCAGAATAATTCTCTAAAAGAGAGTGGGAATTTAATTCCTTTAAAAGCTTTTATTAGGGTTTAACCCTATGATAGGATTCAGTTCTTCACATATATGAGGAATTTAATTCCTACAGAAAATTCAGAGTTTAACTCTATCCCAGAATATAAATCTTCAGAAGGAAATAGGAATTTAATTCCTCTAAAGTTTATTGTTAGGGTTCAACCCTGCGAAGAATTTAATTCTTAAAGAGATTAAAAGATCTTTTTAAAAAAATACAAAGAGGCAGGGTCACGTGCTACCACGTGACCCCCGAAAAGATCCACAGAGAAGGGCCTTTGAGGCAATGCCTCACGTGACCCACGTGACCCTTGGCAGAAGCTTTAACATACAAGCATTTAAATGCCCACCACGTGATGGCACGTGATGCTCCAAAATATGCAATATCCTCAGCAGAACGAATGAAGGGAGGGCGTCCTCGCGTGCTACCACGTGACCCCTCTTACCTCAGGGTTTAACACTAAATTGGAACCTCTGAATCCAGTGTTTAACACTGTTTGGCCTTAGTGTTCAATACTAATTAAAGAACTTTATTTGCAGTGTTTAAACACTGAATTTCTTAGTGTTCAACACCAAATTAAACCCCTGTTAACAGAGCTTAATATTAACTACCTTAGCGTTCAACACTAAATTAAAATCTCTGTCACCAGTGTTTAACACTGGTTATTCTTAGTGTTTAACACTAATTTGAGATCTCTGTTGCTAGTGTTTGACACTGATTTGCTCTAGTGTTTAACACTAATTTGAACCCCCTGTTGCTGGTGTTTAACACCAACTGTCTTTTAGTGTTAAAACACTAACTTGTTCCCAGTGTTCAACACTGCTGATCTTTAGTGTTTAACACTAACTTTAGCCCAATTGGCTAAATGGCCAGAGGCAAAGCCTCTCCTTCAATGGACCAATAGGAAGCCAATATTCCAAACATGATTGAACTTAGCCCAAGATGGCCATAAGTCCTCAATTCAAACTTAACTGGGCTGATGGGCTCATAACATAATTAATTGGTCCTGGTCCCAAGCTGGACCAAAGACTGTTTAATCTACCTTGGTTTAAGGGTACATCTCTTCACTCCTTTGATACTTGGCGTTGTAATCCCTCGACGTCTTCAAAGAGGTGACGGGTCCCGATGACCACACATTGATACGGACTGTGGGGTCCTTAAACTCATGGACTATGAGGTCCTTAACCTTGACCGGAATGTCTTAAAACTAACAACGGACTATGACGTCCTTAACCTTGACCGAGATGTTTTAAAACTAACAACGGACTGTGGGGTCCTTAAACCCATGGACTATGACGTCCTTAACCTTGACCGAGATGTCTTAAAACTAACCTTGGACTGTGGAGTCCTTAAATCCATGGACTATGACGTCCTTAACCTTGACCGCAACGTCTTAAAACTAACATCGGACCGCAATGTCCTTAAACTACCTATTGACCGCAACGTCACTAAACTAAACAACAGGGCTCCCTTAATTGCTCTATTGTTGGATCTAAACGATCTCGTTAAGTCAATCTTAGTCTAAAAACTAGACTAATGTGTCCTTAACAAACGTTTAAGTCGATCTTAGTCTCAAATGAGGCTAACGTATCCTTAAACCCAAACCCCCAAACCCAAATCTAAGATAATACGGATTTGGACTAGTCCACGCCCTACGGGCGACGACATAACTCAGTCTCCGTATACAATCCACGGGCAACCAAACACAAAACAAACACACACGACACGAAATGACCATCTGGAGAAGGAGAAAGTGGTTACCGCGGTGCGGTAGCGTAATTAACTGCAGGGGCTTGCGCCTGCAGGGAAGAGCGTCCCCATAATCAAAAACCCCTCAAGCGAGGGGAAATCTGACGAAGTCTGCTACATCGGACGCATCCGTTTAAACCTTCGATATATGGTGCCATAAATCAACTTGGCATCTTCGGAGAGGTATACGGATAGCACCAATTAGCATCTGCCCCGAACCTCAGGCGAGACGTCCGCCATCGAGCCGCCGTTCAGAAGGGAACAGATTCTGGCACGCCCGGTTGGACCTTTTCCTCTTTCCACTCCACACTTCATGTGTCGTGTTCGCGAACCAAACACGGCTCGCTAATGGTTGCCCTTGGGTTTCAAGGTACTAAGATTTGGCGTCTTGCTTATTGCAGAAAGCAAAGAGTCAATGGCTTCCACTTGTGCGAAATGCTCCAACTGCAATTGCAACCAACGCTCTGCCCCGCCAAAAGGTATAGCCTACGGGCCCCAAGCTGCTTCGCTGTTCACAATGCCTGTGGAACAGGTCACTCAAGCCACCACAGGATTGTTTTTCGGGACCATGCTCCCGCCAATGAGCTTCACCGCTCCTGTGCCAACACCGGAAGCTCCTAAGAAGCCGGTCTTCGATCGGCTTACAGCTAATGCGGCCCCTCTCAACGGGTCGCCCAACACCAGCGCCTCGGTCTTCTCCAGACTAGGCCAGAGCTCCTGTGAAACCGCAATGGGGCCTGCAATCTTAGAGAAGGCTGCTCCTGAGAAAATAACCAGTCCTGCTCCTGAAGTCGTCAAGGCGGCTTCCCCTGCAAAAAAGTCGGTCTTTACAAGATTGACTGTTCCAGCTCCCGCTCCTGCTACTCAAAGGACATCTGTCTTTAATAGGCTGACACCAGCAGTAACCCCCCACATACACAGGGGGCAAGACGAAGCTATCGCCATCACCGAGCCGATGCCATCGGCACGACACGCTCGACGTCGTTACTGGCACCGAGTGAGAAAGGCCGGAGGCAACTCCCCTTCTGGGCTAACTCCTCCAGCCCCGACGACAGAAGTTAATGCTGCTGTTCCAACTGGGAACAACTTTGAGATGCTAAATAAGGTGCGTAGGAATTCTCCTACCGCGGTGCTAAAGAGTCTCCCCCTCCGCTGAAAAGGGCTATAGAAGTGAAGCCAGAACAGCTCCAATCTCCTCAACGGCTGTCCTCCCGAATCTATAAAGTCTGGCGGCAGACCCGAGACTCGGTGATCGATCCAAATTTCTCCCGCCGGCACAAGAAGCTGAAAATCCAACAGGAAGTCAGTCGCCAGGCTAAGCCACGAAAACCTGTCTGGGTGCCCACCTCAACGGCCCCTTCAATTTCCACTGCTCATAAAAAGAGGAAGCCAGAGAAGATCCCCCAGCCTGCAATGAGAGCTAAAGGCACTAGGCCCAGACGCCCCAAGTCTGGGGGCATGATGGTCCATATCGTATACATGGCGTCAAGAAAGGAAGACAACCGTGCGTCTACAGGTCATAGACCGCTTACACGGTCAGTGACCAAGGCGCAGGAGCAGTAACAAAAGCTCCAAGAGATGATGAATGCTATGGCCGCACTTACTGGGCCAAAAGAAAACCCAGAAACGTCCTCGGATGAACGCCAGGAGGAAGAAACCGACGCCGAATTCCTTCGCCGAATATTGGAGAAGAAGGACAAAGAGGCTGCTGAACAAGCAGCCAACATACATCGTATGGGCCTTCTCTTCCAAGATATGATAGGGATGATGATACAACAAGATCCTCCGGCTGAAGAGCCCCCGATCGTCCTCGGAGACGATAGGGGAGAGACATCAAATCCCCCGCCGGCTTTGTCAACGGCTAAAGAGGATACAATCTCTAAAACTGATTTGGACGAGTACATAGCCTAGCAAATACAGTTTCATCATGCGACTGAAGCAGCCGGCCAGGTCGTAAAAATGGGGCGGCCATATCCAAGCTGGTACGACCAAATCAAGTACCCGCCGGGTTACACAATTCCCAAGTTCCATGTTTACAAGGGAACGGCCAATCCTCACCAGCATGTTGCCCAGTTCAGGGCACTCTGCGGCAACACCGGCGGTGATGACAAGCTTTTGCTTCGCCAGTTTGTTGGAAGTTTATCAGATACGGCGTTCGAGTGGTACTCTGAGCTCCCGAACGACTCTATCAAGACCTTCGCAGAGATGGAATTGTTGTTTACCCAACGCTTCGCGAGTGCCAGCGAGCGTACCCTGATAACGGCATTGATCAATGCCAGGGTAAAGCCGGGCGAAACATGGGTCCAATATACTATACGGTGGCGTAACTTATGGTCAAAATGCGAGCAGCGTATAGAAGAAGCTCCTGCGGTGGGAATGTTTGTGGGAACTTTAGACCCTCATGCAACTATCTCCCAGTTCATGATGCTCTTTAAGCCGACCACGTTCCAGGCTTTAATCGACAAGTTGGCCCAGATGGACCAGATGGGTCACAGACCGTCTCCCCCGAAGCCAGAACCCCGGAATGACAAGGGTAAAGGGAAGGCAACCTTCGTTGCGAACGTTCAGCAGCAGCCCAGTAACCCAAAGCTGGCGGATCAGCTGGAAGAAAGACGGCGGTATTATAATGAGAAGATGAAGCGTCCCTACTCGTTCCCACAGGACAAGACGAAACGGTTATTCAAGCTGGCAGTACGCAACAGGCTTATAAACTTGCCAAATCCAAGGCGACCGCCACAACCCACTGAGGTGAATAACCCCAACTATTGCCCTTACCATCAAACAGTAAGCCATCCGATTGAGGATTGCTTCGTTTTCAAAGGATGGATTGAAGATCAATACCTCCAGGGAAAGTTTGCGCTGTCCGAAAAATGGAAGGTGAACCCGCCACAGCCGCATGCTTCTAAGAAAGCAGATACACCGGGGGCAACCTGTTCCTTTATTGAAGAAGCTCCATGGGAGGTCATGCTATCAACTAAAACCAAAAGAATGCTGAGGAACCTTCGTGCGTGCCCGGTGGTCGAATGGAAGAACCCGCTTGAACCTCTAATCATCGAAGGGATGTTGAAGCCGCGCCCAACTACAAAGATTCGTGGTGATGGCCCAAATACTCACACCCAACCGTCAAAATCTTCGAAGAAAAAGAAGAAGAAATCCAAAAAGCCCGTGAAGCCTGGAGACAAGCGCACGGATTTGCTGAAACAGATTGACGCGCTGGAGGAGTACAATCAAAAGGCGCGGACTCCCGTCACGCTGCAAGAGTTCCTCAACTACGTCTTTCAGGAGGAAGGAGATGGAGAGAGCTCATCGGATGAATCCGAGGGATATGTGGCGAGTTGTCATGTGATTTCCCACTCAGAAGATGAGAAAACTCCTGGCACTGAGAAACTGGGGGCACAGCCTGAGCCAGAACTTGTATGGCCAACAGATGAAATGATCGACGCCTTTCTAGACGAGATTCGTTTGAAGAGTAAAGCCGATCAGAAATGTGAGATGGCTGCATCGGAAGGAGCCAAGCGCAGGCGACTAAACGAAAGAGTCGAAGCACTCCCGCCAGATCAAAAGACATCTAATACGAATAAAAACAAGTACAAGACGAGGAAGAGGTTCGCCAAAGCCATGTCAGTAGGGATGAAGCTACCACCTTCGGAAGAGAACGCGTTCGATGGGGCAGAGAGGCACCCTAATTATTGCTCATATCATCGGAAAATTTCACACCCTACGGAGGAGTGTGACGCCTTTAGGATATGGTGGCAGGGATATGTTGCTCACCCGCAACATTTTAAGCGCATGAAACGCAGAACTCGTCGGGAGCAAAGAAGTACAACCGACAGGCACAAAAGAACTACCGGCAGCTGTTATGTGGTCGACGTCAGAGGATCACAAGTTCTCACCTTTGGGAGCGACTCTGATGAGGAAATGGTTCTGGGCCCTCTCTTTAAAGAATCCGTTTTAGGGAAAGAGGAAGAACCAGAGGCCTGCGAAAACATTCAGCTGCGCAATCGCACGCTCCCGGAAAAGAATCTTGGGCCCGCAAATAGAAAAGATAAGGGAAAGGAGAAGGTCACTGGGGATATCTCCTTAGACGACCAAGTCATGAAAGAGCTGACTGCCAAGGACCCTCCCAGGAAGGGTAAGGTGGACTACAACATCCTAGCGCACCTAAGGAAGCTACCTTCTCAGCTCAGCATTCTCGATGCCCTCTTATTATCGAAAGAAGCGCGAGATTCGTTAATCAAGGCGTTACAAGAACCCGAGCAATTCCAAGCCTTCCTCGTCGCGGAAAGGATGAAGGATGAACTGGAAGAAGTGCACACGGCCGACGTCACTTTCGGTGAAGAAGACCTTCTCCTCGGGACGTGCAACCACAACCGTCCCCTATATGTCTCTGGATACTGCCATGATATCAAGATAGGCAAGATCCTGGTGGAAAATGGATCCTCCGTCAATCTCCTTAATGTTCGGGTGTTGAAGGAAATCTGCATGAGCGTACAGCACCTCGCTCGTGACAAAATTACCATCTCCGGTTTCGACTCCCAGTCATCACGGACTCTCGGATCTGTAATACTAACATTACGCTTTGGACTGCTCGTCACGGACATCAAGTTTCACGTCATTGACGCCAAGACCTGCTACAACGCCTTGCTCGGTCGTCCTTGGTTACACGAGTACAACATCATCCCTTCTACACAACATCAGTGTATGAAGTACTTTAAGGATGGTTTCGAGTATACTGTAGCAGGTGAGCTGAACCCATTCTCCGTGAACGAAGTCTGCAAGTACGAAGATGCAAAATACTTTTTGCCAGACTTCGAGGATACAGAAAAGAGTCGCAAGCCGGAGAACAAAGTCGCCGCCACCATCCCTGTTTTTGGGAGCGATACCGAAGAAGAAGAAGAGATAGTTTATGCTGGGCCGTCTCAACGCAACAACCCGGGAACGTCCGCCCCCATGTTGATCTTCGGAAGTGACTCGGAAGATGAGGTTAATGCCGTGTTCTCCAGTCGGCCGTCAATACAAGCATCCCCTAGCGATGATCAGAGTTTGCAAATCACCATGGTGCCGTGGAAACACTACAAGGATCTCGACGCACTTCAATCTTACAATGTGCAGGACCTGCAGACGTTTTACGTCCCTCCCAAGCGAAAGGGTGAAAAGGTGATCCTATTCTACCAATCCACAGAAACGAGAGTGGAGAAAGAGATATGGCATGGCGCGGATGCTACACTCGACAGACTCCAACCCATCCGTTTACCCAGATATTACACAAATGGACTAAAGAGGCTATTGAAGCGCCAAGGGGTACCCTTAAAACAGACTGTTCGACAAGCTCGATTCTACAACAGGATTTGGGATGTCCCTGGAACTCAGCACAAATTGCCCAACAGGAGAATGGAGACACTTGGGCTAGGATATGTGAGATCCGGGAAACGGGAGCAAGTCCACGGTAGCTACGCTATATATAACTTCGATGAGGAGGAGGACACCCTGTCGGGGAATGCTAACCCCTCGTCAAAACTGGATCCCGCGAGTGAAGTGCCGAGTCTGTCATTTGAAGAACAAGTGGACAAGCTTATCAGGAAAGCAGGTCAAAAGGCTCGGGAAGACCACAACCGCGAGATGGCCATCTACGAGAAGGCCAGGACACAACGTTTGTTTCAACAGGCTGCAAAAGGCAAAGATGCTCCTCCCTGTCAACCCGTTGTACAAAAGGCCCGACGCAGAGGCAGAAGTAAATCAAGAAGAGGAAAGAGGAGCCGACAACAACGACGCAGGATTAGAGAATTATGTGATCGGGTATTGCGCGGCCCGGATTTGTCCCTCATGAAGAAGATGAGTCGAGCGTATTCCTTCCCCCGAGACAAGACGAAGAAGTTACTCGAGCTCGCTATAAAACATCAAATGATCGCACTTCCAGAGTCTAAGCACCCTAAGCAAGCTAACAAAGTTTCTTATCCGGGCTATTGCTCTTATCACCGAGCCATAGGACACCCTATCGAAGACTGCTTCACCTTCAAGAACTGGGTCGAAGACCAGTACCAGCAAGGCAGATTTGCTTTATCCAGCAGCTGGAGGGTAACGCCGCCACAAAAGCACGAATCCAAAGCCGCAAGAGCAGAACCAGATCCACATCAATTTTGGAAGCGGATTCGCACCTGTTACATGATTACAATATTAAAAGAAGAGCCTGAGGACATAGATGAGCTCCCTTGGTGCTTCGAAAACAATGACAATGAGGTAATCTTAGAATTTCCACAGGCTCCGAAAGAACTGGAAGATGACATACATACTACTGCAGATAACCTCAAGAAGATTGAGTTGGGATCGGCAGACGATCCGCGACCGACATTCGTCAGCGAACTGCTATCTGAAGAAAGGGTGGCTGCGTTAAAGGACGTGCTTCTACAGCATAAAGATTGCTTCGCGTGGAACTATTCCGAGATGCCGGGATTAGATCCAGAGATTGCGGTACATAAATTAGCAATATCCCCGGATATCAAGCCAGTCAAGCAGGCGCCGAGAAGGATGCGGCTCGAGCTTGAGATGAGCATCAACGCCGAAGTCAAGAAGCTGATCGATTCTGGATTTATCCAAGAAGTCCAATATCCTGACTGGATCGCCAACATCGTCCCGGTAATGAAGAAAAATGGGACGGTGCGCATATGCGTGGATTTCAGGGATCTCAATAAAGCCTGCCCGAAGGACGATTTCCCAGTACCGGTAACCGAGCTAATGATAGATAACACGTCCACTCACGAGGTTTTTTCCTTTATGGACGATTCATCAGGGTACAATCAGATAAAGATGCATCCCGAAGACCAGAAGCACACCGCCTTCAGGACTCCTTTGGGTGTATTCTGCTACAAGGTGATGCCCTTCGGTTTAAAGAACGCCGGTGCCACCTATCAAAGGGCCATGATAAAGATCTTCGATGATCTCATACATGAAATCGTCGAGTGCTATCGTGATGATCTCGTAGTGAAGAGCATGTCATACGAAGAGCATTTAGAGCATCTGAAGACCGTATTTCAGCGCCTTCGGCAATATAATTTGAAGATGAATCCCCTCAAATGCGCGTTCGGAGTCTCCTCGGGTAAATTCCTGGGATTCATCATCCGACACCGAGGTATCGAAATAGATCCATCTAGGATCAAGGTGATCATAAAAATGCCGCCGCCAAAAACTCTCAAACAATTGCGGTCTCTCCAAGGGAAGCTCGCGTACGTCCGGCGGTTTATCGCCAACCTGTCAGGCAAGTGCCGTCCTTACAGCCACCTGATGAAGAAGGGAACCCCGTTCGTCTGGGACCAAAAATGCCAGGGCGCGCTAGATGAGATCAAGCAGTACCTGCAGAACCCGCCGGTGTTAGCTGCTCCAGTCAAGGGAAAGCCCCTTATTCTTTATACAACAGCCCTTGAGAATTCCTTAGGCGCATTATGGGCACAAGAAAATGACCAAGGGAAGGAAAGAGCACTCTACTACTTAAGTCGAATTCTTCTGGAGGCAGAAAGCAACTATTCTCCCATTGAAAAACACTGCCTGGCATTGATCTTTGCGATAACAAAGCTCAGGCACTACGCATTGGCACATGAAGTCTGTCTCATTTCGAAGGTGGACCCTCTTAAATATTTAATGTCGAAGGCCATATTGACGGGGAGACTCGCTAAATGGGCCTTGCTCTTGATGGAGTTTTCAATAACCTATCAGCCTCTTAAGGCAGTGAAAGGCCAAGCCATTGCCGACTTCCTTGCTGAGCATCCAGTACCTGCCGGTTCTCCTCTAAATTGCGATTTGCCGGACGAACATGCATTTGACGCGGTTGACGGTGGTGATACCCAATGGGAACTTTATTTCGATGGAGCATCTTCCATGAAAAAGAGCAAACAAAGTAACCCTATAGTCAAGTCGGGAGTAGGCCTTATCTTCGTGACCCCACAAGGAGGGATAATGCGCTTTGCTTTCTCCTTAACGGAATCAAGGACGAACAATGAAGCCGAATACGAAGCTTTGATAGCGGGCCTTGAGATCGCCATTGACATGGGAATTGAAGACCTCCTTATATACGGGGATTCTCAACTGGTCGTCAGTCAAGTAAATGGTGACTACCAAACGTACAAACCGGAGTTGGTGAAGTACGGCGAAAAGGTACAACAACTGTTGACCCAAATTCCCTCCTATACTTTGGAAAGCATACCACGCGCGGAAAATAGCAAAGCGGACGCGTTAGCTAAGCTCGCTAAAGAATTGGCTGACGAGAACCTCGATGACGTTAAAATCATGGTACAAAGCCGTCGAGTGCTCGCCCCAGCAGAAATATCCCCGGAATCATACGAAGAAAAGGGAGCGACTGAGCAGACGACCCTACAAATAAAAGACCGTGAGAAGGCTGAGGACTGGAGGGAAGTCTTCATAGACTACTTTAAGTCTCACCGAATGCCCGAAGAAGCGTCCTCAAGACATCAGCTCATGAAACGAGCTCTATCTTTCGCTTTCGTCAATGATACTCTGTATAAGAAGACGTTTGATTCCCTGTGGCTGAGATGTTTAGGACCTGACGAAGCAGAAAGAGTCGTTCAGGAAGTTCATGACGGAATCTGTGGTTCTCATCAAGCAGGCCCGAAGATGAAGTTAAAAATTAAACGGATGGGTTACTACTGGCCCACGATGATCCAGGACTGCCTCGAATATGCGAAGCAATTCCACTCATGCCAAATCCACGGGGATTTCATCCACCAGCATCCGAATCCGCTACATCCAACGGTGGCCAGCTGGCCGTTCGAGATGTGGGGAACTGACATAGTCGGTCCCATCGAACCGGCATCGTCTAGAGGACATCGTTTCATCCTGGCAACGACTGATTACTTCTCCAAATGGGCGGAAGCAGTACCGTTGAGGGAAGTGAAGACGGAGAATATCCTCCACTTTTTCAAAACGCACATCATTTATCGGTTTGGAACTCCACGGCGGATTATCTCCGATAACGGGCCAGCCTACAAAAGCCATAAGATTAGTCGCTTCGCGCAACAGCATAATATAGACTGGAGATACTCCTCAGTTTATAATCCACGAGCTAACGGTTTGGACGAGGCCTTCAATAAGACCTTGACAAAGATCATTAAAAAGACGGTGTCCCGAAATAAGAAGGACTGGCACGAAAGACTGCAAGAGGCTCTTTGGGCATATCGAACTACGTTCAAGACGGCCACGAACACGACGCCATACGCATTGGTATTCGGTACGGAAGCAATACTCCCCCTCGAGATAGAGCTACCTTCCCTACGAGTGGCAGTCCACCACGAGTTGACAGACGAAGAAAATGCTCGCCTTCGGCTTGAGGAGCTTGATGCCCTCGATGAAACCCGGCTCATAGCGCAACAAAATCTGGAAGCTTATAAAGCAAAGATGACGCGCTCGTATGAAAGATCGACCAGGCCGAGGACATTCCACCAAGGCGAACTCGTGTTAGTGGTCAAAAGGCCTATGATCCCCAATCGCGCCAAGCGAGGAAAATTCGAGCCGAACTACGAAGGCCCGTACATCATAGACAAGGTCTATCAGGGTGGAGCCTATCTACTCATGGATATGCACGGTGAAAGGCCTTTCAGGCCGATAAACGGCCGCTTCCTAAAGAAATACTACGCTTAATGAGCCACAGCCTAGGTCAATGATAGATGACGACGACTATGTCCGCTCGCTATCTTCCTAAGCTCAAGCTCTATAAGTAGTAGCCGGCCCTCTCAATGACGGACCGAAACGTCTTTAAACTAACGACGGACCGAAACATCCTTAAACTAATGACGGACCGAAATGTCCTTAAAACTACTACCGCAGTATCCTTAGGCCGACGAGATGAATAAAAAAAAAGAGAAAAAATATATATATATAAATAAAAAAAATAAAAAAAATAAAAACGGTATGTCCATAAGCAAAATGGGCACGGATGAAAACCCGAAAGGGCTCCGTGAGTAAAAACAGCAGGGCTACCGGCGAGTGTTCGTGAAAACCCGAAAGGGCGCGACCTTGTAAAAAAAAAGAGAAAAAGAATTAAAAAAACGGTATGTCCATAAGCAAAATGGGCACGGATGAAAACCCGAAAGGGCTCCGTGAGTAAAAACATCAGGGCTACCGGCGAGTGTTTGTGAAAACCCGAAAGGGCGCAACCTCGTTAAAGGACACTTGCAGGGTCCTCACGACCTTGTAAGGAGAAACCACCCGCGTGAGATCCTTACAACTCACAAGGGAGCAATACACTTAGGGATCCCCATGATTCCTAAGGAGAAAATACACTTGCGAGATCCTCACGACTCGTAAGGAGAACTCTCTTATAGGACCCTCACGGCTCATAAGACTTGAAAGTCTTAAGTCACAGAGACCTAAACCTGTGCTTAAGCAAAATCCCCCACAACCCTCGACAATGCCCTACAAGTGGTCCAATATTGGCCCTTGTATACAATCCACGGGCGCGAATAAACATTTCCCCAGCAAAGTCCCACCCGTGACTAGGGGTATGTCCATATGGTGAACAACCCTTATAAGTCCTTTCGGCTTATAAGGAGAAAACCCTCTTGTAGGATCCTTACGACTTACAGAGGAACATACACTTAGGAATCCTCACGACTCCTAGGGAGAAAATACACCTGCAAGATCCTCACGACTTGTAGGGAGAAATACCTTTGTGAGACCCTTACGGCTCATGAAGTCAAAAGCCTTAGTCGACAGGACCCTAACCCTATTTGCTAAGCCACCTTTGTTCAACATCGACAGAGGCAGATGATGATTCGCTCCTGGCCATATCCCAGTTGTAACGGTGCTGATGCCGAAATCGGTGTCTAGTTTCAGGTTTATGGCGAAAAGCCAGTAAGCCGTACGTGCATACGAAACAGCCGAAATGATGGGGCAGCTTGCAATAAAAAACAGCAAGTAAAAATGTATGCATGAAAAATAACCGAAATGATGGGGCAACTCGCAATAAAAAGCAGCGAGTAAAAATGAAATAAATAGCCGAAATGATTGGGCACCACGAAAAATAGCCGAAATTATAGGGTAATCGCGACCTTCGCGATATAAAAGCTGAAATGATAGAGCATCGCGGAAAAAGAAATAAAAAAAAGTTTTAATTTATGCCCTATAGATGATGTTCCATCACTCCCTGTATACAATCCAAGGGCGTAAACAAAGAAGTGATCACATGTCCCCCAGGTTTCATCAAAGAAAGGAGTCAAATCTCGACGGGCCGCAAGCGACCTAGAGATCATCCCAACACTCATCGCGTAACAACGGACACAACTTCAAGCAAAGCGGAACAGCGGCAACCCCCCCAGTTCCATGGCTCGGCGATACACATATCACCAACAGTCAAACCTCAATTCCGTGAAATGCGGATACAATCAGCAAAATTCCTGGTTACGTGGAACGCGGATAACGTCACTCTTTGACCCCGTAGAAAACGTCCAGAGCGGATCCTGGTCCTCGCAGAGCACGGTGGTGAACCCGTGTGAAGCATCCAGAGCGGAGCCTAGTCCTTGCCGAACACGGCAGTGAACCCGTGTGAAGCATCTAGCGCAAAATTCCTGGTTACGTGGAACGCGGATAACGTCACTCTTTGACCCCGAGAAAAACGTCCAGAGCGGATCCTGGCCCTCGCAGAGCACGGCAGTGAACCCGTGTGAAGCATCCAGAGCGGAGCCTAGTCCTCGCCGAACACGGCAGTGAACCCGTGTGAAGCATCTAGTGCAAAATTCCTGGTTACGTGGAACGCGGATAACGTCACTCTTTGACCCCGTGGAAAACGTCCAGAGCGGATCCTGGTCCTCGCAGAGCACGGCAGTGAACCCGTGTGAAGCATCCAGAGCGGAGCCTAGTCCTCGCCGAACACGGCAGTGAACCCGTGTGAAGCATCTAGCGCAAAATTCCTGGTTACGTGGAACGCGGATAAAGTCACTCTTTGACCCCGTGGAAAGCGTCCAGAGCGGATCTTGGTCCTCGCAGAGCACGGCAGTGAACCCGTGTGAAGTATCCAGAGCGGAGCCTAGTCCTCGCCGAGCACGGCAGTGAACCCGTGTGAAGCATCTAGTGCAAAATTCCTGGTTACGTGGAACGCGGATAACGTCACTCTTTGACCCCGCGGAAAACGCCCAGAGCGGAGCCTGGTCCTCGCCAAGCACGGCAGTGAACCCGTGTGAAGCATCCAGAGCAAACACCAGACTGTGGAGTCCTTAAAATCTACGGACTATGATGTCCTTAACCTTGACCGTGATGTCTTAAAACTAACAATCAACCAACCTGATTCTATATTGGTGCCACCTCGGTTTAGGGGTACATCTCTTCACTCCTTTGATACCTGGCGTTGTAATTCCTCAACGTCTTCAAAGAGGTAACGGGTCCCCGCAACCAAACATCGGACTGTGGAGTCCTTAAATCCTCGGACTATGACGTCCTTAACCTTGACCGTGATGTCTTAAAACTAACATCGGACTGTGGAGTCCTTAAATCCACGGACTATGACGTCCTTAACCTTGACCGTGATGTCTTAAAACTAACATCGGACTGTGGAGTCCTTAAATCCACGGACTACGACGTCCTTAACCTTGACCGTGATGTCTTGAAACTAACATCGGACTGTGGAGTCCTTAAATCCACGGACTATGAGGTCCTTAACCTTGACCGTGACGTCTTTAAACTATGATACCTTGAGCGACCCCTGACCCCGTGAAACACGGATAAGGGCGACCACATCCAGCACTTGCAGGTCCTCACGACCTGCAAGGAAGAAAACTCTCTTGTGAGATCCTTACGACTCTCAAGGGAAAAACCCGCTTAGGAATCCTCACGATTCTTGAGAAGGACTTACACCTATGGGATCCTCTCGACCTGTAGGGAGAAAAACTCTTTATGAGACCCTCGTGGCTCATAAAGCGCAAAAGTCTTAGGAAGCAGATCTTAACCCTGAATCCTAAGCCATCGCTACCCTGCAAGGAGATCAAGATAAATTATCCGCAAACGCATTCAATGAAAAGAGACACGCCATTGAGAAGAAAGTGTATCTTTTATTCATAAGCCAAAATGGATACAAGGTACAATTCATGAAGCAACAAAAAGAAGATACTCTCATCCATGAGTATGTACAAAAAAAAAGAAAAAGGAAAAGATACAAGTCTTCAAGCCGGCGGGCGATGTAGCAATTTTACCAGCTCATCGTTTTGTTGCTGGGCCACGACTTCATGATGCAGGATCTCCAAAAGACGAGCCTCCGTCTGAGCTTGCTGGGCCTGATATGAAGCAATCCGAGCTTCAAGCTCTTTCTCGGTGGCTTTATGGGCCTCGACCCTTTCACGAGTGAACGTGGCAGCTTTATCGAGAGCCACCACCTCTTTTATGGACTCCTGAAGCACCCGCCAGAGTTCGTATGCTTTGTTGGCTTTGGCTGTGAGGCTGGCCTAAAGCTCGCTCAGCGCCTTAGAAGCCAACTCCCTCTCCGAGAATTTACGGCCGAGCCTCTTCTCGCACGACGTCATGTTTGCAGCGCACCGTGCTATCAACCCCCGTAACTCCGCCTTTGCAGCCACAGCTTCCGAGGAAAGGTGGGAACATTCAAGGGCATGCAAACAAGCCTCCACCTTCCTACAGAACTCCACCCAGACCCGCACCACCTCCTCACTATGATAGATGGCAAGAAAAGGGAGAGAGCCGTTAGCTTCGGCGGTAAACGCTTCGGCTATAGTCGCGCTACCAGCACGGAGCTCCTCAATAAAAGATGAGAGGGAGACAAGGCTTAGTTGGGCCAAGCGCTCTGAAGCCCGCAAAGCATAAGGGCCAGGCGGCATCACGATGCGCGATTCCAACGCCATGGAGACTGGCAGGGCTGTTCAAATTTGAAAGATGTCAATAAAATCCTTAAGCACAGAACGAATGGGATTATAATAAAATGTCGCTTACCGACAGCCATACAAGTAGGAGCTGAAGGTTCCTCTGGCCCTTCAACGACCTCAACCTCGTCGTCAGCTTCCAAAACTATAAAAGACATCAACGTCATTTCGCAAAATGGTAACAATGCCATGGTAAAAAAAAATGATGACGAATGACGCTAACCTTGCCCAGAAGAAAGGACAATACGCTGAGGGGAGATCGCCTGTGGAGCCGCCATCTCCAACAAACGTTGAAATGACTGTTGAGGCGACAGATCAGCGATAGTGGCCGCCAAACCGCGCAGTTCTGGGAAAGATAAAAGAGTTCAGACCATGGAAGGGTTGCTAATCTAAAATGCAGAGGGTTACCTTCAACACTTCTCCCGTTTTGAGTCGGGAGGATAGCGGCTTCGACAGCCTCTGCCAGAACCACGGGTGCTAACAAAGGGAGGGTAGTCCCGACTACCCCCATCTCAGCCTCTGGGCCGCCTTCGGGAAGAGCCGTTGGAACGGTAACCTCCAAAGGAGCCTCCCCCAAAGGGGCAAGCATTCCCTGATCAAGAACAGCCGCTGGAGACTCTACCGTAAGAGGAGCAGCCTCATCAGCCCCCTCCACATCGAGCAATGCTTCATCGGGAATTTCGGCAGGCATTAGCTTCAATGAGCCCGTAAGGAGCTCCCCCAGCGTCGAAGATTCTGCACAATTCAGATAAGGATAAGGATACATATGTACAGGCATAAATAATCCGAAAAACTACAGAAAAGAACCACAACGTACCGATGCGCAAGGAAGCCTTCAGTATGGGTTCTTCAAGCCGCTGCTCCTTCTCAAGGAGACGTGCTCGCCGGGGCTCAAGGGTAGACTCATGACCGCCGGTCCACAAAGAAAGTGCATCCGCTGCGTCTTCTGAAGCGGCCTGCTTCAGGGCCCTTTCCCTCTATTCCTCCAAAGGACCGATAAAGCGCCGCCGAATCCACGAAGGGTCTTCGTAAAAGATTACAGCGGGATAGGGCTTCTTCGGAACCCTGGCATTATGAGACTCGTCTTTGGAGCGCCGTATGGACTCGGCCAACTGTGCGGCCTCCTCATCAGCCGAACTCGGGAAAAGAAGTCCAGCGTCTAACTCTTGCAAGGCCAATGGTTCGTCTTCAAGAATAGGCTCAGACTCCGCCAAAGAATCGAGCAAATTGGTGGTCACTTTCTTCCGCCGCTTGGACCTAGAGCTGGCCGCCGAGGATGACCGCTTCCTCCCTCGCGGAGCCTTAGGGCGGCGCCGACCCACATCGCCCTCGACACCCTCATCCCTATTACCCTCGTCCGGTGCCACGACCGAGGATGGCACTGCCATTGTTGATGCCATGGGGGGCGGTGCTGCCACAGGCGGTGGTGCTACTACTGGGGCCCTTCTACCCCGCGATCGGGAACCCAGGGGCATACCAGCCGTTGGAGTAAGGTCTACCTCCGATTCTCCTGGGATGAGCGCAGTGCCGGTATCCCTTAGAGGGAAGCGGACCGGAGCCCTCGGTCGCAGCTTAGCTCCTGGAACCAGAGGATGGGCGTCGTGACCAAGAAGCACCCTCCTTTCCTCAAGAATAATTGGGTTGATCCGATGAAGATACCAACCCGTAAACGCGCCCACGCACCGGGGCATGTACTCAGCTTCAGGGACCATGAAGTGGGAGCCGGTGTTCAACCTCACGAAATGATGTGCGGCATCGCAAACGGCATCAAGTGAAGGGACCGGCGCAACGATGAAAGCTTCAAAGGGAACGCCCTGGTCGTATCCAAGCTGTCGGGCGCATCGATGCGGGTTGTACCGCATGAAAAGAGCTGCACTGTCCTGGCAAAACACCAAGTAGCCCGGTCTAATTGTATACAAGTGCGCGGCCTCCCGGGGCTTCAAAGAAGGCGCGTTGTCTTTCGACTGGTCCCCGAGTTGTTGAACTGGACCTGAGGGAGTAGAAAAGACCCGATCATTAAAAACCAGCCCGCCAGCGGCGGCGTGAGGAGAAATTAGCACCCGAATAGCCCCGAATTGAGTCGGGTCGGCGGCAGTAGCACCCACCAATCGCATAAGTCGCGGGAAGGGATAGGCGTCGTAAAACGCGGGCCTCTGATGCATAGCGAAAGCCACCAGCACATGCATTTCGACCCAGGACGTGAAATAATGAAGCGAAAAGTTTACTACATCCACGCCGGGTGTAGAGGTATTAGCTGCAGTGCCCAACCCATGATAAAGGTGCGCCAAGGCCGGGATGCCGATGGCCAACCGTGTCCCCTCAGCGATACGATAAGCCGGGTAGATAACCGAAGCTCTCATAAAGAGACGATGCATGAGGATGACAAACCAACTAAGCTAGACACTAACACACCCCACGAAGAACGTCTCCTCATCCATGCCGGGAGCAGCAATGGATTCAAAAGACGTCGGCGACATAATAGGGATGCAGTACTGTGGTAGATCCGATTCAGTGGTCGGCAGATTCTTCGGACAAAACCCAAAGGGGTCTCTAATGTTGGCGAATTTCGGGGCTGTCTTCGACAAGACGTCCTCGCGAAGGAAACGAGCAATGAAGCTCTTGAAAGTAACACCCTGCTCTTCGGATTCGGGGAATAATCGGTCGAAGATACCTAGCGCCTTGATCAAACTGGGACGCTTGTGGCGGACGACATTCTCAGCAGACAGGCCGTCAACCGGGGCGGGCTCGGGCTCAAAGATGTACTCGTCAGAGGGCAGCAACTCCTCATACAGACTACCCCTGATTGGCAACCCCGAGATGTCATAGAATTTTGCCAGAGAGATCGAGACCTCGCGATCTCCTAGAATGAAAGTGTTGGTGAGAAGATTCCATTGGTTCAAGAACGCCTTAATCCACCAAACATGCGGAGATTGGTAGTGAAAAAGCGACGCATATATCGTCTGGTAAAGCCCGACCTTCTGCAGCCACGCACGATGGGCAGACAGGATGTAGCGAGCCCAGAGAAGGTAGCCCGTAGGGTGTCGAGGAGTGAGCCCTATCTTATAAATTTGCCTCCACGGGTGGGCCTCACCCTGGCAAATACGCCGCCCCAAGATATCTATAGCCGGGATCGAGTGGTTTGGGATACCGGTCGTCGAAGGCTCGAGCCTCCCCGTTGGAGTCCAGTTGGGCATCTCCACAGCAAAAACCGTTCTCGGAGGGTCCATCGGCAAGAATGGGAAAGTAGGCTCTGTCGGTACTGCGCAAAGGAAACTCCGGCGACCCTGGATAATATGACTGTACCAAGATCCCCATTGAAGTAAGTTGGTGCAGTTCGGGTCATGAGCCCGGATCATCGCCATCGCTTCCTTATCAGATGGTGACTGAGGAAAAGCAGCCTCCGAGCAAGTGAAGGGAAAGCATGGAACAGAAGCCATCGCACCTGAAATCCAATAAAAGAAGACTGTCAAAAACAAAGCTAGCAATATATATACATGCATGAACATGAAGACTAGCTGAAGAAAGCAACAGCAGACTCTTTTATGGGGCCATTGGTTACAGAACAACATGGGCCCCACAGAATTAGGATGACGGTTCATTAATTATGAGACCAAGCAGTTATAATAATACAGAGGGAATATCCTCATTAAATAAAGAATGGGTTTCAAGTAACCCTACACATCCCCCCTAGAGGACAAATCTGTCTCGGGCTCTACAACAGATCCAACAGGATCAAAGGAATTAAATTCCCACAGAAGACATCATTACAAAGCTTCTGTTCCATTAATTGCAGAAGGACGACCTCGGGCCAAGAGACCCTAAGAAGCCTCCATGTGAAGAATCCAAGTTCTTCATAGGAATTAAATTCCTTATTAAGAAAAGGGAATTAAATTCCCAAAAGCATTTTTTCTGTGAACGGAGTTAAACTCCATGGATCATCATATGAACCCTAAGAAATCTACTGTTGGAGGTTAAATGGTTTCGTATTTTGGTTAAGAAACTCGAAGAAAAATGGGTTCTTTGTTAAAAAAGGGTAAAAACCCTTGTTTTGGATTTAAAATCCAGAGGAATGTGAGAGTTCATCGTTCATTCGAGAGCATTACCTAAAGAGAAAAGTCTTTTCGAACAGAGTTAAACTCTGAGGGTGGGTTCAAGGCAGAGAACTGAACTCTGGGAAAAGAGAATTAAATTCTCAAAAGAAGAAAGTTTGCAAGGAGGAAGATGAGTAAAGTGGAGGCTCTTCTGAAGGGACATAGGCATTTATAGGATGTGATGGAGACGCTTCATCTCCCCAAATCCCTAGAGGAATCCAACGGTCACAAAAAGTGGCAGCGTTGCACTCACGTGCAAACACGTGAGAACAACGCCGTGGAGGCATTTGTTTCCTGATTTAAAATCAGGAAAGCTTACGAAGGAGGCATCACGTGCTAGCACGTGACCAGTAGTTACGTGTTGGCACGTAATATTTGAAAGCAGCGGACTCATTCTCTGATTAAATCAAGAAAAAGGCTCCAGACGAGGATCGCGTGCTCACACGTGACCAGGGGTCACGTGGTGGCACGTGACGGCTAAGCAGCGGCCAGAAGACAGAGCGCAAAAAGAAGAAGAAAGCTCGTTCCAGGGGGTCACGTGCCTACACGTGACCAAGGGTCACGTGCCTACACGTGACCATGGGTCACGTGGCCATACGTGACCGGCTTTCAAAGCCTATTTATTTAACAGAATCAAATTCTGAAGAGATCATTCAAATCTTTCCAAAGGAAAATGATTATTTGGAACCGATTGAACTAAAGATTTAAAAGTGATTAAATATCACCTATCTATGGAAAAATCTTGAACTTGGAAAGATTTCCCCTTAAAATCTAATCGAAATAACAAAGGAAAATCTTTGGATTTAAAATCCAATGGTGAATAAAATTCACCTAATAATCCAAAGGTCCAAACGAATGGTGAATACAAATCAAATCTCTCAATAAAAGATTCATCAAAACTAATTGATTCTACTTCTTCTCCTATAAATAGGAGCCAAGAGACACAGAGGGATAGAGACAGAAAAAGGGAGATAGAAAAAGAGAAATATAGAGCCTTGAGACTCTGGAAGAATTTGATCTTCTGCAGAAGAAAATCCTAGGTAAGAAAGGGAAGGCCCTTAAAAAGAGAATTTAATTCTCAAAAGAGTTTAACTCTTAAAAAGAAGAACATAGTTCTCTCTTTAGTGGAGGATCTGCAAAGTGCACATCTCCCCTTGAATTGAGAATTTAATTCTCATTGGGTTGAGATCCTGCCATGCAGATCCAAAGCATAGAGAGGGAATGGAAGGAATTTAATTCCTTTAAGATAAAATTAGGGTTTGACCCTATGTTATAGGAATTTAATTCCTTCAGAATGAACAGAATCAGGGTTTAACCCTAGTTAAGAACTTAGTTCTGTCAAAATAACAGGAACTCAATTCCCTTAAGAAAGAAGAAATTAGGGTTTCACCCTATGACAGAATCTCATTCTTCAGAATAATTCTCTAAAAGAGAGTGGGAATTTAATTCCTTTAAAAGCTTTTATTAGGGTTTAACCCTATGATAGGATTCAGTTCTTCACATATATGAGGAATTTAATTCCTACAGAAAATTCAGAGTTCAACTCTATCCCAGAATATAAATCTTCAGAAGGAAATAGAAATTTAATTCCTCTAAAGTTTATTGTTAGGGTTCAACCCTGGGAAGAATTTAATTCTTAAAGAGATTAAAAGATCTTTTTAAAAAAATACAAAGAGGCAGGGTCACGTGCTACCACGTGACCCTCGAAAAGATCCACAGAGAAGGGCCTTTGAGGCAATGCCTTACGTGACCCACGTGACCCTTGGCAGAAGCTTTAACATACAAGCATTTAAATGCCCACCACGTGATGGCACGTGATGCTCCAAAATATGCAATATCCTCAGCAGAACGAATGAAGGGAGGGCGCCCTCGCGTGCTACCACGTGACCCTTCTTGCCTCAGGGTTTAACACTAAATTGGAACCTCTGAATCCAGTGTTTAACACTGTTTGGCCTTAGTGTTCAACACTAATTAAAGAACTTTATTTGCAGTGTTTAAACACTGAATTTCTTAGTGTTCAACACCAAATTAAACCCCTGTTAACAGAGCTTAATATTAACTATCTTAGCGTTCAACACTAAATTAAAATCTCTGTCACCAGTGTTTAACACTGGTTATTCTTAGTGTTTAACACTAATTTGAGATCTCTGTTGCTAGTGTTTGACACTGATTTGCTCTAGTGTTTAACGCTAATTTGAACCCCCTGTTGCTGGTGTTTAACACCAACTGTCTTTTAGTGTTAAAACACTAACTTGTTCCCAGTGTTCAACACTGCTGATCTTTAGTGTTTAACACTAACTTTAGCCCAATTGGCTAAATGGCCAGAGGCAAAGCCTCTCCTTCAATGGACCAATAGGAAGCCAATATTCCAAACATGATTGAACTTAGCCCAAGATGGCCATAAGTCCTCAATTCAAACTTAACTGGGCTGATGGGCTCATAACATAATTAATTGGTCCTGGTCCCAAGCTGGACCAAAGACTGTTTAATCTACCTTGGTTTAAGGGTACATCTCTTCACTCCTTTGATACTTGGCATTGTAATCCCTCGACGTCTTCAAAGAGGTGACGGGTCCCGATGACCACACATTGATACGGACTGTGGGGTCCTTAAACTCATGGACTATGAGGTCCTTAACCTTGACCGGAATGTCTTAAAACTAACAACGGACTATGACGTCCTTAACCTTGACCGAGATGTCTTAAAACTAACAACGGACTGTGGGGTCCTTAAACCCATGGACTATGACGTCCTTAACCTTGACCGAGATGTCTTAAAACTAACCTTGGACTGTGGAGTCCTTAAATCCATGGACTATGACGTCCTTAACCTTGACCGCAACGTCTTAAAACTAACATCGGACCGCAATGTCCTTAAACTACCTATTGACCGCAACGTCACTAAACTAAACAACAGGGCTCCCTTAATTGCTCTATTGTTGGATCTAAACGATCCCGTTAAGTCGATCTTAGTCTAAAAACTAGACTAATGTGTCCTTAACAAACGTTTAAGTCGATCTTAGTCTCAAACGAGGCTAACGTATCCTTAAACCCAAACCCCCAAACCCAAATCTAAGATAATACGGATTTGGACTAGTCCACGCCCTACGGGCGACGACATAACTCAGTCTCCGTATACAATCCACGGGCAACCAAACACAAAACAAACACACACGACACGAAGTGACCATCTGGAGAAGGAGAAAGTGGTTACCGCGGTGCGGTAGCGTAATTAACTGCAGGGGCTTGCGCCTGCAGGGAAGAGCGTCCCCACAATCAAAAACCCCTCAAGCGAGGGGGAATCTGACGGAGTCTGCTACATCGGACGCATCCGTTTAAACTTTCGATATACGGTGCCATAAATCAACTTGGCATCTTCGGAGAGGTAGACGGATAGCACCAATTAGCATCTGCCCCGAACCTCAGGCGAGACGTCCGCCGTCGAGCCGCCGTTTGGAGGGGAACAGTGCCGACATGTGGCGCGCTTGCACAACAGCGCCCTGCGCTCGAGCGCAAGTCGCTCCAGTGCCGACATGTGGCGCGCTTGTGCTCAAGCGCACAACGCTCTGGCACAAGTCGTCCTCGTGCCGACATGTGGCGCTCTTGCGCTCAGGCGCCTAGCGCTCAAGCGCAAGTCGCCCCCGTGCCGACACGTGGCGCACTTACGCTCGAGCGTCGGGCGCTGAAGCGCAGAGCGCCCACGTGCCGACACGTGGCGTGCTTGCGCTACAGCGCTCAAGCTCAAGCGCAGAGCGCCCACGTGCCGACACGTGGCACGCTAGTGCCTGAGCGCACAGCACCTAGGCGCACAACGCCCAAGGCGCTGGCCCCACGTATCCTTTGGATGTCTTTTCCCCCTCTTTCTTTTATATATATACATATACATATATACATATATATATATATATTTACATATGCATACATATGTGCATACACACATACACCACGACACTGTCCCTGTTAGAAAAAAATTTCTAACGGGGCGCTGCCCTGCACCCCGCAAGGGGGCTGCTAGCCCCCTTGACCCCCAGCCCGCTATCCGGGTAGCGGGACCCCCGTAAAAACTCTGCGGGGCCCCTGATATATCCAAAACTCCTTCAAAACACAACACTGCACATTGAGTTCGCATGACCAGTTTAACCCGTCAATCGGAGGTTCCCTCGCTCAAAAGGCGAGGGGTAATTAACGGCAGCTTAGTTCGCGGCTGCCGGAGATTCGGATCCCCACAATCATTAAACCCCAGCCTATCTTAGGCAAGGGGAATCTGTAATGTGCCTGACAAGCGCGCGCGTATTCCCATCTCAATGGGGTGACGAAAAACACCCTACACTACGATGCACAGGTTTTGAGTTATTCGACTCAGGGGACTCATAGAGAGTATTGTATGCTGTCCAATGTCCATCAGGACAAAGGGGTTGGTCCTCGTACTATGTTCTGTTCACTTATGACTTCTCTAGTTTTTAGACAAGTGTTTCGTAGAAATACAAGGTCTAAGTTTTGAGAAGTTGTGGGTATAGGAATAAAGTAGAGAACCAGATGTCGCAAGTATTGGGATTCTTCAAAGAGATCGAAGATGTGATTCTTGTGATTGGTATTCAGTTAATAGTAATGGTTTTAAGAAACTTGTTTCTCTTTCAGGTTACTCACAATTGGATGGATTCCTAAGTTGAGTAATGCTGATTAGCCTCTCTCCATTAAGTGGATATGCACTGGAGACAGCTGCATGATTAGAATCTGGTTCCAATTAAATAAGTGCCAAAGTTTCTATATTGGATATAGAATGTTTCATATCTTAACGATGTTAAGGTACGGGGAGTTGTCCAGCTTATGCTTAAAACCAGACTCTGGATAACTCAAGGCACGTTTCTGTAATGACAGTTTGTGGGTTGACCCGGGCTATGTCGAGGGTTGACTTTCTACCATCTGGAAGATCAATAGTAATATTGTTCTTGACTCGCCACAGTTTTAGTAAAATGGATTTTTTCAGAAAACAGTAGTGGGAGTATGGTAGAACTGGAAGTGATTCCAGAACCGCAAACGATTACGGAAAATTTAATAGGACCTAAAAATTCAATCAGATTTGACATTCCAATAGCCACTCTGCAGATATGGTGGGTAACCTCTGACACCCGAGAAGTACTCCAGTAGCCTCAAGGACGGTGATAGGGAGGTTCTTGTTTACCCAGACTTGACACTACTGTTGTTCCAGGCTATGAGACCCGGCAGAAGGTTAAGTATAGCGTCGTTCTAAACTAGCTTTAGAAGTGCACGTATATATTTTCTGCCAGAGGGTTGTTGTGGTCAGTGGGAGCAGCGGAAGTATAGTGGGCAAGTAGCTTATGTCTATTTATAGACTAGAGCAGATATATCGGAGATAGATCATTTAATTTTGATGTGACAGTCATGGCTTTGACTTCATCAGAATAGGGGATGGATCTGTTAAGAAGGTAGTAGGGTGTGATGTCCTGGTATTTGGATGACATACAAAGAGTAGGAAGTAAAATTCCTATACTACAATCGGTTATACTGTGGTCGTCACACAGTTGTTTCTCCACAAAGGATATGGATATAATATCTGACATTCTGGTTACTAGATCTATGGTTTTAGATCTAGATTTGGGCAGTTTCCCAATATGGGTAGTTTGACAGTATTCTAATAGTATTTTAGAATAGATGACTCCTGGCCTGTAAGTCCACGGTAGCGCCCCGGCCGTCTAACAGACGCCAAATGCGGAACAAAAACTTTTACAACTGGCGCTATCGCGTACTATAACCCGGATCTGCCATTAAAGCTAAACTAACAAACTACAAAGTGGGTAGAAATGTTATACCGAACGATCCGAGTCCTTCGGTCTTCAACCATCATCCCACGCTTTGTTGCTGCTGCTCCGATCTTCTGAATCTCCGGTCTTCTCGTCCAGGTGGCACCACGTCGACGGATCTTTAAACGGGCTCCCGCCTCTGAACCGAGGCAACTCGGCCGTCAAGTTTGCTAAAAGAGACGACCAAGATGATGTAGAGAATGAGTAGAACACTTTGTCTCGTTACGTCCAAAGCTATGGACGAACGGTTAAAGAAGTTGCCTTTTGGAATCGGGTGAAATGAGAAAATGAGGCTATCTAATTTCCATGAATCCAAAACTATATCTTTTCCAAATTAACAACCATGTCTCTCACATGAGAGGGGGCCGGCCACTTATAGATGAGGGGGAGGTGAGTGCAGGAGGGAGAAGGTGACCATAAAGCAAAAGATCTTGATCAAAATATCCTAAGCATTACAAAATACCATTAATGAAAAGGTGACTCACTAATAACACCTCACCATTCAATTAATGCATAATGGTGACTCACTAATCTAGTCACCACAACATGAAGCTTCCACTCATGACTCACCACATGACTCACCCTCAAGAAGAAAAGATAAATCCGCATTTAACCGAATGTTAAAGACGGGTGATAGAAAACTGGAAACTGGTAACTTCCAAAAGCGATCCTGAAACGAATTTCAGGATAACCCCGTAACAGTATAAACATACCCGTATTTGTATTACGACCGAATACAAATACAACTGAGACAAAGATATTATATCTACACAGTATAATACTCGGATCCGGCTTAAACCAAAGCCGACCAGTATTATCTGCCTGAAAAATGACACATGCGAAAACGCACGTGCATTTTCCGAACCTTACCATAAAACCATACGGCCTCTACAACGTTTCGCCCGAACTTGGGAAACTGTCTATGGGGGACTCTAATGACTCATCAACACACTGGCACTGGGTATAACCTCTAGCACATCATAGGTACAAGCTGTACGTAACGTTTGCCTATGTATTGAATGGAAGGGAAGCTGACGAGCGAACTCATCCAGAAACCCCACTGAGCCTGACAGTGACAATGTATATACAGTCCGGTCCGTTCGCCTATGAGTATCGCATATCGATTCTAGGGGGTGGATAAAGTCAGACCCCTAATAACAAGATAATTCGTGTCGGTATGAAGCCCATCAGCACTTGAGAAACTACTGATCCAAATCAGTAATTCTCCACTACCTCGGCCGAGCATTTCTAGTGATGGCTACCCGTGCACTGTGCGACATCAACCCCCAATACCGGGAGAGACGAATCCCCGACGATCCGCTCACTGCCTCCATGTGGCTCGGGACTGTACCCAAAAAATACCTGTTTGCACGACTCCTTTGAGCCGTGGTAGGGTTGAAATCAAAGCACAGTGGGAACTCACACGAGACAAATGACGATCTCAGGTCGACAAACTAACCTGTACACATGTCACCAGGGAACTGCTATCTGACGATATGTATAATACCAACTAGCATGTTCCCGGCGAGTCCTGTCCGGTGTACTTATAACCTAATGAGCACCTGTATACATCTTAGGTGAACCAACTAACACCGGTGGCTTGTGAGACCGGCCACCGCCCCTCGTCGGGGTCTCGACTGTATACACTAGTCTACTCTGGAGTATCGATGCCCTGTCTCGAAACTCCCACGACTAGGGACACTTTAAGGATGTGCTTACAGACCCCAGCTCCCACGTATATGATCGTCATCATACTGCTGGCAGTCAAGCAAGAATCCTATGGGCTCTATCATCATGCAATAGTGAACTAAAGCATGTATACGATGATAAAGAAAAACCAGATAGCATACTATCATCTCGAGTAAGACTGTCATATCGGTATAGGTCCTCCCTCAATCATTGCAATCACGTGCCTGCGATCCAATAATTGACTTTGAGGGTACTATATCCAATAATGGTGGTGTACCTGCAGATGATGGAATCACCCTCTCTAAAGGTGTCTTACAGACTAAAGGGGAGAGGGATGTGCATGAATGGCAGATCACTTGCTTTGGCAATTGAGCCAATCGTGAGATATCAAGTACTACACCAGATGTTGTTTTTGCACTAGATGCGATAAGTTTATATTAATCCAATCCTGAAGAAACATAAGGAAGCAGTTTTAGAACATAAGTGCATGTTCTATGGATTTGATAACGGCAGCCTCCTTTGGAGACGGTTATCATTCCAGGCTTCAAAGGTGACATGGATGACAGAGTGATTGTCAGAGTTATAGTTTTTCCTCTGTAGAAGAGGGACAGTATTATGGACAGTTGGTCCAAGAGGATACTGTGGGAGGCATGGTGCAGGATACTGATTAGGTTCAGTTGACGATACAGTCTAAGAAGTTTGGATTTGGAGTTCATTTATGAACTAGGTCCCTTCAGATATCCAGACATATTCTAAGACAGGTATTACTCAATTCGGGAGATGGTTTTCACCGCGAATTTGAGATTAAGAGAGACATAGAAAGAAACATCGGGACAGATCCACTCATTGAGGCTATTTCTCGAACACAGAGTTTTACAAACGGGCTTTGTGAAACTGATTAGTAGAGGAGTTGGGTGTTCGGTATCACACGGGCTGTGAGTATGCGACATCGCAATAATTAGCCTTAAGTGCAAGTGGGAGATTGTTGGATGTAGTGCCCTCAAAGTCAATTATTGGATCGCAGGTACGTGATTGCAATGATTGAGGAGGACCTATACCGGTAGCACAGTCTTACTCGAGATAATAGTATACTATCTGGTTTGCCTTTATCAGTCGTATACAGGTTCAGGTGACTGATCACTATTACACGTTGATAGAGCCCTTAGGATCTTGCTTGACTACCAACAATATGATGGCGATCATATACGTGAGAGTTGGGTAGTTTATAAGCACATCCTTAATTGTGGTCCCTAGTCGTGGGGGTTTCGAGACAGGGCATCGATACTCCGGAGTAGACTAGTGTATACAGTCGAAACCCCGACGAGGGGCGGTAGCCGGTCTCACAAGCCACTGGTGTCAGTTGGATCATCTAAGATGTATACAGGTGCTCATTGGGTTATGAGTACACCGGACAGGACTCGCCGGGAACCTGCTAGTTGGTATTATACCTAGCGTCAGATAGCAGTTCCCTGGTGACATGTGTACAAGTTAGTTCATAGACCTGAGGTCGTCATTTGTCTCGTATGAGTTCCCACTGTGCTTTGATTTCTACCCTACCACGGCTCAAAAGAGTCGTGCAAACAGGTCTTTTTTGGGTACAGTCCCGAGCCACATGGAAGCAAGTGAGCGGATCGGCACGGGATTCGTCTCTCCCGGTATTGGGGGTGAGATCGTGTTGTGTCTAGGAGAGCCATTACACCAAGTCCCTGGCCAAGGCAGGTGAGAATTACTGGTAAGTATTCCAGTAGTTTCTCAGGGTGTTCAGGGCTTGTCTCCTACACGACTTATACCGCTATTGGGGGTCTGACGTTACCAGCCCCCTAGGCCCGATATGCGATACTCATAGACGAACGGACCGGACTGTATGTATATTGCTCAGTAGGGTTTCAGGAAGAGTTCGCTCATCGGCTTCTCTTGAGGTCAGTACATGGGCAGCCGTTACGCACTGCTAGTGCCGCTGACGTGCTTGTGGTTAAACCCACTGCCAGGGTACTGACGAGTTTTTAGAGTCCCCCTACAGATAGTTTCCCAAGTTCGGGCTAAATATTGTAGAGGCCGTATGGTTTTATGGCAGGGTTCGGAAAATGCACGTGCATTTATGCACATGTTATATTTCGGGCAGATAATACTGATGGGCTTTGGTTTAAACCGGATCCATGTTTTATATTGAGTCGGAATATTTTAGTCTCTCGTATTCGTATTCGGTCGGAATACGGATATAGGCATGTATATACAGGTGAGGGATATTTTCGTAATCCATTACGAGAATATTTTAGAAGATGCATTTCTTTTTGGATTAATCATTTTGGTTTAAATGATTATTAGATTTTGGAAATGGTGACTCATTATGGATGATACATGAATTCCAGAATATTCACTAATGACTCATGTAATGAGTCATCTAGTGGGTCATTAAGGAATTAATGTGTTTTGTTTTGTGAAGAGATATTTGAGGAGATATTTTCATTAGATATTTTCTTTGGTCTTTGATAAATAAAGCTCATTCATCTATTCACATGAGAAGGAATAATAGAACACAAGTATTTGAGCTTAGTTTTCTTTTGGCTCACTAGTATTTCTTGAGTTCACCATTTCCAGTCATAAATATCTTCTTCTACCTCCACCCTATCCCTCTCATGCGATGAGAACCCTAGGGTGTTTGAGACAAAGTATTCTACTCATTCTCTACTTCATCTTGGTCATCTCTTTTAGCAGACTTGATGACCGAGTTGCCTCGGTATAGAGGCGGGAGCCCGTTTAAAGATTCGTAGATGTGGTGTCATCTCGACGAGGAGCAAAGAGATCAGAGTTGCCGCGAGGAGCGTGGGATGATGGTTAAAGACCGAAGGACTCGGATCGATCGGTATAGCCTTTCTATCTCTTTACAGTTTGTTAGTTTAGCGTTAATGGCAAGATCCGGGTTATAGTATGCGATAGCGCCGGTTATAAAAGTTTTTGTTCCGTATTTGGCGTCAGAATGACGGCCGGGACGCTACCGTAGACTTACATCTACTAGGTCTATTAGGTTTCCAAATCCGAATTAATTTAGAGCCTCAGTAGAAAATCTTATATAAAAATGGCCTACGCGTAGCGTAAACTATTTATTAAAAAAAATAAGCTATTTGACAAAAAAAGCGTAAGCTCGTAGTGAATGTGTTAAGCTATGCTGCATAGTGACGTGATGTAAAACTATGTTTTGGCCCGCACATAGGTACATACGGGTTTTTAGTATGGTGAGAATCTATCCAAAACACTCAAGTCTTATAGAGATTTACCTTATTTTATATCTTATACCTATATGCATCTCACAAATTTCCCGATGTGGGATCATGTTATCCACATTTTCAACACTCCCCCTCATGTGCAATGTGAACTTCACGTGCAACGAGAGCTCATACCTCATGTGCAACGCGGACAAACAAAAGCTCGAGCTCTGATACCATATTAAATGTTAAATGAATCTGGGTAGCTCTGATACAATATTAAATGTTCCTTCCATTACACCAAAACTCCGAATTTAGGATGAGAGTTGAGAGAATATATTTTATATTCTAACACATAAACACGTTTACATATATCAAGTTGCCAACAGTCGGATTTCTAATGATAAACCGGAAAACTTTCTATTGTAAACATCAAAATGTATAAGGTTTGGTATCATCCCTACAAAACTCATTGTTGATTGAACAAAAGTGTGATGCGTGTCATTCAGTTTCTAATTTAATACTTGAGAAAAGGTGTCATTGGAGGGAATTTCCTTCTATTGCGTCGGAAAAATATATGCTTTATAATTTTTTTCGACGAACGGCGTACATCACTTCCATCTAAGATGTGGATACACCAAATTTCATATGATTATACCATTTTTTCACCGTTGATTTAGTTGGTGCAAAATTAATGGTTTACTGACAATTCAACTTTTTACATTGCTAATTCAACGGTGAAAAAGTGGTGGAATCACATGAAATTTGGTGTATGTACATCTTAGATGATAACGATGATGATGATGAGTGCCGATCGTCAAAAAAAATGGTGGAGCTTTTATTTCGCTTCTATGGCCTCTTTCCTCCGTTATATATATATATATATATATATATATATATATATATATATATATATATATATATATATTCCTTTTTTAATCTTTTCATTATAATTTTTTAGGTTATCTTAGACCTGCATTATCTTTTATGAAGAATATTTTAAGGATTTTCAGTGCCAAATATATATATATAAAGGACTTTTAGTTTCCATCCCCTTCTCCTTCCTCCCTGCTGTTAAGATTTCCAAGCCCCTCCAAATCTTCATCAAACCAACCTTTTAGCTATTTATGTTTGTCTCATTCGAGAGGTTGCTCTCCATAGGGATGTCTTAAGATAGGAAACATCAATTAAATACCATGTTTAATTTTATTGCTTCACCCAATATCAATTTAAAAACTAAAAGGAAAATTGACCAAACCTTAAATTTCACGTCGTCATTTCAAAGTAAAATATATGGTTCACACTGGTGTATATGAGACATATCATATACATGGAGCCAACATAATTATCTACGTATCTTTTCCAATCAGATCCTTGATACGAACTGTAATTAATTAGATTGGTTTATATGAACATTGCCATTGTTTTTTTATGGGTCATCTGTAAATTTGGATTCTGCTATCGAAAGTAGTATTTGATCAATATTTTTTTATTTTTTATTTTATTTTTAAAGGTGGATATATTATTAATAAAAGTTGGAAAGGAAAAACACTATGCAGGAGAAAGAAACAAGAGGGGCTGATTCAAGACGTGGATTGCTTACTAGACTCTGTGAGAGCCAAAACACATTTATTTACTAGGTGTTGCATAGCGACATCAAAAGCTAATATCTTTTAATGAAATATATTTCTTAGGGCCAGTAGACAACAAGTTTGGCTGCAGGTTCCCCTTAATTAAAGGAGACATGCTAAGATAAATAGGAGCATTGAGTTAACTAATCAAATGATTGGAAATATTGTGCTTATCTGCTCCCTAGAGCCAAGACAAGGGCTAAATTAATCAGCTTGGTAATGACTATTGATGCATACTTATCAGTTAAGTCATTGTAGAAATCTAATTAATATCTAAGAAGATACAAGTGCCATGAATCTATTTCCCTCTTGATGATTGTTAGGATAAACTATTAAAGGTTTTGGTATAGAAATATATAAACGCTACAAAACTCGGTAGAAGATGATCAACATCTCTTGATGGGTGTTTGATGGTTTATACTCTTGAAAATCATTCGTTTTTGTTGAAGAAGATCAAGAGAGGAAGAGTAAATTAGGTTAACTTGAGATCCATCACCAACTTCGTTTCCTTCGAAAATCCCCTCCCTTTTGTATTCTCATATCTTTTCAAAAACACGCACAAGAATATTTCAAAACCAAACCTCTTATAACTCGCATTGATAGCATGATCTTCGTCCTTGATCTCTGTTGGAACGACATGTGATTAACAATTCCGCTCACAAAGTGAAGATGCTAATTACAATACTACACTATACTACGAAATACGATTCCGATTTCACTCAAATCTCTTTCCTATTACTTTAAGAGTGCGATCACGATTGTGGATGCGAAACACTGGTGTGCTCGGGAACTGCCCCAGGAAAAAGTGGACTCAGTGTGAAGCGCCTAATACCGACTCTATCAAAGGCAACTGGATCTAGCATGAACTGGCAATCAAAATTGTGCGCGCGTACTCTTCTGTGGAGTTGCACGGAACGAGCTTTGTCTTCTCTTCAACGAGCCTTGCTCCGGTCCCCTGATCCTTATCTTCTCTATCCAATTTAGTCCAACACACTAATAGGTAATACTATCAAAGGTAGTCTTCGAAATTTGTTTTGCCAATTGGATGACTTTCTGAAGAGAGAGATAATTGGACTAGTTTGTAAGTGGTCTAGTTCTGTTCCTTTCCTCGTCTTGGGTAAGTTGGGCTTTTAGTTTAGATGTGAGTAAGCGTAAGCGTTTACGTTAGAAAAGCAAGCAAGTCAACGATAGAAAAAGATCCATTTTGCGTCATATCTAACGGACTCCTTTGTTCCGTATGATTCATAATTAGTAATGTTACTCGATTATTATCAAACTGATTTTCAATCCTTCTCATATTTTCCTCATGAATCAGGCCGAGTTTGGTCGAACTACATCAAAATTGGTGTTCTTTCTAATTTTAGATTGTCGTCTCGCGTGTTCAAAAGTTAAAAGCGAGATATTTCTTAACAAACCATTCCTACAACCTGTACATATTAGAGACTGTTTATTATGGTCTTTATATAGTCTCTAATACACGGTCGCAGAAGCCTTAGTCGCTAACACGTGTATTAGCGACCATTAATGAACGGTCGCTAATAAAAACGGTCGTCGATACTTTATTGGCGACCGTTGATAACGATCACTAATGAGTCGCCACATAGACATGTAAAAAATTCTTAACCGTTTCACATATATCAGTGAACGGCCGCTAATGAGGGTATTATCGACCGTTCCTCTGGCAAGAACAGTCGCTAATACCCTTTTAAATTTAAAAAAAATTAAAGAAAAATCAGTATTCCATACAATAATACACAAAAACCATAATTAATATATTGCACTACAATCACGTTTCGTATACAAACCAACATATAATCACGATACGTACGATATAAACTTAAACAACTCAAAACAAACCAATTAACATATAAACGGTCATTACGCATAATATATCCAACAATATCAATATAAACGAACAATATAATTAATATATAAACACGATATAACTCAAACATATAAAACAAAAGTGTCTTGGTTACAAACCAATAAAGTACTATATGTTTAACAATACGAAAAAGTCTTCAAATTGTGTGCAATCCCATATCACCCATCCCATGCAACCCTGTAAATCCAAACAAATAAATAAATACACGAACTTAAATCATAATCTTTGAAATTAACTATCGCGCTAGCTACTACTAACACATGTATATGCGTACCCTCAGCCTTTGCGAAGCTGATAGAAACGGACTTGAGATTTTAAGTCATCGGGTTTCAGAACCCTGCACATCCAAACAAATATATAAAAACATGAACTCAAATAATAATTTTCAAATTTAAACAACACTTTAGCTACACCAACATATATACATATGTACGTACCTAATTAAAGCCTTCGTTCGAAAAAATGTATCATCGAAGTACCCTCCCTGTGTCGGATGCGGAGGCTGAGGGTAGTACGTTCCCTGTGTCGGAAGCGGAGGTTGAGAATAATATGACGACCCCTGTTGCGGAGGCGGAGGTGGAGGTTGAGGGTATTACGACGTACCCTGTGGTGGAGGAGGGTAGAACGAAGGTCCCAATAAAGGGCGAGGGTAGAATGACGGTCCCTGCGTCGTAGTAGGGTAATATGTCGGCTGCGACGACCATGGGCCCTGTGCTGACCACGATTACGAAGGCTGATCATATTGTTGCATCCATTGATCAAACCCCGCCTCCATACTAGCTCTCTATGCCGCTTCTTCTTCTGCCCTCTTTTTTTCTGCTTCATCCCTCCTTCTGAGCTGCTCCTTTAGTTCTTCAATCTTTTATGCCTCAGCCGATTGTTGGTAGGAGCGAGCGGTCGACATACTTGAAATTCCTCTGGAACTCGACCGTGAAAGGCCAACGGGACCACCGTAAATGGGAATACAGTCGTGTCCCCTTGAGCGAGGAAAAATTTGCTCTATAATCGATACCTCGGCCTCCATAGGAAGAGGAGCGTTGACTGGAAATTCAGGATTTGATATCCGATAGCGCCTTTCTGCTTCCCCCAATTCATCCTTCGATAAATTAAACATTACTTATTTTTCTTTTCGAAATTAACAAGTATTTAATTTACTTAAAAAAATTTATAAATGCAAGCTTACTATATGTTGAGTGGCTATACCCATCCTTTCTTCTGGCATGCCCTCTCTAACGTGCAATGGCACCCAAGTCTCAGGAAGGCCCGGCCTTTTCCCACCCTTCTCCTATACTAGATATTCGATTTATCTATAAGTGAAGATATGTAACGATAAACTTGAAAATCGAACATATATGTAATTAAAGATAAACTCACCAAAATGACCCTATATTGATCAACAGGAACCGATCCACCATAATATTCATCTGTGGTTTTCCTTCGGTTTTGCCTATTCTTTTCTGATTCGGCCTGCATATTTAGAAAATAACATATCTCAATCTAAATTATTCTAAATTCGGTTTTCAAATCAATTAAGTATCTTTATAATTATCTTTGCCTCGGGTGTATCCCAATACAATAGAAGATAAGCAGACTGTTCCATAGGGATGACAGACGGAAGAGTCGCAAAACGTTCCCAGTCCTCTGTAAATTTTTCGGACTCTTTGAACTTCTTTTTCAGTTTTTGACACCATCTCTTGTATATTTGTGAGATCTCATACCGGACATGTTTCCAATGTCCGTCTATATCGTCTTCTAAGACAAAATGTGTAATACACATTAATAAATATATTAATTAATAAATTAATACCATATAACAAGTAATGTATGTAGTTTGGTTAATTGAGTTAATAAATTAATACCATATAACATATAACAAGTATGCAAATGATGCATGTAGTTTGGTTAATTGAGTTATGTATTACCAAAAGCGAGCACCAAGTCCATACATAGGCTTCACAGAACATGAATCCCACATTCCAGAAGTCTGTATTGCGACCGAGAATACCAATATAACCGTGGAAATGGATAGCCTACGTACCCGGACCTACGGGCTTCACATTTGCCCATTCCATATTTGCCTTTTTTCTTTTCAAATCGTATTTGGTAATCTCATTGGCAACACCTCTTCCGTGGTGTTTAAACATGGCCAAATCATCCCAGGCAGCTCGTGTCTCAGCGATACTCGCATATATTGCCTCTATCATTATTTCTATTTGTGGGCGAAGACCATCCCACCTTGTTCGTGCAGTCGCATTGTCCCGGTTTCAATAATATTTTTGATTTTGTAATTCTCGAGGAAGAGGCAATGAATAAATCCACTCATCAGTGACGGGATCTTAGAACACCCCAGGTTCTCTACTCAGGTTCATGCACTGCTCTTGTAGGTGTACATACGGATCGTCCTGCACTGATGCACCTGCCTCCCCTTAATCAGAAGTATCTACACATTTTAATTTATTATAATCAATTCAATAGTTATATGAACAAAATAATTTGAACACTCTTATTTAAAACTTGAAATATATACCTGTAATCTCCGGGTCAGGCTGTGTCGAGAAGGAAACATCTCGAGCTCTTTTCTTCGTAGATAATGCTTTGGGAAAGTTTGCAAATATGCCTTTTTTACCCATCTATTTCATACAAGTTATGACGATACAAAGTATATAATATGCATAAATTATCAAATTAAATATTAATAGATTAATACAAAAACCTTAAAATTTTGATTAGAAACTTTAGTAGGAATTTTCATTTAATTAATAAGTTTAAGATCGAAAGGTTTTAAACTTATTTAGGATCGACCTATAGTTTTCCGTCTGACAATTATTGTATATTGCTTCAATGAGACTCGGCGGTATAAATCTAACAAATATATGCTACTCGACAGTTCATTGCATGTTTATTAAATGTATACGCTTTAAAAAAAATCCAATAAATTCACGGCACTCACTGAAGGCAAATAAAACCCACCACCTTTTTCAATCAAAGCTCCACCAACAACACAATTACACACCCACTCTCTTCCTCTTTTCTGATATGATTCTTGCAAATTTGCTGAATATACCTTTTCGCGGCATCTGTTTCATGCAAGTTAGGACGATACAAGATATATAATATACATAAATTATTAAACTAACATATCAATAGATTACAAGTGATTAGAACTCCAAAGTTTTGTTGGATATAGGTGCCCTCAATGCAATTATTGTAATTGAAGGAGGTTCTATATGAGAGAACAATCTTACTCGAGATGATAGTATACTATCTAATTTGTCTTTATCTATTATGTGATGCGTTTTATTTACTATCACGTATCGTTTAGAAATGAGATAAAGTTCTGGGATTTTGCTTGATTCCTAGGACGATGATGGAGATCATACTAGTGGGGCTTGGGTAGTCGATAAGCGCATCCTTAAATATCCTTAGTCATAGGAGTATCGAAATTGGACATCGGTACTCCAGTTTAGACTAGTGTGTACGTTTTCTGACCCAGTTGGAGGGCGATAGCTGATCCTACAGCTATTGGTGTTTAACATCAAGGATTGTATATAAGAGCTCATTGAATGAGTTACACTGGACGGACTCACCGAGAACTCCTAATTGGTAATATACCAATATCAGGTAGCAGTTCTCTCATGACATATGTACAGGGTAGTCCATATGACTTGAGATCACCATAGTGTCTTATGTGTGTTTCCACTATACTTAGACTTCTACCCTACCACGGCTCAAAAGAGTCATGCAAACAGGTTTTTGTTGGATATAGTCCCGAAGCATGTGGAGGCAGTGAGCGGTCGAGGGGATTCGTCTCTCCCAGTATAGGGAGTTGATGCCGCGCTGTGCAGGACATGACTACAACCACAAGTCGATGGTCATCGCAGTGGAGATAAACTGATAAATGTTATCAGTTGTATCTCCGGTTGGTTATGAGTCCTATATCGCACGAATTATCAAGTTATTGGGGTCTGATAGATTTTAAATCTTAGACCCGATATGCGATACTCTTAGAAAAAGAGACCGGACTGTACGGTAGTGTCACTGATAGACTTTACAGGGTTCTGATGAGCTTTCTCGTTGACCTTCTTTCTATCAATACCTGGGTAGCCGTTACGTGCAGCTAGTATCGTTGACGTGCTTGTGGGTTATGAATATGATCCTAACCTACTGCCAGTGTATTGTCGACTCTTTAAAGTCCCATACAGAGGTTCCCCAGCACATGTAAAACGATGTAGGGCACTTATAAGGATAGGTGCATGAATTCGATTAAACACGTGTATTTGATACACGTATTTTAATCGGGTGCTTATTGATATTAGCCGGTATATATATGATATAGCCGGATTATTAAATCAAGTGTCGATTTAATAATTAAATGTATATTTATATATTGATATATTTATATATTAACTAATACCATGCTCACTTAATTATTTTCTTCTCTTTGTTAATATTTATATTTGATATAAATATTGTGACATGTATAATAATACATATGAGATGGGTGTATAAGAATCATATGTATAAGAATCATATGGTTCAATTGAGAACATGGTTATTCTTTTATTTCATTTTAAAAGAAAAAAGAACGAGTCATAGATTTTAAGATGGTTGTAGAATTCATGAGAGGTTTTCTTTGGTGACTCATTTTTGTTTTTGTTCATTTTTTAACCTTATCTTTTTTCATACTAGCTCATATCCTCCATTCTTCTTCTTTCCCTTGATTTTTCTTCATATAAGGAATGGAAAAGAAAAGAAAAATTAAGTGTGCTAATTATTCTACATCTTCTACTAATCATTCTTGAAAAGTTTAATTAGTCGGTTGCTTCATTTTGATGAGATCAATTTGAAGTTAGAGCTTATGTTAGAGTTATCTCAAAGTGGATCATTTTCGGTGAGAAGATCATCGAGCAAGCTTGTTCCGGATTTCGTAGAAACAAGCCGGAGTCCAAGGAGAGGTGGCTAACGAGCTACAAAAGTTGTAGCCTTCTAAACTTTAATTTTTAGTTTACTAGTTTAGATGCAACTTTAGCCTTTTGGTTCGATTCTTAGTTTGGGTTTGCTATAGCTCTCTATATTTATAAAATTACCGCTTCCGCCGTATTTTAAACCCTACTAGAGGTGCCTAGCAACCAAACAAGTTTTTCATATATCAATTGCTTATAAGTGTTTGCAACTGCAGAGTTTATAACTAACATACACACACACAAACACACACACACATACACAAATGATTACAACCGTAATTTTTTTCATAAGTCAATCGGATCTACGTTCTCAATGTCACCATCGTCGATAGAACTATGGACTAAGCATTTAGGCGGTGCCCGCAGTGCAATCGAAGTATCTTCACAGTTAGGATTTTTGACATAGAAGCATTCTTTAGCTTGTGAAGCCAACATGAACTTATCGTCTCGGTAAATTTCATTTTTGAAATTAACAAGCTGAAAATCATACCCATCTTTCTGGATGCAAGCGCACCAACGAATTTTGAACATAACAAATCGTTCTTGCTCGTTACTCCCGTAAATTATCTCTAATATGTCTTCCGCCTGACCGTAGTATTCTTTTTTCCATCCCGCGGTTTTTGATCACGGGAACTTGAGAAGCACGTTTGTTCAAACGGACAACGAATGCCGTTATTTTGGGTACTCAACCTCTCGGCTGTAAGGAATTTTAGGTTATGAATACAATATGAACTGTATCGATTCACTTTTGCATTAGGACCTTTAGATAGTCGCACGATTATATCCGAGAATTGCATCCCTTTTACTTTGTCATCTTCAATCTACAATGATTTTACCCGTAAAATGTATAAGTTATATGTGATATATGCGTGTGATACATGAAATCTATAAGGGATACGTACGTGTTTACGAAATCACCATGGAAACTGTTTCTTATGTTCTTAATTAATCTTCCAATCAGCATCCTTTCCGGTAATCGCGGTCGCAAGTTCTTGAATATGTCGGCTAAAAGAATAACAATATTATCTATTTAGGTGTGCGTGTGTGTACAGACATAAAATATTGACGCGATTAAAAGTTTTAATTTATATATCTTCTGTGATCAGCAGTAATTTGAAGATTATGAAGGATATACGTATGCGTTTGGTCGAGCCAATCCCTCCGGTAGGATTGATCCTCCCTTTGTGGATGGGACAGCTGGTCCTCATAAATTCGAGGGGGATGATTTAATCTTGTTTTAACTCCACATAAGTAACGAGAAGTGAAGTTGAGGTATTCGTAGGCATAATAACTCTCAGCTATTGACGTTTTTGGTCAAGCTCGATTGCACACTTGCCGTTTCAAGAATCCCAAATATCTGAAACGTTAACAAATATTTAAGACGAATGTGGATATTATAATGATTTAAATATCAAAATTAACTTAAAATCAATTACCTTTCTATTGGATATATCTATCGATATGAGACTGGTCTAGCAATCATTGTCTCTGTGGCTAGATGCACCGTAAGATGAACCATGAGTATGAAGAAAGATGGTGGAAATATTATCTCCAACTTGCAGAGTGTTTTGACAACACTCATATGCAACTCCTCGAATTTGGTTACATCTATCACTTTAGAACAAAATTTGTTGAAAAATTCACAATACTCTATCAAACCCTTGGTGACATCGGACGACAAATGTCGAAGAGCCACTTGAAGCAATTGATGTAAAAGGATATGACAATCGTAAGTTTTAAGGTTTAAGAGCTTCGATGGACCGACCTGCACATTCTTCGATATGTTAGAGGAGTAACTATCTGGTGTTTTGATGCTCTTTAGCACCTCGCAAAATCTTTTCATAGCCAATTTTGACATTGTGTGGCGTGAAACTGGTAATTCATAGACACCGTTATCATGAAGCACTGGATGCAATTACTGTCGGATTCCAAGCTCCTCCAAACACTCGCGGTCACTCATCTTATCCTTGGATTAAGAATCGTTCTGTAATAATGTGCCGGCAATATTATCAAACATATTCTTCTCTATATGCATGACATAAATATTGTGTTGAATCAACTGATATTTCCAGTAAGGAAGATTCCATAATATACCTTTCTTCTTCCACACATTCGACAATTCATTATTTTCGGATTGCTTCCGTTTTTTGTTTATTCAAGGAACCATCTGAGTTAAAATGATTAGAGCTGGAATTGACACGCTGATATTTGCTCAAAAATCTCTATCCCTGACAGCTGTTATGGTGTTTCACCCACCTCCACTGTTCCATCAAATTTATTTGCTATCTTTCTGTACGGATGGTTCATTGATAGCCACTTACGATGAAACCAGTAGCAAATCTCACCACGTGTCTTAAGTTGCTTGGCACTGTAATCAAGACCATACGATGGACATGCATGCTTCACATAAGTAGACCATCCAGATAATATGCCATATGCTGGAAAATCGTTGATTGTCCAAATAACAGCCGCTCACATTCTAAACTTCTTCTCCGCATATGCATCATATGTCTCTACTTTATTTTCCTAGAATTCTATCAGCTCTTCAATTAAAGGTTCCATATACACGTCGATGTTTTGGCTTGGTGAATATTTTCCAGTAATTAATAAGGAAAGAATCATATACGGTTGTTTCATACACATCCAAGAAGGCAGATTGTAAGGCATAAGCAAGACCGGCCACATAGACCAACTAGAGCTCATGAGTCCGTAAGGAATAAACCCGTCGGTTGCCAAACCTAAACGTACATTTCTCGGCTCATCCCTAAAATGATCAATATTGTCTAATCTCTTCCACGCTTTTGTATCAGCCGGGTGCCTCAGCTTCCCGTGTTTGATCCGACGATCAAAATGTCATCGCATGCTCTTTCCCATGTCTTTTGAAATATATAAATTTTGTAATCTCTTAGCCAGGGGAAAATAACGAAAGACTTTAGCTGCGATTTTCTTACTCTTTTTTCTGACGTCGGACATTTCTGCGATTGAATTCCGCCTAACATTTTCCACCTAGACAAGTTGCAGGTGGGACACTCATCAAGAGACGTATAATCTTTGCGATACAGCACACAGTCGTTGGGACATGTATCGATCTTCTCATACGAGAAACCAAGTGTCTTGACAATCTTTTTTGCCTGATAACGATTCTCTGGAATGCTCTCCTTTCCTTTGGGAATTATCTTGCGTAGGAGATCAAGTAGCATGTCGAAGTGCTCGTTAGCAATTCCGCTAATCATCTTTAGATGGAGGATCCTTATTACAAAGGACAGTCTGCTAAATTCCGGACAGTTTTCGTACAGATGTTGTTCGTTTTTCTCCAGAAGTTTTCTCAATTCCTCTACTCCAGCGGTATCTTCAGACGGTTCGACATCATTCATTTTCTCGCCGGCAAATAAATCTTCCAACATCTCATGCGTGTCATCTATCCTGTCACCCGTCGGCAACTCAGATTGCGAAGCTGCGGTCTCATTAAATGTCCTCACTTCCTCATCAAGTATTCCCACGCCATGGTAATTCCAATGTATGCAGTTTGGTTCAAAACCATTTTCATACACATGTTCTTATATCTCTTCACTTCAAAAACGTTATCTATTCTTACAGTTCTTATAAGGACATAACATGAGTCCGTCTATGCTGCGGTTTGGGTTCATCTCCGCGTAGTCTAAAAAGGCTTTAATTCCATTCTTAAATCGGGTGTCTCTCATACTATATCTATCTTTTCTCTCCATGAGTGCAAATGATTTATTCGGAAAAATTCTCATCTGTTATCATACATATAATAATATAAGTATAGCATATCTTAAGAGTTTATTATAAGATCGTTATTAAATAAATTTTCAAGTCTTAAATTAGATTTAACGGTGTGGACACATCGAAGCATCTGATATCATTTAAGGTTGGCGTAAGTCAGGGTGAAAGGTCGGGACAGATAATTAGTTTCATGGCTGTTTATCCGTGCGTGCGCGCACTCGCTCACACCCTCTCAATTACTTATAATTCATTTTACCCTAAATTCATTTAACATAATTCTATAATCCATCTTACTCTAAATTAATCTAACAAGTAAATGCATCGATTACCTATAATCTTTATATCTTCAACTCTAACCCTAAATTACCAAATTTATATTTCAATTTTTCATCTATTTTCAATTCTAAAACCCATGTAAAACAATTTTCTTCAATTATATTTCAATGCTAAAACCCATCAACCCCCAAAATCATAATAAATTTCAAACCCATCATTCTACAACCGATTCAATTCCTTATTGTTCATATTTAATATATCAAAACCAACACAAATCACAGATTATAATCACCTAATTTCAAAATTGAATAATCTAATTGAAAAAATTAGGGTTCGGAGGAGAAAACACTAACTTTGGACCGGATTTGAAAAGAAAAAAAAGCGATTGCAGGTTCCTACACCACCAACTGCAACAATAACATCTAAAAAAAATTGGGTTAAATTTGATAACTTTTTCGAAAACTTTGATGGAAGTGGATGGGGAATTTACCTCTCGGAATGAACCTGGGAGGAATGAGGAGGAAGCATGCTTTCGTGGCTCTTATCTGATCAACGTATTAGCGACCGTTTAGAACGGTCACCAATATATTGGCGACTGTTTATTAGCAACCTAATATATTATACAGTCACTGATAATTTATTAGGGATCATATATATTTATACGGTTGCTAATAAGTGTTCTTTAATTTATACAATTTCTATCCTTGAGTTCACAGCCTAATCTTAGAGGGGTAAATTCCCCAACACTCTTGCTGCAATCAAAATCTCTACCAACATTGATGGATCCTTTCACGAATTAAAGTACAGTTTTATTGTCTTCAAAATGTTTATTACTCCCACTCAAAACGCCTGTTAGCGGTTTCTTTTCGTAGTGATATATTTTTGGACGACAACATATAGACTCTAGATGATAATCAACAAGGAACCGGTTGTAATATCATTCTTATTATCTTATATGTATGAAGAACTTTTAAGCAAAAAGCGGTGTCCGGCATATAAATCATTAAGCTTGCTAATTGAACTTAGTAAACATGACCATGTATGGTTGACAATCACATGCATATATAATTTGTATTATCTGTGAAGGCTAAGTAAACTTCATGATTAACCCACGAGATAGAGGTCCAATTTTATTATATTTAATTAATATGAAGCCTCCTTTATTTAGTTGATTAGTATACTAGATTGGCATATAAAAAATTCATATTTGAACAATAAATTGTCTCCATGCACACGCTTTTGCAAGCAGCAACAAGGAACATATGTGGAACTTTTTAAGCTCAGCTCCCTAGAATTTGAAAATTTTGATGTTGGGGGACTCATCATGAAGGTTCCTGGAAATAAATGGAAAAAATGTTGGTGACTGTGAAGAGAGAAGAACACACTCAAATGTTTGTCCTGTGTTTACCAGAATCACTGTAGTATCTTTCCTCTCTCTGCGGAGGACTGGGAGGACTGGCAGTGCTTAGGCCCGTTTGGCTGACCGGAAGCAGCGGAAGTGCAGGAAATAGTTATGAAATAGTTTCCAAAAAATTGTGATGGAAGTAAACCTAGAACTTACTTCCGATGTTTGTTTGTACTCCCTCCGTCCCACTTTAATACCCGTTTTAGCATTTTTCACGCTTATTAAGATGTTAAATTATGAGTACTTCAATTTACCGCAATACCCCTAATTATAGAGCCAAATACACAGAAACCAAGGAATGCATATGAGGTGCATTAGATTATAATGTAGGTTAAATTTGGTAATCGGCTGGTAAAGTTAGCTCAATTTTCAAAAAAACGGCTTGAATTGTGGGACAAAAGCAAGTTTTTAAAGCAACTATTAAAAAGGGACCAAGTGAGTAATATATTTTGAAGAAGTAAATAATGAAGTAGGTTCTTATGTTTTTTTTATTAAGAGAAATAAAAAAGAAAACTATTTTTTAATAATAAGAAATTATGATATTTTGGATGTATTAAAAAGAAGCAATAAACAATTAATAATTTTTCTCGTTCCTCGTGCTCCATGGCTTCCTCCAGTCCAAAACGAGAGGAAGAAAATTTTGAAAATAAGCATGCCATGTAGGATTCATCTCATTGATTGAAAGTAACTTCCAAGTCCGTCTTCCATGAAACAAACACTTGAAGTACCGAAAGCTGCTTTACTTTCGGTACTTTCATACTGTTTCATGTCAAACAAAAATGCCCTTGGTTCTGGGTGAAATTAATCCATGCTAGGGGCTTCTAAATTTTATTATTAGAATAGAATGTTAATTAGCTTTAACAAGGAGGAAGAATTTTATAAAACACCTTTGGCTTTTCATTGCATTAAAAATGCCATGACCCCACGTCCGGAAATGGTGATTCCCTCCAAGAAAAAACGAAGATATTTATGGTAGAAATGTAATATTCGGTTCAATGTGGTATGCTACAGGGCATTTTGGGGTTACTGTGTCCACTCGCGTTTTGCACAAGTTAAGAAAACCAACAGTTTAGATAACATAGCTGGCTCGTAGGGTTTTCATAGCAGTTTTAAAGCTCATTGACGTTATTTCAAAAACCTTAAAAAGACGATGGTGTTTTATAGATTTACCCTTACAAGAACATAATGATGGTTATAATTCCTTTTAAGATGGATCATGGAGGGACTTAATCTGCGATGACATGATCATAATTTTCTTAAGTGCTTTCTCTTTCTCCGATTCTCAATTTGAATGCAAGCGAGTGGGTGTGTTTGTTTGGAACTAAATTTTGCAGTTTTCAATTCCAAACATGTCATATAACGCAATAAAAGAAGTAGAATTTAAAAATTGGTCATGTGGATGCCCAACAAGTACAATAAAAAATATCTAATAAACATATGAGACAATTAATAGGTTGACCCAAAAGGAAGAGACGCCTCCCGTCCAACTTAAACTATATATATTGGGACGCGTTTTACCTCCGATCTGGTTCCAGGAACCATGGCTAACTAGCTCCAAACGCCAGTGGGTCCATAAATGGGAAAAAAAAGGAGGAAAAAATACTAAATAAAACATACAAAACATTTTCACTCCCTCATTTGTGTACAGAGCCAATCATATACACTGAATTAGGATGTTAATTGTTTTTCACATGCTCCTTCATGGGCATTATCATAAGTTTGTCTCTTTGATATTTCCAAAGGAAACATAGCAAGTACATGAATAGCAAAAGATTTGAGGACATTGTTAGGGCCCCTTCGTATCTAAACAGTCAACAATGTCATCCTGTGCATCATTCAGAATTGGCGGGGTCTTCTAATTATCATTTTGATGCCGATGGGACAATTGGAGGCATGGGCCGCTGCCCACTGTTTTTTTCTAAGCCCATTGAGGTTTCTGGGTTCTATATTGCTTAGATTTGAGCTTTGTTTAATGGGCTCAATTGATGCTCAATTCTGAATTAAAGGAGGGGAGTTTGTCCCAAGTTATTTCACAATCAAGAATTCAGAAACGAGATGAATGTCGTTTCGACAAAATTCAAGTCTATGGAAAATTCTGCCCATTTGATTTCTGAATCCATATGTAAATTAGGAGGATAACTTTAATGTTGGACGGATGTCGTGCGGTTACCGGCCAGTGGGCGTTAGCGGCCAGCGCCATCCAGACGGCAGTGCCCGTTGGCGGAAGGTCGGCTGACGAGGCCCGGTTGCGGACATCGGTGACTGGCCGTCGGTAGCGGTGACTGATCTGCTGGTGTCGGTGGCTGCCCGGTCGACTATAGTCACTGATCAGTGGGCAACAAGGGCTGAGACGGTCGGCAAATGGTGACGATCAACGACATAGACGACCGATTAGCAGTCAATGGTGGCACCGGAGACTACCGGAGGAAAGATGCCCACGTGACGACGACGTCCGGTAGAGGGCGTGTCGGGGGTTGCCGATTGGCGATAGCCGACCTGACGTTGGTAGCCGATCGGAGAGTGGAGACGGTGTCTCGGCAGCGATGATGTAGCTAGTCGGAAGGTGGTGGCGGACCATCGGCGGTCGGGCACTGTGACAGTTGTGGCGGGGACGGTGGTTGGCCAATGATGGGTGGAATTTTAAAGTTGATGGATTATCCTATCTTTGCACTATAACTTAAATGATTATTTAAAAATTATAATTCTAGCACAGTGAAATGCAAATTTTGGGCTAATAGTAACACTATTAAGTAAATACCAATTTAAAATAAATAGTGGGACTAACAATATATTTCAAATTCTAGATTTGGATTTTGAAATGACCTCAAACAAACACCCCTGTAACTAACACACGCGCGCGCGCGTGTGTGTAGGGTTACACACACATATCCGTGTGTGTGGGGTCTTATATTATGTACTTCGGAAGAAAATTGGTTATTGTCAGATGAGACAAGCGTTGCTTGACATGAAATTTGGTGTATCGACATATCAGACTATGAAGATCAAGATGATACTTGCCGATCGTCGAATCAAATGGTGGAGGGTGTACTTTTTAGAACACCTAACGAAAAAGCCTCATCGGGCATCTTTTCTATATTATTGTCATAAAACAAATAGATTGATAAAGATGGATGTAACGACCGTATACTCTAAATACGTAATAAAAACGTTTTATAGTTTTTTCCGAGGTCAAAACAATTATTTTATTGCATCTATTGGTATAAAACACTTTGAAAATATTTTTCCATGATTAAAATGAATTAATATGATTTTAGGTATTTTTATGAATTTTTAAGAATTTAAACGGAATTTTTATATCGAAGAGAAAAAAATTTAAACCGTAAAAGGAAACTAATTTGGACCAAATTTGGTTGCAAATGATAGAATAGATCAAAAAATATTTTCTAGAATTTTCCCTAATTTTTCTAATATTTCTAGCTATTTTAAATAATTTTTAAAAGCCAAAAACTAATTTTAAACATTTTTAAATATTAAAAACGAATTTTTATTAATTTTTTTGAGCGAGAAAGATTTTGGACCGTCCGATCTCGTAACCGACGGCCCTGATTGCACCGACGGTTTTTTCAAGAAAAATGAGAGAAAAATATCGGCGCTTTTGATTTGGACCGTTGGATAATATCGGCGTCTTTGATTTGGACCGTTGGATCAAAGATCCAACTGTCCAAATCAGCAGCGCCAGCGCCGAGCGGGGGCCCGCGTCAGATCATGAGCGACGCATAGGGGTCGTTGGATCTCATACGCGGACGGTGCGGATCTGACCGGCTCATACGGACGGCTCCTGTAACCGAGGGGAGGGGAATAATAGGGATTTTTTATCCCATAAATCTCTATAAATATCTTCGAGCTTGTAAAAATCCCTGAAAAGTATCCGCTGGACAAAAAATTCCTTAAAAAATTCCAGAGATTCTTTTTCGGGTCCTCTACACACTGGTTCCAGTCCCAGAGGCTAATCAATCATTTGCTTCAATATATAATTGTTCTCGTACAACCCGACATCTAACGACTTTCATTTTCCTAGTCTGTTTCAGGTAGGATCTCTCAACACTTGACCGTCCGTTATCTTTATTAGGCTATTGTGATGCTATGAAAATTTTCCCAGAGCATTTTAACGACATGTAACTGGTTAAATATATCTAACGTTTTATGCCGATTTTAACCATATAATTATCATAATTAAATATTGCACTTTGGCTGTTTTTTCTACACGATAAATTCACGGGGTAATGATCTATCCCATACCATGATTGAACATATTAAACTAAGCTGTTAAGCGACTACCATGACCCAGGAGAACTTTTACGTGAATAAATATAATTATTCTTCGGTTTTAAATAAAGGTTATTGATAAATTTTCCTAATTGTTGAAAACATGGAAAAATCATAGTAAATTTTTATATATTGATTATTTTTAAATAAAATTGATGATAAAATTGGAAAACCATATTTTCACTAAAATCTCTATTTCACAAAAACACTATTAACTCCTAAGAATTTATATTTTCATTATAATATCACGAACTTTGAAAAAATAGTATTTTCCTTAACATAACCTAAATTGTTCTAAGTGATATTTTTATTAAAATACAGCGAACCTTTCTGAATCATATTTTTTACTAAAATTCCACAAACTTGGTAGACTAATTATTTTATTAAAATAACATAACCTTTATAATAAAAAATAATTTTCGTTAATATACCATATAAATGTCATACTATTTTATAAAGAGATATTTTTTTTAAAATGCCACAATTTTTATTAAAAGAGAATTATCCTAAAGTACCATGGCACTTCATAAAACAATATTCTCCCTAAAATACCATGGTTTTTATATAAACAATAATTATGGAAAATACCATAGTCCGTTATAATCTAAGGTTTCTATAAAAGCCTATGTTTAGTTTACAAACTATAATGGAACGAGACAAACCCAACGGTCATGGAAGTCCATATTGACTGAGATATCATCTACTTGAATTCAAACTTTTGATATATCACACGACATGACCTATGATACGGTTAGGGATGGAATGCGCGAATCTAGATATGGAATACTATTACAAATGAAGATACTTGCGCGTAGGGTGATCAGTCCAATATACGGACGACTACTAACCCGATATTCGGGCGAATGATATGATACAATCCCACATACGGATAAAGACTAACCCGATAATTGAGCGAATGATATTACATGCTTAGATGATATACGCACTAACTCTAATTCGTAAAACATTTACACTGAATAAAACGGGGCTGGGTAGTTTGATTAGACAAGATAATATACGGACTCGGATTCCTCTATTATTCAATCAGATCCGGAAAAGTGGAACAGTACTATTCACTGTCGAAAACAGAGACGAACTGGGATGGATCGTCTTGCTTGAGTTTGGGGGCAGATACTATTTGGATTTATCTGTCCACCTCTCTGAAAATGCCAAGTTGATTTATGGCACCGTATATCGGAGGTTTGGACGGATGTGGCCGTTGTAGCAGACTTCGTCAGATTCTCCCTCGTTTATGAGGGGGTTTTGATTGTGGGGATGCTCTTCCCTGCAGGCGTAAGGCTCTGCAGTTAATTACGTTACCGCATCGCGATAACCACTTTCTCCTGCTCCGGAAGTTTATTTCGTGTCGTGTGTTAGTTTGTTTTATTTTGGGTTGCCCGTGGATTGTATACGGAGACTAATTTATGTCGTCGCCCGTAGGGCGTGAATTAGTCCAAATCCGTATATTTTTAGATTTGGGTTGATTTAAGGACCGTGTTCCCCGCCGAAACGCGGAGACGCGACCGCGCGGGTCTGTCTCGCCTGGATTTCGGGGCAGATGCTAATTGGTGCTATCCGTCCACCTCTCCGAAAATACCAAGTTGATTTATGGCATCATGTATCGAAGGTTTAAACGGATGCGGCCGATGTAGTAGACTTCGTCAGATTCCCCCTCGTTTGAATGGTTTTTGATTGTGGGGACGCTCTTCCCTGCAGGCGCAAACCCCTGCAGTTAATTACGCTACTGCATCGCGGTAACCACTTTCTCCTTCTCCAGATGGTCACTTCGTGTCGTGGGTGTTTGTTTTGTTTTTGGTTGCCCGTGGATTGTATACGGAGACTAATTTATGTTGTCGCTCGTAGGGCGTGGATTAGTCCAAATCCGTATCTTCTTAGATTTGGGTTTGGGGGTTGGGTTTAAGGATACGTTAGTCTCATTTAGGATACGTTAGTCTAATTTTAGACTAAGATCAACTTAACGGGGTCATTTAGATCCAACAAGAGAGCATTTGGACTCTATTGTTTAGTTTAGGGACATTGCGGTCGATTAGTTTAAGGACATTACGGTCCAGTGTTAGTTTAAGGACATCTCGGTCCGAGGTTAAGGACATCATAGTCCGTGAGTTTAAAGACATCACAGTCAAGGTTAAGGATATCATAGTCCATGAGTTTAAAGACCTCACAGTCAAGATTAATGACATCATAGTCCGTGAGTTTAAAGACCTCACAGTCAAGGTTACGGACATCATAGTCCATGGGCTTAAGGACCCCATAGTCCGTCGTTTAAAGACGTCATAGTCTATAAAGTTTAAGGACATCATAGTCCATGAGTTTAAGGATCCCATAGTCCATAGAATATTTGGTTGTCGGAACCCGTCACCTCTCTGAAGACGTTGAAGGATTACAACGACAAATATCAGAGGAGTAAAGAGATGTACCCTTGAACCAATTTTGGTTGAAAGATCTGTAATCCAATTTGGGGCTAAGATCTGTTAACATATTTATGAGCAGATGAGCTCAATTAATATGGGTGATGACTTATGGCCAATATTGGGCTAAGTCCAATCAGATTAAAATGTTTAACATTTTATTTTGGGATGTTGAGCCTTTATTTGGACTTGACCCTTTTAACAATGCCGAGCATTGATTTATATCTTGACAATGTCTTTATCTTTTATTGAATGCTGAGCATTCATCAGAGCTCTGGGCTTATTAAAGAACAATTTATGTTCTGTCGGCGCACAGCGCAATACGTGGTGCGCTGGGCGCTTTGCGCCAATCAAAAAGCGCAGTACGCTACTGTCAAGTAGCGCACATGTAAGGGACACGTGTCGCACTCAGCGCTAGGCGCTAGATGATGAGCGCATGATGCCAGTTTATGAGCACTGAGCGCTAATCCATGAGCGCATTGCACTTTCAATTTAGTGGCGCACACGTGAGTGACACGTGGTGCGCTTGGCGCTGAGCGCCAGCCCATGAGCGCAGTGCGCTATTTCAAAAAGCGCAAAGCGTAAGTTGTTAATTGGCGCATACGTGGTTGACACGTGGCGCATTTGGCGCTGAGCGCCGGTCCAAAGAGCGCAAGACGCGGTTCAAGAGCGCAAGGCGCATCTGATCAATTTTATGATCTGCGAAAAAAATTTATGTTCTTTTAAAAGAGACTTTGTCTCAAGATCTAAGAACAACAGTTCTTATTTTGCAGGAGATATTTCCAATCTCTTATGTTGATGAAAGGTTTTGCCTTTATAGATCCATAATCTGTTAGAAGAATTATGTTCTTCTTCTTTTATTTTATGATGAGATCTTTTGATATCTTTGTGAAAGACTTTTTGTTTTTGTAGATCTATGATCTGTTTAAAGAAATGAATTCTTCTTTCTTAATCATGAGATGATTTCATCTCTGTGTTCATCATCCTTCATTCTTACCTTGAAGAAAAATCTTCTTGCAAGAGCTTGCTCTTTTTCTTTAAGTTGCAAAGTTTAGGGGGGGTTCTCTGTGCAAGACTTGAAGTCTTGGAGCCTTTATATAGAGCAAGCTGATTTGTTGAATCAGTTAAAGAGATCTTTCTCTGATTGATTTGGGGATATTTCCCCACCATTAGATCTTTGATCGTAGGGCTTCTGTTTTACAGAAGGCAATCTTCTTGTTTTTAACAAGATTGAAAAATCTTTTCATAACAGAATTTAATTCTGATTAATTAATGATTTATCATTATTATTAGATCTTCGATCTAACGGTGGGGAGTTTTTTTTTAATTCCAGCGCTAGCGCACCCGTGCTTTGCACGTAGTGCGCTGCTTAGAGCGCAGCGCACCTAACGCTAGCGCACCTGTTGTTGGGGTAAAAATTCACACCCCCGTTGACCGAGTCAAAGTCAAGGTCAACCCCAAGTCAGGTGGGCCCAAGCCCAGGTCAAGCGGGCCCATGCCCAAGTCGAGCCCGCGACCAGCCTCCTCCATGCTAAAATATGGATCATGTAATAATTAATTTTTATGTAATTTTTTTATGCATGAATGTAAACAAAATGGGCATTAAAGCCAAATTTTTGTAAAGCCCATGGCTTATGTGCAAAAAGAAATGGCACATGAGCCATGGGATAGGCAAAATGTCATTTTTGTGAAGCCCAAGGGGCTGTATGTAAATATGTAAGCCTATAAAAGGCAACATGATGATGAATAAAGCAACACTTTTCATTCCCCCAAAAACTAGGGTTCTTTATGCCTCCTGCTCCTTCTCCAAGGTTCCAAAAACCTTCTTCTTTCTTTTGAATTAAATCAAGAGTTTTACTCTTCCTTTTTCAAAACTAAATAGTTTTCCACCACAAAACCCACAAAGGGGAACTTGGATCTGTCATCAGATCTTAAAAAGGAGAGATTTTGAGATTTCACATCTCTTGATCTTCAAGATCCAGCAAGCAACAGGAGGAAGAAGAAGAACCACTCCCATTAAACCCAGAACACATTCAGGAGCCCGACTCCTCTCTGATTTCTCTTTGAGAAATCTTTTTTTTTTCAGGCTAAAAGCCTCTTGTCCTCTCCAGCGCGCAGCGCAAGTGCGCAAAACGCCCGCGTGACGACACGTGGCGCGCGCGCTTGCGCACCTGCGCAAAGCGCCCGCGTGCCGACACGTGGCACGCGCGCGCGTTTGCGCACCTGCGCGCTTGCGCAAGCGCGCAAAGCGCCCGCGTGCCGACACGTGGCGCGCGCGCTTGCGCACCTGCGCGCTTGCGCAAGCGCGCAAACCGCCCGCGTGCCGACACGTGGCGCGCGCGCTTGCGCACCTGCGCGCAGCGCTCATGCGCAAAGCGCCCACGTGCCGACACGTGGCGCGCTTGCGCCTGAGCGCACAGCACCTACGCGCACAGCGCCCAAGGTGCTGCCCCACGCATCCTTTGGATGCCTTTTCCCCTTTATTTATATATATATGTATATATATACATCTGTATACAAATGTACACATACACATACTCCGCAACATTCTCCCCCTCAAAAATTTTTTTCGGGCCGGGGCGCTGCCCCGAACCCCGCAAGGGGGCTGCTAGCCCCCTTGACCCCCAGCCCGCTATCCGGGTAGCGGGACCCCCGTAAAAACTCTGCGTGGCTCCCGATATATCCAAAACCCCCCTTTCAAAACAAAACACACGTACACTGCACATTGAGTTCGCATGACCAGTTTAACCCGTTAATCGGAGGTTCCCCCGCCCCAAAGGCGAGGGGTAATTAACGGCAGCTTAGTCCGCGGCTGCCGGAGATTCGGATCCCCACAATCATTAAACCCCCGCCTACCCTAGGCAGGGGGAATCTGTAGTATACGCCTGACAAGCGCGCGCGTATTCCCATCTCACTGGGGTGACGAAAAACACCCTACACCTGTGTCTTACACATGGTGCGCTGCTCAGAGCGTAGCGGACCTAGCGCTAGCGCATCCGTGTCTTACATGCGGGTGCTGCTTTAGGGCGCGGCGCACTTGGCGCTGCATCTGAAGCGTTGCTTTAATTTGAAATTTAAATTTCAAACAGAGTTTTGCTCTGATTGGGGGAAACAAATGCCCCCCCCCACCGTTGCGCTCACGTGGCCCACATGTGAGTGCAGCGGTAGCAGCATCTGCGCCCTCGGATCTACTAAGAAGTTGAAACGGCATTCATTTCCTATAAATCGGACCTTTGGTCCTTTAGATGATTCTGTTCATCTTCTTCTTATTTTCTGAGAATTTTTATTCTCCCACAGAGCATAGCTTTTCATCTTAAGAAATTTTTAAAGTCAAAACCCTGCCAAAACTTAGGTAAAGATTAATTCTTTTTAAAGTTCTAGGGTTCTACCCATTAACAGAGCCTTGCTCTTCATAGATCTTTGATATAAAGAAAACCCTTTTAGGGCTTCATTAACAGAACTTTTGCTCTCTTCAAATCATGATGAACTCTTAAGAGTTTGTTCATGGATCTTGAAGATCTTGGAATTTTAATTCATATATATAAAAAATTGATTTCAATTTTTCTGATGGGTTTTTCCATCATCTTTATAGAGCCAGGCTCTTGAGAAATTTTTATTCCTTCATGATCAGAGTTTGACAAGTGTCACTCTGTCACAGAGCACTGCTCTCAAAGGGAGATTTACTCCTCTGCCCGAAAGATCTCTCATTTAATGAGAATTTTCTCATTTAATCAACAGTCTCATCAGATGATGAGGCTGTTTTATTAATGATGAACTGTCATCCAGATTTTGTGGGCCCCCTTTGGTCCCTCTTCACTGCATTGCAGTGTGGTACAAATTCTAAAGTACCAAGTGTCAGAATTTAAATTAAATTATCGTACTGAAAGTTGACTTTTGTCCCTTTTTTTGGCGCAGGCGACATGTCTTTCGATCTCTTTTTCCCGTTTGTTCGTTCAGAGGGAGGATTCTTTGGAGCGCCTGTTAACCGGGAAGTCTTAGTATTGATCAAAGATCATGCTCCGGAACATAAGAATCTTCACCTCTGGGGGACATGGTATAATCAGATTATTAAGGGTCGGCAGAGCTTTTCGTGCGCGGTACCCTCAGAGCCCATCATGGCGATCTATTACGCCGACCCACCCCCGGTGAACTATACCGTGGAAGAAGTCAACTGGACTTCGGGAGGTTTTCTTCAGCCTGCCATGGCTTCGATACCCGTTCAGCCTCCAATGGCTTTGGATACTCTGGGGCGACGTATTTGTCAGGGCGAAGCGCGACCGTGGGGACAACCATATATGATCGGTCTAATTCCTCGTCATCCAGCTGGCTATCTGCAATGGGCCCGCTATATTTTGTCAGCGAAGAAGTCGTAGTTGTTGAGGCTTGGGTTGTATCCCGCCATTTATGCTTCTCTCTTCCAGTATTCTACGCCTCCTGCCTGGTGGGTCAAGGCCTTTCTGGAGCAGTGGAATATTCCTACTCACACCTTCCTTTCGCTGGACCGAGAAGTATCAATTTCTTTAGAGGAATTTGCAGAAGTTTCTGGCTTGCCGGTTATGGGGGAGCACTACGAGGAACCGCTTCCTACAGATGAATACATTTTTGGTGCCAAGTCAGTGATGACAAGCCTCACCCCGGAGAACGCCATTCAACACCAGTTCCCTAGCTTAATCAAAGTGTTGAATATTTATGAGGGCCTTTTTCTCGAATCTGGGAGCCGCGGGGTTACTTTCGAGGATTTCATTGCTCGTTTTCTCCATCCGGAATTCCTCTCGAAGGGTGCTGCTAAATTCGCCAAACTTGACAACCCTTTCGGTTTAGGGTTAAACAACTTCCCAAAGGTGGAGGCAGATCAAAAGAGTTTCTTCCTTCCCAACACTCCAGTTGTTCTTTTTGCGGAGATCGCAGTCCCTGGGATTGATGAGGAAACGTTCTTCTTGTGGTTTCTTGGGCTATGGCTGAGCTGGTTTGCGCTCCCGATGCACCCTCGCCGTATGAGGCCGTCTGTCTTCTATCCGGCTCACCGAATGATTATTGGGGTGAAAGTGGCTGTCGGGGTCGCCGGGTTAGCTCATATGTATTACAGCCTCAGCCAAGCGGCGGATACTGCCGAACCCAGAGTGCAGCATGTGAACTTCTCGATGCATTACTTCATGTCATGGCTCGAGCTACATGCACTTGGCGTTTTCGGCATCCATAAGAGGCCGTCCTTCTACGACAGGTGCGGCTTCCCCCGGATCATGCGATTAGTCGATGCATCTATTATAAATCCGTCACCGCGGGAAGCCAGAGGTTTTCTCCTTCGTCCTCACACTGTTGGAGGTGGCATGACTTTCACCGACAAGATCCTGACTTTCGGCAAAGAGTCCGCGACAGCGGTGCAGCTATTGCGGGACATTTTTAAAGATGGAGCCTCTATTTTGAAAGCTCGGGAAATCGTTCATTTATATTCCATTAGACTGGGCTTTCTAGTGTTTAGGCAAAATGATGTGGCGTTATTCATGAGATACAATCCGCACCGTTTCGCCCAGCAGCTGAGCTACAGTCAGGGAGTCCCGCTTGAGGCTTTTTTGTTATAACCTGCTGTCACTAAAGAGGGAATGCGAAACGCGCTGCATCATTTCATGCGCATGAACATGGGATCCAACTTCTTTATCAGCGAACCGAGCTGTGTCCCGAAGGCCCTTAGTGTGTATGTGGCGTGGTACCAGCATTCAATAGGCGCCGTTATCAGGGAGGAGAAGCGACTGTTGCTCGATCGCAAAGGTGCACCCCCTGCCGGTGATCGAAACGTCCCTCTGAAGCGACGGACCATTGTCCCGCCGCCCTTAAGAGAAGCTGCCATGATTGAAGTCCCGCATGACAGGCCCGAGCTACCGATACCCCGGGCTCCTGTAGAAAAGGTGACTGTAGCTTCCCCCGATTCTGGCGTAGTTTCGGATATCGGGACTCGTCACCCCAAGGTGCCCGCTAAACGTAAACTTGTGCTTGCGGCGACCGGAGCTCGCTCGCAGAAGAGGAAGAAGAATTTGATCCTCTCTGCCGACGTTGCATTTGGTCAGGAGCCTCATGCTCCTTATAGTGAGGGCTTGGGCGAATATGGGACCAATGAGGGTCTATTCATAGCGCCGGACGATACTGATCTGGAGGCTGCTATTGCAGCTTCTGTGCGATCAGCAACCCACAAAGCGAGACTGGCCATCCTCGCGCAATCAAGTAAATATCAGCCGTACTTTCTGTCATTGCATTATATTTTATTATCATGTTTTAACTGACACTTTTCCTTCTTTAACAGGCATTTCCACCGAAGAGGCTCTCGTGGCTTCCCTTAGAACCTTTGAGGAGGAGGAGAGGATTCGCGCTTCGTTGGGAGTTGGTATATCTCGGCTTATTGCGTCTTCGTTCTCCTTTCTTATGGACAATCTGACCCCCTCCTTATCTTATCGCAGGGACTACAATGCCAATCCCGCAAGGTGATGCGGAGATACATCCAGGGCCAGCCATCGAAGTCCCGGCCTCTTCAGCACTGCCGAAAGAGGCCTTACTCAAACGACCGATGACGGATGCCGTAACGGCTCCAGAGGTAACCCTTGGCGCGGACAATGACGTCCTATTGATGGAGGCTTCTAGAAGATCCGCTCTCATGGCCCGAGCGGAAAGGAAGAGTAGAATGCGCGCGGCAAGGGAGCGTAGTGGCACCTTGGCCGCGGGTGCAGGTTCGAGCGCTGCTACCCCTGCCCCTACTCCTTCAGAGGATATTTCGGCTACCTTGTCCACCGCCCACAGACAGGCAGCACGTGCTGCTCGGGAAGCAATAAGAAAACCGACTCAAGGTAACGTGATATTGGGTCCTTTTGTTAAAGTTTTAATTTTCAGGTTCTCATATATCCTATCTTGCAAGGCCGAGTCTTGCCGAGGAGGTGGTGGGTGTCGTGGCGGCAACCACCGAGCCTGAGGTAGCGGTAGGTGAGACGGCTACAATCATCGAGCCCGAGGTAGTGGTAGGTGAGATGGCTACAATCGCCGAGCCCGAGGTAGCCGCTCCTTCTCAAGAGTCGGGCACTGCTCCAATCGTCATTCTTTCCGCCTGCGGTTCTCTACCATCTCCTGGCGTCGCCAGCGTTACGACGGCTCTCATAGAGTCAGGGGATGAAGCGACGGGAGGCGAGACCATTTAGGATCTTTTCTTGATTACCAGCGTTGTGATGGCAGTCAGACTAGTGGGGGCTGGGTAGTCTATAAGCACATCCTATACAGGTCCCTAGTCTTAGGATTATCGAGACGGGGCATCGATACTCCAGAGTAGACTAGTGTATACGCTTCTCATCCCAGCAGGGGAGATGGTCCGTCCCCCAGCCATTAGTACGTCGTACTGGAGATAGTATGTAGGTGCTCATTAGGTTATGAGTATACTGGACAGGACTCGTCGGGAACTGTTGGTGGGTATTATACCTATCGCCGGGTAGCAGTTCCTAGGTGACATGAGTACAGCTTAGTCCGTCGACTTGACACTGCTACTTCACCTCGAGTGTGTTCCCACTGTACTTTGATTACTACCCTACCACGGCTCAAAGGAGTCATGCAAATAGGTAGTAGTTGGGTGCAGTCCCGAAGCACTTGGAGGCAGTGGCGGTTAGATAGGATTCGTCTCTTCCGGTATTGGGGTTGATATCGCGCTGTGTTTGGAGAGCCATTACACAAAGTCCTTAGCCAGGGCAAGCGAGATTTACTGGTAGTTATTCCAGTAGTTTCTCATGGTGTTTTGGGGTCTGACGATTACCGCCCCGTAGGCCCGATATACGATACTCTTAGACAAACAGACCGGACTGTACGGAGATTGTCACATACATGCTCAGCAGGAGTTCGGATGAGTTTGCTCATCGGCCTTCTTATCGACAGATACCTGGGTAACCGTTACATGCAGCTAGTACCGCTTGCGGCTTGTGGTTAAACCCACTGCCAGTGTACTGTCGAGTGTTTAGAGTCCTACATAGAGGGTTTCCCTGCATCGGGCGAAAGATGTAGATGCCGTATGGTTTTACAGCATGGCCGTATGGTTTTACAGCAGGGCTTCGATCACGTACGTGTACTTGTGCGTGTATGATGTTCGGACGGATAATACTAGTAGGTTTTGGTTTAAGCTGGATCCTAGTATTGTATTGATGGATTTATTTCGTCTCTCTGTATTCGTATTCTTTGAAATGCGGATACATGTATGTATATACAGATGATGAGCATTCTCGTAATTTAGTAATCGGCTGGTAAAGTTAGCTCAATTTTAAAAAACGGTTAGAATTGTGAGGCAAAAATAAGTTTTTAAAACGACTACTAAAAAGGGACAAAGTGAGTAATATATTTTGAAGAAGTAAGTAAATAATGAAGTAGGTTCTTATGTTTGTTTATTAAGAGAAATAAAAAAGAAAATTATTTTTTAATAATAAGAAATTATGATATTTTGGATGTATTAAAGAGAAGTAATAAACAATTAATAATTTTTCTAATTCCTTGTGCTCCATGGCTTCTTCCAGTCCAAAACGAGGGGAAGAAAATTTTGAAAATAAGCATGCCATGTAGGATTCATCTCATCGATTGGAAATAACTTCCAAGTTCGTCTTCTATCAAACAAACACTTGAGTACCGAAAGTTGCTTTACTTCCGGTACTTTCATACTGTTTTATATCAAACATAAATGCCCTTGGTTCTGGGTGAAATTAATCCATGCCAGGGGCTTCTAAATTTTATTATTAGAATAGAATGTTAATTAGCTTTAACAAGGAGGAAGAATTTTATAAAACACCTTTGGCTTTTCATAGCTTTAAAAATGCCATGACCCCACGTCCGGAAACGGTGATTCCCTCCAAGAAAAAACGAAGATATTTATGGTAGAAATGTAACATTCAGTTCAATGTGGTGTACTACTAGGCATTTTGGGTTACTGTGTCCACTCGTGTTTTGCACAAGTTAAGAAAACCAACAGTTTAGATAACATAGCTGGCTCGTAGGGTTTTCATAGCAGTTTTAAAGCTCATTGACGTTATTTCAAAAACTGGGCGATGGTGTTGTATAGATTTACCCTTACAAGAACATAATCATGGTTATAATTCCTTTTAAGATGGATCATGGAGGGACTTAATCTGCGATGACATGATCATAATTTTCTTGAGTGCTTTCTCTTTCTCCGATTCTCAATTCAAATGCAAGCGAGTGGGTGTGTCTGTTTGGAACTAAATTTTGCAGTTTTCAATTCCAATCATGTCATATAACGCAATAAAAGAAGTAGAATTTAAAAATTGGTCATGTGGATGCAGAACAAGTACAATAAAAAATATTTAATAAACAAACGAGACAATTAATAGATTGACCCAAAAGGAAGAGATGCCTCCCGTCCAACTTAAACTATATATATTGGGACATGTCCTCTGTTTTACCTCCAATCTGGTTCTAGGAACCATGACTAACTAGCTCCAAACGCCAGTGGGTCCATAAATGGGAAAAAAAAGTAGGGAAAAAATACTAAATAAAACATACTAAACATTTTCACTCCCTCATTTGTGTACAGAGCCGATCATATACACTGAATTAGGATGTTAATTGTTTTTCACATGCTCCTTCATGGGCATTATCATAAGTTTGTCTCTTTGATATTTCCAAAGGAAACATAGCAAGTACATGAATAGCAAAAGATTTGAGGACATTGTTAGGGCCCCTTCGTATCTAAACAGTCAACAATGTCATCCTGTGCATCATTCAGAATTGGCGGGGTCTTCTAATTATCATTTTGATGCCGATGGGACAATTGGAGGCATGGGCCGCTGCCCACTGTTTTTTTCCTAAGCCCATTGAGGTTTCTGGGTTTTAGCTTTGTTGAATGGGCCTCAATATCTAGAGATACTCAATTCTGAATTAAACGAGGGGAGTTGGTCCCAAGTTATTTCACAATCAAGAATTCAGAAACGAGATGAATGTCGTTTTGACAAAATTCAAGTCTATGGAAAATTCTGCCCATTTGATTTCTGAATCCATATGTAAATTTGGAAGATAACTTTAAATGTTGGACGGATGTCGTGCGGTTACCGGCCAGTGGGCGTTAGCGGCCAGCGCCATCCAGACGGCAGTGCCCGTCGGCGGAAGGTCGGCTGACGAGGCCCGGTTGCGGACATCGGTGACTGGCCGTCGGTAGCGGTGACTGATCTGCTGGTGTCGGCGGCTGCCCGGTCGACTATAGTCACTGATCAGTGGGCAACAAGGGCTGAGACGGTCGGCAAATGGTGACGATCAACGACATTGACGACCGATTAGCAGTCAATGGTGGCAACGGTGACTACCGGTGGAAAGATGCCCACGTGACGACGTCGTCCAGTAGAGGGCATGCCGGGGGTTGCCGATTGGCGACCGCCGACCTGACGTTGGCAGCCGATCGGAGAGTGGAGACGGTGTCTCGGCAGCGATGATGTAGCTAGTCGGAAGGTGGTGGCGGACCATCAGCGGTCGGCCACGGTGACAGTTGTGGCGGGGACGGTGGTTGGCCAATGATGGGTGGAATTTTAAAGTTGATGGATTATCCTATCTTTGCACTATAACTTAAATGATTATTTTAAAATTATAATTCTAGCATAGTGAAATGCAAATTTTGGGCTAACACTATTAATAATAGTAAATCCCAATTTAAAATAAATAGCGGGACTAACAAGATATTTCAAATTCTAGATTTGGATTTTGAAATGACCTCAAACAAACACCCTTATAACACGCGCGCGCGCGGGGGTGTGTGTGTTGGGTTACACACACATATCCATGTGTGTGTGGTCTTATATTATGTACTAAGGAAGAAAATTGGTTATTGTCAGGTGACACAAGCGCTGCTTGACATAAAATTTGGTGTATCGACATATCAGACTATGAAGATCAAGATGGAACGTGCCAATCGTCGAATAAAATGATGGAGGGTGTACTTTTTTTTAGGACACCTAACGAAAAAGCCGCATAGGGCATCTTTTATATATTATTCTCATAAAACAAATAGATTGATAAAGATGGATGTAACGACCGTGTACTCTAAATACGTAATAAAAACGTTTTATAATTTTTTCCGATGCCAAAACAATTATTTTATTGCATCTATTGGTATAAAACACTTTGAAAATATTTTTCAATGATTAAAATGAATTAATATGATTTTAGGTATTTTTATGAATTTTTGGGAATTTTTAAGAATTTAAACGGAATTTTTGTATCGAAGAGAAAAAAATTTTAAACCGTAAAAGGAAACTAATTTGGACCAAATTTGGTTGCAAATGATAGAAGAGATCAAAAAATATTTTCTAGAATTTTCCATAATTTTCCTAATATTTCTAGCTATTTTAAATAATTTTTAAAAGCCAAAAACTAATTTTAAACATTTTTAAATATTAAAAACGAATTTTTATTAATTTTTATGAGTGAGAACGATTTTGGACCGTCCGATCTCGTAACCGACGGCCCTGATTGCACCGACAGTTTTTTCAAGAAAAATGAGAGAAAAATATCGGCGCTTTTGATTTGGACCGTTGGATAATATCGGCGTCTTTGATTTGGACCGTTGGATCAAAGATCTAACTGTCCAAATCAGTAGCGCCAGCGCAGAGCGGTGGCCCGCGCCAGATCATGAGCGACCATGAGGGTCGTTGGATCTCATACGCGGACGGTGCGGATCTGACCGGCTCGTACAGACGGCTTCTGTAACCAATGGGAGGGGAATAATAGGGATTTTTTTATCCCATAAATCTCTATAAATATTTTCGAGCTTGTAAAAATCCCTGAAAAGTATCCGCTGGACAAAAAATTCCCAAAAAAATTCCAAAGATTCCTTTTCGAGTCCTCTATACACTGGTTCCAGTTCCATAGGCTAATCAATCATTTGCTTCAATATATAATTGTTCTCGTACAACCTGACATCCAACGACTTTCATTTTCCTAGCTTGTTTAAGCTAGGATCTCTCAACACTTGACCCTCCGTTATCTTTATTCGGCTATTGTGATGCTATGAAATTTTTCCCAGAGAATTTTAGCGACATGTAACTGGTTAAATATATATAACGTTTTATGCCGATTTTAACCATATAATTATCATAATTAAATATTGCACTTTGGCCGTTTTTTCTACACGATAAATTCACGGGGTAATGACCTATCTCCATACCATGATTGGACATATTAAACTAAGCTGTTAAGCGACTATCATGACCCGGGGGAACTTTTACGTGAATAAATATAATTGTTCTTCGGTTTTAAATAAAGGTTATCGATAAATTTTCCTAATTGTTGAAAACATGGAAAAATTATAGTAAATTTTTATATATTGATTATTTTTAAATAAAATTGATGGTAAACTTGGAAAACCATATTTTCACTAAAATCGCTATTTCACAAAAACACCATTAACTCTTAAGAATTTATATTTTCATTATAATATCACGAATTTTGAAAAAATAGTATTTTCCTTAAAATAACCTAAACTGTTCTAAGTGATATTTTTATTAAAATACAGCGAACCTTTCTGAATCATATTTTTTACTAAAATGCCACAAACTTGGTAGACTAATTATTTTATTAAAATAACATAACCTTTATAATAAAAAACAATTTTCGTTAATATACCATATAAATGTCATACTCTTTTATAAAGAGATTTTTATTAAAATGCCACAATTTTTATTAAAAGAGAATTATCCTAAAGTACCATGGCACTTTATAAAACAATATTTCCCCCTAAAATACCATGGTTTTTATATAAACAATAATTATGGACCATAGTCCATTATAATCTAAGGTTTCTATAAAATCCTATGTTTAGTTTACAAACTATAATGGAATGAGACAAACCCAACGGTCATAGAAGTCCATATCGACTGAGATATCATCTGCTTGGATTCAAACTTTTGATACATCACACGACATGACCTATGATACGGTTAGGGATGGAATGCGCGAATCTAGATATGGAATACTATTACAAATGAAGATACTTGCACGTAGGGTGATCAGTCTAATATACAGACGACTACTAACCCGATATTCGGGCGAATGATATGATACAATCCCACATATGGATGAAGACTTACCCGATATTTGGGCAAATGATATTACATGCTTAGATGATATACACACTAACTCTAATTCGTAAAACCTTTCACTGAATAAAATGGGGCTGGGTAGTTTGATTAGACAAGATAATATACGGACTCGGATTCCCCTATTACTCAATCAGATCCGGGAAAGTGGAACAGTACTGTTCACTGTCGAAAACAGAGACGAACTGGGATGTATCGTCTTGCCTGAGTCTGGGGGCAGATGCTATTTGGATTTATCCGTCCACCTCTCTGAAGATGCCAAGTTGATTTATGACACCGTATATCGGAGGTTTGGACGGATGTGGCCGTTGTAACAGACTTCGTCAGATTCTCCCTCGTTTATGAGAGGTTTTTGATTGTGGGGATGCTCTTCCCTGCAGGTGCAAGCCCCTGCAGTTAATTACGTTACCGCATCGCGATAACCACTTTCTCCTACTCCGGAAGTTCATTTCGTGTCGTGTGTTAGTTTGTTTTATTTTGGGTTGTCCGTGGATTGTATATGAAGACTAATTTATGTCGTCGCCCTTAGGGCGTGAATTAATCCAAATCCGTATATTTTTAGATTTGGGTTGATTTAAGAACCATTAATCTGGTTTGAGATTAAGATCGACTTAAACATATGAGTATTTAGGCTTGATTATTTTAGTTTAAGGACATTACGGTCCTGTTTCCCCCAATCAGAGCAAAACTCTGTTCAAGTTTTCAAAATTTGAAATAAGCAATGTTTCATAAGAGCACCAGCACTCTGAGGCAGTGCTCACGTGCAAAATACGAGTGCGCTAGCGCAAAAGGCGCTAGCGCTCTGAAGCAGCGCACACGTGCAAAGCACGAGTGCGCTCGCGCAAAGAGCGCCAGCGCTCACGTGCAAAGCACGAGTGCGCTGGCGCTGGAACTAAATGTTCCCCACCGTCAGATCAAAGATCCAATAAAAATGATAAATCATCAATTGACCAGAATGAAATTCTGTTAAGGAAAGATTTCTCAAAATCTTTCCAAACAAAAAGATTGTGCTCTGTAAATCAGAGCACCGTTGGATCAATGATCCAATGGTGATTAAAAAATCACCAAAGTACAGAATAAATTCTATATGGGAAAATATTTCCCAATCTTGTTAAAAATAAGAAGATTGATTTCTGTAAATCAGAAGCCCTTAGATCAAAAATCCAACGATGGGGAAATCCCCAAATCAATCGGAGAACCGATCTCCTTAACCGATTGAACAAATCAGCTTGCCCTATATAAAGGCCCAAGGCTTCAAGTCTCATATAGAGGAACCCCCTATAAACTTTGAAAAAATTCAAAGACAAAGAGCAAGCTCTCGAAGAAGAAGAATTTCCTCAAGGTAAATAAACAGAGAGATGAAATCATCTCATATTAAAAGAAGAATTTACTTCTTTTCTAAAATCATAGATCTATAAGACCAAGGTCTTTAAAAAAAAGAGATCAAAGTACCTCATCACAAAGAATAAGAAGAAGAACATAATTCTTTTCACAGATCATAGATCTATAAGACTAAGGTCTTTTTACAAAAGAGATCATGAACATCTCATTATAAAAAGGGGGGAGAATAATTCAGTTCTCTTAGGATCACAGATCCATAAAGGCAAAACCTTTCACCAAAATAAGATATTAAAATATCTCATATAAAATAAGAACTTTGTTCTTAGAACCTTGAGACAAAGTCTCTTATAAGAGAGAATTTAATTCTCAGAGTGCAGAACTGATCAAAGTTGCATAAAAAAAGAGCCTTAGCGCTCCAATTTAAAAGGAGCAGCGCTCCACATCTAGCGCAAAGCGCTGCAGAGCCTTAGCGCTCCTAATTTAAAAGAGCCTTAGCGCTCCTAATCTAAAAGAAGTGCACTGCGCTCAAGACTGGTGCACAGCGCCAAGCGCGCCACGTGCTGCTCACGTGTGTGCAATTTAACTGAAGAGCCTTAGCGCTCCTAATTTAAAAGGGCTTCAACGCTCCACGTCTAGCGCAAAGCGCTGCAGAGCCTCAGTGCTCCTAATTTAAAAGAGCCTTAGCACTCCAAATTTAAAGAAGCGCTCTGCGCTCAAGACTGGCGCACAACGCCAAGCGCGCCACGTGCTCCTCACGTGTGCGCTACTTAACAGAAGCGCCTCAGCGCTCCAAATATAGCGCACAGCGCCGCAGCGCCTCAGCGCTCCAAAATAGCGCACCGCGCTCATTAAATGGCGCTAGCGCCAAGTGCGCCACGTGTTCCTCACGCGTGCGCTGATAGAACATAAACTGTTCTTTAAATAAAGCCCTAGAGCTATGATGAATGCTCAGCATTCAATAAATGACAGAAAGACTGTCAGAACCCAAATCAATGCTCAGCATTGTCAAATGTCTAACATTTTAATTGAATGGGCCGAGCCCAAAGTGGCTTCAAAACCCTCATTCAGATTAATTGAACCCATATGCTCATAAATCTCAGATCTTAGTCCCAATTGGACTACAGATCTCCCAACCAAAATTGGTTCAAGGGTACATCTCTTCACTCCTCTGATATTTGTCGTTGTAATCCTTTAACGTCTTCAGAGAGGTGACGGGTCCCGACAACCAGATGTTCCATGGACTGTGGGGTCCTTAAACCCATGGACTATGATGTCCTTAACCTCGGACTGTGGGGTCCTTAAACCCATGGACTATGATGTCCTTAACCTTTACAGACTAAGATGTCTTTAAACTGGACCGCAAAGTCCCTAAACTAAAACAATAGAGCCCAAATGCTCTTTTGTTGGATCTAAATGATTCTGTTAAGTTGATCTTAGTCTAAAAATTAGACTAACGTATCTCTAACAAACGTTTAAGTTGATCTTAGTCTCAAATAAGACTAACGCATCCTTAAACACAAACCCAAATCTAAGAAAATACGGATTTGGAATAATCCACGCCCTATGGGCGACAACATAAATTAGTCTTCGTATACAATCCACGGGCAACCAAAAATAAAACAAACACCCACGACATGAAGTGACAATCTGGAGAAGGAGAAAGTGGTTACCGTGATGCGGTAGCGTAATTAACTGCAGGGGCTTGCGCCTGCAGGGAAGAGGGTCCCCACAATAAAAAAACCCTCAACGAGGGGGAATCTGACGAAGTCTGCTACATCGGCCGCATCCATTTAAACCTTCGATGCATGGTGTCATAAATCAACTTGGCATCTTCGTAGAGGTGGACGGATAGCACCAAATAGCAACCCCTCGAAATTCAGGCAAGACGATCTTACGCGATTTCGTCTCTGTTTTTCGACGGAGAACAGATTCTGGCATGCCCGGTGGGACCTTTTCCTCTTTCCACTCCACACTTCGTGTGTCGTGTTTCGCGAACGAATCGCGGTTTTCTATGGTTGCCTTTGGATTCGAGGTACTAAGATTTGGTGTCTTGCTCCCGTGCAGATCAATGGCTTCCAACTCCACAAACTGCAACAACGACAACAACTCCCACTCCGTCCTTGCTGGAGGAGTGACCTATGGGCCTCAAGCGACCTCCCTTTTTACGATGCCAGTGGAACAGGTGACCCAAACCACCACTGGGCTATTCTTCGGGACTATGATCCCACCAACAAGCTTCAACGCCCCATTGTCAACGCAGGAGGCTCTAAAGAAGCCGGTCTTTGATCGGCTTACCACTACCGCGGCCCCTCTCAACGGGTCGCCCAAGTCTAGTGCCTTAGTTTTCAACAGGCTGGGTCAAAGCTCAAGTGGGCCCGCAAAGAGGCTCGCAATACCAGAGAAGGACACTCCAACTCCTGTTACAGTTGAGGTCGTCCAAGCTGCTCTCCTTACTCGAAGGTCGGTTTTCGACAGGTTGATCATTCCCTCTCAACGGACGTCAGTCTTCGATAGGCTAGCGCCAATAATAGCCTCTCCTCAAAGCAGGGGGCATGAGAAAGATGATCCAACAATGGAGGTGGTCCCGGCCGTTCGCCATGCTCGACGTCGCCACTGGCGCCGAGTGAGGAAAGCTGGGGACAGCTCTCCTTCAGGACTCACCCCGCCAGCTCCAACGATGGAAGTTGATACTGCTGTTCCAACTGGGAACAACTTCGAACCACTCAAGAGGGTGCGCAAGAACTCTCCGACGGCCGTGCTGAAGAGATCTCCTCCACCTGTGGAGAGCTCTACAAAGGCGAAGCTGGAGCAGCCCCCTCAGCGGCTGTCCTCCAAAATTCACAAGGTCTGGCGACAGGTCCAAGACTCCGTAATTGATCAAGACTACCCCCGCCGACAGAAAAAGATGAAAGTTCGGCGAGAAGGGGATCACCCTGTCAAGCCACAGAAGGTGTCATCTGTTTGGGTGCCCGTTGCAACGGCTCCCTCAACTTCGACCGCCCAGAAAAGAAGGAGGCCGGAGAAGATCCCTGCGTCTTTGGCAAATCGCAAGGACACTGAATCTAAACGCCCTAAGTCTGGGGGCACGGTGGTGCATACTGTTTATATGGCTTCCGGAAACGAGGATAGCCGTATCTCTATGGGTCACCGACCACTTACACGGTCTGTGACTAAGGCTTAAGAGCAACAACAGAAGCTCCAGGAAATGTTAATGAAGATGGCCGCGCTCACTGGGCCAAAAGATAGCCCGGAGACATCGTCGGAGCAACGCCAGGAGCAAGAAACCGATGCCGAGTTCCTCCGCAGAATGCTCGAGAAGAAGGACAAAGAGGCAGCGGAACAAGCTGCCAACATAAAACGAATGACACTTTTATTTCAAGACATGGTCGGGATGATGTTGCAGTCGGATGCTCCAGCTGAAGACCCTCCGATTATCCTCGAAGACGACTAAGGGGAGACGTCAAACCCCCTCCCTGCTTGTTCAGCAGCTAAGGAGGAGACCATTTCTTAAGCCGTCTTGGATGACTTTATCGCTCAACAGATACGAGCTCATCAGGAGAACGAAGTGGCCGGCCAAATTGTTAAGACTGGACGACCCTATCCGGGTTGGTACGACCAAATAAAGTACCCGCCGGGATATACTATCCCTAAATTCCATGTATATAAGGGGACGGGGAATCCACACCAGCACGTTGCTCAATTTAGGGCTCTGTGCGGCAACACCGGAGGTGACGACAAACTGCTGCTTCGCTAGTTTGTCGGCAGCTTGGCGGAGACGGCCTTTGAATGGTACTCCGAGCTCCCGAACGACTCCGTCAAAACATTCACGGAGATGGAGCTATTATATACACAGAGGTTCGCAAGCGCTAGCGAGCGCACCCCCATCACAGCGTTAATCAATGCCAGGGTGAAGCCAGGCGAAACATGGGTGCAATATGCGATACGGTGGCGGAATTTATGGTCGAAGTGAGAGCATCGCATCGAAGAAGCGCCTGCAGTAAGCATGTTCGTAGGGACCCTCGACCCTCAGGCGACCATTTCACAATTCATGATGTTCTTCAAGCCAACTACTTTCCAGGCCCTGATCGACAAACTGGCCCAAATGGACTAGATGGGTCATAAACCGTCCTCCTCAAAGACGGATCCTCGGAATGAGAAGGGGAAAGGGAAAGCAACCTTCGTCGCCAATGCTCAACAATAACCGAGTGGCCCGAGACCGGTTGTTCGCCAAAGCAACAAGCGGCAATCCCTCGATGAGAAGTTGAGACATCCTTACTCGTTTCCCCGGGATAAAACATGGAAACTGTTTGAACTGGCAGCGCGCAATGGGCTCATTACTCTACCGGAGTCGAGACACCCACCCAACCAAACGATGTCAACAATCCTAATTACTGCCCTTACCACCGAGTATTGGGCCATCCGATCGAAGACCGCTATGTCTTCAAAAACTGGGTTGAAGACCAATACCAGAAGGGCAAGTTCGCGCTATCTGAAAACTGGAAGGTGAATCCGCCACAACAGCACACTCCTAAAAGGGTGGACATACCGGGGCCATCGTGCTCTTTTATAGAAGAAGCTTCATGGAAGGTTGCACTTTCAGCCAAAACGAAAAGAATGTTGAAGGATCTTCACTCATGCCCGTCAATCAGGTGGAAAAGCCCGCTAGAGCCTGAGATCATTGAGGGAATGCTAAAACCGCGCCCGACGCCGAGAATTGGTAGCGATGGTCAAAACGCTTAAGCCCAGCCGTCAAAGTCCTCAAAGAAGAAGAAAAAGCCCGTGAAGCCTGATGACAAGCGCACGGATGTGCAAAAATACATTGACGCGCTAGAAGAATACAACCAAAAGGCGCGAACTCCGGTCACACTCCAAGAATTTCTCAACTATATCCTGGAGGGCGGAGATAGCGACGATGATGACGGAGATAACTCGTCATAGGAACCAGAAGATTATGTGGCAAGTTGCCACATGATCTCTCATTCGTCGCTAAATAACAAAGAAGCTCACTTGGCATCAGAAGATAATGTAGAGGAGCTGGGGGCAGGATCAATACCAAAATCCTTAGAACCGTCAGACGGGATGATCGACATGCTACTGAACGAAGCCCGTCAGAAGAGCAAAGCTGATCGAGAACGCCAAATGACCTTATTCGAAGGGGCCAGGCGTCGGCGTCAAGTTGGAGAAGCCGTGATAGGGATGGGTCACAAAACACTCCAACCATACCAAATCACACCCTAAATGGGTGTATTCCACATCAGCGTCATGTATCCCGTCACGTAACAAATGCACGTGCATACAGGATAAACTATGGACCGAAAAGTCCGTAAACTACAAATTTGCCTCAAATATAGCAACGATGGGCCGCAATGTCCTAAAACTTGCAACTGACCGAAACGTCGTTAAACTACTACAAACCGCAGCATCTTAGGGCTGACGCGTTAAAAAAAAAGGTACGTCCATATGCAAGATGGGCATGGATGAAAACCTAAAAGGGCTCCGTGAGTAAAAACAGCAGGACTACCGGCGAGTTTGTGAAAACCCGAAAGGGCGCAATCTCGTTGAAAAGCACTTGTAAGGTCCTTTCGACCCTGTAAGGAGAAAAAACCTGCGTGAGATCCTTACGACTCGCAAGGGAGCAACACACTTAAGAATCCTCACGATTCCTAAGAAGAAGTTACACTTACGAGATCCTCACGACTCGTAAGGAGAATTCCCTTTTGAGACCCTCACGGCTCATAGGATTCAAAAGCCTTAAGTTACAGCCTGAACCTGTTCTTAAGGCATCACAACCCACAGACTGCCCTACAAGCGTTTCAATATTGACCCTTGTATACAATCTACGGGCACGAATAAACATTTCCCTAACAGAGTCCCACCAACGACTAGGGATATGCTCACACGGTGAACGACCCTTGTAAGTCCTCTCGACTTATAAGGAGAAAACACTCTTGTAAGATCCTTACGACTTATAAGAGAACATACACTTAAGAATCCTCACGATTTTTAAGGAGAAAACGCACCTACGAGATCCTCACGACTCGTAGGGAGAAACACCTTTATGAGACCCTTACGGCTCATAAAGTCAAAAGCCTTAGTCGACAGGATCTTAACCCTGTTTGCTAAGCCACCTTTGCTCGAACCGACGAAGGCAAATGATGATTCGCTCCTGGCAATATCCCAGTTGTAGCGATGCTGATGCCTAACTCAGTATCAAATCCCAAGTCCTTTCACGGCAAATGATGATTCGCTCCTGACAATATTCCAGTCGTAGCAATGCTGATGCTGAGATTGGCATCAGATTCCAAGCTCCATACTCGCAGCAAAAAGTCAGCGAGCTATAAACGCATATAAAATAGCCAAATGTTGGGGCAAATTGCAACAAAATCAACAAATAAAATATATGCATACAAAATAGCCGAAATGATTGGGAAACTCGCAATAAAAAGTAGCGAGTAAAAAGAAAAAGCCGAAATGATTGGGCACCGCGAAAGATAGCCGAAATGATTGGGCAATCGCGACTTTCACGATACAAAAAGCTGAAATGATAGAGCATCGCGGAAAGAAAACAAAATACGTATAAAATAAAACTTTTGCCCTACAGGTGAGTCCATACTAACCCCTGTATACAATCCATGGGCATAAACAAAATGGAGGCCATATTTCCCCACCAGACCTTGTCAAAGGGAGAGTCAGATCTCGACGGCAACATCTGCATCCCAGAGGAACAACAACGGCGTTCCTCCTCATTCCAGCAGGATTTGGACGCAACGTCAACAAAGCAGAGCCACGACAAAGTCCCTAAGTTCCAAGACTCTACGGTCTAAAGACAACCTAGAGTCAACCAATGACCTCTCCGCTGGATCAACACTCCGTCTTAGAAATAAGTCAACCAACCCCAGGGAAATCAGTGTCCTTGGCAAAAAACCTCGATTCAGGGAAATCAGCGTCCTTGACGAGAGCATCTCGATTCACGTCGACCCGTATAGAAATCAGTGTCTTTGCAGGAATACTTCGATTCGTCTCAACTCCGAGAAAATCAGTGTCCTTGGCAAAATACCTCGATTCAGGTAAATCAGCGTCCTTGACGAGAGCATCTCGATTCGCGTCGACCCACAGAGAAATCAGTGTCTTTGCAGGAATACCTCGATTCGTCTCAACTCCGAGGAAATCAGTGTCCTTGGCAAAATACCTCGATTAAGGGAAATCGGCGTCCTTGACGAGAGCATCTCGATTCGCGTCGACCCGCAAGGAAATCAGTGTCTTTGCAGGAATACCTCGATCCGTCTCAACTTCGAGGAAATTAGTGTCCTTGGAAAAAACCTCGATTCAGGGAAATTAACGTCCTTGACGAGAGCATCTCGATTCGCGTCAACCCACAGAGAAATCAGTGTCTCTGCAGGAATATACGATGTCAGCAAAATGGAGCCATGGCAGAGTCCCTAGTACCAAGTCTCGACGACAACATCTATAACCTAGAGATCAACAATGGCGTTCCTTCTCGTTCCAACCAAAAGCAGATACGACGTCAACAAGCGGAGCCGCGACAAAGTTCCCAGTTCCAGGACTCGGCGGTGCACAGACAACCGAAAGTCAACCCCTGACACTGTGAAATGCGAATAACGTCAACCCCTGACACCGTGAAATGCGGATAAAGTCAACCCTTGCACCGTGAAATGCGGATAAAGTCAACCCCTGACACCGTGAAACGCGGATAAAGTCAACCCCTCCTGGCCCCGTCAAACACGGCCAAAGTCAATCCTGACTCCGTGGGAAACAGCCAGAGTAAACCATCGAACTCCCTGCCAAAGCAATGCTTTGGCTCGGGAGCAGGTCAACTCATCAACCACTTACAAGTCCTCTCGACTTGTAAGGAAGAAAATTCTCTTGGGAGATCCTTACGACTCTCAAGAGAAAACGCACTTAGGAATCCTCACGATTCCTAAGGAGAAACCACACCTGCGAGATCCTCTCGACTCGTAGGGAGAAAAGTCTTTATGAGACCCTCACGGATCATAAAGTTGAAAAGTCTTAGGTGGCAGATCCTAACCCTGTCTCCCAAGCCATCATTGTTTCGCAGAGAGATCAAGGTAGATTTTCTACAGGCCACACTCTCCTAAGTCTAATATCGACAAGAAAGGAAACAACCACTTACAAGTCCTCTCGACTTGTAAGGAAGAAAATTCTCTCGGGAGATCCTTATGACTCTCAAGAGAAAACACACTTAGGAATCCTCACGATTTCTAAGGAGAAAATACACCTACGAGATCCCCATAACTCTTAGGGAGAAAAATCTTTATGAGACCCTCACGACTCATAAAATTGAAAAGTCTTAGGCGGCAGACCTGGTCCTGTTTCCTAAACCATCACTACCATGCAAAGAATCAAAGATGGACGGCTACATACTATTTACAAGCCACACTGGCCAAAATTACATGCCGTCAAAATGGAGGTGCTATTCAAGAATGCATAAACTGCTTCGCGTCAAGTCAAAACAAAAGACATAGCCTACAGGTATCAACCACATACCATGCAAGACAATAAAGAGAACATTCGATTCGCATTCAGTTAAGCATTCAGAGCGCGCCCATTCATATATATATGAGAAGGTTTAACGCAGGAAATAAAAGAACGGAAACACAAAATTTGCCATTCATACTTCAGAAAATTCTTACATTGATGAAAACAGTAAACAAAAGCATCATTAAAATGTTTACAATGGCAAGACATCAAATCCAGGACATGGATTAAGAAATTCAAAAGTAAGGCCATCTAAAATGTTTCCTCTTTGATCATTCTCGTATGCTTTCTCTCACGCTCACAAGCGTCAGGATCTCCACTGATGTCTTCCGTCCTTCGATAGGAAGCGATTATCGTCGCCTGTTGGAAAGTTTGATGCAGAATATCAACAAGATTGTCTCGACTTTTCTTTGAGATTAGGTCTATCAGATACACTGAGTGTACCTTATCTTCGGCATCATCCAATGCCTTAAGCGGCATGCCTGCATAGAATAAAGGAAGTGCTTCCCAGATCGCTCTCACAATGAGCTTCAAAAGAGCGGAACGACGAGAAAGCAATCGACCATTATATTCATCAAAGCGACGCATGATTTCGGCGCACTGAGCATTGGTGAACTCCTGATTTTGGCAGCGGCCTAATGCGTGAATGTCCCCATAAGAAATAATTTCGTCAAGGTCATATAAATGAGCGATGAGCGACCATAGCACCTGAAAATGAAAACCAGTGGGAGTTTAGCGGACAAATTGATCAAGACACGGGGATTCAGACAACTCCTGGTATCCGCATGAAGAAAACAAGTGCTGATTAAAACACCCAACAGATTCAAATTTGAGCAATTAAGGGGGGATCCTAAAAACGATTCTTATTTAATGAGAGACTCCTCGGGTCAAGCAGTTAAACTCCTCGAGAGCAATGCTCTGCAGACAAGAGTGACACCTGTCAAAATCCATTATGAAGGGAATAAAATTCCCCAAAAAATCCCAAAGAGCAATGCTCTGCAAAAATGATGGAATAACCCATCAGAAAACTTAAAATAAAGCTTTTAATGAATTAAAAATTCCGAGATTTTCAAGATCTGTGAACTCTGAGAGTTCTTCATGAACAATATTCCAGTTCATGGGTTAAAATCACCCTAAAAAGATTATATCTTGGAGATGAGCATAGCTCTGTTAATGGGTAAAACCCTAAAAATATATTTTTAGATCTATGATCTAAGGAGAGCAAAGATTTGTTAAAAAGTTCAATTTTTACCTAAGTTGGGCATAATTTTGACTCTTAAGAAATTTCTTAAGGGAAAGAACTATTCTTTGAAGGAGAATTAATTCTCAGAAAAACAAGAAAGAAGATGAACAGAGATCATCTCAAGGGCCAGGGGTCCTATTTATAGGCACTGAGAGCCGTTTCAACTTCAAAGTTGATCTAATGGTGGAGATGCTGCCACCGCTACACTCACGTGTGAGCCACGTGAGTGCAACGATGGGGGGGCATTTGTTTCCCCCAATCAGAGCAAAGCTCCGTTCAAGTTTTCAAAATTTGAAATAAGCAGCGCTTCATAAGGGCGCCAGCGCTCTGAGGCAGCGCTCACGTGCAAAGCACGAGTGAGCTAGCGCAAAGGGCGCCAGCGCTCTGAGGCAGCGCACACGTGCAAAGCACGAGTGCACTAGCGCAAAGGGCGTCAGCGCTCTGAAGCAGCGCTCACGTGCAAAGTACGAGTGCGCTAGCGCTGGAACTAAATGTTCCCCACCGTCAGATCAAAAATCCAATAAAAATGATAAATCATCAATTGACCAGAATGAAATTCTGTTAAGGAAATATTCCTCAAAATATTACCAAACAAAAAAATTGTGCTATGTAAATCAGAGCACCGTTGGATCAATGATCCAATGGTGATTAAAAAATCACCAAAGTACAGAATAAATTCTGTGTGGGAAAAGATTTCCCAATCTTGTTAAAAACAAGAAGATTGCCTTCTGTAAATCAGAAGCCCTTGGATCAAAAATCCAACGATGGGAAAATTTCCAAATCAATTGGAGAACAGATCTCCTTAACCGATTGAACAAATCAGCTTGCCCTATATAAAGGCCCCAAGACTTCAAGTCTCATATAGAGGAACCCCCCATAAACTTTGAAAAAATTCAAAAACAAAGAGCAAGCTCTCGAAAGAAGAAGAATTTCCTCAAGATAAATAAACAGAGAGATGAAATCATCTCATATTAAAAGAAGAATTTACTTCTTTTCTAAGATCATAGATCTATAAGACCAAGGTCTTTCACAAAAAGAGATCAAAATACCTCATCACAAAGAATAAGAAGAATATAATTCTTCTCACAGATCATAGATCTATAAGACTAAGGTCTTTTTACAAAAGAGATCATGAACATCTCATTATAAAAAGGGGGGAGAATAATTCAGTTCTCTTAGGATCACATATCCATAAAGGTAAAGCCTTTCACCAAAATAAGAGATTGAAACATCTCCTATAAAATAAGAACTTTGTTCTTAGAACCTTGAGACAATGTCTCTTATAAGAGAGAATTTAATTCTCAGAGCGCAGAACTGATCAAAGTTGCATAAAAGAAGAGCCTTAGCGCTCCAATTTAAAAGGAGCGCTTCAGCGCTCCATATCTAGCGCAAAGCGCTGCAGAGCCTTAGCGCTCCTAATCTAAAAGAGCCTTAGCGCTCCAAATTTAAAGAAACGCTTTGCACTCATGACTGGCGCACAGCGCCAAGCGCGTTACGTGCTTCTCACGTATGCGCTACTTAACTGAAGAGCCTTAGCGCTCCTAATTTAAAAGAGCTTCAGCGCTCCACATCTAGCGCAAAGCACTGCGGAGCCTTAGCGCTCTTAATCTAAAAGAGCCTTAGCGCTCCAAATTTAAAGAAGCGCTCTGCGCTCAAGACTGGCGCACAGCGCCAAGCACGCCATGTGCTCCTCACGTGTGTGCTACTTAACAGAAGCGCCTCAGCGCCCCAAATATAGCGCACAGCGCTGCAGCGCCTCAGCGCTCCAAAATAGCGCACTGCGCTCATTAACTGGCGCTAGCGCCAAGCGCGCCACGTGTTGCTCATGTGTGCGCTGATAGAACATAAACTATTTTTTAAACAAAGCCCTAGAGCTATGATGAATGCTCAGCATTCAATAAAAGACAGAAAGGCTGTCAGAATCCAAATCAATGCTCAGTATTGTCAAATGTCTAATATTTTAATTGAATGGGCCGAGCCCAAAGTGGCTTCAAAACCCTCATTCAGATTAATTGAGCCCATATGCTCATAAATCTCAGATCTTAGTCCCAATTGGACTACAGATCTCCCAACCAAAATTGGTTCAAGGGTACATCTCTTCACTCCTCTGATATTTGTCGTTGTAATCCTTCAACGTCTTCAGAGAGGTGACGGGTCTCGACAACCAGATGTTCTATGGACTGTGGGGTCCTTAAACCCATGGACTATGATGTCCTTAACCTCGGATCGTGGGGTCCTTAAACCCATGGACTATGATGTCCTTAACCTCGGACTGTGGGGTCCTTAAACCCATGGACTATGATGTCCTTAACCTTTACAGACTAAGATGTCTTTAAACTGGACCGCAAAGTCCCTAAACTAAAACAATAGAGCCCAAATGCTCTTTTGTTGGATCTAAATGATCCCGTTATGTTGATCTTAGTCTAAAAATTAGACTAACATATCCTTAACAAACGTTTAAGTTGATTTTAGTCTCAAATGAGACTAACACATTCTTAAACACAACCCCAAACCCAAATCTAAGAAAATACGGATTTGGACTAATCTACGCCTTACGGGCGACAACATAAATTAGTCTCCGTATACAATCCACGGGCAACCAAAAACAAAACAAACACCCACGACATGAAGTGATCATCTGGAGAAGGAGAAAGTGGTTACCGCGATGCGGTAGCGTAATTAACTGCAGGGGCTTGCGCCTGCAGGGAAGAGCGTCCCCACAATCAAAAAATCCCCTCAACGAGGGGGAATCTGACGAAGTCTGCTACATCGGCCGCATCCGTTTAAACCTTCGATACATGGTGCCATAAATCAACTTGGTAAATTCGGAGAGGTGGACGGATAGCACCAAATAGCATCTGCCCTCGAAATTCAGGCAAGACAAACTTACGGGGTTCCGTCTCTGTCTTTCGGCGGAGAACAGGTCCATTATCGCCATGTTTGAGGCAAAGTTTTGTTAGTGATATATGCTCTAGAGGCCATTATTGTATCATACTGGTTTGTATATTACTTAATGGAAGTTTGGGATATTCACAGTTGTATTGACAGTCTTGCTCAAAATGGTAGTATGCTACTTGGTTTGTTTCTATCTCAATATGTGCATGTGTTTCTTTTAGCATATTGCTTAAACATATTGGTAGAGCCCTTAGGATCTTTTCTTGATTACCAGCGTTGTGATGGCATTCACACTAGTGGGGGCTGGGTAGTCTATAAGCATATCCTATATAGGTCCCTAGTTGTAGGATTATCGAGACAGGGTATCGATACTCCAGAGTAGACTAGTGTATACGCTTCTCATCCCAACAGGAAAGATGGTCTATCCCACAGCCATTAGTACGTCGTACTGGAGATAGTATGCAGGTGCTCATTAGGTTATGAGTACACTGGACATGACTCGTCGGGAATTGTTGGTGGATATTATACCTATCGTCGGGTAGCAGTTCTCAGGTGACATGAGTACAGCTTAGTCCGTCAACTTGACACCGCTACTTTGCCTCGAGTGTGTTCCCACTGTACTTTGATTACTATCCTACCATGGCTCAAAGGAGTCATGCAAATAGGTAGTAGTTGGGTGCAGTCCCAAAGCACTTAGAGGCAGTGGAGATTAGATAGAATTCGTCTCTCCCGGTATTGGGGGTTGATATCACGCTATGTTTGGAGAGCCATTACACAAAGTCCCTGGCCAGGGCAAGCAAGATTTACTGGTAGATATTCCAGTAGTTTCTCAGGGTGTTTTGGGGTCTGACGATTATGGCCCCCTAGTCCTGATATGCGATACTCTTAGACGAACAGACCGGACTGTATGGAGATTGTCACATACAAGCTCAGTAGGAGTTCGGATGAGTTTGCTTATCGGCCTTCTTATCGACAGATACCTGGGTAGCCGTTATGTGCCGCTAGTACCGCTTGCGGCTTGTGGTTAAACCCACTGCCAATGTACTGTCGAGTCTTTAGAGTCCTACATAGTGGGTTTCCCTGCATCCGGCGAAAGATGTTGATGCCGTATGGTTTTACAGCAGGGCTTCGATCACGTACGTGTACATGTGCGCGTATGATGTTCGGGCGAATAATACTAGTGGGCGTTGGTTTAAGCTGGATCCTGGTATTGTATTGATGGATTTATTTCGTCTCTTTGTATTCGTATTCTTTGGAATGCGGATACAGGTATGTATATACAGATGAGGGGCATTCTCGTAATTTGTCGGGAAAGCTTCTAGAAGTGGACATCTATTAGGGTTTGATTTCTTTATTGGATTAAACTTTATTAGGTGAGGAAATGAGGTGGATTATTACATTGATTCTAGCATGGCTACTTGGTGACTCATGGTCATGACTCACCACAAGATATTTTGTGAAGCTAATTAGATATTTTTGTGAGATATTTTCTCCTCAATTATTGATATGTTTCACATTCATCTAAAGAGGCAGCCATCACTTTTCATTTGTTCACAACACCATTCTCATTTCCTCAAGTCTTCTTCTTTTTCCTCATAACCCTAAAAGTCTTATGAGTTGAGAAACCTAGGGTTCCAAGACAAATCACTCCATCTTCTTTCTCTACATCACCTAGGCCTTCTAGTTTAGCAAGCCAGTTGCCCTAATTACCTCGGATTTGAGGTTGGAGCTTGGACTATAGACTCTCGGGTGGATCGTCTTTGACTTGAGGAAGCCGACGAGGAAGCTACGATCCATTATGATCCTCGGAGCCTACGATGACGAGGAGGACAACGACTAAAAGACCCAAAGGACTTAGTTTCGTGAGGTATAACTTTCATCCGAGTAGTTAAACTTCACACAGTATTTTGTTAGCTCGAGTTTAGCATCGATCCTGGAGTTCAAGTCCGTGTTGCGAGCTTTGAAAAATCGTTTTTTGAAAATTCCGTCTCCCCACTGACTCGCGGGGTGTGTGATATGGACTTAAAAGTTTTAGTTTAGGGACGTTTCGGTCCATCATTCATCTTGCGCGCACGTGTATTTGTTATGTGACGAAGTGAACAATGGAGATATGGAATGTGCCCAATTTGTGGTGCGGTCTGATTTGAGGTGTGCACGTCAATTTGGAAGTGTACCAAAGAGTTGTTTGTTGTCGGGACCCTCCACCTCGCTGAAGACGTTGAAGAATTACGACATATATTAGAGGTGTGGAGATATGTACCCTTAAAACCAAATCCCGTATTTGAGGGAAAATGGATTATTATAACTAAGAATCATTAGTCATATTTGAGACTAAGATTACTTTAGGAAATATGGGATGAATATCGTTTTGGATATCATCATCAGAGCTCAGTAGTCATGTTTGGGACTAAGATCAATTTGGGGAATCATGAGCATAGGGGGCTTGGTTGATTGGAAATCGAAGAGGTTTTGACCTTGGGAAAACTTAGCCAATTTGGGCTAGGTCTGGGTCTCCATAGTTACCCAACAGTGCTAAGCACCGGTATATGCAGCACTCACGTGTATCCCACGTGAGGCGCTGAATCAGTGTTAAATACTGAACTCTGGAGGCGCTCACATGTGAACATGTGAGGCACCCCAAATATGGGCTCTGCTCTTTGGGTTTTATTTCCCCTTTTTATATAAGTGCTAAGCGCTTGGTTCTCGTAGCGCTCACGTGTGAAATACGTAGGTGCCCCAAATACGGGCCCTGCTCTTTGGGTTTTATTCCCAATGTTATACAGATGTGCTAGACACTTGATTGGGGATCGCGTGCAAAGCATGTGACTGCCTTAGGAAGTGCTCCTTGCTCTTCTTTTAAGCACTCGCGTGGGAAACAAGAGAGGCAGTCTCGACCTTTTCTTTTTATTCATTAGAAGTACTCACGTGGAAAACACGTGAGGTCTCGTTATAGTGTTAAACACTAACGAATCACCAGGCTATTCTTCTGTGTTCTTGGAGATTTTGATCTCACATTAATGACATTTCTAGTCATTAGGCTTTAGGTTTGGAAGGTCTCAAATTATTATCATCGTCTGAGGGATCAAGTTCTCCTCTTGTTTGTGCAGGAATCAAATTCTTTATATAGGGTTAAACCCTAGTTTTCAGAGGAATTAAATTCCCATATGTTTTTGTAATAATTAAATTCTTTGAACTCAGTTCTTTCCCCTAGGCTTTGAATCTTCATGACAGAATCTTCCCGATGAGAATTGAATTCTCAATTTGTGGGGAGATCTGCTTCTGCAGATCTCAACCAGAGGAAGAACTAAGTTCTTGTATGAAGGGTTAAACCTTAGAGAGGCAAAGAAGGGATGGAATAATCTCTGTGTTTTTCTCTTTTTTTTACATAGTATGTTCTGACGAAACAAATCTTCGCTGAGAATCAAATTCCCTCTTTTTTGTGTCTCTACTTCTGTCTTCTCTCTCTCTGTGTGTGTCTCTCCGCCTCTTTGAGACTTGAAGTCTCGGGCTCTTTATATAGTGGAGAGAAGTTTGTTTAATTCTCAGAAAATCTCTCATTGAGAGATCCCAATCGATTTAATTGGTTTCAGAATTGATTTGGAGAATTTTACCCACCGTTGGATCTTTGATCCAAGGGCTTCTGTTTTTATAGAAGATATTGTTCTTGTTTTTAACAAGATTGGGGATATTCTCCCATATATAGAATAAAATTCTATCGAGAGGTAACATTTTAATCACCATTGGATTTTTAATTCAAGGGTGCTCAGATTAACAGAGTATAATCTTTCTCTGTTTAGGAAAATATTTTGGATCTTTGATCCACTAACTCCCTGTTTAACAAAAAATATTCTCTCCAATAGAATTTAATTCTATGTTTGATTGGTAGAGATTTTCTGTGTTTAAATTTACCGCAATCAACACTACTACAATATGGGGTTGCCCTTACGGACTCAGGAATTCGTATGGGCAAATATTTCTTGCCCCTACGGATTTATCTGTAGGGCCACATCGTTGTCCCTACAGTTCCTTACGTTCTAATTTTTTGTTTGGCCCTACGGAGCCGCAAACGGTGGACCTACGGTTATGTCCGTAGGGGTATATAAATAGGTTATTAATAAAAAAATGCACAGAAAAATTATTCTTCGTTCCCAAAATTTCTCTCTCTCACTCCCACGCTCATCGCCTGTTCCCGTGCCTCGTCGCCACCGCGCTCCGCGCATCGTCGCCACCTTCGTCGGTCGTTCCCACACCTTCTTCGACTTCCCGCGCCTCGTCGCCACCTTCGCTGATCGTCGTCGACCACCGATTTCTGTCGTCTCCTCCACCGCGCGCACGGTTAGTAATTAAATCTCAAATTATTTTTAATTTTGATGATGTAGTCTAGGGTTCAGGCCAGGTTCGGGTAGGGGTGAGGGTTTGGCATCGGCGTCGGCGTCGGCATCAGGTTCAGTTAGGGTTAGGGTTCAGTTCTGGGGTTCGATTGGGGTTGGGGCTAGGGCTGGGCTGGGGCTGGGGCTAGGGTTCGGTTGGGGTTGGGGCTGGGCTGGGGCTGAGGCTAGGGTTCGGTTGGGGTGGGGCTGGGGTGGGGCTGGGGCTGGGGCTGGGCTAGGGCTGGGCTAGGGCTAGGGTTCGGTTGGGGTTGGGGCTGGGCTGGGGCTGGGGGATCGCAGCCGCGGTAGATGGTGGAGGAGCTGGGGCCGATCTTATGCAGGTCCACAATGTAGTCTATGACGATGTTGCCCCAATTTCCATGGAGACATGATGAGACATGGGAAGAATTCGTGTCTTTCGTGTTGTAGTTTTTGGTGTCTTTAACCAAAAATAAATAATGATAATCAGAAACTACTGCTCAACAATTACTACATACAGATATTATCTTCAGACCGCAGAGCTATTATATTAATTATGAAAATTGTATTGCAATGTAGGATGCTGTAATAACTCTTTTGTATCCCTTATGCATGAAGTCAGCAAGTTGACACATTGAGTCACAATTATCTCTTCTCATAAATTTAGCACAAATTTTAGTTGTACAATAAAAAATAGCTCAATATAATCCCTTATATCTCTTTGTAGATAAGTTGCTCCAACTATAGTGCCATCAATCAACAGGAGTAATTATCTTCTAGTAATTGAATTCTCAATTGAATCTATAAATTCTAAATTTTTGCAATAATTTAACCCGAAATCTCAACCCCAACTCAAACCAAATCGAAACCTGTAGGAATTGTCAAATTTGAAAACAATGAAACGAAATTCGAAAAAATTTCTTAGAAAGCCGATAGGTTTTCGTGAACATTGAAAGTGTAAGGACGTTCTTTACCTTCGATAGGGTTCGGTTGGGGTAGGGCTGGGGCTAGCTAGGGCTTGGGCTTCATCACCTGATATAGCGAAATACAAAGCGTACTTCAGTACACCTGACCTCATTGAGTTTCCTATTGAAGTTCCCGGTCAAACGGCATATGCATATTTTTATTCGCCATGAAATCCTAATTATCAAGCTACGGAGGACGAAAAGCCACCTTTGTTAGTCGAGAGTCATGGTAATAGACTTGTCATTATAGATCATAGTCAATTGTTTTTCCTATCATTTTCTTGATTCAGATGCTAATCAACTTGTTAATTAGTTACCGTTTTTATGACGTATTTGTCTATATTTGTTGACAGTGGCCTTTCTTTTGGATGAACATGTTTTTTTATGCATGTTTCAGTCATGTGAATTCATATGTTGCGTATAACGCTTTATGATATCAGTATCCTACATTTGTAGTTTTAATTGTTGATTGTTATAGATGAATGACATTGCAATAATAGTTTTTGGTAGATGAATGTCATTGCAATGTAGGATGATCAGTTCTATCAATCTTGATCTCAATGGTTTAAAATCATGTTACACATACAACACGAATGCACAACAAACGCATCATTAGAGAGTGATTCGAGATGTTCAAGTTAAAATCAATATATGACACTCGATGATAATATGAAACCTTCATATTCTCATCGATACTCATATATGAAACTAAAAGCGCCACTTAGTCCCCGTCTATCGGTTAACATACGTGCGATGTTCGTCGTGACATAGAACTATACGAAGGTTGTTAAATATCGGACGGTATAGCTCGATACTAACAACCGTCGTATAGTCTATGCGACGAGAACAATCAATCATATGGTAACCGATAGATTTGTCCCGTGTGGACAAGTTAGGAATGTATAAAGCAAACACCTTCATTCACTTGTGTTTTCATCCGTTTCGAGATATTTCGTCGGTACCTTTCCGCTGGTTCTCCATGTACAAAGATAGATTAGATGTTCATTTCAATGTTGTTTCACAGCTTTGAAATGATAATCTATTCTATTACAGTGTACTCGGAGAACAGCGGGGAAGTGCTGCCGAAATTTACTCGAAACGGTTGAAAGCACAAGTGATGGGTGTTCGCTCTATACATTCTTAATGGGATAGAAGCCTTACCCCCGACAGCCGGAACACACTCATACAACAAGAATACACAACAAATGCATAATTAGAGAGTGATTCAAGATATTCAAGTTAAAACCAATATATGATACTCGATGATAATATGAAACCTTCATATTCTCATCGATACTCATATATGAAACTAAAAGCGCCACTTAGTCCCCGTCTATCGGTTAACATACGTGCGATGTTCGTCGTGACATAGAACTATACGAAGGTTGTTAAATATTGGACGGTATAGCTCGATACTAACAACCGTCGTATAGTTTATGCGACGAGAAGATTCAATCGTATGGTAACCGATAGATTTGTCCCGTGTGGACAAGTTAAGAATGTATAAAGCAAACACCTTCATTCACTTGTGTTTTCATCCGTTTTGAGATATTTCGCCGGTACCTTTCCGCTGGTTCTTCGTGTACAAAGATAGATTAGATGTTCATTTCAACGTTGTTTCACAGCTTTGAAATGATTATCTATTCTATTATAGTGTACTCGGAGAACAGCGGGGAAGTGCTGCCGAAATTTACTCGAAACGGTTGAAAGCACAAGTGATGGGTGTTCGCTCTATACATTCTTAATGGGATAGAAGCCTTACCCCCGACAGCCGGAACACACACATACAACAAGAATACACAACAAACGCATAATTAGAGAGTGATTCGAGATATTCAAGTTAAAACCAATATATGATACTCGATGATAATATGAAACCTTCATATTCTCATCGATACTCATATATGAAACTAAAAGCGCCACTTAGTCCCTGTCTATCGGTTAACATACGTGCGATGTTCGTCGTGACATAGAACTATACGAAGGTTGTTAAATATCGGATGGTATAGCTCGATACTAACAACCGTCGTATAGTCTATGCGACGAGAACAATCAATCATATGGTAACCGATAGATTTGTCCTGTGTGGACAAGTTAGGAATGTATAAAGCAAACACCTTCATTCTCTTGTGTTTTCATCCGTTTCGAGATATTTCGTCGGTACCTTTCCGCTGGTTCTCCGTGTACAAAGATAGATTAGATGTTCATTTCAACGTTGTTTCACAGCTTTGAAATGATTATCTATTCTATTACAGTGTACTCGGAGAACAGCGGGGAAGTGTTGCCAAAATTTACTCGAAACGGTTGAAAGCACAAGTGATGGGTGTTCGCTCTATACATTCTTAATGGGATAGAAGCCTTACCCCCGACAGCCAGAACACACACACACAACAAGAATACACAACAAACGCATAATTAGAGAGTGATTCGAGATGTTCAAGTTAAAACCAATATATGATACTCGATGATAATATGAAACCTTCATATTCTCATCGATACTCATATATGAAACTAAAAGCGCCACTTAGTCCCCATCTATCGGTTAACATACGTTCGATAATTTATTCTTTTCAACGACAAACGCACACACAAAGCATATACACGAATTTTCTCCTTTGTCAGTAACTATCCCGTTCTTATATTCTCAATATAGTCACCATAACCTACAATTTATATGTTATACAGTCTAACATGGCCCATGAGTACGTCAGAGTTAAGGACTGGATGTATGTGGATTGGCAACAACGTATGCAACCTAAGTTTGTCGCAGGAGTTGCTGCTTTCATTGAATTTGCACGCGCACATAATAAGATCATAATAGAGAAGATTCTCTGTCCGTGCGATAGATGTGGCAATAAGTACTGGCAGAAGGTAGAATTGGCAGAGCTTCATATTGTAAAATATGGGTTTACTAGACTTTATACAACTTGGAAATATCACGGGGAAGGAGAAGAATGCAGTAATGCGGCAGAAGAAGAAGGAGAACACGATAATGCGGCAGGAGAAGAAGGAGAATTCGGTAATGCGGCAGAAGGAGAAGACGGTAATTTATTTCCCTCAGAAGAAATGGAGGATATGGTAGAGGCTGCCCTAGGTGAATCTATTCGTACCGAAGATGGCATTCCTTCCGGTCAAGGACCGCGTGCGGATAAATATGAAAATTTCATGAATGATGCTAGAAAACCAATTTATGAGAATGCGAAGTATTCCATCCTCTCATGGTTCGTCCAACTTTTCCAGATTAAGTGCCTAAATGGATGGAGCAACAAGTCATTCACAATGCTTCTTTCGTTCTTGAAAGATTCTATACCCCGGAAAATAACGTGCCTGACAACTGGTACGGAGCCCAGAAGATGATGTCTAATTTGGGTCTAAAGTGCGAGAAGATTCAAGCATGTCCTAAAAATTGCATGTTGTACCGGAAAGAGAATTCAGATTTGAAAGAATGTCCAACATGCGGAGAGGACATGTATAAGCCGAAAGATTCTGATAAGAAGCCTGATATACCTGTGTTGGGGTAAAAATTTACACCTCGGTTGACCGAGTCAAAGTCAAGATCAACCCCCAAGCTAGGTGGGCCCAAGCCCAGGTCAAGCGGGCCCATGCCCAAGTCGAGCCCGCGGCCAGCCTCCCCATGCCAACAACAAGATCATGTAATAAATAATTTTTATGTAATTTTTTATACATGAATGTATGCAAAATGGGCATAAAGCCAATATTTTGTAAGCCCATGGCTTATGTGCAAAAATGAAATGGCACATGAGCCATGGGATAGGCAAAATGCCATTTTGTGAAGCCCAAGGGGCAATATGTAAATATGTAAGCCTATAAAAGGCAACATGATGATGAATAATAGAACACTTTTCATTCTCTCCACAAGAATTTTAGATCTGAGATCTTTTGTGCTTCCTGCTCCTTCTCCAAGGTTCTAAACCTTCTCATTTATTTTGAATTGAATCAAGAGTTTTACTCTTTCTTTTCAAAAACTAAGAAGTCTTCCACCACAAAACCCACAAAGGGGAACTTGGATCTACCATTAGATCTCAGAAAGGAGAGATTTTTAGATCTCACATCTCTTGATCATCAAGATCCAGCCAACAGAGGAGGAAGAGGAAGAACCCCTTTCATCAACCAAAACATTTTAGGAGTTTAACTCCATATATTTACATATATATATATATATATAATAAATATTTCCTTTCTGAAGTATAGCTTCTGGTTCTGGGACTAAAAGCCCCTTTGTCTCGCCAGCGCCCAGCGCTCGAGCGCAAAACGCCCACGTGCCGACACGTGGCGCGCTTGCGCTCAGGCGCACTGCGCTCGAGCGCAAAACGCCCACGTGCCGACACGTGGCGCGCTTGCTCTCAGGCGCACTGTGCTCGAGCGCAAAGTGCCCATATGCCGACACGTGGCGCGCTTGCGCTCAAGCACACTGCGCTCGAGCGCAAAGCACCCACGTACCGACACGTGGCGCACTTGCGCTCAGGCGCACTTGCGCTCAGGCGCACTGCGCTCGAGCGCAAAGCGCCCACGTGCCGACACGTGGCGCGCTGCGCTCAGGCGCACTGCGCTCGAGCGCAAAGCGCCCACGGGCAGACACGTGGCGCGCTTGCGCTCAAGCGCACTGCGCTCGAGGCGCTGGCCCCACGCATCCCTTGGATGCCTTTTCCCCCTCTTTTTATGTACATACATATATATATACATATGTATACATATTTACACACACATGTACCCCACGACCCCGTAAAATCTCTGCGTGGCTCCCGACATATCCAAACCCCCTTTCCAAAACAACACACACGTACACTGCACATTGAGTTCGCATGACCAGTTTAACCCGTCAATCGGAGGTTCCCTCGCTCCAAAGGCGAGGGGTAATTAACGGCAGTTTAGTCCGTGGCTGCCGGAGATTCGGATCCCCACAATCATTAAACCCCAGCCTACTCCAGGCAGGGGGAATCTGTAGTACGCCTGACAAGCGCGCGCGTATTCCCATCTCAATGGGGTGACGAAAAACGCCCTACAATCTGTCAAGATAGCACGATACTTTTCCATAACACAGAGGTTACAGAGGCTATTCAGGTGCAAGAAAACAGCCGAGGCAATGATTTGGCATCACCGTGCTCCTCCAGGTGAAGATGGAAAAATGAGCCATCCAAGAGATTCACCGGCATGGAAGGATTTCGATAGGAGGCACGCAATATTCAGTAGCGATCCTCGCAATGTCCGGCTCGGACTGGCTACTGATGGCTTCTGTCCATTCAACTATATGGCTGGAAGTCACAGCACATGGCCTGTTGTAATGATAATTTATAGCCTTGGTTGGCTATGGACCGCTCATACTTTATGATGCCTCTTCTTATCGACGGACCAAACTCACCGGGAAACAATATCGACGTCTATCTCCGACCTCTGATCGAGGAGTTGAAATCTTTGTTCATTGATGGTGTAGAGACATACGATGCAAACACAAATACAACCTTCATACTGCGTACGGCTTTAATGTGGACAATTAATGACTTTCCTGCGTATGGAATGCTATCAGGTTGGTCCATACATGGTTACAAAGCATGTCCTCATTGCCATGAACACACTGTTAGTTATATGTATGCCCTAGAGGCCATTACTGTACATAGGATGTATATCGTAATGGATGCTGGGACATATATAGGGAGGACTTTCTTGCTTGACATGATAGTATGCTATCTGGTTACTCTTTACCTTAACGTGTATACTGATTGTCTCTCTGTTACATATTGGTAAAGCCCTTAGGATGTGTACTTGACTACCTGGACTATGATGCGGATCATACTAGTGGGGACATGGTAGTCCATAAGTACATCCTTCAAGGTCCCTAGTCGTGGGTGTATCGAGACGGGACATCGATATACCATAGTAGACTACCTTCTCGACCCATACAGATGGGCGATGGATGATCCCATATCTATTGGTGTTTGACATCAGAGATGATATACGGGTGCTCAGTGGAGACTGGGTACACTGGACGGACTCGCCGAGAACTCCCAGATGGTATTATACCTTACGTCAGATGGCAGTTCTCTGGTGACATTGGTACAGGTTAGTCTGTAGACCCGAGATCGTCATAGAGTCTTGTGTGATTCCCACTGTACTTTGATTTCCACCTTACCACGTCCAAGAGGGCGTGCAAAACGGTGGCTTTTGGGTACAGTCCCGAATCACATGGAGGCAATGAGCGATAGGAGGGGATTCGTCTCTCCCGGTATAGGGAGTTGATGTTGCGCTGTGTTCGATTGGCTATAACCTGAAATCCCTGGCCAGGGTTGCTGAGATTTACTGGTAAGTGTTACCAGTAGTTTCTTGAACTGTTATAGACCTCATATCGACACGACTTATCGAGCTACTGGGGTCTGACGTTTACCACCCCTAGGCGAGATATGCGACATATCAGACGAACAGACCGGACTGTACGGTAAGTGTTACTGGTTGGATTCACAGGAGTGTGAGCGGGCTTGCTCGTTGATCTTATGATCCCTCAATACCCGGGTGGCCGTTACGTTTAGCAGACCGCTTGCGGCTTGTGGGTGTTTGATATGATCATCACCTGCTGCCGGCGTATTGGCGAGTCTTTAGAGTCCTACACAGAGGTTTCCTGGCTCAAGCGAAACGAAATAGGAGCGCATATGAGATATGTGCGGGACCGAGAATAATACCAGTATGTGATACTGAATTCTATTCTCGCGATTTGTATCATTGGACGGTTATATATGATATAGCCGGGTTACCGAATCAAGTGTTGATTCGATACATTGATACACTTGATATTAGTCGGTTATATGCAATATGTCCGGATCATTAAATCAAGTGTTGATTTAATGATTTGATGTATAATTATATACTTGATATATTACTTTACATTAACTAGTATTTGTTCACTTAAGATGGATTTTCTCACTTGATTGTGCACATTATATATATGATATATATTTGTGCACTAGTTTGTATCATGTTTGATGATACATGCAAACTTGGGTGTGTGTATGCTTTAAACTATGATTAGGTTAATGGTTAGGATTTGTTTTATTTATTTATTCATTTTGGATTTGAAATGAAATGGTGGCTTTCTTTGGATTTATTTTGAAGCTTCATGAAGCTTTGACCATTTTGTTTCTTTCCTAAACCTAACCATTCACCTAAACCCTAATTTATTCTCTACATGAGTTACACTCACCCATGGTTGCAAAATGATATGAATCACTTGGATTTTCTTTTTGAAAATAATTCTTTTTCATTCTTCTTCTTCATCTTCTTCATGAAGAAAAAGAAAACCATTCTTGAAATCATCAAGTGAAGATGGAGCTTGAGTTAGAGTTGCCTCGACGTAGATCATCTTCGGTATCGAAGTCAACGACCTAGCCCGCTCATTTCTCCGACGAAACCATCGCTAGAGTCCGGGATGCCGGTGATTGCAGCGAAGGGACGTCATCACGGAGCTAAAGAAGTGGTGGACCGGATCTACAAAGGTTGTATTTCCAATCACTTAGCAATAAAGTTGTTTATTTGCATGTTTCGCCTTTGCCTCTAGTTAACGATCTAGCATTAGGGTTTCTCGGCACTCGGAAAATTTGATTTTGCCATGTTTGATCAGTTGTGGAACCTCTTGAGTGTGCTTAAGTACCCTACAGTGGTATCAGAGCCTAGCTAGAGCCTTAGGCGAAGTCTAGACGATGTTAGAAATCCGAACGAACCCCGAAACCCTAACTCAAACCACTCTCTGGACATTTTTTGGAATTTTGGATTTTTGTGAATTAAAAATATGCAGAAAAATCAGCAGGGTTTTCTAGGAGTTACTGTGCAAAACGAGTGCTTAAATCAATCAAAGCGCCGCGGAACCGCGACTCGAGCATGGCTCGTGCGGCGGTTCCGCGGCCATACTGTTGCTTCTTTTGTCAAGTTTTGCACAGTAATTTATTTCTGGAGTTGCTGTGTTTTCTGGGATATTTTAAATTTTACTCAAGAGTTGAGTTTTCTGGGTTGTTGTCACGCCCCGCTTCCCAATGTACGCTAAAGTGGGCACGTGACATAGCCAACCATGCTACCTGTGGATAGGAAAAATCCTTCCACAGTCACATTACGGCTGTGGAGATATCAAGAACAGGAAAGTAAACTAACTACCTAGTACATGTCCATAAGCCAGAGTAAAAGAATCGAGAGATAACAATATGCGGAAGCCAAAAGATACAATAAATGAAACACCTGGAGTAAAACTACGTACCGACAGGAACCTCACCGCTCGTCTAACAGCGGCAAAACTCCTAATCAGTCTGCAGCAAGGTAGAAGAATCTGGGCCATGCAAAACCCAGACGTCAGCGCGTCAAGTCATCAAGTAATAACATAGTAAACAGGCAATGCGAATATAAACATGAATAAAGCAAGGATAACAATAATATAAATCAGAGCAGTACAGGGTAGTGTGCAGTGAGTAAACTAAACTGTTATATCAGGTTTTCTATTCTAGAGTCTTTGAAATCAATTGATGAATCGTCGATGTAACTCAATAGTATCCCGTGCGTGCCCGGGACCACGGTCAAGATCCTCGAGGCTGAATCCGAGACGTGCCGCTAGGCAGTAACAGGTAGCAGGATGGGCGAGTGATGTCAGCATCATCACTCCGGGGCTGGCCTAGCCCGTAAGACTGATCAGAACAGGTATCGAACTGTTGAGTTACAAGTCGGTTTCACCTTTGATTTCCCCATACCCCCAAGTTATGTATGTCGAGTCAGGTATTCAGTAATCAAGAACTAATGCCAACACAGGATCAGGTAAAAGCAGGTTTGTCTGGATAGACAACAGAAACAGTCCATGAGGACTACATGTTATGTTTGTTGGCATTAGACACAAGATCAGGTAACAGGTAAAGCCATGGTACATCAGGTCCAGCCAGGTAATATATGAAGGTGTCATGTCATGTCAAGAGTGTACGGTACCATGTCATGTCAAGTAGGAAGTGTAACAGGTCATGTCAGGAAGTACAAGATGTCATGTGTGTGCTCATAATCAAACTAACATAAGCATGTGTATAAATAAACAAGCATGAGTACTATCAGAACAATAAACTGGAACATGTAATATGATATGCAAATAGATATAATTTCAAGGATATGGATGCACAGTTATCGATTAGGGTTACATTTATAGTTCCAATATTAATTAGGATGCAATTTATTAAACATGGAGTGTTAATATCACATTATTATGTAGTAATGTGATCTATGGATGCAATTATATGTATCTTAAATGCGATGGATGCAAACGGGTATCCGAAAAGTTATAAAACTATAAAAATGGTAATGTGCGATGTACAACTAAGCAATATGTGATATAAATATGGATATAATAATATTAATATGGATAGCATATTCAAAGCGATTAATAACTATAAAAGTGGTATTGATTAACCATGCACAAGAAAGTTCCGTTCAGAAATTCAGCGTCACCCTAATTTGTAAAATAGCTTAAAAATAACAAACGTTCTCCAAAAGGGACGTGTCTTATACCAAAACAAAGATAATTCAATAAGGTTTTCAGTTTTATAAGTATAAGTATCTCAGGTTATCCCTAAAAAAAGTTATGAACATTCAAAGTTGAAAGTTTGCTGCTGGAATTTCCCTGGACAGCAGTCTGGAGACATTTTCATTTGCATTTTACGTTATTTAAAAAATTTATTTTGCAATTAAATATTTTATAAAGTTATAGTATTCTGAGTTAGCTTCGTAACGAACTAAAGAACGTATAGTAATGATTTTTCTATGATTTATAATGAATTTTATAAGGTAAGGTGTACAGTAAATTTCAGATTTGTCGTATCCGCTTTTTCAACGACGTTTCATGTGTAAACTATAATATTTTCAAATATATAATATTATAAATGCAGATTATAAAATAATTAAAGATAATAATAAGAAATATTACGACGATGTATATTTTAATTGATATGGATGCAGTATAATGTAATGTAGTATGTCACAAGATAAGTTTTCATTATCTAGATTTAATATGATATAAACGGATGCAAACGGAATATCGAAACGTTATAAAATTAAACATGGGGAACTAGATTTAAACTATAGGTATGATATTTATTTAAATAGGTATAAAATGAATTATATAGCATGTAGCAAGATTAACTTGCCTCGATGGGTCGCGAATCGGGAAAACGGAACGTTAACCGTCGGCGGGGAAAACTCGCGACGGTCGCACGGTTCACGAAATGAACCCAAACGACGAACAAAGGAACCACACGGGTCGGGGTACCTCGCTGGAACGTCGAGAAGTGTCACCGGCACGACGGAATTCCGGCAACAAAAGAACAGTTAAAAAAAATGAGAAACGAGACATGAAGCAAGAAGAGAAAGAATGATAAAGAGAAGTACGAGAGAACATATGAGAGAGAGAGAGAGAAAGTGGAGAGAGAGAGAGATTATGGGGGAGAGAGAGAGATTATGGGGGGGAGAGAGAGAGAGATAGAGAAAGAGAGAGCTGCAGGTGGGGCCCACGGAATTAAAAGGAACGCGATTGGCTAAAGGGGAATCGTTAGTTAAGGATAAATATTAATTAAAGATTCAAAACATTTTAAGAAACAGTAGAATATATATATAGGTTAATTTAAAGATTTAAAAGATAGGTAATGAACAGTAAGATATCAGGTTAGTTAGAAAAATATATGCGATGGTTTTAATAATATTAAAATCTGTGATTTTGGCGCAAAGTAAAACATTTCCAAATCGCGCCCGGGTCGGGTCCAAAAATTTGAAATTGAAATAATAGAATTTTAGGCGGAATCCAAAATTTAAAATGAAGTGTTTTATGATCAAAAAAGCATAACCCCAAAACGAACACACGTACGTGCACGTAGCCGTCCAAACTCGCCCGTTTCACTGAACGGGACGAGAACACGATGCACGGACGCTACCACGAGGCTAGGGGTGTCAAGTAGGCCAAGATAAATATTTTCAATTTTATTTTAGATGCCAAAATTTGTTATATGCAGAAATTAATTTCCGGGTAGAATTTACAATAATTAACCATCAAGCAAGATAAATGAAATAAGTGCCACACTACGTTCGAACGGTAACTGAAATTAGTAGTATTGGGCTCGGGTGTTACAGTTGTATTGGGGACTCGGTGTTTCGATCGGGAAGTCTAATTTCGTCTAGGTGTTTTTTCGGGTAATTTTAGAATATGTTAAAAAGTTCGACCGGTTATAAATACCCAATTTTTCCCCTGCCGGGAAATTTCCAATTGTTGGATTTTTCCGTAGTTTAATAACGTTCTAAGTAGTGCAAGTAACGCGATGGACCCTCTAGAAGACAACAAACCTTAACTCGATTATGTGACCGTCTTGAACTGCCCTTCGAACCTTCGGGTTTGGGGCAGTACGGCGTGCCACATGTGAGGCGTTGGCTTGACCCTTCTACGGCTGGACCGTTGGTATTGAGGCATGAACTGGATGTTTTTAAACTTGTTTCATGTGTTGAGCTGTTTCGGGAAAACTTGGGTGTTTGAATGTTCGATCGGAAAGTTTAACATTTTCTATTTATCTGGAATGGGATACAATACTTGGAATCCACAAGTAGTTATGAGATAACTGATATGAATGTTATAAACATAGCACTTTAGTCTCACTTGATTGGTTGCCACAGAATTTTGATGCGATCAAAAGTCCGTCGCAATCACGTAGCGTACGCGGATACTCACCGGTAAACTTAATAGATAGCCATGCCCCATAGCCCCGACCAAGTGACTGTAGGAGAACCCCGTCGCTGAAAGTATCCGTTCGGGTGCTCGCGGCAGCGGTGTTCCGCCTTGGTGCACTTCGTCGACGGCATCGGGGGTGCGGCCGTCTACTGAAGTTTGCGACGAGCATTCGATCAGGATGTCGGGAATCTTGTTGAATTGCCCGACTTGATATTGAAAAGTGTTTTCGATAATGAGACTAAAATGCGGGGTTTATAATTGTTAGGCATGCGATGTCTAAGGAATTCATTTGGTTAGGCATGCGATGTCTAAAGAGCTTGCGGATTCCAACTGTTGTAGTTTTACACTCTCTTTTCTGTGACCGTAAGTGTAGTATGTAGTGGTATTGCCGATTGTCGTTGCTATATGTCGACGACAATCGGTGTATGCATACTTACTTACGTTGATGACATGTGATGTTATGTGTTGCTGGATATGTTATATTGGATCGTCGTGTATGAATAGCCGGGTTTTTTTTATGTGAGATGAGTGTTTTTCATTTTCATTCATGTAAAAACTTGTATGTAATATTCTTTTATTGGAGCACTTCCATGTTGCGGAAGATGTCACCATTGTATATTATTTACTTTTCCGCATTAGGATAGACCCAAGGAGGGGAGCACAAGTAACCGGGTTCTAGGGTCCAGTGGGAGACCATCTCGAGGAGTCGAGTCCGGGTCTCCTAACCCTAGAATTGGTAGGGTTGCTTGCCGCTCTCGTAAGGGTCTAGGGGTGTGGGATTGGATATTCATCACGACCGTGGAATCCGTGTTTTATACTGGCTCGTATTGAAAACACGGACGTCCTAGTATATCCAATATTTCATATGATATTTTCTGCTGCGTTATCTGTGATGTGATCATGAGATTTGTTCAGATAGATGCTGTATATAGTATATATGATATATTATATAGACGTTGCTTATGTTTTACACCCGTGCTAGCCCTGCCTCGCTCTGGCATTAGTTACCTAACCTAACGGTGCAGACGGGACATCGAGGCGAATGCGGATGGCATAAGCGTACGTTATATTTATCTGTGATGTTTAGGTGGACTTAAATGATGGGACTTCATTAATGTGATTAATGAAAGAAAAGAAACCTAAGATGTTGTGGAATCGAATTTCTTAAAAAACAGGTAGCTACAGTTCTTGCTTTGCATCGCGGTGTTCCTTGTAGAACATCCTGCACCTTATTCGATGAGAAAAGGGCCGAGATCCCTTCACCGGGAGTGACCCCTTTAGCAATAACTGGCAGATGCTACAACCCTCGGTTTGTCTTTTGATTGCTTCTATAGTTTTTGCTTTGCACAGCGGTATATTTGATATATCCTGCACCTTATTCGATGAGGAAAGGGCCGACGATCCCTTCACCGGGAGTGACCCCTTTAGCAAAACTAGAAAAGCCTAAAAAACACTCCATTTCAAAATTCATTCGATCCTACAACGATATCAAGTTCATTACGCAATAGGTTTTCTGAAAAACCTGTCGTAGCCCTCCGTCATTTCAGATAAGTTCTACTTAGTATTCGTGCTACGTTTGTTGACCTCCGTCAAGGCGTAGTGTGCGGTAGCTAACAAGTATTTATCTGCTTATGCATATGATGCAGATTGAATTAGGGTAGTCGTACGGCCTTGTTGACCTCCGTCAAGGGTCGTGCGGGTGGGTTTGATTCAATCAAGAAATGACGGGTTGAACTTGACTAGTAGCCTATGGTTTGTTGACCTCCGTCAAAGTCATAGGGTGCTAGGGGCAAAATTATCCCGGAATTTCAAGTGTTGAAATTTGCAATGAGATTGCATACCTTCTATGAGATAGTTGGATCCCGATACCCGCTGTGAGTAAGAGTTACTCCTGGGAGAGTTTTACACATTACAATTAGCCGATCAAGTAGGTGTCTAGAAAGGTGTCAACGGGGTTACGTCTCTGGGAAAACGAGGTTTACTGTAATTAGGTCCGTGCGAAAGCACAGGGAACCTCCCTCAAAGTACCGACACTGGCCTGGCTGAAAGATTGGCGAGCTTGTAGCGTGTAATTAATCCCGACTAGTCTTTCCTTTTAGGGTTTGAAGGAAGATTTGATAAAAACAGTGGGAGCTATCCTGATTAGATAAAATAATAACCAATCTGATCTTGCAAGAGCGCACGCAGAGTGTTTTCTTCTCTCTCTCTCCTGGTAGCGACCATGTCACGCCTTAATCAAGATAATAATACGGATGTATTGACCGAACCCGCTTGTTATTCTGAGCTGGGGAACGTTGGTCCCGCTCCAACTTATAATTGTTATAAGACAGAGCAGGAAATAGGGGAATGCCGGAATTCCTATGCCGCCCAAACGAAGAAAGTGCATATGATGCATCTTCTTCGGGTGTGTTCATTACAAAGAACTGTTTCTCAGTATCCTCTGTGTCCTGGGTATTTGATACCGGATCAGGATCCCAGATATGTAATCTGTTACATAGGGCTACAGAAAGGTAGAGATCTGAGAACGGGTGATAAGTTTCACGAGACAGAAAACGGTGCAAGTGTTGCAGCCAAATCTGTTGGTCACTGTCACCTTGTATTTCCAAATACATTGATTCTGAACAAATGCTATTAGATACCGAACCTGATATACAAAATCATATCAGTCTCTTTATTTATTAAAGAATGATATAATTTTGTATTGTTGGATAATGTTTTGAACATTTCCTATATCAAAAGTTGATCGGTTCAGGCACGTTATCTAAAAGCATTGACATTCTAATCAAACTACAGTTCCTAGTATACGGAACACACACAAGAGGAAGAGTTCAGAAATGAACAAATCCTTCTTGAGGCATTGTAGATCATATCAATAGGACCCGACTGGCTGAAGTTACATTTAGATGTATATTTAAATTAGTTTGAATTTACATCTTGTGAAACTTGCCAGTCATGTCACAAAGATTAGATGACCGTAGCTCTGTTTACTGGAAACAGAGAAAGAGTTAATGAACTCTTGGGACTGTTACATGATGATGTATGTAAGGTCCCCTGTCTACACATGCCAGGACCGGTTCTTTGTACTTCATTACATTCTCTGATGATTTCTTAAGATTCAGTCATATGTTCCTGTTGAAACATAAGTCCGAACCTTTTGAGATATTCACGGAATATAAGTTAGAAGTAGAGAACCAAAATACGGGTAAAAGTATTATGTCCTATGATAAGATCAGGGAGGAGAATACTTGTGCATGGAATTCTTGGACTATTCTAAAGGAGAATGAGATTCTCTCTCAGTGTTACTCCTCTGTATACACCACAGCACAACGGTGTATCGAGGCGGAGCTATCACACCCTATATGATATGGTGCGCTCTATGATGAGTATTACTGAGTTACCTATTTCCTTTTGGGGGTTATGCACTTGAGAAGCTGCATACCTATTGAATTGGGTTCGAATCAAATCAGTGCCTACCATTCCATATGAGATATGGTATGGGAAGAACCCATCTCTTAAGTAAGTTAAGATTGGGGATTGTCCGGCCTATGTCAAAAGCAAAACCCGGACAAGATCGAGGCAAGGTCAGTTCTGTAGAACTGGAAAGGTTCCAGCTATACAAACTGCAGCTGATGATTTGACAGAACCAAAGGATTCAATAGTCCCCGACGAACCTCAGCCTCTCCGCCGATCTGGTAGGGTTCCTCATCCGCCTGAGAGATACTTCGGTTTCGCGATGACAGTGGGAGCGAGGAACGCATCATGAGATGATGACCCAACTAGTTTCGAGCAGGCCATCGTGAGTAGGGACTCTGTAAGAATGGCTGGATGCTTAACGATCTGAGATGGAATCCATATACACCAGCAAAGTATGGACTTTGGTTGCTAAATCTGAAGGGTTAAATCCCTATCAGGAGCAAGTATATCTTGAGAAGATTACTAGGTGTAGATGGAAAAGTTGAGACTTTCAAAGCTAGACTTGATAAAGGTTTTCGTCATCAACCAGGCGTGGATAATGATGAAACCTTTTCCAGTACTTATGTTTAAGTCCATCCAGATCCTACTTGCCATGGCTATATACCATGATTACGATATCTGGCGGTTGGGTGTCATGACTGCTTTTCTAAATACTGATTTAGAAGAGAACGTCTATAAGTAGACAGCCAGAGGGCTTCGTAAATAGTGGGAGCAGCGAAAACGTGTGCAAGTTTCTTTACAGATGAAGCAGGCATCGCGGAGTTGGAACATCTGTTTTGATGAGTTAGTCAAACAGTTTGACATCATCAAAATGGTAGATGAACCTTGTATATACAAAAAGGTAGTAGGGAGTATGGTAGTGATCCTCGTAGAGTACGTGGATGACATACTCTTGATAGAGAAGGAGTTTCCTATGCTACGCTCAGTCTATCTCCGCTTATCACAATGATTCTCCAAATAGGATCAAAGTGATACTTACTAAATCCTGGATTTTGGATCTATGAGATAGATCTAATTGGATATTAGGATACTCACAAGTTGTAGTGAGATGGTATCAATTGATCCTGGGGAGAATCACTGGAAAGGTTCCAGGGTGATAAGGACGACTGAATGTCAGTCACAGGCATTGTTTTTACCCTCAGTAAAGGGACGGTATGTTGGAAGAGTTCCAAGCTAGATACCGTGGCATACTAGACGATAAAGGCTGGATACATCGCTACTTAAGATACTACCAAAGAGGCAGTTTAGGTGTATATTGGTTCATGAGATGAACTAGGTTCCTACCATTGTGTGACAATAGAAGTGTGGCTTTGGCCCAGGAACCCCGGTCCCATCAGTGACCCAGACGTATTCTGAGGCAGCATCACCTGATCATGGAGATAATTGATCTCCAGGGTGATCGAGATTAGGAGAGTAGACTCAGAGGACAACGCGGCGGATCCACTCACAAAGGCCTTTTCCCAGAGAGAGACTTTTATGGGATAGTTGAGTATGAGATACTGCAACCACTGCTACAGATGGCCCTAGTGCAAGTGGGAGATTGTTAGTTATATGTATGCCCTAGAGGCCATTACTGTACATAGGATGTATATTGTAGTGGATGCTGGGACATATATAGGGAGGACTTTCTTGCTCGACATGATAGTATGCTATCTGGTTCTTTACCTTAACGTGTATACTGATTGTCTCTCTGTTACATGTTGGTAAAGCCCTTAGGATGTGTACTTGACTACCTGGACTATGATACGGATCATACTAGTGGGGACATGGTAGTCCATAAGTACATCCTTCAAGGTCCCTAGTCATGGGTGTATCGAGACGGGGCATCGATATACCAGAGTAGACTAGCGTATACCTTCTCGACCCATACAGATGGGCGATGGATGATCCCATATCCATTGGTGTTTGACATCAGAGATGATATACGGGTGCTCAGTGGAGACTGGGTACACTGGACGGACTCGCCGAGAACTCCCAGATGGTATTATACCTTACGTCAGATGGCAGTTCTCTGGTGACATTGGTACAGGTTAGTATGTAGACCCGAGATCGTCATAGAGTCTTGTGTGATTCCCACTGTGCTTTGATTTCCACCTTACCACGTCCAAGAGGGCGTGCAAAACGGTGGCTTTTGGGTACAGTCCCGAATCACATGGAGGCAATGAGCGATAGGAGGGGATTCGTCTCTCCCGGTATAGGGAGTTGATGTTGCGCTGTGTTCGATTGGCTATAACCTGAAATCCCTGGCCAGGGTTGTTGAGATTTACTGGTAAGTGTTACCAGTAGTTTCTCGAACTGTTATAGACCTCATATCGACACGACTTATCGAGCTACTGGGGTCTGACGTTTACCACCCCTAGGCGAGATATGCGACATATCAGACGAACAGACCGGACTGTACGGTAAGTGTTACTGGTTGGATTCACAGGAGTGTGAGCGGGCTTGCTCGTTGATCTTCTGATCCCTCAATACCCGGGTGGCCGTTACGTTTAGCAGACCGCTTGCGGCTTGTGGGTGTTTGATATGATCATCACCTGCTGCCGGCGTATTGGCGAGTCTTTAGAGTCCTACACAGAGGTTTCCTGGCTCAAGCGAAACGAAATAGGAGCGCATATGAGATATGTGCGGGACCGAGAATAATACCAGTATGTGATACTGAATTCTATTCTTGCGATTTGTATCATTGGACGGTTATATATGATATAGTCGGGTTACCGAATCAAGTGTTGATTCGATACATTGATACACTTGATATTAGTCGGTTATGTGCAATATGACCGGATCATTAAATCAAGTGTTGATTTAATGATTTGATGTATAATTATATATTTGATATATTACTTTACATTAACTAGTATTTGTTCACTTAAGATGGATTTTCTCACTTGATTGTGCACATTGTATATATGATATATGTTTGTGCACTAGTTTGTATCATGTTTGATGATACATGCAAACTTGGGTGTGTGTATGCTTTAAACTATGATTAGGTTAATGGTTAGGATTTGTTTTATTTATTTATTCATTTATTTATTTATTCATTTTGGATTTGAAATGAAATGGTGGCTTTCTTTGGATTTATTTTGAAGCTTCATGAAGCTTTGACCATTTTGTTTCTTTCCTAAACCTAACCATTCACCTAAACCCTAGTTTATTCTCTACATGAGTTACACTCACCCATGGTTGCAAAATGATATGAATCACTTGGATTTTCTTTTTGAAAATAATTCTTTTTCATTCTTCTTCTTCATCTTCTTCATGAAGAAAAAGAAAACCATTCATGAAATCACCAAGTGAAGATGGAGCTTGAGTTAGAGTTGCCTCGACGTAGATCATCTTCGGCATCGAAGTCAACGACCTAGCCCGCTCATTTCTCTGACGAAACCATCGCTAGAGTCCGGGATGCCGGTGATCGCAGCGAAGGGACGTCATCACGGAGCTAAAGAAGTGGTGGACCGGATCTACAAAGGTTGTATTTCCAATCACTTAGCAATAATGTTGTTTATTTGCATGTTTCGCCTTTGCCTCTAGTTAACGATCTAGCATTAGGGTTTCTCGGCACTCGGAAAATTTGATTTTGCCATGTTTGATCAGTTGTGGAACCTCTTGAGTGTGCCTAAGAACCCTACACACACAACATCGAAATTCTTGAATTTTAGCAGGAAGGTTTGTTGTTGTGGCCATCGACGTTTCCTGCCTCCAGACCACCCTTATAGGTTAGACACGGTTCACTTTGATGGTCATCAGAAGATTCTTGGACCTCCATCCCCATTGTCCGGAGAGGACGTGACTGCTCAATGGGATGGTTACAATAATGTGACCTTCGGGATGGATCCGACGAAACAGGTCAAACCACCATTTTGGAACAAGTTGCATTTTCTTCGAGCTTCCGTACTGGTCAACAAATTTAGTGCGTCATTTTCTGGACGTCATGCATATAGAGAAGGGAGTATTAGAGCACATATTCAACTTGCTTCTTTGTAAAGACGGGAAATCGAAAGACAACCTGAATGCTCGGATGGATCTACAGGAGTGGGGAATAAGAAGTGAATTGCACCCTAGACCGGTAGCGGGTAAACCAGGTAAGTTTGTACTTCCCAATGCCGCTTATCATATGTCACAACCGGAGAAGAAAAGATTCCTGCAGGTGTTGCATGATTTGAAAGTTCCCACAGGTTTCTCAGGATCATTCAGCAAGAAAATAAAAATTGTGAAAGGCAGGATCGATGGGCTGAAAAGTCATGATCACCATGTTATCGTGGAGCACCTTCTTCCATTAGCCCTCAGGACTTCTCTCCCCGAATCGGTTGGTCTAGTAATCAACGACCTATGTTGTTTTTTTAGAGAGTTGTGTGCTAAAACACTGGAGGTTGTGACGCTGGATAAACTAGAAAATTCTATTGCGTTGATACTTTGCAAGTTTGAGCGTATTTTCCCACCGTCATTCTTCGATATCATAATACACTTGACGGTTCATCTTGCAACTGAGGCTAAGTTAGCCGGACCGGTACAATATCGATGGATGTATCCCGTCGAGAGGTATGTGTAATTTTTCGTTTCGTGCAATTTATAAATCTATTGTTGTCCTGTATGCCCGTATTTATTTATTCAACATATTTTCATTAGGTACCTCTACACTCTTAAAAAGTATATACGCAATAAAAGCCTAGGTTTACATTCTGATCCATACATGAAATTACAAAACAACCCCAAAAACCGAGTCAAAGCACCGACACCCCACCGATATGTGCAGAGCACGGCCGCGGAACCACGGCAGAAGAGCCTGTTTGGCCGCGGTTTCGCGGCCATTTGGTGGAGTCATAGGCCTATTTCTTCAGGGTTTCTTCATGTTGCTTTTATCTTCTGTTTTCTTCACTTGGTTTCTCAGAATCTCTTCAATCTCCTTCCTGATTTCCAACAGTACAGAATGATGTGGACTTTTTCCTTTGAGCTTCGTGTTGAAGTCTTGGATCTTGTGCTGCCCTTGTGCTTTGTGCATTGAACTGTCTAATGATTTCCCATTTGTTCCTTGCATTGGTAGGCAGCATCATACAGATTCATCTGTTGTTGGTCGTAATCTTACATTTGTAGCGACTTTTCATGAATTTCACTGTAACGAGCTGAGAACCTGTAAACTGCAACTATTTAGCAGACATGGATCAAAAGTATCTACTTATATGCAGTGTGATTAAGAATGGATGATATAATAATGCAAAAATCTGATATGAACAAATACCCCCAAACTTATTTTTTGCTCGTCCTGAGCAAAGACAATTTTATTCTCAAAAATTCCTAACCTCACTTTCGCAGGGAACGCGATTGCACCGAGCTCGTGCAACAAGCCGTTAAACCTCTAGGTGTCCCTAGTAGGAGGAGTGTTGTCTCCTGAGGGTTTTCAGCGGATACTACCCACAAAATCCAATCAATTTGGTCGTTGACTCTAATTCTTCAATTCAGTATTCCAGCAAGAAATTTTATTATCTTCAACTTAGAAATCATTAACCCGTATTTTTCACGCTTTCTTTTCATTTAACTTAAGATCTTATATGTTTTGCAAATTTATTAAGCTTTCAGCATCTTTTGAATTTTCCTTCTATGGTGCAATCTCAGCTGTGGAATTTTTATCTTCTTTACTGAAGATATAAGGCCTATCTTTCATTCTTATCTCTTATCCAAATTCCAATCATATACCCTTACTTGTGTGTAATTTTTACCCCTATACTTGGAAATTCAATTCAAGTTATCATACTCTTGACCATGTCCAAAGTACTTTTTAGTTGGTGATGAAATTGCTCATACATTCTTCATGCGACCGTTAATACTTCTTGAGGTACTAAACGACCGATTAAAAAACGTGCTTACGCATTTAGGCGTAATTCCTCGTCTTGTAATACCTAAGGCTTAGCAATGACTCCCAAACCAGTTGGTCTAAGACACTAGGTGATAAAGCACCCTTGCTATATTTTTTTATTTATGCTGCCTTAAGTAATTACAAAACCAGTGTTCATTTTTTTTTATATCTCTTTATTCACCTCTTATACTTTTTATTTTATTTTCCTTCATACTAAGGATTTTAGACAAGAGCATTTCAAGGTATTCTCTACTATCCTAAGTTTCAAGGTGCGTGTATGTGCAAGTTGTAGGGTATATATTTTCAGAATTTAGACTTAAGGTTCAGAATTATTTTTCAGACTTACACTTCAAATAAAAATTTCAATACTCTTCTCTTATTTTGACTTAGCCCAAGAACTGAACTCAAAATTTGATTATTTCTACATAAACTGCAAGGACATATATTTTCTATGATTAAACTTTAAGAAAGGTTATTTTTAGGGTTTTTAATTTACCAAGTTTAGGATCTAGTTTTTCCTAACTAGTCAACCGTCATGTTGAACTTAAGTCAAATATTGCCAAAATTGATCTTTTCAATTTTTAAAATTTTTCAATTTTTTATTGATTTTATTTTTATATTTTTTTTATTTTATAAAGATGCAATGTGGAATTAAGCATGCAAAGAAAAACAAATATGTACAAAAAATTAAAAAAAATGCAGATGCAATGCAAAGATAGCTATTTAAAATCAACCTCCACCCCCAAACTTATCAAAAGTAGTGTCCTCACTGCTTATAGCCTCTTCGTCCCCTCGATCGTGAGCGGGATCGTTCCTCTCTGGCTAGTAGGGTGGTCATGCCCTGCTCTAAAACCGTCACTCGCCGATCAAGGTTGGTCATCATCCCTATCAATCTTTCTACCCCCCTATTTGTTCGTCTCATTAAGCGCGCTTAGCGGGGGTAAGCTCTTCATCGCTCGCGGTTGAGCTCGAGCTGGGTATCTTTGCGGGAACGTCTTCGACCGGCTCGGTGCGCGACCATAAATCATGTAATCGTGTATAGGACGTAGAGACACCCTCAAGAATGGGTCGAATTGGAATTCCACCATGCATATAAAATTCGAATTTCTCAACAGGGAGGAAATGGCGACACAGTTGTGTCACCAACATAGGGCAAGGATAGTTGGCAGCCCTCTTGCCCGCACCAATCAAGTGAAGTAAAACAATGCACATATCATAACTAGGGTTTCGTGTCATCAATGTGTGCACTATATGGAGGGATGGTGTGAAAAATATCGTGTTGTGCGAACTACCCAAAATATTATTTTGTGCTCAACGGCATACAGTTAAGACGTTCGCAAAAATGGTTCTAGCCTGGATGCCTTTTCGTGGCTCCCTTGAACAATCGTTACCCATTAAGGGTAGGCAGTCCTCGAATCGGAGGGGTTGATCGTGAATAGGGAGTCTAGGTATTAAGGTGACTTCATGGATGAAGTCCCTATCAATTATTATTTCCCTATCCCCCCACATTAATCTAAGGTACCCCTGTTGTGCAAGACTACCCTCATCCATGCATTCATAAAAACGGGTGACAAGATCCGGAAGCGCGAAGACATTCGGATGGTTAAATAGTAAAAAGTTCCATCCGCGCCTTCGGATCTCATCACCGAAGTAACTACCATAAACAGTATGTGCAAAAATTTGGGGAAAAATATCTTTCAAACTGCAGGGTCGGGGCCATTACATAGAAGTGCAGATATTTGTAAAAATTTTAACAGAGAGGATCAGAGAATGCAAACCTCCTCTGAAGATTCAGAGGGAGAGGAGTCCAAGATGCGGCGGTTGCGTGGCAGAAGAGGACTTGTGCGGCGGAAGCGCGGCGGCGGGAGGTGATCTCTCTGCAGAACTTGGAGCGGCGGCTAGGGTTTTGGAATTTAGGGTTTCTGAGGCACAGGAAGCTCAGAAGGGGGTCGGGGTGGTTTTATAGGGAGTGTTTTGGTTATTTGCAAAAAGCCCTCATTAAAAAGAGGAATTTATTTGTTAAAATTAAATTTTTTTTATTATTTATTAAAACTGAAAATTTACAAAAACACCCCGGGAAATTTAATTTTTTTATTTTTTTATTTTATATATATTTATGATATTACAAGTAGGAAATAACAATTTTGGTACAAAGATACCACCAAACTTATTTGAAACAGCGGTTCCACTATTTATGGCTAGATAACCGAAATTTGGGGGTAGATGGAGGAAGACCAGTCAATGTAAATCGACTCCTGCAACATCAGGAGCTCTTTTGAAGGGTCCGCGGTGAGGAACGGTTTAGGCCTTTGTCCGTTCACTTTAAATAGTGAACCGTCCTCCGAATTTTCTAAATCAACTGCACCGTGCGGATATACGGTACATACAAAAAATGGCCCTTTCCATCGAGATCTGGGCTTGCCGGGATGGAAATGTAGCCGGGTGTCGTAAAGTAATACCTGTTGACCAGGTGTGAATGTTTTGCGCATAAGGTGTTTATCGTGAAACACCTTCGTTCGGTTTTTTACGACAACCGCGTTCTCGTAAGCTTCATCCCGAAGCTCGTTCAATTCATTCAACTGCAGCTTTCTATGGCTGCCCGCATCTTCGATAGATAGATTCAACTCTTTTATCATCCAAAATGCGCGATGCTCTATTTCTACTGGATGGTGGCAAGCCTTTCCATAAACAAGCCGATAAGGAGACATGCCAAGATCGGTCTTATAGGCAGTTCGAAATGCCCAAAGGGCATCAGTAAGTTTTAAAGACTAATCCTTGCGGCTTTTGGAAACCGTCTTCTCCAATATTTGCTTGATTTGCCGATTTGAAATCTCGGCTTGCCCACATGTTTGGGGATGATAGGGCGTTGATAACTTATGATTAATGGAATATTTCCGCATTAAAGACTCGAAAGTCCTATTACAGAAATGAGTTCCATTATCGCTAATGATTGCTCGGGGGTGCCCAAACCGGGAGAAAATGTTTTCTTTGAGGAATCTAACGACAACCTTTTTGTCATTAGTCCGGCTGGGCACAGCCTCGACCCACTTAGAAACATAATCAACAGCGAGGAGAATATACAAGTTCCCAAAAGAATTGGGAAACGGTCCCATAAAATCAATCCCCCAAACATCAAAAATTTCCACAACCAAGATTGGTTGGAGCGGCATTTCGTTTCTCCTGGATATCCGGCCCAAGTGTTGGCATCAGGAGCACGTCTTGCAGTAATCATGTGCATCTTTAAAGAGTTGTGTCCAGTAGAAACCACACTACAATATCTTTTCGGCTGTCTTTCTAGGACCAAAATGCCCGCCACATGCTTGATCGTGGCAAAATGACAGCACTCTCTTGAATTCATTGTCGGGGACACACCGACGAATAATCTGGTCGGGACAGCATTTAAACAGATAAGGTTCGTCCCAGTAAAAGTGTTTTACCTGGGATAGGAATCGGAGTCTGTCCTGTTTTGACCATTCATTCGGCAGTAGTCCGGTGGCTAGATAGTTTACAATATCTGTGAACCAAGGTTCGCATGATACTGTCAAGAGCTGCTCATCCGGAAAAACATCGTTTATCGGAAATTGAAGCGTCGGCGAAGAAGGGAGGCGTGAAAGATGGTCGGCGACTACGTTTTCGCATCCTCTTTTGTCTTTGATGACAAGGTCAAACTCTTGGAGTAAGAGGATCCATCGGATTAGCCGAGATTTTGCGTCCTTCTTTGCAAAAAGATAGCGAAGAGCAGAATGGTCAGTGTATATGATGACTGGAGAGCTGATTAAATAAGGCCTGAACTTTTCTAATGCAAACACAACAACCAAGAATTCCTTCTCGGTTGTTGTGTAATTCAATTGGGCATCATTCAAGGTTCGGATAGCATAATAGATTACATGCGACATCTTATCGATGTGCTGTCCAAGGACAGCACCAATGGCAAAATCGGATGCATCGCACATAATCTCAAATGGATGCGTCCAGTCAGGAGAGAAAAGAACGGGAGCAGAAGTGAGTGAGTTTTTTAATGACTCGAACGCATTCATACAGCTCGAGTCGAAATCGAATGTGGTGTCCTTGGCCAGCAAAAGAGTCAATGGCCTAGAAATCTTGTTAAAGTCCTTGATGAACCGTCTATACAAACCGGCATGGCCAAGGAAATCTCAAATGTCTCGAACGCATTTGGGAGGAGGGAGATTGGAAATGACTTCAATCTTCGCTTTATCTACCTCAATGTCATTTTGCGAGATGATATGTCCTAAGACAATACCTTCACACACCATGAAGTGGCACTTCTCCCAATTTAAAGTAAGATTCTTATCCTTACACCGGGTAAGGACAGCGTCAAGATGTAGCAAACACTTATCAAAGGAGTCGCCGAAAATGGAGAAATCATGCATGAAGATCTCCAAGAATTTTTCCACCATGTCTGAAAAAATTCCCATCATACACTGCTGGAAAGTAGCGGGCGCATTGCATAACCCAAAGGGCATGCGACGATATGCAAACGTGCCGAAAGGACAAGTGAATGTGGTCCTGTCCTGATCTTTTTCGGCGATGGGAATTTGATTATAGCCAGAGTAGCCATCCAAAAAGCAGTACTATTCATGCCCAGCCAATCGTTCAAGCATTTGATCTATGAAAGGTAATGGAAAGTGGTCTTTCCGTGTCGCGACGTTGAGTTTTCTATAATCTATGCATACTCGCCACCCAGTTTGGGTGCGAGTAGGAATTAACTCGTTCGTCTCATTTGTTATGACCGTTATGCCTGATTTCTTGGGGACGATGTGAATGGGGCTAACCCACTAACTATCAGAGGTAAATGATACCATATCAAGACTCTTTATGATCTCCTTTTTAACATCCTCCTTCATGACTGGGTTGAGTCGTCTCTGTGGATCCCTAGCTGGTTTGGCATCATCCATCATATGAATATGATGTTCCACTATCAGGGGACTAATCCCCTTGATGTCCGCCATAGTCCAACCAAAGGCTTGCCGATTGCTTTGCAAGACCGTCAGAAGGGCTTTCTCTTGCTCTGAGGCTAGAGAAGCCGAGATGATAACAGGGAGGGTCTCATTCTCACCTAAGTAAGCGTATTTAAGGTGAGACGGCAATATCTTGAGTTCGAGTGTCGGAGGTGAAATGATTGAAGGTAGAATCGGCGAAATTGTCTCGAACTCAAAGGATTCCAGCAGAGGTTCAAAACGAGTGTAAGCAACCGAGTCGGATGGTTCAGCTAACTCATCCGAGAACTCAAAGGATTCAAACTCGGGTGGTGAATGGTCAAGTTCGTTCGAGAAAGTGAAACACTCGTAGTCATTATCAGGAGTAAAAACAATATCAGGTTCAAGGAGGAACGCACTAGTGGCGTTAAGATTGCTATGATTGAACAAATTTTTTTCTAATTCACAGTCCTCTGGGGTGATCTCATGGATCGAGCAAACGTCTGGTATATTAGCATTAGGTTCAGAGGGCTGATTCCTCAACTTAAAAATGTTGAGTTCAATTGTTATGTTTCCAAAAGATAGGTTCATCAAACCATTTCGACAATTGATCACATCATTCGAAGTCGCAAGGAATGGTCGACCGAGTATCACCGGAATTTGATTCCGGGGGTTAACCACAGGCTGTGTGTCTAAAACAATAAAATCAACAGGTAAAATGAAGTCCCCTACTTTGATCAACACATGCTCTAGCTCACCCCTAGGATGGGTGATGGATCGATCGGCCATTTGGAGAGTACAATGTGTAGGTTTCAGCTCTCCTATACCTAATTGCTCATATACCGAATAAGGAAGTAGGTTAACACTGGCACCAAGATCTAAAAGTGCGCGGTTGATGTTCTTATCCCCAATAGTTATTGAAATCGTAGGACAGCCAGGGTCCTTTCGATTTTGAGGTAAAGGTTGGGTAAGAGCATCACTCACGGCACTAGCTAAGAAAACTTTCTTAGGTACCTGAGATTTCCTCTTCTTAGTACATAAGTCCTTCAAGATTTTTGTGTAAGAAGGGACTTGTTGGATTGCATCCAAGAGGGGAATATTAATGTTAACCTGTTTAAACAACTCCACAATCTTCTCCACTTGTGGATTTTGTTTATTGGATCTCAACCTGTTTGGAAATGGAACATTTTGAAAATTGGTTGAGTCCAATGTTTGTGGAGGAGATTGTGGAGCAGGAACGGACCCCAGAACTCGTGTTTTCGTGGAGTGAGAAGTGGGTTCGTTCGGAATAGTAGATGTCACGCCCCGCTTCCCAATGTACGGCGAAGTGGATGCGACAAGGCCCGCTACGTATGTACTCAGAAGTACACACGCTAAGCGTAACTAAGCAATATAAAGTAAAACACAAGAGACGAATGATATAGAGATAACAACAACTTTTATTAATAACATTCTTTGTACAATGCATGAAAAGAAAATACATCTGAAATGAAAAGCAATGCCTAAACAGTGGCATAACAATAAATGAAAAATACTGGAAAGAACAAGGTACAATATCTAGAGCTCTGGGTCTTCGTGGAACTGCTCCAAGTCTTCACCGGTGGGCTCGATCTCAGCTTGGTCCAAAGCACCTGACGACATTCAAAGAAGAAAGAAATAGAATGTCGTCAGCGAACAGGTCGCTCGGTAAGTCCCAAAGATAAGGAGGAATTAGAAAGACAGTGTAAAAGTATTTTCTAAAGTATTACATTGTTGAATATTATGGAATATTGAGTTAACGCGGTTGTTTGTAACTTGGTACAGAAGGATGCCAGTGTATACGAGGGGGATCTCTATATGCTAGAGATCAGGGCAAAAGGAAAGTACAAGGAACCGTTTTGCCACGGTACAACAGCAATAGGATTCAGGTTAGGTTTCTTAATCTGACTACCTCATGCCACCTTTAACACCTTCTGTACCAATCTACCCCTTAAACCCCGTAATGTTTTAACAGTATTGTAGTATTGGACTATGTAATTTGGGTGACTGACCAAAACCATGATATCAGTAAACATGTTGTAACTGTATAATCAGGTAAATGGAATATCAGGATAATGGATGAATATCCATGGTTTGATTCAGTCAAAATGAATATATTGTTAACTGGATTCAGGGATTCATGTATTCAAATTGTGTTGGAATATAAAAGAATATAGATTGACTTGAATCATATTCAAGTCAGAAATAGTCAGACTCTAACCCGAGTCAGACTAAAAGAAAGATTATTTGAAGTTCAAAATTAGTTAGGGGCCTTATTGTAATTTGTGAAACTTGAGGGGGTTTTATGTAAAAAGTACTTTTGTATAGTTTTCAAAATACACCTCAAGTATTTATTATTCGTTTTTATAATTATAATGAATGTGAATTTTATTTGTGTTATTCTAGTGAATATATCCTAATAACAGTATTAATTGATTTATCTGAAATTCATGGTATTTTAATGTAACTTTTAATCTTTTAATTTATATAAAAAAAGTGGAAACTTTATCTTATGATAAAATAGGTGTTTAAATGATAATTATATATATATTAACACATGAATAATTTTTAAGTGAATATTTTATTTTCAAAAATCTCATATTTCTTAAATGTCGTATTTTAAACCTTTCGAGACCGAATGCTCCTTGCGGAGGTCTGAATCTCGCACTACTAGCCTGCGGGTGCACGATGAACCGTACTATCCCTAACAAGTTCCCCAAGGGTGGGTTGTAGCGGCACTTTACTTAGGTTTTATAAATACTTTTCATTTAGGAAAACGGTTTTATAAATATAAGGTATTTATTTGCAAAAGAGTATAGTTTTCCGTATTTTAGTTATTAGGGTTTCCTAAGCCAACTACCCTATTTCTAAGGTCTAAACGATGAGTCATTAGAAGCCTCAAATCGCCTCTTCACCGTCAATTGCGGTCAGGTAAGTGCCAGGTAAGTGGGAAGGAACCACAGTCGTGGGCCTAATTAAAAACCACTAGCCTTAGACACACTTGCCTAGACACCACAAGACAGTTTAGATAAACGATCGATGTCTATGACCTATCGTGCTTTCATTTTATAAAAGATTTTATTTAGAAAAGTTTACAACTTAAAGCTTTAAATAAAGGTTTTAAAGATTATGGTATTTTAATGAAAAGTCCTGTAATGTCGTATTCTATGTTTTGACATATATCAATTAGGGTTATATTTGTGTGTGTGTAGAGGTAGGTCATTACCTCGTGACTTATTTTAAGTTTTGATGAAGTTTAAAGGTAAAACATGACATATTAAACTTAAAGGTATTATAGCGCAAGAATACGGTATTTGAAAACGTTATCATTTCATGTGTGAAAATTCATTCAAATTGGTTTCCACAAGTTTAGTGATCAAGATAAACATATTTAGGAGTGAGGGAATTGATTAAACAAAGAAAAATGAACTTCATGGTAATTTTATGAAAAGAAGCTATCATTTCATGTGAGAAAGTTTGCTTAAATTGGTTTATGGGTGATTAATAGTCAACATGAATATGGGTAGGTATTATGTATTAGGTGACAAGTGGAAATTTGTAGAAAAACCGAATCGGAAATCGGTTTGTTCCGATTTCCGTCGGGTTCCAAAAAGTCGTATTTTCTTCTTAAAGAAAAGAGAGATAGAAAAGATGGGACTTACGGGTTTGGACAAGCTAAGGAGGCTAAGGAATGTGGTGGTTGTCGATGCGTCGAAAACGTCGCGAAGGTTCTAGTCCGGTCGCCGGAATCCGTCGTCGGTTTCGGCAGCGCTTCGCTTCTCGCTCTTTGTACCGAGTTCTCGAGAATTTGGGAGAGTGGACTTAGAGTGGTGAGGTGAAAAGGTAGAGGGTAGGGGTCTTTATATAGGGCTAGGCTAGGGTTAGGGTCAGGATTAAAAAATAATTTAAAAAAATATAAAAATCATTAAAAATTCAATCAATTTGGACTTAAAAGAGGTTTAATGAAATATTTGTAACAGTACAGGGAAAATAGATCATGCAGGGAGGTTGACCAAGTCAACACGAAACTTTTTCGTGTTGACGACTCGGCCGACCGGCCGAGTCCGGCCGGCGGCGCCGGCCGATTCGGCCGAGTCGCCGGCCGACTTGGCCGAGTCAGGGCCGAGTCGGGTGTCGTTGGGTAGGGTTTTGTCTGGGGGAGGTTTTGGTATACTTTATTTTTTATAAATTGCATTAATTTGTGAGTTATGGTTGTTTGACCGTTTGACTTCCCAAAAAAATTAAAACAAAATGATATAAAAATTATGTGGGGCATGGGATTCGAACTCTGGTGGCTTGGTTCAGCAGTGCAAGGTATTACCAATGAGCTACAAGCTCCTTCTTGTAATTATTGTAGGAAATAGATACTTAAATTTTTTCCAGCAACATCAATACTCCAAGTGTACATCATATTTAAAGCAAATTTTTGGTATACAAAAATTGGAGTTGTTACAATCTACCCTCCTTACAAAAATTTCGTCCTCGAAATTTACAACTTTTATTTGAGGACTAGTTTACAAAAATGTGCGGATATCTTGCACGCATTTCATCTTCCCTTTCCCACGTGGATTCTCCTGGAGTGTCTTTCTTCCACATTACGCGGACCAAATTAACTTCTTTGTTCCGAAGTGTCTTCACTTTCCTGTCCAGGATCTCCACAGGTTGTTGCTCACAAGACAAATCGGGCTGTATCGTGAGCTCGGAATGATCAAGTACATGGCTGGGGTCACTCACATACCTTCTGAGTTGGGATATGTGGAACACGTTATGCACTCCTTCCAATGAGGGTGGAAGCGCTAAACGATATGCCACCTCACCGACTCGTTCGAGTATATCGAACGGTCCAATGTATCTTGGACTTAACTTTCCCCGTCTTCTAAATTTGATCACTCCGCGGTTCGGAGAGATTTTCAGGAATACATGATCTCCTGGCTGGAACTCCAAGTGTCGTCTCTTCGCATCAGCCCAGTGTTTCTGTCTATCTTGGGCTATGTGCATTCTTTCCCTGATAGTACGAACCACATCAACGGTCGCTACTATCATCTCTGGTCCAAGGAGTTCTCTATCTCCGATGTCGTCCCAACTTAATGGCGATCGACACTTCCTTCCATATAATGCTGCAAAAGGTGCCATTTCTATGCTTGCTTGGTAGCTGTTGTTGTACGCAAACTCCACAAGATGCAGGTGATCTTCCCACGATCCTTTGAAGTCGAGCATACATGCTCTGAGCATATCTTCCAAGATCTGAATAGTTCGTTCCGACTGACCATCTGTTTGTGGATGATAAGCCATGCTGAAGTTCAGACTTGTTCCCAAGCTAGCTTGCAGACTCTGGCAAAATTGCGATCGGAACCTGGTGTCACGATCGGAGACAATGCAGACTGGTACTCCATGAAGTCTCACAATTTCCTGTATGAGTTCATGGGTATCAGAGATAGTACATTATGAAGAGTTTTTAAATCTAAATTAGATTATTACCTCCATGTACTTCTTCGCTAATGTCTCAGTTGATTGGCCAACTCGAAATGGGATGAAGTGAGCCGACTTTGTGAGTCGATCCACAATGACCCAAATCGCATCGTTACCCTTTGTGCTGCGAGGAAGAGCAGTTACAAAGTCCATCGTGATGTGCTGCCACTTCCATTCAGGAATTGGTAACGGTTGAAGTAGTCCAGCTGTCCTGTGATGTTCAGCTTTTACCTGCTGACACACCAAACATTTTGCGACACTTCTGGCTACTTCACGCTTCATACCATGCCACCAATAATTCTGACGTAGATCCTTGTACATTTTGATACCTCCAGGATGTACTGAATAGGGAAAGCTGTGAGCTTCTTTCATTAACTCTTCCCGAACAGGACCCTTTGGTACACACAATCTGCTGCCGTATCTCAAAGATCCGTCTTCATGGATGATGAAATCTATTCGGAGTCCATTTTCCACTTGTTCTCTGATCTTTTGCAACTTAGCATCGCTGGCTTGAGCTGCCTTGATCTGATTGACAATGGTTGATTGAACTTGTAGATTCATCAAACTTGAAACATCACCTGGCATGACTAGTTCAATCTCCATCTGATGTAGGTCCTGCTAAAGCTTCCACTGGGCGGTGAGATTCATTGCTAATGGTTGGCGACTGAGAGCATCAGGTACTACGTTCACCTTTCCTGGATGATATTGCAAATTGATGTCAAAGTCCGCCATAAGTTCTAACCATCTTCTCTGCCGCATATTCAATTCCTTCTGAGTAAACACATACTTCAGACTTTTATGATCTGTGTAAATGTTCACTCGTTCACCAAGTAAGTAGTGGCGCCAAATTTTGAGAGCAAATATGACGGCTGCCAACTCTAGATCATGCGTCGGATAATTGCGCTCATGAGTCTTCAGTTGTCTTGAAGCATAAGCCACAACCTTACCGTGCTGATGTAGAACACATCCTAGTCCCTTACCGGATGCATCACAATGCACTTCGAATCCTCCAGATTGATCCGGTATGACGAGAATAGGTGCAGATGTCAGTCTTGACTTGAGTTCTACGAAAGCTTGCTCGCATGCTTCTGACCACACAAATTCTTCATCTTTTCGTGTGAGCTTGGTCAGGGGTGTTGCTATCTTCGAAAATCCTTCAATGAATCTTCTGTAATATCCAGCTAAGCCCAAGAAACTCCGAATATCCTTCACTGACTTTGGCGTAGGCCATTCGCTGACTGCTGAAACTTTTGCTGGATCCACAGAAATCCCTTCTCTTGATACGATGTGTCCAAGAAAACCGACCTGTTTTAGCCAAAATTCGCACTTGCTGTATTTGGCATAAAGCTTATGTTGTCGAAGAGTTTCCAGGACAATTCGTAAGTGCTCCGCATGTTCTTTCCGGTTCTTAGAATATACCAGGATGTCGTCGATGAAGATGACAACGAACCTGTCTAAATACTCCCGAAAGACTTGGTTCATAAGATTCATGAAGATTGCTGGTGCATTGGTCACTCCAAATGGCATTACTAAAAATTCATAATGCCCATAGCGAGTTCTGAAAGCTGTTTTGTGAATATCAGCTTCCTTGACCTTCACTTGATAATAACCTGAACGAAGATCTAGTTTAGAGAAGACGCAAGATCCACTTAGCTGATCGAATAAATCATCGATGCGCGGGAGTGGATATTTGTTCTTTATAGTAACTTCGTTCAAGGCCCTATAGTCGATGCACATTCTGTATGAACCTTCCTTCTTCTTTACCAGTAGTACAGGTGCTCCCCAACTTGAAGTGCTGGGACGAATCCATCCTTTCGCCGGTAATTCGTCCAACTATGTTCGAACTTCCTTCAAACCTTCCGGACTTAGTCTATAAGGTGCTTTGATCACTGGTTGTGCTCCTGGTACTAAGTCAATACTGAATTCAAGAGCTCGATCGGGAGGCAAACCTGATATATTGTCAGGGAATACATTGTCGAACTCTCGAACTACTTCTGGTCTTGATTCTTCCTCTGCCTGAGCTGCTGCAACTACTGCTTCCCTTGGCTTCGCTTTGTAGGTACTTGGTTCCAGTGTACGATCTCCACTCTTGAAATAGAAGACCGGATGGTCTGGAATCTCGAATACTACCCTCCTTTGACGACAGTCGATGGTAGCATAAAAGGTTCCAAGCCAGTCCATTCCTAGAACCACATCGAAGTTTGGTATATCCAGTACTTTGAAGTCAGCATAAAATTCTCGACTGCAGATGACGACTGGACACATGCTGTATCCCATAGTTGCCTTTAGAACACCATTTCCGGAACTGACGTTCCAACTGGATACAAGCGGTGAGACAGGAATCGCATGGGTTCGGACAAACCGTTGCGACATAAAGCAGTAGGATGCTCCAGTATCAAACAGTGCAAGTGCAGGTAGTGAAGCTACTAGGATTGTACCTAAGGTATATGAGATAAGTTTTAGGTATAGGGAAAGTGTGTAGATAAACAAGACTAAAAGATAAGTTTGAGAAGGAAAATTTACCAGTAATGACTTGGCCAGTGGCCTCAGCTTCTTCAACAGACATCATGAAAGCCTGGCGCTTTGGCACATTCCTCCTGGCCTGAGGAGGATTCCTCGGAACGTTCCTTTGAGCTTGATGGAACTGTCGAGGAGGTGGTGCAGCTTGTGGTCCCCTAGGTGGTGCAGGCAGTGCAAGTCTGGTAGCAGGTTCCTGAAGAGCAGGTCGCTGCTGATAGGTATTTGCTGGCCTGGGTGCAGCAACTGAGTTCTGTCTTTGGGGACAAGATCCAATATCATGAATGGCTGAACCGCAGACTAAGCAGAGGCGGTTGGCTCGACGGCAGTCCTTCATCATATGTCCAGTTCTCTTGCAGGGTGCAAAAGGCTGGGCTAGGACGATGGGTTGGTACTCCAGGTCACCTTGGCACGAAAGGAGGTCTGGACGAGGTTCCACCTGCCATCTGATTGGTAGGGCGTTTGACTCCAGCAGACTGAGGTCTGCCCCTCTCTTTTATCGCTGCCTCATAACTGCAGGCAGCTTCTAAGGCTTCCTCGTGAGTCAAAAACTTTCCTGTGGCTAGAGCAGCCTTAATCTCTGTGTCCAAACCTTGCTGAAAACGACGGGCTCTGATCTCGTCCGTCGGTATCAGGTGTGCCGCGAATCTGTTTAAAGATTGTGTTAGCTGTGTAGTATGTGATATTTAAAATTGAACTATTGTGACATATCTTACCGGCTCAAAATGGTGAACTCAGCATCGTATTCATCTACCGATTTCTCCCACATTGATCTTTGCTGTAGATGAATAAACTGCTGCTCCATAGCAAACCTGGCAGTCACAGGGAAATATTTCGCGTCGAACTTCTCGCGAAATGTCTTCCATTCAATCGGCTGTACCAGATGGGTGTTCCCCTCCGAAAGACGGCGCGACATGACGTCTGTGCCTGAGATTCGGGGCAGATGCTAATTGGTGCTATCCGTCCACCTCTCCGAAGATGCCAAGTTGATTTATGGCACCGTGTATCGAAGGTTTAGACGGATGCGTCCGATGTAGCAGACTTCGTCAGATTCCCCCTCGTTTGAGGGGTTTTTGATTATGGGGACGCTCGTCACTGCAGGCGCAAGCCCCTGCAGTTAATTACGCTACCGCATTGCGGTAACAACTTTCTCCTTCTCCAGATGGTCACTTCGTGTCGTGGGTGTTTGTTTTGTGTTTTGTTGCCCGTGGATTGTTTACGGAGACTGAGTTATGTCGTCTCCCGTAGGGCGTGGACTAGTCTAAATCCGTATTATCTTAGATTTGGGTTTGGGGGTTTGGTTTGAGGATACGTCAGCCATACTTGAGGCTAAGATCAACTCAAACGTTTGTTAAGGATACGTTAGTCTATCTTTGAGACTAAGATCAACTTAACGGGATCGTTTAGATCCGACAAAAGAGCATTTGGGCTCTAATGTTCCAGTTTAGGGACATAGTGGTCCGTCATATGTATGGCCGTCGGGACCCGTCACCTCTCTGACGACGTTGAAGGATTACAATGACGGATGTCAGAGGAGTTCAGAGATGTACCCTCAAGCCAGAGTTAATTGGGGGGATTCATAGTCCAGTCTGTTTGAAGGTTTAAGGATACGTCAGCCATCTTTGAGGCTAAGATCAACTTAAACGGGACCGTTTAGATCCGACAAAAGAGCATACGGGGCTCTATTGTTCTAGTTTAAGGACATTGCGGTCCATGGGTAGTTTAAGGACGTTGCGGTCCATTGTTAGTTTTAAGACATCTCGGTCAAGGTTAAGGACGTCGTAGTCCATGGGTTTAAGGACCCCACAGTCCATTGTTAGTTTTAAGACATCTCGGTCAAGGTTAAGGACGTCGTAGTCCATGGGTTTAAGGACCCCACAGTCCGGTATGTGCTCTGGATGCTTTACACGGGTTCACTGCTGTGCTCTGCGAGGACCAGGCTCCGCTCTGGACGTTTTCCACGGGGTCAAAGAGTGACATTATCCGCGTTCCACGTAACCAGGAATTTTGCATTAAACACGGGTTTAAGGACCCTACAGTCCATATCAATGTGTGGTCGTCGGGACCCGTCACCTCTTTGAAGACATTGAGGGATTACAATGCCAAGTATCAAAGGAGTGAAGAGATGTACCCTAGAACCGGAATGGCTTAAATAGTCTTTGACCCAATTTGGGATCAAGACCGATTAATTATGTTATGAGCCCATTGGCCCAGTTAATCACAAATTGAAGACTTATGGCCATCTTGGGCTAAGTCCAATCAGGAGAGGCTTTGCCTCCATCCATTTAGCCAATTGGGCCAAAGCCTAGTGTTAAACACTACAGAGCAATCAGTGTTGAACACTGGGAATGAGGTTGACGAGTTAGTGTTTAACACTAAAAGATAATCGGTGTTAAACACCAGCAACAAGGCTTTTCAAATTAGTGTTAAACACTAAAACAGATCAGTGTTGAACACTGCAAATAAAGCTTTTTGATTAGTGTTGAACACTAAGGCCCAACAGTGTTTTAACACTGGGTTCGAGAGTTTCAATTTAGTGTTAAACACTAAGGCAAGAGGGGTCACGTGGCAGCACGTGAGAGCGCCCTCCCTTCATTTATTCTGCTGAGATTATCGCGTCTTTCAGAGCATCACGTGCCATCACGTGATGGGCATTCAAATGCCTGTGTATTAAAGCTTCTGTCAAGGGTCACGTGGGTCACGTGGGGTGCTGCCTCAAAGGGGTTTTCTGTAGATCTCCTGGGGGGTCACGTGGTGACACGTGACCCTGCCTCTATGTATATTGTTTAGAGGATCTGTTAATCTTTTCCAAGAATTAAATTCCTCGTAGGGTTAAACCCTGACAGTAATTTCAGAGGAATTAAATTCCTACTTCCTCTTAAAGGTTTATATTCTGAATAGAGTTGGACTCTGAATTTTCTGTAGGAATTAAATTCCTCATACATGTGAAGAACCAAATAGGGTTAAACCCTAATAAAAGCTTTTAAGGAATTAAATTCCCACTCTCTTGTTAAATTATGATCAAGGGAATTAAATCCCCGCTGTTCCAACAGAATTAGGTTCTTAACTAGGGTTAAACCCTGTTTCTTTTGTTCTGAAGGAATTAAATTCCCATAACACAGGGTCAAGCCCTAGTTTTATTTCAAAGGAATTAAATTCCTATAGTTCTGTGAGAATTAAATTCTCGTGCTTCCATTCCCTCTCTATGTTTTGGATCTGCATGGCAGGATCTCGACCCATTGAGAATTAAATTCTCAACTTCAAGGGGAGATGTGCACTTTGCAGATCCTCTATCAAAGAGAGAAGAAATATGTTCTTCTGTTTTATATATCAGAGTTAAACTCTGTTGAGAATTAAATTCTCTTTTCCTTCCAGGAGCCTTCCCTTTCTTACCTAGGGTTTTCTTTTGCAGAAGATCCAAGTTCCTCGAAGTATCAAGGCTCTCTCTCCCTTTCTTCCCTCTGCGTGTATCTCCCTTTTTTTTTGTCTCTTGGCTCCTATTTATAGGAGAAGCAGCCGAGTCAATTAGTTTTTTTACGAATCTTCATTGAGAGATTTGATTTGCATCCATCATTCGTTCTGGACCTTTGGATTATTAAGTGAATTTTATTCACTATTGGATTTCAAGTCCCGGGATTCTCCTTTGTTGTTTCGGTTAGATTTAAAGGGGAAATCTTTCCAAACCCGAGATTTTCCCATAGATAGATGATATTTCATCACCTCTGAATCTTTAATTCGATTGGTTCCAGATAGTCGCTTTCCTTTGGGAAGATTTGAATCTCTTTCAGAATTTAATTCTGTTGACAAAATGGGCTTTGAAAGCCGGTCACGTGTGACCACGTGACCCATGGTCACGTGTGGGCACGTGACCCCTTTTGGAATGAGCCTTCTTCTTTCTTTTTGCGCTGTCTTCTGGTTGTTGCTTAACCGTCACGTGCCATCACGTGACCCCTGGTCACGTGTGAGCACGTGACCCTGGTCTGGACTCTTTTTCCTTGACTTGATCAGGGAACCGATGTGCCTTTGAATCCGCTTTAAAATGTCACGTGCCAACACGTGACCCTGGTCACGTGGGAGCACGTGACCCTTTCTTAAGCCCTTTTTCTTTGATGTAGTCAGGAAGCTGAACTTGCTTTGCCGGTACTTTTGGGTGTCACGTGCCAACACGTGACTGCTGGTCACGTGTAAGCACGTGACCCTCTTCTCAAGATTTTTCCATAAGCTTTCCTGATTTTAAATCAGGAAACAAATGCCCCCACAGCGTTGTTCTCACGTGTCAGCACGTGAGTGCAACGCTGTCACCTTTTGTGACCGTTGGATTCCTTTAGGGATTTAGGGAGATGAAACGTTTCTATCCCTTTCTATAAATACCGCTGTCTCTTCAGAGGAGCCTTCACTTTGTTCATCTTCTTCTTTTGAGAATTCTTTCCTTGAGAATTTAATTCTCGCTTCCAGAGCTTAGTTCTCTGTCTTAAAATATTTTCAGAGTTTAACTCTGTTTTAAAGGGATTCTTCCTCCTCAGGTAATGGTAATCGAAGCACCTTCGTTTTGACAAAACTCTCTGGATTTTAAATCCATATCAAGGGTTTCACAAAGAACCCATTTTTCTTCAAGTACTTTAACCAAAATATGAGACCACTTAACCTCCCACAGTAGATCTCTTAGGGTTTAGATGAGCCTTAGGGAGATGATGATGGCGGTTCAAATCCATGGAATTTAATTCCATCCGAAAATGTTTCTGGGAATTTAATTCCCTTTTCTTAATAAGGAATTTAATTCCAATGAAGAACTCGATTTCTTCACACAGAGGCTTCCTGGGGTCTCTTGGCCCGAGGTTGTTCTTCTGCAACTAATGAAATGGTGGTTTTGTAATGATGTCTCATGACCTTTATTTCAGGTATCATGGATGCCCATCTGTATGGTCTTGACGAGATCATCTCCTATGGGAATATTCGTGCGCTGGGCCGCAGTCAGAACCAGGAGTTCATCGATGCTCAATGTGCCGAGATCATGAGCCGCTTTGACGAGTACAACCATCGGCTACTCCCCCGTCGCTCTTCTCTTCTGAGGCTGATCGTGCTGGCGATCAGGGAGGCTCTCCCTTTATTCTGTGCTGGTGTGCCGCTTGGGGCATTGGACGCCGCCGAGGATAAAGTACACTCGGTGTATCTGATGCACTTGATCTCAAAGAGAAGGCGGGATAATCTCATTGATCTCCTGCATCAGATGTTCCAGCAGTCAGCCATACTTGCCGCCTACCGGAGGGTAGAGGACATCCGCGGGGACCCCGATGCTTGTGATCGTGAGAGGAAGCATACTCGGGAGGTTCGAAATGCTTGGAAGATCTTGAATAAAGTTAATTTTGAGTTTCTTAACCCATGCCCCGCATCTGAAGTTCTACCGTTGTAAATGTGTCCTCTGTATTTTGTATGAACCTCTTGAAGTATGAGTGACAATTGTTATTATGTCTTTCTATGTTTGCATGTCTTTTCTCTGGGATTTTATCATTTTGCTACTGTTGTTGGTGCTTTCAATATGCAGGGTGCTACTCCATTTTTTTTTAGTGTACATCAGGTTTAGGCCTCACGTAGTCTGCACGTGGGGTCACTTGATGTGGCTGTTCACAAAATCTTCCCATGCCCTATTTTCAGTGCACAATATTAGACGCAGAAAAAAGGGCCTTGGAAATAGTTCCATCTCCTTGATTTTCGATGCCTTTCCTTTTTTGGGCCTTGGAAATAGCTTCACCATGCAAGATTTTCCGCGCACAGCACTTAATGCATTTCCTTATATATGAGGCTATAGCTTCCCTTTTCCTCTCACAAAGAGATTTATATTATTATTATTTATATATTTTTTTTTGGAGTAACTTGTCTTGAGAAACAAACGAGCGCCATGGCCTGCAATCGCCCTCATGCTCGTCGACAGCCATGGGAAGTTCCTATTGAGGAAATGGTCCCCCGCTTTGCTGCTCGGCTGGTGGATCCCCTCCTTACCGACAACGAATGCGACTCCGCCATGCATGAACTCTCGATCCGTAGGGGGTCCCCTCTCCCGACGGGTTCTCTCTGGCTCCGGATGATTCTTACGGCCGTGCTTGCCGACATCCCTCCTCACCCGGCGGAGATGACTCTGGCGATGCTCGACGCGGCAGAAGAAAAGCTCGAGGGTTTTCATGAAGCGTGCCTGATTACTCAGGCTTTGAAGGATTGCTCAATTTATCTGCTGAGCCAGATCAAGGCCCGGCGAGCTATTATGTCTGCTTTCGCGGACGAACACGGGGCCAATCGATGGGGAGCGACTCCTCGTGAGAACCGTCGCTTTGACGTGCTGGAGAAAGCAGAGAGAGAGATGGAGAATTTTGTCCTCTGTTTCATTAACCCTTGTGCCGTTGATCCCATGTTTGGTGACCTTTTCCGTTAGCGTAGAGCATTTTTAAATTAGTCCCTCCCCTTTTTTTTTACGCTTTATGCCGAGATTCCATGTAGGCTTGGTGCTAGTATGTATGTTTCCGCTTGCATAAATAAACTTTGTATTCCTCTCATGAGAACTTTCTTTAATTGCAAATGCTACCATCACTTTCCTGCGCATCAGACTTGAAATATGTCGGAAACCTTTCTTGTTGCCTTTCTCATTAGGCGGTGTGAGCGCGTTTTAGATCAATTATTCCCGTCGACTGGAAGCCCATTTATATGGTCTTGTCAATGTCTTGTTTCCAAGGCTGTGGTCACGAAAGCGAGCTTACGTGGCCTGATAGAGCGATACGTAGCGAACATAAGGTTGTGGCTCTCGATAAAGCTGCCACGTTCACTCGTGAGAGGGTCGAGGCTCATAAGGCCATTGAGAAAGAGCTTGAAGCCCGGCTTGCTTCATATCAGTCCCAACAAGTTCAGGCGGAGGCTCGTCTTTTGGAGATCTTGCGTCATGAAGCCGTGGTCCAACAAAAGCAGGATGAGCTGACCAAGCTGCTGAATCGCCCGCCGGCTTGAAACATTTGTATCTTTTCCTTCTTCTTGTACGTACTCATGGATGAGAGTATTTTCTTTTTGTTTCTTTCATGAATTATACTTTGTACCCATTTTGGTTTATGAATAAAAGATACATTTTTCTTCTCAATGATGTGTTTCCTTTTCATTGAATGTATTCTGCGAATATTCTATCTTGATCTCCTTGCAGGACAGCAATGGCTCAGGACTCAGGGTTAAGATCTGCTTCCTAAGACTTTTGCTTTTTACGAGCCACGAGTGTCTCATAAAGAGTTTTTCTCCTACAGGTCGAGAGGATCCCATAGGTGTGAGTTCTTCTTAGAGATCGTGAGGATTCTTAAGCGGGTTTTCCCTTGAGAGTCGTAAGGATCTCACAAGAGAGTTTTTCTTCCTTACAGGTCGTGAAGGCCTGCAAGTGCCGGATGTGATCATCCTTATCCGTGTTTCACGGAGTCAGGGGTCTATCAAAGTATCGTAGTTTAAAGACGTCACGGTCAAGGTTAAGGACCTCATAGTCCGTGGATTTAAGGACTCCACAGTCCGCTGTTAGTTTTAAGACATCACGGTCAAGGTTAAGGACCTCATAGTCCGTGGATTTAGGGACTCCACAGTCCGGTGTTTGGTTGCAGGGACCCGTCACCTCTTTGAAGACGTTGAGGAATTACAACGCCGGGCATCACAGGAGTGAAGAGATGTACCCTTAAACCAAGGCAGAATCCGTAGGGAATCGGGGGTGGTTGATCGTTAGTTTTAAGACATCACGGTCGAGGTTAAGGACGTCATAGTCCGTGGATTTTAAGGACTCCACAGTCCGGTATTTGCTCTGGATGCTTCACACGGGTTCAATGCCGTGCTTGGCGAGGACCAGGCTCCGCTCTGGACGTTTTCCATGGGGTCAAAGAGTGACATTATCCGCGTTCCACGTGACCAGGAATTTTGCACTAGATGCTTCACACGGGTTCACTGCCGCGTTAGGCGAGGACTAGGCTCCGCTCTGGATGCTTCACACGGGTTCACTGCCGTGCTCTGCGAGGACCAGGATCCGCTCTGGACGTTTTCCACGGGGTCAAAGAGTGACGTTATCCGCGTTCCACGTAACCAGGAATTTTGCACTAGATGCTTCACACGGGTTCACTGCCGCGTTAGGCGAGGACTAGACTCCGCTCTGGACGTTTTCCACGGGGTCAAAGAGTGACATTATCCGCGTTCCACGTGATCAGGAATTTTGCACTAGATGCTTCACACGGGTTCACTGCCGCGTTAGGCGAGGACTAGGCTCCGCTCTGGACGTTTTCCACGGGGTCAAAGAGTGACATTATCCGCGTTCCACGTAACCAGGAATTTTGCACTAGATGCTTCACACGGGTTCACTGCCGCGTTAGGCGAGGACTAGGCTCCGCTCTGGACGTTTTCCACGGGGTCAAAGAGTGACATTATCCGCGTTCCACGTGACCAGGAATTTTGCACTAGATGCTTCACACGGGTTCACTGCCGCGTTAGGCGAGGACTAGGCTCCGCTCTGGATGTTTTCCACGGGGTCAAAGAGTGACATTATCCGCGTTCCACGTGACCAGGAATTTTGCACTAGATGCTTCACACGGGTTCACTGCCGCGTTAGGCGAGGACTAGGCTCCGCTCTGGACGTTTTCCATGGGGTCAAAGAGTGACATTATCCGCGTTCCACGTGACCAGGAATTTTGCACTAGATGCTTCACACGGGTTCACTGCCGCGTTAGGCGAGGACTAGGCTCCGCTCTGGACGTTTTCCACGGGGTCAAAGAGTGACATTATCCGCGTTCCACGTGACCAGGAATTTTGCTGAATATATCCGCATTTCACGGGATGGAGGTTTGACTGTTGGCGATATGTATACCACCGAGCCATGGAACTGGGAGTTGCCGCTGTTCCGCTTAGCTTGAAGTTGTGTCCGTTGTTACGAGACGAATGTTGGGCTGATCTCTAGGTCGCTTGTGGCCCGTCGAGCTTTAGCTTCTTTCTTTGGTGAAACCTGGGGGAGGGAGGTATGTTCCCTTTTTGTTTCTGCCATTGGATTGTATACAGGGTGTGATGGAACATCACCTGTAAGGCATATATTTTATTTTTATTTTATTTCTTTTTCCGCGATGCTCTATCGTTTCAGCTTTTATATCGCGAAGGTCGCGATTGCCCCATCATTTCGGCTATTTTTCGCGGTGCCCAATCATTTCGGCTATTTTTTTTTTTTTTTTACTCGGTGCTTTTTATTGCGAGTTGCCCCATTATTTCGGCTATTTTGTAGGCATGTGTGGCTTGCTAGCTTTTTCGCCGCAAGCTTGGATTTTGGACACCGATTTCGGCATCAGCACCGCTGCAACTGGGATGTTGCCAGGAGCGAATCATCATTTGCTTCTGTCGATATTGAACAAAGGTGGCTTAGTAAACAGGGTTAAGGGTCCTGTCGACCAAGGCTTTTGACTTCGTGAGCCGTAAGGGTCTCACAAAGGTATCTCTCCCTACAAGTCGTGAGGATCTTGCAGGTGTATTTTCTCCTTAGAAATCGTGAGGATTCCTAAGTGTATGTTCCTCTGTAAGTCGTAAGGATCCTACAAGAGGGTTTTCTCCTTATAAGTCGAGAGGAATTATAAGGGTTGTTCACCATGTGGGCATATCCCTAGTCACGGGTGGGATTTTGCTGGGGAAATGTTTTTTTCGCGCCCGTGGATTGTATACAAGGGTCAGTATTGAGCCTCTTGTAGGGCAATATCGAAGGTTGTGGAGGATTTGCTTAAGAACAGGTTTAGGTTTCTGTAACTTAAGACTTTCAAATCTCATGAGCCGTGAGGGTCCCATAAGAGAATTCTCCTTACGAGTCGTGAGGATCTCGTAAGTGTATTTTCTCCTTAGGAATCGTGAGGATCCCTAAGTGTGTTGCTCCTTTGTGGGTCGTAAGGATCTCACGCAGGTGGTTTCTCCTTACAAGGTCGAGAGGACCCTACAAGTGCCTTTTAACGAGGTTGCGCCCTTTCGGGTTTTCACAAACACTCGCCGGTAGTCCTGCTGTTTTTACTCACGGAGCCCTTTCGGGTTTTCATCCGTGCCCATTTTGCTTACGGACATACCGTTTTTTTTTTCTTTTTCACTTTTTTTTTTACAAGGTCGCGCCCTTTCGGGTTTTCACGAACGCTTGCCGGTAGCCCTGCTGTTTTTACTCACGGAGCCCTTTCGGGTTTTCATCCGTGCCCATTTTGCTTATGGACATACCGTCTCTTTTTTTTATTCTTTTTCATATATATTTTTTTATTTTTTTATTTTTTTATTTTTTTCTCTCTCCTCTTTTTTTATCTCGTCAGCCTAAAGATGCTGCGGTAGTAGTTTTAGGGACGTTTCAGTCCGTCGTTAGTTTAAGGACGTTTCGGTCCGTCGTTAGTTTAAGGACGTTTCGGTCCGTCGATATGGGAAGGCTGGCTGCTGCTTGTAAAGTCTGAGCCTAGGAAGATATTGAGCGGACATAGTCGTCGTCATCTATCATTGACCTAGGCTGTGGCTTATTAAGCATAGTATTTCTTTAAGAAGCGGCCGTTTATTGGCCTGAAAGGCCTTTCACCATGCATGTCCATAAGTAGGTAGGCTCCACCCTGGTAGACCTTGTCTATGATGTACGGGCCTTCATAGTTTGGCTCAAATTTTCCTCGCTTGGCACGATTGGGGATCATAGGTCTTTTGACCACTAGTACGAGTTCGCCTTGGCGGAATGTCCTCGGCCTGGTCAATCTTTCGTACGAGCGCGTCATCTTTGCTTTGTAGGCCTCTAGATGTTGTTGCGCTATGAGCCGGGTTTCGTCGAGGGCATCAAGCTCCTCAAGCCGAAGGTGAGCATTTTCTTCGTTCGTCAGCTCGTGGTGGACTGCTACTCGCAGAGAGGGTAACTCTATCTCGAGGGGGAGCACTGCTTCCGTCCCAAATACCAACGCGTACGGCGTTGTGTTCGTGGCCGTCTTGAATGTAGTTCGATAAGCCCAAAGGGCTTCTTGCAGCCTTTCGTGCCAGTCTCTCTTATTCCCGGAAACGGTCTTTTTTATGATCTTCGTCAAGGTCTTATTGAAGGCCTCGGCCAGACCGTTAGCTCGTGGATTATAAACCGAAGAATATCTCCAGTCTATATTGTGCTGCTGTGCGAAGCGGCTAATCTTATGGCTTCGATAGGCCGGCCCATTATCGGAGATAATCCGCCGTGGAGTTCCGAACCGATAGATGACGTGCGTCTTGAAGAAATGGAGGATATTCTCCGTCTTCACTTCCTTCAGTGGTACTGCTTCTGCCCATTTGGAGAAGTAATCAGTTGTCGCCAGGATAAAACGGTGTCCCCGGGATGATGCTGGCTCAATGGGGCCGACTATGTCAGTCCCCCACATTTCGAATGGCCAACTAGCCAGCGTTGGGTGCAGTGGATTCGGATGTTGGTGGATGAAGTCTCCATGAATCTGGCATGAGTGGCATTGCTTCGCATACTCGAGGCAGTCCTGGATCATCGTGGGCCAGTAGTAACCCATCCGTTTAATTTTTAACTTCATCTTTGGGCCTGCTTGGTGAGAACCGCAAAGTCCGTCATGAACTTCCTGAATGACTCTTCCTGCTTCGTCAGGTCCTAAGCATCTCAGCCATAGAGAATCAAACGATCTCTTGTATAGAATATCGTTGACGAAAGCGAAAGATAAAGCTCGTTTCATGAGCTGATGTCTTGAGGACGCCTCTTTGGGCATTCGGTGGGACTTAAAGTAGTCTATGAAGACTTCCCTCCAGTCTTCGGCCTTCTCATGGTCTTTTATTTGTAGGGTCGTCTGCTCAGTCGCTCCCTTCTCCTTATATAATTCCGGAGGTATTTCCGCCGGGGCGAGCACTCGACGGCTTTGTACCACGATTCTGACGTCATCGAGGTTCTCGTCAGCCAGTTCTTTAGCAAGTTTAGCCAACGCGTCTGCTTTGCTGTTTTCCGCGCGCGGTATGTTCTCCAAAGTATAGGAGGGAATTCGGGTCAATAGTTGTTGCACCCTTTCGCCGTACTTCACCAACTCCGGCTTGCACGTTTGGTAGTCACCATTTACTTGACTAACGACCAGCTGAGAATCCCCGTATATAAGGAGGTCTTCAATTCCCATGTCAATGGCGATCTCGAGGCCTGCTATCAGAGCTTCGTATTCAGCTTCATTGTTTGTCCTCGGCTCTGTTAAGGAGAAGGCGAAGCGCATTATCCCTCCTTGTGGAGTTGCAAAGATGAGGCCTATCCCTGATTTGATCATTGGGATACCTTGTTTCTGTTTCTTTATGGAGGACGCTCCATCGAAATAGAGTTCCCATCGGGTGCTTCCGCCGCTAATCGCATCAAATGCATGCTCGTCCGGCAAATCACAGTTCAGAGGAGAATCGGCCGGTATCGGGTGCTCAGCGAGGAAGTCGGCAATGGCCTGGCCTTTCACTGCCTTGAGAGGTTGATACGTTATCGAGAACTCCATCAAGAGCAGGGCCCACTTAGCGAGTTGTCCCGTCAATATGGCTTTCGACATCAAGTATTTAAGGGGATCTACTTTTGAAATGAGACGGACTTCATGTGCCAACGCATAGTGCCTGAGCTTTGTTATCGCGAAGATTAACGCCAAGCAATGTTTTTCAATGGGAGAGTAGTTGCTTTCTGCCCCCAGTAGAACTCGACTTAAGTAATAGAGTGCCCTCTCTCTCCCCTGATCGTTCTCTTGTGCCCATAACGCGCCCAAGGAACCATCGAGGGCGGTCGTATAAAGAATGAGGGGTTTTCCCTTGACCGGCGCGGCCAACACCGGAGGGTTCTGCAGGTACTGCTTGATCTCGTCTAGTGCACCTTGACATTTGTGATCCCAAGCGAATGGAGTTCCCTTTTTCATCAGGTGGCTGTAAGGACGGCATTTGCCCGAAAGATTAGCGATAAACCGCCAGATGTATGCGAGCTTCCCTTGGAGAGACCGCAACTGCTTGAGGGTTCTTGGTGGAGGCATTTCCATGATCGCCTTAATCTTTGACGGATCTATTTCAATACCTCGGTGTCGAACGATGAATCCCAGAAATTTGCCCGAGGAGACTCCAAACGCGTATTTGAGGGGATTCATTTTCAAATTATATTGCCGAAGGCGTCGAAATACAGTCTCCAGATGCTTTAAATGATCTTCGTATGACATGCTCTTTACTACGAGGTCATCGATATAGCACTCGACGACGTCGTGTATGAGGTCATCAAAGATCTTTGTCATGGCCCTTTGATAGGTAGCGCCAGCGTTCTTTAGACCAAAGGGCATAACCCTGTAGCAAAATATACCCAAAGGGGTGCGGAAAGCGGTGTGCTTCTGGTCTTCGGGATGCATCTTTATCTGATTGTATCCTGACGAACCATCCATAAAGGAGAAAACCTCGTGAGTGGACGTGTTATCTATCATTAGCTCGGTTACTGGTACTGGGAAATCATCCTTTGGACAGGCTTTATTGAGATCCCTGAAATCCACGCATATGCGTACCGTCCCATTCTTCTTCATTACCGGGACGATATTGGCGATCCAGTCGGGATATTGGACTTCTTGGATAAATCCAGAATCGATCAGCTTCTTAACTTCGGCGTTGATGCTCATCTCAAGCTCGAGTCGCATCCTCCTTGGCGCCTGCTTGACTGGCTTGATATCTGGGGATATTGCTAATCTATGCACAGCAATCTCCGGATCTAATCCCGGCATCTCGGAGTAGTTCCACGCGAAGCAGTCTTTATGCCGTAGAAGCACGTTCTTTAACGCAGCCACCCTCTCTTCGGATAACAGCTCGCTGACAAATGTCGGTCGCGGATCGTCTGCCGATCCCAACTCAATCTTCTTGAGGTTATCTGCAGTAGTATGTATACCATCTTCCAGTTCTTTCGGAGCGGGCGGAAATTCCGAGATCACCTCATCATCGCTGTTCTCAAAGCACCGGGGAAGGTCATCTACGTTCTCGGGCTCTTCTCCTAACATCGTAATCGTATAGCAAGTGCGAACCGGCTCCCCGGACTGAGGTGGACCCGGTTCTGCTCTTGCGGCCTTGGGCTCATGCTTTTGCGGCGGCGTTACCTTCCAGCCGTCGGATAAAGCGAATCTGCCCCGTTGGTACTGGTCCTCGACCCAGTTCTTGAAGGTGACGCGGTCTTCGGTAGGATGTCCTATGGCTTGGTGATAAGAGCAATAACTCAGATGAGAAGCCTTGTTAGCTTGCTCAGGATGTCTAGACTCTGGAAGCGTGATCATTTGATGTTTTATAGCGAGGTTAAGTAACCTCTCCGTCTTGTCTCGGGGGAAGGAGTACGCTCGACTCATCTTCTTCATGAGGGACAAACCCGAGCCGCTTCTTGATTTATTTCCGTCTCTGCGTCGGGCCTTTCGTACAGCGGATTGACGAGGATAAGCGTCTTTGTCTTTTGCAGTACGTTGAAATAGACGTTGCGTCCTGGCCTTCTCGTAGATGGCCATTTCGCGGTTGTGGTCTTCCCAAGCTTTCTGACCCACTTTCCTGATAGGCTTGCCCATTCGTTCCACAAACGACGGACTCGGCGTTTTAATCGCGGGGTCTAGTTTTGATGGGGGTTTGGCATCTCCTGACATGGCGTCCTCCTCTTCATCAAAGGTATATATAGCGTAGCTGCTGTGAGCCCGTTCCCGTTTTCCGGCTCTTGCGTATCCAAGCCCGAGTGTTTCCATCTTCCCGTTGGGCAATTTGCGTTGAGTCCCGGGGACATCCCAAATCCTGTTGTAGAACTGAGCCTGCCGAACGGTCTGTTCTAAGGATACTCCTTGGCGCTTCAATAGCTTCTTTAATCCATTTGTATAGTATCTGGGCAGACGGATGGGTTGGAGCCTGTCAAGTGTAGCATCCGCGCCATGCCAGATCTCTTTCTCTATTTTCGACTCTGAAGATCGGTAGAAGAGGATCACCTTCTCACCCCTTTCCCTGGGAGGGACGTAAAATGTTCGCAGGTCCTGCACATTATTAGCCTGCAGCGTGTCGAGATCCTTGTAGTGTTCTCACGGTACCATGGTGATTTGCAAACTATGGTCATCGCCAGGGAGTGTTTGTATTGACAGCCGATTGGAGAACACGGCATTAACTTCATCTTCTGAATCACTTCCGAAGACCAACATGGGGGCGGGCTTCCCCAGGTTGTTGCGTTGAGATGGCCCTGCATAAACTATCTCTTCCTCTTCTTCGGTATCGCTCCCGAAAACAGGGATGGTGGCGGCGGTTTTGTTCTCCGGATTGCGACATCTTTCTGTATCCTCGAAATCTGGCAAAAAGTACTTCGCATCTTCGTATTTGCGGACTTCGTTCACGGAAAATGGGTTTAACTCACCTGTTACGGTATACTCGAAACCATCCTTAAAGTACTTCATACACTGATGTTGTGTAGAAGGGATGATGTTGTATTCGTGTAACCAAGGACGACCGAGCAAGGCGTTGTAGCAGGTCTTGGCGTCAATGACATGGAATTTGATGTCTGTGACGAGAAGTCCAAAGCGTAATGTTAGTATCACAGATCCGAGAGTCCGTGACGATTGTGAATCGAAACCGGAGATAGTAATCTTGTCACGAGCGAGGTGTTGCACGCTCATGCAGATTTCCTTCAACACCCGAACATTAAGGAGATTGACGGAGGATCCATTATCCACCAGAATCTTTCCTATCTTGATATCATGGCAGTATCCGGAGATATATAGGGGACGGTTGTGGTCGCACGTCCCGAGAAGGAGGTCTTCATCACCGAAAGTGATGTCGGCCGTATGCACTTCCTCCAGTTCATCCTTCATCTTTTCAGTGGCGAGGAAGGCTTGGAATTGCTCAGGTTCTTGTAACGCCTTAATTAGTGAGTCTCGCGCTTCTTTTGATAATAGGAGGGTATCGAGAATGCTAAGCTGAGAAGGTAGCTTCCTTAGGTGCGCGAGGATGTTATAGTCCACCTTACCCTTCCTAGGAGGGTCTTTGGCAGCCAGCTCTCTCATGACTTGGTCATCTAAAGTGATATCTTCAGTGACCTTTTCCTTTCCCTTATCCTTTCTACTTACGGGCCCGAGATTCTTTTCTGGGAGTGTGCGATTGCGCAGCTGAATATTCTCGCAGATCTCCGATTCCTCCTCTTTCCCTAAAACGGATTCTTTGAAGAGAGGGCCCAGAGCGATTTCTTCATCAGAGTCGCTCCCAAAGGTGAGAACTTGTGACCCTCTGGCGTTCACCATGTAACAGTTGCCAGTAGTTCTGTCGTGCCCATCGATAGTACTTCTTCGCTCCCGACGGCCCTTGCGTTTCATGCGCTTAACATGTTGCCGACGAGCAACATATCCTTGCCACCATATCTTAAAGGCGTCGCACTCCTCTGTGGGGTGTGATATTTTCCGGTGATATGCGCAATAATCAGGGTGCCTCTCCACCCCATCACGTGTGTTTCCTTCCGAGGGCGGTAGCTTCATCCCCATTGACATGGCTTTGGCAAACCTTTTTCTCGTCTTGAATATCTTCTTGTCTACTTTGGATGCCTTTCGCTCTGGTAGTTCAACTCTTTCGTTCAGTTGCCCGCATTTGGCTCCTTCCGATGTGGCCATCTCACGCTCCTGGTCCGCTTTACATTTTAAACGAATCTCTTCTAGAAAAGCGTCGATCATTTCGTCTGTTGGCCATGCACGCTCTGGTATAGGCTCTGCCTCCAGCTTCTTAGTGCCAGGAGTTTTCCCATCATCGGTAAACGAGTGGGAGATTACGTTACAACTCGCCACATATCCTTCGGATTCATCTGACGAGCTCTCTCCATCATCTTCCTCTTGAAAGATGTGGTTGAGGAACTCTTGCAGTGTGACAGGAGTTCGCGCCTTTTGATTATATTCTTCCAGCGCGTCGATTTTCTTCTGCAAGTTCGTGTGCTCGTTTCCAAGCTTCACGGGTTTCTTGGATTTCTTCTTCTTTTTCTTCGAAGATTTTGACGATTGGGCGTGAGTATTTGGGCTCTTATCGCGAGTCTTTGTAGTTGGGCGGCGCCTTAGCATCCCTTCGATAATTTGAGGTTCAAGAGGGTCCTTCCATTCGATCGCAGGGCACGCATGAAGGTCTCTCAGCATTCTTTTGGTTTTAGTTGATAGCACGACCTCCCATGGAGCTTCTTCAATAAAGGAGCAGGTTGCCCCCGGTGTATCTGCTTTCTTAGGAGTATGCGGTTGTGGTGGGTTCACCTTCCACTTTTCAGACAGTACAAACTTCCCCTGGAGGTACTGGTCTTCAATCCATCCTTTGAAGACGAAGCAATCTTCAATCGGATGGCCTACCGTTTGATGGTAAGGGCAATAGTTAGGGTTATTCACCTCGGTAGGTTGCGGCGGTCGCCTTGGATTTGGTGGGTTTATAAGTCTGTTGCGTATTGCCAGCTCGAATAACCATTTCGTCTTGTCCCGTGGGAACGAGCAGGGACGCTTCATCTTCTCATTATAATACCGACGTCTTTCCTCCAGTTGATCTACCGGTTTCGGGGCGTTAGGTTGCTGTTGGGCATTCGCAACAAAGGTTGCCCTTCCTTTACCCTTGTCATTCCGAGGTTCCGACTTCGGGGGAGGTGGTCTATGACCCATCTGGTCCATCTGAGCCAACTTGTCGATTAAAGCCTGGAATGTGGTTGGCTTAAAGAACATCATAAACTGGGAGATAGTTGCGTGAGGGTCTAGAGTTCCTACGAACATGCCCACTGCGGGTGCCTCCTCAATGCGTTGTTCACATCTCGACCACAAGTTCCGCCAGCGTATAGCATACTGGACCCAGGTTTCGCCTGGTTTTACCCTGGCGTTAATCAGTGCAGTTATTGGAGTGCGTTCGCTGGCACTTGCGAATCGCTGAGTGAACAACAACTCCATTTCAGCGAACGTTTTGATAGAATCGTTCGAGAGTTCTGAATACCATTCGAACGCAGTTTCTGATAGGCTGCCCACGAACTGGCGGAGCAACAGTTTATCATCACCGCCGGTGTTACCGCAGAGGGCCCGGAACTGGGCGACATGTTGATGGGGGTTGCCGGTCCCCTTGTACACGTGGAATTTTGGTATCGTATAGCCTGGCGGGTATTTGATTTGGTCGTACCAGCTCGGATACGGCCGCCCCGTTTTCATGACTTGACCAGCTGCCTCAGTCGCGTGATGAACCCGGATTTGCTAGGCTATGTAGTCAACCAAGTCAGCCTTAGAGATTGCCTCCTCCTTGGCCGTTGAGAGGGCTGGTGGTGGATTTGACGTTTCTCCTCGGTCGTCTTCAAGAACGATTGGGGGATCCTCGGCGGGTAAGTCCTGCTGGATCATCATTCCTATCATATCTTGGAAGAGAAGGCCCATACGTTGTATGTTGGCCGCCTGTTCAGCAGCCTCTTTGTCCTTTTTCTCCAGTATCCGGCGAAGGAATTCAGTGTCGGTTTTTTCCTCCTGGCGCGCGTCTGAGGACGTTTCTGGGTTTTCTTTTGGCCCGGTAAGTGCGGCCATAGCATTCATCATTTCCTGAAGCTTTTGTTGCTGCTCCTGGGCTTTCGTCACGGATCGGGTTAGCGGTCGGTGGCCCGTAGAAGTGCGGCTTTCCTCTTTTCCAGAGGCCATGTAAACAGTGTGCACCACAATGCCCCCAGACTTAGGGCGTCTGGGCTCAGTGCTTTTAGCCGTCGTTGCATGCTGGGGGGTCTTCTCTGGCCTCCTCCTTTTATGGGCCAGTTGATCAACAGCCTTTTGGGGTTTAGCCTGGTGACCAGCTTCCGGTTGGATTTTCAGCTTCTTGTGCTGGCGGGAGAAGTTTGGATCGATGATCGAGTCTCGGGCCTGCCGCCAAACTTTATAGATTTTGGAAGACAGCCGTTGAGGAGATCGGGGCTGCTCGGGTTTTATTTCCACAACCTTTTTTAATGGGGGAGGAGACCTCTTCAGCACTGCAGTAGCAGAATTCCTTCGCACCTTATTTAGCATTTCGAAGCTGTTCCCAGTTGGAACAGCAGCATTAACTTCTGCCACCGGGGCCGATGGAGTCAACCCGGAGGGGGAGTTGCCCCCAGCCTTCCTTACTCGGCGCCAATGGCGACGTCGAGCGTGTCGAGCGGACGGCGTAGGGTCAGCGGTAAGAATGGTTTCGTCTTGCCCCCTGTCTGGGTGGGGGGTCGCTGTTGGTATTAGCCTGTCAAAGACCGATGTCCTTTGGGCAGCAGGAGCAGGAGCTGATGCCGTCAATCTTGTAAAGACCGACCTTTTGGCCGGAGAAGCTGCCTTGACGACTTCGGGGGCAGGAGCGGCCACCTTCTTAGAAGCAGCCTTCTCTGAGATTGTAGGCCCCATGATGAGTTCGCAGGATTTCTGGCCCAATCTAGAGAAGACCGAGGCGTTGACGTTGGGCGACTCGTTGAGAGGAGCCGCGACAGGGGTAAGACGATCAAAGACCGACTTCTTGAGAGCTTCCATTGTCAGCACTGGAGCGGTGAAGTTTGTCGGCGGGAGCATGGTCCCAAAGAACAATCCTGTGGTGGCGCGAGTGACCTGTTCCACGGGCATTGTGAATAGCGAAGCAGCTTGGGGTCCGTAGGCTATACCTCCTGGCGAGGCAGAGCGTTGGTTGCAATTGCAGTCTGAGCAGTTGGAGAATTTCACGGAAGTAGAAGCCATCGATCCTTTGCTTTCTGCAATAAGCGAGACGCCAATTCTTAGTATCTTGAAACCCAAGGGCAACCATTAGCGAACCGCGATTGGTTTGCGAGTCACGACACACGAAGTGTGGAGCGGAAAGAGGAAAAGGTCCCACCGGGCGTGCCAGAATCTGTTCCCCTCCGAAAGACGGCGCGACATGACGTCTGTGCCTGAGATTCGGGGCAGATGCTAATTGGTGCTATCCGTCCACCTCTCCGAAGATGCCAAGTTGATTTATGGCACCGTGTATCGAAGGTTTAGACGGATGCGTCCGATGTAGCAGACTTCGTCAGATTCCCCCTCGTTTGAGGGGTTTTTGATTGTGGGGACGCTCTTCCCTGCAGGCGCAAGCCCCTGCAGTTAATTACGCTACCGCATTGCGGTAACAACTTTCTCCTTCTCCAGATGGTCACTTCGTGTCGTGGGTGTTTGTTTTGTGTTTTGTTGCCCGTGGATTGTTTACGGAGACTGAGTTATGTCGTCTCCCGTAGGGCGTGGACTAGTCTAAATCCGTATTATCTTAGATTTGGGTTTGGGGGTTTGGTTTGAGGATACGTCAGCCATACTTGAGGCTAAGATCAACTCAAACGTTTGTTAAGGATACGTTAGTCTATCTTTGAGACTAAGATCAACTTAACGGGATCGTTTAGATCCGACAAAAGAGCATTTGGGCTCTAATGTTCCAGTTTAGGGACATAGTGGTCCGTCATATGTATGGCCGTCGGGACCCGTCACCTCTCTGACGACGTTGAAGGATTACAATGACGGATGTCAGAGGAGTTCAGAGATGTACCCTCAAGCCAGAGTTAATTGGGGGGATTCATAGTCCAGTCTGTTTGAAGGTTTAAGGATACGTCAGCCATCTTTGAGGCTAAGATCAACTTAAACGGGACCGTTTAGATCCGACAAAAGAGCATACGGGGCTCTATTGTTCTAGTTTAAGGACATTGCGGTCCATGGGTAGTTTAAGGACGTTGTGGTCCATGGGTAGTTTTAAGACATCTCGGTCAAGGTTAAGGACGTCGTAGTCCATGGGTTTAAGGACCCCACAGTCCATTGTTAGTTTTAAGACATCTCGGTCAAGGTTAAGGACGTCGTAGTCCATGGGTTTAAGGACCCCACAGTCCGGTATGTGCTCTGGATGCTTCACACGGGTTCACTGCCGTGCTCTGCGAGGACCAGGCTCCGCTCTGGACGTTTTCCACGGGGTCAAAGAGTGACATTATCCGCGTTCCACGTAACCAGGAATTTTGCATTAAACACGGGTTTAAGGACCCCACAGTCCATATCAATGTGTGGTCGTCGGGACCCGTCACCTCTTTGAAGACATTGAGGGATTACAATGCCAAGTATCAAAGGAGTGAAGAGATGTACCCTAGAACCGGAATGGCTTAAATAGTCTTTGACCCAATTTGGGATCAAGACCGATTAATTATGTTATGAGCCCATTGGCCCAGTTAATCACAAATTGAAGACTTATGGCCATCTTGGGCTAAGTCCAATCAGGAGAGGCTTTGCCTCCATCCATTTAGCCAATTGGCCCAAAGCCTAGTGTTAAACACTACAGAGCAATCAGTGTTGAACACTGGGAATGAGGTTGACGAGTTAGTGTTTAACACTAAAAGATAATCGGTGTTAAACACCAGCAACAAGGCTTTTCAAATTAGTGTTAAACACTAAAACAGATCAGTGTTGAACACTGCAAATAAAGCTTTTTGATTAGTGTTGAACACTAAGGCCCAACAGTGTTTTAACACTGGGTTCGAGAGTTTCAATTTAGTGTTAAACACTAAGGCAAGAGGGGTCACGTGGCAGCACGTGAGAGCGCCCTCCCTTCATTTATTCTGCTGAGATTATCGCGTCTTTCAGAGCATCACGTGCCATCACGTGATGGGCATTCAAATGCCTGTGTATTAAAGCTTCTGTCAAGGGTCACGTGGGTCACGTGGGGTGCTGCCTCAAAGGGGTTTTCTGTAGATCTCCTGGGGGGGTCACGTGGTGACACGTGACCCTGCCTCTATGTATATTGTTTAGAGGATCTGTTAATCTTTTGCAAGAATTAAATTCCTCGTAGGGTTAAACCCTGACAGTAATTTCAGAGGAATTAAATTCCTACTTCCTCTTAAAGGTTTATATTCTGAATAGAGTTGGACTCTGAATTTTCTGTAGGAATTAAATTCCTCATACATGTGAAGAACCAAATAGGGTTAAACCCTAATAAAAGCTTTTAAGGAATTAAATTCCCACTCTCTTGTTAAATTATGATCAAGGGAATTAAATCCCCGCTGTTCCAACAGAACTAGGTTTTTAACTAGGGTTAAACCCTGTTTCTTTTGTTCTGAAGGAATTAAATTCCCATAACACAGGGTCAAGCCCTAGTTTTATTTCAAAGGAATTAAATTCCTATAGTTCTGTGAGAATTAAATTCTCGTGCTTCCATTCCCTCTCTATGTTTTGGATCTGCATGGCAGGATCTCGACCCATTGAGAATTAAATTCTCAACTTCAAGAGGAGATGTGCACTTTGCAGATCCTCTATTAAAGAGAGAAGAAATATGTTCTTCTGTTTTATATATCAGAGTTGAACTCTGTTGAGAATTAAATTCTCTTTTCCTTCCAGGAGCCTTCCCTTTCTTACCTAGGGTTTTCTTTTGCAGAAGATCCAAGTTCCTCGAAGTATCAAGGCTCTCTCTCCCTTTCTTCCCTCTGCGTGTATCTCCCTTTTTTTGTGTCTCTTGGCTCCTATTTATAGGAGAAGCAGCCGAGTCAATTAGTTTTTTTACGAATCTTCATTGAGAGATTTGATTTGCATCCATCATTCGTTCTGGACCTTTGGATTATTAGGTGAATTTTATTCACCATTGGATTTCAAGTCCCGGGATTCTCCTTTGTTGTTTCGGTTAGATTTAAAGGGGAAATCTTTCCAAACCTGAGATTTTCCCATAGATAGATGATATTTCATCACCTCTGAATCTTTAATTCGATTGGTTCCAGATAGTCGCTTTCCTTTGGAAAGATTTGAATCTCTTTCAGAATTTAATTCTGTTGACAAAATGGGCTTTGAAAGCCGGTCACGTGTGACCACGTGACCCATGGTCACGTGTGGGCACGTGACCCCTTTTGGAATGAGCCTTCTTCTTTCTTTTTGCGCTGTCTTCTGGTTGTTGCTTAACCGTCACGTGCCATCACGTGACCCCTGGTCACGTGTGAGCACGTGACCCTGGTCTGGACTCTTTTTCCTTGACTTGATCAGGGAACCGATGTGCCTTTGAATCCGCTTTAAAATGTCACGTGCCAACACGTGACCCTGGTCACGTGGGAGCACGTGACCCTTTCTTAAGCCCTTTTTCTTTGATGTAGTCAGGAAGCTGAACTTGCTTTGCCGGTACTTTTGGGTGTCACGTGCCAACACGTGACTGCTGGTCACGTGTAAGCACGTGACCCTCTTCTCAAGCTTTTTCCATAAGCTTTCCTGATTTTAAATCAGGAAACAACGGGTTTCTTCCGCCTTCCACCAATTGCGAGCATTATCCGTGAGCTGTAGTTTTGCTACACGGACCCAAGCGTTATCTGGCACTTGAGCTGCTGCCAGATCGTCTTCGATGCTTTGTGCCCATTCTTCCGCTTCAAGAGGGCTTCCTTTACCAGAAAACTGCTTTGGGTGAAAAGCCCTGAATTGCTTTACTCCCGGTGCATCTGTCTCAGGACGACTCAGAAGTTGTTGCTGTCCCTCGAGAAGACTACGGATCGCATCAAATAACATCGTTTGCTCAGTGGGTGGTGCGGGAACAGATGGTGTGAGAGGTAGTGCTGGAGGGGTGTTGTTAATGTTGGTGCTGGTGTTGTTCGGGGAATCCATAACCCTGAAGAAAAATTTGGATTAGGACAGATTCAAATACATGAAATGATAAGATTCAAGGAATAGAAAGTTGCAAGATTCAAAGAACATGAATTGTAAAGAATGTTTTAGTTGCTGGTTCTTGTGTTATATTGCTTAGGTTGTTCACGCAGACCAGAACTGCATGACAGGGATTCATACAGCTCTGACCTGCATGGGCCACCAACAAAACCTGTCACGCCCCGCTTCCCAATGTACGGCGAATTGGATGCGACAAGGCTCGCTACGTATGTACTCAGAAGTACACACGCTAAGCGTAACTAAGCAATATAAAGTAAAACACAAGAGACGAATGATATAGAGATAACAACAACTTTTATTAATAACATTCTTTGTACAATGCATGAAAAGAAAATACATCTGAAATGAAAAGCAATGCCTAAACAGTGGCATAACAATAAATGAAAAATACTGGAAAGAACAAGGTACAATATCTAGAGTTCTGGGTCTTCGTGGAACTGCTCCAAGTCTTCACCGGTGGGCTCGATCTCAGCTTGGTCCAAAGCACCTGACGGTATTCAAAGAAGAAAGAAATAGAATGTCGTCAGCGAACAGGTCGCTCGGTAAGTCCCAAAGATAAGGAGGAATTAGAAAGACAGTGTAAAAGTATTTTCTAAAGTATTACATTGTTGAATATTATGGAATATTGAGTTAACGCGGTTGTTTGTAGCTTGGTACAGAAGGATGCCAGTGTATACGAGGGGGATCTCTATATGCTAGAGATCAGGGCAAAAGGAAAGTACAAGGAACCGTTTTGCCACGGTACAACAGCAATAGGATTCAGGTTAGGTTTCTTAATCTGACTACCTCATGCCACCTTTAACACCTTCTGTACCAATCTACCCCTTAAACCCCGTAATGTTTTAACAGTATTGTAGTATTGGACTATGTAATTTGGGTGACTGACCAAAACCATGATATCAGTAAACATGTTGTAACTGTATAATCAGGTAAATGGAATATCAGGATAATGGATGAATATCCATGGTTTGATTCAGTCAAAATGAATATATTGTTAACTGGATTCAGGGATTCATGTATTCAAATTGTGTTGGAATATAAAAGAATATAGATTGACTTGAATCATATTCAAGTCAGAAATAGTCAGACTCTAACCCGAGTCAGACTAAAAGAAAGATTATTTGAAGTTCAAAATTAGTTAGGGGCCTTATTGTAATTTGTGAAACTTGAGGGGGTTTTATGTAAAAAGTACTTTTGTATAGTTTTCAAAATACACCTCAAGTATTTATTATTCATTTTTATAATTATAATGAATGTGAATTTTATTTGTGTTATTCTAGTGAATATATCCTAATAACAGTATTAATTGATTTATCTGAAATTCATGGTATTTTAATGTAACTTCTAATCTTTTAATTTATAAAAAAAAAAGTGGAAACTTTATCTTATGATAAAATAGGTGTTTAAATGATAATTATATATATATTAACACATGAATAATTTTTAAGTGAATATTTTATTTTCAAAAATCTCATATTTCTTAAATGTCGTATTTTAAACCTTTCGAGACCGAATGCTCCTTGCGGAGGTCTGAATCTCGCACTACTAGCCTGCGGGTGCACGATGAACCGTACTATCCCTAACAGGTTCCCCAAGGGTGGGTTGTAGCGGAACTTTGCTTAGGTTTTATAAATACTTTTCATTTAGGAAAACGGTTTTATAAATATAAGGTATTTATTTGCAAAAGAGTATAGTTTTCCGTATTTTAGTTATTAGGGTTTCCTAAGCCAACTACCCTATTTCTAAGGTCTAAACGATGAGTCATTAGAAGCCTCAAATCGCCTCTTCACCGTCAATTGCGGCCAGGTAAGTGCCAGGTAAGTGGGAAGGAACCACAGTCGTGGGCCTAATTAAAAACCACTAGCCTTAGACACACTTGCCTAGACACCACAAGACAGTTTAGATAAACGATCGATGTCTATGACCTATCGTGCTTTCATTTTATAAAAGATTTTACTTAGAAAAGTTTACAACTTAAAGCTTTAAATAAAGGTTTTAAAGATTATGGTATTTTAATGAAAAGTCCTGTAATGTCGTATTCTATGTTTTGACATATATCAATTAGGGTTATATTTGTGTGTGTGTAGAGGTAGGTCATTACCTCGTGACTTATTTTAAGTTTTGATGAAATTTAAAGGTAAAACATGACATATTAAACTTAAAGGTATTATAGCGCAAGAATACGGTATTTGAAAACGTTATCATTTCATGTGTGAAAATTCATTCAAATTGGTTTCCACAAGTTTAGTGATCAAGATAAACATATTTAGGAGTGAGGGAATTGATTAAACAAAGAAAAATGAACTTCATGGTATTTTTATGAAAAGAATACGGTTTTGCAAAGAAGCTATCATTTCATGTGAGAAAGTTTGCTTAAATTGGTTTATGGGTGATTAATAGTCAACATGAATATGGGTAGGTATTATGTATTAGGTGACAAGTGGAAATTTGTAGAAAAACCGAATCGGAAATCGGTTTGTTCCGATTTCTGTCGGGTTCCAAAAAGTCGTATTTTCTTCTTAAAGAAAAGAGAGATAGAAAAGATGGGACTTACGGGTTTGGACAAGCTAAGGAGGCTAAGGAATGTGGTGGTTGTCGATGCGTCGAAAACGTCGCGAAGGTTCTAGTCCGGTCGCCGGAATCCGTCGTCGGTTTCGGCAGCGCTTCGCTTCTCGCTCTTTGTACCGAGTTCTCGAGAATTTGGGAGAGTGAACTTAGAGTGGTGAGGTGAAAAGGTAGAGGGTAGGGGTCTTTATATAGGGCTAGGCTAGGGTTAGGGTCAGGATTAAAAAATAATTAAAAAAATATAAAAATCATTAAAAATTCATTCAATTTGGACTTAAAAGAGGTTTAATGAAATATTTGTAACAGTACAGGGAAAATAGATCATGCAGGGAGGTTGACCAAGTCAACACGAAACTTTTTCATGTTGACAACTCGGCCGACCGGCCGAGTCCGTCCGGCGGCGCCGGCCGATTCGGCCGAGTCGCCGGCCGACTTGGCCGAGTCAGGGCCGAGTCGGGTGTCGTTGGGTAGGGTTTTGTCTGGGTAGTTGTTTGACCGTTTGACTTCCCCAAAAAATTAAAACAAAATGATATAAAAATTATGTGGGGCATGGGATTCGAACTCTGGTGGCTTGGTTCAGCAGTGCAAGGTATTACCAATGAGCTACAAGCTCCTTATTGTAATTATTGTAGGAAATAGATACTTAAATTATTTCTAGCAACATCAATACTCCAAGTGTACATCATATTTAAAGCAAATTTTTGGTATACAAAAATTGGAGTTGTTACAGTAGAAGAAGAAGAGCCTTTTGAAGAATGGAGAACAGGCTCAGAAGACGAAGAAGAAGAAGCGGCCGGAGTGTCATCATCTGTGCCAACGTTGTTTTGCAGCACCCTTCTAGATCTCAACGTAGTCACGGTACTCACATTATGGTTTTGTTGTTCAAGAGCAACATGTGCATTTTGTGGGTGACCAGGATTTGGCAGTGGTTGAGATGGAAGCTTCCCCTTCTCTCGCTCGCTTAAAACTGCATTCAGTTGTGCAATCTGGGCTTCGATGGTTTTAATGCTTTGCCCGTGTAAAGCAGTGTGTTACGCCAAAGACTGAATGGAAGACTGGATGTTGGCGGAGGATTGAGTTGATTGCTTTAAAAACGCCTCCAGACTTCGTTCTAACGATAAAACCTTATCGTTATTTGGCAAAACAAAATTGTTTTGAGGAAAAGAATTGTTGGGTGCAAAATTGTTCGTTTGATTTTGGTAAGGTTGGGGTTAGAAAGGCTACTGATATTGAGTTTATTGAGGAGCTTGTTGTTGAGGAGGAGGCCTCTGGAAGTTGTTGTTGTCTTGGAATTATTGTTGATTTTGATTCCAGGCGAAATTGGGGTGGTTCCTCCAACCTGGATTGTAAGTGGAAGAGTATGGATCATTTCTTTATCTTTGCTGAAATGCAGCATTGACTTGATCCTGTCCTTGAGCAGGTGGATTGTAAGGACACTCTTCGGTCAAATGGGATGGATCCGAACAACAAGCTCATATAGTGCGAGGGGGAAGAGCAGAGGCAGGAGAAGGCGATGAGAATTTGCTCTCAATTGCTTCTAGTTTTCGTGTAATCGCTGCCATTTCGGCCTTCATTGCAATTGACATATCAAGTTGATGAACGCCTACCCTAGATTGACCGAAAGAAGTAGATGAAGTGGACGAAGTGTTCGGTCTAGTGCTTTCCCACTGAAGCGTTTATTCAGCAAGATCGTCGAGAAATTGCCAAGCTTCCTCGTCAGATTTGGATAGGAAGTGTCCTTGACAAATGGTTTCCAGCAACTACTTAGTTGCTGGGTTCAGTCCTTCGTATAAGGTTTGACAAAGTTTCCATCTTTCAATACCGTGATGAGGGCACTGAACAAGAAGGTCTTTGTATCGTTCGAAACACTTCCAAAAAGGTTCGGAAGGAAGCTGGGAAAATTGGTTAATTTCATTACGTATTCTCGCGGTCTTGTGATTTGGGTAAAACTTTTTAAGAAACGGTTTAACAAACTCTTCCCAACTGTTTATGGAATACGATGCAGTACTATACAGCCACTTTTCAGCTAGGTCACACAATGTGAAAGGAATGACTCGTAGCCGTATAGCATCATCAAACAGTTGGGTTGTCTTCATCATTGCACATACGTTCTGGAATTTATTGACGAAGATATAGGCATCTTCGGATTCCAGTCCGTGAAATTTAGGCAACATGTTGATGAAGTGGGGCTTAATTTCGAAATTATCCCCATTTGCCGGCGGGAGTGAAAGACAGGTAAGAAGTGCGGAGCGGGTAGGATAGAAACGATCCTGGAGCGCGATTCGCTGGGCGCTTCAACAGGAGGTTGTTGCGGGTTATTCGCACCCTGTTGAGGTGGAATCAGTCCCAAGGTAGGTAAAGGGTTGTTAGGATTGAATCCTGACATCTTAGAAGAAGATGAAGATGTATGAACAGAATTCCGGTCAACGTCGGAGTTGGCCGGCAAAGGTAAAGATGAAAGAGGTGTGGATGGATTTTCGACGTCGGAGTCAATCGCGTAGTCGGTAGCGACTAACGAAACACGGACTAAACGGGCACTAGTGTCCCGAGTCCAACCGGACATACACTAAACGAGTTTAGTGTAGTCAAAGCGCAGAATGTGAGGGTAAGAAAACGTCAATGGGGAAATGTGGATGAAAGGTGGGTGAAATGGGATTCTAGTGACAAAGGGCAAGTTTTTGTAAAAAATATTTTTGTTTTGTGTTTTTTCTTATTTTTTATTTTATAAAGAGTTTTGCAATAATTTGTTCGGAACTACGACACAGTTTCAAACAACCACAGTTTAAACATGCACAATCAAACTTAGAGCTAGGGAATTCTATGTCCACTAGACTGCTCCTAACTGTTCCAAAGTGACAAGTTGTGAGATATCCGTCAAATCGTCTCTTCACCGCCAATTGTAGCCAGGTAAGCACAAATGAAGAAAGGAGGGTTCCGCTCACGAATCACCGTGAGACGGGCCTTTTAAAGTTACATTTCTCACTTGTCTAGCCTAGACACCACAAACTCAGGTTTAGATAAACGAATGAATGCCCACAACCTTCCTCTGTCCTAATGAGCGCGACAATCCTTAATTGACTGAGTCTAGATATTTTTTAATTAACTAAAAGGTGATGCACATGCTTTTAGTGATTTCTGGGGTCTTAAGAAGGGTAATGAAATCCCCACCCAATCTTAATTGGTGTTATAGCCCCTTAGATTCCGTATTAAATATGCAAAGCAGTAACACACAATTTTTTTTATTTGTGGCGCAAAGAATCCTGCACAAAAACAATTTATTGGAGAGGGAGAAGAGGTTGCTGTGCAAAGAATCCTGCAGGAAATTTTTTCAATGGAGTGGAGAGGAGGAGATGAGAGATGGGATGCTTCCAGAGAAAATCAACTGCTGATGTCACCAGTTGACCGCGGTTCCGCGGTCAAAAGCTTAATTCTGCCGCAGTTCCATGGCAGATAAGTAGGTTTAGATCCTCTGAATTCTTCTCTGTGCTAAGTTAGTTCTCCTCTTTCTATTTAGATCCCCTGTTTCTGGATTTGTTAACTGAGCTTGCTCCAGATCTGAATCAGTCCATCTTCCTTTCCTGCACAATTCGCACAAAAATCAATCAAAAATAACAAGATGATTTTTTAATTAATTTATTTTTTTATATTTTTAATTTTTTTTTAATTTTTTTTATATTTTTCTTAATTAACCCGAAATTACACAAAGAATTAAACTACCGTCTTTCCGGCAACGGCGCCATTTGATTGGTAGAGATTTTTTGTGTTTAAATTTACCGCAATCAAGACGGTGTCGCTTGGTAGCTAGCCGGTTGAGTACGGGTCAATCCACAGGGAGAAGGAATCCTTTTCTTTATGTTCTAACGAGTAAAATCCAATTAAGTTGGGTTTTGTTTTAAGATCTACGAATGAGAATAAGTTGATAAAAAACTTGCTAGGGTTAGGATTAGGTTAGTTCGAGATAGGGATTTTCTCACATCTTTCAATACCTTAGTTGTGAATAAAGGTGTTAGGGTAATCTGCAACAACGGGGATTAGCACGACTGGGAAGAAACTTAGTTTCTTCCTTTTGGTCCTTGTCCGTCCGTTCTTGGCTCTTAGCCCTAACCTCCGGTTAATTCAACCGCAACTGATCTAATTAGGGAATCGCCGCTATCATGTAGGATAGGGTGCCGTAGTGAGTGGATTATGTTTGAATTAAAGGGAGTTCGTATTTAAAATTATTTGGGCAAAGAAAGAAGTGAGAGAGATTTCCTTCTCTCAAACCTTCCTTCTCCTACCCTAACAAGTGAGGAATTACTCGCTCATTAGAGAGATAACAATAAAATTCATTATAAGGAAAAAGCAAATAATTTCTATTACTGGATTAACAATAAAAAATTGCTGGTACGATTAAAAGAATGTGAGATAAATAAAAAGCTTACTTTATTGATGTCCTCTCAAAAACGCATTACAATGGAATTTAAATTTAGATATAGAAATTAAAAAGAGGCATAAAAATAAAGAGAGGCATGCCTAATTTGGCTTTAAACTCTCCTATTTATAGATAGGAAAAACCTTAGGTTTACATTCTGATCCATACATGAAATTACAAAACAACCCCAAAAACCGAGTCAAAGCACCGACACCCCACCGCATGTGCAGAGCATGGCCGTGGAACCGTGGCAGAAGAGCCTGTTTGGCCGTGGTTCTGCGGCCATTTGGTGGAGTCATAGGCCCATTTCTTCAGGGTTTCTTCATGTTACTTTTATCTTCTGTTTTCTTCACTTGGTTTCTCAAAATCTCTTCAATCTCCTTCCAGATTTCCAATAGTACAGAATGATGTGGACTTTTGCCTTTGAGCTTCGCGTTGAAGTCTTGGATCATGTAGTGCCCCGTGCTTTGTGCATTGAACTGTCTAATGATTTTCCATTTGTTCCTTGAACTGGTAGGCAGCATCATACGGATTCATCTGTTGTTGGTCGTAGTCTCACATTTATAGCGACTTTTCATGAATTTCACTGTAACGAGCTGAGAACCTGTAACCTGCAACTATTTAGCAGACATGGATCAAAAGTACCTACTTATATGCAGTGTGATTAAGAATGGGTGATATAATAATGCAAAAATCTGATATGAACAATGTTTAATCACTGTTGGATTCTTGATTCAACGGTTTATTTGTTGGATATAGTGCCCTCAGAGTCAATTATTAGATCACAAGCACGTGATTGCAATGATTGAGGGAGGACCTATACCGGTAGGACAGTCTTACTCAAGATGATAGTATGCTATCTGGTTTATCTTTATCATCGTGTTCAACTTCAGGTGACATTACAGGTCACCATTACACATTGATAGAGCCCTTAGGATTCTTTCTTGACTACCAGCAGTATGATGGCGATCATATACGTGAGAGTTAGGTAGTCTATAAGCACATCCATAAAGTGGTCCCTAGTCGTGGGAGTTTCGAGACTGGGCATCGATACTCCATTAGTAGACTAGTGTATACAGTCGAGACCCCGACGAGGGGCGGTGGCTGGTCTCACAAGCCATTGGTGTCAGTTGGATCACCTAAGATATATACAGGTGCTCATTGGGTTATGAGTACACCGGACAGGACTTGCTGGGAACATGCTAGTTGGTATTATACCTGACGACAGATAGCAGTTCCTTGGTGACATGTGTACAGGTTAGTTCATCGACCTGAAATCGTCATTTGTCTCGTATGAGTTCCCACTGTGCTTTGATTACTACCCTACCACGGCTCAAAGGAGTCGTGCAAACAGGTTTTAATTGGGTACAGCCCCGAGCCACATGGAGGCAGTGAGCGGATCGACAGGGGTTTCGTCTCTCTCGGTATTGGGGGTGAGATCGCGCTGTGTCTAGGAGAGACATTACACGAAGTCCTTGGCCAAGGCAGGAGATTTACTGGTAGGTATTCTAGTAGTATCTCAGGGTGTTCTGGGATACACTCCGACACGACTTGTACCGCTTTTGGGGGTCTGACTTTTTCCAACCCCCTAGGTCCGACATGCGATACTCATAGACGAACGGACCGAACTGTACGGATATTGTCACTGACAGGATCAATAGGGTGTCAGGATGAGTTTGCTCATTGACCTCCCTTTTGGTCAATACCCGGTAGCCCGTTACGTACGGTTAGTACCTCTGACGTGCTAGTGGTTAAATCCACAGCCAAAGTATTAACGAGTCTTTAGAGTCCCTCATAGACAGTTTCTCAAGTTTCGGGCGAAACGTTGTAAAGGCCGTATGATATATGGCAGGGTCCGATCATATACGTGCAGTAGTGCACGGATCATGATCGGGCGGATCATACTAGTGGGCTTTGGTTTAAGCCGGATCCTAGTATTAGATTTGTTGGATTACTTTAGTCTCACCGTATTCGCATTCAATCGGAATGCGAATGCAGGTATGTATATACAGGTGAGGGGTATCCTTGTGATCCGTCACGAGTTTACTATAGATGTTGCCGTATCTTTTTATTGTTGCGAACATTTGGGTTAATGTTTACAAATGGAAATAATGAGCTCAAGGTTATGATGGAGTGCATTTAATGTGGCATGTGCAAGGGTAGTGACTCATGGTCTCTTTTTATGTGCATATGTCATATTATTGTTTGATTTGTGTGTTGATATGATATGAGGAGAGAGGGAGGGCAGCCATGACAAGGGGTTAGCTCTTGTATTTTTCATTCATACACTCTCACTCTCTCAATATATCATACAACACAAAAGAATAACAAAAGGCTTCATCATCTTCTTCTCTCTTCCTCTCTTGAGCTCACCATTTCCATTGATGGCTTCACCTTCAACCTCCATCCATACAATGGATTCAAGAGACAAAGTTGTTACACACATTCTCTACTTCACCTTGGACACGTCGGCTAGCGAATTTCGTGCCCGAGTTGCTTCGGATGAAGCGGGAGCCCGTAAAAAGACTCGATGACGTGGTGCCCTTTCCGACAAGGAGACCGGAGCTCAGAGATGCCACGGGGAGCTTGGGATGGTGGCCAAAGACCGAAGAACACGGATCGATCGGTATAGATTTCCAACCCTTTCTCTAGTTGCTAGTTGTAGGTTAATGGTTCGATCCGGATTTATAGTATACGATAGCGCCAGTTTCTAGTCAAGAAAAAGTTTTCGTTTCCGCATTTTGGTCTCGGACAGACGGCCGGGGCGCTACCGTAGACTTACATTATTAAGTTATTAAGTAGAATTTAATTCAACACAAGGAGGTGTCCCCACGTAAGGCTTGCGGTTTAATTGCAGCGATTAGGCGCTCACGTGTTGGCACGTGAAGCTAGTTTAGCCTAGTTGCGATTTAATTGCAGCACCAATTTATAGGCGCTCACGTGAGGCTTATTTAGCCTAGTTGCGGTTTAATTGCAGCGGCTATTTGCAGGCGCTCACGTGTTAGCACATGAGCCTTGTTTAGCCTATTTGCAGGCGCTCACGTGTTAGCACATGAGCCTTGTTTAGCCTATTTGCAGCGCATATATGCTTTGCATATAGGCGCTCACGTATTAACACGTGAGACTTGAATAGTGGGGAGTTTCCCTTTTATTTCTCTTATCTTTTTTTATGAGGAAACAAATGCCCCCACAGCGTTGCTCTCACGTGGCTTGCACGTGAGTGCAATGCTGTCCACTTTTACAGCTGTTGGATTGCCTAGAGGAACGGGGAGATGAACCGCTCCCATCATGTCTTATAAATGTGAGGGCTTGGCCCTTGAGATGGCCACTGTTTCTTCGTCTTCTTCCTTAGTCTTTATCTTGAGAATTTAATTCTCCTTTCAGAGCTTAGTTCTCTGCCCGCTAAAATTTCAGAGTTAAACTCTGTCAAAAAGAACTCTTTTGGGTAAAGATCTTGAACGCCATTTGTCTCTTAGGAACAAGAAACCCTTTTCTCTAATTTTATCTGGATTTTAAATCCATTGCAAGAGCTTTGATTTTTTCTGGAACCGATCTCTTAGAGATCCAAAAAGACATAATTTTTGTGTAGTAAACCCTGATGTCTTCGAAGATCGGGCGTTTCTCGTTTGATCTTTGAGGATCTTTGGAATTTAATTCCGTTTCTTCATTTCTCCATCATAGGGGTTTCTGGAATTTAATTCCATTGTTTAAAAGTAATTTAATTCCTCATTAAAGAGCTTAGCTCTAAAAGTATCAGAGGCCTTTTGGGAAATTTATTCCCTGATGTTCTTGAGCATATCTTCTTTTTAACCTCATTTTCATAGATTTGAATTCGTTGGAAATTTTAACAGAACTTGTCATTTTCATCATTTTTTAGGGTGCTAAGAGTTGTTTAAACTCCAGTTTCTATTTAATTAGAATCCTTTTTTATTCTCGCAATGATTATCTTGCCTCATCATTGGTGAGCCGCCATATTGATTTTTTGGGGTCCATTGGTTTTGCAGCCCGTGGTCCCACGAAACAAACATCATGTTTTTCAGGAACAATGGCCTCACTTCCTTACTTCCCTTACACTCGCTCAGAAGTCGCCTTTCTGCAATCGCCATCGGACGAGGAAGTTATGGCGATGATTAGGATGCATGACAAGGACCATACGAGTCTTCTCTTGTGGGGAGGGGGTTGGTACGGTCATATCATCAGGGGCCGCCATACCTTTACTTATGAAGTGCCAACAGAATCTATCCGCTCGATGTCATTGATAGAGCGTCCAGGTACGGCTTATGCGGTGGAAGCGGTTAATTAGACCCCCACGGGCCGGCTTGAGCCGTCGACGACTGGGATACCTAATCAACCTACGATGGCCATTGATATCTTGGGACGCCAGATATGTCGGGGTGAAGTTCGACCTTGGGGGCAGGTGTATAAGTTAGGCGTTACCCCGTGCCATCCAGTAGGCTACCTTTCTTGGGCTCGATACATTCTCTCCGCCTAACGCGCACGGCTGCAGAAGGCTGGGTTGTACCAAGCAGTATATGCATCATTATTCTACTATCACGCTCTTCATGTCTGGTGGGTCAAGGATTTCTTGAACCAACAGGATCTTCCCACAAACACGTTCTTGCTAGGTGATCGCGAAGTCTCAATCTCACTGAAGGAGTGTTCACCGCCAAAACCGGGGATGAAACCGGGATGGATCGTCCTGCCTGAATTTAGGGGCAGATACTATTTGGATTTATCCGTCCACCTCTCCGAAGATACCAAGTTGATTTATGGCATCGTATATCGAAGGTTTGGATGGATGCGGCCGTTGTAGCAGATTTCGTCAGATTCCCCCTCGTTTGTGAGGTTTTTTTTTATTGTGGGGACGCTCTTCCTTGCAGGCGCAAGCCCCTGCAGTTAATTACGTTATCGCATCGCGATAATCACTTTCTCCTGCTCTGGAAGTTCACTTCGTGTCGTGTGTGTTTTTATTTGTTTGGGTTGCCCGTGGATCGTATATGAAGACTAATTTATGTTGTCGCCCGTAAGGCATGGATTAGTCCAAATCCGTATATTTTTAAATTTGGGTTTGGGTTGATTTAAGGATCGTTAATCTGGTTTGAGATTAAGATCGACTTAAATGTATTTGAGCATTTGGGGCTCGATTTGTTTTTTGTTAAGGATACATTAGTCCAATTTGAGACTGAGATCCACTTAACAGGGTTTCAGGATCATTTTTATTTCAGATCTAATAGAAGAGCATTTGGGCTCTATTATTTTAGTTTAACGACGTTTCGGTCCATTATCGCTATTTTGGAGGCGAATATTAGTTTAAGGAAATTTCGGTCCATTATCGCCGTTTTGGAGGCTAATATTAGTTTAAGGACATTTCGGTCCATTGCCAGTTTAAGGACATAGTGGTCCGGTGTGTTCATCTTGCGCGCATGTGTATTTGTTACATGATGGAATGAACATGGGTGATATGGAATGCACCCAGTATAGGTTGCGGTCTGATTTGATGTGTGCACGTCGGTTTGGACGGTTTGGGAATGCAATGAAGAATTGTTGGTTGTCGGGACCCGCCATCTCTCTGAAGACGTTGAAGAATTACAACGACGTATATCAGAGGTGTGGAGAGATGTACCCTTAAACCAAATCCCGTATTTGAGGGAAACGGGTTATGGTGACCATAGGAATCGTTAGTCATGTTTGGGACTAAAATTATCTTAGGAGATATAAAATGAATATCATTTGGAATATCATTAATTGAAAGATCAATAGTCATATGTGAGATGAGATTAGTTTGGGCAATCATGAGCATATGGGCTCGGTTGATTTGAATCAAGAAGGTTCTTTCATCAGAGGGCCTAGCCAATTTTGGGCTTGATCTGCTCAGTGGTCTTTTTTTTATTGAAAAGTGCTAAGCACTTGCTTGGGCTCTGTTTAATCAGTCCTCCTTTTATGTAATCAGTGTTGAGAACTTATATAAGTTTTGACGCCCACATATGATCATGTGCAGTTTTTAGTCATGGGGAATTACCCAATAAGTGTAAAACACTTTACTCCTTTTGTCTTTATATGGAGTGCTAGGCGCTCTTTATGACGTCCACGTAGGGAGCACGTGAGGCGCCAGGCGCTGTCCAATGAGTGCTAAGCACTCTTTTCTTCTGTGGCGCCTATGTGAGGGACACGTGAGGCGCTGGGAGCTGCCCAATGAGTGCTAAGCACTTTTTTCTTCTGTGGCGCCCACGTGAGGGACACGTGAGGTGCTGGACGCTAGGTGATGCCCGATGAGTGCTAAACACTCTTTTCTTCTGTAGCGCCTACGTAAGGGACACATGAGGCGTTGGGCGCTAGGCGCTGCCTGATGAGTGCTAAGCGCTCTTTTCTTCTGTAGCGCCCACGTGAGGGACACGTGAGGAGCTGGGCGCTAGGCGCTGCCCGATGAGTGCTAAGCGCTCTTTTCTTCTATGGCGCCCATGTGAGGGACACGTGAGGCGCTGGGTGCTAGGCACTGCCCGATGAGTGCTAAGCGCTCTTTTATTCTGTGGCGCCCATATGAGGGACATGTGAGGCGCTGGGCGCTAGGCGCTGTCCGATGAGTTCTAAGCACTCTTTTTTTCTATGGCGCCTATGTGAGGGACACGTGAGGCGCTGGGCACTAGGTTTTTCTTTATATGCTTTGTTTTGAGGAATTCGATTCCTAGTTCTTTTCTGAATCATTGATTCTTAAGACCAAGTTCTTTCCGATGAAAATTAAATTCTCAACTTGTGGGAAACTTGTCTTGTGGATCTCAGATCCAGAGAAAGAACTATGTTCTTTTAAAAGAGTTAAACCCTTCAATAGCTAAATGAGATGTTTTGATCTCTTTTTTTTATTTACCTAGAGTTTCTCGAGGAGTGAGATCTTCTTCTCTGTTCCTTTCTGATGTTTTCTGCTTTAGTTTTTTTAGAAGCTTATGGGGGGTTCCTCCCTCTCAGGCTTAAAGTCTTAGCACATTTATATAGTAGAGGCAAGTTTGTTAATTCGTTTTTGAAGAAATCTCTCATTAAGAGATCCTAACTGATTTGGGGATTTTTACCCACCATTGGATTTTTGATCCAAGGGTTTCTATTTTACAGAATATATTTTCTTGTTTCTAATAAGATTGGGAAAATATTTACCCCTGCATATAATTTATTCTGTAAAATGGTGATTATTTAATCACCGTTGGATTTTTAATTCACCGGTTCTCTATTTTATAGAGGGCAATATTTCTTATTTAGAAATACTGAGGGAATATATCCCAGAATGTAATTTTATTCTATAATCCAATTTGGGGGACATTTTCTCCCGACAAAATTTAATTCTGTATTTTTGATGATTTATCTGTAAGTCGATGTCACGCACCCCACGTGTCCGCGGGGAGGCGGAATTAGCAAAAAATGATTTTTACGAGCTTCGCAACATCGACTCAAACCAAGGATCGAACACAAACCGTAGCTAGCAAACTACTTGAGGTGTAACTACTCGGATTTGAAGTTATACCTCACGTTACAGGTCCTTCGGGTCTTCATCGCTGTACTCCACATCTCGTAGGCTCTATGGAACATGGATACCTCAACGGCCTCCTTGAGTCAAAGACGATCCACCCGAGAGTCTATAGTCCGAGCTTCTATCTCGAATCTGAGATAACTACGGCTTCTAGTTTGCTAATCTAGAAGTCCTGGAGGGTGTAGAGTATTTAGATAGATTACTTAGTCACTTTAAACCCTAGGATTCTCAACACATGAGAGCTTTTAGGGTTTGAGGAAGAAGATGAAGACTTGAGGAGAGAGAAGTGTTTTGTGATAATGAAATGAACAATACTCATGCTAGAATAATATGAAGCATAATAATATCTCTCTTGATAATATCAAGATAATATCTAGCATGCTTCATTTAATTCTAAGTGTGAATCACCTCATGAGTCATTAAGAATTTAATGTAAACATACACCTCATCCTCCACCTCATTTAGTTTAAATCCTAAAAGGAAATAAACACAAATGAGTCACCTTCTTCTTGAAGCTTCCCGAGAAATTACGAGACTGCTCCTCCCATCCGTATTTCCGAAAAACACGGATAATATTTGACTGAATAAATCCATCTATATAATACTAGAATCTGCTTTAAACCAAAGCCCGCTAGTATTATCTGCCCGATCATAGTACGTGCACAAATGTACGTAAGTGATCGCGGCCCTGCCGTAAAACCATACGGCCTCTACACCTTTTGCCCGGTGCAGGGAAACTCTCTGTGTGGAACTCTAAAGACTCGACACTACGCTGGCAGTGGGTTTAACCGTAGGCCGCAAGCGGTACTAGCTGTACGTAACGGTCCCCAGGTAGATGTCAATAAGAAGGACGATGAGAAAACCCATCCGAACTCCTACCGAGCCTGTATGTGACAATCTCCGTACAGTCCGGTCTGTTCGTCTAGGACTATCGCATATCTGGCCTAGGAGAGCGATAAACGTTAGACCCCTAATAGCGGTATAAGTCGTGTCGGAGTGTAGCCCATTACACCTTGAGAAACTACTGGAACCTACCAGTAAATCTCTCTTGCCCTGGCCAGGGACTTTGCGTAATGGCTCTCCATACACAGCGCGATATCAGCCCCCAATACCGGGAGAGACGAATTCTGTCTAACCGCCACTGCCTCCAAGTGCTTCGAGACTGCACCCAACTACTACCTGTTTGCACGACTCCTTTGAGTTGTGGTAGGGTAGTAATCTAAGTACAGTGGAAACACACCCGAGGCGAAGTAGCAGTGTCAATTCGACGGACTAAGCTGTACTCATGTCATCTGGGAATTGCTATCTAACGATGGGTATAGTACCAACCTGCAGTTCCCGGCGAGTCTTGTCCAGTGTCCCGTAACCTAACGAGCACCTGCATACTATCTCCAGTACAACGTACTGATGGCTGTGGGACAGACCATCTCCCCATGCTGGGATGAGAAACGTATACACCAGTCTATTCCGGAGTATCGATGCCCCGTCTCGATAATCCTACGACCATGGACCTGTATAGGATATTGCTTATAGACTACCCAGCCCCCACTAGTGTGACTGCCATCACAAAGCTGGTAATCAAGAAAAGATCCTAAGGGCTCTACTAATATATATAAGCGATATGTTAAAAGAAACACATGCACATATTAAAATAGATACAAACCAAGTAGCATACTACCATTTTTAGCAAGACTGTTAATACAACCGTGAATATCCCAAACTTCCATTAAGTAATACACAAACTAGTATGATACAGTAATGGCCTCTAGGGCATAAACACTAACAATCTCCCACTTGCACTAGAGCCATGATCTGGCATATCGCAGACCTATCATCTTGAATAGCCTCTCGAACTGTGTCTGAGGAATAGCCTTAATAAATGGATCAGCAGTGTTATTCTCCGTATCTACTTTCTTCACCTCGATCTACGATCTCCCTGATCAGGTGATACCGCCTTAAGATGTGTCTGGACTTCTGATGGGACTTGGGTTCCTTTACTAAAGCTATAGCACCGTTGTTGTCGCAATACAGAGGTATCGGATCAACACTGGTAGGAACCTCCTGAAGTTCTGTGAGGAACTTCTTCATCCAGACAGCTTCTTTTGCGTCATCGCAAGCAGCTATGTACTCCGCTTCCATCGTCGAGTCAGCAACGGTGTCCTGCTTGGAACTCTTCCAACAGACCGTCCCTCCATTGAGGGTAAAGACATAACCCGCCATGGACTTGGAGTCATCCTTGTCACTCTGGAAGCTGGAGTCAGCAAAGGCCTCGATCTGGAGGTCCTTTCCGCCATACACCAAGAACATCTCCTTAGTCCTACTCAGGTACTTAAGAATGTTCTTTACTGCTATCCAGTGCTTCTCCCCTTGGTTTGCCTGATACCGGCTTACAACGCTCAATGCGTATACTACATCTGGTCTGGTGCATAACATCGCATACATTATAGAGCCTACCGCAGAAGCGTAGGGTATAATCAACATGCGAGCCCTTTCCAAATCAGTCTTTGGAGACATCTCTTTGGAGAGGGTGATTCCATGACAAGCCGGTAGGTCACCGCGCTTAGAATCTTCCATATCGAATCTTTTCAATATGGTGTCTATGTACCTGGACTGCGAAAGTCCCAACATCCTCTTTGATCTATCACAATAGATCTGGATCCCCAGAATGTAGGTGGTATCACCCAGGTCCTTCATTAAGAACTTCTGTGACAAGAATCCTTTGACTGACTGTAGCATAGGAATATCATTTCCTATTAGGAGAATGTCATCCACGTACAAGACGAGGAATACTACAGCTCTCCCTACAATCTTACTGTATATGCATTGTTCATCTAGATTCTTAATAAAGTCGAATTCTTTAACAGTATCATCAAAACAGATGTTCCAATTCCGCGATGCCTGCTTTAGTCCATAAATGGACTTAAGCAACTTGCACACTTTACCGCTGCTCCCACTCTGAATGAATCCCTCTGGCTGATCCATATAGACACATTCTTCAAAATTACCATTTAGAAAAGCCGTCTTTACATCCATCTGCCAGATCTCATAATCGTGGAAGGCGGCAATGGCAAGAAGGACCCGAATGGATTTGAGTATAGCCACTGGAGAAAAGGTTTCGTCATAGTCCAAACCAGGTCTTTGACGAAAGCCCTATGCAACAAGTCTAGCCTTATAGGTTTCAACCTGTCCATCTACACCAATCTTCTTTCTAAAGATCCATTTGCATCATACGGGTTTTTGTAAGTCCATGTCACGCACCCCACGAACTTGCGGGGAGGCGGAATATATGAAAAACGATTATCAAAGCTTCGTAACACGGACTTGAGCGCATGAATCGTGTCTAAACCATTACTAGCAAACTACGAAAAGTTTAACTACTCGGATTCGATGTTATACCTCACGTTACTTGTCCTTCGGGTCTTCATCGCTGTCCTCCACTCCTTGTAGGTTCTTTGGAACGTCGGCACCTCAACGGCCTCCTCGAGTCAAAGACGATCCATCCGAGAGCTCCTACTCCAAGCTTGACCTCTAACTTGAGGTAACTAGGTTGCTCAAAGTGCTAATCTAAGCTATCTAGGGGATATAGAGTTGGATTAGGGATGTATTAGTCTAGCTAACCCTTGATCTCAACACATGAGAGGTTAGGGTTAGGGTTTGAAGAGAGAGAGCTTGAGGAGAGAGAAGGCGAGAATGAGAATCATTTTGGATGAATGAAATCATATGTGTATATATGAAACATATCATATATATTAAATGAATAACAAATAATGATATATCATCATGTTTCATTAATACACTAAGTGATTCATCACATGAGTCAAATAAATCATAAATGATTCATTAACTCCATGTATGAATCACACCATGACTCATTTATCCAATTAATGCAAATTCCACCTTAACCCCCAAGTCACCATGCTTCTAGAAGCTTCCCGCAAAATTACGAGAACGCCCCTCCTATCCGTGAAAACACGGAAAAACTTTAGACTGTATAAATCCAATAATCCGATACTAGAATCTGGCTTAAACCAAAGCCGACTAGTAAAAACCGTCCAAACATCGTACGTGCGTAAAAACACGTATGCGTCCGAACCTTGTCGTAAAACCATACGACCTCTATATCGTTTCGCCTGAAGCAGGGAAACTCTCTGTGTGGGACTCTAAAGACTCGACACTACATTGGCAGTGGGTTTAACCACAGACCGCAAGCGGCACTAGCTGTACATAACGGTCCCCAGGTAGATGTCGATAAGAAGGCCGATGAGGAAACCCATTCGAACTCCTACTGAGTCTGATGTGACAATCTCCGTACAGTCCGGTCTGTTCGTCTAAGACTATCGCATATCGGGCCTAGGGGGGCGGCAAGCGTCAGTCCCCTAAAAGCGGTATAAGTCATGTCGGAGTGAAGCCCATTACACCTTGAGAAACTACTGGAAAACCTACCAGTAAATCTCACTTGCCCTGGCCAGAGACTTTGCGTAATGGCTCTCTGACACAGCGCAATATCAACTCCCAATACCGGGAGAGACGAATCCTGTCTAACTGCCACTGCCTCCAAGTGCACGGGACTGCACCCAACTGCTACCTGTTTGCACGACTCCTTTGAGCCGTGGTAGGATAGCAATCTAAGAACAGTGGGACACACTCGAGGCGAAGTAGCAGTGTCAAGTCTGCGGACTATGCTGTACTCATGTCACCTGGGAACTGTTAACTGACGACGGGTATAATACCAACCAACAGTTCCCGGCGAGTCATGTCCGGTGTACCCGTAACCTAACGAGCACCTGTATACTATCTCCAGTACGACGTACTGATGGCTATGGGACAGACCATCTCCACAACTGGAATGAGAAACGTACACACTAGTCTACTCAGGAGTATCGATGCCCTGTCTCGATAATCCTACGACTAGGGACCTGTATAGGATGTTGCTTATAGACTACCTAGCCCCCACTAGTGTGACTGCCATCACAACGCTGGTAATCAAGCAAAGATCCTAAGGGCTCTACTAATATGTATAAGCGATACGTTACAAGAAACATATGCACATATTAAAGTAGACATAAACCAAGTAGCATACTACCATTTTTAGCAATAATGTCAATACAACTGTGAATATCCCAAGCTTCCATTAAGTAATATACAAGCTAGTATGATACAGTAATGGCCTCTAGGGTATAAACACTAACAATCTTCCACTTGCACTAGGGCCATGTACTGGCATATCGCAGACCAATGATCTCGAATAGCCTCTCAAACTGCGTCTGAGGAATGGCCTTTGTGAATGGATCAGCAACGTTAGTCTCCGTCTCTACCCTCTTTACCTCGATCTCCTGGCGATCTACGATCTCCCTGATCAGGTGATACCGCCTTAAGATGTGTCTGGACTTCTGATGGGACCTGGGTTCCTTCGCTAAAGCTATAGCGTCGTTGTTGTCACAATACAGAGGTATTGGACCAACACTGGTAGAAACCACCTGAAGTTCTGTGAGGAACTTCTTCATCCAGACAGCTTCTTTTGCGGCATCGCAAGCAGCTATGTACTCCGCTTCCATCGTTGAGTCAGCAACGGTCTCCTGCTTGGAACTCTTTCAACAGACCGCCCCACCATTGAGGGTAAAGACATAACCCGACATAGACTTGGAGTCATCCTTGTCACTCTGGAAGCTGGAGTCGGAAAAGGCCTCGATCTGGAGGTCTTTTCCGCCGTACACCAAGAACATCTCCTTAGTCCTCCTCAGGTACTTGAGAATGTTCTTTACTGCTATCCAGTGCTTTTCCCCTGGGTTTGCCTGATACCGGCTTACAACGCTCAATGAGTATGCTACATCTGGTCTGGTACATAACATCGCATACATTATAGAGCCTACCATAGAAGCCTAGGGTATAATCGACATGCGATCCCTTTCCAAATCAGTCTTGGGAGACATCTCTTTGGAGAGGGTGATTCCGTGACAAGCCGGTAGGTTACCGCGCTTAGAATCTTCCATACTGAATCTTTTCAATATTGTGTCTATGTACCTGGACTGCGAAAGTCCCAACATCCTTTTTGATCTATCACGATAGATCTAGATCCCCAGAATGTAGGTGGCATCACCTAGGTCCTTCATGGAGAACTTCTGTGACAAGAATCTTTTGACTGACTGTAGCATAGGAATATCATTTCCTATTAGGAGAATGTCATCCACGTACAAGACGAGGAATACTACAGCTCTCCCTACAATCTTACTGTATATGCATGGTTCATCTGGATTTTTGATAAAGTCAAATTCTTTGACAGTGTCATCAAAACAGATATTCCAACTCCGCGATGCCTGCTTTAGTCCATAAATGGACTTAAGCAGCTTGCACCCTTTACCGCTGCTCCCACTTTGAATGAATCCCTCTGGCTGATCCATATAGATGCACTCTTCCAAATTACCATTTAGAAAGGCCATCTTTACGTCCATCTGCCAGATCTCATAATCGTGGAAAGCAGCAATAGCAAGAAGGACCCGAATGGATTTGAGCATAGCCACTGGAGAAAAGGTTTCGTCATAGTCCAAACCAGGTCTTTGACGAAAACCCTTTGCAACAAGTTTAGCCTTATAGGTTTCAACCTGTCCATCTACACCAATTTTCTTTCTGAAAATCCATTTGCATCCTACGGGTTTTACCCCATCCGGAGCAATGTCCAAAGTCCATACTTTGTTAGTGTACATGGACTCCATTTCGAGCCGCATTGCATCCAGCCATTTTACCGAGTCGCCGCTCTGAATGGCTTGCTGGAAGCTAGTAGGGTCATCATTATCAATGACGCAATCTTCTCGATCCCCATCTATGAGAAAACCATAGTATCTCTCGGGCGGATGAGACTGCCTACTAATTCTGTGGATAGGCGCTGGTATGTCCCTTTCTTCCGAAACCTCTGGTTCTACCATACTTTCGGTAACAGCTTATGGTTCTGGAATTTCTTCCAGTTCTACTGTGCTCCCACTCTTCTGATTTTCTAAAAATTCAGCTTCTAAGAAGTGGGCATGACGAGAAACAAAAACCTTTTGTTCCTCTGCGTAATAGAAACAATATCCCTTGGAGTTCTTTGAATATCCCACAAACTTACACTCTACTGAGCGTGCTTCGAGCTTATCCGGATGCTGGTTTTTTACAAAAGCTAGACATCCCCATGTCTTCAAGTACTGAAGATAGGGTTTCTTCCCACTCCACATCTGATATGGTGTGGTAGGCACAGTTTTGGTTGGAACATTGTTCAAAAGATATGCAGCTGATTCTAGCGCATAACCCCAGAAAGATCGCGGTAACTCAGCCTTACTCATCATGGAACGAACCATATCCAATAGGGTTCGATTCCTCCTTTCCGATACACCATTGTGTTGTGGTGTGTATGGAGGAGTAAGCTGAGAGAGAATTCCATTCTCTTTTAAGTAACCCAGGAACTCGGCACTTAAGTATTCACCACCTCGATCAGATCTCAGTGTCTTGATACTTTTGTCTGTTTGGTTTTCCACTTCATTCTTGTATTCCTGGAATTTCTCAAAGGCCTTGGATTTATGCTTCATCAAGAAGATATGTCCATACCTAGAGAAATCATCCGTAAAAGTAATGAAGTAGGAATAACTACATCGCGCATATGTAGACATTGGACCGCACACATCACTGTGTACGAGTCCCAAGAGCTCGCTCGCTCTTACTCCGTGTCCAGTAAACGGAGTCTTTGTCATCTTTCCCATGAGACAAGATTTACAAGTAGCATAAGATTGATATTCGAACGGATTCAAATATCTTTCTCTATGTAACTTAGTTAATCGTATTTCATTGATGTGACCTAGTCTACAATGCCATAAGAAAGCCTGATTTATTTCTGGAGACTTTCTTTTAAGTGTGTTCTGGACATTGAAAACCTGAGCTTGACTTAATACGTATATACCGTCATCTAATGCACCGGACCCAATCAGAACTTGATTTAGGTGGATGTGAACTACATCGCCTACGAATGTAAAATCATATCCCTCTCTCGAAAGTGAGGATACTGATATGATATTACAAGTCAAACTAGGTACATACAGACAGTTACGTACAATCAATATCTGCCCACTTGTCAAACCTAGGTGATATTCTCCCACGGATTCAGCGTTCACACTCATTCCGTTTGCAACTTTGAGAGACAAATCACCTACCTTTATAACTCTACGGTTTCTCAAAGCATGTAATGAATTACAGATATGAGATCCTGATCCGGTATCTAGTACCCAGGAAGTAGAGTTAATTGACAAACAGTTCTCAATTACAAACACACTTGAGGCCGAAGCCACAACATGCTTCGTATCCTGGCTACTGGCTTCCAAAGCCCTGCAATCCTTCTGCCAATGCCCAATCCCACAACAATAGGAACATCCCTCCTTACCTACACCAAGTCCCGAAACTTTTTCTCTTCCCTTTCCTCCTACTTTACTGACACCGTATATCGGCTTTGTAGAGGTCTTCTTCTTTTCACCCTTTGCTTTCGCCCTGGATGTAGAAGAAGAAGGCCCCCCATTAAGCAGAGCTTGTGTCTCCCTAGTTTCTTTCTGGGTGTAAGTAGAGGGTAGGGACTGTGGGAATAAGTCAGCATTTGACCTGTTTCCCAACGTGGTCTCCAGGTCCTTGAGCTCATTAATATAGCTAGTCATTGTAAGGACGTTGTCCCCTACAGATGACCCGACAGCCATCCTCGCTTGAATTAATTCGTTCAAGGTCTCATGTCTCGCGATATGAGATTGCTCTCCATATAAATCATTGTTATGGAGAAAGATAGAAACTGAGTCCATCTTCGTGTGCAGCTTCTGGTATATACCATCAACTGAAGCCAACACAAGGCACTTGGCTTTCGCTTTATCCTTTTCCCTTGTCTGATGGATATCCATATCTGCGACGGTGGAAACTGGACCTGGGACGGCGGGATCTTGAGTACTAATAGGGTGGTCCATCTTGTCATAGGTAATGGACATCAGGACAGACCTTTGCCAGTCATATAAGTCAGATTCAGTCAAATTGTTATCTAGATGTAACCTAGTCATGGTCACAAGGTCACTGCAATGAGAGAGAGAAGAAAACACATTAGCATGATGCTCTTGCAAGTTTAGATTAGTTTTTAATTTATCTAAACTGGATGGCTCCCACTGTTTCTCGAATCCTTCCTCAAACCATAAAAGAAGAATTAGCCAGGACTATTCTCACCGTACAATACTTGCTTAACCGTTCAGCCAGGCCAGTGTCGATACTTCGAGGGAGGTTTTCCAACGCTTTCGCGAAGTTCCTTAATTAAATAACCTCTTTTCTCTGGGGGCGTAGCCCCGCTGACACCTTTCTCGACACCTACTTGGTTTATAGCATTAATCGTTAAGTGACGAATCTCCTGATAAGTAGCATATACTAACAGTAGGATCGGGATCCAAATATCATCGTATGATAATGTTGAAGGAATCCTACCAACATTCATCAAACTCCAAATGGTATGCAACACTAGCAAGTTTCAGTTTCTTTAGAAACTCCCGATATAGATTTTTGCCCCATGTTCTTATGACCTTGACGAATGCCAACAAATTATAAGTCACATGTCAAGTTCTGCCCATCATTATCTTGTTAATTTGAACCCATCCGTACATACCCTTGACGAAGGCCAACAAGGTAATATGACTGTCCCAAACCAACTCATCTATCTATGCAACAAATGAATACCCCAGCAGCTACCAAACACTATGCCTTGACGAAGGCCAACAAACATAGCTTGAATACTACTGACCATCCATAAGAAATGACGGAGGGCTACGTCTGGTTTTGGAGAAACCGTGAACGTAGTGAACTTGATATAATCGAAGGAACCTGATAGCTTTTTAAAAGGAGTGGTTAAAGCTCCGCAATTAAAAAATTCTACTCTTTTAAAATAACCGAGTGGTTTCTTTTAAATTTGTTCCAACGATTCAACTTTGGTTTATTTTCTTTGCATCGTAATAATGTGTCCCATCATTTATCCTATCATTGCAGAAAACAACGAAAATACCACGTCCTCTTATGCCATCCGCATTCGCTACGGGGTCCCGTCATCACCCGTTAGGTTACTTAACTAACGACAGAGCGGGGGCTGGGCTAGCGCGGGTGTAAAACATAAGTGACGTCTAATAGCTATCATATATAGATATTGTACATTCGTCATACGCAATAATAGGCATTCCAGATCACTGATGAACTTTATTAGATATACAAGCAATCTGCGTTTGCTTTGAGCCTGCAACAAAAGACGGATTACACAGTTGCGATGAAAAGCCATTACCCCACCCTAGACCCCTACGGGTACGGCAAACTACCCGCCAAGTACCCGAAGTGAAGCGGTCTCCCTCAACAACGTGAGTAGGCCACTAAACACTTCAATGTACCCGGTAGTTTGTGTACCCCACCTTGGGTCTATCCTAGGAGCAAAAACAGTAAAATGAAATAATACAACGGTGGCTGCAACCGCAACCTGGATGCGCCCCGCAAAATAATATTACAACATATTACAATTACATCGAATGAATGAATATAAAACCCATCTCAAACCCTGGCTAATCATCACAACGATCCAATCAAGTTCATATACACAAACAGTAAACATTACAGAAATGTGCAACCCCCTGCCAACCGACATACTAGCAGTTAAGGAAGGTTTACAAACACATTAAACATTACAGATAAAAACCCGATTAGCAAATAACTTAGAATATCGATCGACAACCATTTTCCGTCTCTACCCCAAATGCAAGCCAGCACAGAAGTAACCTGGGCAGAAACAGAATATAAAGGAAAAAAAAACACCATAAAATATGAATTTCTGTGAAACTCCGAGTCAACTCGGGGTTGACTCGGCGGCGGATCCGCGGCCAAAAGCACCATTTGGCCGCGGTTCCACGGCCGTCTTGCCGAGTTGTGTCCTCATATTTTCGCAGAATTCTTATAATACCCTGCTGTGAATTTTAAGGCATATCAAAAATAAAATTTGACACTTTTAAAATTAACAGAAACTGATAGGGTTCCGGGGTGTTGTTTTCACGTTTTTCCGACGATCGAAGTTCTAATTAGTTGCTAACAAGCTAGTAAAGGTTTAGTTGGCTCTGATACCACTGTAAGTCCATGTCACGCACCCCACGAACTTGCGGGGAGGCAGAATATATGAAAAACGATTATCAAAGCTTCGTAACACGGACTTGATCACATGAATCGTGTCTAAACCGTTACTAGAAAACTACGAAAGGTTTAACTACTCGGATTCGAAGTTATACCTCTCGTTACTTGTCCTTCAGGTCTTCATCGCTGTCCTCCACTCCTTGTAGGTTCTTTGGAACGTCGGCACCTCAACGGCCTCCTCGAGTCAAAGACGATCCACCCGAGAGCTCCTACTCCAAGCTTGACCTCTAACTTGAGGTAATTAGGTTGCTCAAAGTGCTAATCTAAGCTACTTAGGGGATATAGAGTTGGATTAGGGATGTATTAGTCTAGCTAACCCTTGATGTCAACACATGAGAGGTTAGGGTTAGGGTTTGAAGAGAAAGAGCTTGAGGAGAGAGAAGGTTTAACCACAGACCGCAAGCGGCACTAGCTGTACATAACGGTCCCCAGGTAGATGTCGATAAGAAGGCCGATGAGGAAACCCATCCGAACTCCTACTGAGTCTGATGTGACAATCTCCGTACAGTCCTGTCTGTTCGTCTAAGACTATCGCATATCGGGCCTAGGGGGCGGCAAGCGTCAGTCCCCTAAAAGCGGTATAAGTCATGTCGGAGCGAAGCCCATTACACCTTGAGAAACTACTGGAAAACCTACCAGTAAATCTCACTTGCCCTGGCTAGGGACTTTGCGTAATGGCTCTCTGACACAGCGCAATATCAACTCCCAATACCGGGAGAGACGAATCATGTCTAACTGCCACTGTCTCCAAGTGCACGGGACTGCACCCAACTGCTACCTGTTTGCACGACTCCTTTGAGCCGTGGTAAGGTAGCAATCTAAGAACAGTGGGACACACTCGAGGCGAAGTAGCAGTGTCAAGTCTGCGGACTATGCTGTACTCATGTCACCTGGGAACTGTTAACTGACGACGGGTATAATACCAACCAACAGTTCCCAGCGAGTCCTGTCTGGTGTACCCGTAACCTAACGAGCACTTGTATACTATCTCCAGTACGACGTACTGATGGCTGTGGGACAGACCATCCCCACAACTGGGATAAGAAGCGTACATACTAGTCTACTCCAGAGTATCGATGCCCTGTCTCGATAATCCTACGACTAGGGACCTGTATAGCATGTTGCTTATAGACTACCTAGCCCCCACTAGTGTGACTGTCATTACAACGCTGGTAATCAAGCAAAGATCCTAAGAGCTCTACTAATATGTATAAGCGATACGTTACAAGAAACATATGCACATATTAAAGTAAACATACACCAAGTAGCATACTACCATTTTTAGCAAGACTGTCAATACAACTGTGAATATCCCAATCTTCCATTAGGTAATATACAAGCTAGTATGATACAGTAATGGCCTCTAGGGCATAAACACTAACAGTTTTACCCCATTTAGAGCAATGTCCAAAGTCCATACTTTGTTAGTGTACATGGACTCCATTTCGGTCCGCATTGCATCCAGCCATTTTACTGAGTCGCCGCTCTGAATGGCTTGCTGGAAGCTAGTAGGGTCATCATTGTCAATGATTCAATCTTCTCTATCCCCATCTATGAGAAAACTGTAGTATCTCTCGGGCGGATGAGACTGACTACTACTTCTGCGGATAGGCGTCGGGATGTCCCTTTCTTCTGAAACTTCTGGTTCTATCATATTTTCAGTAACAGCTTGTGGTTCTGGAATTTCTTCCAATTCTTTTGCGCTCCCACTCTTCTAATTTTCTAAAAATTCAGCTTCCAAGAAGTGGGCATGACGAGAAACAAAAACCTTTTGTTCCTCTGCGTAATAGAAACAATACCCCTTGGAGTTCTTTGGATATCCCACAAACTTACACTCTACTGAGCGTGCCTCGAGCTTGTCCGCATGCTGTTTTTTAACAAAAGCTGGACATCCCCATGTCTTCAGGTACTGAAGATAAGGTTTCTTCCCACTCCACATCTGATATGTTATGGTAGGCACAGTCTTGGTTGGAACCTTGTTCAAAAGATATGCAGCTGATTCTAGTGCATAACCCCAGAAAAATCGCGGTAACTCAGCCTTACTCATCATGGAACGAACCATATCCAATAGGGTTCGATTCCGCCTTTCCGATACACCGTTGTGTTGTGGTGTGTACGGAGGAGTAAGCTGAGAGAGAATTCTATTCTCTTTTAAGTAACCTAGGAACTCGGCACTTAAGTATTCACCACCTCGATCAGATCTCAGTGTCTTGATACTTTTGCCTGTTTGGTTTTCCACTTCATTCTTGTATTCCCGGAATTTCTTAAAGGACTCGGATTTATGCTTCATTAAGAAGATATGTCCATACCTAGAGAAATCATCCGGAAAAGTAATGAAGTAGGAATAACCACCTCGCGCATGTGTAGATATTGGACCACACATATCGCTGTGTATGAGTCCCAAAAGCTCGCTCGCTCTTACTCCGTGTCCAGTAAACGGAGTCTTTGTCATCTTTCCCATGAGACAAGATTCACAAGTAGCATAAGATTGATATTCAAACGAATTCAAATATCCTTCTCTATGTAACTTAGTCAACCGTGTTTCATTGATGTGACCTAGTCTACAATGCCATAAGAAATCCTGATTTATTTTCGGAGACTTTCTTTTAAGTGTGTTCTGGACATTGAAAACCTGAGCTTGATTCAATACGTATATACCATCATCTAATGTACCGGACCCAATCAGAACTTGATTTAGGTGGATGTGAACCACATCGCTTACGAATGTAAAATCATATCCCTCTCTTGAAAGTGAGGACACTGATATGATATTACAAGTCAAACTAGGTACATACAGACAGTTACGTAGAATCAATATCTGCCCACTTGTCAAACCTAGGCGATATTCTCCCACGGATTCAGCGTCCACGCTCATTCCGTTCGCAACTCTTAGAGACAAATCGCCTACCCTGATAACTCTACGGTTTCTCAAAGCATGTAATGAATTACAGATATGAGATCCTGCTCCGGTATCTAGTACCCAGAAAGTAGAGTTAATTGACAAACAGTTCTCAATTACAAACACACTCGAGGCCGAAGCCACAACAAGCTTCGAATCCTGGCTACTGGCTTCCAAGCCCTACAATCCTTCTGCCAATGCCCGTTCCCATAACAATAGGAACATCCCTCCTTCCCTATACCTAGTCCTGAAACTTTTGCTCTTTCATTTCCTTCTACTTCACCGACACCGTATATCGGCTTTGTGGAGGTCTTCTTCTTTCCACCCTTTGCTTTCACCCTGGATGCAGAAGAAGAAGGACCCCAATTAAGCAGAGCGGGTGTCTCCCTGGTTTCTTTTAGGGTGTAAGTAGAGGGTAGGGACTGTAGAAATAAGTCAGCACATGACATGTTTCCCAACGTGGTCTCCAGGTCCGTGAGCTCATCAATATAGCTAGTCATCGTAAGGACATCGTCCCCTACAGATGACCCGACAGCCAACCTCGCTTGGAGCAATTCGTTCGACGTCTCATATCTTGCGATACAAGATTGCTCTCCATATAAATCTTTGTTATGGAGGAAGATGGACACTAAGTCCATCTTCTCGTGATACTTCTGGTATACACCATCAACTGAAGCCAACACGAAGCACTTGGCTTTCGCACTGTCCTTTTCCCTAGTATGACGGATATCCATATCCACGACTGTGGAAACTGGACCTGGGACGGCGGGGTCCTGAGTAGTAATAGGTTGGTCCAGCTTGTCATAGGAAATGGACATCTAGACAGACCTTTGCCAGTCCTAAAAGTCAGATTCAGTCATCTTGTTATCTAGATGTAACCTAGTCATGGTCACATGGTCGCTGCAATTAAGAGAGAGAGAAGAAAACACTTTAGCATGATGCTCTTGCAAGTTTTGAATGGTTTTAAGTTTATCTAAACAGGATGGCTCCAACTATTTCTCGAATCCTTCCTCAAACCATAAAAGAAGAATTAGTCAGGACTTATCTCACCGTACAATACTTGCTTAACTGTTCAGCCAGGCTAGTGTTGGTACTTCGAGGGAGGTTTTACGACATTTTCGCGAAGTTCCTTAATTAAATAACCTCTTTTCCCTGGAGGCGTAGCCCCGCTAACACTGTTCTTGACACCTACTTGGTTTATAGCATTGATCGTTAAGTGACGCATCTCCTGATGAGTAGCGGATACTCATAGTAGGATTGGGATCTAGATATCATCGTGTGATAATGCTGAAGGAATCCTACCAGCATTATCAAACTCCAAATGGTATGCAACACTAGCAAGTTTCAGTTTCTTTAGAAACTCATGATGTGGATTTTTGCCCCATGCTCTTATGACCTTGACGAAGGCCAACAAATCATAAGTCACATGTCAAGTTCTACCCATCATTATCTTGTTAATTTGAACCCACCCGTACATACCCCTGACGTTGGCCAAATGGCAGTACGACTGTCCCAAACCAACTCATCTATCTATGCTACATATGAATACCCCAGCAGCTACCAAACACTATGCCTTGATGAAGGCCAACAAACATAGCTTGAATACTACTGACCATCCATATGAAATGACGGAGGGCTACGACTGGTTTTGGCGAAACCGTGAACGTAGTGAACTTGATATAATCGAAGGAACCTGATAGCTTTTTAAAAGGAGTGGTTAAAGCTCCGCAATTAAAAATTCTGCTCTTTTTAAAATAACCGAGTGGTTTCTTTTAAATTTGTTTCAACGATTCAACTTTGGTTTATTTTCTTCGCATTAATATAATGTGTCCCATCATTTATCCTATCATTTCAGAAAATACAACGTCCGCTTATGCCATTCGCATTCGCCACTGAGCCCCGTCATTCACCCGTTAGGTTACTTAACTAACGACAGAGCGGGGGCTGGGCTAGCGCGGATGCAAAACATAAGCAACGCCTACTAGATATCATATAGATATTGTACATTCGTCAGACGCAATAATAGGCATTCCAGATCACAGATGAACATATTGGATATACTAGGAATCCGCGTTTCGTTCGAGCCTGCAACAAAAGGCGGATTACACGGTCGTAATGGATAGCCAAACCCCACCCTAGACCCCTACGGGTGTGGCAAACTACCCGCCTAGTACCAAAAGTGAAACAGTCTCCCTCAATAATGTGAGTAGGCCATTTAACACTTCAAAATACTCGGTAGTTTGTGCACCCCATCTTGGGTCTATCCTAGGAGAAAAAACAGTAAATGAAATAATACAACAGTGGCTACAACCTCAATCCGGATGTGCCCCGCAAAAGAATATTACAACATATTACAATTTACATCGAATGAAAGATAAAAACTCTCATCTCACATCCCCGGTTATTCATCCACGACGATCCACTGAAGTTCATATTCACAAACCAATAAATCCATTACAGAAATGTGCAACCCCCAATTAACCGACATACTATCAATCAGCGGAGGTTTACGAACACATAAACATCACCAAGCTTATAAAGTAACAACGACATTAGAATGCTGCACGCAATTAGCAAACACATCCAATTTTCCAAGGCTTGAAAATTCAGTGAGCTAAATTTCAAAAGCTGAAAGTTTTGAGCCAATCCTGGAGTCGAAACGAACTCGAAACCCGCCCGAATCTTCGCGGAGGTGAAGATACATGATAATACGTCAAGTGGAGGGGTTTTGGGGGGTGCCCACCCCTGGGGGCCACCATGATGTGGCCCCCAAAGGAGGACAGACCTGAGAGACCAGTTTCTGGTCTCTTAGGTCAGCAGCCCCCAAGGCTACCAATTAGTGGTCTTGAGGGGTGTTCCCGGCCGTTGGTCACCCTCGAGGTGTCCTCGGGGTACGCACGCTTCGCCCCGCGGCTTCTCGGTTCAAACCATGAGCCCGTGGGGTGTGCAAACAACTCAAAACCTCACTTTTCAAAACTGTTTTTGTCGACAGTTTTCCGGCGACAAAAACGGCAGAATTATAACATCGCTACAAGCTATCTAAGGTTTGTGAATGGCTTTGATACCACTGTAAGTCGATGTCACACACCCTACGTGTCCGCGGGGAGGCGGAATTAGCAAAAAATGATTTTTACGAGCTTCGCAACATCGACTCAAGCCAATGATCGAGCATAAACCGTAGCTAGCAAACTACTTGAGGTTTAACTACTCGGATTCGATGTTATACCTCATGTTACAAGTCCTTCGGGTCTTCATCGCTGTACTCTACATCTCGTAGGCTCTATGGAACATGGTGTAGGGTTCCTAGGCACCCTAATGAGTTCTCACAAGGCATCGAACATGCCAAATTAAAATTTTACGGGTGCCGAGAGACCCGACTACGGATCGTTTGCTAGATTTCTAGGCGAAAAAGCTAACTAGTTAACACTTAACTATGAGATACGGAAATACAACCTTTGTAGATCCGGTGCTCCACCTCCATAGCTCCGCAACGAAGTCGTCTCCACTGTCCAAAAGGAATCCGGGCTCTAGCGTCGTCTTCGTCAGAGAATGGGCGGGCTAGGTCGTCGATGTCCAAGCCGAAGATGATCTACGTCGAGGCATCGATGAATCAAGCTCCACCTTCACCAAGTCATGAAACTTGTGAAGGAAGCACACTCTACTACTTGGCAAGAGGTAGAGGATGAAGAAATAGGAAGTGGGTAGACTTTAGAATTGGATTTCTCACTCATTTCCATCACTTGCCATTGATGGGGCAAGCTTTCTTCACTTGAAGAATGAAGAAGAAGAAGGAAAAAATAGTTATGATAAGTTAATTAGAAAAAGAAAAGAATAATCAAAACTTATCATGACTAAACCATGGTAAAGTGTAGAGTATTAATCATGGTTGAAGCAATGGTTAGGGTTAAGCTAGAGATAAAATGGTCACTTAGTCAAAATGTTCATGAAGCTTCATGAACAAAACAAAACCAAGCCACCATTTTCTCATTTGAATTTCTTTTATCCATTTATCAAAAAGAATAAATGAATAATTAAGAAAATAAAACCCTAAACATAAACACAACCATGGTTCAAACTTTACACTTAACCAAAGTGGTATGCATCATCAAACATGATACAAACATGTGCACATAAACATATCGCATATACATTGCGCACACCCGAGCGAGAAAATCCATCTTAAGTAAACCGATACTAGTTGATGCAAAGCAATATATCAAATATATAAATATGCATTAAATCATTAAATCAACACTTGATTCAATGATCCGGTCATGTCGCACACAACCGACTAGTATACAATGTATCGGCTTATCGAATCAACGCTTGAATCGATAACTAGGTTATATCGCATACAACCATTCGATACATTCATCGCGAGAATGAAATACGGTATCACATACACGCATTATTCTCGGTCCCGCACATATCTCATATGCGCTCCTATTTCGTTTCGCTTGAGCCAGGAAACCTCTGTGTAGGACTCTAAAGACTCGTCAATACGCCGGCAGCAGGTGATGATCATATCAAACACCCACAAGCCGCAAGCGGTCTGCTAAACGTAACGGCCACCCGGGTATTGAGCGATCTGAAGATCGACGAGCAAGCCCGCTCACACTCCAGTGAATCCGACCAGTAACACTACCGTACAGTCCGGTCTGATCGTCTGATATGTCGCATATCTCGCCTAGGGGTGGTAAACGTCAGACCCCAATAGCTCAATAAGTCGTGTCGATATGAGGTCTATAACTGCTCGAGAAACTACTGGTAACACTTACCAGTAAATCTCAGCAACCCTGGCTAAGGATTTCCTGTTATAGCCAATCGAACACTGCGCAACATCAACCCCCTATACCGGGAGAGACGAATCCCCTCCTATCGCTCATTGCCTCCATGTGACTCGGGACTGTACCCAAAAACCACCGTTTTGCACGCCCTCTTGGACGTGGTAAGATGGAAATCAAAGCACAGTGGGAACCACACAAGACTCTATGACGATCTCGGGTCAACAGACTACTCTGTACCAGTGTCACCAGAGAACTGCCATCTGACGTGAGGTATAATACCATCTGGAAGTTCTCGGCGAGTCCGTACAGTGTACCCAGTCTCTACTGAGCACCCGTATATCATCTCTGATGTCAAACACCGATGGATATGGGATCATCCATCGCCCATCTGTATGGGTCGAGAAGGTACACGCTAGTCTACTCTGGTATATCGATGCCCCGTCTCGATACACCCTCGACTAGGGACTTTGAAGGATGTACTTATGGACTACCATGTCCCCACTAGTATGATCCGCATCATAGTCCAGGTAGTCAAGTACAGATCCTAAGGGCTTTACCAACATGTAACAGAGAGACAATCAGTAAACACGTTAAGGTAAAGATCAACCAGATAGCATACTATCATGTCGAGCAAGAAAGTCCTCCCTATATATGTCCCAGCATCCACTACAATATATATCCTATGTACAGTAATGGCCTCTAGGGCATACATATAACTAACAATCTCCCACTTGCACTAGGGCCATCTGTAGCAGTGGTTGCAGTATCTCATACTCAACCATCCCATAAAAGTCTCTCTCTGGGAAAAGGCCTTTCGTGAGTGGATCCGCTGTGTTTGTCCTCTGAGTCTACTCTCCTAACCTCGATCACCATGGAGATCAACCATCTCCACGATCAGGTGATACTGCCTTAGAATATGTCTGGATCACTGATGGGACGGACGTTCCTTGGCATAAGCCACAACTCCATTGTCACACAATGGGAGGAACATGGTTCATCTTATGAACCAATATATACCCAAACAGCCTCTTTGGTAGCATCTTAAGTAGCGATGTATGCTGCCTTTATCGTCTAGTATGTCACGGTATCTAGCTTGGAACTCTTCCAACATACCGTCCCTTTACGGAGGGTAAAGACAATGCCTGCGACTGACATTCAGTCGTCTTTATCACCCTGGAACACTTCCAGTGATTCTCCCCAGGGTCAATTGATACCATCTCACTACAACTAGTGAGAATCCTAACATCCAATAAATCTATCTCATAGATCCAAAATCTAGGATTTAGTAGGTATCATTTTGATCCTACACGGAGAATCTTTGTGATAAACGGAGATCGATCGAGCGTAGCATAAGAAACTCCTTTCTTATCAAGAGTATGTCATCCACGTACTCTACGAGGATCACCACCATACTCCCTACTACCTTTTTGTTTATACAAGGTTCATCTACCATTTTGATGATGTCAAACTCTTTGACTAATCCATCAAAACAGATGTTCCAACTCCGCGATGCCTGCTTTAATCTTATAAAGCATCTTGCACACGTTTCCGCTTCTCCCACTGTTTACGAAGCCCTCTGGCTGTGTACTTATAGACGCACTCTTCTAAAACATCATTTAGAAAAGCAGTCAAGACACCCAACCACCAGATATCGCAGTCATGGTATGTAGCCGTGACAAGTAGGATCTGGATGGACTTAAGCATAGCTACTGGAAAAGGTTTCATCATTATCCACGCCTGGTCGATGACGAAAACCTTTAACAATTCTAGCTTTGAAAGTCTCAACTTTTCCATGTACACCAAGTAATCTTCTCAAGATATACTTGCTCCTGATGGGGATTTAACCCTTCAGATATAGCAACTAAAGTCCATACTTTGTTGGTGTATAAGGATTCCATCTCAGATCGATAAACATCCAGCCATTCTTACAGAGTCCTACTCCTGATGGCCAGCTCGAAACTAGTTGGGTCATCATCTCATGATGCAATCCTCGCTCCCACTGTCATAGAGAAACCGAAGTATCTCTCAGGTGGGTGAGGAACCCTACTAGATCGGCGGAGAGGCTGAGGTTCGTTGGTATCTACTGAATCCTTTGGTTCTACTAAATCATCTGCTGTTGTTTGTATAGCTGGAACCTTTCCAGTTGAACATAACAGACCTTGCCTCGAGCTTGTCCGGATTTTGCTTTTAGACATAGGCCGAACAACCCCAAATCTTAACTAACTTAAGATATGGGCTCTTCCCTTTCCATATCACATATGAAGTGGTAGGCAACTGATTTGATTGGAACCCTATTCAATAGGTATGCAGCTTCTCAAGTGCATAACCCCTAAAAAGAAAAAGGTAACTCAGCAGTACTCATCATAGAGCACACCATATCATATAGGGTGTATTTGCTCCGCCCCGATATACCATCGTGCTATGGTGTATACGGAGGAGTAATTCTGAGAGAGAATCTCATTCTCCTTTAGAATAGTTCAAGAATTTCCGTGCTCAAGTATTCTCCTCCTTGATCGCATCAAAGGACATAATACTTATACCCGTATTTCGGTTCTCTACTTCTTACTTATATTCTGTGAATATCTCAAAAGGTTCAGACTTGTGTTTCAACAGGAACATATGTCTGAATCTTGAGAGATTATCAGAGAATGTAACGAAGTACAAAGAACCAGTCCTGGCATATGTAGACAGGGGACCTACATACATCAACATGTATCATCCCAAGAGTTTACTAACTCTTTCTCAGTTTCCAGTAAACGGAGCTATGGTCATCTTATCTTTGTGACATGACTGGCGAGTTTCACAAGATGTAAATTCAAACTGATTTAAATATGCATCTATATGTAACTCTAGCTAGTCGGGTCACATTGATCTGACCTAGTCTACAATACCTCAAGAAGAATTCGTTCATTTCTGAACTTTTCTTCTTCTGTGTGTTCTGTATACTAAGAACTGTAGTTTGATTTAGAACATCAATGCTTTTAGATAACGTGCCTGAACCGATCAACTTTTGATATAGGAAATGTTCAAAACATTATCCAACAATACAAAATTATATCGTTTCTTTACTAATAAAGAGACAGATATGATTTTGTATATCAGGTTCGGTATCTAATAACATTCGTTCAGAATCAATGTATTCTGGTAATACAGGGTGACAGTGACCAACAGACTTGGCTGCAACACTTGCCCCGTTTTCTGCCTCATGAAACTTATCACCCGTTCTCAGTCCTCTACCTTTTTGTAGCCCTATGTAACAGATTACATATCTGGGATCCTGATCTGGTATCACATACCCAGGACGTAAAGGATACTGAGAAACAGTTCTCTGTAATGAACACGCCCGAAGATGATGCATCAGCATGCACTCTCTTCGTTTGGGCGGCACGGGAAATCTGGTATTCCCCAATTTCCTGCTCTGTCTTATAACAATTTATAAGTTGGAGCGGGACCAACGTTCCCCAGCTCAGTATAACAAGCGGGTTCGGTCAATAATCCGTATTATTATCTTGATTAAGGCGTGATATGGTCGCTACCAGGAGAGAGAGAGAAGAAAACACTCAGCGTGCGCTCTTGCAAGAATAGATTGGTTATTATTTTATCTAATCAGGATGGCTCCCACTGCTTTTTATCAAATCTTCCTTCAAACCCTAAAAGGAAAGACTAGCCGGGATTAATTACACACTACAAGTTCGCCAATCTTTCAGCCAGGCCAGTGTCGGTACTTTGAGGGAGGTCCCCCGTGCTTTCGCACGAACCTAATTAATGTAAACCTCGTTTTCCCAGAGGCGTAACCTCGTTAACACCTTTCTAGACACCTACTTAATCGGCTAATTGTAATATGTAAAACTCTCCCAGGAGTAACTCTTACTCGCAGCGAGTATCGGGATCCAACTATCTCATAGAAGGTATGCAATCTCATTGCAAATTTCAACACTTGAAATTCCCGATAATATTTTGCCCCTAGCTCGCTATGACCTTGACGGAGGCCAAACAACCCATAGTCCGCTAGTCAAGTTCAACCCGTCATTTCCTGATTGAATTAAACCCACCCGCACGACCCTTGACGGAGGCCAAACAACGCCGTACGAATACCCTAATCCAATCGCATCATATGCTAGCAGATAAGCACTAGTTAGCTACCGTACACTACGCCTTGACGGAGGCCAAACAACCGCAGCACGAATACTAACTAGTACGTATCTGAAATGACGGAGGGCTACGACAGGTTTTTCTGAAAACCTATTGCGTAATGAACTTGATATCGCTGTAGAATCAAATGATTTTAAAATGGAGTGCTTTTGAGGCTTTTCTAGTTTTGCTAAAGGAGTCACTCCCGGTGAAGGGATCGTCGGTCCTTTCCTCGTCGAATGAGGTGCGGGATATATCATATATATCACTGTGCAAAGCAAAAACACTTAAAAGCAATCAAAAGACAAACCGAGTGTGTAGCATCTGCCAGTTATTGCTAAAGGAGTCACTCCCGGTGAAGGGATCTCGGTCCTTTCCTCATCGAATAAGGTGCAGGATATATCTCATATACCGCTGTGCAAAGCAAGAACTGTAGCTACCTGTTTTATTTTGAAATTCGATTCTACAACATCTTAGGTTTCTTTTAATTCATTAATCACATTAATGAAGTCCCATCATTTAAGTACCTAAACATCACAGATAAATACGACGTACACTTATGCCATCCGCATTCGCCTCGATGTCCCCTCGTGCACCTTTAGGTTAGGTAACTAACGGCAGAGCAGGGCAGGGCTAGCACGGGTGTAAAACATAAGTAACGTCTATATAATATATCATATATACTATATAATGTATCTATCACAGAACATCACATGATCACCTCACAGATATCGCAGCAGAAGAATCATATGAAATATTGGATATACTAGGACATCCGTGTTTTCAATACGAGCCAGTATAAAACACGGATTCCACGGTCGCGATGAATAGCCAAACCCACACCCCTAGACCCCTACGAGAGCGGCAAGCAACCCTACCAATTCTAGAGTTAGGAGACCCGGACTCGACTCCTCGAGTTGGTCTCCCACTGGACTCCAGAACCCGGTTACTTGTGCCCTCCTCCTTGGGTCTATCCTAGTGCGGAAAAGTAAATAATATACAAAAGGTGACAACTTCCGCAACCTGGAAGCGCCCCAAATAAAAGAATATTACATACAAGTTTTTACATGAATGAAAATGAAAAACACTCATCTCACATAAAAACCCCCGGCTATTCAAACACGACGATCCAATATAACATATCCAGCAACACATAACATCACATGTCATCAACGTAAGTAAATATGCGCATCCCAATTGTCGTTGACATATAGCAACGAAACCGGCGATATCACATATTACACTTACGGTCACAGAAAAGAAAGTGTAAAACTACAACAGTTGGAATCCGCAATCTGCATAGACATCGCATGCCTAATCAAATGAATACCTTAGACATCACATGCCTAACAATTATAAACCCCGCATTTTAGTCTCATTATCGAAAACACTTTTCAATATCGAGTCGGGCAATTCAACAAGATTCCCGACATCCTGATCGAATACTCGTCGCAAACTTTAGTAGGCGGCCGCACCCCCGATACCGTCGACGAAGTGCACCAAGGCGGAACACCGCTACCGCGATCACCCGAACGGATGCTTTCGGCAACGGGGTTCTCCTACAGTCACTTGGTCGGGGTTATGGAGCGAGGCTGTCTATTAAGTTTACCCGGCGAGTATCCGCGTACCCTACGTGATTGCGACGGACTTTTGATCACATCAAAATTCCATGGCAACCGATCAAGTGAGACTAAACTGCTATGTTTATAATATTCATTCCGTTATCACATAACTAATTGTGAATTCCAATTATTGTATCCCATTCCGGATAAATAGAAAATGTCAAACTTTCCGATCGAACAATCGAACACCCTACTTTTCCCGATACAAATCAACACATGAAATAAGTCTAACAACATTCAGTTCGTGCCTCAGTAGCAACGGTCCAGCCGTAGAAGGGTCAAGCCAACGCCTCACATGTGGCACGCCGTACTGCCCCAAACCCGAAGGTTCAAAGGGCAGTTCAAGACGGTCACATAATCGAGTTAAGGTTTGTTGTCTTCTAGAGGGACCATCGCGTTACTTGCACTACTTAGAACGTCGTTAAACTACGGAAAATCCAACACTTGGAATTTTCCCGACAGGGGAAAAATTGGGTATTTATATCCGGTCGAACTTTTTAACATATTCTAAAATTTATCCGGAAAGCCAAATAGACAAAATTTGATACCCCGATCGAAACACCGAATCCCCAAAACAACTGCAGAAAATTCAACTCTTGAAACAGTATTAAAAATTCCCAGAAAATCCAGAATAAAATAATAAGAGTTACTGTGCAAATAGTGGAGGATGACGTCATCAAGGTGCGGCGGAACCGCCGCAGAATGCAGGTATCTGCCGCGCTTCCGCCGCGAGATTTACTGTTCATCCAAAAATATTTACATGGTAATTCTTATTTTTCCCTGCTGAATTTTTTAGCAATTTTTAATATGGAAAAATCCACGTTTTACGAAATCGTCCAGAGAGCATATTGCCGGGTGGGTTTCGGGTTCGTTCGGGCTTCAAATTCCGTCTAGACTTCGCCTAAGGCTCTAGCTAGGCTCTGATACCACTGTAGGGTTCCTAGGCACCCTAATGAGTTCTCACAAGGCATCGAACATGCCAAATTAAAATTTTACGGGTGCCGAGAGACCCGACTACGGATCGTTTGCTAGATTTCTAGGCGAAAAAGCTAACTAGTTAACACTTAACTATGAGATACGGAAATACAACCTTTGTAGATCCGGTGCTCCACCTCCATAGCTCCGCAACGAAGTCATCTCCGCTGTCCAAAAGGAATCCGGGCTCTAGCGTCGTCTTCGTCAGAGAATGGGCGGGCTAGGTCGTCGATGTCCAAGCCGAAGATGATCTACGTCGAGGCATCGATGAATCAAGCTCCACCTTCACCAAGTCATGAAACTTGTGAAGGAAACACACTCTACTACTTGGCAAGAGGTAGAAGATGAAGAAATAGGAAGTGGGTAGACTTTAGAATTGGATTTCTCACTCATTTCCATCACTTGCCATTGATGGGGCAAGCTTTCTTCACTTGAAGAATGAAGAAGAAGAAGGAAAAAATAGTTATGATAAGTTAATTAGAAAAAGAAAAGAATAATCAAAACTTATCATGACTAAACCATGGTAAAGTGTAGAGTATTAATCATGGTTGAAGCAATGGTTAGGGTTAAGCTAGAGATAAAATGGTCACTTAGTCAAAATGTTCATGAAGCTTCATGAACAAAACAAAACCAAGCCACCATTTTCTCATTTGAATTTCTTTTATCCATTTATCAAAAAGAATAAATGAATAATTAAGAAAATAAAACCCTAAACATAAACACAACCATGGTTCAAACTTTACACTTAACCAAAGTGGTATGCATCATCAAACATGATACAAACATGTGCACATAAACATATCGCATATACATTGCGCACACCCGAGCGAGAAAATCCATCTTAAGTAAACCGATACTAGTTGATGCAAAGCAATATATCAAATATATAAATATGCATTAAATCATTAAATCAACACTTGATTCAATGATCCGGTCATGTCGCACACAACCGACTAGTATACAATGTATCGGCTTATCGAATCAACGCTTGAATCGATAACTAGGTTATATCGCATACAACCATTCGATACATTCATCGCGAGAATGAAATACGGTATCACATACACGCATTATTCTCGGTCCCGCACATATCTCATATGCGCTCCTATTTCGTTTCGCTTGAGCCAGGAAACCTCTGTGTAGGACTCTAAAGACTCGTCACTACGCCGGCAGCAGGTGATGATCATATCAAACACCCACAAGCCGCAAGCGGTCTGCTAAACGTAACGGCCACCCGGGTATTGAGCGATCTGAAGATCGACGAGCAAGCCCGCTCACACTCCAGTGAATCCGACCAGTAACACTACCGTACAGTCCGGTCTGATCATCTGATATGTCGCATATCTCGCCTAGGGGTGGTAAACGTCAGACCCCAATAGCTCAATAAGTCGTGTCGATATGAGGTCTATAACTGTTCGAGAAACTACTGGTAACACTTACCAGTAAATCTCAGCAACCCTGGCCAGGGATTTCCTGTTATAGCCAATCGAACACTGCGCAACATCAACCCCCTATACCGGGAGAGACGAATCCCCTCCTATCGCTCATTGCCTCCATGTGACTCGGGACTGTACCCAAAAACCACCGTTTTGCACGCCCTCTTGGACGTGGTAAGATGGAAATCAAAGCACAGTGGGAACCACACAAGACTCTATGACGATCTCGGGTCAACAGACTACTCTGTACCAGTGTCACCAGAGAACTGCCATCTGACGTGAGGTATAATACCATCTGGGAGTTCTCGGCGAGTCCGTCCAGTGTACCCAGTCTCTACTGAGCACCCGTATATCATCTCTGATGTCAAACACCGATGGATATGGGATCATCCATCGCCCATCTGTATGGGTCGAGAAGGTACACGCTAGTCTACTCTGGTATATCGATGCCCCGTCTCGATACACCCTCGACTAGGAACTTTGAAGGATGTACTTATGGACTACCATGTCCCCACTAGTATGATCCGCATCATAGTCCAGGTAGTCAAGTACAGATCCTAAGGGCTTTACCAACATGTAACAGAGAGACAATCAGTAAACACGTTAAGGTAAAGATCAACCAGATAGCATACTATCATGTCGAGCAAGAAAGTCCTCCCTATATATGTCCCAGCATCCACTACAATATACATCCTATGTACAGTAATGGCCTCTAGGGCATACATATAACTAACACATGGGTACCTCAACGGCCTCCTCGAGTCAAAGACGATCCACCTGAGAGTCTATAGTCCGAGCTTCTATCTCGAATCTGAGATAACTACGGTTTCTAGTTTGCTAATCTAGAAGTCCTAGAGGGTGTAGAGTATTTAGATGGATTACTTAGTCACTTTAAACCCTAGGATTCTCAACACATGAGAGCTTTTAGGGTTTGAGGAAGAAGATGAAGACTTGAGGAGAGAGAAGTGTTTTGTGATAATGAAATAAATAATACTCATGCTAGAATAATATGAAGCATAATAATATCTCTCTTGATAATATCAAGATAATATCTAGCATGCTTCATTTAATTCTAAGTGTGAATCACCTCATGAGTCATTAAGCATTTATTGTAAACATGCACCTCATCCTCCACCTCATTTAGTTTAAATCCTAAAAGGAAATAAACACAAATGAGTCACCGTCTTCTAGAAGCTTCCCGAGAAATTACGAGACTGCCCCTCCCATCTGTATTTCCGAAAAACACGGATAATCTTTGACTGAATAAATCCATCTGTTTAATACTAGAATCTGGCTTAAACCAAAGTCCGCTAGTATTATCTGCCCGATCATAGTACGTGCACAAATGTACGTAAGTGATCGCGGCCCTGCCGTAAAACCATACGGCCTCTACACCTTTTGCCCGGTGCAGGGAAACTCTCTGTGTGGGACTCTAAAGACTCGACACTACGCTGGCAGTGGGTTTAACCACAGGCCGTAAGCGGTACTAGCTGTACGTAACGGTCCCCAGGTAGATGTCGATAAGAAGGACGATGAGGAAACCCATCCAAACTCCTACTGAGCCTGTATGTGACAATCTCCGTACAGTCTGGTCTGTTCGTCTAAGACTATTGCATATCGGGCCTAGGGCGCGGTAAACGTCAGATCCCTAATAGCGGTATAAGTCGTGTCGAAGTGTAGCCCATTACACCTTGAGAAACTACTGGAACCTACCAGTAAATCTCGCTTGCCCTGGCCAGGGACTTTACGTAATGGCTCTTCATACACAGCGCGATATCAACCCCCAATACCGAGAGAGACGAATCCTGTCTAACCGCCACTGCCTCCAAGTGCTTCGGGACTGCATCTAACTACTACCTGTTTGCACGATTCCTTTGAGCCGTAGTAGGGTAGTAATCTAAGTACAGTGGGAACACACCCGAGGCGAAGTAGCAGTATCAATTTCGACGGACTAAGCTGTACTCATGTTACCTGGGAACTGCTATCTAACGATGGGTATAGTACCAACCTACAGTTCCCGGCGAGTCCTGTCCAGTGTACCCGTAACCTAACGAGCACCTGCATACTATCTCCAGTATGACGTACCGATGGCTGTAGGACAGACCATCTCCCCATGCTGGGATGAGAAGCATATACACCAGTCTATTCCGGAGTATCGATGCCCCGTCTCGATAATCCTACGACCAGGGACCTATATAGGATGTTGCTTATAGACTACCCAGCCCCCACTAGTGTGACTGCCATCACAACGCTGGTAATCAAGCAAAGATCCTAAGGGCTCTACTAATATGTATAAGCGATATGTTAAAAGAAACACATGCACATATTAAAGTAGATACAAACCAAGTAGCATACTACCATTTTAGCAAGATTGTTAATACAACTGTGAATATCCCAATCTTCCATTAAGTAATACACAAACTACTATGATACAGTAATGGCCTCTAGGGCATAAACACTAACATTATCATCTCCATTGGATCTTTAATCCAATAGCTCTGTTTAACAGAGAGTGTAATTTAATTCTACCTGGGCGCTGGCGCTCACGTGTTGTGCACATAGGCGCTACTTAAGATTTTAATTCTTATATTGGGTAGTCATGTGCTTTGCACATTGGCGCCCGTGTGAGGAGCACGTGAGGCACCACCATACAATTAATTCCTATCAGATTGGTCTTGACGCTGGCGCCCGCGTGAGGAACCACTATAAGATTAATTCCTATCAGATTAGTCTTGGCGCTGGCGTCCTCGTGGGAAGCACGTGAGGCGCTGGCGCCCTTGTGTTTTTTAAACAGAGCCTTGCTCTTTTATTGGGGAAACAAATTCCCCCCACCGTTACGCTCACGTGGCTCGCATGTGAGTGCAGCGGTGGCATCTTTTCCACCGTTCGATCTCCCGGGGAGTTAAACCGTCTCCTTATGCTTATAAGTAAGGCTTTTGGCCCTTGAGATGACTGCTGTTCATCTTCTTTAGTCTTCTTCATTCTCTGAGAATTTAATTCTCTTTCCAGAGCTCAGATCTCTGTCCAAATAAACTTCCCCCAGAGTTAAAACTCTGTCAAAAATTGGTAAGAATCGCGCTCATGATTTAACTCCTGAAGAAATGTTTGGAGGAATCTCTTCGTGTTCTAGGGTTTTTAACCCATTAACAGAGCTTTGCTCTTATTTTGTAATGATCTCTTAGAAATCCAAAATTTTTACTTGAGTAGATCGGAGATCTTAAAAATCTTTAGGGTTTTACCCTGTTATTAACTTTAATCTTTTTGAAGGTTATTTAGAATTTAATTCCCTTTCTCGAGCGAAGTTCTGAGATACTATCTCATTATTCTAAAGAGCTTGTCTCTAAAAAAATTCTTTTAAAGAAATTATTTTGGGAATTTTATTCCCTTTTTTATCAGATTTGAAATCTGTTTGCAGAACACGGTTTCCGAAGGAGTTAAACTCCCGAGCCTAATGATGTTTTCTCATTAAATGAGAATCCTTTTGGATTCTTTCAATGAGTGACTGTCCCATTATTGATGGGGTGTTATCTTGATTTTGTGGGGGGCCCTGTCCCCCTCTCTTTGAATTGCGGTGCAGTACAATTTTAGATGTAAAAGAATTTCAAAGTCTTGAACATTGCGTCGACATTTAAGCCTTCCCTTTTTGAGCAGGTACTATGGATTTCGATTCCTCCTTTCCCTTCGTTCGCTCGAAGATTGCTTTCACCGACGCACCTACAGATTGGGAAGCCTTCACACTTATTCGGGACCATGACCCAGAGCAAAAGTCTCTTTATTTGTGGGGTTTATGGTACAGTCAAATTATCCGGGGTCGGCGTAGTTTTACTTGTGCAGTGCCTTCGGAACCAATCCCGTCGATCCATTATGCCAATCAGCCATGTGTGACCTATGCAGTAGAAGAGGTCAAATGGACCTCGGAAGGTCGTCTTCAGCCTTCCATGGCCTCAATACCAGTGCGGCCGCCGATGGCCTTGGACATTTTAGAGCGACGCATATGCCAAGGAGAGTCACGTCCTTAGAGGCAGGTTTACATGATAGGAATGACTCCCCGTCATTCGGCTGGCTATCTACAGTGGGCTCGATATATCCTGTCGGCCAAGAAATCGCTGTTATTAAAGACTGGGTTGTATCTCGCGATCTACACGCCCCTCTTTCACTACCACGCTCTTCATGTGTGGTGGATAGAATCCTTTTTGGAACAATGGAACATCCCGACCCATACCTTTCTCTTATCAGATTAGGAGGTTTCGATTTCATTGGAGGAGTTTGCGGAGATCTCCGGCTTACCTGTTATAGGGGAGCACTATGAGGAACTACTTCCCCCGACGAGTATATTTTTGCCACCAAGTCAGTGGTAATGGGCCTTACTCTGGAGAATGCCATTCAACATCAGTTCCCGAGCTTGATCAAGGTGTTGAACATGTACGAGAGTTTATTCCTGGAGTTTGGTGGGCACGGAGTTAACTTCGCAGATTTCATTGCCCGCTTCCTTCGTCCAGAGGCTCTGTCTAAACAAGCCGTGAAGTTTGCCAAACTCGACGACCCGTTCAGATTTGGTTTGGACAACTTGCCGATTGCGGAGGTGGATTAAAAGAAATTCTTTATTCCGGATACTCCAGTCGTCCCCTTCACAGAGATTACCGCCCCGGACGTTGATGAAGATACATTCTTCCTGGGGTTCATTAGCCTGTGGTTGAGCCGGTTTGCACTCCCGATGCATCCTCGTTATATGAGGCTGTCTGTCTTTTATCCGGCTCACTGTATTGTGATGGGGGAACGCTTGGCCGTTGGGGTTGCAGGTCTGGCTCACTTATACCATAGCCTGAGTCTGGCGGCTGACACTACTCAGCCGGGTCTGAAGCCTGTCAATCTCCCACTGCAATACTTCACCTCATGGATTGAGATGCATGTACTTGGTTCCTTTGGGGTGCATAAACGACCCAAATTTTATGAGGGGTACAATTTTCCTCGGGTCATGCATCTAGTCGATGCTTCTTCACCCAACCCGACACAACGGGAGGCTCAGCGACTGCTTCTTCACCCGTGCATGGTCGGAGATAGCATGACCTTCATCGACAAGGTCCTGACCACCAGCAAACAATCTTTAATAGCAATCCAGCTACTGCACGATGTTTTCAAGGACATGGCTTCTGTGTTGAGGGCTCGCGAGATCGTCCATTTATATTCTATCAGGCCAGGTTTCCTGGTATTTAAATAAAACGCCTCGTTTTTATTTATGAGATATAACCTACACCGTTTTGCCCAGGAATTAGGTTACGACATGGCGTTCCTCTCGAGGCGTTCATCATGGACCCCGTTACTACTGAGAAAGGTGTTCGTAACGCGACGCATCACTTCATGCGTCTAAATACGGGGTCCCACTTCCTTGTCAGTGAGCCAAGTTATACTCCAAGGGCATCAAATGCTTACGTTGCTTGGTACCAACATGCAACGGGTGCTATCATTACGGAGGAGAGGCGGCTGCTGCTTGACCATAAGGATGCCGTTCCCGCTAGTAATCCAGCGGTCCAGTTGAATCGACGGACAATCGTTCGTCCTTCTTTAAGAGAGGTCACTACGGTTGTAGTTCCATGAGATTTTCCTGATAAGCTTCGACCCGATGTTCCTGCGACTGCGGTAATCGTGGCATCCCCGGAGTCGGTCATTGGTTCGGAGATCAGGACCCGCCGTTCGAAGAAGCCTGTCAAGCGAAATTTTTTATCGTCGGCTGCTGGTGTCAGTTCGCAGAAGAAGAAGAAATCTCTATTCTTTGCTGACGTCGTAATCGGCCAGGAGCCCCATGCTCCCTATAGTGAGGGCTTGTGCGAGTATGGAACTAATGTCAGTCTGTTTGATGCGTCTGTGACTGATACCGATCTTCAGGCTGCCATTGAAGCGTCGAAGCGACTAGCCCGTGAACAGGTAGCGTTAGCCTCTATTGCGGAGTCCGGTATACTTTATTTATACTCTCCTGTATATATCCCCTCCCTTTTTCTGAATTTATTATGCTTTACTAATGCTCTCTTCCTTAATAGGTATTTCTGCTGAAGAGACTATATCGGCTTCCCTCAAGGCGTTTGAGGAGGAGGAGGAGAGGCTCCGTGCCTCCTTGGGCCTTGGTAAGATTCGTTTCACCACACTTTTTTAATTTTAGTCCCATTTATTCATGATCTGACCCTTTTCTTTATCCTGCTAAAGGAACCACTACCACCCAGGTTGTAAGGCCAACCCTGGGCGGTGATGCAGAAAGGCCTTCGGAGCTACTGATTACGGCTGTGGCCCTTCCGAGACCATCATAATAGGTGTCGGTGAAGCAGCCGATGATGGATATGTAGGGTTAGCCTAGCACCTTAGCAAAGTTTTGGCAAGCATCAATCATGCTACTTTAAAAATTTTGGGGTGCTAAACAAACCCTAACCAAGATCTTAACTAGAGGATTAGGGTTAACTTGCATGTAAACAACTTTACATCTAAGAGAGAGGGATTACAACCTTTGTAGTCCGTTCCTTCGCTTCATAAGCTCCGAGTAGTAGTCCCTTCACCGCGATCCATGAACTTCCGAACTCTAGAGAGGCTCCACGAGCCGAATGATCCATGCTTGCTTGAAGTCTTCCTTTTCGAAGATGATCCACCTTGAAGAATCTCAAACTCAAGCTCTCACTTCTCTAATTAAGTATTAGTGAAGTGAACACCCTAATCTAAGTGGCTAGAATAGATGAGGATGATGAAGTAGGAATTTAGCTCTCTTTTGTTTTGAATTTCTCACTCAAAATCATCACAAACCCAAATGCTAGTAAGCTTTTTCCAAGAGGAAGAAGAAGAAGCAATCTATTTGTGATGAATAATGAATTTTTTTTGTTGTGGTTACAAATCAACCATGAGTTAAGAATTATAGAGTTAACCCTTGTAGAGAATAAACTAGAGGCTAAGGTTTGGGTTGGGTTAATAAATATCAACACAAAATATCAAAGGTCAAAGTCAAAGCTTCATGAAGCTTCATGAAAACTTCATCCAAGCTTAACCCTAATCCAAACTCTAACCATGTTTAAACTCCACAAAAGATGTTGCATTTGTAACCCTAACTTGTTACAATATTATATATCATATATATAATATATTTTGTAACAAAATAAAATAATACAATTAACATATATCACATATATATCAATGTATTATCCAAGTGAGAAAATGAATCTTTAAGTAAGCTTATATTAGTTAATGTAATATAATATATCAAATATATAATTATACATTAAATTATCGGATCAACACTTGATCCGATAATCCGGCTATTTCATAAATAACCGACTAATATAACAAGTATCAGTTCATCGAATCAACACTTGATCCGATGACCCGGCTATATCACATATACCCGGCCGATATCACATATCACGAGAATCTAATACGGTATCTCATACTCGTATTATTCTCGGTCCCGCACATATTACATATGTGCTCATACTCCGTTTTGCCTGAGCCAGGAAACCTCTGTGTAGGACTCTAAACAATCATCAATACGCCGGCAGTAGGTGATGATCATATCAAACACCCACAAGCTGCAAGCGGTCAGCTAAACGTAACAGTTACCCAGGTATTGAGAAATCAGAAGATCAACAAGCAAGCATGTACATTCTCCTGTGAATCCAACCAGTAACACTCCCGTACAGTCCGGTCTCTTCGTCTGATATGTCGCATATCTAGTCTAGGGGTGGTAAACGTCAGACCCCAGTAACCGATAAGTCGTGTCGATATGAGGTCCATAACAGTTCGAGAAACTACTGATAACACTTACCAGTAAATCTCAGCAACCCTGGACAGGGATTTCCAGTTATAGCCAATCGAACACAGCGCAACATCAACTCCCTATACCGGGAGAGACGAAACCCCTCCTATCGCTCATTGCCTCCATGTGATTCGGGACTGTACCCAAAAGCCACCGTTTTGCACACCCTCTTGGACGTGGTAAGGTGGAAATCAAAGCACAGTGGGAATCACACAAGACTCTATGACGATCTCGGGTCTACAGACTAACCTGTACCAGTGTCACCAGAGAAGTGCCATCTGACGTGAGGTATAATACCATCTGGGAGTTCTCGGCGAGTCCGTCCAGTGTACCCAGCCTCCACCAAGCACCCGTATACTGTCTCTGATGTCGAACACCAATGGATATGGGATCATCCATCGCCTATCTACATGGGTCACGAAGCATACGCTAGTCTACACTGGTATATCGATGCCCTGTCTCGATACACCTACGACTAGGAACATTTGAAGGATGTACTTAGCGACTACACTGTCCCCACTAGTATGATCTGCATCATAGTCCTGGTAGTCAAGTACTCATCCTAAGGGCTTTATCAACATGTAACATAGAGACAATCAGAGTACATGTTAAGATAAAGTGCAACCAGATAGCATACTATCATGTCGAGCAAGAAAGTCCTCACTATATATGTCCAAGCATCCACTACAATATACATCGTATGTACAGTAATGGCCTCTAGGGCATACATATAACTAACAGTATACCATAGCGGATTCGGAGGCCGAGCTCGATTTGGACTATGATGTCCCCTTATCAGAGGTTTTGAAACGATCGGCTCATACCGCCCAGGCTGAGAGGAAGCGTAGAAAGCATGCTGCGAGGGAACATCAGGCTATCTTGGCCGCGGGCGCAGGTTTGAGTGAAGTTCGACCTTCTGTCGTTCCCATGGTGGATGTCCCTTCTGACTTGTCTATTGCTCATAGGCGAGTTGTGCGTGCGGCTTGGGAAGAGACCGAGCGGTTGCTTCAAGGTATAACAACGCGCAGTCCCTTATTAGAACTTAGTAACTGCTTTTTTTTCGAATCATGACATACTTTTTTTAATTTTTAAGTATGGCCAAGTTCTGGTGGTGCCATGGCATGTGAAATGCCGTTGATTAAAGATCCTGAAGTGGCGAACCCTCCTCTAGAATCTGGGATTGTTCCGACTGCCGCTTCTTCTCCCTGTGGGTCCTTAGTATCGGCGGGGGATGTAAGTGTTAAGACGGCCATTATCGAGTCAGGGGATGAAGATGGGGGTGCTGACTCTACTTTCCCAGTGGCAACAGAGGAAGCCGTCACAATTGGTGACGCTTCCGGCACTGTCTCAGTTTCTACTCTGTTAGGTACTCCTTGAGTTATTACCTTTTGAGTTTTTAATCCCACTAGGCATCTAATGATATCTTCTTTATCATGAGTATAGATGTAGTAGACCCTAATGCTGTATTGACTAAAGAATTGCAGCCGATCATTGCTCTGACTGCTACGGTTCCACCCCTTTCTTCTGCATCTCTCCAAACTCTGGAAGGTGAATATTTCTCATTTCTTTGCTTCAGTATAGATACCATTTTCCTGTATTGACCTTATATTGTTGCAATCCTACAGGAGTGCTCTTTGATCACTTACACCAGGTGTTAATCCTGCACTTTTCCTTCCAGTCGGAATTCGTTTCTCCTTCCAACATTGGTTAGTATACTCCTTGCTTGGTGTTTCTTCTTTTCATTCCGTTGCTAAGCTTTCCCCATGTTGACCACAGTACCATGACTCGAGGCTGGAAGTGAAGGGATAGCCGAGTCTCCTGTGCTCCCTGTCGTGCCACCTTCAACAGATGGTATGACATATTTCATCCATCATCCGTCTTTTAAATCGAAATCTGACCCTCATTCGTGCGTCATTTATTTTGCAGCGACTATACCGGCTTCGGTTCTTTTTGAGTCTCGCATTCCCATGCCTACGGGGCCTTTTGGTAAGCGTCAATCTTCTAGGGGTGCGGCAACTAGCGAGCGGATGTTATGCGAATTTATCGAAAATCTTGATACCGAAGCTTTCACCTCTGCTGCGGATTTCGCTGATGAAGTCAATCCTATGTTGGCGACGCTTGTGAACTTCCACAGCGAAGATTTCGTCGGCCTTTGGGTCAACTATTGTTAGAGGATCGAGACCTGTCTGCATGAGATCGAGCTCAAGTGTATCGCTCCTGAAGTATTGACCTTGAAGGCTCGGCGGGTCGCAAGGGTTAAGCAGAGTGCCAATTTCATTCAACATTTTGAATAAGAGTCGACCCTGAAGCGGAAAGAGCAGAAGATGGCTTCTGGCGAATCCATCAAATTGCGTGCTCAGCTTGAAGCGAATGTCGTGCAGCTGCAATTTATCTTCGAAAACCTCCAACAATGTATTTCTGATGAGCTGGCGCTGAGACATAAGTTGGATTTTATCGAGCGGGGCATGCAAGATTGCGAAGTTGCCAAGAAGGAAATCACTGAGAAGCTTTCATCATGCTTACAACAACGGGCTCAAATTGAAACGGGATTGTCCACAGTAGAAGCATGCGAGGAGGAGCTGCGGGGAGCGCGTGAGTGAGTTGCCAACTTGTTAAAAGCCCCGCCTTCTTAACAATTATAATTGTATTCCCCTTTTTGTATTAATTGTATCTCTTAAACACTTTGATTCGTGAATAAGAATATACATTTTTTGCATGTGCTTATCTGTGTCTTAATGGGGCGTTTATTAGTTTATTTACTTGTCTCAGAGTTTGTAGTTTATTCACTAGTTTCGAAGTTTCTAGTTTATGGAATCATTTTGGAGTTTGTAGTTTATTCACTCGTTTCGGAGTTTCTAGTTTATGGACTCATTTCGGAGTTTGTTTAGTTTACTTCCCTTGGGTTTATAGGCAAACTTATCTTAACGTTATATATAGATAACCCCTGCCCTTTGCGACAGAGGTCCGTTAGGTTTTGTGGTACTAGGGTTTTAGTCCGTGGTACCGTCGCGTTGGCGATGTATTCCTCGATATGCAGTTTTTAAGCTGTTGTTCGAGTAGCCCCGCGACTGTCATATCTCTGATCCCTTCGGGGGCTGGACAAGACGTCTTCAAGTAATCTCCTTGGGCTATATGATTGTCGGAAGAGAAAGCGTTAGGAATTTGCCATGTTGCTTTTTACTTGAGGTTAGGCTCAGTTTGGAGCCCCGATGAGTCATAACCACTCTGCGCTGGTGTGGGATGATCTCCGATAGTCTCTTAGGCTTTATATGACTTGCCATCGAGACCTTGAAGCTAGGAATATGCCGTTGCTTCAATTTGATTTGGCTATTTGGAGCTTTTGTTGACATTGCGTCTACTGTAACGAGAAGAATGTCGAGCCGGAGCTGGGATTTTGCCGTCACACCTTTTTTGATTTGGCTATTTGGAGTCTTTGTTGACATTGCGTCTGCTGTAACGAGAAGAATGTTGAGCTGGAGCTGGGATTTTGCCCTCACTCCTTTTTGTTTCGGCTATTTGAAGCCTTTGTTGACATTGCGTCTGCTGTAACGAGAAGAACGCCAGGTTGGAGCTGGGATTTTGTCGTCACTCCTTTTTGTTTCGGCTATTTGGAGCTTTTATTGATGTAACAACCCTAAACTTTCTGTATGATTTTTTTCAAAATACAGAAAGGAGTACCTTAGCCTGAGCATAAATTATAAATTTAATTTGCTTTTGAACAACAAGAAATAACTTGTAGTTCACTGGTAAAGACTTACACTGCTGTTATATAGCCCCTGTGATCGAATCCCTCGAGCCACATTATTTTTATTAAATTTTCTTTTAATCATTTTAGAAGCCTAAAGGTTTACACGTGCACTACACGTAAAATGAAGAGACACAGAACAATCAAACACGTGCACTGGGGTATACCGAATGACCCCGACACGTGGCATAAATCCCAAGCCCCTCCGCCGGAAATCGACCGGCCAAACTTCATTGTTGACCGGTACCACCGGTCCACCCCGTCGGGAATGGTCTAAATTTTTCCCCTAGTACTGTTTGGCCTACCCCACTTCCCCCATATTGCTTAATTTCCCTGCACATTAACAAAGAAAGTAAAATGATGCATTTATCCAATTTTAATGCAAATTTTTAATCCAACAATTCAATACACTAAAACCTAGTTTTCCCTATAAATACCACACCATATTTCACCCCTCCTCATTCAGAATTTCCTCACAAAAACTCTAAAAAATTCTCAAGTCTCTAGTTGTGTAAGTGGAGTTAGCAAAGAGCGAAGTTCCGGCGAAATTCCAAGGAGATTCCGGCGAAGAAAAGACTCCCCGACGATCCCTAAACCTTCTCCTACCTCACCCCTTTCCTTATAGCCGGTAAGTCCCCTTTCCCCTTCTCATCTTCTATTCTAAAAACATTAATTTCTAAAACCCGATGGAAGCGGAGTTAATCCGACTTCCGATTCGGTTTTCTTTAAAAATTCTATTTTTCTTAATCAAGAAAATACCATACTCTCATATAATGTTTAACAAACATTAACAAACATATTAAAACAAGTTTTATCTCAAAAGAATCATTTATGCAATTTTTTCGTATTTTTACGGTAAAATACCACATACTTTACATTTCGTCATAATTCACATAATACTTGTATTACCTTTAGATAACTCATGAGTTAACGACCTATCTCATCACAACACACATCTTTGACATAGCACGATGAAGTTTTGAGAATATAGTTATAAGATAATACGACATTACAAATAAATGCCATCAAACTTGCAAACCCATTTCTTTAAAAAGTGTATTAATCAATTCCTTGTAATTGTGCCTCTACAACCCACTTTTGGGGACCCCGTTCGGGATGGTGTGGATTATCGCACATCCTTGGGGCCCCGTTCGAAACTTCTAGAAACCTGATCCTGCACTACGACCTCCTCCAAATTCTGATTTTCACTTGTAGAAACCTAATTGCTCTCTTGAGTTCCATCTAGCTCGACGAACTCATTTACTGCACTGATGATGCTCAATATTGGGGACCCCTAAGATCAGGACACGTGGCGGATAGCACATCCCAGAACTCAGAAGAAAGGGCCCACAGAGGCCGACTAGGCCACCCCTTTACTCGACCTGCCAGCACAAGCCAGGCCTCCTCGGGGCTCCCTGCAGATTGGCCGCCTCGGCCCCTCAGCTCGCCCTGAGCTGCCATAAGACCAAGTCTCCTCGGCCTTCTCGCTCGTCCACGGGCCTCCGACCGAGGCCGTCTTCCTTGGTCCTCCGCCCATCTCCACCGCTCACAGGCGTAACCGCCGCTCTGCGAATCTCGCCATGCGCGGATTCTCCGCCCGCAACATCCCACGTTCCATGCCTCCACGATCCCCATTAATGGGCGATCCGCTCTCTACTCGGGCATGACGTCGGGAGCGTAACCGCCGGCGAGATTCTCGCGCCTGCTGCTGCGTGCCTCCACCCCTATATAAACTCCCATCACAAAGGGGTCAAGTAAGTGATTTTGGACTCTACTTAGCCATTACGCTGCTCGGATCTAGTACTAACTTGATCGTCGGAGGGTCCTCGGTGGCGTCAAACCACCCCGGGACTTCTTTGCACGTACTTAGTGTCCAACTCCTCCAATCATCAAATCTCCTCAAAACCCATTGAGACCCACACACAACAGGGGATCCCCTCCAGAATCCGCCGGGAGATCGACGGAAGACAACATCTGAAGGAGATCTGAAAAGGATCTTCATCAGTTGGCGCCGTCTGTGGGAAATACAAACTCCACAAAAACAAAGTTGGCCTTCCGATCTCCGTCCACATGGCAAGCGACCATCCAGAAGATTCGGGTACCAGCCGCCGCCTCCCCCTCACCGGAGGCGCGGATGAACCCATTCCGAGCGAGCCAGCCGGTTCACGGAGATGAGGCCAAAGCGCCTCAAAGACCGCAACTTGCCCACGGCCTCGTCGTAGAGCTGCTTGGACAGGGGGTTGTAAAGCCCCGGCGACGCCCTCCAGATGGAGTACATCAGCAGCTGCAGCAGGGAAGAACGTCAAGGGAGCAACCGGCTGAAGTGGTCCTCGATGCTCCTGTACACCAACTGCACCATGTCCTCGGTACAGTTCTGGTCATACAGGTACACATCTTCGAAATTGATGATATCGGGGATGGTAAAGGGAAAGTCATGCATTCTCAACACTCTGTTTGCAAGCGAAGGAAGGTCTAGTGCTCTTTCAGCCTTATATAGCCCGCCGCGCCCCATAGGAACTTAATGGTCACCCACTCTCGTCCAAGGAGTTGCTGCCACGCGGCGATCATTAAGCCTCCTCCGACGGAACCGAAGCGACGCGGCCCTGGTGCTTCACCTCCCCCCACATTCAATACGTATCCTAACTGTTCCTGTTCCCCAGGTGTATGGTCGGGCGAAACCTCTTGATGATTCGACCGAGCAGCTGCCTTGCTCAGTTATCCCTGGCGGGTAGCTTCCCTACCGCAACTCCAGGGATCGGAAAGCCCACCCAGAGGCAACTTAGCAGCTGCCCTGCTCGGTCATCCCCGGCGGGTAGCTCCCCTACCGCAACGCCAAGGATCAAAACCCTCACCAAGAGGCAACCCGCAGCTGCCAGCAGCTGCCCTGGTCGGTTATCCCTGGTGGGTAGCTTCCCTACCGCAACGCCAGGGATCGGAAATTCCTCCCAGAGGCAACTTAGCAGCTTCCCTGCTCGGTCATCCCAGGCGGGTAGCTCCCCTACCGCAACGCCAGAGATCAAAGCCCTCACCAAGAGGCAACCCAGCAGCTGCCCTGCTCAGTTATCCCTGGCGGGTAGCCTCCCTGCCGCAACGCAGGGGACCAAAGCCCTCACCAAGAGGCAACCTAGCAGCTCCCCTGCTTTGTCATCCCCGGCGGGTAGCTCTCCTACCTCAACGCCAAGGATCAGAAAGCCCTCCCAAAGGCAGTAGAGCCCGAGGATCCCTCGCTCGGCTATCCTTCAGGACAAAAGACCTCGCCAAGAGGCACCGGGCAGTAACCATGCTCGACCAAGGGTCCTTGGTAGGCTTCTACAGCCCCTCCAGGGCTAAGGACCAAAGCCCTCCCAGATGCAGTCGAGTCCTTGCTCGGCTATCCCCAGCTGTTAGCTTCCTACCACAACCGACAGGGATCAAAATCCTCGCCAAGAGGCACTGGGCAGTAACCCTGCTCGGTCCCCATCCTGAAGGATTAAAATCCCTTGCAAGAGGCAACCGGGCAGCTACCCTGCTGGGTCCAAATAATGTGGACAGCCCTCCACCCACCACGCGCAGACGGCCCGAGCTGCCAACCAGGGGCATCAGGTCTATCCAAGTCTCAAGCGATCTCCCCTCGAATTCGGGGCCATGGAGACGCATGGAGACGCCTTCTCCTCAGCAGTGCTTGAATCAACTCGACGGACGATCGCTAGGCAGATAGCCGATCTGACATGGAGGCCCAATAGCGCAAGAAGAAAAATTTTACAAGTATTCTTCATGAACAAAAGACAAAAGCGCAAATCAAGGAAACCAAAGAAAGAAAAAGTTTTGTTACTAAAAGGCGGTTTTTACAGAGGGTATTTTTGGTTCCCCAGCCTAACAAAATGCCCGGAGGCTTACAAAGTTCTAGACGCAACAAAATAAAAAGAGGAGGAAGACGGGGGCTTTAGGCCACGGGGCCAGGAGCGACCTCGGGGCCCTCGGCATCCACCACGAGGCGAGCTGGGTCCTCGGCGACTTCCTCGTCATTAATCTGCTTCCCCTGCCCGCTGGTGTCCGTGAGGGGGTACTGGGCCCGGAGCTCTTCATCGGCGAACCCCGGCACTCGGGCCTTAACAGCGTCAAGGGCCTCGTGCTAGATGAGAGTCGTGTCGACGACCAAGTCATCATAAAAGTCTTTCGACTTCTTTTAGCCCTCCACCGTCTTCGCCGCCGAGAGGTCGACCAACTTGGCCGCCCTCAGGTCGGCCGACTTCGCCCACTCGGCCGCCACCCCCAGCTCCTTCCGGAGGGCTTTCACTGTCTTCTTCAGATTGTCGGCCAGCACCTGAGTGTCCTCAAGCTTGGCCTCAGCGACCGCGGCGGACTCGCGGTGCCGGGCAACCTCCCGCTTCCCGGCCTCCACCTCACCCTCCAGGGCGACGACCCTCGCCTTCATCGCCTCCAGCTCTCGCTTGGAGCTCTCTTCCAGCGAGGCGAGCTGGCCCGCAGCTTTTTTCGCCGGGGCTACCACCTCGGCCTCCATGCGCAAGGCGAGGGCGACATGCTGAAGGACCTGAATGGCAGAAAAGAGATAAGGAAGATGAGTGTCACGACCCGCAGGGTACGGAACGTGACTGGCACTTAAGTTTACGAAACGTCTAAAGACGTCCGTAAAATAAGTAAGCCAAAGCCCAGAAAACAAAACCAATTAAGCAAAAGAGTGAAGAAAACCCAATCAATTGAAAGCGAGTTTATCAAATAAGTCATGTAAAACCCTTTTTAAAAACAATACCAATTTTTCCGAAAATTTTGGCAGAGTCTCCTTTGTAAATACTGGCCCCCAAAATGGGTACAACAAAAATATATATGAATCCAACAAAAAAAAGGCATCCCCAAGCGGGAGCTAGCTCTTCGCCACAAGGCGGTCACAAATCCCACGCAATATAAAGCAACAACAAGCAAAATAATCATAATGAAGCATAAGAAAAACAGCATGTCGACTCAAGTGAGCTCGACCCCAAAATACAGCATAAAAGTCTACAAATCTCACAGTCTCATCTCTATGTCAATACAATAATACTAGTAGAAACAGTAGATGGAGTACACTAGATACAAAGAATATACAAGGTGGTACAAAATAGTAATATAACCCACCTAAGAGCAAAACCTCGAGTCCAGGCAAAGGAGTCAAAAGAACAAGTGCGCCCGCCGCTACTGTACTGACGGAGCGGACCTGAAAAAGGCTGTGGCACAACGGGGGTGAGTTGCCAACTCGTGAGTAATAAATAACATCTACAAAGGCTATCGTATGCATGCACACAAGCATCCTAGCATCTAAAATACAGGTATGAATGGATGCACTAGCAGGTGTGTATACAACATTAGTGTACGAATATGTATGCAACATGAATATCTGAGGTCTCAATAGGTATCTATAAGAAACATTTTATCTCTTTTTGTTTTTGAAACTCTTTTAGAATGCCAGCATAATACTCAAGGAATCGACGAGAACCGGTGTCCAGCAACGACACCTAAAAGCTGTCTCAAATCTCATAAATCCATGTCATAGTGTCTCTGGCCTCAGCCGTCCGGCTGACCCATCTCAAATATCAATATCTCATCATCTAGCGGCCACGGTCGGTATCCTCTGGATATCCGCCGTCCCAAACAGTCACCGGTAGGTAATCCGTCCCCTGCCAGGCTCAACGTCAACACCACATTCCTCTTGCCCCGGGGTACCTTACCGGGCCCACCATGTACCCGTGCCGGTTCCTCCACTCCTCGACACGGATTTCCAAAACCACAGCAAACTCATGGTGGACGACACTTACATCACTAGAAAACCGCAATTTACATATTTTAAAAATATAATAAGTTTAGAAATTTTGCGGCTTTCCCCCGAAATCCAGCAATATCATAAAATCTCAAGAAATCCTCATAAGTGCATATATCAGTGATAATGAATGCATATGGTATCAATAATCAAGTTGCGATGTGTGATTAATGGATTAAGCATGAACAATTAATATGATGAAGTACATGCACATGAATAGCAATCCTACGGTTTCATTTTAAGGAATTAAAGGCAATAGCACAAGTTTAAGTATCAATTAGTAAAAGGTTTAAATTTAAAGGTTATCTAGTGTGGTGGCATGGCAATTACCAGGGTGTGTGTGTAAGCATGAATAGTGCTCGTGCTGCATATAAAAACCTGGCAATGGTGCAGGTGTCCTATAAAATGGTTTCGCCTATGTATGTCAATATAATGCATGGATGCAGCAAATAATCATATACGTATTTCACCCCTAATTACTAACATCACTAAGAATCTTGTAAGTTACTAAAACTATCGGGCGGCTTGCGCCATCCAACGATAGTCCCCCGTAGATGTTACATCTACTCACCGGAATCCCTGGCTAGCTGTGTCCAATCACCGCTTTCCCCTTTCGCGCCGCGTCTGACGTCTCCGCGACCGAACCTGGAATTTACATCAATACCAAACATAAGGTTACATATCAAGAACGACGCAAAACCCAAACGAAACTACTAAAGTTCACTAGCTAGGTACAACGTGCACAGGGTCCGCGGAACACACGCGAAATTCGCAAAAACTGCCAAAAATCGCCGATTTGGTCGCCCGGAAAAACTAAAACCCGACTACTCAAAACTCCGCACTCACGCATTCTAAACGTCATAGGAGATGCTAAAAACATCCCCAAGGTATCACAAATAATTCACCAGTTAATTTTAACAAGAACCTAGTAAGCACAAAACTAGCAATTTTGGTGCAAATATCGAAAATTAGCGATACGGTTATCACAATCCAACACAATATCCAACCACACAACTAGTTAGCCACAATCACATAAATTCAACTCATTTATCATGCCTCACAACCCATTTCCATACACAAACCCCTTTCTTGATTTTCATAAAACAACAATTACAAACTAATTTCACACATTAAAATTAACTAAATTAGCATAATTTGAAGACCACATAACAAGCAATCTACAACACTATAATTACAACACATTAGCAAAGATTCAAAACCTATTTTCCATAAACAACCATTACTTGAATTATATAACCTAGCAAATCTTAATCCAAACTATATATGAAAACCTTAAATTAACACTAATTTATAACTCAATTAGCAAGTTAACCTACTAAATTAGGTTAGCAAAACAACTAGATAACAAAATAGCTTAATTAATCTCTTAATGGTGATCTAAACCCTAAATTAAATTCAAACCACAAACTTTAAAAAAACTAGTATGCAATTAACACTAAAATTAACACTAAAACAATTTTCAAAGTTCAATTAGCTCACTTTAAACTACAATTTAACCATTTGATTAGAAATTATACCTCAAAAGATCAATCCCTAAGTTGATAAAATCTCCCAAGATGCCATCTTTCTCCAAGATTGAACCAATTTGGGTTTTGAGAAGAGAGGGAATAAGGTTTTGTGTTGAAAAAGTGAAGGATTTGTTGATTTTTATTGAATTTTGTTGCAAATTTTTGAAGAAAATGAGAGAGAAAGAGAAGGAAAATAATGGAAATGGGGGAGGGTGCAGGTCTCGGCCAGGAGAGGTAAGGGGAGGAGTGGGGGAGAGTTATGTGGAATTTTCCAAGGTCAAAGCTCTCACATCTCACTAAAAACCCACATGCAAATTACTATATTTAAATCCTACTCCAAACAATTCATTAACATGATTTAAAAGTCAAAAAGAGAGGGATGGGGGCTGCTGCAGTAGTGGTGGGGCCGGCCTTGGGGAGTGGGGGTGAGTGGGAGTGAATACAAAAAGGTTCTATGCAAAAAAGACCCCTACAAGTTCATATTTGCAAGTTTTAGCTTAAAATTCAAAAATTTCGCTTTCTATACTAAAAATTAGTTAAAAATCAAAATAAAATACTAAAAATTTATGTTACCACTAGATTTTAATTATCATAATTTTAAAGATTAAAATTAGCCCGGAAAAATTTGTATTTATCGCTAATTTAATGTATTTTCTTACCGGCTTAAAATAATATTAAAAAATTGAAAAATTAGGGAAAATTTTTAAACGACCAGAATTTCATAATTAACTCATTAGATACTAAAAACAAGCAATTACCTATCCATTTTAGGTATAATTAGCCCTAAACTGCAAAATAACAAGAAAGACGGTTTTCGGAAAAATACCGAATTTTCACCGATTTTCAGGAAAACACCAAAACGACTTTTCAAGACGCTACAATCTTTCCCCCTTAAAGAAATTCGGTCCCCGAATTTAAAAAATATAGCTACGCGTACCTTCAAAGAGATGGGGATATTTCTTCCTCATCTCGCCCTCGGTCTCCCAGGTAACCTCCTCGCTGCTCGGGCTACGCCAAAGGACCTTGACGGTTGGTATAATCTTCGACCTCAACTTATTCACCTGCCGATCCAGGATGGCCACCGGCTGCTCTGCAAAAGAAAGGTCGCGCTCTAGCTGGACTGTCGGGTGCTGAATCGCATGCGAAGGGTCGTGAAGGTACTTGCGGAGCATCGAAACATGGAAGACGGGGTGAACATCGGGAAAGCTGGGAGGAAGAGCCAAACGATATGCAACAGCGCCGACACGCTCGAGGATCTCGAAGGGACCTACGAATCTAGGGCTAAGCTTCCCCTTTCGCCCAAAACGCATCACGCCCTTCATCGGAGAGACTTTCAGAAAAACATGGTCGCCAACTGCGAACTCTAATCTGCGACGGCGCCTGTCTGCATAGGATTTCTGTCTGCTCTGAGCTGCCCTCATCCGGTCTCGAATCAACTGTATCTTCGCTGTCGTCTCCTCAACAAGCTGCGGCCCCAAAATACTGCTCTCGCTGAGCTCTGTCCAACAAACGGGCGATCTGCATCTCCTCCCATACAAAGCCTCGAAAGGTGCCATCTGAATAGTATCCTGGAAGCTGTTGTTGTAGGAGAACTCCACTAGCGGTAAATGACGATCCCAGCTACCACCAAAGTCTAAAACGCACGCTCTGAGCATGTCCTCGAGAGTCTGAATGGTCCGCTCTGATTGTCCGTCGGTCTGCGGATGAAATGCTGTGCTGAAGCTCAAACGAGTGCCCAAAGCCTCCTGAAGTCTCTGCCAAAGTCGGCTGGTGAACTGAGTGCCTCGATCTGACACGATACAAGTCGGTACGCCGTGTAGTCGCACGATCTCGTCAATATAGAGCTGAGCATACTGAGCGAAGCTGAAAGTCGTCTTCACTGGCAGGAAGTGAGCCGCTTTCGTCAATCTATCCACGATCACCCAGATGGAGTCGTACCCTCGACTGGTCCTGGGTAGACCCACAACGAAATCCATCGAAATCTGCTCCCATTTCCACTCTGGAATGGGTAACGGCTGTAGCTCTCCTGCGGGCCTCTGGTGCTCGGCCTTGACTTGCTGACAAGTCAGGCATCTCGAAACGAACTCCGCAATGTCCCTCTTCATCCCGTCCCACCAGTAGGTCTCTCTCATATCATGGTACATCTTGGTGGAACCGGGGTGGACACTATACACTGATCGGTGTGCCTCCTCAAGAATGTCGCGCCGCAATCCATCAGCATCTGGTACGCACAGTCTAGATCCATATCGTAAAATCCCCTGATCGTCAATCACGAACTCGGAAAATCTGCCCTGTCCCATCTGTGCCATGATCTCTGAGCAACGGTCGTCACTGCGCTGTGCCTCATATATACGGTCAAGCAACTGTGGGCGTGCACGAACATGCGCGAGCTGTCCCCCTGTCTGAGTGAACTCGAACTCAACTCGGCTGTCGCATAACATCTGCCAATCTGCTGACGACTGCCTCTGCACTGCGCGCAAAAAGGATAGACTACCCCCGGGCCTCCTACTCAACGCATCTGCCACCACATTTGCCTTGCCGGGGTGATATAAGATCTCGCAGTCGTAGTTTTTCACCAACTCCATCCAACGACGCTGTCTGAGGTTCAGGTCTCGCTGCTGAAATATGTACTTTAAGCTCTTGTGATCGGTGAATATCTGACACGACTCGCCGTAAAGGTAATGTCGCCAAATCTTCAGGGCAAAGACTACTGCAGCCATCTCCAAATCATGAGTGGGGTAGTTCTGTTCATGCTTCTTCAACTGCCGAGAAGCATAAGCGATCACCCGGCCATGCTGCATCAATACGCATCCTAATCCCACTCGCGAAGCATCACAGTAGACAACAAATCCGCCTGATCCCGAAGGCAAAGATAATACCGGCGCCGTAGTCAAACAAGTCCGTAGCTGCTGAAAACTGCGCTCGCACTCCTCAGTCCAGACGAAAGGAACTCCCTTCCGGGTCAAACCGGTCAACGGTGCAGCTATACGGGAGAAGTCCTGAACAAAACGCCTGTAGTAGCCCGCCAGGCCTAGAAAACTACGGATCTCATTAACCGATGTAGGTCGGGGCCACTGCTGAACAGCCTCAATCTTCTTCGGGTCCACACAAATGCCGTCTCTCGTAACCACGTGACCCAAGAATCCGACGCTGTCCAGCCAGAATGCACACTTGGAGAACTTCGCGAATAGCTGGTGCTCCCTCAGAGTCTGTAACGTAATCCGCAAGTGCTGCTCGTGCTCCTCTCTGCTCCGGGAGTACACCAAGATATCGTCGATAAACACGATGATGAACAAGTCAAGATACGACCTGAATGTACGGTTCATCAAATCCATGAATGCTGCTGGGGCGTTGGTGAGTCCGAACGACATCACCAAAAACTCGTAGTGGCCGTAGCGCGTGCGGAAAGCTGTCCTCGGTATATCCTCTTGTCGAACTCGCAGCTGATGGTATCCTGATCGCAAGTCGATCCTCGAAAAATACCCCGCACCCTAAAGCTGGTCGAACAAATCATCAATGCGCGGCAACGGATATCTGTTCCGAACGGTAACTTTGTTCAGCTGGCGGTAGTCGATACATAAGCGCAAACTTCCATCCTTCTTCTTGACAAACAGGACCGGAGCACCCCACGGAGAAACACTCGGTCGAATAAGCCCCTTATCTAACAAATCCTGCAACTGATCCTTCAGCTCTCGAAGCTCTGCCGGGGCCATCCGATAAGGCGGTATAGAAATAGGCCCCGAGCCGGGAATCAGATCAATGCAGAACTCAACATCGCGCTCAGGCGGTAGCCCAGGTAGCTCATCAGGGAAAACATCAGGGAACTCACAAACTACCGGGACCCGGTCCAACGGAACCTCTGCAGCTCGAGTATCATAATTACACGCTAAGAATCCCTGACATCCCTTCCGCAAGAGCTGACCAGCGCGAAGAGACGAAATTAAGCTGGGAAGGGTGACACTGCGGTCTCCCTGAATAACAAGGACTGGCTCTCCCGGAAAGCTAAATCTGACTGCCTTCTCACGGCAGTCCACCGAAGCATAACAAGTGGCTAGCCAATCCATGCCCAGAAGCACATCAAAGTCCAACATATCGAGGAGAATCAAATCAACCAATGACTCCCTCTCCCCGATACGAATGGAACACAATCGAAAAACAAAACGAGCGACAAACGACTCGCCTACCGGGGTAACAACAACAAGCGGATGATCTAACGACGACGACTCACGGCCCAACATCGGTGCAAAGTGTGTAGAGACGTACGAATGTGTGGAACCTGGATCAAATAATACCCGCGCGTCGAAAGAACATACGGATAAGGTACCTGTCACAACGGTATTGGATGCCTGTGCATCCTGCGGTGTCAAAGCAAAAACTCGGGCCTGTCCTCCACCGATAGCGGGCTGACCTCGACCTCGGCCTCTGCCTCCTCGTCCTCTCTGAACAGGACCGCCGCGTCCACGGCCTCTCGGTGCACCTAACTGGCGTGGAGCATCGCCTGGGGTAGGAAGTAGGGCTCTCTGAGGAGGGGGTGGTGATGGTGGTAGGGTCACATGCGGAACTGTCGCTGCTCCCTGTCGTCTCACCGGACAGTCTCTGACAAGATGGTGTGGACTCCCGCACCCAAAACACCCTGGCGACGGCTGCTGCCCCTGGGGATAAGAACCATATAACTGTCCCCGCCTAAATCCTCTGCCAGGCCTATCTCTCGGAAAGAATCTGGCGCGCTGTCTCTGAGACGGTACATCGGTGCGAATCCTCTTCGGCCCAGAAACGGCCAAAGTCCGTGATATGCGTGCCTCCATCCGCAATGCCGTATCCATAGCAGCTGAATAAGTGTCGTAGTGCTGGGCGCCAATGGCAAGATATAGCTGGGCATCAAGTCCCTGTACGAACCTCTTCATCATCTTCTCCTCGGTATCCACCAAATACTGAGCATATCGGGATAACTGTGTAAACTGGATGTCATACTCAGACACCGTCATCCCAGGTGTCTTGACTAAGGCCTCGAAACTGCGAGCTCTGGCGTCACGAACGCTCTCTGGAAGGAAACGAGCTAGAAAGACCGCTGTAAACTCGGCCCACGTCATAGGCGGTAGACCTGCAGCTCGACCTCTCAAGACTGACTCCCACCATGTCTGCGCGAGACCCTCTAGTCGGAAACTCGCAAGCTCTACCCATCGATCATCCGAACATCTCAGCGAACGGCAGATCCTGGCTAAACTGTCAAGGAACGTCTGTGGGTCCTCCGCTGCCTCGGTGCCGGTGAATACTGGAGGTCTCAGCCTCATGAAATCCTGTAGTGAAACCGGGATGGTCACGGTGGTAGTAGTAGGAGCAGGTATCATGGTCGTCTGTGATGTAGTAGGTACGTCATCCGGCCTCGGTGTACGACTGGCTGCAACTAGGGATCCTACCATCTGACGTAGCTCCTGCATGCCTCCCATCATCTGTCGCAACTCCTCCATACCAGTCTCGAGCCTATCCATAAGGCCTGGGGAAGGTGGATCGGTCTGTCCCTGCGGCGTAGGCATACCACCCTGCTCAGTCCTAGTCTCGGACGAGCCAGCTCGAATCTCGTCTCTGGCGGCAGCCCTCTGTGCCCTCGTAGCCTTCGGCGGCATAGTGGCTGTTACAGGAAAACGGATAGTAAGAACAGTGCAATAGGATCATAGGATACACGGAATTGAAGAAGGAATTTCAAGCAAGTATCCTAAAGTCACTTAGGCGGAGTACCGTATCGCAAGTATGCCGCGGACATACGCACGCTACGTTACCCTGCTTAAGTCACTTACTCCATCTACCAAGGGTCATCCTACACTCAAAAAGGTAAAACCTATCGCTCTGATACCAACTTTGTCACGACCCGCAGGGTACGGAACGTGACTGGCACTTAAGTTTACGAAACGTCTAAAGACGTCCGTAAAATAAGTAAGCCAAAGCCCAGAAAACAAAACCAATTAAGCAAAAGAGTGAAGAAAACCCAATCAATTGAAAGCGAGTTTATCAAATAAGTCATGTAAAACCCTTTTTAAAAACAATACCAATTTTTCCGAAAATTTCGGCAGAGTCTCCTTTGTAAATACTGGCCCCCAAAATGGGTACAACAAAAATATATATGAATCCAACGAAAAAAAGGCATCCCCAAGCGGGAGCTAGCTCTTCGCCACAAGGCGGTCATAAATCCCACGCAATATAAAGCAACAACAAGCAAAATAATCATAATGAAGCATAAGAAAAACAGCATGTCGACTCAAGTGAGCTCGACCCCAAAATACAGCATAAAAGTCTACAAATCTCACAGTCTCATCTCTATGTCAATACAATAATACTGGTAGAAACAGTAGATGGAGTACACTAGATACAAAGAATATACAAGGTGGTACAAAATAGTAATATAACCCACCTAAGAGCAAAACCTCGAGTCCAGGCAAAGGAGGCAAAAGAACAAGTGCGCCCGCCGCTACTGTACTGACGGAGCGGACCTGAAAAAGGCTGTGGCACAACGGGGGTGAGTTGCCAACTCGTGAGTAATAAATAACATCTACAAAGGCTATCGTATGCATGCACACAAGCATCCTAGCATCTAAAATACAGGTATGAATGGATGCACTAGCAGGTGTGTATACAACATCAGTGTACGAATATGTATGCAACATGAATATCTGAGGTCTCAATAGGTATCTATAAGAAACATTTTATCTCTTTTTGTTTTTGAAACTCTTTTAGAATGCCAGCATAATACTCAAGGAATCGACGAGAACCGGTGTCCAGCAACGACACCTAAAAGCTGTCTCAAATCTCATAAATCCATGTCATAGTGTCTCTGGCCTCAGCCGTCCGGCTGACCCATCTCAAATATCAATATCTCATCATCTAGCGGCCACGGTCGGTATCCTCTGGATATCCGCCGTCCCAAACAGTCACCGGTAGGTAATCCGTCCCCTTCCAGACTCAACGTCAACACCACATTCCTCTTGCCCCGGGGTACCTTACCGGGCCCACCATGTACCCGTGCCGGTTCCTCCACTCCTCGACACGGATTTCCAAAACCACAGCAAACTCATGGTGGACGACACTTACATCACTAGAAAACCGCAATTTACATATTTTAAAAATATAATAAGTTTAGAAATTTTGCGGCTTTCCCCCGAAATCCAGCAATATCATAAAATCTCAAGAAATCCTCATAAGTGCATATATCAGTGATAATGAATGCATATGGTATCAATAATCAAGTTGCGATGTGTGATTAATGGATTAAGCATGAACAATTAATATGATGAAGTACATGCACATGAATAGCAATCCTACGGTTTCATTTTAAGGAATTAAAGGCAATAGCACAAGTTTAAGTATCAATTAGTAAAAGGTTTAAATTTAAAGGTTATCTAGTGTGGTGGCATGGCAATTACCAGGGTGTGTGTATAAGCATGAATAGTGCTCGTGCTGCATATAAAAACCTGGCAATGGTGCAGGTGTCCTATAAAATGGTTTCGCCTATGTATGTCAATATAATGCATGGATGCAGCAAATAATCATATACGTATTTCACCCCTAATTACTAACATCACTAAGAATCTTGTAAGTTACTAAAACTATCGGGCGGCTTGCGCCATCCAACGATAGTCCCCCGTAGATGTTACATCTACTCACCGGAATCCCTGGCTAGCTGTGTCCAATCACCGCTTTCCCCTTTCGCGCCGCGTCTGACGTCTCCGCGACCGAACCTGGAATTTACATCAATACCAAACATAAGGTTACATATCAAGAACGACGCAAAACCCAAACGAAACTACTAAAGTTCACTAGCTAGGTACAACGTGCACAGGGTCCGCGGAACACACGCGAAATTCGCAAAAACTGCCAAAAATCGCCGATTTGGTCGCCCGGCAAAACTAAAACCCGACTACTCAAAACTCCGCACTCACGCATTCTAAACGTCATAGGAGATGCTAAAAACATCCCCAAGGTATCACAAATAATTCACCAGTTAATTTTAACAAAAACCTAGTAAGCACAAAACTAGCAATTTTGGTGCAAATATCGAAAATTAGCGATACGGTTATCACAATCCAACACAATATCCAACCACACAACTAGTTAGCCACAATCACATAAATTCAACTCATTTATCATGCCTCACAACCCATTTCCATACACAAACCCCTTTCTTGATTTTCATAAAACAACAATTACAAACTAATTTCACACATTAAAATTAACTAAATTAGCATAATTTGAAGACCACATAACAAGCAATCTACAACACTATAATTACAACACATTAGCAAAGATTCAAAACCTATTTTCCATAAACAACCATTACTTGAATTATATAACCTAGCAAATCTTAATCCAAACTATATATGAAAACCTTAAATTAACACTAATTTATAACTCAATTAGCAAGTTAACCTACTAAATTAGGTTAGCAAAACAACTAGATAACAAAATAGCTTAATTAATCTCTTAATGGTGATCTAAACCCTAAATTAAATTCAAACCACAAACTTTAAAAAAACTAGTATGCAATTAACACTAAAATTAACACTAAAACAATTTTCAAAGTTTAATTAGCACACTTTAAACTACAATTTAACCATTTGATTAGAAATTATACCTCAAAAGATCAATCCTTAAGTTGCTAAAATCTCCCAAGATGCCATCTTTCTCCAAGATTGAACCAATTTGGGTTTTGAGAAGAGAGGGAATAAGGTTTTGTGTTGAAAAAGTGAAGGATTTGTTGATTTTTATTGAATTTTGTTGCAAATTTTTGAAGAAAATGAGAGAGAAAGAGAAGGAAAATAATGGAAATGGGGGAGGGTGCAGGTCTCGGCCAGGAGAGGTAAGGGGAGGAGTGGGGGAGAGTTATGTGGAATTTTCCAAGGTCAAAGCTCTCACATCTCACTAAAAACCCACATGCAAATTACTATATTTAAATCCTACTCCAAACAATTCATTAACATGATTTAAAAGTCAAAAAGAGAGGGATGGGGGCTGCTGCAGCAGTGGTGGGGCCGGCCTTGGGGAGTGGGGGTGAGTGGGAGTGAATACAAAAAGGTTCTATGCAAAAAAGACCCCCTACAAGTTCATATTTGCAAGTTTTAGCTTAAAATTCAAAAATTTCGCTTTCTATACTAAAAATTAGTTAAAAATCAAAATAAAATACTAAAAATTTATGTTACCACTAGATTTTAATTATCATAATTTTAAAGATTAAAATTAGCCCGAAAAAATTTGAATTTATCGCTAATTTAATGTATTTTTTTACCGGCTTAAAATAATATTAAAAAATTGAAAAATTAGGGAAAATTTTTAAACGACCAGAATTTCATAATTAACTCATTAGCTACTAAAAACAAGCAATTACCTATCCATTTTAGGTATAATTAGCCCTAAACTGCAAAATAACAAGAAAGACGGTTTTCGGAAAAATACCGAATTTTCACCGATTTTCAGGAAAACACCAAAACGACTTTTCAAGACGCTACAATGAGAGAGGCAACAAACCTCAAAGAATAATAATAATGAAAGACAAGCGCTTACCTGCACGGACTCCTGGGTGATGGACGCCAGCTGAGCCCTGAAGGTCCCCCCGGGGACTCTACCCCCGGCCGATGCCTCTATCTCATGCAGCAGGCTATCCGCGACGAATAACCCCGAAGGCACGGCGAACTGGAGACCGCCTTCCTCCACCGTGATCGGCGAAGACGGTCCCCGGGAAGATCTCCTCTTGAGCGGCCTTGTGGGCGAGCCGGTCTCCTCCTCCGAGGCCGGGTCCTTAAGAATCCGAGCCCGCCTCCGACCCAACGCTTTGCTGGGCCTCGGGGCAAGATCCGCCTCTGAGCGCTCGCGGGGCGCTACCACCGGGGGAGAAGGAGCTGGGGCGGGCTGTGAACGGGAAGAGCCGGCGCCCCCAACCTTCGCGACCGGCCTCGGCTGGCGCATGGACTTTCTGAGCGAGTCCATATCCATGGGTCCTGCACAAAACTGAGTGCAAAGGAGTCAGCGACACAAGCAATATACGAGCCAAAAAAGCAAACCTAAACTTACCGACGAACTCAACGGGGCTGAGCCCGGCCCAACTCAGAACCCTCTCAGACAACAGCACGTCGTAGCGGGGGATGGGCTCCCACGACGCCACTCTCACCACGGTGGGGTCACTGGACTGGTTCCCCGGCAAGTGCTTCTCCCTCGACCATTCTGTAGGCACAGGCCAGTCCTCGCCCTCGGGAGGGAAACGAAGATGAACTTCTTCTTCCAGTCGTGCATGAAAGAAGGCAGGGCCACAACCCCCGTCCCGGCGGCGCCCCCTGGTCGCTTTTTGAAAGAGAGATAAACCCACCTCGGGTTGCCCGCTCGACCACCGGGGTGATTTTTGAAGACGAGCGAGGAATCAAGGAGGGAAAGACTGAAGGGGATCGCCTGTAACTTCAGGCGGGTTAGGAACTCGAGGAGAATCCTCCACGAGTTCGGCACCAACTGACCGGGAGCTAACCCGAAGAAGTTCAATGCTCCCACGACCTCAGGAGAGAAGGGCAGGCGCATTCCACCCCAGAATGCTTCCAAATACAGGGCGATCTCCCTGCCCCGTACTCGGTCAGCCATCTCTCCCTCCTTGGCCAGACGGAGCGTATAGCATGAGAGAATGTGGAAACGACCCCGAGCGTTAGCAAGCTCGTCCTCATGCCTTATCCAACACGAGGCGCCAGGGGCAGCATCTACCGCCTCCTCCCTGGGGGCTGCCCTCGCCGCACGGTCCCGAGAAGAGGGGCCGAACCCTACCCCTGGGAGGACTCAGACTCACCTAAAGGGTTCCTAGAACATACCTCAACGACATCTACTGACTCGAAAAGAGAAGACATCTAACCTTGGGAAGAATGATCCTCAGGAAACGAAAGTGGAAGGAAGGAGATGAGCGCCAGGCAACCGAGGCCTAGAAACGAGAAATTTGAAGGAGTAGGGGCCCTGGAACGGGCCCCACCCCTATTTACTGTCACAAGCGACCTCATCCAACGGTGCCCTTCATCTCCCGCCAAGACGCCTCCTCGCGTCCAACGGCTTCGATTGCTCCACTTGTTGTCCCCGCACTGGACCGTGCCCTTTCAGACGTCACAGGTCTGCACACGTCGCGTCAGCCAACCGATGCTTGACACGTGGGCCATCACTTCAAAGCGACACGAACTGGCGCACCCTTCTTAAATGCGGAGATCCCCCCCCCCCCGATTCGCTAGCAGAAAAGACAGCTGATGGCCCGGAGACGCGTCTTGACGAAACCTTAGGAGGGAGCTCACCCCGGAGGCCCGGCAGTCCACTCCTGACCCGACCCTCTAAATGGTCGGGACAGGAGTGGGACGCTAATGATGATGCTCAATATTGGGGACCCCTAAGATCAGGACACGTGGCGGATAGCACGTCCCAGAACTCAGAAGAAAAGGCCCACAGAGGCTGACCAGGCCACCCCTGTACCCGACCTGATAGCACAAGCCAGCCCTCTTCGGGGCTCCCTGCAGATTGGCCGCCTCGGCCCCTCAGCTCGCCCTGAGCTGCCACAAGACCAAGTCTCCTCGGCCTTCTCGCTCGTCCACGGGCCCCCCAACTGAGGCCGTCTTCCTCGGTCCTCCGCCCAGCTCCACCGTTCACAGGCGTAACCGCCGCTCCGCGAATCTCGCCATGCGCGGATTCTCCGCCCGCAACATCCCACGTTCCACACCTCCACGATCCCCATTAACGGGCGATCCGCTCTCTACGCGGGCGTGACGTCGGGAGCGTAACCGCCGGCGAGATTCTCGCGTCTGTTGCTGTGTGCCTCCACCCCAATATAAACTCCCATCACAGAGGGGTCAAGTAAACAATTTTAGACTCCACTTAGCCATTACGTTGTTCGGATCTAGTACTAACTTGATCGTCGGAGGGTCCTCAGTGGCGTCAAACCACCCCGGGACTTCTTTGCAGGTACTTGGCGTCCAACTCCTCCAATCACCAAATCTCCTCAAAACCCATTGAGACCAACACACAACAGGGGATCCCCTCCAGAATCCGCCGGGAGATCGACGGAAGACATCTGAAGGAGATCAGAAAAGGTTCTTCATCATGCATCTTTTTTAGCATATTTCTCTTCTTTGTACAAGTGTTGCTCATAAAAAACGACGTTTCGGTTTCATATTATCTTCTTGCTTGCATAATCCCACAGCCGATATTCGAACCCGTCTCCACCATAGCCGATGAAAGCATTCTTTCAAGCGTTTACCACCGGAAACCGTGGGATTTTAATCCTTCATCGCGGCATCTAGCACTACTTTATATTCTCTGTAATAATCATTTAACTGTTTCCGTGGGATTTTCCATATGTATCAACTTATATATGGTTTCATGAGCTGTGGTCTTATTCTAAAATATGGAACATGAATTTGGAACAGATCACCAGCTGCAGATCCAAAATCAAAAGGAATGGTATGTGATTTAACACTTGATTCAAGTGAGAAGCAGCTAGCCCCTCCATACCTTGCGACTATTCAGGGCATTGCTTATGGCACTTGTCACATTGTGGAGCACTGGCCATAAGGTATTCTTCATCTTGAGCATTGCAACTAATTGAAGCATTCCCCTAAAAAATAATATTCCTTACTATGATTTTCAATAATTGAAGGACTTATGTAAATCATAATCATTGTTGATTTTCTTCTAGGAGACGGCTTTTGTAAAGAATGTCACACAACATGCAAAGAGATTCTAACAAACATTGGTATCTGAATATAGCGAACTGCCATTGCAACATGCTGATATTCTCTCTCTCTCTCTCTCTCTCTCTCTCTCTATATATATATATATATACACACACACACACATGCGCGCGCGTACAAACAGTTAACATTATTATTATCTCTCTCTCTACGCGCGCGTGCACAAACAGTTAATATTGTTAGAAACTTAATGATCTATCTATAGGTTGCTCTATAATTCTCCCAAGAGAGAATGAGTCAGTGCTGCTGGGTGCTGCTATACTTGGTGCGGTTGCTGCCAAGAAATACCCCAGTCTTCATGAGGCTATGAAAGCATTGAATGCAGCTGGAAAGGTAAAAATTGGTGAATTTCTGGTGCTCTCTAAGCAATATTTTTTTACTCCAAATAGTGTTTATTTTAGATGCTTCCTTTAACTCAATATATGAGTATTCTGCCGTGTCACAACATTTATGCTAGAAAAATGATTTAGAGACATTCCTAAAACAAAAGGGTTTATGAATTGAGTATTGGCATCCACATTCCAGACTGATGCCCCAAATGCTATCAAATTTGGTTCCCGCATTTGTTGCAATTATATTGAAGGACAAAAGTCATGGGATCTTGTGAGTGGGGTTTGTTCTTTTTATACCTAAGATGACCCACCCCCCCCCCCGCCCCTCCGCTGCTACAAAAATAAACTCTAAATCGTATTTGTAATAATTTCTTAATATTTACAGCTTAATAGTCTGTAGTTTGCCGACCCTGTTATGACATTTATAACTAGAAAATTAATTTGCAGATAACTATTGAACAGAAGTTCATGTGTTGTCCACTTTGTCGTTATAAATAGATACATCAAGTGCTCCAATAAATTTGTTTGCCACATTTATTCTACCTTTTGGGAGGTTAATTGCATGTGACACCCTTATGAATACCTTGTATTGCACTTAGCGCCTCTCAATTGGTTTAATAGCACAGAAAACCCCAGGAATTAACCTCAATATAACTTAGAAGATGAAATTTGACTTAATTATTAGGACATTATGTATGTGCTGATATACCAGCTGGGAGATGATAAATGGCCTTTTCAGACGTAGAAGAAGAAATTTGATCTAATTGTTGACTAACCCAATAAGGGTTATGTCCTAATAAGTAGAGAGATGATAAGCCACAAAATTTTATCAGGCAAACATGATGGCTGTATGGGCATAAACCCTTTTTTACCAATTATATTATTATGATGCCAACAAGCAACCAATATGTTTTTTGCAGCTCCAATTCCATCCAACGATTGATTGAAAGTTATTAATTGGGCATTAGCTCATGCTGTATAAATTTCCTCTCCAAAATATGAGGTCGCTGGTTCAATTCCGAAAGGGGACGCATACGGAAAAAATAGACTGAAAGTTTTATGAAGCCTGTTCGTTTAAGTTCAAAAGTATTTTAGCTCTTGCTGTATTTCTCATAGTAGGTACATATCATTGTAACATTTGATTTTGCAGGTTGTGCATCCATCCGAGGACCCAAGAGTGAAGAAATATCATGATGCCAAGTATCAAGTTTTCAGGTCCCTTTATGAGCAGCAACTTTCTTATCGCGCCATTATGGCGACCGCGTTGCAATAGAGATAAACATCTGCTGTTTACTGGAATTCGCCTTCCTTTAAATTTCTCTGGAAGAAAATTGAAAGCCTTTTTTCTTCTTTTTTTCTCAGAACTAGTGGGAAAAGTCATTGCATTTGTTGGGTATAGTTCTGTTTAAGGAAATAATAATTTGAACGATGTTACAAAGGATCCCAGATGGTGGTTTCAATGAAAATCTACTGTTACATACTTTGTGGGTATTTTGCGCCTTTATAATTTTCATGTTTAAAACAGGGATTAAATAAAGAATTGGGGTTCTGTTTCATTTATCGAGCGATACCTACAAGATGAAATAAGAAACGTACTTAACAAAACGAAATGAGAAGAAAAATGTACTATGATGGATGCAGCAATTACCGAATTTTATAAAAAAAAATTGCAAAAGAGGATCATCCACCCACTACCTTCACTTTTCTCTACAATAAGCAGATTTTAAAAGAAAAAACAAATCGAATTACTTAGCTTTTGAAATTGTGAATAGGAAATTATAAATGGGTTCTTCTTAGCTACTGTTGCTCTACAAAAGCTCCCCCTAAGATATTTTAATGAAAGAAAAATAGAGACATATAACACCGCAATGCCAAAGGATTTCCAACAATATTCATTTCTTGCAAAGTAACACTTATTTTCGTTTCCTCTTCATTCTCGCAAACAAGACTCAAGAAAAAACCAAGCAGTGCTGAAACCGAAGAGTCATCAAGAACAACGGGCACTTAAGTGAATCCCTGTTTTAAACATTTTATAACATTAACGTGTCTATCGCCAGACAAATAACTGGTACCAGATGATAACATTTAGCACTCGAGTATTTCTTTCGCATACAATAATGATAAATAAAGCAAACCATGATAAATGAAAAGATCCTGCTGCAACGCGTGCAGGACAACTGTCACGCGCTATGAGCTACATTTAATAAACCCTTCCTTTAAAATTAGACACTGCGCTTGCTGGGTGAAGTCTTGATGTAACACCTGAAACAAAGAGCGACTCAAGATGTTAGCATCATTATTATCTATGACAATGGCAACATAAGAACTCACTATATGTTCGAAATAAGCTCACAGGCTCACAGCTTGAGATTAAATTAGAATTAATAATTTTTAAGATAATCCAGCTTTAGGTTGAGCTGGCTTGGGTTACAAAGGAGACCTCAAGGCATATTGAGAAAGAGAGTAGGACTTCACTTACGATAGGCCATATTCAAAAGTGAAAATCCCTTGTACATAATTTTGAGTGGCTACTGCCTACAAGTTAAAAATTAAGCTTTTTTCTATGTCACCTCCAAAACCTACCTATTTCAAAATATGACCCCCAAAATTTCGTATTTCCATATATCACCCCTAAAAACTGCTCTGTTATCCAATAAAATACCCCTGTAAACTATTCCCATCAGTTTCCTAACTAGTGTTGAGTTGGATTAACTACAGGTATGCTCTCTCTCTCTCTCTCTCTCTCACACACACACACACACACAAACACACACACACGAACGAACCCAACAAATATCCCACCCTTTTCCCCCTTCTAATCCTATGAACCCAAGAATTCTTTTCTCCTCTAACCTCGTGAACCTAACAATCTTATCTCCTTTCTTCTTTAAACTCATGAACGTAACAATTTCTCTATTGTAGCTCCATCAGTGTTCAAATCTAAAAGCTTTTAGGCTCTTCATGGCCTCTCAACTATCCCTCCCTACCATAGTTGCACGAAGTGGGAGCGGAAGCGGGGGCAGGGAATCACCAAAACCTAAAAGAATCCTATGTTAAGAGTGTCGGGGGAGCGCTTTATATATATATATATATATATATATATATATATATATAGAGAGAGAGAGAGAGAGAGAGAGATAATGCCATAAAATTATAAAATTGCACCATGAATTGATTAATTACAAACCCTACAATAATTCATTAAGTTATAAATCTAATTTTCATTAAAAGCCAAGATGTTGTAGAGACAATAACCCGGCTGAAAAGCTGAAAAGATTCGAAACTGAATCGAGATTCTGTTTCGAATCTCTGTAAGAACCGCGGATTTGAGGTTCCGAAGCGGGATTCGTTACATACCCCCAAGGTTCCTGCAACTAAGCTCCCTACATCCTTTCGAATCCTATAAAACTATGCCCAATTCTTCAATTCCATCCTAAAACAGCTCATAAATTCCTCTAAACTCCGCCAAATAATCACCACTTTAAGATTTATTCAAGATTTTTACCCTAAAATTTCATTTTGTTGATAATTTCTAGCACAATTTAATACTTTTTAAACCGATTTCATTTTAGATGGAGGATAAATTATATAAATCTACGAAAAAATAATGTAGAAGATGACCATTGAGGTCAGTTTGGTTATTTTTGGTCATTTTTTAACAAAATAATCCTTTTGGATTCATTAAATCTTGTTCGTGCATCAGGGACAACTTATATTTAGAGAATCCAACCCTTGGTCCACAATTTGTAATCCATAGGCACCAAGCTTCAGTGGTGAAAATTGAAAGTCACTCAACCGTAGTTTAAACTCGCTAGTTTCCTTCGTTTAGTTGTGCCTATACGATGCATATACAAGAACTATAAACATATAATCATTTCAGATTTATTTTCCTATTGTTGGATTCGAACGGTAATAGACACTCCACATCTATCTGCTAATAAAAATTAATTGAACGAGTGTACAATATAAGTGCATGAATCACCTTCTCCACTCCAAACCTCCATAAACAAAGGCTTGTTATCACATATATAGTCCCTCAGGCACCCCTTCCTTCTTCTTAAACATGACCTTTTCCTTGGCCTTCTTGAAATCAGGATGAGTTACCTGAAGCAAGCCACTGTCAATATTGCAACCATAATAAGCTATTAACAAATTATTTAAATTTACCAACAATTATTGTTGGGGAAAAATATTTCCAGCTAAAAAGGATATCAAACAGTAAGTTGTATTAGCTTTAGGTTATTTAAAAAAATTAGCATTTTGCATGTGCAATGCCCAAGTACATATTTTGAGCAGTGTCTATAAGAATAAAGTGCAAGACAACTTTTTTCAAACAATATTGTTAACGTGGACTACTTTTGGTTGGAGAATTTTCGCCCTTCTTTAATTTTTGATGAAAAAGGAGAAGAGGACCAACCCTCTTGGGTTTGGGTTGTAATAATAGAGATTATGGTTATCATGACCTGGTTTAACAAGTGGCATTAGCATTAGCAACCATGGTTTTTTGAGAAGAAATTTTGTAAACATGAAAACTTCATACATTATTTTAAATGATTAAACCTAATGAAAATAGCAAACTTCCTCCTTACCTTCATTCTGCGCTCTCTCAGAGCAAGCAAGCCAGCTTCTGTGCAGATCGCCTTGATATCAGCCCCAGAGAATTCATCCTTGGTCATAACAAATTCTTCCAAGTTGACATCATCAGCCAATGTCATTCTGGATGTGTGTATCTAAAAGAAAAGTACATATTTGAACAATAAACTAAAGACAGAGCATCCGAAAACAGATCGCACTAATATATGTAGTAGTGAAAAGCTATTCATTCACCCTAGAAGATGAAACTTACTTGAAAGATGCGTCGTCTTGTTTTAATATCTGGAAGAGGAAACTCGATTTTCCTGTCAATTCGTCCAGGCCGAAGCAAAGCAGGATCAAGACTTTCAATTTTGTTTGTTGCGAGAATAACCTTAACATCTCCTCTTGAGTCAAAACCATCCAACTGGTTAAGCAATTCCAACATGGTTCTTTGTATTTCGCGCTCTCCTCCTGAGTGAGCATCATACCTGTACAAATGCCCAATGATAAACATCATTTGAGTTGGCATGTTTACCAATAATCATCAGCTCATTACCTTTTAGTACCGATTGCGTCTATTTCATCAATGAAGACTATCGATGGTGAAAGATCATCTGCCACTCTAAATAGTTCTCTCACAAGTTTTGGCCCGTCACCTAAATATTTTTGAATCAATTCACTTCCAACAACTCTTAAGAAAGTTGCCGAGGTAGAGTTAGCCACAGCCTATAAAAGGAATAGACCAAAATGAGCAAAATTCAACACGTAAGGATACATCTAATAATGCTCTAGTCTAAATGATAGCATTAAAGTCAATGAGCCATGTGCACTTTATCAAGAAAAAACTTGGGGAAAGCAGTAAATGGAATAATGGAAACATTAATACGCCTCTAATTTGATTGATATTCAACATTTAAGCGTAAGAGGGAGGAAAATTGCAATAGATATAATGGATTTTCTGAATATACCAAGAATAGTAGGTCAAGGATTTACAACAACGATTATTCAGCTATGAACCTATGTTTAAGAAGCCACATAAATGCTTCAAAACTTTTCTTTGTCTTGTTCACCAACTGAACACAAATAGATAGTGTTAGAACAGGAAGTAAAATAATGATAATGGAAAAGGGCCAGACATGTTAAAGATGCCTAGAGATATCCTAATCAAGCCTGAGTATGTGACAATAAACCACATATGAGGCTCAAGCAAACTAACCATATAAAAATACTCAAAGAATGCCATCTTATACACAACGATTAGTATTCAAGTTGCACTACTGCAGTAAACTTAATTACTTAATTCCTTTATATCAGAGTATTTAAAGGCTTGCTCATATTCCACATACTTCAGTCGCCTTGAAGAAACATATGCATGCTATGTACATACATCAATTGATCCAACTAGCGATAAATAAATTTATTGGTCTACGATATTTCAATTTCCAATGGGCACAAATACCCATCTGGCAGTCAAAACCTCCTTCTGGTTAATAGTCCTAAAGGTACCTAAATTTTCAGTATTTCCTACAAGTTTCACAGCATGAAGCATCTTAGAGAGGAGAAGATGTCTGATTTTAATGCCGGATATGCTATATATCATATCTAATACCAAAATCTATGGATATAACATACAGGATGGTGTTTTCTCTCTGCAAGATGCCAAAACAGAAAAGTAATATCCAGAAATACTAACTTTTGCAAGCAAGGTTTTTCCTGTTCCAGGCTCCCCGTATAGAATGACTCCCTTCGGAGGCTTGATACCAATGTCCTCATACAGCTCAGGATGGGTCAAAGGAAGTTCAACTGCCTCTTTTATTTCTTGGATTTGAGCATCCAAACCACCAATATCAGCATAAGATTCCAAAGGAGCTTTTTCAACTTTCATAACAGAAACCATAGGATCAACTTCATCTTGAAGAAGCCCTACAACCGAAAGGACCTGCAAGAAAGGTTACATGACAAAAATATATAATCATGGACCTTATAAAGATTTGTTATTTTTATTTTAAAAATCTCAACAATGTAAAACATGCAACATAAAGAATCAATCAATCTGACAAGAATAATAATGTGTACGAGCTTCTAGTTTCTGTAACAGTAACTAAGTTAGGATGGAGAAGAAGAGGACGATCATGAAAGTGGATAATTTGGGGGTGGGAATAATAGTTGGGATTTACGATTCTAGTATATCATGTCAACAAAGGCAAAGGATGCATAAGAGAGAAGATAATAGGCAGACTTGTGCAAAACTTCTCTACATCTTTTGTCAGCCGAACTTGGACATTAGAGATTACTATGTAGCAAATGGCTTGAGCACAGAGTTGATAATTAGGGGCCAGACTTATACATACTGCAACTTTTGTTGATAACATCTATACCCCTACTACGCTTGAGGCCTGAGTAACTTGAACCTGGGCTAAGCCAAAAAAAAAACTTAGTCCACTCATATTGAACCTGGACCATGGAATTTATGTTCCCATTTAAAACATTACAATCAAAAGCCAAAACTTAATTTACTTGAAAACCTATGACAAAGACCCCCTGGACATGTTCATAGTAGATGATAGTTTATACATGATGAAATCACAAAATGGAACATATAAAAATTAAGAGGATGAAGTATGTAGGAAGCAAGGTCTTAATGTTGGGAATTATTCGAAACAGAGCAAATCAGGGCCCTAGTTTGGCGATGCAGTTTATGAAATCACGGCTTCTTTTTAAGTTAAAACGAAACCGTGTTTTGTATGTGGTTTCAAAAATCAAGGGTTTACATAAGTTGAGATGTTATTTTGCGAAAAAAAGGTTCAAACTTGAGTTATTGAAACTTCTCAAAATATAATGATAGTATGGTTTCAGAAAACAAGGTTTCGACAATGTTGAAACAATAACGTAAAATGTAGCGTTCTGTCTCTAAAATCAAAAAGCGTACTACATGAATTATTAATAATTAATTTAAATAATTATATATATTCATACTAAATCACAAATTTAAGTAATTTGTTTTAGAACTAAAAAATAGATTTACTTTGTTTAAAGAGTTAAGAAAATAATGCAAAACTTACTAGAATTAGCGTAATAAATTCTTAATTTTCAATTTAACAAGTTTACATGCATACTTAGATATTTAAAAAAGTTCAGTGGAATTAGGTTTTCTTTATTTTTAGCTTTTGGAGAATTAAAAGTTGGAGTATATGTTACATAAATACTTAATTCCCTTGATATAGTTCAAATCCAGTTAAATAACAAAAATTTGTATATAAATTCTTATTTGCAAATAGCGTAGGCCATGCTATTCTATTGCTATCAATTTGTAGCGTGACAGTTCTCTGTAGAAATAACATAAAATAGCTTAAGTTATTTTGTATTTAAGTTATTTGGTTGAGTTATGCGTGATCAAGTTTTTTTTTAAAAAAATAAATAAATCTAGGTCAAGCAATGAAATCTCATGTCCCTGTATTATTGATGGAGCTCCTTTTCATGCCTCCGTCAGATGTTGTCTTCCGTTAATCTCGCAGTGGACTTAGTTGATTATCCTCCGTTGCGTGTGGGTCTCAATGGGTTTTTGGAGGAAGAGATGAAGTGAGAGAGTTGGTGCCGAATACCTGCAAAGAAGTCCCGGGATGGTTTGGTACCACCAAGGACCCTCCGACGCTCAAGTTAGTGATGAGATCCGAGCAGAGTAACGGCTTAAAAGGGTAAAAAATGGCTTACTTGACCCCTCTGTGATGGAGGTTTATATAGCGGTGGAGCACGCAGCAGCGGGCGCGAGAATCTCGCCGGCGGTTACGCCCCCCGACGTCACGCCCGTGTAGAAAGCGAATCGCCCATTAATGGGGATTGATGGCGTGGAACGTGGGATGTTGCTGGCGTAGAATCAGCGCATGGCGAGTTTCGCGGAACAGCGGTTACGCCTGTGAGCGACGACCTCGGTTGGAAGGCCGAGGAAGACGGCCTCGGACTGGAGCTCGGGACAAGCGAGGAGGACGAGGAGTCCTGGCCCTGTGACAGCTCGACGCGAGCTACAGGGCCGAGGAGGCCCATCTGCAGAGGGCCCCGAGGAGGGCCAGCTTGTGCTTGCAGGTAGGGTACAGGGTGGCTTGGTTGGCCCCCGTGGGCCCCTTCTTCTGAGTTCTAGGGCACGTCACCCGCCACGTGTCATGATCTTGGGGATCGCCAATATCGAGCACTATCATTAGCCCCCCACTCTTGTCTCGACCAGCTGGCGGGTCGGGTCAGGAGTGGACTGCTGGGCCTCCCGAGGTGAGATCCCTTCTGGGGGTTCATCGGGACGAGTCCTCGGGCCGTCGGTTGTCTCTCCCGCTTGCGAATCAAGGCGAGGTCTCCGCATCTTAAAGAGGGTGTGCCGGTTCGTGCATTCTGTAACTGAAGCAATGGTCCACGTGTCAAGTGACGGCTGGCCGGCACGACCTATGCGGGCCTGTGGCGTCCGATGGGACGCGGTTCAGCACAGGACCGACACGTGGAGCGATCGGAGCCACTGGGCGCGAGTAGTCGTTTCGACGGGAGATGACGGATGCCGTTGGATGCGGCCATACGCAGTGATAAAACGGGGGCGGGGTCCACCTCAGGGCCCCCCAATCTTTCATTTCCCTTCTTCCTTGCGTCGCCGCCGTTCGGCGTTCTTCCTTTGGAATACATGGTTCGCTCCCACTCTTTGGGCGGCCCGCGCCAGAAGGAAGCTAGCGGCGTGGCCGAGCCCCCGGCTAGCTCGTGCCCCCCGCCGGATTCTCTGCCGACGGTAGGGTCGTCCGCTTCGTCGACGGCATCTGGCGGTTTCTTTGGGAGCGGCCAGAATCGTCCACAGTTACCCGAGTCCCGGACGGGGGACAGAGGGAAGGGCGAGGACAGGCCCCATCTCAAGAGGAAGAGGATGGTTTCTCGCACGCCGTCATCGAGGGTCCCTGAGGGAATTCCCGTGCGGTAGGGGGGTGCCGTCTTCACGGTTCCGTCTGAACTTTCTGTCGCCGCCGGCCTGCTCGCCAGGATGGAGGAGTCGGCTGGGGGAAAGCTCCCGTACGGCTCCTTGAGGGATCAATTGGAAGCCATAGCTCAGAGGGCGGTCCAGGTATGAATCCCTTCACGTGTATTTGCCTTGGTACACATTCCTTTGGCTCGGGAGCCTCCTGGTTTCTCATCGGCTTTCCGTCAGGTTCTTCAACACTGCGCCCTTGCCATTCGCATGGAGGCCGAGGGGGCGTTCCACGCTCCGAGGCCAGTGGAGGCGTTCCCTTCGGAGGTCGAGATTTTGCAACGCGACCTGCACCAGGAGAGGACAAGGGCTGACATTGTGGCGGGCCGGACGGAGGCTGCGGAACTTGCCAACTCGACGACTCGGGGTGCCTTCCGTGGTCTGAATGCGTCTCTCCTGGTTGCCGATAGGAAACTGGCAGACATGGCCGAATGCTTCGCGCCCTGGAAAAAGAGAGGGATGCCAGCAGAAGAGATGCCGAGGCAGCCCTTATGGTGGCCCGGGTTGCCGAGGTTCGGGCTAAGAAAGCTGTGACCGATTATAAGACGTCGGAGCAGTTTTACGCCGAGCTCGGGGAGTATTCTGCAGTCGCATGGAAGAATGCCCTAGACACCGTGAAGGAACGGCTTCCTGAGTTCGATGATGGTGAGCTCCACGCTCGGGCTCCGCTTCCAGTGGCAAGGCCTCCGGTGGGAGATGGATAGGGAAGCAGGGCGTGCCCCGGGCGGCAAGATCTCCGGCGATAGAGCCCCCGGTGGGCCGAGATGCCAGCGATGAAGGGGCCGGAGTAAGCCTCCGGGCAGTTTGTAAGGCAGGGGAGGCCCAGACTACCCTTTGTAACAACTTTGCTTTGGTGATAAGAGAGAAAAAAATTGTTTCGTTGGTTTGCATTTCATCTTCTGTGTGTGAAGGATGTTCGCAGGATATCTTTGCTTGTATTGTCGTGTTTTCGTGTCAGGTTGGCCATTTGTCTGGCGATCTCCTGTCGAGTTGACTTCAATCACTAGCCGGCGAGTGTGTCAAGCGCTGCCACGGAGGTATCCTTATGGCCCCCGAGGTCGATGGGAGATCTTTCAGACTTGGATGAACCTGACGTCCCTCCCGGGTGTCTTGGATCCTCTGCTGGCCACAGGGCACCTTTGAGCATCGATTCCCAGATGTGGGGGGTTGACAGGGTAGTTGTGCAGGTGCTTCTTGCGCGGCCTTACCGATCGCTGGCGTTGGGGCAGGGAGCTACAAGCCGGGCTTGACCGAGCAGGGTGGCTATTTGGTTGCCTCTTGCGAAGGCTTTGATCCCTGTCGGTTGTGGTAGGAAGCTACCAGCCGGGGATAGCCGAGCAAGGGCTCGACCGCCTCGGGAGGACTTTGGGCCTTAACACGGGAAGGGTTGCGGAAGGCCATTAAGGATGACCGGGCAGTGAAGTTGCGCGGTTGCCTCTTGGCGAGGGCTTTGACTTCTGGCGTCATGGGTAGGCAACTACCAGCCTGGGATGAATGAGCGGGGTAGCCGCTCCGGTACCTCTTATGAGGGCCTTTGATCCCTGGCGTCGAGGGAAGGGAGCTACCAGCCGGAGTAGACCGAGCAGGGTAGCTGCTCGGTTGCCTCTTGCGAGGGCTTTGATCCTTCAGGACTGGGACCGAGCAGGGTTACTGCCCAGTGCCTCTTGGCGAGGACTTTGATCCCTGTCGGTTGTGGTAGGAAGCTACCAGCCGGGGATAGCCGAGCAAGGACTCGACCACCTCTGGGAGGACTTTGGTCCTTAGCGCAGGAGGGGCTGCAGAAGCCTACCAAGGACCCTTGGTCGGGCAGGGTTACTGCCCGGTGCCTCTTGGCGAGGGCTTTTGTCTTGAAGGATAGCCGAGCGAGGGAACCTCAGGCTTGACTGCCTCTGGGAGGGCTTTTTGATCCCCGACGTTGTGGCAGGGAAGCTGCCCGCAGAGGATAGCCGAGCGAGGGAACCTCAGGCTCGACTGCCTCTGAGAGGGCTTTTTGATCCCCGGCGTGGCGGCAGGGAAGCTGCCCGCAGGGGATAGCCGAGCGAGAGATCCTCGGGCTCGACCGCCTCTGGGAGGGCTTTTTCTGTTTTTTCTTTTTTATATATCCGGGCAGTGGGGTGCGCGGTCGCCCCGTGGCGAGGGCTCGTGGGTTGCTCAGCCGCTTCACGGCGAGGGCTTTTTCGTTGTAAAGGAGGAACTCTACCGGGGGAAAAAGATTCGACGTTTCTTTATTCGTATGGGTAGGTATTTTAGACAACGCTTTACACCATCTTGTTAAAGGGAAATCTCGAGCGGTGGTTGGGGTGCGACACTTCGCTAGCTTTGACCTCATTGGTATAGCTTAAGCTTTTCGGCGTTGTAAAGCCGCGGGAGCTTCCGTCCGTCCGCGTCCTGTAGGCGGTAGGCTCCACCGGGGAGCGCTTCAGAGACGAGGAAAGGACATTCCCACTTTGGGGAGAACTTGTGAAGCCTGCCTTGGTCGATGAATTCGTTCCGCCGCAGGACTAGGTCCCCGGTCTTGAAGGAGCGGTGTTTCACCCGAGCGTTGTAGTATCGGGCCGTCTGCTACTGATAGGCGGCGGCTCTGATCTGAGCCCGATCCCTTTTCTCCAACAGTATGTCGAGGTTGATTCGTAGTGCCATGGTGTTTGCGTCATCGTCGAAATGCTCGACCCGGTGACTGGGTAGCCCGATCTCCGCTAGGACCATCGCCTCGGTCTCGTAGCAGAGGCTGAAAGGGGTCTCCTCGGTAGGAGTCTTTTTTGAAGTGCGCAGGGCCTATAAGACCCGGGTAGCTCTTCGACCCAACTGTCTTGTCTCCCTTCCAGGCGGGTTCGGAGACCCCGGAGGACGTCTCGGTTAGCGACCTCGGCCTGCCCGTTACATTGGGGATGCGCGACCGCGGCGAACTTCATGAGAATATGGTATTCTTTGCAGAAGTCCCTTTCTCGTTCTCGAAGTTCGTCCCGTGGTCGGTGATGATGCACCTCGGGATTCCGAACCGGAGTATCAGGTTGTTTTGCAGGAACTTAATGGTTGTGGCGGCGTCCGGTTTCCTGATGGGGACGGACTCGATCCACTTGGTGAAGTAGTCCACCGCGACGAGGACGTATTTAGCCCGCCGGTTCCGATAGGGAACTGGCCGATCATATCCAACCCCCAGTGGGCGAATGGCCACGGGGACATCAGGGCAATTAGCTCGGTAGCCGAGAGGCAGGGAATACTGCCGTGGAGTTGGCAGCTCTTGCACCTCCTGACCAGCTTCAAGGCGTCCTCGTGCATGGTGGGTCAGTAGTACCCTTGGAGTAGTGCCTTTTGGATCAAGGTTCGAGCCCCCTGGTGTGCGCCGCCCACCCCTTCATGGATTTCCCGCAGGAAGTAGTCGGCTTCATGGGAGTCAACGCACCGGAGCAGGGGCTGGGTGAAGGCCTTCTTGTAGAGGTTCCCGTTGCTCCAGACGAAGTGGGTGGCTTTGGCCCGGAGGCAGCGGGCGGCCACCCTGTCCTCAGGGAGCGTGTCGTCCTTTAGGAATTCCACGAGAGGCTTCCTCCAATCCCGGTCGCTCTCCTACGTCGTGTACACGTGGAGTGTCGCCGCCTCATCTCCCACGCTGGGTCGGGTCAAGGTTTCGAAGAGTATTGACTGCCTATTGTTGGCCGAGTACGACGAAGCCAACTTGCTCAAGGCGTCTGCTTGAGCATTCAGTTGCCTGGGTATTTGTTCTACCTGGACTTCGTCGAAGTTTTTTCGGAGCTTCCTCACTTCGTCCAGGTACTTCATCATTAGAGGCTTCCGGGCCTCGAAGCGGCCAGTCACTTGGCCGACAACTAAGGCCGAGTCGCTGCGGATTCGAATAATCTTCAGCCCCAGCCCGACGGCCATGCGCAGTCCGGCCAGGAAGGCCTCGTATTCTGCCGCGTTGTTCGACGCTTTGAAACCGAGCCTCATGGGATACTCCATCTCAGCTTCGTTTGGGCCCCGGATGATGAGGCCGACACCGCAGCCTTCCTCGGTAGAAGACCCGTCGACGTAGATGATCCACTCCGGAGCTGAGCTAGGGCCTTCCTGGACGGGATGCCGGGCTGTGAGGGGCGGTGTGGAATCCGGCTTCCTGCCAGGGATGGTGCATTCAACGATGAAATCGGCCAGGGCCTGCGCCTTGATGGCTTGCCTCGGACGATACCTTATGTCGAATTGAGATAGCTCCCATCTCCATTTCTCTAGACGGCCTGAGGATTCCGGTGATGCCAGGATAGCCCCCAACGGGCGCTCAGTGAGGACGATGATGGTGTGTGCTTAGAAGTAGTGCCGCAGTTTCCGCGAGGTTACCACGAGGGCCAGGACAATCTTCTTTATGGCGGGGTACCTCGTCTCCGCGTCCTTGAACACATGGCTCGCATGGTACACCGGTTTCTGTGCTCCCTCGGCCTCTCAGACGAGCACCGAGCCTGCTGCTTGGTCGGATACTGCCAGGTACAGCGACAGCTCGTCCCTTCCACTGGCCAGGTGAGCAGGGACGGTGTTGCGAAGTGCTTCTTCAATTGGTCGAAAGCGGCTTGGCAATCCTCCGACCACTCGAACCTCAGAATTTTCGTCGGCGCTTTGAAGAACGAGAGGCACTTCTCCCCCGACCTGAACATGAAACGGCTCAGAGCGGCGACCCGCCTTGTGAGCCGCATGATCTCGACGTTGGCCTTGGGTGCGGCCATGCTCAGGATGGCGTCGATCTTCTCTGGGTTAGCTTCAATTCCGCGGTGAGTGACCACGAACCCTAGGAATTTCCCTCCGGTGACTCCGAATGCGCACTTGGCGGGGTTCAGCTTCATGTTGAATTTGCGGAGTACTCCAAATGCCTCGCCCAGGTCCTTGGCATGGTCGGCTGACGAGAAGGACTTGACGAGCATGTCGTCAACGTAGACTTCCATGTTCCTGCCGATCTGTGGCTTGAACATGCGATTGACCAGCCTCTGGTATGTAGCCCCGGCATTCTTGAGGCCAAAGGGCATCACCCTGTAGCAGTACACTCCCCGGTCCGTTGTGAATGCGATCATATCTTCGTCGTCAGGATTCATGCGGATTTGGTTATAGCCGGAGAAAACGCCCATGAAGCTCAGAAGCTCGTGCCCGACCGAGTTGTCGACAAGCTGGTCTATGCAGGGGAGCGGGAAGTTGTCCTTGGGACAGGCCTTGTTGAGGTCGGTGAAGTCGACGCACATACGCCACTTCCCACTAGACTTCTTGACCAGAACCACGTTTGCCAGCCACTCAGAGTAGGGCACATCCCTGATGAAGTTGGCGGCGAGGAGCCGATCAACTTCCTCTTTGATAGCCTTCTGTTTGACCGGGACGAAGCTTCTTTTCTTCTGCCTGACGGGTCGGGCCGTAGGATCAACTCCGAGCTTGTGGGAGATGATTTTGGGGTCGATCCCAAGCATGTCAGCCAATGCCCATCCAAAGACGTCGGAGTTGCTTCTGAGGAACTCGATCAGGTCATCCCGCTGAATTCTCGTCAGGAGTGACCCGACCTGGACGGTCTTTCCTTGGTCTCTTTCCGCTAAGGGCACCTCGATCAGAGGTTCGACCGGTGCTCCACGGACCTCCTTCCGCTCGTCCCGGGTGTCCAGGGACCCTTTAATGTCGCCGCATGCAGGCTCCCGTATCTCCGCGACCCGGACTGTAGGGTCCTTAAACTCATGGACTTATGTGTCTTTAAACCAACGTTTGTCCCAAAATGGGAACGTTGGACCGAGACGTCCTTAAACTAATATTCGTCCCAAAATGGGAACGTTGGACCGAAATGTCCTTAAACTATGTTCGTCCCCAAATGGGAATGATGGACCACCATGTCCCTAAACTGGAAATCGACCGCAATGTCATTAAACTAAACAATAGAGTCAATTGCTCTCTTGTCGGATCCAAATGATCCAGTTAAGTTGATCTTAGTCTGGAGATTAGACTAACGTATCCTTAACGAACGTTTAAGTTGATCTTAGCCTCAATATGGCTAACGTATCCTTAAACTAAAACCCCGCCGGCGCTATCAGTGTGCTGCTCGGGGGAAGATGCCTCTGTCAGGCCTATCTCCGCGACCCGCTGGCTCCCGTATGCCTGACCAAACCCACCCTGATCGAGGGGGAATTTTATCGCCAGGTGGTATGTCGAGATCTGGGCCTGGAGGGAGTTCAGCGTCGGCCGGCCGAGGACGTTGTAGGCCGATGGAACCCTCGCCGCGATGAAGTCCACAGGCAGTGTGCGCGTGCGGCCGGGCTCCCCGATCGTGAACTGCAGGGTGACCACCCCTTATGCCGGGATGGAGTAGTTGGTGAACCCCGAGAGGACGTGGAAGGTCGGTCTCAAGTCTGCTGGGGCAAGCCCCATACGCAAAAAGCAGTCGTGGAAGAGGATGTCCGCCGAGCTGCCCGAATCGATGAGTATTCGGTGGACCTCGTATCGGTGAATTTGTGCTACGATCACCAGCGGGTCGCTATGGGGCACAGATATGCCGTGGAGATCCTCGTCGCCAAAGGTGATAGGCTTTCGGCCCCTAGCCCTTTTGCTCGAGCGGTCGCCAGAGCTTGTGAGACGGCAGCCAGCAGGGAGACCGACGACCTTAGGCGAGGGTTCGCCCGCGTCTCCGTTGCGAGGGAGGCGACAGCGGGCGTTTGGATCTTTAGGGGAATCGGTTGTCATGTGGGCGGAGATCGGAAGGTCAACTTTTGTTTTTGTGGAGTTGTGCTTCCCACAGACGGCCCCAACTAATCGAGCTCCTTTTTAGGCCTCCGTCAGATGTTGTCTTCCATTAATCTCGCGTTGGACTTAGTTGATTATCCTCCGTTGCGTGTGGGTCTCAACGGGTTTTTGGAGGAAGAGGTGAAGTGAGGGAGTTGGTGCCGAGTACCTGCAAAGAAGTCCTGGGGTGGTTTGGTATCACCAAGGACCCTCCGACGCTCAAGTTAGTGATGAGATCCGAGCAGAGTAACGGCTTAAAAGGGTTAAAAAATGGCTTACTTGACCCCTTTGTGATGGGGGTTTATATAGCGGTGGAGCACGCAGCAGCGGGCGCGAGAATCTCGCCGGCGGTTACGCCCCCTGAAGTCACGCCCGCGTAGAAAGCGGATCGTCCATTAATGGGGATTGATGACGTGGAACGTGGGATGTTGCTGGCGTAGAATCAGCACATGGCAAGATTCGCGGAGCGGCGGTTACGCCTGTGAGCGACGATCTCAGTTGGAAGGCCGAGGAAGACGGCCTCGAACTGGAGCTCGGGACGAGCGAGGAGGACGAGGAGTCCTGGCCCTGTGACAGCTCGGCGCGAGCCACGGGGCCGAGGAGGCCCATCTGCGGGGACCCCGAGGAGGGCCAGCTTGTGCTTGCAGGTCGGGTACAGGGTGGCTTGGTTGGCCCCCGTGGGCCCCTTCTTCTGAGTTCTAGGGCACGTCACCCGCCACGTGTCATGATCTTGGGGATCGCCAATATCGAGCACTATCAATTATGCACCAGGATCAAGCATCTGAGGCTCCAACTGTTCATTATCGATAAATGACAAAATACTAACCTACAACTCTAGTCCCACCAACTCTCCTCAATCAAGTCACCGAAATTTTCACCTAAAATTCGTCACTCTCAATTAATCGACCTTCAATTGATCGTCTTCTGATTTCTTCACATGACTCGTGAGACTCCAAACATGCTTGACACACATAGCAAGCTTTTCTTCCATCAAAACAGATCGTTAGATCCATTCAAGTTTAACTCCTTGAGGCCTAATGAACAAAGCCCCCAATTCAGTAAGCAGAACAGATCAAGGAAATTTGACCCCCAAAATACGACCAGGACTCACTTATACTTCGTAATTTTGTTAGAGAATAACAGATCAAACCCAAATCCAGCAATCCAGAGAACGAAAGAAAAAATGAACCCTAATTTCATTCAGAAATCAATCAAACCGTAATTCGCTAATCAGAAAAGTCCTTTGATGCTCCATATTCAACTAGAAATTACCTTAAGCCCTGGTTTAATATCAACCAAACCCTATTATGCAGAAAAAATTCAAATCAAAACCCTAGATCTATAAAAACAAAAAGCATCATCTCACCTTGTTGTGCATCAAGATCGAGCATCCAGGCTCCAGCTGATCCTTATCCACAAACGAGAGGATGCTAACGTAATACTCGGGCCCCACCGACGACGAGACGATGGCGTGATTCTCATCGATCAGCTCCTCCAAGTTGCCGACGCTCATCGGCGTCCCCCTCAAGTCGTCGACTTTCGATCGGTCCTCCTCCGTCTTCTCCTCGTGAGGCTTCAACCGCTCCTGATTCGCGACGAACTCCTCCTCCATCAACAGATAGTCCTTGATCCGCTCCAGCTTCAGCAGCCGGAGCTTGCACTTGGTCAGCGGCGTGACGGCAGGGAGCCGAGCGGCGGCCTCGGGCCCCTTCTGCTTGCGCTGCTTGCGGCCCACGCGAGCTGGAGGCGCCGAGGGCTCGAACTTTTTGTCCTTCTTGCCGTCGCCGTCGTTCTTGCGATCGCCGAGGTTCTGCTTGCCCATGCCTCCGGGGGTTCCTTGGCCCATGGTGGTGGTGGTTAGGGTTTCGAGGTTTCTAGGGTTGCGAGGTGAGACAGATGAAGAAAGAGATTGGGCTTGAGATTGTACAAAGGGAAAAGTGCCCCTAAATCCCTAGGTTTAGGTCCAAGGAACGGGCCAAAAATACACGTTAGCGGGCCAAAAACCGCGCCCCTGAAAATTCCATTTTTAGGGACTCGTAATGCATTAATATATCAATAATATCCTTCTGGACAAAATACTACATTTGTCTTTTAAAATACTATACTTGTTTTTTAAACTGCTACATTTATCTTTTTAATTGCTGCATTTGTATTAAAATACTATATTTGACATGAAAATGTTACATTTATCAGTAAAACTGCTACAGCTATTATATTTAACATGTTTTAAACTAAATGTGGCAGTTTAAAAAATAAATGTACCGGTTTAAAATATAAGTATAGTAATTTAATGTTGGGTTACACTAACGCCCTGGCCATCTACCGTGACCGTTTGCGGAAAAAAAAAATTCTTCTGTTTAAAAACTGGCGTTAGAATAACTCATTCACCGGATCTACCATAAATCTTAAACTAGCTGACTAAGAGGATATCTATCCACCATGATAGATGTGTCTCACCCAAAATCCGTGTCCTTCGGTCTTTTATCCTCTTCTTGTGCTCCTAGTAATCTTCTTGATCGAGCTTGTTCTTCTTTCCTTGCTCCTTCGGTTCTCCTGAATCGCGCTTGTTCATCGGTCTCCCTTCGTCGAAAATGATCCACCCGAGGGATATAGTCAATGGCTCTAGCTCCACACTAAGTGTCAAGTGGAGCAACCAGAGGTTTTAGATTGCTAGTCTAAAGAGTCGAGAATGTAGTGTGAGGTTCTTTGTGTGTGTCTCTATCTCACATCCTCTCTTGATTCTCAACACATGAGAGCGTAGAGAGGAGGTAAACGATGAAGGTGGAGAAGTTCAAGAGGAGAGGAGACTGAAGCAAACGGTGAGCTCAAGAAAATGAGGCTAGCATGCGAGAGAAAATCATCATCCTTGGTTTGGTAAAATGATTTTTACAATATAAAAATCTAATCATGCTTCGATGGTAAGCACAAATGAATTAAAAATTCATTTGTCAGCACTATCGATGCATGGTTCTCACCGTACTCCCTTTACCTTATTTTACACCTCATTATTCCATTTAAAGATAAATGGAAAAATCAAGAATGAGGTGTCCACCTTCTAGAATGTTTTCCGTATAAATACGGATTACACTCTACTGTATATACATACATGTATTCGTATCAAAATACGAATACCCTAAAAGATAGAATAACAGAAAGAACATAATACAAGAATATACATATCGAGATACATATATATAAATTATAAAATCAATACCTGATTTAATAATCCGGCTCAATCCCGAGCCGGCTAGTATTATTAACTTTCTGATCGAAAGTCCGGGTACACAGCACAATCGATCGATCGGAACCCTGCATGTATCCAATGCGGCTACTACATCATTTCACATGAACCAGAGAAACCCTCTGTGTGGGACTCTAAAGACTCGACAGTACGCCGGCAGTGAGTTACTGGATAAATCCATAACCACAAGCACGTTAGCGGCACTAGTTGTACGTAACGGCTATCCGGATACCCGTCGAAAAGGAAGGCCGACGAGCAAACTCATCCGGGTCCCTGCCGAGCCTATATGTGACAATCTCCGTACATTCCCGTCTCTTCGTCTGAGAGTATCGCATACCGGGTCTAGGGGGGTAAACGTCAGACCCTAATAACCCGATAAATCGTGCTGATGCGGCTCAGGACCAATCCGGGAAACTACTGAGCAACCTATCAGTAAATCCCAACTGTCTTGGCTAAGGTCTTATAGTCCCGGCTAATCGAACACAGCGCGATATCGACTCTCTATACCGGGAGAGACGAATCCCCAACAATCCCCCATTGCCTCCATGTGGCTCGGGACCGTACCCAAACCAAACCCTGTTTGCACGACTCAGTAGAGCCGTGGTAGAGTAGCGATCAAAGCATAATGGGAACTCACATGAGACAAATGACGATCTCAGGTCTGAAGACTAATCTGTACTCATGTCACCTGAGAACTGCTATCTGACGATATGTACAGTATTATCTAGAAGTTCTCGACGAGTCCGTCCAGTGTACTCACCCCCGATGAGCACCTGTATATGATCTTAGGTGCATAAGACCAATGGCTGCGGGACCAACCATCGCCCCTCGTTGGGGTTTGAAAACGTATACACCGGTCTAGTTTGGAATATCGATGCCCAGTCTCGATATTCCCATGACTAGAGACCTTTTAAGGATGCGCTTATCGACTACCCAGCTCACACAAGTATGATCGCCATCACAACGCAGGTAGTCAAGCAATGATCCTACGAACTTTATCAACATGCATAGATGATACGTAATAACAAGTAAAATATATGCGCATATTAAGATAAAGACAAACCAGATAGCATACTATCATATCGAGCAATATTGTCCTGTACATACATATGTCCAAGCATCCACATGTATACATATACAATAATGGCCTCTAGGGCATACATATCCAATATTTAAAAGGTAAATGTGGTATTTTATCTCAAAGGGTATTATCGGTATAACAAATAAGTTAATGTACCATAAAGACTAAAATAAAAAAAAAATCCCTTGAGTTTAAGAAGTTTTTGACAATTGTTTTTGGTATAGGGACTTGAGCCTATGCTGAACCCCAGGGATTTAGACCATTTTTACCTTGAAGAAAACAACAGAGGAATAGCTGATTAATATAAAGAGACTAGACCAAACGGGCCTTCTAGGGAAACACGGCGGTCTTGGGCTTTGTGTCAATCCCAAAGCCCATGTTTTAACAAACTTCTTTGAGGGTCCAGACAGACTCTTCTAATGCCAAAAAATCAAAAGAGCATATATAGGCTTTGCAAAAGAAACTAGGAAAATAAGAAATAGAAATAAAAAGTCAGGAAAAAGAAAACATTACTTTTTTTATTTTGATTTTGAAAAAAATGGAAATGATGCTTAGCCAGGGCTTATGTGGCAATGAACTAGACGGCCTTGATAAATTTAACATTTTTTCTTATTATAATGAAAAAGCTCTATTGTGACTTTGACAAGTGCTTTACTTAGCAACATTCTGGAAGATTATTTCATGATTTTAATAGGGTTGCTATGCTAGCGCGGTTAAAAACCATCCGACCCACCCATCCATGTTTTCCACTATTTTCACTGCTCTGACCGCAGTTACAGTAAATTCTAATTTTTATCATTTGAGCGAAGTTACATATGGCATCCGTTGTATAAAAAATTGACTGGATTGTCATGCTAACGAAACTTGAAGTTAAATTCCAAAATACAATAGTTTTGTCGAACAGATGCAATTATTTCCTATTACACATGATATTGTTAAGCTGGCAAAAAAATATTCTCACAATCATTTATAAACCGTACCAACTGTAATTTATCCTCAACTTTAATTTAGAATTTGCAGCAAATAATGCTATATATTCTCTTCTTTTAATAGTCATAAAGTGAGGGAGGGGAGAGCTTTTTGGGTTTAAAACATTGCAACAGAATAGATAAATAAATAAGCAATATAAGTGAAATTATCTACTTAGCACAAATACTGCATACAACATGCATTTTGTATTTCAGCAACCTAAGGAACTTAAAACTTTTCATCAATCAACTCCAAAACCTTATGCATGGTTTAGTTCTTAAGATTGGATTATTCTCCCAAGAATTGACCTATACTTTATTATTCAAAACCAAGAGAATAATAGTGTAGTTGTTAGCCTTGATAAATTTCTTGTGTGAAATAAATTTCAAAACTCTTTATATTCTACCACATACTTTTTTACAAAGTGAAGTATTCGAAAATTCAACAAAGTAATATGAAGTCTATCAAAACAAGTCTAAAGTACATGAAACCCAATAAGCTTAGCAAAACCAAAAACAAAGCAAAACAAACTCTACCAAAATTGCATTTCAAAGCCATCTTGATCAGAGGTTGAAGAACTAGTTCGGAAGACCGGAGCAGCGAATCTTTCCTAATATCGAATGTTCTTCTCACGATTTGGACAGAGTTCTGATCCTACAAGGATAAGATGGACCGGTTGTTCAGGATGCATGGCATAAATACACCAAATAGCAGTAACTGTAAAATTATAGTTCTGGTGCAAATTGAGATGGGCAAGTATTTGTAGAACAAAACCGTAGAAATTCTACTCGGTTGGTAACTAAGCAAGAGAGTTGCAAAAGAAAACAGTGGACGTCAATAGCTAGATAGGTATAACCAACTGGTGCGCTGGCAATCAACCAATGAAGAGTACTCGAGAGGCAAGGAACAAAGGTTAAAAGCGAAAGGTGTGAGAAAATAAAATAAAATCAATAATCTTCCAGGGAACAAAGATAAGAGCGAAAATTTATAAGAATGATGGCTATCGTTTGAATCTCATACAAAATAAACAGCTATTTTTTCCTGGTATCTATTGTTCCTCTACAAAAACAATAGGATCTGATCCAAATCCAGACTCTGAAAGACAGAGCATTCTAGAATTATTGCAAATGCAAAGATGTATTACTAATTTTGGTCTCTTTGTTCTATTTTTGGAACTTAATCCTCAGTCACGGCTCCGACTCAAAAGAAGCATTTCCTTGGTTCATATGTCGCATCCTTGTTTAGCATTTTAAACCTTACTCTAACACAATCAAGCATCCAATATACATGACAAGTCTCCTTTTCTTTATTGAAAAGCAATGAGAGTTAATGCACGCAAGAAGCAACTCACAGTATCCCTTATCAAGATTTTATACAACGAATATCAGGTTCATATGAGTTCAAATATAATTCGATTATATAATAAACTCATATTGTGTGATGAATTGGAAGTTATAACTTATAAGCTCTTACTTAGTTGCTTAAATTGACTATCAAACATATATATAATGCAAACAAAAAATGCCATTCATCATGCAGTCTGTTCAATATAAATATGGTAAAGCACACAAAATCAGATTGCAAAATATTTGTGAAAATAAATTATATAAAGCTTTTGCTTCGTTTACAATCGAGAGGTGTTCAATGCAAAAGACTCGATATTTACGATCACGACACATAATGTAGAAAGCTATTGAATGTAGTATAATCTTAATAACGCACAAAATCGCAATTAAGTCAAAGATGTAGATTATAACTTGAAAAAAGTGTTCAATTGATTGAGAAATTTAAACCGACAAATTAATTGCCTTGTTAGAACCATAAACCAATGCAAAGATCACACAAGAAAGCGCAAAGGATTGACAAAACTGAAATCAAATCCAATCATAGTAAAGTCTAATATGTTGATTTCGGGTTTAATATAGGAATTGTGCTCCATCTAATCGAAGCCCAAACTTACATTTTCAAACAAGTTAGAAAAGGCTCAGCAAAGTGATGAGGTTGATAAAAAATGATGACCTGATGTTTGGATGAGGCTAAAGTTAATAATTTTATGATATGGTGTTTTTGTGGAGTATGAATCAAGGTGTGGGACGAAATCTTTGTAGGGAATAAGGAGTTGACTTGGGATAAGTCAAATTTATATGGGGAATAAAATGAGGCCTTTGGTGATGAAAAGGCTTGGGGTGGTGTTGAGGTTGGGAAGAATAGGAGTCGAGCTCGGTTGATTTCGAGATTAGAAGAGAAGGCTTTGGATGAATAAATAATATGTAATGTTGAGAATAACAAGTAAAGAACAAAATTAATGGGCTACATGTCCCAGCCAAACACAGGACTAATCTTGCCTCTGCAAAGTATAAACAAGGCAAAAGTCGACAATTTTTTAATTGCAATATTTAATAATCAAACCCTAGAATCATCTCTCGTTTATATATAGAGAAAACCATAGTCCATTATACGTATTAGTTCAAACAAATGATAAAAATAACAAAAACACCATGAACTTTGCTAATGGCCTGATAACAAGATAAACTATGCAAAATACTTCAAACCATTAAAATAAAGGCTTAATTCCAAAAAAAAACCAAACATTTTTGCTAAATTATGAGAAACTACTAAAAACTTTAAAATTACGAGAAACTTCCATGGTAAAAGATTTTATCAGTTTTTTGGCAGTTTCATGCAATTTATTGCTGATGCGGCACCTTATTATGGTAGTTTTTGAAAGTTTCGTGGTAGTTTCTTATGTATTTTGAAAATTTTACGGTCGTGTCTTGTGTATTTTAAAAGATTTTGGTAGTTTCTCGTAGTTTAACTAAGATGTTTAGGAGTTCTTTGGAATTAAGCCTAAAATAAAACCTATCTAAAGCAAATACTCTAATCATGTACCCAGTTGACGTCTCCTCGTAGATCTACGAAGCTAATCCTCGTCGACTTTAAGGGTAGAAAGCATAACGCTTGGTTATACACATCTTTGCCTATTCCAATGCTCCTTGGCAGGAAATTAGTACGGATGTCGACGCAGGATGGAATAGAAGGGCTAACCATATATAAGATGCAGATGATGCAACACGTATAAACTATGGATGCAGGTTCTAATCTATACGCAAACACACACACAAAGAGATCCAATATTTGTTATTGTGATTGATAAATAATATAAGTTATCAACTAAATAATCACAGAGTTGTAAATCAATTAATTTGTCATCATATTTGATAAGCCCTAGAGTGTAAATCAACTAGCAATCTATGTAGAGAATCTGATATTATAACTTAGAGAACTTAAGATCAAGTAAATTTCTGTAAGATATTATGAGAGGCGTTCAATGATTGAATCTTTGATCCCCAAAACGCATAACCAATAGATAATCAAGCTAGTCAGAAGACAACTCAACCTTTATCTTTCTTTTAATGTCTCGGATCGGTCCTGATTGATGTTTAGGACTAAAACTGATGGAAGTTAAGCGGATGACGGCATGATGTGCTTTGTTGTTGCTAGGAAGGAGAAAACATGTTGCTGTTCTGTTTGTATTTGGACTGTTGAGCCCGTAAAATTGATCCAAATCTGGATTAGAATTGCTTGATTCTCTGGTTCAGGCCAGAATTGGCCAAATTGCACCAATTCTGGACTGTCTTCTATGATCTGGATAGAGAACAGAGCCAGTTTTGGTTGTTCTTGAAAGGAATTGGAAATGTTTAAATGTGATTCTAGGGCGTTTGTCGATGAGATTGACAAAGATATTATGGCGATGTATATGGTAATTTGATGATGGAATATTGGGGAAATCGAAAATCACCAAAATAATAAAACTTCTTGACCGCGGCCGATAGCCTCTAAACACTCTCAATAGCAGTTCAAGCAAACAAACCTTTACCCATTTAAAATTTTCATTCTTATTCAATCAATGTGTTTCCATTACAACTTGAGCCCTTTATATAGGCATCTTGTTTCAACAAAGCAACAAAAATACATTAAAAAATAGCATGCAACTCATGCTTATTTTTTAAATGGTAGGTGAAATAGTAGAGGATATCCAAGAAAGACTTGAGAGGGCAGCTTAAGAAGACTTGAGAGATGGGTAAAATAGAGAGATTTATGATATACACATTAAACATCTATCTTATGGCTTTTGGTCCCTCATCATTCTTCCCGGCTTAAAAAATTTCACCACCTGGTGGATGCATAAAAACGTTGAGCTTTTAAAAATGTAACTTGTCCTGATTGAATAGCCAATTGGTTCATTAAAGAAGTAAACCCCTTCTATCCATCATGTGTCAAATTGGTATCTGAGCCTAAGTTGGGCCATGTCTAATCACGGTGGGAATTTTAGGGCAAGCGCTCGAAGCACGCCTTTTGATGAACATGAATATACTCATACTAGCAAACGTTCCATGAATTTTGAGGAACATCTATATTACCCTGCACTCAGAGTGCGAATTTAGAGCATCATCACGATTGAGATCAGGATCATGATTACGACAGTAAGTATTATTCTGATCATACTAGTTATGACTATTGTGATCATAATTACTACCCCCACTATAAACAATTCTTCCGCAGTCAAAAGTAGAATATGGTGCTGGATCAGTTCATAGAGTTCATAGATACTCTGAACCTCTATTGAGAGTGTTTTAAAGGTATCGACTGCGGTCGAGAAGTTTCCCAAGTTTTTACCATCATCGTCGTCGCCGTCGTCACCGTCACCACCACGAGATCTTCATCAGACAATCCCAATTTCAGTCACGAATCACCAAACCTGCTCCTATTCTCTGTCCAGATCACAAACTAGATAATCAAACAGCTCTGATTTAGATTTTGCTCACTTTTACTGGCCAAACAGGCTCAAATTCAGATCATAACAGCAGCAAACTTGAATCTGATCTGATCCAGCACCATATTCTACTTTTGACTAAACTACAAATCTGATCTGAAGTGGTTACAATGAAGTTTAAGTGATCTTGGACATAAACCAATCATTTATACCTTATTTTAGGCTTTCTTGGCAGCAAGATATTGACTTTTCATTGTTGTTCTAGAGCTTCCGGCGCCAGAAAACAATTTATCTTCATCATGCAACTAATATCTTATGAAAGGTGCAGGTTAGGTTGGTTCTCTGGATAATTAGTTATGGTATTAGTCGTAATCTTAGATTGCGGATCAAGTTCCTTAACAACTGAACAGTTCTAGAGTTATAGATCATGGCTATTTAAGTATATATTTTCAAATATACAATATGGAGGTCTCTATTTAGATTGTTTAGTTGATTTACAGTCTTGGACTTATCTATCATCAACATTAAATCCATTGTTTTAAACTCTGATATTCATTCGTGATTAGTTAGTTGATAACTTATATTATTTATTAATCGTAATATCAAATATTGGATCTCTTCGCGTGTGGCTTGCATATAGATTGCAACTTGCATCTATAGCTTATATATGTTGCAACTTCCTGCATCTTACATATGGTTAGCCCTTTCTATGCCGCCTTGCGTCAGATGTTGTGTTGCATTTTCTCTCACTTTGAGGAAACACGATTCCATCCTTTTTGTAGTAGATAGCTTTTCAAAGATGGCACACTTCATTCTCTACAACAACAATTCTGATACATCGTTCACAGCAACGTTGGTGTGATTACACGGAAGCAATGGCCATTAAAAGAATAATTTTCAATCAAAGCTAGAATCAAGCAGAGCCAAACAACAAATTAATGATGAAAAAGGTAACTTTCTCCTCATCGATAAACTCCTCCAAAATAATACTGATTCATACAATTTTCAAGTGAGCTAGCACGAATTAAAGCGGTCTTTATCCATATCACCTCCTTCCCTGTGATCATAGGCTCTATTATATCAAGATGCAAGCATTTGAACTGAGCTAAAAGTCTACACAACCCAGTATAATTTCTTTCCCAAATTCTTTTTTTCCCCCAATCAAAGCTAGAATCAAGTAGATCCAAGCAACAATTTAATGATCAATCAAACAATTTTAAAGTGAGGTGGCATAAATTAAAGCAATTTTACCCATGCTTGGCCTCCATCTCTGTAATTACACGGACTACTCTACTAAGATTCAGGCATCCAAAATAAGTTAGAACTAAACATAAACCCTAAAGTAATTTCTTCTCCCATTAATTCAAGCGAAAAATCATTAAAAACTCGGACTTTTCAATCAATCGAGCAGAGGGAAACAATGAATTAATGCTCAAACAAACAAAAATCCTTCAGACTCTTCCAAATTCAATCAATTACTCAAGCAGTCAGCACAAATCAACAATCATTCAAAATCATCAGAATTCCTCACCTTGGATCAAAGATAGGGTTCAAGCCTGTCGAGAGTTAGGGGTTGGGGGCGGCGATAGGATCCGAGGGCGGAGAGAGCTCTCGAACGACAGCCGCTAGGGCTTCGGGATTGATGCCGCGATCGCAGAGCGCGATGAGGAGCGAGAGCGTGTGGCCATCGAGGCCTGTCTCTAGAATGTTCGACATCTGGAACGCGAGCTCCAGCGAGTCCCTCGCGTTGCGACCCGCCTCCGTCGTGTCCATGGCCGCTTGCGCTCGCCGGCGGTGATTCGATCTCTGCAATTCAAAAATTTAGGGATGAGAGAGCAGTTAGAATTTAAACGGGCCTTTGTAAAGTAATTAGCAGACATGGATCCTAAAGCCCAAGCCCGGTTCAGGTTTTTTTCCTTCGTTTCTGGTTTCGTGTGTCAAAAGATGAACCTTTCATACCCTTTTTCTTTAGGGGCTGTTTGGTTGCAGGATTATGGAATTTGGATTCCAAAATAGTACGGTTGAAATTTCTGGATTTGGTAATTTGTTGTTTGGTTGGTTTTGGATTCCTAGTATTGGATTTGTAGATCCTTGTAATCTTTGTTTGGTTGGTGATAAAAAAAGTAGGATTTGGATTTGAGGATTTTAGAGAGAGATAGAGAGAGGGAGGATTGTTAAATAAATAAAGTGCATGGGCCCCATCTAAAAGTACAATGAATAGTGCCAAATCCTTGAAATTCCTTGAAAATTTTTAGGATTCCATAATCCTTGTTTTGTGGTGGGCCCCCCATAAAAAACAAAGGAATCGTAGAAATCCTAATCTTGCAACCAAACACAAAATTATGGAATCCTAGGATTCCACAATCCAAAATCCAAATCCAAACTCATAATCCTGCAACCAAACAGCACCTTATGAGGAGCGTTGGTCATCTGGATTTTAATTGCCTAAAGGACATGTAAAGCAATTTTGACTGTTTGAGGGTTGATTTGGTTGCCGTAAATGTCATACTATTGGTAAATCATTAAATTTGCATGCGTCCCATGCAAATTCATAAAGTATCAAAACCACATAATTTTTTGTTGTCGCTTTGCTTAAAAAATTGTGTCTCCGGGCTACCGCAGAACCAAGATATCTCGGCTCTCCCGCTCGTCCGCGAGCTTTCCCGCCGAGCTCATCTTCCTCGGTCTCATCGACCGACCAACGGCACCGCTCACAGGCGCAACCGCCATCCCACGAATCTCGTCATACGCGAGATATCCGCCGGCCACATTCCACGTTCCACCCCATCACAATCCCCCATTAACGAGACCGTCTCGCCATTAATGGGAGATCCCGCTCATCACGCGGGCGTGACGTCGGGAGCGTAACTGCCGGCGTGATTCTCGCGCCTGCCATGCCTGCTGCCACCGTTATATAAACCCCTTCTTCAGACGGTTCAAGTAAGCCATTTTTACTCCACTAAGCCGTTACTCTGCTCGGATTTCCATTCTAGCTTGACCGTCGGAGGGTCCTCGGTGGTAAAACCACCCCGAGACTTCCTTGCAAGTAGCTCGGTGACAACCAGCCTCAAACCATTGAGATCCACACGCTTCATGAGCCTGCCTCCAGATCCAATCTCAGCTATCCATCGCCGCCATCAGCAGATCAACGGAAGGTAACATCTTGGCGCGATCCAGGTCGCATTAGCTGGCGCTGTCTGTGGGAACTCTTGATTCCACAAAAACAAAAGTTCATCTTCCGACCCCAATCTAATAGCAAGCGATCATCACGACGATCCAAGCACCAGCCGCCACCTCCCCCTCAACGGAGGCGTGGACGATTCTCCTCCTCCGAATACAATCAACGCCCTAACCGGCCGGATAGATCGACTCCCGTCCATGGTGGATGCGCTCGTCCATGTCCAAACGGCGGGACAAGCTCCCCAGGTCGCCGCTCCCCCGCCTCGGGACCGGGACCCCTACAAAGGGAAAGAAGACTCTGCTCGCATCGGCGCTGCCGACCACCGCCTCGCTACCCCCCATAGCCGCAGGTCCCCCGGGCCGACATATTCGATGACCCAGTGGGCACTGCAAATCTCGACTCCGGGGTCTTACGCCAGAGAGCTTCCCCCCGAGTCTCGTCGCACCCCTGTTCCCCCAAGGCGGTGACGGTCAGCTAGTCTGCTCCCAGGCATAACCGGCACCCCCTCCCTCGACGGGGTCGCGCACGCGAGACTGGCCACAGCAGCTCAAAGACGACCTCGCCAGGAGACCTAAGAAGCCCTCACCAAGAGGCAGCCGAGCGGCTACCTTGCTCGGTTATCCCTGGCTGGTAACTCCCTACCCCACAACGCTAGGGATCAAAGCCCTCGCCAAGAGACAGCTGAGCAGCTTCACTGCTCGGTCCATCCTTGGCAGGCCTCCCACGGCCCCTCCAGCGCCAAGGATCTAAGCCCTCACCAAGAGGCAGCCGAGCGGTTACCCTGCTTGGCTATCCCTGGCCAGTAGTTCTCTACCCACGACGCCAGAGATCAAATCCCTCGCCAAGAGGCACCTAAGCAGCTTCACCACTCGGTCCATCTTGCACGGCCCCTCCAGCGCTAAGGATCGAAGCCCTCACCAAGAGGCAGCCGAGCGGCTACCCAGCTCGGCTATCCCTGGCTGGTAGCTCCCTACCCCACAACGCCAGGGATCAAAGCCCTCGCCAAGAGGCAGCTGAGCAGCTCCACTGCTCGGTCCATCCTTGGCAGGCCTCCCACGGCCCCTCCAGCGCCAAGGATCTAAGCCTTCTCAAGAGGCAGCCGAGCGGCTACCCTGCTCGGCTATCCCTGGCCGGTAGCTCCCTACCTCGCAACGCCAAGGATCAAATCCCTCACCAAGAGGCAGCCGAGCGGCTACCCTGCTCGGATATCCCTGGCCGGCAGCTCCCTACCTCGCAACGCCAGGGATCAAAGCCCTCACCAAGAGGCAGCCGAGCGGCTACCCTGCTCGACTATCTCTAGCCGTCAGCTCACTACCTCGCAACGCCAGGGATCAAAGCCCTCACCAAGAGGCAGCCGAGAGGCTACCCTGCTCGGCTCTCCCTGGTCGGCAGCTCCCTACCTCGCAACGCCAGGGATCAAAGCCCTCACCATGAGGCAGCCGAGCGACTACCCTGCTCGGCTATCCCTGGCCGGCAGCTCCCTACCCCACAACGCCAGGGATCAAAGGCCTCACCAAGAAGCAGCCGAGCGGCTACCCTGCTCGGCTATCCCTGGCTGGTAGCTCCCTACCCCACAACGCCAGGGATCAAAGCCCTCACCAAGAGGCAGCCGAGCGGCTACCCTGCTTGGCTATCCCTGGCTGGTAGCTCTCTACCCTACAACGCCAGAGATCAAAGCCCTCGCTAAGAGGCACCGGGCAGCAACCCTGCTCAGCCATCCTTAAAGACCAAAGCCCTTGCCAAGAGGCACCGAGGCCGCCGAGTTCCTTCCTACTCGACGCATCCCCAGCGGGCATCCTCCTGCCCATCAGACGCTGAGGATCTGAAGCCCTCCTCACGTGGTCGCCGAGCAGCTACCCTGCTCGGTGCATCCTTAGCGGGTAACTTCTTATCCACCAACGCTGAAGATCTGGAGCCCTCCTCACGAGGCCGCCGAGTTCCTTCCTGCTCGGTGCATCCCTAGCGGGCAGCCTCCTACCCATCAAATGCTGAGGATCTGAAGCCCTCCTCACGAGGCCGCCGAGTTCCTTCCTACTCGGCGCATCCCCAGCGGGCATCCTCCTGCCCATCAGATGCTGAGGATCTGAAGCCCTCCTCACGAGGCCGCCGAGCAGCTACCTTGATTGGCGCATCCTTAGCGGGTAACTTCTTACCCGCCGATGCTGAGTATCCGAAGCCTTCCTTACGAGGCCGCCGAGTTTCTTTCTACTCGGCGCATTCCCAGCGGGCATCCTCTTGCCCATCAGACGCTGAGTATCCAAAGCCCTCCTCACGAGGCCGCCGAGTTTCTTCCTGCTCGGCGCATCCCCAGCGGGCATCCTCATGTCCATCAGACGCCGAGGATCCGAAGCTCTCCTCACGAGACCGCCGAGTTTCTTCCTGCTCGGTGCATCCCCAGCGGGCATCCTTCTTCCCATCAACACGGTGGGTCCAAAGCCCTCCTCGCGAGGCCGCTGAGTAGCTTCCTGCTTGGCGCATCCGCGGAGGGTAGCTTCCTATCCTACAAAGACACGGATACAAGACCCGCCGAATAAGACTCATACTCGACGCGCGACAACAAGAACGCCATGTCGACCCCTAACAATCCACCATGAGGAATTACCAGCGCCAAGCCGCACAGAAAGAACCAAGAAGTCCACTCTCAACCCGACCCTCAAATAGATCGGAACAAGAGTGGGAGGCTAATGATGATGCTCAATAACGGTAATTCCTTATATCATGACACGTGGCAGATGACGTGTCCCAGAGCATGCAAGAAAGGGCCTACAGTGACCGACCAGACCACTCCCATGCCCGTCCTATAAACAAAGCTGGCTCGCCTCCGACCCCCAGCACAATTGGCCTCCTCGGCCTCACAGCTCATCTCCGGGATACCGCAGAACCAAGATACCTCGGCTCTCCCGCTCGTCCGCGAGCTCTCCCGCCGAGGTCATCTTCCTCGGTCTCATCGACCGACCAACGGCACCGCTCACAGGCGCAACCGCCATCCCGTGAATCTCTCCATGCGCGAGATATCCGCCGGCCATATCCCACGTTCCACGCCATCACGATCCCCCATTAATGAGACTGTCTCGCTATTAATTGGAGATCCTGCTCATCACGCGGGCGTGACGTCGGGAGCGTAACTGCCGTCGTGATTCTCGCACCTGCCCTGCCTGCTGCCACCGCTATATAAACCCCTTCTTCAGACGGTTCAAGTAAGCCATTTTTACTCCACTAAGCCGTTACTCTGTTCGGATTTCCTCTCTAACTTGACCGTCGGAGGGTCCTCGGTGGTACAACCACCCGGGGACTTCCTTGCAGGTAGCTCGGCGACAACCAGCCTCAAACCCATTGAGATCCACACGCTTCAGGAGCCTGCCTCTATATCCAATCTCAGTCATCCATCACCGCCATCAGCAGATCAACGGAAGGTAACATCTTGGCGCGATCCAGGTCGCGTCACAAACCAAAGCTTAAATCTTCTATCTTGGCATTCCTCTAAGAAATAAGGTTAATTGCTAAATAATGACACAATGTTTCGCTTGCTCTGCACTTATATTCCTTATTGATTTTTTCGCTGCACTTAAATATCCTAAAGCACAAATCATATGGATTTTGTTTAAAATAGTGATGAGTTTGATGGTCAACTGAAGGGAACATGTAAATCCACAGCAACTGTATATTTATTCCGTAATTTTTCAGATTTTTCCAGAATTTTTTTACATTTTTTAAATATATTTTTTAAATATTTTATTATATTTTTAAAACCTAAATATTCCTATATCCTAACTCTACCCTACACCCGACCCGACCCACACCCGACCCGACCCATACTCGACTCCGACTCCACCTCCTCGTCTCCCTCTCCCCAACACCAGCGCACACAAGCCGCCACTGCCGAGCCTCGAAACCGCACCAAGCTCGAACCGAGGCCAAACTTCTGCGTTGCCGTATCGTGCCTAGTCCGTGTCTGCAACATGCCGTACCGTTCATCATTGTTCGCTGCTTTCATATCATCGATCGTCGTCGTCAGGCAAGTTTAAATACTTGCTTCATGCTATTATATATTCATTTCGATTGCGATTCAATATTATTATAAGTGTTCGATACAAACCATAATCTGAAAACCCCCTTAAAATGACGGAAATTAAACATAACAGTTGGCCGGAGTGATAACGAATACTGTGTTAATATTTGGCATGAAAATACGGATTTTAACAACATGAAATGTCATCCTCATTTAGATCCGTCGAATCTGAAAATTTTCGTACTTGAATTTTGTGAAAATCATAGTTAATTGGTTACACCCCGTAACGTTGTGTTCGAGGTCTCAAATCGAAGACGACTCGACGACCTAGAACCCCATATGATTTTTAATCTGTTTCCATTCCAAAAAGGTGACGGAAACTGGTTAGGAGTGCGGCTCTGGACTGCAGTCCAGAGCAGCACTGCTTGTTGATACTCGAATTGAAAGGCTCTCATGTTTCTGTGTAAACATGGTATTATTCGGAACCCTATACCGTAGCGAAAATAAATCTGTTAGATAACCATGGGAAGTAGTTTCATTCGTTTTTACCGTCGTTTACTATTTTAATTGTATTTTTAAATCATCGGTACATACAGCAGTCCCAAGCAGGGACAGAACGTATACCGTAATATTGTACAATGCATAACTCCCAGTACACTATTGATATTATCGATCCGTATGATGCGTTGAAAACCTAACTGGTACACCTAAATATTATCCAACGGTAGCGATGCCTAATTTTGATCCCAACAGGATGAAACCGTGTTACGAAATGGACTTTCAGTTCATGAATTGAATTTCCAGTAGAGAACACTTAAAATGAAACGACTGTAATTTGTGAACCCGAAACCCGATTGACTTGAAACTAATTCCGTTGAACTGCCGACTGAGTTTACTTATTACCACTTTTGCATCATTTTACTTAATTCTGTACATATGATTTAATGCGATTTTTATAAGTTCACGAGACGCATAATGATTTGTATTGCATATAAATTGTTTAGCGGCATGATTCACAATTTAACCGACTGTAATACCTCTAGCGATAGTGAGCGTCCTTATTAATCTTCAGTGTATAATGCATTGTCGAACGTGAATAGTATTAGTTTGGTTGTGTCAAGTACACCAGTGAAAAGTGATCCGTGATAGTGAATGATACAGTGAAAAGTGAATAAAACAGTGTTATTAGTGCGTACTTGTACACAACTAGCCCATGCTCATAGATAGTAAAACCTGGGGAAAAAGTGGAAATTGAAGTGGAAAGGAACTTATATTTAGCGAGGTCGGTGATTTAGAGGATGATCATTCGAACAGCGACTCTTATATATTAGGTTTGGACCTAGCGGTCCGGCTGACAGGGTTATGTCCCGGGCAAGAGCGGTCCGTAGTCTCGGGTATGTACGAGACCCTCGTTAAACATGATCATTCTTTTCCATGACTCGATTTTAAAAGTGACTTAGAGACCGATAGGGACACAATTATACATTGCATTGTTTAATGACATACCGATTACCTGCATTTATTGTCTCCACCATTTTACTTTACTTTCCTTGCCTCGTTGTTATTATTATATATATTGCTACGGTGTCGTCCTGACGACCTGAGTGTGCATGCTCAGACCTTGGAGAAGAACCGGTTCAAGGGTCGGACCTATCCTTCGAGCTCGCAAAGAATTGGACGGTCGTGCCTCCAGTACTTTTTACTGCTTTCCATAAATCATCTTGTATTCGCACTTGGTTAGTGGTTTCTTTTCCTTCGTCTGTTGTAAATTGTGAACAATGAAAGTTGGTGTAATAAACTAGTGATGTGTTTCCTTTACTTCTGTACTGTGATTACTGGTTACCATGTGATGCTAGAAGCCGAAGTGTGACTACGGTAGGATTATTCCGTGACCGTAGGAGCAAGGCTGGCTTAGTCGCCTTCCGTATTCCGTATTTTGGGAAGCGGGGCGTGACATGGTTTTGTTGGTATCAGAGCCAGGTTTGAAGTATTAAGGGATAACATTAACTATGTTTTATTATATTATTTTCAATTCACCATCCCTCACCTTCACCCTTGTATCTAATCATATCCGTTCATCTATCTTCCAGCGGCATGATGTCCCCGAACGACCACTCCTCAGACTCTAGTTCTCAGGATCGCACTGAGAGAATCTTGAATGCACTGACGACCCTTGGGGAAGCCCAAGAGAGAAAAACGGACCTACTCGCCGAGGGACTCAGGGCAATTTCTGCAATAGGGGGATCCTCCGCTCTCATTACCGCCCCCGAGGGCACCACTTCATCAGCTGCTTCTGCCAGGACTGGCACCGTGTCGGATTTCCAGAGGCTACACCCAGCTGTGTTGACTAGCCGAACCACTTGAGGCCGAACAATGGCTAGTCAATATGGAGAACCTACTGACGTCCGCATGGGTACCCGATGGAGAGAAGGTGAATGTGATAAAGATCCAGCTGGAGGACGAAGCCCGTACTTGGTGGTCAGTCGAAAAGAGCAGACTCGATGGGCCGATCGAGTGGAGCAAGTTAAAAGAGTGTTTCTTGGACCACTATTTTCCTCCCACCGCTAAGGCAGAGATGGAAGAAAGATTTATCTTACTGAAGCAAAACGGCCATCCCGTTGACGTGTATGCGGCAGAATTCAACCGTCTGAGCCGATTCGCTTCGTATATGGTCTCTTCAGAAGCCACCAGGGCCAGGCGTTTCTTAAAGGGACTTGACTTTGAGCTACAACAGTTGATCGCGTCGCTCAAGTTGCAAACTTTTGCGCAGGTGCTCAACGCGGCACGAATTCAGGAGAAGCTAATCAATAAATTTAGGGGGCCCAGCTCGAGTGATAGGAGGCCCCCAGTAGTTCCGCCGTGTACTCATATATCATCCTGAGGGGTTATACCAATCCATAGGTCAGGGACGACGCAGATGAAGCGTCCATTCGTGCCCCAGCATCGTCCACAGAGTAATGCCTTACTCTGCGGCTACTGCCACAGGGATGGACACACCCAGAAGGATTGTTGCCGTTCCAAGGGACAGTGTTTGATTTGCGGATCCAACCAGCATTGTGTTAGTGTTTGCCCTCAGCGAACGGAGCTATAGGGAGGGTCGGGACCGCAGCAGCAGAGGTCACTGGAGCAGAGGCAAACCAACCCAGGGCACGGTCAAGGACGGGCTTTCACCTTGACCGCCAAGCAGGCAGAGGCCTCAGGTGAAGTTGTTACAGGTATTCTACTCGTTCATTCCATGCCAGCTAGAGTACTGTTTGATTTTGGAGCATCACACTGTTTCATATCGGCACATTTCGTTGATACACACTCCATACCACATGAACCATTAACCAAGGGTTGGGAAATACATACGGGTAATGGTGTTATAGTATCTAGTCGAGAATGTAGATCGTGTCCAGTTGTAGTGTGTGGCAGGGAATTCTATGCGAATTTCCTCTTAATCGGAACTGGCAGCTATGACGCAATTCTCGGGATGGATTGGATGAGTATATTCCATGCAATTATTGATTGCCGAGCAAAGAATGTGACTTTCCGCATTCCCAATTGTTTCCCCCAAACAGAGTAAAGCTCTATTTGAATTTCAAAAATTCAAAAATTGAAGCAATGCTTCAGATTCCTTGCGCTGAGCGCAACGCACCACGTATCAAAAGCTGACACGCCAGCGCTGCGCCCAAGACAGCGTACCCAATCAGAGCAAGGCTCTATTTAAAATTAAAATAAAGGAAGCAACGCTTCAGATGGCTTACGCTCTGCGCTGCGTGACACGTGTCAGCGCAGTTGCGCTGCGCTCTGCGCTGCGCGACACGTGTCTGCGCAGTTGCGCTAGCGCAGTTGCGTTGCGCTCTGCGCAGCGTAATACGTGTCAAGCTCAGGTGCGCTTGCGCCAACCGTGCCAGAATTTAAACAATAAAATCTTGGAAAGATCTTTCTAATCTTGTTAAAACAAAAAAATTATCTTCTGTAAAACAGAGCCCTAGGATCAAAGATCCAGCGGTGGGGAAACACCCCTAAATCAATCAGAGAAAGATCTCTTTAACCGATTTAACAAATCAATTGGCACTATATTAAGGCCCGTAGACTCCAAGTCTAAAACATATACAGAGATAGAGATACAGAGACATCCTCTAAAATTTTGAGAAGAATTCAGAGAGAAAGAAAAAAAAGGTAAAACCTTTGAAAAAAAAAGAAGAATTTCTTCTAAAAATATCAATGATCTAAGAACAAGATTAAGATCTTTAATAAAAAAATAATAAAAAAAGAAGTAATCTACTTCATGACTAGATCTTTTGATCTATATAAAGGCATTGCCTTTTGATGAACCACTGGTTCTTGAAATTTGAGGTAGAACCTCTCTGAAAAAAAGAAAAAACTTGTTTTCTTTGATCTAAATTTGATGAAGACATTAAACAGTGCCTTGCACTTTTGAAATCTGCACTGTTGCGCTCCTTGGATTGGTGCAAGTCACCAAAGAGCGCCACGTGTCAATCACAGAACAACTGCGCCTTGCGCTTCTAAAAACAGAGCACCGCTCTCTTGGTTTGGCGCAAGTCACCAGAGCGCGCCACGTGTCAGCAGCGTACTGGCGCAGCGCACTGCGCTAACAGACTTGCGCTCACTAGCGCGTGACACGTGTCACCTCCATATGAATTTGCGCATTGCGCTCCTCAATTGGCGCAAAGCGCCTGACAAGCCACGTGGGGCACTGTCAGAACCTTTAATGCAGTGCATTATTAAAAAGGGCAGAGCCCAATTAAAAGGTCTATCAGACCAAATAAAAATTCAATGCATTATTAAAAAAAAGGGCAGAGCCCAATTAAAAGGTCTATCAGACCAAATAAAAAAAATGCAGTGCATCATTAAAAAGGGCAGAGCCCAAATAAAGGCCTGACAGGCCAAACACAAATAAAATGTTGAACATTCTCAACTGGACTTAGCCCAATTCTGGCCATAAGTTCTCAAATTAAATTGACTGAGCACGACTGCTCTCTCAAATCAATTTACACTCGGTTCAAGGGTACACCTCTGAACTCCTCTGATATTTGTCGTTGTAATCCTTCAACGTCGTTAGAGAGGTGACGGGTCCCGACAACCATACATTAATACGGACTGTGGGGTCCTTAAACTCATGGACTAATGCGTCCTTAAACCGATATTCGCCCTCAAAATGGGAATGCTGGACCACCATGTCCCTAAACTGGTAATACGGACTGTGGGGTCCTTAAACTCATGGACTAATGCGTCCTTAAATCAATATTCATCCCCAAAATGGGAATGTTGGACCACCATGTCCCTAAACTGGTAATACGGACTGTGGGGTCCTTAAACTCATGGACTAATGCGTCCTTAAACCAATATTCGTCCCCAAAATGGGAATGTTGGACCACCATGTCCCTAAACTGGTAATACGGACTGTGGGGTCCTTAAACTCATGGACTAATGCGTCCTTAAACCAATATTCGTCCCCAAAATGGGAACAATGGACCACCATGTCCTTAAACTGGCAATGGACCACTATGTCCCTAAACTGGAACAATAGAGCCTCCAAATGCTCTTTTGTCGGATCTAAACGATCCTGTTAAGTTGATCTTAGTCCCGAATTAGACTAACGTATCCTTAACAAACGTTTAAGTCGATCTTACCTCAAATATGGCTAACGTATCCTTAAACTAAAACCTCAAACCCAAATCTAAGAAAATACGGAATTGGACTAATCCACGTCTTACGGGCGACGACATAAATTAGTCTCCGTATACAATCCATGGGCAACCACAAATAAAACAAACACCCACGACACGAAGTGAAATTCTGGAGAAGGAGAAAGTTGTTACCGCGATGCGGTAGCGTAATTAACTGTAGAGGCTTGCGCTTGCAGGAAAGAGCGTCCCCACAATCAAAAACCCCTCGAACAAGGGGAATCTGACGAAGTCTGCTTGCTTCCTGATATAAAATCAGGAAAGCCCACGGAAGAGGCATCATGTGCTAGCACGTGACCGGTAGTCACGTGTTGGCACGTGACATTTAAAAAGCAACGGCGAAGGCAGATTCATTCCCTGATTAAATCAAAGCAAAGGCTCCAGAAAAGGTCACGTGCTCACACGTGACCAGGGGTCTCTTGTTGGCACGTGACGGTTGAGCAGCGGATAGAAAATAGAGCGCAAAAGGAGAAGAAAAGCTCGTTCCAGGGGGTCACGTGCCTACACGTGACCAAGAGTCACGTGGTCATACGTGACCGGCTTTCAAAGCCTCATTATTTAACAGAATTAAATTCTGAAAGCATTCAAATCTTTCCAAAAGAGAATGAAGGTGATTAAATATCACCTATTTATGGAAAAATCTTGAACTTGGAAAGATTTCCCCTTAAAATCTAACCGAAATAACAAAGGAATATCTCTGGATTTAAAATCCAATGGTGAATAAAATTCACCTAATAATCAAAAGATCCAGATGAATGATGAATGCAAATCAAATCTCTCAATAAGCAAATCAAATCTTTCAATGAAAGATCGACTAAAACTGATTGATTCTCTTCCTTCTCCTATAAATAGGAGCCAGAAGAGAGACAGAGACAGAGGCAGAGAGAGAGAGAGAAATAGAGCCTTGAGACTTTGGAAGAATTTGATCTTTTGCAGAAGAAAACCCTAGGTAAGAAAGGAGAGGTTTTTAAAAAAAGAGAATTTAATTCTCAAAAGAGTTTAACTCTTATATTAAAAAGAAGAACTTAGTTCTTTCTCTAGTAGAGGATCTGCAAAGTGCACATCTTCCCATGAATTGAGAATTTAATTCTCATTGGGTTGAGATCCTGCCATGTAGATCCAAAACATAGAGAGGGAATGGAAGTTTGAGAATTTAATTCTCACAGAATTATAGAAATTTAATTCCTTTGAGAAGAAATCAGGGTTTAACCCTATGTTATAAGAATTTAATTCCTTCAAAATAGGCAAAAATAAGGTTTAACCCTAATTGAGAAACTTAACTTTCTCAAACTCACAGGAATTTAATTCCCTTAGAGAAGAAATTAGGGTTTCACCCTATGACAGAACTTAATTCCTCACATAAATGGGAATTCAATTCTTACAGAATACAAATTAGGGTTTAACCCTATCTAAGAGTAATTCTTTAAAAGAAAGTGGGAATGTAATTCCTCCAAAGTCATTTATTAGGGTTTAACCCCATGATAGAATTCAGTTCTTTACATACATGAGGAATTTAATACCTACAGAAGAGAAGTCGGGGTTTAATTCCATCTAAGAATATGATTCTTTAAAAGAAAGAAGGAATTTAATTCCTCTAAAGTCAATTATTAGGGTTTAACCCTATGAAGAATTTAATTCTTAAACAAACATGCAAAGAAGCAGGGTCACGTGCTACCATGTGACCCTTGAAAAGCTCCGAAGGGGAGGGCGCTCTCACGTGTCGCCACGTGACCCCTCTTGCCTTAGTGTTTAACACTAAATTGAAACCCCTGAATTCAGTGTTTAACACTGATTTGCCTTAGTGTTCAACACTAATTGAAAAACTCTATTTGCAGTGTTTAACGCTGAGTTTCTTAGTGTTTAACACTAAATTAAATCTCTGTTAGCAGAGTTTAACATTAATCTTCTTAGTGTTTAACACTAAACTAAAATCTCTGATATCAATGTTTAACATTGATTAACACTAATTTGAGATCTCTGTTATCAGTGTTTAAACTGATTAACACTAGGTTGAAAACTCCATTGCCAGTGTTTAACACTGATTTTCTTTAGTGTTTAAACACTAATCTGAAAGCCCTGTTGCTAGTGCTTAACACTAATTATCTCTTAGTGTTAAATACTAACTTATCAATCTCATTCCCAGTGTTCAACACTGTTGGTCTTTAGTGTTTAACACTAGCTTCAGCCCAATTGGCTAAGTTCTAGAGGCAAAGCCTCTCCTCCAATGGACCAACAGATATCAAATATTCTAAGCATGATTGGACTTAGCCCAAGATAGCCATAAGTCCTCAATTCAAACTTAACTGGGCCAATGGGCTCATAATACAATTAATTGGTCTTGGTCCTAAATTGGGCCAAAGATCATTTAATCTACCTTGGTTCAAGGGTACATCTCTTCACTCCCTTGATACTTGGCGTTGTAATTCCTCAACGTCTTCAAAGAGGTGACGGGTCCCGGTCACATTGATACGGACTGTGGGGTCCTTAAACTCATGGACTATGAGGTCCTTAACCTTGACCGGGATGTCTTAAAACTAACGCCGGACTATGGAGTCCTTAAATCCATGGACTATGACGTCCTTAACCTTGACCGGGATGTCTTAAAACTAGCGCCGGACTGTGGAGTCCTTAAATCCACGGACTATGACGTCCTTAACCTTGACCGGAACGTCTTAAAACTAACAACGGACTATGACGTCCTTAACCTCGACCGGGATGTCTTAAAACTAACCACCGGACTGTGGAGTCCTTAAATCCACGGACTATGTTGTCCTTAACCTTGACCGCAACGTCTTAAAACTAACATTGGACCGCAAAATCCTTAAACTACCTATCGACCGCAATGTCACTAAACTAAACAACATGGCTCCCTTGATTGCTCTATTGTTGGATCTAAACGGTCTCGTTAAGTCGATCTTGGTCTAAAACTAGACTGACGTATCCTTAACAAACGTTTAAGTCGATCTTAGTCTCAAATGAGGCTAACGTATCCTTAAACACAACCCCCAAACCCAAATCTAAGATAATACGGATTTGGACTAGTCCACGCCCTACGGGCGACGACATAACTCGGTCTCCGTATACAATCCACGGGCAACCAAACACAAAATAAACACACACGACACGAAGTGACCATCTGGAGAAGGAGAAAGTGGTTACCGCAGTGCGGTAGCGTAATTAACTGCAGGGGCTTGCGCCTGCAGGGAAGAGCGTCCCCACAATCAAAAACCCCTCAAGCGAGGGGGAATCTGACGAAGTCTGCTACATTGGACGCATCCGTTTAAACCTTCGATACATGGTGCCATAAATCAACTTGGCATCTTCGGAAAGGTAGACAGATAGCACCAATTTAGCAACCATGGGTGAGTGTAACTAATGTAGAGAATAAACTAGGGTTTAGGTAAATGGTTAGGTTAAGGATAAAACAAAATGGTAGACTTTTTCAAAGATGCATGAAGCATCATGAAGCTTCTTGCATAAAAACAAAGAAAGCAACCATTCTATTTTACCAAAATAAATAAATAAATAAATAAATACAACCCTAATCATTAACCTAAACTTGGTGTAAGTTATACACACACCCAAGTTTGCATGTATCATCAAACATGATACAAACTAGTGCACAAAAATATATCACATATACAACTTGTGCAAATCAAGTGAGAAAATCCATCTTAAGTGAACAATACTAGTCAATGTAAAGTAATATATCAAATATATAATTATACATTAAATCATTAAATCAACACTTGATTTAATGATCCGGTCATACTGCATATAACCGACTAATATCAAGTGTATCAATATATCGAATCAACATTTGATTCGGTAACCTGGCTATATCTTATATAACCGTCCGATGATACAAATTGCGAGAATAGAATCCAGTATCACATACTGGTATTATTTTCAGTCCCGCACATATCTCATATGCACTCCTATTTCGTTTCTCTTGAGCCAGGAAACCTCTGTGTAGGACTCTAAAGACTCGTCAATACGCCGACAGTAGGTGATGATCATATCAAACACCCACAAGCCGCAAGCGGTCTGCTAAACGTAACGGCTACCCGGGTATTGAGCGATCAGAAGATCAACGAGCAAGCCCTCTCACACTCCTGTGAATCCAACCAGCAACACTTACCGTACAGTCCGGTCTGTTCGTCTGATATGTCGCATATCTCGCCTAGGGGTGGTAAATTTCAGACCCCAGTAGCTTGATAAGTCATGCCGATGTAAGGTCCATAACAAGCGTGAAACTACTGATAACTCTTACCAGTATATCACTGCAACCCTGGCCAGGGATTTCCAGTTATGGCTAGTCGAGCATAGCGCAACATCAACCCCCAATACCGGGAGAGACGAATCCCCTCCTATCGCTCATTGCCTCCATGTGAATCGGGACTGTACCCAAAAACCACCTGTTTGCACGACTCAGTAGAGCCGTGGTAGGGTGGAAATCAAAGCACAGCGGGAGACACACAAGTCTCTATGACGATCTCGGGTCAACAGACTAAGCTGTACCAGTGTCACCAGAGAACTGCCATCTGACGTGAGGTATAATACCATCTGGGAGTTCTCGGCGAGTCCATTCAGTGTACCCAGTCTCCACTGAGCACCCGCATACCATCTCTGATGTCAAACACCAATGGATATGGGATCATCCATCGCCCATCACATGGGTCGAGAAGATATACGCTAGTCTACTCTGGAATATCGATGCCCCGTCTCGATATTTCCACGACTAGGAACATTGAAGGATGTACTCATGGACTACCCAGGCCCCACTAGTATGATCTGCATCATAGTCCTGGAAGTCGAGTACACATCCTAAGGGCTTTATCAACATGTAATAGAGAGACAGAAAGTATACATGTTAAGATAAAGAGCAACCAGATAGCGTACTATCATGTTGAGCAAGAAAGTCCTACCTATATATGTCCCAGCATCCACTACAATATACATCCAATGTACAGTAATGGCCTCTAGGGCATACATATAACTAACAATCTCCCACTTGCACTAGGGCCATCTGTAGCAGTGGTTGCAGTATCTAATACTCAACCATCCCATAAAAATCTCTCTTTGGGAAAAGGCCTTTGTGAGTGGATCCGCCGTGTTGTCCTCTGAGTCTACTCTCCTAACCTCGATCATCCTGGAGATCAACTATCTCCATGATCAGGTGATGCTGCCTCAGAATATGTCTGGGTCATTGATGGGACCAGGGTTCCCGGGCCAAAACCACACTTCCATTGTCACACAATGGTAGGAACCTAGTTCATCTCATGAACCAATATACATCTAAACTGCCTCTTTGGTAGTATCTTTAATAGCGATGTTACCAGCCTTTATCGTCTAGTTTGCCACGGTATCTAGCTTGGAACTCTTCCAACATACCGTCCCTTTACTGAGGGTAAAGACAATGCCTGCGACTGACATTCAGTCGTCCTTATCACCCTGGAACTTTTCTAGTGATTCTCCCCAGGATCGATTGATACCAACTCACTAAACCTAGTGAGAACCCTAACATCCTTATAGATCCAAATCCTAGGATTTAAGAGGTATCACCTTTATCCTATTTGGAGAATCCTTATGATAAGAGGAGATTGACCGAGCATAGTATAGGAAACTCTTTTCCTATCAAGAGTATGTTGTCCACGTACAATACGAGGATAACCACCTTACTTTCTACTACCTTTTTGTATATACAAGGTTCATCTACCATTTTGATGAAGTCAAACACTTTGACTACTACATCAAAACAAACGTTCCAACTCCGCGATGCCTGCTTTATCCTATAAAGCAACTTGCACATGTTTCCGCTGCTCCCACTGTTTACGAAGCCCTCTGGCTGTGTTCTTATAGACGTTCTCTTCTAAATCAGTATTTAGAAAAGCAGTCATGACACCCAACCACCAGATATCGTAGTCATGGTATGTAGCAATGGCAAGTAGGATCCGGATGGACTTAAGCATAGCCACTGGAAAAGGTTTCATCATTATCCACGCCTGGTCGATGACAAAAACCTTTAACAAGTCTAGTTTTGAAAGTCTCAACTTTTCCATCTACACCAAGTAATCTTCTCAAGATATACTTGCTCCTGATGGGGATTTAACCCTTCAGATATAGCAACCAAAGTCCATACTTTGTTGGTGTACATGGATTCCATCTCAGATCGCTAAGCATCCAGCCATTCTTACAGAGTCCCTACTTTCGATGGCCTGCTCGAAACTAGTTGGGTCATCATCTCATGATGCATTCCTCGCTCCCACTGTCATCGAGAAACTGAAGTATCTCTCAGGCGGATGAGGAACCCTACCAGATTGGCGGAGAGGCTGAGGTTCGTCGGGGACTATTGAATCCTTTGGTTCTATCAAATCATCTATTGCAGTTTGTATAGCTAAAACCTTTCCAGTTCTACAGAACTGACTTTGCCTCGATCTTGTTCGGATTTTGCTTTTGACACAGGCCGGACAATCCTAAATCTTAACTTACTTAAGAGATAGGCTCTTCCCATACCATATCTCATATGGAGTGGTAGGCACTGATTTGATTCGAATCTAATTCAATAGGTATGCAACTTCTCAAGTGCACAACCCCTAAAAGGAACAGGTAACTCAGTAATACTCATCATAGAGCACACCATATCTCATCGGGTGCAATTGCTCTGCCCCGATACACCGTTGTGCTGTGGTGTATACGGAGGAGTAATGCTGAGAGAGAATCTTATTCTCCTTTTAGAATAGTCCAGGAATTCTATGCACACGTATTCTCCTCCCTGATCTTATCATAGGACATAATACTTATACCCGGTTTTTGTTCTCTACTTTTAACTTATATTCTGTGAATATCTCAAAAGCTTCGGATTTATGTTTCAACAGGAACATATGTCTGAATCTTGAGAGATCATCAGAGAATGTAATGAAGTACAAAGAACCGGTCCTGGCATGTGTAGACAGGGGACCTTACATACATCATCATGTATCAGTCCCAAAAGTTCATTAACTCATTCTCTGTTTCCAGTAAACGGAGCTATGGTCATCTTATCTTTGTGACATGACTAGCAAGTTTCACAAGATGTAAATTCAAACTGATTTAAATATGCATCTAAATGTAACTTCAGCCAGTCGGGTCGCATTGATATGACCTAGTCTACAATGTCTCAAGAAGGATCCGTTCATTTCTGAACTCTTCCTCTTGTGTGTGTTTTGTATACTAGGAACTTTAGTTTGATTTAGAACGTCAATGCTTTTAGATAACGTGCCTGAACCGATCAACTTTTGATATAGGAAAGGTTCAAAACAATATTCAACAATACAAAATTATATCCTTCTTTAATAAATAAAGAGACTGATATGATTTTGTATATCAGGTTCGGTATCTAATAGCATTTGTTCAGAATCAATGTATTGCTAATACGGGGTGATAGTGACCAACAGACTTGGCTGCAACACTTGCACCGTTTTCTGTCTCATGAAACTTATCACCTGTTCTCAGTTCTCTACCTGTCTGTAGCCCTATGTAACAGATTACATATCTGGGATCCTGATCCGGTATCAGATACCCAGAACGCAGAGGATACTGAGAAACAGTTCTGTGTAACGAACATACCCTAAGAAGATGCATCATATGCACTTTCTTCGTTTGGACGGTAGGGGAATCTTGGTATTCCCCTATTTCCTGCTCGGTCTTATAACAATTATAAGTTGGAGCGGGACCAACGTTCCCCAGCTCAGTAAATCAAGCGGGTTCGGTCAATACATCCATATTATTATCTTGATTAAGGCGTGATATGGTCGCTACCTGGAGAGAGAGAGAAGAAAACACTCTGCGTGCGCTCTTGCAAGATTAGATTGGTTATTTATTTTATCTAATCAGGATGGCTCCCACTGTTTTTATCAAATCTTCCTTCAAACCTTAAAAGGAAAGACTAGCCGGGATTAATTACACTCTACAAGTTCGCCAATCTTTCAGCCAGGCCAGTGTCGGTACTTTGAGGGAGGTTCCCCGTGCTTTCGCACGGACCTAATTACAATAAACCTCGTTTTCTCAGGGGCGTAACCCCGTTAACACCTTTCTAGACACCTACTTGATCGGCTAATTGTAAAGTGCAAAACTCTCCCAGGAGTAACAATTACTCGCAGTGGGTATCGGGATCCAACTATCATATAGAAGGTATGCAATCTCATTGCAAATTTCAACACTTGAAACTCCCGATAATGGTTTTTACCCTTAGCACCTATGACCTTAACTATGGTCAACAAATCACAAGTACTAGTCAAGTTCTACTCGTCATTTCGTGATTAATTAGACCCACCCACATGACCCTTAACTAAGGTCAACAAAGTCACATGACTGTCCTAACTAATCGCATCATATGCGGTGTAGGAAGACATCACTTAGCTACCGTACACTGTGCCTTGACTATGGTCAACAAACACAGCACGAATACTAAGTACTCTACTTCCTAAAATGACGGAGGATTGCGGATAGTTTTTTTTAAGAAAACCTTTAATGCTTTGAACTTGATCTCGTTGCGGAATCAAATGGTTTTAAATGGAGTATTTTTGAGGCTTTTCCAGTTTTTCTAAAGGGGTCACTCCCGGTGAAGGGATCGTCGGCCCTTTCCCCATCGAATAAGGTGCAGGATATATCATATATACCGCTGTGCAAAGCAAAAACTATAGAAGAAATCAAAAGACAAACCGAGGGTTGTAGCATCTGCCAGTTATTGCTAAAGGGGTCACTCCCGGTGAAGGGATCGTCGGCCCTTTCCTCATCGAATAAGGTGCAGGATGTTCTACAAGGAACACCGCGATGCAAAACAAGAACTGTAGCTACCTGTTTTTATTTTTGAAATTCGATTCCACAACATCTATTAGGTTTATTTTCTTTCATTAATCATATTAATGAATGTCCCATCATTTAAGTCCACCTAAACATCACAGATAAATATAACGTACGCTTATGCCATCCGCATTCGCCTCGATGTCCCGTCTGCACCGTTAGGTTAGGTAACTAACGCCAGAGCGAGGCAGGGCTAGCGCGGGTGTAAAACATAAGCAACGTCTATATAATATATCATATATACTATATATAATATCTATCTGAACATATCACATGATCACATCACAGATAATGCAGCAGAAAATATCATATGAAATATTGGATATACTAGGACGTCCGTGTTTTATTTTGACCCTGAATAAAACACGGATTCCACGGTCGTGATGAATAGCTAATCCCACACCCCTAGACCTCTATGAGAGCGGCAAGCAACCCTACCAATTCTAAGGTTAGGAGACCCGGACTCGACTCCTCGAGATGGTCTCCCACTGGACCCTAGAACCCGGTTACTTGTGCTCCCCTCCTTGAGTCTATCCTAATGCGGAAAAGTAAATAATATACATCAACGGTGACATCTTCCGCAACTTGGAAGTGCCCCAATAAAAGAGTATTACATACAAGTTTTTGCATGAATGAAAATGAAAAACACTCATCTCACATAAAAAAAAACCGGCTATTCAAACACGACGATCCAATATAACATATCCAGCAACACGTAACATCACATGTCATCAACGTAAGTAAGTATGCATACACCGATTGTCGTCGACGTATAGCAACGAAAACCGGTGACACAACTACATACTACACTTACGGTCACAGAAAAGAAAGTGTAAAACTACAACAGTTGGAATCCGCAACCTCTTTAGACATCGCATGCCTAATCAAATGAATTCCTTAGATATCGCATGCCTAACAACTATAAACCCCGCATTTTAGTCTCATTATCGAAAACTCTTTTCAATATCAAGTCGGGCAATTCAGCAAGATTCCCGACATCCTGATCGAATGCTCGTCGCAAACTTCAGTAGACGGCCGCACCCCCGACGCCGTCGACGAAGTGCACTAAGGCGGAACACCGCTGCCGCGAGCACCCGAACGGATGCTTTCGGTGACGAGGTTCTCCTACAGTCACTTGGTCGGGGCTTTGGGGCGTGGCTATCTATTAAGTTTACCCGGCGAGTATCCGCGTACGCTACGTGATTGCGACGGACTTTTGATCGCATCAAAATTCCGTAGCAACCGATCAAGTGAGACTAAACTGCTATATTTATAACATTCATTCAGTTATCTCATAACTACTTGTGGATTCCAAATATTGTATCACATTCCAGATAAATAGAAAATGTTACACTTTCCGATCGAACATTCAAACACCCAAGTTTTCCCGAAATAGCTCAACACATGAAATAAGTTTAAAAACATTCACTTCATGCCACAGTACCAACGGTCCAGCCGTAGAAGGGTCAAGCCAACGCCTCACATGTGGCACGCCGTACTGCCCCAAACCCTAAAGTTCAAAAGGCAGTTCAAGACGGTCACATAATCAAGTTAAGGTTTGTTGTCTTCTAGAGGGACCATCGCGTTACTTGCACTACTTAGAACGACATTAAACTACGGAAAAATCCAACAATTGGAAATTTCCCGGCAGGGGGAAAAAGTGGGTATTTATATCCGGTCGAACTTTTTAACATATTCTAAAATTACCCGGAAAAACACATAGACAAAGTTTGACAATCCGATCGAATCTACGAACTCCCAATACAACCCAGAATACTCAACTCTTGAGTGCATATTAAAAATTTCCAGAAAACACAGAAATAAAAGAAAGAAATTACTGTGCAAAATTCAAAGAATATTGTGACTGTACGGCCGCGGAAGCGCCGCATGTGCCATGCTCATGCCGCGGTTCCGCGACCACTTGGTTGAGTCATGCGCACGTGCTGCACAGTAATCCCTATAAAACCCTGCTTAATTTTCTGGATATTTTTAATTCACAAAAATCACAGTTTTGAAAAAAAGTACAGGGAAGGGTTTTCAATTAGGGTTTCGGGTTCGATCGGACTTCTAGCATCGTCTACACATCGCCTAAGGCTCTAGCTAGGCTTTGATACCACTGTAGGGTTCCTAGGCACACTCATGAGGTTCTACAACTGATCAAACATGTCCAATTCAAAATTTTCTATGTGCCAAAGAACCCTAAACTAGATCGTTACTAGAGGTAAGGCGAAAGAACATGCAAGTTAACAACTTAACTACAAGTGAAAGGAAATACAACCTTTGTAGATCCGGTCCTCCACTTCTTTAGCTCCGTGTTGACGTCCCTCCACTGCGATCATCGGGATCCCGGACTCTAGCGATGGTTTCGTCGGAGAAATTATCGGGCTAGGTCGTTGACTTCGATGCCGAAGATGATCTACGTCGAGGCGACTCAAACCCAAGCTCCATCTTCATTAGGTCATGAAACTTGTGAAGATAACACACTCTACTACATGGCAAGTGGTAGAGGATGAAGAAATAGGAAGTGGGTTCATTTTGGAATTGGATTTCTCACTTGGATTCATCACTTGGAATTTTCTAGCAATGGTTTTCTTCTTCATGAAGAAGAAGAAGAAGAAAGAAAAGAATTAATGAATATTATCAAAAATAGAAAATCAAGTGATGCTCATCATTTAGCAACCATGGGTGAGTGTAACTAATGTAGAGAATAAACTAGGGTTTAGGTAAATGGTTAGGTTAAGGATAAAACAAAATGGTTGACTTTTTCAAAGATGCATGAAGCATCATGAAGCTTCTTGCATAAAAACAAAGAAAGCAACCATTCTATTTTACCAAAATAAATAAATAAATAAATAAATACAACCCTAACCATTAACCTAAACTTGGTGTAAGTCATACACACACCCAAATTTGCATGTATGATCAAACATGATACAAACTAGTGCACAAAAATATATCACATATACAACTTGTGCAAATCAAGTGAGAAAATCTATCTTAAGTGAACAATACTAGTCAATGTAAAGTAATATATCAAATATATAATTATACATTAAATCATTAAATCAACACTTGATTTAATGATCCGGTCATACTGCATATAACCGACTAATATCAAGTGTATCAATATATCGAATCAACATTTGATTCGGTAACCCGGCTATATCTTATATAACCGTCCGATGATACAAATTGCGAGAATAGAATCCAGTATCACATACTGGTATTATTCTCGGTCCCGCACATATCTCATATGCACTCCTATTTCGTTTCGCTTGAGCCAGGAAACCTCTGTGTAGGACTCTAAAGACTCGTCAATACGCCGGCAGTAGGTGATGATCATATCAAACACCCACAAGCCGCAAGCGGTCTGCTAAACGTAACGGCCACACGGGTATTGAGCGATCAGAAGATCAACGAGCAAGCCCGCTCACACACCTGTGAATCCAACCAGCAACACTTACCGTACAGTCCGGTCTGTTCGTCTGATATGTCGCATATCTCGCCTAGGGGTGGTAAACGTCAGACCCCAGTAGCTTGATAAGTCATGCGGATGTAAGGTCCATAACAAGCGTGAAACTACTGATAACTCTTACCAGTATATCACTGCAATCCTGGCCAGGGATTTCCAGTTATGGCTAGTCGAGCATAGCGCAACATAAACCCCCAATACCGGGAGAGACGAATCCCCTCCTATCGCTCATTGCCTCCATGTGAATCGGGACTGTATCCAAAAACCACCTGTTTGCACGACTCAGTAGAGCCGTGGTAGGGTGGAAATCAAAGGACAGTGGGAGACACACAAGACTCTATGACGATCTCGGGTCAACAGACTAAGCTGTACCAGTGTCACCAGAGAACTGCCATCTGACGTGAGGTATAATACCATCTGGGAGTTCTCGGCGAGTCCGTTCAGTGTACCCAGTCTCTACTGAGCACCCGCATACCATCTCTGATGTCAAACACCAATGGATATGGGATCATCCATCGCCCATCACATGGGTCGAGAAGATATACGCTAGTCTACTCTGGAATATCGATGCCCCGTCTCGATATTTCCACGACTAGGAACATTGAAGGATGTACTCATGGACTACCCAGGCCCTACTAGTATGATCTGCATCATAGTCCTGGAAGTCGAGTACACATCCTAAAGGCTTTATCAACATGTAATAGAGAGACAGAAAATATACATGTTAAGATAAAGAGCAACCAGATAGCGTACTATCATGTCGAGCAAGAAAGTCCTACCTATATATGTCCCAGCATCCACTACAATATACATCCAATGTACAGTAATGGCCTCTAGGGCATACATATAACTAACATTGACGCCAAGACCTACTACAACAGCTTACTCGGTCGTCCTTGGTTACACGAGTACAACATCATCCCTTCTACACAGCATCAGTGTATGAAGTACTTTAAGGATGGTCTTTAGTATACCGTAACAGGTGAGCTGAACCCATTCTCCGTGAATGAAGTCCGTAAGTACGAAGATGCAAAGTACTTTTTGCCAGATTTCGATGATACAGAAAGGTGCCGCAAGTCGGAGAACAAGGCCGCTGCCACCATCCCTGTTTTCGGGAGCGATACCGAAGAAGAAGAAGAGATAGTTTACGCTGGGCCGTTTCGACACAACAACCCGGGACCGTCCTCCACCATATTGATCTTCGGAAGTGACTCGGAAGATGAGGTTAATGCCGTGTTCTCCAGTCGGCCGTCAATACAAGCATCCCGTGGCGATGATCAGAGTTTGCAGATCACCATTGTGCCGCTGGAACACTATAAAGACCTTGACACACTTGAAGCTCACAACGTGCAAGAGCTGCAGACATTTTACATCCCTCCTAGGCAGAAACGCGAAAAGGTAATCCTATTCTATCGATCCTTGGAAACAAGGGTGGAGAAAGAGATCTGGTATGGCGCGGATACTACACTTGACAGGCTCCAACCCATCCGTTTGCCCAGATATTACACGAACGGACTAAAAAGGCTATTGAAGCGCCAAGGGGTACCCTTAAAACAGACTGTTCGACAAGCTCGGTTCTACAACAGGATTTGGGATGTACCTGGAACTCAGCGCAAATTGCCCAACGGGAGAATGGAAACACTCGGGCTTGGATACGTGAGATCCGGGAAATGGGAACGAGTCCACGGTAGCTACGCCATATATAACTTCGATGAGGAAGAGGATGCCCTGTCAGGAGATGCTAACCCCTTGTCAAAACTGGATCCCGCGAGCGAAATGCCGAGTCTGTCGTTTGAAGAACGAATGGACAAGCTTATCGGGAAAGCGGGTCAAAAAGCTCGAGAAGACCATAATCGTGAAATGGCCATCTACAAAAAGGCCAGGACGCAACGTCTTTTTCAACAGGCTGCAAAAGACGAAGATGCTCCTCCCTGCCAACCTGTTGCGCAAAAGGCTCGACGTAGAGGCAGAAGTAAGTCAAAAAGCAGAAAAGGAAGCCGACAACGACAACGCAGGATTAAAGAGTCATGTGATCGGGTATTGCGCGGTCCGGATTCGTCCCTCATGAAGAAGATGAGTCGAGCGTATTCCTTCCCTCGAGACAAGACGAAGAAGATACTCGAACTCGCTATAAAACATCAAATGATCACATTTCCGGAGTCCAAGCACCCTGAGCAGGCTAACGAGGTCTCTCATCCGGGCTATTGCTCTTATCACCGAGCCATTGGACACCATATCGAAGATTGCTTCACATTTAAAAACTGGGTCGAAGAGCAGTACCAGCAAGGCATGTTTGCTTTATCCAGCAACTGGAGGGTAACGCCGCCACGAAAGCACGAACCCAAAGCCACAAGAGCAGAACCAGATCCACATCGGTCTTGGAAGCGAGCTCATCCTTGTCATATGATAACAATATCAAAAGAAAATCCCGAGAACATGGATGACATTCCCTGGTGCTTCGAAAACAGCAACGACGAGGTGATCTCAGAATTTCCACCAGCGCCGAAGGAACTGGAGGATGGCATACATACCACTGCAGATAACCTCAAGAAGATTGAGTTGGGGTCGGCAGACGATCCGCGACCGACATTCGTTAGCGAGCTGCTATCTGAAGAAAGGATGGCTGCGTTAAAGAGCGTGCTTCTACAGCATAAAGATTGCTTCGTGTGGAACTATTCCGAGATGCCAGGATTAGATCCAGAGATTGCTGTGCATAAATTAGCAATATCCCCGGATATCAAGCCAGTCAAGCAGGCGCCGAGAAGGATGCGGCTCGAGCTTGAGATAAGCATTAACGCCGAAGTCAAGAAGCTGATCGATTCTAGGTTTATCCAGGAGGTACAGTATCCTGACTGGGTCGCCAACATCGTCCCGGTGATGAAGAAAAATGGGACAGTACGCATATGTGTGGACTTTCGAGATCTCAATAAATCCTGCCCGAAGGACGATTTAACAGTGTCGGTCACCGAACTGATGATAGACAATACGTCCACTCATGAGGTTTTCTTCTTTATGGACGGCTCATCAGGGTACAATCAGATAAAGATGCATCCCGAAGACCAGAAGCACACCGCTTTCCGGACTCCTTTGGGTATATTCTGCTATAAAGTTATGCCTTTCGGTTTGAAGAATGCCGGCACCACCTATCAGAGGGCCATGACAAAGATCTTCGATGATCTCATACATGAAATCGTCAAGTGCTATATCGACGACCTCGTAGTGAAGAGCATGTCATATGAAGAGCATTTAGAGCATCTGAAGACCGTATTTCAACGCCTTCGGTAATATAATTTGAAGATGAATCCCCTCAAATGCGCGTTCGGAGTCTCCTCGGGTAAATTCCTGGGATTCATCATCCGACACCGAGGTATCGAAATAGATCCATCTAAGATCAAGGCGATCATGGAAATGCCACCGCCAAGGACTCTCAAACAATTGCGGTCTCTCCAAGGGAAGCTCGCGTACATCCGGCGGTTCATCGCCAACCTGTCAGGCAAGTGCCGTCCTTACAGCCACCTGATGAAGAAGGGAACCCCGTTCGTCTGGGACCAAAAATGCCAGAGCGCGCTAGATGAGATCAAGCAGTACCTGCAGAACCTGCCGGTGTTAGCTGCTCCAGTCAAGGGAAAGCCCCTTATTCTTTATACAACAGCCCTTGAGGGTTCTTTAGGCGCATTATGGGCGCAAGAAAACGACCAAGGGATGGAGAGAGTGCTCTACTATTTAAGCCGAGTTCTTCTGGGGGCAGAAGGCAATTACTCCCCTATCGAAAAACATTGCCTGGAATTAATCTTTGCGATAACAAAACTCCGGCACTATGCATTGGCACATGAAGTCCGTCTTATATCAAAGGTGGACCCTCTCAAATATCTAATGTCAAAGGCCATATTGACAGGAAGACTCGCTAAATGGGCCCTGCTCTTGATGGAGTTTTCAATAACCGATCAGCCTCTTAAGGCAGTGAAAGGCCAAGCCATCGCCGACTTCCTTGCTGAGCATCCAGTACCTGCCAGTTCTCCTCTGAATTGCGATTTTCCAGACGAACATGCGTTTGACGCGATCGACGGTGGTGATACCCGATAGGAGCTTTATTTCGATGGAGCGTCCTCCATAAAGAAGCGCAAACAAAGTACTCCTGTAATCAAGTCGGGGGTAGGCCTTATCTTCATGACTCCACAAGGAGGGATAATGCGCTTTGCTTTCTCCTTAACGGAAACGAGGACGAATAACGAAGCTGAATATGAAGCCTTGATAGCAGGTCTCGAGGTCGCCATCGACATGGGAATTGAAAACCTCCTCATATACGGGGACTCTCAGCTGGTCGTCAGTCAAGTAAACGGCGACTACCAAACGTGCAAACCGGAGTTGGTGAAGTATGGGGAAAAGGTGCAACAACTGTTGACCCAGATTCCTTCCTATACTTTGGAAAGCATACCGCGCGAGGAAAACAGCAAAGCAGACGCGTTGGCCAAGCTTGCTAAAGAATTGGTTGACGAAAACCTCGATGACGTCAAGATCATGGTGCAAAGCCGTCGAGTACTTGCTCCTGCAGAAATATCTCCGGAATCATCCGAAAAAAGGGGAGCAACTGAGCAAACGGCCCTACAAGTAAGAGACCAAGAAATGGTTGAGGATTGGAGAGAAGTCTTCATAGACTACTTCAAGTCCCGTCGAACGCCTGAAGATGCGTCCTCGAGACATTAGCTTGTGAAACGAGCTCTGTCCTTCGCCTTCGTCAATAATACTCTGTACAAGAGGTCATTTGACTCTCTATGGTTGGGATGCCTGGGACTTGACGAAGCGAAGAGAGTCGTTCAGGAAATTCACGACGGACTCTGCGGTTCTCACCAAGCAGGCCCAAAGATGAAGCTGAAGATCAAACGAATGGGTTATTATTGGCCCACAATGATCCAGGACTGCCTCGAGTACGCGAAGCAATGCCACTCGTGCCAGATCCATGGGGACTTTATCCATCAGCATCCAAATCCACTCCATCCAACGGTGGCTAGCTGGTCATTCGAAATGTGGGGGACTAACATAGTCGGCCCCATCGAACCAGCATCGTCCCGAGGACATCGTTTCATCCTGGCGACGACTGATTACTTCTCCAAATGGGCAGAAGCAGTACCGTTAAGAGAAGTGAAGACGGAAAATATCCTCCACTTTTTCAAGACGCACGTCATTTATCGGTTTGGAACTCCGCGACGGATCATTTCCGATAACGGGCTAGCTTACAGAAGCCACAAGGTCAGTCGCTTCGCGCAACAACACAATATAGACTGGAGGTATTCTTCAGTTTATAATCCACGAACTAACGGTCTAGCTGAGGCCTTCAACACGACCTTGACAAAAATCATAAAAAAGACGATGTCCCGAAACAAGAAGGACTGGCATGAGAGACTGCAATAAGCTCTTTGGGCGTATCGAACTACGTTCAAGACGGCTATGAGCACGACGCCATACGCATTGGTATTCGGTATGGAAGCAGTACTCCCCCTCGAGATAGAGCTACCTTCTCTACGAGTGGCGGTCCACCACGAGTTGACAAACGAAGAAAATGCTCACCTTCGGCTAAAAGAGCTTGATGCCTTTGATGAAACACGGCTCATAGCACAACAAAATCTGGAGGCTTACAAAGCGAAAATAACGCGCTCGTATGAAAGATTGACCAGGCCGAGGGCATTTCACTAAGGCGAACTCGTGCTAGTGGTCAAAAGGCCTATGATCCCTAATCGCGCCAAGCGGGGAAAATTCGAGCCAAACTATGAAGGCCCGTACATCAGAGACAAGGTCTACCAGGGTGGAGCATATCTACTCATGGACATGCACGGTGAAAGGCTTTTCAGGCCAATAAACGGTCGCTTCCTAAAGAAATACTACGCTTAATGAGCCACAGCCTAGGTTAATGATAGATGACGACGACTATGTCCGCTCGCTATCTTCCTAAACTCAAGCTGTACAAGTAGTAGCCGGCCCTCTCCACAACGGACCGAAACGTTCTTAAACTAACGACGGACCGAAACGTCCTTAAACTAACAATGGACCGAAACGTCCTTAAACTAACGACGGACCGAAATGTGCTTAAACTAACGACGGACCGAAACATCCTTAAACTAATAACGGACCGAAACGTCCTTAAAACTACTACCGCAGCATCCTTAGACTGACGAGATAAAAAAACAACAATAAAAAAATTAAAAAAATATATAATAAAAAAAATAATAAAAACGGTATGTCCATAAGCAAAAAGGGCACGGATGAAAACCCGAAAGGGCCCGTGAGTAAAAACAGCAGGACTACCGGCGAGTGTTCGTGAAAACCCGAAAGGGCGCGACCTTGTAAAAAGAAAAAGAAGAAAAAATATATAATAATAACGGTATGTCCATAAGCAAAATGGGCATGGATGAAAACCCGAAAGGGCCCCATGAGTAAAAACAGCAGGACTACCAGCGAGTGTTTGTGAAAACCCGAAAGGGCGCAACCTCGTTAAAGGACACTTGCAGGGTCCTCACGACCTTGTAAGGAGAAACCACCCGCGTGAGATCCTTACGACTCACAAGGGAGCAACACACTTAGGGATCCCCACGATTCCTAAGGAGAAAATACACTTGCGAGATCCTCACGACTCGCAAGGAGAACTCTCTTATGGGACCCTCACGGCTCATAAGACTTGAAAGTCTTAAGTTACAGAGACCTAAACCTGTGCCTAAGCAAAATCCCCCATAACCTTCGACAATGCCCTACAAGTGGCTCAATACCGACCCTTGTATACTGTTTAGTTGATAAAACTGCACATTTGTATTACATTTGTCCTACCATTTTCATATTAAAAAAGGACTTTATTATGATATATTATACATATGAGGGTTTCTGTGTAAAAACATTATTTTCCATGTGTTAATATATTTTAATTAGTATTTGGTAGAAAAATTTATGCAAATAAATCTATTGACCTAATCCTAGTAGAACTAAGTCTACTAAATATTATTTGAGATTATTGTGCAGAATTTTCCAAGTTGTTATGCAGAATTTATCAAACAAATCAAGTTGTTGAAGAAAACTTGCCAAATTAAGAAGCAAAACTTGGAGACCAAGTCTGAAAGCAACCGAGAAAAGATTTCCAAATTCTAAAGGTGCCAAGGATCGCCAAATGTCACATAGAGCCAGCCCCAGAAAAATTATCAACGGTGGAGATTAACAGGCCGCGGATCCGCGGCCCTAGCCCCCATTTGCTGCGGATCCGCCGCAATTCTAAGGAATTGGGAGGCAAGATTTTTTGGCATAAATCTATGATGAATTTTACCAAGTTTTCAACAATAAGATTCTGGCTTTGCACTATAAAAGGGCACCGAGAGCCTCTTGGAAAAGTTATCAAGCCGAAGAGATCACGAAGCCCCAGACGCTCACGCATCCAGGCTGATCATCAACGGTTCATCTACCTCCTTAGAAGAGATCGAGAAGCAAACTAGTATTTGTAATCATTTTCTAAGGGAACAAAGTGTAATTGATTCTGTTGATTAATAAAGGTAGCTCTTTTTCTTATTCTATTTCTTCGTAGTTTAATTATGCAATTTCTTTCCATCTCTTTTTCTCCCAATATGCGCGAGTAATTCTCCGCTTGTTAGGGTTCGTAGGATTAGGGTAGGCTAATGGATGATGAAAATCCCTAAACCCTTTTTAAGTCCTATAAAGTTTATGAACTTTATCAAAAGAATCATTAACATCATAATCGGGCGCGCTAACAATTCTTTGCTAGTTCCGACCGCGATTAGCGATTAGATTAATGATTGTTTTGGTAAAGGCTAGATATGAACGGAGTTCCGTGTCGAGATAAGGGTTAAGAGTGGAATTCCTTTTCCCTCCAGAAACCCTAATCTACACGCATCACCGTCGTTCTAGTTCTAAATCTATTAATGGATAAAAAGGGTAACTTTTAATTAATCGTCCATAACTACTAAATCCTAACGAGCCCTACAAGCCCTCTTATTATATTAATTACATCTTTAAAATAATCTAGATCTATATTTTACATTCTTGTTTAACGTAGATCTAGAAACCATTCTATAAAATTCTTTATCCCTCCTCTCTTTCTCAACACATCTAAAGTAAAAGTAAAAGGTTCCACGTTTCCCAGAGGACGACCCGTACTCATCTCGGCCTAGCTACACGCGACACCATTATTGATTGCGGTTAAACTACAAAACACACTCTTTCGTACCAATCAAATGGCGCCGTTGCCGGGGATACGTGCGTAATTTTTTATTTTTACTATTTGTGTTGAATTCTTAGACGAGTCATATCATTATTAACACAAAACTGCAAATTGCATATTTAACGATTTGTGCGTGAATTTTTGCAAGGAGATCTGGAGACACAGAATTAAGGGGAACAGGGAACAGAGACATTTTTAGAGATCCAGAGGAGCACAGAAGGCTATACAAAAATTTTCATCAAGTGATCCCTCTGCCACGCGGTGGAACCGCGGCATAAAGGCACTTTGTGCGGCGGAATCGCGGCAGGATAGAAGAGTTAGGGCCACAGAATTCTCTGGTATCTTTCTTAACTCCTTCTCTCTCCCCTCAAATCCAATAAAATCTATTTTCTGCAGGATTCTTTGCAAAATTGCGCCGCTCAAAAATCTTTTTGCAAAAGTTTTATGATTGGTTTTGTTTTGCATATTTAATACGGACTTTAAGGGGCAAAGACCAAATCAAGATTAAGTGGGGATTTCATCACCCTTCCTAAGCCCCACAAATCACAAACCGAGCATATAGATCAGCCCTTCATTAATTTAAAAAAAATCTAGACCAGACTCTAAGGACTGTCGCGCTCAATAAGGACAGAGAAGGTCGTGGGTAATCTATCGTTTATCCGCATTACTTTTGTAGTGCCTAGGCAAGTGTGACAAAGGCTAGTGGTTTTTAATTAGGCCCACGACGTGGTTTGTCACGCCCCGCTTCCCAGAGTACGCAAGATTGGGCACGTGACATAGCCAACCATGCTACCTGTGGGTAGGAAATATCCATCCACAGTCACATTACGGTTGTAGAGATATCAAGAACAAGATAAATAAACTATCTAACACATGTCCAAATCCATAATGATAAGAGTCAATGAAAAATAAATGCGGAAGCAATGATCCAATACAATAATAGAAAGGTACGTCCCATAATGAGGGATCGAACCTGGAAATAAAATGCAATAAATGAACTAACCACTGCAGAACTCACAAATCAGCCTGCTGGCTGAAGTACTCCTGCTCGGTCAGCGACAGTGGTAAAGAATCTGGGCCATGCAAAACCCAGACGTCAGCGCGTCATGACATCAAGTATATATTATAAATATGGCAATAAGCAATGCAAATATGAACATGAATAAGCAGTACTAAGAAATAACAGAGCAGGGTAATGTGCAATGGTGACTGAACTGTCCTATCAGGTTTCTACTCTATAGTCTTTGAAATCAATTGATGAATCGTCGATGTAACTCAATAGTATCCCGTACATACCCGGGACCACGGCCACAATATTCTCGGCTGCAGCCGAGACATGCCGTTAGGCACAGAATAGGAATGTGTACACTCGGTATTACCCCGTACATACCCGGGATCACGGCCACAATATTCTCGGCCAAAACCGAGACATGCCGCTGGGCACAGAATAGGAATGTGTACACTCGGTATTACCCCGTACATACCCGGGATCACGGCCACAATATTCTCGGCCAAAACCGAGACATGCCGCTGGGCACAGAATAGGAATGTGTACACTCGAACGGTAGTGAACTGTCGAGTTACAAGTCAGGTTCATCTTTGATTTCCCCATACCCCCAAGTTATATATGTCAGGTCAGGTATTCAGTAGTCAAGGATCAATGCCAACACAAAATCAAGTAAAAGTAGGTCTGTCTGGATAGACAGCAGGAATGGTCAGGTTTGTCGGCATTAGGCATGAGATCATGAAACAAGTCATGTCATGGTACAACAGGATGAGTCGGTATGTATGTATATGTCATGTGTAGCAGGGTCAGGCCAATATGTAGTGCAATCGAGTATGTGCTCACAACAGGTATACAATCAAATAATGAACAGCAGCAGGAAACAGTAAATAACAATATTATTCCTTGTAAACACAGTGATGTTTTGTATTCTCTTATTAACAGGTTCAAGCACCTTTGGGGTGCAATAGCCACAAGGTGAAGCAATATCCAAAATCATAAAGTAATGAAACTACATGAATTTAAACTAAGTATAATAATTGTCTCGTGAATGATTTAACAATTAAAGCAGATATGATCCAATTGTTTTATTTAGTTGAAATATGGATTGATAGTGGGTTGATTAATTACGAGAAACTATTATAACGATTCCATGTTAAAGATAACTGCAACTGTCAATTCTAACTCATAATATAATATCAATTACCATCATTAAGTTGTTGTATTATATAGTATGATATTCAACTGCATAGCAAGACTAGATCTCGTATGCTAGCATGTTAAAGCAAGTATTCAGATACTTGCCTCGACGGTTTCGCAAACCGGAAAGCACGGATGCAAAGTCGGCAGAAAACACGAGACGGGTGCACGGGCCACGGATCGAGTCCCAACAGAGAACAACGGGATCACACGGACCAGGGTACTTCGCTGGAGCGTCGGGTTCCAAAGACGGTACGGTCGGATTCCGGCAAAAGTCATCGGCAACGAGTTAGCAACATGATATACGTAACAAAGGTCAGCGGGGGAAAACCTAGCACTAATGGAAAGTAAGGGATGCTTACAGGGAGACACCAGGGGCAACCACGACGGGCTCGACGGCGATGGGATGCCGGCGAGGCAGCTACGGCGAACAACGATGGCTGGAATTCCTGAGATCGCTGGAAAGAGGGTGCTGCAGTGAGTATAGGGGTGCTGGCCCGCTCTGGTGATCGAGAGGAGACGGAGGTGGCTCTGGTGACGACGGCGAGGATCGTCGGCACGCTCTCCGGCGACCCGGGGATTGGTGCAGGGTCGGCTCGGTCTGGTGGTGGTCCGGCGAGGGGAGGAGGGAAGCGACGACGAGGTCGGGATGAGGAGGAAGAGAGGGAGTCGTAGGCGTCGTCGGTGACTGGAGGCGGCGTCGACGGCGAGATCTGCGGCTGGGTGATGGCGTCGGGTTGGGTGCAGGCGCGGAAAGAGGCGGAGGAAGGAGGTAGGAAGGTGCGGCCTAGGCTGAGGAGGCGATGACGGCGACGGCGAGGTCGCGGGGAGGTCGGCGGTGAGGTCGCGGCGAAGCTAGGGTTAGGGTTTGGAGGGTTCTCGTGTTGCAGGGGTTTTTCGTGATGGAGGAGATGAACAGGAGGCGGCTGCGTGGTTTATAAATAGGAGGAGAGAGAAAGATTGATGAGGAGAGAGAGAGAGAGATAGAGAGATTGTAGAGAGAGACAGAGTGAGAGGGGGAGAGAGAAAGGGGGCCCACTAGGGAAAAAATATGGCTCGCGATTGGCTGATCACAATAACGGAAGGGATTGGAAGAGATTTCAGATTATTTGATTGGTTAAATTTTAACAGTTTAAAGTTTCGTATATATTTTATAGTTTGGTATATTTAATTAATTTGGGATTTTGGCGCTAAATGAAACATTTTCAAATCGCGCCCGGGTTGCGCCCAAATGCTCCAAATTCAAATTGTAGGATTTTAAGCGGGTTCCAAATTTTGAAAAGAGGTGTTTAAAGATTAAAATGCATGCCCCCAAGTCGTACACTTGTACGCGTGCGTAGTCGTCCAAACTTGCCCGTTTAGCCGAACGGGACGGAATCTCGACACGCGGACGCTACCACGCGACTAGTGGCGACGAGTAGGCCAACATGGATACTTTAAATTTCACTTTAGGAGTTAAAATTTGTTATGTGCCAAAATGACTTAACCGGTTAAAATTTTGCAAAAAGCACCAAACAATCAGGATAATTGGAATGAGCAAGATATAACCCACAACTAGTAATATAAATAGTATTATTGGGCTCGGGTGTTACATCATACCCAACTACAAAAGAATTTCGTCCTCGAAATTCCAAGAATACAAGATAGCTAACTACTGGAAAAGGTGAGGGAATTTCTGCCGAATCTCGTCTTCTCGCTCCCAAGTGGATTCTCCATGCGATCGATTACCCCAAGAAACTAGCACAAGAGGGATAACCTTGTTCTTAAGAACCTTTTCTCTTCGATCCTTGATTTCAACTGGTCGCTCCTCAAAGTCAGGTCCTCCCGTACGGTCAATTCCGAATGATCCAAGACATGAGTCTCATCACGAACATACCTCCGTAGTTGAGACACATGAAACACATCGTGAACTCCTTCTTATGACTGTGGTAACGCCAACCGGTACGCTACCTCTCCAACGCGCTCCAATATCTCGAAGGGTCCGACGAATCGGGGACTAAGCTTTCCCCGACTTCCAAAGCGAATCACCCCTCTAGTCGGTGATATCTTCAGGAATACCAAATCACCCACGGCGAACTCTAGAGGTCTTCTTGACGTGTCGGCCCAACTTTTCTGTCTGTCTTGAGCTGCCTTCATATACTTCCTGATTGCATTCACCTTCTCGACTGTCTGTATCACCAAATCTGGTCCTAGTAACCTTCGTTCACCAACATCATCCCAACAAACCGGCGAACGGCACTTACGACCATACAACGCTTCAAACGGAGCCATCTGAAAAGTCGCTTGGAAGCTATTGTTGTACGAAAACTCCACCAGGTGTAGATGATCCTCCCAAGAACCTTTGAAGTCCAACATGCAAGCTCTCAACATATCTTCAAGGGTCTGGATCGTTCTCTCCGATTGTCCATCAGTCTGAGGATGATAAGCTGTGCTAAACTTCAATCGAGTCCCCAAACTTTCTTGTAAACTCCTCCAGAAGTGCGACAAGAACCGAGTGTCCCGATCGGACACGATGCTTACCGGTACTCCACGCAATCTCACAATCTCCTGCATGTACCGCTCTGCCAAAGTCTCTGTCGATTGACCAACCCGAAAAGGAATAAGTGAGCTGCCTTGGTCAACCGATCGACAATCACCCATACTGCATTGTTGCCCTTTGAACTCCGCGGTAAAGCCGTCACGAAATCCATGGTTATATGTTCCCACTTCCACTGAGGAATCGGAAGTGGTTGCAACAAACCAGCAACCCTTTGGTGTTCGGCCTTGACTTGCTGACACACCAAGCACTTAGCCACGAAGCGAGCAATTTCCCGTTTCATACCTTCCCACCAGAAGTGCTGTCGAATATCTCGGTACATCTTTGTCCCTCCTGGATGTACAGAGTAAGCTGAACTGTGTGCCTCCTTCATAAGCTCTTCACGCACATCTCCCTTTGGCACACACACACGGCTACCATATCTCAACGAACCGTCTTCATGGATCAGTAAATCGGTTCGTAGTCCGGCTTCAACCTGCTCTCGAAACTTTTGTAGTCTAGGATCCTGCGATTGTGCCGTTTTAATCTTCTCAACTAAGGACGACTGTATTTGCAACTGCATCAACTGTCCTGTAGCATGTGGTAGCACAACCTCCAAGTCAAATCTCCGAAAATCCGCAATGATCTCTCTCTGTGCAGTCAATATCTGAATTGCTGGTAACCGACTCAGCGCATCCGGCACGACGTTGACTTTTCCCGGATGGTACTTAAGATCAAGGTCATAGTCGGCCATTAGCTCCAACCATCTGCGTTGCCTCATGTTCAACTCCTTCTGAGTGAACACATACTTTAAACTCTTGTGATCTGTAAAGACTTCGACTCTCTCGCCCAAAAGGTAGTGTCTCCAAGTCTTCAGGGCGAAGATCACGACTGCAAGCTCTAAGTCATGAGTCGGATAATTCTTCTCATGAGTCTTCAGTTGTCTCGATGCGTAAGCGACGACTTTCCCATTCTGCATCAAAACACATCCCAATCCTTTTCCAGATGCGTCGTTGTGAATCACCAGTCCTCCTGAATCATCCGGTACGGTTAGGATAGGGGCGGTTATCAACTTCTGCTTCAACGTCTCGAAGGCCAATGCACATCCATCCGTCCAAACAAACGGTACCTCCTTACGCGTAAGCTTGGTTAACGGCTCAGCTAAACGAGCGAAGTTCTCCACAAATCTTCTGTAGTAACCGGCGGGTCCAAGGAAACTTCTTATCTCCGCAACATTCTTTGGAATAGGCCAATCTCGAACTGCTGCAATCTTTTCGGGATCGACGGCGATTCCATCGCCCGACACGACATGCCCCAGAAACTTCACTTCTTCCAGCCAGAATTCACACTTACTCATCTTCGCAAATAACTTCTCTTGTCTCAGCGTCTGCAGTGCGATCCTTAAATGCTCAGCATGCTCCTCCGGACTCTTCGAGTACACCAGAATATCGTCAATAAATACCACAATAAACTGGTCCAAGAACGGTGAAAAGATCATGTTCATCAAATCCATGAATATTGCTGGCGCATTCGTCACTCCGAAGGGCATCACTAGATACTCGAAATGTCCATATCGAGTTCGAAACGCCGTCTTGCAAATGTCTTCTGCTTTTACTCGGACCTGATGATATCCTGATCGCAAATCCAATTTCGAGAATACCCTCGCGCCACTAAGCTGCTCAAAAAGTTCTCCAATGCGAGGGATCGGGTACTTGTTCTTAATAGTCACCCGGTTCAATTTTCGATAATCAATGCACATCCTTCTCGTGCCATCCTTCTTCTTTACTAAAAGAACTGGAGCTCCCCAAGGTGAGTTGCTGCTTCGAATCCATCCCTCCTCGAGTAATTCACCAACTTGTTTCTTAACTTCTTCTAATTCCACTGGTGCCATTGGTTAATAAGATTTGATACTGGCGCTGCACCAGGAATAAGGTCAATCGCAAACTCCTCATCTCGCTTCGGCGGTAAGCCTGATATATCTTCAAACACATCCATAAAGTCGCTAACAACTGCCGGCTCTTCATTACCGTCAACTCCCATTGCCGCAAGAACACTGTTTGTCGGCCTAGCCCTATACTCGACTGGCCCGACAGGACTGCTTCCTCAACACAACTGATGTCTACATCGTTGGCCGCGAAAGGTCCAGTGAGACTACTGAGTCTCCCCCATTCTGCTGCATGCACGTCCACGGTCGCTCCATTCTGCCTTAGTCCGATGAACTTCTCTTCCACTTCCTCCCGTGCAGTCCGCGGGAAGACTTTTCTCTAAGAAACTTTTTAGAAAAATCCGCCCATCAGATTGGCTTGGGCAAGCGGGTCTCCTCCACAAGCCACCCCTCTCGCAAGTAATCCACTAGTTGAATCAACTCCTTTGTCCTCTGGAATCTGTGTCGCCATCAGCAAATTCTCCGTGTCACTAGCCACTGCTCGGCTGGTAACGGCTCCTCCAGACCAGTGAAAGTAGACGGACCCAAAAGTCTGAAATCTGCTACGGTCCCTACTCGTTCGACTGGTCTAGTTCCATCGTTGTTTACAGACTGCTGAACGATCTGCAAACCTTCCTGAAACGAATCTGCTATTGCTGGATCAGCTCAGTCTGTCTCTTTGATTTCCAGCATTCCTCTTACCACCCCAAGCATGGTGGCTTCGTTCACACGCCTCTGGTACGTCTTTAACTTCTTACCTGTCATAATCCTGAACTCAAAACACCCCATATTAGCATGATGATAGATTCTGAATATGGATCAAGGCTAGAACTCCAAGATACTTAAATAGAGTACAGCATTGTAGCTATGCCGCGGTATCATAGCCGCAATCACTTAACTCCACCCAAGTCGCCCAAGTCCTAGGGATAACAAGAAATCAGGTTTTCGAGTTGACAATGCAAAGTAAGTTTGCACGTCGTAAAAGATATAATCCGGAAGAATGTGATTCAAGAATGGTAAAACGGTCAAGGTGGCAGGACATGTTTCCTAATCACGGGTATTATGATTCGTGTATCGGGTGCAATACCCAACTACAAGAATCAACCCAATTAACCTATGGCTCTGATACCAAAAGAACCATGTCACGCCCCGCTTCCCAGAGTACGCAAGATTGGGCACGTGACATAGCCAACCATGCTACCTGTGGGTAGGAAATATCCATCCACAGTCACATTACGGTTGTAGAGATATCAAGAACAAGATAAATAAACTATCTAACACATGTCCAAATCCATAATGATAAGAGTCAATGAAAAATAAATGCGGAAGCAATGATCCAATACAATAATGGAAAGGTACGTCCCATAATGAGGGATCGAACCTGGAAATAAAATGCAATAAATGAACTAACCACTGCAGAACTCACAAATCAGCCTGCTGGCTGAAGTACTCCTGCTCGGTCAGCGACAGTGGTAAAGAATCTGGGCCATGCAAAACCCAGACGTCAGCGCGTCATGACATCAAGTATATATTATAAACATGGCAATAAGCAATGCAAATATGAACATGAATAAGCAGTACTAAGAAATAACAGAGCAGGGTAATGTGCAATGGTGACTGAACTGTCCTATCAGGTTTCTACTCTATAGTCTTTGAAATCAATTGATGAATCGTCGATGTAACTCAATAGTATCCCGTACATACCCGGGACCACGGCCACAATATTCTCGGCTGCAGCCGAGACATGCCGTTAGGCACAGAATAGGAATGTGTACACTCGGTATTACCCCGTACATACCCGGGATCACGGCCACAATATTCTCGGCCAAAACCGAGACATGCCGCTGGGCACAGAATAGGAATGTGTACACTCGGTATTACCCCGTACATACCCGGGATCACGGCCACAATATTCTCGGCCAAAACCGAGACATGCCGCTGGGCACAGAATAGGAATGTGTACACTCGAACGGTAGTGAACTGTCGAGTTACAAGTCAGGTTCATCTTTGATTTCCCCATACCCCCAAGTTATATATGTCAGGTCAGGTATTCAGTAGTCAAGGATCAATGCCAACACAAAATCAAGTAAAAGTAGGTCTGTCTGGATAGACAGCAGGAATGGTCAGGTTTGTCGGCATTAGGCATGAGATCATGAAACAAGTCATGTCATGGTACAACAGGATGAGTCGGTATGTATGTATATGTCATGTGTAGCAGGGTCAGGCCAATATGTAGTGCAATCGAGTATGTGCTCACAACAGGTATACAATCAAATAATGAACAGCAGCAGGAAACAGTAAATAACAATATTATTCCTTGTAAACACAGTGATGTTTTGTATTCTCTTATTAACAGGTTCAAGCACCTTTGGGGTGCAATAGCCACAAGGTGAAGCAATATCCAAAATCATAAAGTAATGAAGCTACATGAATTTAAACTAAGTATAATAATTGTCTCGTGAATGATTTAACAATTAAAGCAGATATGATCCAATTGTTTTATTTAGTTGAAATATGGATTGATAGTGGGTTGATTAATTACGAGAAACTATTATAACGATTCCATGTTAAAGATAACTGCAACTGTCAATTCTAACTCATAATATAATATCAATTACCATCATTAAGTTGTTGTATTATATAGTATGATATTCAACTGCATAGCAAGACTAGATCTCGTATGCTAGCATGTTAAAGCAAGTATTCAGATACTTGCCTCGACGGTTTCGCAAACCGGAAAGCACGGATGCAAAGTCGGCAGAAAACACGAGACGGGTGCACGGGCCACGGATCGAGTCCCAACAGAGAACAACGGGATCACACGGACCAGGGTACTTCGCTGGAGCGTCGGGTTCCAAAGACGGTACGGTCGGATTCCGGCAAAAGTCATCGGCAACGAGTTAGCAACATGATATACGTAACAAAGGTCAGCGGGGGAAAACCTAGCACTAATGGAAAGTAAGGGATGCTTACAGGGAGACACCAGGGGCAACCACGACGGGCTCGACGGCGATGGGATGCCGGCGAGGCAGCGACGGCGAACAACGATGGCTGGAATTCCTGAGATCGCTGGAAAGAGGGTGCTGCAGTGAGTATAGGGGTGCTGGCCCGCTCTGGTGATCGAGAGGAGACGGAGGTGGCTCTGGTGACGACGGCGAGGATCGTCGGCACGCTCTCCGGCGACCCGGGGATTGGTGCAGGGTCGGCTCGGTCTGGTGGTGGTCCGGCGAGGGGAGGAGGGAAGCGACGACGAGGTCGGGACGAGGAGGAAGAGAGGGAGTCGTAGGCGTCGTCGGTGACTGGAGGCGGCGTCGACGGCGAGATCTGCGGCTGGGTGATGGCGTCGGGTTGGGTGCAGGCGCGGAAAGAGGCGGAGGAAGGAGGTAGGAAGGTGCGGCCTAGGCTGAGGAGGCGATGACGGCGACGGCGAGGTCGCGGGGAGGTCGGCGGTGAGGTCGCGGCGAAGCTAGGGTTAGGGTTTGGAGGGTTCTCGTGTTGCAGGGGTTTTTCGTGATGGAGGAGATGAACAGGAGGCGGCTGCGTGGTTTATAAATAGGAGGAGAGAGAGAGATTGATGAGGAGAGAGAGAGAGAGAGATAGAGAGATTGTAGAGAGAGACAGAGTGAGAGGGGGAGAGAGAAAGGGGGCCCACTAGGGAAAAAATATGGCTCGCGATTGGCTGATCACAATAATGGAAGGGATTGGAAGAGATTTCAGAATATTTGATTGGTTAAATTTTAACAGTTTAAAGTTTCGTATATATTTTATAGTTTGGTATATTTAATTAATTTGGGATTTTGGCGCTAAATGAAACATTTTCAAATCGCGCCCGGGTTGCGTCCAAATGCTCCAAATTCAAATTGTAGGATTTTAAGCGGGTTCCAAATTTTGAAAAGAGGTGTTTAAAGATTAAAATGCATGCCCCCAAGTCGTACACTTGTACGCGTGCGTAGTCGTCCAAACTTGGCCGTTTAGCCGAACGGGACGGAATCTCGACACGCGGACGCTACCACGCGACTAGTGGCGACGAGTAGGCCAACATGGATACTTTAAATTTCACTTTAGGAGTTAAAATTTGTTATGTGCCAAAATGACTTAACCGGTTAAAATTTTGCAAAAAGCACCAAACAATCAGGATAATTGGAATGAGCAAGATATAACCCTCAACTAGTAATATAAATAGTATTGTTGGGCTCGGGTGTTACATGGTTCCTTCCCACTTACCTGGCACTTACCTGGCTACAATGGTAGTATGGAGGCGGTAGAGGATTTATCCTGCGGCTTGTCCTTTGGAAGTCTAGGAGCGGTCTAGAGACTGGACCTAGATGACCTTAGTTCTAGGGTTGCTTGTGCATCTTAGGGTGATTTGTCTTGAGTCCCACATTTTTCAAAACAAGCCAATTTTAAAATCACACACACGCTGCCACTTGCACTAAACCTGCTTAGTGCATGCTCGGATGGACACGGGATCCTAGTGCCCGTCTTGTCCGCCTTCCTGCTATCGACGCCGAAGTCGGTATTTCTTCATCTTCTTTTCCCCCACCACACACCACATCGACCGTGATGGACGGCACTCCATCTAATTATAACACCACGCTGCCACCGCCCGCAGGTGAGCAGAATCCACCGCGCATCTCTCTCCAAAAGAGATGCTATCCTATCCGTGGTCCCCTTCCTACTTGTCTATCTCTTCCAACACCTAACGGGGATAATTTTGAAATTAAACCCCACTACATCAACCTGCTGCCCAAATTTCACGGGCTTGAGTCGGAAGACGCGTACGTTTTCATCACCAAATTCGAAAACGTATGCGCAATGATGGGTACTTCACAATTGACTTTAGATGCTATGCGCTTACGTCTTCTCCCATTCACACTGTGCGACTTGGCAGAAAAATGGCTTTATAATACTGCCGCACACTCTATCACTAGTTGGGATGAATTCGTAATAGCATTTCTAAAGAAGTTTTACCTAAACCATAAGACTGCCCGTGTTAGGAGCGAGATCAACCAGTTCACCCAGCTTCCCAATGAACCATTTTGGAAGTGCTTTGAACGTTTCAAAGATCTGCTTGTCCAATGTCCTCATCATGGAATCAATAGATGGGATTTATGTCGGATTATATATGAGGGCATTAATCCAGCGACAAAGCAGATGCTTGAAACAATGTGTCAATGCAAGTTCATGTCTAAAGATGACGGTGAAGCTTGGAAATATCTGGAAGACCTTGCTGAACACACGTTGCAGTGGGAAAGCGTAAGACCACCTTCAACTAAGGGAGGCATTCACCAGCTCAACGTTTCTATCGCAGTAAAAGCCGAAATGGCAGCGATACAGAAGAAACTCGATTCTATTGAGAACAAACTTTCATCAGTCTTCCTAAATCAGGTCACGCTTTCCAAGAATGTCTGTGGTTGCTGTTCGGATCCTTCACACTTAACGGAAGAATGTCCTATGAATGCATCGTTTCAAGCTAATGCTACTTTTCAGCAGCGACCTAGAAACGACCTTTATTCTTCCACGTACAATCAAGGATGGAGGAATCATCCTAACTTTGCTTGGAATCAAAACCAACAAAGCAATTATCAAAGACCTCCTCCACAGCAACCACAACCACAGAATCAGCCCCCCTTTCAGTCACAGAATTTCCAAAATCCGGCCAACATTTCTACACCACAAGTGGCCGGTACTGACAACTCACTTGCACAAACTTTGGATATGTTCATGAAACAATCCATGCAAATTTCGGCTGAGATGAGGTCTTCTATTGATGCCCTAACGAAAAACTCATCCTCCCATGGTGAGAGTATTAAATCAATAGAAAACCAAATCGCACAGTTAAACGCCGCAATGAGTGCGAGAGAAAAAGGGAAACTCCCATCTCAACCCCTACCGAATCCTGGCCATTCACAAAGTTATAATGTGAGTGCTGTTACCACGTTGAGATCGAGAAAAGTGCTGAATAACCGAGTGGGTGAGCAGTGTGATGATAGTGACACCAATGAGACCCCGGCTTCTTCTTCTTCCATTAATTCGTCTAGTCTCCCACCTTCACCCGAGCCTATTCTCCGTTTTCCCCAAGGCTCGAACCCTTCGCCCATTTCGCCAGATCTATCTAAGTCGATTCCCACTCCAGTTTTGGGATCGAATCCGTCCCCACAATCTTCTCCAATGTTGGACCCAAAACTTATTGATAAAGCAACTTATCCAAACAGGTTAAGGGGCAACAGACCAAGTCCACAAATAGAGAAGATTGTGGAAATTTTTAAGCAAGTTAACATAAACATTCCTCTCCTAGATGCTATTCAATAAGTTCCGTCATATGCAAAAATCTTAAAGGACTTGTGCACTAGGAAGAGAAAAGTTCAAGTACCTAAAATTTTTTTCCTTGCGAGTAATGTGAGCACTGCTTTTACACAACAACTACCCAAGAAACGAAAGGACCCCGGAAGTCCTACAATTTCTATTTCTATTGGGGGTAAAAATATCAATCGTACTCTACTCGATTTAGGTGCTAGTGTTAACTTGCTTCCGTATTCTGTTTATGAGCAATTAGGGATCGGAGAGTTAAAACCCGCGCATTGCACTCTTCAGATGGCCGATCGATCTATCACCCAACCTAAGGGTGAGCTAGAGGATGTGTTAATCAAAGTCGGAGAATTCATTTTCCCTGTGGACTTTATCGTTATAGATACACAACCTGTAGGAAACCCACGCAATCAAATCCCGGTGATACTCGGTCGACCCTTTTTGGCCACTTCCAACGCAGTAATCAATTGTAGAAACGGCTCTATGACCTTATCCTTTGGAAAGAAGTCAATTGAGCTTAACATTTACAAGTTGGGAAGTGAACCCTCCGAACCCTATGCTCATGTGTGTTCTGTCGAATTAATGGATGTCGACAGCAGCGAATTTGATCAACCTCATGATACTGACTCTTTTCATATGTTGTTGCTTGACATGTACTCTTCCACCGAGTTGTCCGGGTCAACATCTAACGCTAATGAGCAACTTTTTATAGAGTCTGACGATCACCCCATTTTTTCTAAGGACATTATTCTTCGGGGTATCGATGAAAGCTTTGAGGAAATTCTCGCTGATGAGCTCGCATTTTTACAAGACACGGGTGTTGAGATGAATCAAATCCAAGATGAAGAAATTGGACCTCCACCCCTTCGTTTGGATAATCATGATAATGCGAGTAATCCATCGTTACTATCACTGTATCGTCTCTCCAAATTGAGACGCAATCCTTTTCCATTACACCTTTTATCACCTCCCCACTTCTTCACGTCGAAAGGTGACATGTTCTTCCACCAACCTTGGTGCTTCATCGATAAATTTTTTGAATGGTTGGTGTTGACCTTCGGTCTTTGCAAAGCTTGGCATTGACCAATAACCTTGACCCCCTCGTATGATATTTTAAGATTAAAATTGTTTAACTCAAGTTTTGGGGGGTGGTATATTTTGGCTCTTGAAAGAAAATGCTTTTTACAAAATTGTGAGCCTAAAATAAGTTTGGGGGAGGATTTTCACTTTCATATATTCTTGCCCCTATTAATAATGTTCTCCCAAGCTTACAGGTTTTTGTGATCCAGCAGATAGCAACAGTGAGGACACTGTTGAAAACAAGTTTGGGGGAGGTTTGTGCTTATTTACGCATCAATTTGCATCATACTTTGCATAAGCACAACATTTTCAAAAAATTTTAAAAAAAAATTATAACAAAAGAATAGAAAGTGAAACATTACATCCAAAAGATAGGAATAATTTAAGAAAACCAAGAAAATTAGAAGTTTTCTTAAACGAACTAGTAATAAGTAATTATGAGCTGTTGTCCCAAGGGTTAGTAAGATGAAGGAAGTCACTAATCTGAGGATAAAAATAAGTCTGAAAAATAGTTTCTATTCTGGAAGCCAAACATTTGAATGTTGATATCCTACTATATGCACTTACACACGTCTTGAAACTCGGGATAGTAGAGGGTGCCTTGAAATGCTCTTGTCTAAAAGCCAAAGTATGAAGGAAATGAAAAAAAATTTGAAGAAAATATAAAAATGGTGAAAAGAAAAATGAACACTGGTTTTGTTATCGCCAAGGCAGCAATTAAAAAAAATATAGCGAGGGTGCCTCTTCACCTAGTGCCCTAAGGCCAACTGGTCTGGGAGTCACTGCTAAGCCTTAGGTGGTGCAAGACGAGGAAAATTATCACCTAATCAGCAAGCACATAAGTAATCGGTTGGTTAGTACATCAAGAAGTATTAACGGCCGCATGAAAATGTGTGAGCAAATCTTAATATTCATTAAGTTAAAAAGTACTAAGGTAGATGGACAAGAGTATGATAGCTTGAATTGAATTCTCCGAGTGTAGGGATGTCCATTTCACACACGTGGGGTTATATGATCAATGTTTGGATGAAAGATAGGAATGAAGAATAAAGACGATGTTTTATTGATGGATGATGTGATTTCTAACATTTTTTCATGACTATTAAGATAGGGCTCATGACAACTGAAAAGCTAGTGTAGTTGGAAACTCTAAATTTTCAAAGTATTTCTTTTATGGTTCTTATCTTTATATGTAAATTTCACCATCTCTCTTTTGTTATAGGATTTTGTGGGTGTAATCCGCTGAAAACCCTCAGGAGACAACACTCCTCATACTAGGGACACCTAGAGATTTAACGGCTTGTTGCACGTGCTCAGTGCAATCGTGTTTGCCTACGAAAGTGTGCTTAGTTTTCTCCTTTCTTTTTCTCCTCTTAAATAAACTAGTTTGCTCGGGACGATCAAAGATAAGTTTGGGGGTATTTGTTCAGTTGATAAAACTGCACATTTGTATTACATTTTTCCTACCATTTTCATATTAAAAAAGGACTTTATTATGATATATTATACATATGAGGGTTTATGTGTAAAAACATTATTTTCCATGTGTTAATATATTTTAATTAGTATTTGGTAGAAAAATGTATGCAAATAAATCTATTGACCTAATCCTAGTATAACTAAGTCTACTAAATATTATTTGAGATAATTGTGCAGAATTTTCCAAGTTGTTATGCAGAATTTATCAAACAAATCAAGTTGTTGAAGAAAACTTACCAAATTAAGAAGCAAAACTTGGAGACCAAGTCTGGAAGCAACCGAGAAAAGATTTCCAAATTCTAAAGGTGCCAAGGATCGCCAAATGTCACATAGAGCCAGCCCCAGAAAAATTATCAACGGTGGAGATTAACAGGCCGCGGATCCGCGGCCCTAGCCCCCATTTGCCGCGGATCCGCCGCACTTCTAAGGAATTGGGAGGCAAGATTTTTTGGCATAAATCTATGATGAATTTTACCAAGTTTTCAACAATAAGATTCTGGCTTTGCACTATAAAAGGGCACCGAGAGCCTCTTGGAAAAGTTATCAAGCCGAAGAGATCACGAAGCCCCAGACGCTCACGCATCCAGGCTGATCATCAACGGTTCATCTACCTCCTTAGAAGAGATCGAGAAGCAAACTAGTATTTGTAATCATTTTCTAAGGGAACAAAGTGTAATTGATTCTGTTGATTAATAAAGGTATCTCTTTTTCTTATTCTATTTCTTCGTAGTTTAATTATGCAATTTCTTTCCATCTCTTTTTCTCCCAACATGCGCGAGTAATTCTCCGCTTGTTAGGGTTCGTAGGATTAGGGTAGGCTAATGGATGATGAAAATCCCTAAACCCTTTTTAAGTCCTATAAAGTTTATGAACTTTATCAAAAGAATCATTAACATCCTAATCGGGCGCGCTAACAATTCTTTGCTAGTTCCGACCGCGATTAGCGATTAGATTAATGATTGTTTTGGTAAAGGCTAGATATGAACGGAGTTCCGTGTCGAGATAAGGGTTAAGAGTGGGATTCCTTTTCCCTCCAGAAACCCTAATCTACACGCATCACCGTCGTTCTAGTTCTAAATCTATTAATGGATAAAAAGGGTAACTTTTAATTAATCATCCATAACTACTAAATCCTAACGAACCCTACAAGCCCTCTTATTATATTAATTACATCTTTAAAATAATCTAGATCTATATTTTACATTCTTGTTTAACGTAGATCTAGAAACCATTCTATAAAATTCTTTATCCCTCCTCTCTTTCTCAACACATCTAAAGTAAAAGTAAAAGGTTCCACGTTTCCCAGAGGACGACCCGTACTCATCTCGGTCTAGCTACACGCGACACCGTTATTGATTGCGGTTAAACTACAAAACACACTCTTTCGTACCAATCAAATGGCGCCGTTGCCGGGGATACGTGCGTAATTTTTTATATTTACTATTTGTGTTGAATTCTTAGACGAGTCATATCATTATTAACACAAAACTGCAAATTGCATATTTAACGATTTGTGCGTGAATTTTTGCAAGGAGATCTGGAGACACAGAATTAAGGGGAACAGGGAACAGAGACATTTTTAGAGATCCAGAGGAGCACAGAAGGCTATACAAAATTTTCATCAAGTGATCCCTCTGCCACGCGGCGAAACCGCGGCATAAAGGCACTTTGTGCGGCGGAATCGCGGCAGGATAGAAGAGTTAGGGCCACAGAATTCTCTGGTATCTTTCTTAACTCCTTCTCTCTCCCTTCAAATCCAATAAAATCTATTTTCTGCAGGATTCTTTGCAAAATTGCGCCACTCAAAAATCTTTTTGCAAAAGTTTTGTGATTGGTTTTGTTTTGCATATTTAATACGGACTTTAAGGGGCAAAGACCAAATCAAGATTAGGTAGGATTTCATCACCCTTCCTAAGCCCCACAAATCACAAACCGAGCATATAGATCAGCCCTTCATTAATTTAAAAAAAATCTAGACCAGACTCTAAGGACTGTCGCGCTCAATAAGGACAGAGGAAGGTCGTGGGTAATCTATCGTTTATCCGCATTACTTTTGTAGTGCCTAGGCAAGTGTGACAAAGGCTAGTGGTTTTTAATTAGGCCCACGATGTGGTTCCTTCCCACTTACCTGGCACTTATCTGGCTACAAGGGTAGCACGGAGGCGGTAGAGGATTTATCCTGCGGCTTGTCCTTTGGAAGTCTAGGAGCGGTCTAGAGACTGGACCTAGGTGACCTTAGTTCTAGGGTTGCTTGTGCATCTTAGGGTGATTTGTCTTGAGTCCCACATTTTTCAAAACAAGCCAATTTTAAAATCACACACACGCTGCCACTTGCACTAAACCCGCTTAGTGCATGCTCGGCTGGATACAGGATCCTAGTGCCCGTCTTGTCCGCCTTCCTGCTATCGACGCCGAAGTCGGTATTTCTTCATTTTCTTTTCCCCCACCACACACCACATCGACCGTGATGGACGGCACTCCATCTAATTATAACACCACGCTGCCACCGCCCGCAGGTGAGCAGAATCCACCGCGCATCTCTCTCCAAGAGAGATGCTATCCTATCCGTGGTCCCCTTCCTACTTGTCTATCTCTTCCAACACCTAACGGGGATAATTTTGAAATTAAACCCCACTACATCAACCTGCTGCCCAAATTTCACGGGCTTGAGTCGGAAGACGCGTACGTTTTCATCACCAAATTCGAAAACGTATGCGCAATGATGGGTACTTCACAATTGACTTTAGATGCTATGCGCTTACGTCTTCTCCCATTCACACTGTGCGACTTGGCAGAAAAATGGCTTTATAATACTGCCGCACACTCTATCACTAGTTGGGATGAATTCGTAATAGCATTTCTAAAGAAGTTTTACCTAAACCATAAGACTACCCGTGTTAGGAGCGAGATCAACCAGTTCACCCAGCTTCCCAATGAACCATTTTGGAAGTGCTTTGAACGTTTCAAAGATCTGCTTGTCCAATGTCCTCATCATGGAATCAATAGATGGGATTTATGTCGGATTATATATGAGGGCATTAATCCAGCGACAAAGCAGATGCTTGAAACAATGTGTCAATGCAAGTTCATGTCTAAAGATGACGGTGAAGCTTGGAAATATCTGGAAGACCTTGCTGAACACACGTTGCAGTGGGAAAGCGTAAGACCACTCAACTAAGAGAGGCATTCACCAGCTCGACGTTTCTATCGCAGTAAAAACCGAAATGGCAGCGATACAGAAGAAACTCGATTCTATTGAGAACAAACTTTCATCAGTCTCCCTAAATCAGGTCACGCTTCCCAAGACTGTCTGTGGTAGCTGTTCGGATCCTTCACACTTAACGGAAGAATGTCCTATGAATGCATCGTTTCAAGCTAATGCTGCTTTTCAGCAGCGACCTAGAAACGACCCTTATTCTTCCACGTACAATCAAGGATGGAGGAATCATCCTAACTTTGCTTGGAATCAAAACCAACAAAGCAATTATCAAAGACCTCATCCACAGCAACCACAACCACAGAATCAGCCCCCCTTTCAGTCACAGAATTTCCAAAATCCGGCCAACATTTCTACACCACAAGTGGCCGGTACTGACAACTCACTTGCACAAATTTTGGATATGTTCATGAAACAATCCATGCAAATTTCGGCTGAGATGAGGTCTTCTATTGATGCCCTAACGAAAAACTCATCCTCCCATGGTGAGAGTATTAAATCAATAGAAAACCAAATCGCACAGTTAAACGCCACAATGAGTGCGTGAGAAAAAGGGAAACTCCCATCTCAACCCCTACCGAATCCTGGCCATTCACAAAGTTATAATGTGAGTGCTGTTACCACGTTGAGATCGAGAAAAGTGCTGAATAACCGAGTGGGTGAGCAGTGTGATGATAGTGACACCAATGAGACCCCAGCTTCTTCTTCTTCCCTTAATTCGTCTAGTCTCCCACCTTCACCCGAGCCTATTCTCCGTTTTCCCCAAGGCTCGAACCCTTCGCCCATTTCGCCAGATCTATCTAAGTCGATTCCCACTCCAGTTTTGGGATCGAATCCGTCCCCACAATCTTCTCCAATGTTGGACCCAAAACTTATTGATAAAGCACCTTATCCAAACAGGTTAAGGGGCAACAGACCAAGTCCACAAATGGAGAAGATTGTGGAAATTTTTAAGCAAGTTAACATAAACATTCCTCTCCTAGATGCTATTCAACAAGTTCCGTCATATGCAAAAATCTTAAAGGACTTGTGCACTAGGAAGAGAAAAGTTCAAGTACCTAAAAATTTTTTCCTTGCGAGTAATGTGAGCACTGCTTTTACACAACAACTACCCAAGAAACGAAAGGACCCCGGAAGTCCTACAATTTCTATTTCTATTGGGGGTAAAAATATCAATCGTGCTCTACTCGATTTAGGTGCTAGTGTTAACTTGCTTCCGTATTCTGTTTATGAGCAATTAGGGATCGGAGAGTTAAAACCCGCGCATTGCACTCTTCAGATGGCCGATCGATCTATCACCCAACCTAAGGGTGAGCTAGAGGATGTGTTAATCAAAGTCGGGGAATTCATTTTCCCTGTGGACTTTATCGTTATAGATACACAACCTGTAGGAAACCCACGCAATCAAATCCCGGTGATACTCGGTCGACCCTTTTTGGCCACTTCCAACGCAGTAATCAATTGTAGAAACGGCTCTATGACCTTATCCTTTGGAAAGAAGTCAATTGAGCTTAACATTTACAAGTTGGGAAGTGAACCCTCCGAACCCTATGCTCATGTGTGTTCTGTCGAATTAATGGATGTCGACAGCAGCGAATTTGATCAACCTCATGATACTGACTCTTTTCATATGTTGTTGCTTGACATGTACTCTTCCACCGAGTTGTCCGGGTCAACATCTAACGCTAATGAGCAACTTTTTATAGAGTCTGACGATCAGCCCATTTTTTCTAAGGACATTATTCTTCGGGGTATCGATGAAAGCTTTGAGGAAATTCTCGCTGATGAGCTCGCATTTTTACAAGACACGGGTGTTGAGATGAATCAAATCCAAGATGAAGAAATTGGACCTCCACCCCTTCTTTTGGATAATCATGATAATGCGAGTAATCCATCGTTACTATCACTGTGTCGTCTCTCCAAATTGAGACGCAATCCTTTTCCATTACACCTTTTATCACCTCCCCACTTCTTCACGTCGAAAGGTGACATGTTCTTCCACCAACCTTGGTGCTTCATCGATAAAATTTTTGAATGGTTGGTGTTGACCTTCGGTCTTTGCAAAGCTTGGCATTGACCAATAACCTTGACCCCCTCGTATGATATTTTAAGATTAAAATTGTTTAACTCAAGTTTTGGGGGGTGGTATATTTTGGCTCTTGAAAGAAAATGCTTTTTACAAAATTGTGAGCCTAAAATAAGTTTGGGGGAGGATTTTCACTTTCATATATTCTTGCCCCTATTAATAATGTCCTCCCAAGCTTACAGGTTTTTGTGATCCAGCAGATAGCAACAGTGAGGACACTGTTGAAAACAAGTTTGGGGGAGGTTTGTGCTTATTTACGCATCAATTTGCATCATACTTTGCATAAGCACAACATTTTCAAAAAATTAAAAAAAAAAATTATAACAAAAGAATAGAAAGTGAAACATTACATCCAAAAGATAGGAATAATTTAAGAAAACCAAGAAAATTAGAAGTTTTCTTAAACGAACTAGTAATAAGTAATTATGAGCTGTTGTCCCAAGGGTTAGTAAGATGAAGGAAGTCACTAATCTGAGGATAAAAATAAGTCTGAAAAATAGTTTCTATTCTGGAAGCCAAACATTTGAATGTTGATATCCTACTATATGCACTTACACACGTCTTGAAACTCGGGATAGTAGAGGGTGCCTTGAAATGCTCTTGTCTAAAAGCCAAAATATGAAGGAAATGAAAAAAAATTTGAAGAAAATATAAAAATGGTGAAAAGAAAAATGAACACTGGTTTTGTTATCGCCAAGGCAGCAATTAAAAAAAATATAGCGAGGGTGCCTCTTCACCTAGTGCCCTAAGGCCAACTGGTCTGGGAGTCACTGCTAAGCCTTAGGTGGTGCAAGACGAGGAAAATTATCACCTAATCAGCAAGCACATAAGTAATCGGTTGGTTAGTACATCAAGAAGTATTAACGGCCGCATGAAAATGTGTGAGCAAATCTTAATATTCATTAAGTTAAAAAGTACTAAGGTAGATGGACAAGAGTATGATAGCTTGAATTGAATTCTCCGAGTGTAGGGATGTCCATTTCACACACGTGGGGTTATATGATCAATGTTTGGATGAAAGATAGGAATGAAGAATAAAGACGATGTTTTATTGATGGATGATGTGATTTCTAACATTTTTTCATGACTATTAAGATAGGGCTCATGACAACTGAAAAGCTAGTGTAGTTGGAAACTCTAAATTTTCAAAGTATTTCTTTTATGGTTCTTATCTTTATATGTAAATTTCACCATGTCTCTTTTGTTATAGGATTTTGTGGGTGTAATCCGCTGAAAACCCTCAGGAGACAACACTCCTCATACTAGGGACACCTAGAGATTTAACGGCTTGTTGCACGTGCTCAGTGCAATCGTGTTTGCCTACGAAAGTGTGCTTAGTTTTCTCCTTTCTTTTTCTCCTCTTAAATAAACTAGTTTGCTCGGGACGATCAAAGATAAGTTTGGGGGTATTTGTTCAGTTGATAAAACTGCACATTTGTATTACATTTTTCCTACCATTTTCATATTAAAAAAGGACTTTATTATGATATATTATACATATGAGGGTTTATGTGTAAAAACATTATTTTCCATGTGTTAATATATTTTAATTAGTATTTGGTAGAAAAATGTATGCAAATAAATCTATTGACCTAATCCTAGTATAACTAAGTCTACTAAATATTATTTGAGATTATTGTGCAGAATTTTCCAAGTTGTTATGCAGAATTTATCAAACAAATCAAGTTGTTGAAGAAAACTTACCAAATTAAGAAGCAAAACTTGGAGACCAAGTCTGGAAGCAACCGAGAAAAGATTTCCAAATTCTAAAGGTGCCAAGGATCGCCAAATGTCACATAGAGCCAGCCCCAGAAAAATTATCAACGGTGGAGATTAACAGGCCGCGGATCCGCGGCCCTAGCCCCCATTTGCCGCGGATCCGCCGCACTTCTAAGGAATTGGGAGGCAAGATTTTTTGGCATAAATCTATGATGAATTTTACCAAGTTTTCAACAATAAGATTCTGGCTTTGCACTATAAAAGGGCACCGAGAGCCTCTTGGAAAAGTTATCAAGCCGAAGAGATCACGAAGCCCCAGACGCTCACGCATCCAGGCTGATCATCAACGGTTCATCTACCTCCTTAGAAGAGATCGAGAAGCAAACTAGTATTTGTAATCATTTTCTAAGGGAACAAAGTGTAATTGATTCTGTTGATTAATAAAGGTATCTCTTTTTCTTATTCTATTTCTTCGTAGTTTAATTATGCAATTTCTTTCCATCTCTTTTTCTCCCAACATGCGCGAGTAATTCTCCGCTTGTTAGGGTTCGTAGGATTAGGGTAGGCTAATGGATGATGAAAATCCCTAAACCCTTTTTAAGTCCTATAAAGTTTATGAACTTTATCAAAAGAATCATTAACATCCTAATCGGGCGCGCTAACAATTCTTTGCTAGTTCCGACCGCGATTAGCGATTAGATTAATGATTGTTTTGGTAAAGGCTAGATATGAACGGAGTTCCGTGTCGAGATAAGGGTTAAGAGTGGGATTCCTTTTCCCTCCAGAAACCATAATCTACACGCATCACCGTCGTTCTAGTTCTAAATCTATTAATGGATAAAAAGGGTAACTTTTAATTAATCATCCATAACTACTAAATCCTAACGAACCCTACAAGCCCTCTTATTATATTAATTACATCTTTAAAATAATCTAGATCTATATTTTACATTCTTGTTTAACGTAGATCTAGAAACCATTCTATAAAATTCTTTATCCCTCCTCTCTTTCTCAACACATCTAAAGTAAAAGTAAAAGGTTCCACGTTTCCCAGAGGACGACCCGTACTCATCTCGGTCTAGCTACACGCGACACCGTTATTGATTGCGGTTAAACTACAAAACACACTCTTTCGTACCAATCAAATGGCGCCGTTGCCGGGGATACGTGCGTAATTTTTTATATTTACTATTTGTGTTGAATTCTTAGACGAGTCATATCATTATTAACACAAAACTGCAAATTGCATATTTAACGATTTGTGCGTGAATTTTTGCAAGGAGATCTGGAGACACAGAATTAAGGGGAACAGGGAACAGAGACATTTTTAGAGATCCAGAGGAGCACAGAAGGCTATACAAAATTTTCATCAAGTGATCCCTCTGCCACGCGGCGAAACCGCGGCATAAAGGCACTTTGTGCGGCGGAATCGCGGCAGGATAGAAGAGTTAGGGCCACAGAATTCTCTGGTATCTTTCTTAACTCCTTCTCTCTCCCCTCAAATCCAATAAAATCTATTTTCTGCAGGATTCTTTGCAAAATTGCGCCACTCAAAAATCTTTTTGCAAAAGTTTTGTGATTGGTTTTGTTTTGCATATTTAATACGGACTTTAAGGGGCAAAGACCAAATCAAGATTAGGTGGGATTTCATCACCCTTCCTAAGCCCCACAAATCACAAACCGAGCATATAGATCAGCCCTTCATTAATTTAAAAAAAATCTAGACCAGACTCTAAGGACTGTCGCGCTCAATAAGGACAGAGGAAGGTCGTGGGTAATCTATCGTTTATCCGCATTACTTTTGTAGTGCCTAGGCAAGTGTGACAAAGGCTAGTGGTTTTTAATTAGGCCCACGATGTGGTTCCTTCCCACTTACCTGGCACTTATCTGGCTACAAGGGTAGCACGGAGGCGGTAGAGGATTTATCCTGCGGCTTGTCCTTTGGAAGTCTAGGAGCGGTCTAGAGACTGGACCTAGGTGACCTTAGTTCTAGGGTTGCTTGTGCATCTTAGGGTGATTTGTCTTGAGTCCCACATTTTTCAAAACAAGCCAATTTTAAAATCACACACACGCTGCCACTTGCATTAAACCCGCTTAGTGCATGCTCGGCTGGATACAGGATCCTAGTGCCCGTCTTGTCCGCCTTCCTGCTATCGACGCCGAAGTCGGTATTTCTTCATCTTCTTTTCCCCCACCACACACCACATCGACCGTGATGGACGGCACTCTATCTAATTATAACACCACGCTGCCACCGCCCGCAGGTGAGCAGAATCCACCGCGCATCTCTCTCCAAGAGAGATGCTATCCTATCCGTGGTCCCCTTCCTACTTGTCTATCTCTTCCAACACCTAACGGGGATAATTTTGAAATTAAACCCCACTACATCAACCTGCTGCCCAAATTTCACGGGCTTGAGTCGGAAGACGCGTACGTTTTCATCACCAAATTCGAAAACGTATGCGCAATGATGGGTACTTCACAATTGACTTTAGATGCTATGCGCTTACGTCTTCTCCCATTCACACTGTGCGACTTGGCAGAAAAATGGCTTTATAATACTGCCGCACACTCTATCACTAGTTGGGATGAATTCGTAATAGCATTTCTAAAGAAGTTTTACCTAAACCATAAGACTGCCCGTGTTAGGAGCGAGATCAACCAGTTCACCCAGCTTCCCAATGAACCATTTTGGAAGTGCTTTGAACGTTTCAAAGATCTGCTTGTCCAATGCCCTCATCATGGAATCAATAGATGGGATTTATGTCGGATTATATATGAGGGCATTAATCCAGCGACAAAGCAGATGCTTGAAACAATGTGTCAATGCAAGTTCATGTCTAAAGATGACGGTGAAGCTTGAAAATATCTGGAAGACCTTGCTGAACACACGTTGCAGTGGGAAAGCGTAAGACCACTCAACTAAGAGAGGCATTCACCAGCTCGACGTTTCTATCGCAGTAAAAGCCGAAATGGCAGCGATACAGAAGAAACTCGATTCTATTGAGAACAAACTTTCATCAGTCTCCCTAAATCAGGTCACGCTTCCCAAGACTGTCTGTGGTTGCTGTTCGGATCCTTCACACTTAACGGAAGAATGTCCTATGAATGCATCGTTTCAAGCTAATGCTGCTTTTCAGCAGCGACCTAGAAACGACCCTTATTCTTCCACGTACAATCAAGGATGGAGGAATCATCCTAACTTTGCTTGGAATCAAAACCAACAAAGCAATTATCAAAGACCTCATCCACAGCAACCACAACCACAGAATCAGCCCCCCTTTCAGTCACAGAATTTCCAAAATCCGGCCAACATTTCTACACCACAAGTGGCCGGTACTGACAACTCACTTGCACAAACTTTGGATATGTTCATGAAACAATCCATGCAAATTTCGGCTGAGATGAGGTCTTCTATTGATGCCCTAACGAAAAACTCATCCTCCCATGGTGAGAGTATTAAATCAATAGAAAACCAAATCGCACAGTTAAACGCCACAATGAGTGCGTGAGAAAAAGGGAAACTCCCATCTCAACCCCTACCGAATCCTGGCCATTCACAAAGTTATAATGTGAGTGCTGTTACCACGTTGAGATCGAGAAAAGTGCTGAATAACCGAGTGGGTGAGCAGTGTGATGATAGTGACACCAATGAGACCCCAGCTTCTTCTTCTTCCCTTAATTCGTCTAGTCTCCCACCTTCACCCGAGCCTATTCTCCGTTTTCCCCAAGGCTCGAACCCTTCGCCCATTTCGCCAGATCTATCTAAGTCGATTCCCACTCCAGTTTTGGGATCGAATCCGTCCCCACAATCTTCTCCAATGTTGGACCCAAAACTTATTGATAAAGCACCTTATCCAAACAGGTTAAGGGGCAACAGACCAAGTCCACAAATGGAGAAGATTGTGGAAATTTTTAAGCAAGTTAACATAAACATTCCTCTCCTAGATGCTATTCAACAAGTTCCGTCATATGCAAAAATCTTAAAGGACTTGTGCACTAGGAAGAGAAAAGTTCAAGTACCTAAAATTTTTTTCCTTGCGAGTAATGTGAGCACTGCTTTTACACAACAACTACCCAAGAAACGAAAGGACCCCGGAAGTCCTACAATTTCTATTTCTATTGGGGGTAAAAATATCAATCGTGCTCTACTCGATTTAGGTGCTAGTGTTAACTTGCTTCCGTATTCTGTTTATGAGCAATTAGGGATCGAAGAGTTAAAACCCGCGCATTGCACTCTTCAGATGGCCGATCGATCTATCACCCAACCTAAGGGTGAGCTAGAGGATGTGTTAATCAAAGTCGGGGAATTCATTTTCCCTGTGGACTTTATCGTTATAGATACACAACCTGTAGGAAACCCACGCAATCAAATCCCGGTGATACTCGGTCGACCCTTTTTGGCCACTTCCAACGCAGTAATCAATTGTAGAAACGGCTCTATGACCTTATCCTTTGGAAAGAAGTCAATTGAGCTTAACATTTACAAGTTGGGAAGTGAACCCTCCGAACCCTATGCTCATGTGTGTTCTGTCGAATTAATGGATGTCGACAGCAGCGAATTTGATCAACCTCATGATACTGACTCTTTTCATATGTTGTTGCTTGACATGTACTCTTCCACCGAGTTGTCCGGGTCAACATCTAACGCTAATGAGCAACTTTTTATAGAGTCTGACGATCACCCCATTTTTTCTAAGGACATTATTTTTCGGGGTATCGATGAAAGCTTTGAGGAAATTCTCGCTGATGAGCTCGCATTTTTACAAGACACGGGTGTTGAGATGAATCAAATCCAAGATGAAGAAATTGGACCTCCACCCCTTCTTTTGGATAATCATGATAATGCGAGTAATCCATCGTTACTATCACTGTGTCGTCTCTCCAAATTGAGACGCAATCCTTTTCCATTACACCTTTTATCACCTCCCCACTTCTTCACGTCGAAAGGTGACATGTTCTTCCACCAACCTTGGTGCTTCATCGATAAAATTTTTGAATGGTTGGTGTTGACCTTCGGTCTTTGCAAAGCTTGGCATTGACCAATAACCTTGACCCCCTCGTATGATATTTTAAGATTAAAATTGTTTAACTCAAGTTTTGGGGGGTGGTATATTTTGGCTCTTGAAAGAAAATGCTTTTTACAAAATTGTGAGCCTAAAATAAGTTTGGGGGAGGATTTTCACTTTCATATATTCTTTCCCCTATTAATAATGTCCTCCCAAGCTTACAGGTTTTTGTGATCCAGCAGATAGCAACAGTGAGGACACTGTTGAAAACAAGTTTGGGGGAGGTTTGTGCTTATTTACGCATCAATTTGCATCATACTTTGCATAAGCACAACATTTTCAAAAAATTTAAAAAAAAATTATAACAAAAGAATAGAAAGTGAAACATTACATCCAAAAGATAGGAATAATTTAAGAAAACCAAGAAAATTAGAAGTTTTCTTAAACGAACTAGTAATAAGTAATTATGAGCTGTTGTCCCAAGGGTTAGTAAGATGAAGGAAGTCACTAATCTGAGGATAAAAATAAGTCTGAAAAATAGTTTCTATTCTGGAAGCCAAACATTTGAATGTTGATATCCTACTATATGCACTTACACACGTCTTGAAACTCGGGATAGTAGAGGGTGCCTTGAAATGCTCTTGTCTAAAAGCCAAAGTATGAAGGAAATGAAAAAAAATTTGAAGAAAATATAAAAATGGTGAAAAGAAAAATGAACACTGGTTTTGTTATCGCCAAGGCAGCAATTAAAAAAAATATAGCGAGGGTGCCTCTTCACCTAGTGCCCTAAGGCCAACTGGTCTGGGAGTCACTGCTAAGCCTTAGGTGGTGCAAGACGAGGAAAATTATCACCTAATCAGCAAGCACATAAGTAATCGGTTGGTTAGTACATCAAGAAGTATTAACGGCCGCATGAAAATGTGTGAGCAAATCTTAATATTCATTAAGTTAAAAAGTACTAAGGTAGATGGACAAGAGTATGATAGCTTGAATTGAATTCTCCGAGTGTAGGGATGTCCATTTCACACACGTGGGGTTATATGATCAATGTTTGGATGAAAGATAGGAATGAAGAATAAAGACGATGTTTTATTGATGGATGATGTGATTTCTAACATTTTTTCATGACTATTAAGATAGGGCTCATGACAACTGAAAAGCTGGTGTAGTTGGAAACTCTAAATTTTCAAAGTATTTCTTTTATGGTTCTTATCTTTATATGTAAATTTCACCATCTCTCTTTTGTTATAGGATTTTGTGGGTGTAATCCGCTGAAAACCCTCAGGAGACAACACTCCTCATACTAGGGACACCTAGAGATTTAACGGCTTGTTGCACGTGCTCAGTGCAATCGTGTTTGCCTACGAAAGTGTGCTTAGTTTTCTCCTTTCTTTTTCTCCTCTTAAATAAACTAGTTTGCTCGGGACGATCAAAGATAAGTTTGGGGGTATTTGTTCAGTTGATAAAACTGCACATTTGTATTACATTTTTCCTACCATTTTCATATTAAAAAAGGACTTTATTATGAAATATTATACATATGAGGGTTTATGTGTAAAAACATTATTTTCCATGTGTTAATATATTTTAATTAGTATTTGGTAGAAAAATGTATGCAAATAAATCTATTGACCTAATCCTATTATAACTAAGTCTACTAAATATTATTTGAGATTATTGTGCAGAATTTTCCAAGTTGTTATGCAGAATTTATCAAACAAATCAAGTTGTTGAAGAAAACTTACCAAATTAAGAAGCAAAACTTGGAGACCAAGTCTGGAAGCAACCGAGAAAAGATTTCCAAATTCTAAAGGTGCCAAGGATCGCCAAATGTCACATAGAGCCAGCCCCAGAAAAATTATCAACGGTGGAGATTAACAGGCCGCGGATCCGCGGCCCTAGCCCCCATTTGCCGCGGATCCGCCGCACTTCTAAGGAATTGGGAGGCAAGATTTTTTGGCATAAATCTATGATGAATTTTACCAAGTTTTCAACAATAAGATTCTGGCTTTGCACTATAAAAGGGCACCGAGAGCCTCTTGGAAAAGTTATCAAGCCGAAGAGATCACGAAGCCCCAGACGCTCACGCATCCAGGCTGATCATCAACGGTTCATCTACCTCCTTAGAAGAGATCGAGAAGCAAACTAGTATTTGTAATCATTTTCTAAGGGAACAAAGTGTAATTGATTCTGTTGATTAATAAAGGTATCTCTTTTTCTTATTCTATTTCTTCGTAGTTTAATTATGCAATTTCTTTCTATCTCTTTTTCTCCCAACATGCGCGAGTAATTCTCCGCCTGTTAGGGTTCGTAGGATTAGGGTAGGCTAATGGATGATGAAAATCCCTAAACCCTTTTTAAGTCCTATAAAGTTTATGAACTTTATCAAAAGAATCATTAACATCCTAATCGGGCGCGCTAACAATTCTTTGCTAGTTCCGACCGCGATTAGCGATTAGATTAATGATTGTTTTGGTAAAGGCTAGATATGAACGGAGTTCCGTGTCGAGATAAGGGTTAAGAGTGGGATTCCTTTTCCCTCCAGAAACCCTAATCTACACGCATCACCGTCGTTCTAGTTCTAAATCTATTAATGGATAAAAAGGGTAACTTTTAATTAATCGTCCATAACTACTAAATCCTAACGAACCCTACAAGCCCTCTTATTATATTAATTACATCTTTAAAATAATCTAGATTTATATTTTACATTCTTATTTAACGTAGATCTAGAAACCATTCTATAAAATTCTTTATCCCTCCTCTCTTTCTCAACACATCTAAAGTAAAAGTAAAAGGTTCCACGTTTCCCAGAGGACGACCCGAACTCATCTCGGTCTAGCTACACGCGACACCGTTATTGATTGCGGTTAAACTACAAAACACACTCTTTCGTACCAATCAAATACAATCCACTGGCGCGAATAAACATTTCCCCAGCAAAGTCCCATCCATGACTAGGGATATGCCCATATGGTGAACAGCCCTTATAAGTCCTCTCGACTTATAAGGAGAAAGCTCTCTTGTCGGATCCTTACGACTTACAGAGGAGCATACACTTAGAAATCCTTACGATTCCTAAGGAGAAAATACACCTACAAGATCCTCACGACTTGTAGGGAGAAATACCTTTGTGAGACCCTTACGGCTCATGAAGTCGATAGCCTTAGTCGACAGGACCCTAACCCTGTTTGCTAAGACACCTTTGTTCGCTAAGCCACCTTTGTTCAATATCGACAGAGGCAGATGATGGTTCGTTCCTGGCCATATCCCAGTTGTAGCGGTGCTGATGCCGAAATCGGTGCCTAATTTCAGGTTTATGGCGAAAAGCCAGTAGGCCGCACGTGCATACGAAATAGCCGAAATGATGGGGCAACTTGCAATAAAAAGAAGCAAGTAAAAATGTATGCACGCAAAATAGCCGAAATGATGGGGCAACTCGCAATAAAAAGCAGCGAGTAAAAATGAAATAAATAGCCGAAATGATTGGGCACCGCGAAAAATAGCCGAAATGATAGGGCAATCGCGACCTTCGCGATATAAAAGCTGAAATGATAGAGCATCGCTGAAAAAGAAATAAAATAAAAGTTTTTAATTTATGCCCTACAGGTGATATTACCTCAATCCCTGTATACAATCCAGGAGCGCAAACAAAGAAGGGATCACACTCCTCCCCCCTCGGGTTTCATTAAAAGAAGAAGCCAAATCTCGACGGGCCACAAGTGACCTAGAGATCGTCTCAACACTCGTCTCGTCACAACGGACACAACATCAAACGAAGTAGAACAGCGGCAACTCCCAGTTCAATGACTCGGTGATATACAGATCACCAAGAGTCAAACCTCCATTCCGTGAAATGCGGACATAATCAGCAAGATTCCTGGTCAACTGGAACGCGGATAATGTTACTCTTTGACCCCGCGGAAAACGTCCAGAGCGGATCCTGGTCCTCGCAGAACACGGCAGTGAACCCGTGTGAAGCATCCAGAGCGGAGCCTAGTCCTCGCCAAGCACGGCAGTGAACCCGTGTGAAGCATCTAGTGCAAAATTCCTGGTTACGTGGAACGCAGATAACGTCACTCTTTGACCCCGTGGAAAACGTCCAGAGCGGATCCTGGTCCTCGCAGAGCACGGCAGTGAACCCGTGTGAAGCATCCAGAGCAGAGCCTAGTCCTCGCCAAGCACGGCAGTGAACCCGTGTGAAGCATCTAGTGCAAAATTCCTGGTTATGTGGAACGCGGATAGCGTCATTCTTTGACCCCGTGGAAAACGTCCAGAGCGGATCCTGATCCTCGCAGAGCACGGCAGTGAACCCGTGTGAAGCATCCAGAGCGGAGCCTAGTCCTCTCCAAGCACGGCAGTGAACCCGTGTGAAGCATCTAGTGCAAAATTCCTGGTTACGTGGAACGCGGATAATGTCACTCTTTGACCCCGTGGAAAACGTCCAGAGCAGATCCTGGTCCTCACAGAGCACGGCAGTGAACCCGTGTGAAGCATCCAGAGCGGAGCCTAGTCCTCGCCGAACACGGCAGTGAACCCGTGTGAAGCATCTAGTGCAAAATTCCTGGTCACGCGGAACGCGGATAATGTCACTTTTTGACCCCGCGGAAAATGCCCAGAGCGGAGCCTAGTCCTCGCCAAGCACGGGAGTGAACCCGTGTGAAGCATCCAGAGCAAACATCGGACTGTGGAGTCCTTAAAATCCACGGACTATGATGTCCTTAACCTCGACCGTAATGTCTTAAAACTAACGATGAACCACCTTGATTCTGTACTGATTCTACCTTGGTTTAAGGGTACATCTCTTCACTCCTTTGATACTTGGCGTTGTAATTCCTCAACGTCTTCAAAGAGGTAACGGGTCCCTCCAACCACACATTAGATTGTGGAGTCCTTAAATCCACGGACTATGATGTCCTTAACCTTGACCGTGATGTCTTAAAACTAATATCGGACTGTGGAGTCCTTAAATCCATGGACTATGATGTCCTTAACCTTGACCGTGATGTCTTAAAACTAACATCAGACTGTGGAGTCCTTAAATCCATGGACTATGAGGTTCTTAACCTTGACCGCGACGTCTCTAAACTACGGTACCCTGGAAAACATCTCAAAGCAACTCCTGACCCCGTGAAATACGGATAAGGGTGACCGCACCCAGCACTTGCGGGTCCTCACGACCTGCCAGGAAGAAAACTCTCTTGTGAGATCCTTACGACTCTCAAGGGAAAACCCGCTTAAGAATCCTCACGATTCTTAAGAACAACCACACCTACGGGATCCTCTCGACCTGTAGGGAGAAAAAAATCTTTATGAGACCCTCACGGCTCATAAAGCTCAAAAGTCTTAGGAGGCAGGTCTTAACCCTGAATCCTAAGCCATCGCTACCCTGCAAGTAGGCCAAGATAAATTGTCCACAGAACAAGTTCAATCGAGAGGGACATACCATTGAGAAGAAAAAATATGTCTTTTATTCATAAACCAAAGCTGATACAAAGTACGATTCATGAAAGAACAAAAAGAAAATACTCTCATTCAGGAGTATGTACAAAAAGAAAGGAAAAGATACAAGTTTTTAAGCCGGAGGGCGATTTAGCAATTTTGCTAGCTCATCCTTCTTTTGCCGGGCCATAGCTTCATGATTCAGGATCGCCAGAAGACGAGCCTTTGCCTGAGCCTGCTGGGCCTGATATGAGACAAGCCGATCTTCGAGCTCCTTCTCGGTAGCTTTGTGGGCCTCGACTCTTTCGCGAGTAAACTCGGCGGCCTTGTCAATGGCCACTACCTCCTTGATGGACTCCTGAAGCACCCGCCAGAGTTCATATGCTTTGTTGGCTTTGGCGGTAAGATTAGCTTGAAGCTCGCTCAGCGCCTTAGAAGCCAGCTCCCTCTCCGAGAATTCACGGCCGAGCCCTTTTCTCGCACAACAATGTGTTCGCCACGTGTCGCCCTATCAGGCCACTTAAGCTCACTTTCGCGACCGCAACCTTGGAAACGGGACATACACGCTCAAGACCGTATAAATGGGCTTCTAGTCGACAGCAATAATCGATCTAAAACGCGCTCACATCACCTGGTATGAAAAGCAACGAGAAAATTTCCGACGTTTATCCTATCGAGCATGTATTCGCAATTATATGAACATCCGGAAAAGAAATAATATTCTAAGCTCTAATGTGCATGCGACATGATGATAGCGTTAATAATTAAAGAAAGTTCTCATAAGAAGAACACAAAGTTATTTATGCAAGCAAAAACATACATACGAGTACCAAGCCTACATGGAAGTTTAGCATAAAGCATACAAAAAAAGACTAACTTAAATATACTACGCTAGCGGGAAAAGGTCACCAAACACGGGATCAGTAGCACAAGGGTTAACAAAGCAAAGAACAAAATTCTCCATCTCTCTCTCTTCTTTCTCCAGCACATCAAAGCGACGGTTCTCGCGAGGAGTCGCTCCCCATCGATTGGTGCCATGTTCGTCTGTGAAAGCAGACATAATAGCTCTCCGGGCCGTTATTTGGCTCAGCAGGTGAATTAAGCAGTCCTTCAAAGCCTGAGTAATCAGGCACGCTTCGTGAAAACCCTCGAGCTTTCCTTCAGCCGCGTCAAGCATCGCCAGGGTCATCTCCGCCGGGTGAGAAGGGATGTCGGCAAGCACGGCCGCGAGAATCATCCGGAGCCAGAGGGACCCCATCGGGAGGGGGGACCCCCTACGGATCAAGAGTTCATACATCGCCAAGTCGCATTCTTCATCGGTAAGGAGTGGATCCACCAATCGGGCGGCAAAGCGGGGGATCATCTAGTCGATAGGAACTTCCCATGGCTGTCGACGAGCATGAGGGCGATTGCAGGCCATGGCGCTCAGTTGTTTCTCAAGACAAATCACACCAAAATGAGAATAAATCTCTCTGTGAAGAGAAAAGAAGGCCGTGGCCTCAGATATAAAGAGGTGCATTAAGTGATGCGCGCAGAAAATCTTGCATGTTAAAGCTATTTCCAAGGCCCAAAAAAGGAAAGGCATCGGAAATCAAGGAGATGGAACTATTTCCAAGGCTCCTTTTCTGCATCTGATATTGTGCACTGAAAATATGGCATTGGAAAGTTTTTGAACAGTCTCATCAAAAGGACCCCACGTGTGGAGCACGTGAGCCCCAAACTTGACGTGCACTAAAAATGGAATAGCACCCTGCACGTTAAAAGCACCACCACCAACAATAGCAAAATGATAAAATCCCACAGAAAGGCATGCAAACATACGAAGACATAATAAAACTTATCATTCATGCTTTAAGAAGTTCATACAAAATAAAGGGAACACATTTACAACGGTAAGACCTCAGACGCAGAGCATAGATTGAGAAACTCGAATGTAACTTTGTCCAAGATCTTCAAGGCACTTTGAACCATCTTGGTATGCTTCCTCTCGCGGTCGCAAGCGTCGGGGTCCTCACGAATGTCCTCCACCCTCCGATAGGCGGCAAGTATGTCTGAGTGCTGAAAGGCCTGGTGCAAGAGATCAATGAGGTGATCTCGCCTCCTCTTCGAGATCAAGCTCATCAGGTACACCGAATGTACCTTATCCTCAGCAGTGTCTAAGGCCCCGAGCGGTACACCGGTGCAAAAGAGAGGGAGTGCCTCCCAGATCGCCAACACGATCAGTCTCAGAAGAGAAGAGCGACGGGGGAGTAGCCGATGGTTGTACTCGTCGAAGCGGCTCATGATCTCGGCGCACTGAGCATTGGTGAACTCCTGGTTCTGACTGCGGCCCAGTGCACGAATATTCCCATAGGAAATGATTTCGTCGAGACCATACATATGGGCATCCATGATACCTGAAATAAAGGTCATGAGAATTGTTGCAAAACTTCTGCTTCATTGATTACAGAAGGACAACCTAGGGCAAAGAGACCCTAAGAAGCCTCCATGAGAAGAAACTGAGTTCTTCATAGGAATTAAATTCCTTTTGAAAAGGGGAATTAAATTCCCAGAAACATGTTTTCTGTGAACGGAGTTAAACTCCATGGATTATCACCATCATCTCCCTAAAGATCATATGAACCCTAGAAAGATCTACTGTTGAAGATTAAATGGTTTCATGTTTTGGTTGAAAAGCTTAAAGAAAGAATGGGTTTCTGTTAAAAAAGGTAAAAACCCTTGCTTTGGATTTAAAATTCAGAGGAATATGAAAGTTCACTGTTCGTTCAAGAGCATTACCTGAAGAAAGGAGTTTTTTTTTTAACAGAGTTAAACTCTGAAAATGTTTGAGACAGAGAACTAAGCTCTGGAAACGAGAATTAAATTCTCAGAATGAAAAGTTGCAAGGAGGAAGATAAGCAAAAGTGGAGGTGTCTCTGAGATGACCCCTATATTTATAGGATGGGATGGAAACGCTTCATCTCCCCGATTCCCTAGATGGATCCAACGGTCGCCAAAGTGACAGCGTTGCACTCACATGCCGACACGTGAGAACAACGCTGTGGGGGCATTTGTTTCCTGATTTAAAATCAGGAAAGCCCACGGAAGAGGCATCACGTGCTAGCACGTGACCGGTAGTTACGTGTTGGCACGTGACATTTAAAAAGCAACGGCGAAGGCAGATTCATTCCCTGATTAAATCAAAGCAAAGGCTCCAGAAAAGGTCACGTGCTCACACGTGACCAGAGGTCACGTGTTGGCACGTGACGGTTGAGCAGCAGTTAGAAAACAGAGCGCAAAAGAAGAAGAAAAGCTCGTTCCAGGGGGTCACGTGCCTACACGTGACCAAGGGTCACGTGCCTACACGTGACCAAGGGTCACGTGGTCACACGTGACCGGCTTTCAAAGCCTCATTATTTAACAGAATTAAATTCTGAAAGCATTCAAATCTTCACAAAAGAGAATGAAGGTGATTAAACATCACCTATTTATGGAAAAATCTTGAACTTGGAAAGATTTCCCCTTAAAATCTAACCGAAATAACAAAGGAATATCTCTGGATTTAAAATCCAATGGTGAATAAAATTCACCTAATAATCCAAAGGTCCAAATGAATGATGAATGCAAATCAAATCTCTCAATAAGCAAATTAAATCTTTCAATGAAAGATCGACTAAAACTGATTGATTCTCTTCCTTCTCCTATAAATAGGAGCCAGAAGAGAGACAGAGACAGAGGCAGAGAGAGAGAGAGAAATAGAGCCTTGAGACTTTAGAAGAATTTGATTTTCTGCAGAAGAAAACCCTAGGTAAGAAAGGAGAGGTTTTTAAAAAAAGAGAATTTAATTCTCAAAAGAGTTTAACTCTTATATTAAAAAGAAAAACTTAGTTCTTTCTCTAGTAGAGGATCTGCAAAGTGCACATCTCCCCATGAATTGAGAATTTAATTCTCATTAGGTTGAGATCCTGCCATGCAGATCCAAAGCATAGAGAGGAAATGGAAGTTTGAGAATTTAATTCTTACAGAATTATAGGAATTTAATTCCTTTGAGAAGAAATTAGGGTTTAACCCTATGTTATAAGAATTTAATTCCTTCAAAATAGGCAAAACTAGGGTTTAACCCTAATTGAGAAACTTAACTTTCTCAAACTCACAGGAATTTAATTCCCTTAGAGAAGAAATTAGGGTTTCACCCTATGACAGAATTTAATTTCTCATATAAATGGGAATTCAATTCTTACAGAATACAAATTAGGGTTTAACCTTATCTAAGAGTAATTCTTTAAAAGAAAGTGGGAATGTAATCCCTCCAAAGTCATTTATTAGAGTTTAACCCCATGATAGAATTCAGTTCTTCACATACATGAGGAATTTAATTCCTACAAAAGAGAAGCCGGGGTTTAATTCCATCGAAGAATATGATTCTTTAAAAGAAAGAAGGAATTTAATTCCGCTAAAGTCAATTCTTAGGGTTTAACCCTATGAAGAATTTAATTCTTAAACAAACATGCAAAGAAGCAGGGTCACGTGCTACCACGTGACCCCTGAAAAGCTCCGAAGGGGAGGGCGCTCTCACGTGCCGTCACGTGACCCCTCTTGCCTTAGTGTTTAACACTAAATTGAAACCCCTGAATCCAGTGTTTAACACTGATTTGCCTTAGTGTTCAACACTAATTGAAAAACTCTATTTGCAGTGTTTAACACTGAGTTTCTTAGTGTTTACCACTAAATTAAATCTCTGTTAGCAGAGTTTAACATTAATTTTCTTAGTGTTTAACACTAAATTAAAATCTCTGATACCAATATTTAACATTGATTAACACTAATTTGAGATCTCTGTTATCAGTGTTTAAACTGATTAACACTAGGTTGAAAACTCCATTGCCAGTGTTTAACACTGATTTGCTTTAGTATTTAAACACTAATCTGAAAGCCCTGTTGCTAGTGCTTAACACTAATTATCTCTTAGTGTTAAACACTAACTTATCAATCTCATTCCCAATGTTCAACACTGTTGGTCTTTAGTGTTTAACACTAGCTTCAGCCCAATTGGCTAAGTTCTAGAGGCAAAGCCTCTCCTCCAATGGACCAACAGATATCAAATATTCTAAGCATGATTGGACTTAGCCCAAGATGGCCATAAGTCCTCAATTCAAACTTAACTGGGCCAATGGGCTCATAATACAATTAATTGGTCTTGGTCCTAAATTGGGCCAAAGATCATTTAATCTACCTTGGTTCAAGGGTGCATCTCTTCACTCCCTTAATACTTGGCGTTGTAATTTCTCAACGTCTTCAAAGAGGTGACGGGTCCCGATCACATTGATACGGACTGTGGGGTCCTTAAACTCATGGACTATGAGGTCCTTAAGCTTGACCGGGATGTCTTAAAACTAACGCCGGACTGTGGAGTCCTTAAATCCACGGACTATGACGTCCTTAACCTTGACCGGGATGTCTTAAAACTAGCGCCGGACTGTGGAGTCCTTAAATCCACGGACTATGACGTCCTTAACCTTGACCGGAACGTCTTAAAACTAACAACGGACTATGACGTCCTTAACCTCGACCGGGATGTCTTAAAACTAACCACCGGACTGTGGAGTCCTTAAATCCACGGACTATGATGTCCTTAACCTTGACCGCAACGTCTTAAAACTAACATTGGACCGCAAAGTCCTTAAACTACCTATCGACCGCAATGTCACTAAACTAAACAACATGGCTCCCTTGATTGCTCTATTGTTGGATCTAAACGGTCCCGTTAAGTCGATCTTGGTCTAAAACTAGACTGACGTATCCTTAACAAACGTTTAAGTCGATCTTAGTCTCAAATGAGGCTAACGTATCCTTAAACACAACCCCCAAACCCAAATCTAAGATAATACGGATTTGGACTAGTCCACGCCCTACGGGCGACGACATAACTCGGTCTCCGTATACAATCCATGGGCAACCAAACACAAAATAAACACACACGACACGAAGTGACCATCTGGAGAAGGAGAAAGTGGTTACCGCAGTGCGGTAGCGTAATTAACTGCAGGGGCTTGCGCCTGCAGGGAAGAGCGTCCCCACAATCAAAAACCCCTCAAGCGAGGGGGAATCTGACGAAGTCTGCTACATTGGACGCATCCGTTTAAACCTTCGATACATGGTGCCATAAATCAACTTGGCATCTTCGGAGAGGTAGACAGATAGCACCAATTAGCATCTGCCCCGAATTTCAGGCAAGACGCCCGTCGCGCCGTCATTCGGAGGGGAACACTGCTAAATCGGCCGCATCCGTCTAAACCTCCGATACACGGTGCTATAAATCAACTTGGCATCTTCGGAGAGGTAGACGGATCAAACCAAATAGCATCTGTCCCGAATTTTAGGCCAGACGTCTTTCGTCGCGCCGTCCTTCGGAGGGGAACAGATTCTGGCACGCCCGGTGGGACCTTTTCCTTTTTCCACTCCACACTTCGTGTGTCGTCTTCGCGAACCAATCGCGGTTTGTTAATGGTTGCCCTCGGGTTTCAAGTTACTAAGATTTGGTCTCTTGCTTGGCGCAGAAATCAAACGGCAATGGCATTCAACTGTACGAACTGCTCCAACTGCAAATGCAACCGACACTCCGCCTCACCTGGAGGTGTAGCCTATGGGCCTCAAGCGGCCTCCATCCTCGCTATGCCGGTAGAACAAGTGACTCGGGCTACGACCGGTCTGTTTTTCGGGACCATGCTCCCGCCAGCGAGCTTCACCATCCCAGTGCCCGTACTGGAAGCTTCAAAGAAGTCGGTCTTTGATCGACTCACTACTACCACGGCCCCTCTCAACGGGTCGTCCAATGTCAAGCCGGCAGCATCGGTCTTCACCAGGCTGAACTCGGGCTCCAAAAGGCCTACCAAGAAGCCCATAATATCTGAAGTGGCCATCCCAAAGAAGATTGCCATCCCTGCTCCTGAGGTCTTCAAGGCGGCTTCTCCTTCCAGAGGGTCGGTCTTCGCAAGACTGACTGTTCCCTCTCCCTCTCCCGCTCAGAAATCTGTGTTTGATCGGTTGGACACGGCTTCTCAACAGACGTCAGTCTTCAAGAGGCTGACACCCGCGACAAACCCCCACCTGAACGAGGGGCAAGACAAAGCCGTCGCTGAATCAATCCCAACGACTCATAACGCCCGACGCCGCCACTGGCGCCGGATAAGGAAGGCTGGGGGCAACCCCCCCTCTAGGCTAACTCCACCAGCTCCAACGGTGGAAATTAATGCTGCTGTTCCAACTGGGAACAGCTTTGAGCTACTGAACAGGGTACGCAGGAATTCGCCAACTGCTGTGCTTAAAAGATCTCCTCCACAGGTAGAGACCGTCGTGGAAGCAAAACTAGAAAAGCCGGAGCAGTCTCCTCAACGGCTGTCTTCCAGAGTCTACAAGACTTGGCGACGAGTCCGAGAATCGGTGATTGATCCGTATTTCTCTCACCAGCATAAGAAGTCGAAGGTCCAACAGGAGGAAAACCGCCCTGTTAAGCAACGGAAGACGACGGCCACCTGGGTGCCCAAAGCAACGGCCCCCTCAACTTCGATGGCCCACAAGAGAAGAAGGCCGGAGAAAGTCTCCATACCCACGGCAAATGTCAAAGGCAGTGAACCCAAACGCCCTAAGTCTGGGGGCATTGTGGTACATACCGTCTACATGGCATCTGGAAAAGAGGATAGCCGTATATCTACAGGTCATCGACCGCTTACGGGATCGGTGACTAAAGCTCAAGGGCAGCAGCAGAAGCTCCAAGAAATGATGACTGCGTTGGCCGCGCTCACCGGGCCAAAAGAAAGCCCAGAAGCATCCTCGGATCAACGCCAGGAGCAAGAAACCGATGCCGAATTCTTTCAGAGAATACTGGAAAAGAAGGACAAAGAGGCTACGGAACAAGCAGCCAATATAAAACGAATGGCCCTTCTGTTCCAGGACATAGTGGGTATGATGATCCAGCAGGATCCTCCTGCCGAAGATCCTCTAATCATCCTTGAAGACGACAGAGGAGAAACGTCTAATCCTCCGCCGGCTCTGTCAACAGCCAAAGAGGAGACAATTTCCAAAGCTGCCCTGGATGAATATATAGCTCAGCAGATACGAGTTCACCAGGCAGCTGAGGCAGCCGGTCAAGTTGTCAAGACGGGACGACCATATCCGAGCAGGTACGATCAGATAAAGTACCCGCCGGGCTACACGATCCCAAAATTTCATGTCTACAAGGGGACAGGCAATCCCCATCAACATGTCGCCCAGTTCAGGGATCTTTGTGGCAACACCGGCGGCGATGATAAGCTCCTGCTTCGCCAATTCGTCGGCAGCTTGTCGGAGACGGCGTTTGAATGGTACTCCGAGCTTCCGAACGACTCTGTCAAGACATTTGCTGAAATGGAGTTGTTGTTTACCCAGCATTTCACAAGCGCCAGCGAGTGTACTCCAATAACAGCTTTGATCAATGCAAGAGTAAAGCCGGGCGAAACTTGGGTCCAATATGCAATCCGATGGCGGAACTTGTGGTCGAAGTACGAACAGCGCATCGAAGAAGCGCCAGCGGTGGGCATGTTCGTGGGCACCTTAGATCCTCATGCAATTATTTCACAGTTCATGATGTTCTTTAAACTGACCACGTTCCAGGCTTTGATCGACAAGCTAGCCCAGATGGACCAGATGAGCCATAGACCGTCTCCTCCAAAGCCAGACTCTCAAAACGAGAAGTGGAAGGGAAAATCGATCGTTGTCGCCAATGCTCAACGACAGCCGAGCAACTTGAAGCCGGTTGTTCGTCAAAACAATATGCGTCCGCGCTTCTCCCTCGAGGAGAGTCTAGGACGTCCTTACTCGTTTCCTCAAGATAAAACGAGAAGACTATTCGAGCTGGCAGTGCGCAATAGACTCATCAATCTGCCGGATTCAAAACGTCCGTTGCAGCCAAACAACGTCAATGATCCCAATTACTGCCCCTACCATCGAGTATTGGGTCATCCGATCGAAGATTGCTACGTCTTCAAAAACTGGATTGAAGATCAATACCAACAAGGCAAGTTCGCGCTATCCGAAAAATGGAAGGCGATCCCGCCGCAGCTTCATACCCCTAAAAAGACTGAGTAATGCCGTCGCCCGTAGGACGTGGATTAGTCCAAATCCGTATTTACTTAGATTTGGGTTTGGTGTTTTAGTTTAAGGATACGTTTGCCGTGTTGAGGCTAAGATCAACTTAAACGTTCGTTGAGGATACGTTAGTCCTGTTTGAGACTAAGATCAACTTAACGTGGTGATCCATTTAATACATGGCCGTCGGGACTCATCACCTCTCTGACGTCGTTGAAGGATTACAACGATAGGTGTCAGAGGAGTTCAGAGATGTACCCTTGAATCAAAGTCGATTTAGAGCTTTATAGTCCATTTGAATGTTTAAGGATACGTTAGCCGTGTTTGAGGCTAAGATCAACTTAAACGGGATCATTTAGATCCGGCAAAAGAGCATTTGGAGGCTCTATTGCTCCAGTTTAGGGACGTGGTGGTCCATATTCCAGTTTAGGGATGTGGTGGTCCATATTCCAGTTTAGGGACGTGGTGGTCCATTATTAGTTTAAGGACGTTTCGGTCCATCATTAGTTTAAGGATATTTCGGTCCAATATTAGTTTAAGGACGTTTCGGTCCGATATTAGTTTAAGGACGTTTCGGTCCAACATTCCCATTTTGGGATGAATATTAGTTTAAGGACGTTTCGGTCCAACATTCCCATTTTGGGATGAATATTAGTTTAAGGACGTTTCGGTTCACGAGTTTAAGGACCCCGTAGTCCATATCGATATGTGGTCGTCGGGACCCGTCACCTCTCTGACGTCGTTGAAGGATTACAACGATAGGTATCAGAGGAGTTCGGAGATGTACCCTCGAACCGGTTGTAAATTGATTTAGGAGAGCAATCTTGCTCAGTCAATTTAATTTGAGGACTTACGGCCATGATTGGGCTAAGTCCAGTTGAGAATATTCAACGTTTTGTTTGCATTTGGCCTGTTAGGCTTTTGTCTGGGCTCTGCCCTTTCTAAATGATGCATAGCATCTATTTTAGGTCATTTAGACCATTTTAACTGGGCTCTGCCCTTTTTTATTTGGTCCTTTAATTGGGCTCGGCCCTTTAAATAATACATAGCATTTTTATTTTGGTCTGATGGACCTTTTAATTGGGCTCTGCCCTTTCAGTAATGCATTGCACTCAATGTTCTGACAATGCCCCACATGGCTTGTCAGGCGCTTTGCGCCAATTGAGGAGCCCAAGACGCAAACTCATATGGTGGTGACACGTGTCACGCTCTGATGAGCGCAAGCGCAACAGCGCAGTACGCTGTGTCAGTGCGCTGCGCTGTTGCGCTGCTGACACGTGGCGCTCCCTGGTGGCTTGCGCCAACACAGGAGCGCAACAGTGCAATTTTTCAAATGCAAAGCACTGTTTTATGTTTTGATCGATTTTAAATCAAAGAAAACAAATTTTTCTTGTTTTCGAAGAACCAATGGTTCATAAGAAAGTGCAAAGCACTATTATTATTTATTTTTCTTTTTATTGAAGATCATTGATCTTATTCTCAGATCAATAATCTGTTCATAAGAGAATTTTCTCTTTTTCTAAAAGTTTTTACCTTTTTCTTCTCGAAATTTCTTCAGAGTTTTCTCTATTTGAAGTTCTTGATTTCTCACAATGTTCATTTTTCTTCTCTCTTTTTTTATTTTAGAAAGAAAGATCATTGGTCGTTGTGACCCACCACCTCTCCGACGACACTGAGAGATTACAGTGCCATATATCGAAGGTGTGGAGGGATGTACCCTTTGAATCATGTCTCACTCATTAGGGGGGAAGAACAGGCTGAAGCTTAAGCTTCTCGCTCCTGAAAAAGGCTTCTTTGCGTTCGCGCACGTGCGTCGCACGTGGTGGACGCACGTGCGTCGTACCTGTTGGGCGCACGGGCGTCGCACGTGTTGGGCGCTCAAATTTGCGCGTAGCGCACATGGATCTTGCGCATATGCGCATTATGAGGGGGGAGCAAGCTCCTATGGAGAACGAGTCTCCTTTTAATTGAATATTCTCATGTGGTGCGCACGTGCGTTGCACGTGGTACGCGTGTGGCAGGCACACGTGCGTTGCACGTGGCGTACATGCGCATTATGAGGAGAAGCAGAGCTTCTATATATGGAGAACAGGCTCCTTTTAATATTATTAAATGTTCTCATGTGGTGCGCGCGTGCGTTGCACGTGGTGCGCGCATGGTGAGCACACGTGCGTTGCATATAGCGCACATGCGCATTATGAGGAGAAGCAGAGCTTCTATATATGGAGAACATGCTCCTTTTAATATTATTAAATGTTCTCATGTGGTGCGCACGTGCCTTGCACGTGGTGCCGCATGGCGGGCACACGTGCATTGCAAGTAGCGCACATGCGCATTATGAGGAGAAGCAAAGCTTCTATATATGGAGAACAAGCTCCTTTTAATATTATTAAATGTTCTCATGTGGTGCGCACGTGCGTTGCACGTGGTGCCGCATGGCGGGCACACGTGCGTTGCACGTAGCACACATGCGCATTATGAGGAGAAGCAGAGCTTCTATATATGGAGAACAAGCTCCTTTTAATATTATTAAATGTTCTCATGTGGTGCGCACATGCGTTGCACGTGGTGTCGCATGGCGGGCACACGTGCGTTGCACGTAACGCACATGGCGCTTGCGCATATGCGCATTATGGAGGAGCTAAGCTCCTTTAGAGAACTAAGCTCCTTTGAGTATTGAATCCTTTGAGAATTTAACTCTACCCTTTCTAAGGGGTATCCCCTTATTTATATGGGAGTGGTAGAGAAGCCATCTCTCCTTTTCCCGATGTGGGACTAAAAAATGCATTCCCTATGTAGTAGAGCATTACTTTAGATTACATGTGCATAACACATTTGCTCATAACTTTTGATCTTGGATGAATTATGAGGCCCATAATATATCAAATCGAAGGAGTTTTCGAGATGCTTTCAATATTATCAGAATTTAGCCATTTCTCGTTCCGGAGTTTGTCAAAATACAGCTCGGAAAATACTGGTTCGCATCTTCTTCCTTAGATCACATGTACATAGACATTTGCTCATAACTTTTGATCCCGGATGAATTATGAGGCCCATAATATATCAAATCGAAGATATTTTCAAGATGATTTAAAAATCATCAGAATTTAGCTGTTTCTTATTCCGGAGTTTGTCAAAATACAGCTCGGAAAATACTGGTTCGCATCTTCTTTCTTAGATCACATGTGCATAACACATTTGCTCATAACTTTTGATCCCGGATGAATTAATAGGCCCATAATATATCAAATCGAAGATTTTTTCGAGATGCATTCAATACCATCATAATTTAATAGTCTCTCATTGGGGAGTTTATCAAAATACAGGCCGGAAGATACTGGTTCGCATTTTCTTAAACGTATCGCTGCCATTTGATATCTTGGACTCTTTTGCGCAGAAATTTTTGGCGGGAATAAATGCCCCCCACTACTTTGCCCATGAAAGTATATATGTGGGTGAAGTAGTGCAGAGTAATGCATAGCGTATGATCAGTTTCGGGTTGGTATATAACTTTCAGAATCTTGATCTGAGAAGATAACGAGCGGACACAAGCGTCGTCATTTATCATTGACTCAAATCTCAACTCTTAAAAGATATAGTTCCAAACTCTCAATTCCATGAGCCGCACCCTTCTATTTCTTTATGTTTTACTCTGGTATGAAGTAGTTTATATGCTCATGAGTAACTTCTCCATTTCAGTGGCAAGTAGGTTTGGCAAGTGTGGCCCATAGATGGTAGATAACAATTCATCTTTAATCCTTTATAAGATAGTGATGGCTTAGAAGACAGGGGTAGGATCTGCCACTTAAGACTTTTCAACTTTATGAGCCGTGAGGGTCTCATAAAGACTTTTCTTCCTACGGATCGAGAGTATCTCGTAGGTGTATTTTCTCCTTAGGAATCGTGAGGATTCCTAAGTGCGTTTTCTCTTATAAGTCGTAAGGATCTTATAAGAGAATTTTCCCTCTTACGAGTCGAGAGGACCCATAAGCGGTTGTTTCCGTCCTTGTCGAGATTCGACTTTGGAGAGTGAGATCCGTGAATAGTATGCAAGAGACCGGTTTAGACCGACTTGCAGGGTCACATTGTTCAGGAAACAAGTTTTTTTTTAAACCCTGCTGCCTGAGGCTTCATCTTGCAAGTTGAGACGAATCGGGGATTTCCCGCGGAGACACTGGTTTCTCTGCGAGCCGATGCGAATCAGGAGGCTCTCATCAAGGACGCTAGTTTCCCTGAATTGAGGTATTTTCCAAGGATTATTTGTTTCCCTGGTGTTGAAACGAATCGAAAATTTCCCGTGGAGACACTGGTTTCTCTGCGAGTCGACGCGAATCAGGAGGCTCTCATCAAGGATGCTGGTTTCCTTGAATTAAGGTATTTGCCAAGGATTATTTGTTTCCCTGGTGTTGAAACGAATCGAGAATTTCCCACGGAAACACTGGTTGCTCTGCGAGTCGACGCGAATCAGGAGGCTCTCATCAAGGACGATGGTTTCCCTGAGTTGAAGTATTTACCAAGAATTATTTGTTTCCCTGGTGTTGAAACGAATCGAGAATTTCCCGCGGAGACACTGGTTTTTCTGCGAGTCGACGCGAATTAGGAGGCTCTCATCAAGGACGCTGATTTCCCTGAATTGAGGAATTTGCCAAGGATTATTTATTTCCCTGGTGTTGAAACGAATCGAGAATTTCCCGCGGAGACACTGGTTTCTCTGCGAGTCGACGCGAATCAGGATTTTCTTCGTCAAGGACGCTTGTTTCCTCGAGTCGAAGGATTTGCCGAAGACGCTGGTTTCCTCGGGATTGGGATGAACCGTCGAGATCTGGCTTCGTTTTCTGGCGGAGCCTGTTGGAAAAGTATGCTTCCCTCTTTGTTTGTGCCCTTGGATTGTATACAGGGATCGATGTGATCTCAACTGTAGAGCCAAAGTTTTATCATTTCTTTTTTTTTTTTATTTCCGCGATGCTCTATCATTTCAGCTTTTTATATCGCGAAGGTCGCGATTGCCCAATCGTTTCGGCAATTTTTTGCGGTGCCCAATCATTTCGGCTGTTTATTTTATTTTTACTCGCTGCTTTTTATTGCGAGTTGCCCAATCATTTCGGCTGTTTATTTTATTTTTACTCGTTGTTTTTTATTGCGAGTTGCCCAATCATTTCGGCTGTTTATTTTATTTTTACTCGCTGTTTTTTATTGCGAGTTGCCCATACATTTTTACTTGCTGCTTTTTATTGTAAGTTGCCCCATCATTTCGGCTATTTCATATGCATGTGTGGCCTACTGGCTTTCTGCCGTAAATCTGAATTTAGACATCAATTTCGGCATCAGCACCGCTACAACTGGGATATTGTCAGGAGCGAATCATCATCTGCCTCTGTCGAACAAGGGTGGCTTAGCGAACAAGGTTAAGGTTCTGTCGACTAAGGCTTTTGATTTCATGAGCCGTAAGGGTCTCACAAAGTTATTTCTCTCTACAAGTCGTGAGGATCCTGTAGGTGTATTTTCTCCTTAGGAATCGTGAGGATTCCTAAGTGTTTGTTCCTCTGTAAGTCGTAAGGATCCTACAGGAGGGTTTTCTCCTCATAAATCGAGAGAACTTATAAGGGTTGTTCGTCATGCGTATATATCCCTAGTCACGAATGGGACTTGGTTAGGAAAATGTTTATTCACACCCATGGATTGTATACAAGGGCCAGTATTGAGCCACTTGTAGGGCAATATCTAAAGTTGTGGGGTTTGCTTAAGCACGGGTTTAGGTCTCTGTAACTTAAGACTTTCAAATCTTATGAGCCGTGAGGGTCTCATAAGAGAATTCTCCTTACGAGTCGTGAGGATCTCGCAAGTGTATTTTCTCCTTAGGAATCGTAGGGATCCCTAAGTATGTTGCTCCCTTGTGAGTCGTAAGAATCTCACGCGGGTGGTTTCTCCTTACAAGGTCGAGAGGACCCTATAAGTGTCTTTTAACGAGGTTGCGCCCTTTCGGGTTTTCACAAACACTCGCCGGTAGTCCTGCTGTTTTTACTCACGGAGCCCTTTCGGGTTTTCATCCGTGCCCATTTTGCTTATGGACATACCGTTTTTTTTTATTCTTTTTATTCTCTTCTTCTCTTTTTTTTTACGAGGTCGCGCCCTTTCGGGTTTTCACGAACACTCGCCGGTAGCCCTGCTGTTTTTACTCACAGAGCCCTTTCGGGTTTTCATCCGTGCTCTTTTTGCTTATGGACATACCATTTTTATTTATGATATTTTTCTTCTTTTTTTTAATCTCGTCAGCCTACGGATGCTGCGGTATTAGTTTAAGGACGTTTCGGTCCGCTATTAGTTTAAGGACGTTTCGGTCCGTAATGGAGAAGGTCGGCTACTGCTTATAAAGCTTGAGCTTAGGAAGATAGCGAGCGGACATAGTCGTCGTCATCTATCATTGACCTAGGCTGTGGCTCATTAAGCGTAGTATTTCTTTAGGAAGCGACCGTTTATTAGCCTGAAAGGCCTCTCACCGTGCATGTCCATGAGTAGATAGGCCCCTCCTTGGTAGACCTTATCTATGATGTACGGGCCTTCATAGTTTGGCTCGAATTTTCCCCGCTTGGCGCGATTGGGGATCATAGACCTTTTGACCACTAGCATGAGTTCGCCTTGGCGGAATGTTCTCGGTCGGGTCAATCTTTCATATGAGCGTGTCATCTTTGCTTTATAAGCTTCCAGATTTTATTGCGCTATGAGCCGTGTTTCTTCAAGGGCATCAAGCTCCTCAAGCCGAAGGTTAGCATTTTCTTTGTTCGTCAACTCGTAGTGGACTGCCACTCGTAGAGAGGGTAGCTCTATCTCGAGGGGGAGTACTGCTTCCATACCGAATACCAACGCGTATGGCGTTGTGTTCGTGGCTGTCTTGAACGTAGTTCGATACGCCCAAAGAGCCTCTTGCAGTCTCTCGTGCCAGTCTTTCTTATTTCGGGACACCGTCTTTTTCATGATCTTCGTCAGGGTCTTGTTGAAGGCCTCGGCTAGACCATTAGCTCGCGGATTATAAACCGAGGAATATCTCCAGTCTATATTGTGTTGTTGTGCGAAGCGACTGATCTTGTGGCTCCTGTAGGCAGGCCCGTTATCGGAGATGATCCGTCGCGGGGTCCCAAACCGGTATATGATGTGCGTCTTGAAGAAATGGAGGATATTCTCCGTCTTCACTTCCCTCAACGGTACTGCTTCTGCCCATTTGGAGAAGTAATCAGTCGTCGCTAGGATGAAACGATGTCTCCTGGACGATGCTGGTTCGATGGGGCCGACTATATCAGTTCCCCATATCTCGAACGGCCAGCTAGCCACCGTTGGATGTAATGGATTTGGATGTTGATGGATGAAGTCCCCATGGATTTGGCATGAGTGGCATTGCTTCGCATATTTGAAGCAATCCTAAATCATTGTGGGCCAGTAGCAGCCCATCCGTTTGATCTTCAGCTTCATCTTCGGGCCCGCTTGGTGAGAACCACAGAGTCCATCGTGGACTTCCTGAATGACTCTTTCCGCTTCGTCAGGCCCTAGGCATCTTAGCCACATAGAATCAAACGACCTCTTGTATAAAGTATCATTGACGAAGGCGAAAGATAGAGCTCGTTTCATAAGCTGATGTCTTGAGGACGCATCTTCGGGCATTCGATGGTATTTGAAGTAGTCTATAAAGACTTCTCTCCAATCCTCAGCCTTTTCCCGGTCTTTTATTTGCAGGGTCGTCTGTTCAGTCGCTCCCTTCTCTTCGGATGAGTCTGGAGATATTTCTACTGGGGCAAGCACCCGGCGACTTTGTACCACGATTCTAACGTCATCGAGGTTCTCATCAGCCAATTCTTTAGCGATCTTGGCTAATGCGTCCGCTTTGCTGTTTTCTGCGCGTGGTATGCTTTCCAGCATATAGGAAGGAATTTGGGCCAACAGCTGTTGCACCTTTTCGCCATACTTCACCAACTCTGGCTTGCACGTTTGGTAGTCGCCGTTTACTTGACTGACGACCAGTTGGGAATCTCCGTATATGAGGAGGTTTTCAATTCTCATGTCGATGGCGATCTCGAGGCCTGCTATCAAAGCTTCGTATTCGGCTTCATTGTTTGTCCTCGGCTCCGTTAGGGAGAAAGCAAAGCGCATTATCCCTCCTTGTGGAGTTACAAAGATAAGTCATACCCCCGATTTGATTATAGGGGTACTTTGTTTGCGCTTCTTCATGGAAGATGCTCCATCGAAATAAATCTCCCATCGGGTATCACCACCGTCGATCGCATCAAACGCATGTTCGTCTGGAAGATCGCAATTCAGAGGAGAATCGGCGGGTATCGGATGCTCAACGAGAAAATCGGCGATGGCCTGGCCTTTCACTGCCTTGAGAGGCTGATAGGTTATCGAGAACTCCATCAAGAGCAGGGCCCATTTAGCGAGTCGACCTGTCAGTATGGCCTTCGACATTAAATATTTAAGGGGGTCCACCTTCGAAATGAGACGGACTTCATGCGCCAATGCATAGTGCCTGAGCTTTGTTATCGCGAAGATTAATGCCAGGCAGTGTTTCTCAACAGGGGACTAGTTGCTTTCTGCCCCCAGTAGAACTCGACTTAAGTAGTAGAGTGCTCTTTCTTTCCCTTGATCGTTCTCTTGTGCCTATAATGCACCTAAGGAACCTTCGAGAGCGGTTGTATAAAGAATGAGGGGTTTTCCCTTGACCGGAGCAGCCAGCACTGGCGGGTTCTACAGGTATTGTTTGATCTCGTCTAGCGCACTTTGGCATTTTTGATCCCAGACGAACGAGGTTTCCTTCTTCATCAAGTGGCTGTAAGGACGGCACTTGCCTGAAAGGTTGGCTATAAATCGCCGTATATACGCGAGCTTCCCTTGGAGAGACCGCAGTTGTTTGAGAGTCCTTGGTGGAGGCATTTCCATGATCGCCTTGATCTTTGACGGATCTATTTCAATACCTCGGTGTCGGACGATGAATCCCAGGAATTTGCCCGAGGAAACTCCGAATGCACACTTGAGAGGGTTCATCTTCAAGTTGTATTGTCGAAGGCGTTGAAATACGGTCTTCAGATGTTCTAAATGCTCCTCGTATGATTTGCTTTTCACCACGAGATCGTCGATATAACATTCGACGATTTCATGTATAAGGTCATCGAAGATTTTCGTCATGGCCCTCTGATAGGTGGCACCAACGTTCTTTAGACCGAAGGGCATCACTTTATAACAGAATATACGCAAAGGAGTCCTGAAGACGGTGTGCTTCTGGTCTTCGGGATGCATCTTTATCTGGTTATACCCCGATGAGCCGTCCATGAAGGAGAAAACCTCGTGAGTGGACGTATTGTCTATCATCAATTCGGTGACTGGCATAGGGAAATCATCCTTCGGGAAGGCTTTATTGAGATCCCGGAAGTCCACGCATATGCGCACTGTCCCATTTTTCTTCATCACCGGGACGATGTTGGCGATCCACTCGGGATACTGCACCTCCTGGATAAAGCCGGAGTCGATTAACTTCTTGACCTCGGCGTTGATGCTCATCTCAAGCTCGAGCCGCATTCTCCTCGGCGTCTGTTTGACTGGCTTGACGTCCGGGGATATCGCCAATTTGTGCACAGCAATTTCTGGATCTAGTCCTGGGATCTCGGAATAGTTCCATGCGAAGCAATCTTTGTGCTGTACAAGGACGTCTTTTAACGCAACCACCCTTTCTTCAGATAGCAGCTCACTGACAAACGTCGGCCGTGGGTCACTTGCCGTCTCCAACTCAATTTTCTTGAGGTTATCTGCAGTGGTATGTATTCCATCCTCCAGTTCTTTCGGAGCTGGCGGAAATTCTGAGATCACCTCATCATTGCTGTTTTCGAAGCACCAGGGAAGGCTGTCCATGTTCTCGGGCTCTTCTTTTAATATTGTTATCATGTGACAAGTGCGAATCCGCTTCCAATCCCAATGTGGAGTTGGTTCTGTTCTTGTGGCTTTGGGTTCGTGCTTCTTTGGCGGCGCTACCCTCCAGTTGTCAGACAGAGCGAATTTGCCAAGCTGATACTGATCTTCAACCCAATTCTTGAAAGTGAAGCAATCTTCAAGAGGATGCCCTATTACTCGATGGTAAGAGCAATAGTTTGGGTCAGAGACTTCGCCTGCTTGTTCGGGGTTTTTAGACTCCGGCAGTGTAAGCATTTGATGTTTTAGAGCGAGATCAAGTATCTTCTTCGTCTTGTCCTGAGGAAACGAGTACGCTCGACCCATTTTCTTCATGAGGGATAGATCAATAACGCTCGACTCCCGTTTGCGTGGCTTCTTAGCCCTGCTTTGTTGCTGTTGAGCGCTTTTTTGGCGTTTCGACTTATTTCTGCCTCTGCGTCGAGCCTTTTTTATAACAGGTTGACAGGGGGCGGTACTTTCATCTTTCACGGTCTGTTGAAGGAGACGTTGCGTTTTGGCTTTCTCGTAGATGGCCATTTCGCGGTTGTGATCATCTCGGACTTTTTGACCAGCTTCCCTTATAAGCCTGTCCATTTGTTCTTCAAACGACGGACTGGGCACTGTTGCATCAGGAACTTCTACTGGTTCAGGATTAGTGTCCTCCCGTTGAGCATCTGCTTCTTCATTGAAGTCGTGTACAATGTAACAGTCGCGGAGCAGCTCTCGTTTCTTGGAGCGAATGTTTCCGCCCCCGATCGTCTCCATCCTCCCACTAGGCAGCTTGTGCTGAGTTCCGAGGACGTTCCAGACCCTGTCATAGAATTTGGCCTTTCTAATGGTCTGTTTGAAGGGTATCCCTTGGCGCTTCAACAGCCTCTTCAAGCCTTCTGTATAATATCTGGATAGACGGATGGGTTGAAGCCTGTCCAGCGTAGGATCCGCACCGTGCCAGATTTCTTTCTCCACTTTGTTTTCTTCAGAGCGGTAGAATAGAATTGCCTTCTCGCCTTCTTGCTTGGGAGGGATATAGAACGTTTGCAGCTCCTCAACACTGTCGGTATCGAGCGCATCCAGTTCTTTATAATGTTTAAGAGGCACCATGGTGACTTGCAAACTTTACTCTTCGTCAGCGGAAGCTCGTATTGAAGATCGAGCAGAGAATACAGCATGGACCTCATCCTCCGAATCACTATCAAAGATCAACGTAGGAGCGGATGGTCCCAGCTTGGTGTATTGGGGCAGACCCGAATAAACTATCTCCTCTTCCTCCTCGGTATCACTGCCGAAGACAGGGATGGTGGCGTTAGCTTTGTTCTCCGGCTTGTGACACCTCTCCGTGTCTTCGAAATCCGGTAAGAAGTATTTGGCATCTTCATATTTGCGGACCTCGTTCACAGAGAACGGATTCAGTTCTCCTGTTACGGTATACTCGAGACCATCCTTAGAATACTTCATACACTGATGTTGTGTAGAAGGGATGATGTTATACTCGTGTAACCATGGTCGGCCGAGCAGAGCATTGTAGCATGTCTTGGCGTCTATGACGTGGAACTTAATATCCGTGACGAGTAGCCCAAAGCGTAGCGTCAGTATCACAGACCCAAGAGTTCTTGATGACTGGGAGTCAAACCCGAAGATGGTAATCTTGTCCCGAGCAAGGTGCTGAACGCTCATGCAGATTTCCTTCAACACCCGCACGTTAAGGAGATTAACGGAAGATCCATTGTCGATCAGGATTTTGCCTATCTTTATATCGTGGCAGTATCCTGAGACATAAAGGGGGCGATTGTGTTCGCACGTCCCAAGGAGAAGGTCTTCATCACCAAAAGTGATATCGGCTGTGTGTACTTCCTCTAATTCATCCTTCATCTTTTCCTCGGCCAGGAAAGCTTGGAATTGCTCCGGATCCTGTAGTGCCTTGATTAACGAATCTCTCGCCTCTTTTAATAGCAAAAGGGCGTCAAGAATGCTGAGCTGTGAGGGTAGCTTTCTCAGATGCGCTAAGACGTTGTAATCCACCTTATTTCTCTTCGGTGGGTCCCTGATACTTAGCTCCTCCACAACTTGGTCATCTAAGTCGATATCTTCAGAGACCTTTTCTTTCCCTTTATCTTTTCTGTTTGAGGGTCCGAGATTCTTTTCGAGAATCATGCGATTACGCAGCCGGATATTTTCATAAATCTTTGGCTCTTCTTCTTTTTCCGAGGTGGACTCTTTAAAGAGAGGGCCAAGCTCCATCTCCTCATCAGAATCGCTCCCGAATGTAGGCACCTGTGATCCCCCGGCGTTAACCATGCGACAATCGCCGGTAGTTCTGTTAAACCCTTCGGTCATATTCTTCAGCTCCCGACGAGTTTTACATTTTTCCCGCTTAAAATATTGTCGATGAGCAACGTATCCTTGCCACCATCTATCGAAAGCTTTGCACTCTTGAGTGGGGTGCGAAACCTTCTGATGATATAAGCAATAGGAAGGGTGCATTTCCATTTCACCAGTAATTTTTCCTTCAGAGGATGGTAGCTTCATGCCCACTGATATGGCCTTAGCAAACCTTTTCCTCATCTTGAATTGGCTTTTGTCAGTAATGGAGGTATTTTGCTCCAGCGGGAGTATCTCAATTTTTTTGTCAAGGCGTTGGTGTTTGGCCTTTTCGAATATGACCGCCTCGCGCTCCCGATCAGCTTTGCTTTTTAAGAGAGCTTCATTGAGGAATGCGTCAATTACTTCATCCGATGGCCCCAGAATTTTTGGTTCAGGATCTGCCCCCAGCTTTTCAGTACAAGGAGTCTCCTCTTCGTCCATGAACGAATGGGAAATCACATGACAGCTCGCCACGTATTCTCCCGATTCATCAGATGAACTTTCTCCCTCATCTTCCTCTTGAAAGACGTGATTGAGGAATTCTTGGAATGTAATTGGAGTCCGTGCCTTCTGGTTGTATTCCTCCAGCGCGTCAATTTGTTTTTGCAAGTCCGTGCGCTTGTCGCCAGGCTTCACGGGCTTCTTTGATTTCTTTTTCTTCTTATTTGAAGATTTCGATGGCTGGTTGTGAATGCTTGGGCCACCTCCATCGATCTTTTGAGTTGGACGCGGCTTCAACATTCCTTTAATGACCTGCGGTTCCAACGGGTTCTTCCACTTAATTGCTGGGCATGTTTGAAGATCGTTTAGCATCCTCTTTGTCTTGGTTGATAATACAACCTCCCAATGAGCTTCTTCAACGACAGAGCATGTTGCCCTTGGCGTATTCATTCCCTTAGTGGTGTGGGGCTGCGGTGGATTCACTTTCCATTTGTCGGACAATGCAAACTTGCCCTGTCGGTACTGGTCTTCAAGCCAATTTTTGAAGACATAGCAATCCTCGATCGGATGACCTAGTACTCGATGATAAGGACAGTAGTTGGGCTCATTGACATCATTTGGTTGCGACGGACGTTTTGGATCCGGCAGATTTATGAGTCGGTTGTGCAACGCCAGCTCGAATAACCTTCTTGTTTTATCTCGGGGAAATAAGTAAGGACGTCCTAGCCTCTCCTCAAAGGCTACGTACGGGCGCATATTATTTTGACGAACGACCGGCTTTGAGTTGTTTGGCTGTTGTTGAGCATTAGCGACAACGATCGCTTTCCCCTTCCCTTTCTCATTTCGGGAGTCCGGGTTTGGAAGAGGAGATTTATGGCCCATTTGATCCATTTGCGCCAGCTTGTCGATTAGTGCCCGGAAGGTGGTCGGCTTGAAGAACATCATAAATTGCGAGATGATTGCTTGCGGATCGAGGGTTCCCACAAACATACCTACTGCAGGAGCTTCTTCTAAGCGCTGCTCGCATTTTGACCATAAATTCCGCCACCGTATAGCATATTGGACCCATGTCTCGCCCGGCTTCACCCTGGCATTAATCAATGCCATTATCGGGGTACGCTCGCTGGCACTCGCGAAATGTTGGGTAAACAGCAGCTCCATTTCAGCAAAGGTCTTGATAGAGTCGTTCGGGAGCTCAGAATACCACTCGAACGCTATATTTGACAAGCTACCAACGAACTGGCGGAGTAACAATTTATCATCACCGCCGGTGTTGCCGTAAAGCGCCCTGAACTGGGCAACATGCTGGTGGGGATTGCCAGTCCCCTTATACACATGGAATTTTGGTATTGTATAACCCGGCGGGTACTTGATCTGGTCGTACCAGCCCGGATACGGTCGCCCCGTTTTTACGACCTGACCCGCTGCTTCAGTCGCTTGATGAACCCGGATCTGCTGAGCTATATATTCGTCCAGGTCGGCTTTGGAGGTCGGCTTTGGAGATTGCCTCCTCCTTGGCTGTTGACATATGTTTCCCCCAATCAGAGCAAAGCTCTGTTGAAATTCAAAATTCAAAATTTTGAAGCAACACTTCAAATCTCGGGCACAACGCGCCACGTGTCAGGCGCTGATACGTCAGCACAGAGCCCAAGAAGGCGCGTCCAATCAGAGCAAAGCTCTATTTTAAGCAAAATTAAAGGAAGCAACGCTTCAGTTGCGCAAGCACTGCGCTGCGCGACACGTGTCAGCGCAGATGCGCTAGCGCAGTTGCGCTGCGTGGCAGCGACACGTGTCAGCGTAGATGCGCTAGCGCAGTTGGCTGCGCGACACGTGTCACGCGTTGGAGCATTTGCGCCAAACAGAATTAAGATTTTAAAGAAATCTTTCTGTTCTTGTTAAAACAAGAAGATTTTCTTCTGTAAAACAGAAACCCTTGGATCAAAGATCCAACGGTGGGGAAAATTCCCCAAATCACTCAGAGAAAGATCTCTTTAACAAATTTAACTAATTTATGGGCACTATAAAAAGGACCCTAGACCTCAATTCAAAGGCATCAACATTTTTTTTTTAAAAAAAAGAGGGAAAGAGAACTCTGAAGAACTCCTCAAGAACAAAAAGGTAAAAACCTTTAGAAGGAAGAGAAAGTTCTTTTATGAACAGATCATAGATCCAAAACCAAGATCAATGATCTTTAACAAAAAATAATAATAATAAAATAGTGCTTTGTACTTTTATGAACCTTTGGTTCTTTGAGATAAGAAAAAACAAGAAAAAACTTATCTTTTCTTCGATCTAAATTAGATCAAGAAATCAAATAGTGCTTTGCACTTCTGTTCTTGAATCTAAAAGATTCTCAGTGCTTTACACTTCTAAACTGCGCAGTTGCGCTCTTGGGAGAGCGCCACGTGTCAGCTACAGAACAACTTGCGCTACGCGCTTTTGAAATAGAGCTTTGCTCTCTGTGATTGGCGCAACTCACCAAGGTGCACCACGTGTCAGCAGCGCAAGCGCAGCGCACTGCGCTTGCATGACACGTGTCGTCATCACAAGCGCTTGCGCTCTCTGATTGGCGCAAAGCGCCTGAAAATGCAATGCATTTACAGAAGGGCCAAGCCCAATTAAAAAGGGCCTAACAGGCCAAATTAAATGCAATGCATTATTTTAAAAAAAAGATGGGCAGAGCCCAAATAAAGACAGATGCTGTGCATCATTTATAAAAGGGCAGAGCCCAAGTAAAGGCCTAATAGACCAAACAAAAATGCCATGCATTATTAAACAGGAGCAGAGCCCCAGTAAAGGTCTAATAGACCAAAAATAAATAAAATGTTGAACATTTTCAACTGGACTTAGCCCAATACTAGCCGTAAGTCCTTAAATTAAATTGACTGAGCAAGATTGCTCTCTTAAAGCAATTTACATCCGGTTCGAGGGTACATCTCCGAACTCCTCTGACAATTCTCGTTGTAATCCTTCAACGACGTCAGAGAGGTGACGGGTCCCGACGACCACACATCGATATGGACTGCGGGGTCCTTAAACTCGTGGACCGAAACGTCCTTAAACTAATATTGGACTGAAACGTCCCTAAACTAATATCGGACCGCAACGTCCCTAAACTAATATCGGACCGAAACGTCCCTAAACTAATATCGGACCACCACGTCCCTAAACTGGAATACGGACCACCACGTCTCTAAACTGGAATACGGACCGCAATGTCCTTAAACTACTTATGGACCACTACGTCCCTAAACTGGAACAATAGAGCCTCCAAACGCTCTTTTGCCGGATCTAAACGATCTCGTTTAAGTTGATCTTAGCCCTAAACACGGCTAACGTATCCTTAAATATTCAAATGGACTATAAAACTCCAAATCAACTTTGGTTCAAGGGTACATCTCTGATCTCCTCTGACACCTATCGTTGTAATCCTTCAACAACGTCAGAGAGGTGATGAGTCCCGACGACCATATATTAAATGGATCACCACGTTAAGTTGATCTTAGTCTCAAACAGGACTATCGTATCCGTAACGAATGTTTAAGTTGATCTTAGCCGCAACGCGACTAATGCATCCTTAAACTAAAAACACTAAACCCAAATCTAAGTAAATACGAATTTGGACTAATCCACGTCCTACGGACGACGGCATTACTTAGTCTCCGTATACAATCCACGGGCAACCACAAACAAAACAAACACACACGACACTAAGTGAAATTCTGGAGAAGGAGAAAGTTGCTACCGCGATGCGGTAGCGTAATTAACTGCAGGGGCTTGCGCCTGCAGGGAAGAGCGTCTCCACAATCAAAAACCCCTTAAGCGAGGGGGACTCTGACGAAGGCTGCTACATCGGCCGCATCCGTCTAAACCTCCGATACATGGTGCCATAAATCAACTTGGCATCTTCGGAGAGGTGGACGGATAAAACCAAATAGCATCTGCCCCGAATCTCAGCGTCAGGACATCGCAGTCTTGTGCGCCGCCATTCAGAGGGGAACAGATTCTGGCACGCCCGGTGGGACCTCTTCCTCTTTCCACTCCACACTCCGTGTGACGTCGTCGCGAACCAATCGCGGTTTGTTAAATGGTTGCCTTCGGATTTCAAGTTACTAAGATTTGGTCTTTTGCCTGGCGCAGAACTCAAGATTCAATGGCCTTTAACTGCACCAACTGCTCGAAATGCCACTGCAACGGACGCTCCACCTTACCGAGAGGTGTAGCATATGGGCCCCAAGCGGCTTCCTTCCTCGCTCTGCCGGTAGACCAGGTGACCCAAGCCACCACTGGCCTGTTCTTCGGGACCATGATCCCACCTACAAGCTTCCCTACGCCAATACCTGCACCGGAAGTGAACATAAAGTCGGTCTTCGACCGGCTCACTGCTACGACGGCCCCTGTCAATGGGTCTCCCACTACCAAACCGACAGCCTCTGTTTTCACCAGGCTAAATCAGAACTCTAAACTGATTGTCCCAATGAAAGCAATAACTGCTGCTCCAGAAGTCGTCAAGGCGGCTTCCCCTGTCAAAGAGTCTGTCTTTTCAAGACTGACGATTCCTGCTCCTGCCCCTGCTCGAGGATCCGTCTTCGATAGGTTGAATATCATCCCTCAAAGGACAACCTCAGTCTTTGAGAGGTTAACACCAGCGGCGCCTCATTCAGACAGGGGGCAAAAAGAGGCTGTCTCTATCTCCGAGCCAGTCCCAACGGCTCATCATGCTCGACGTCGCCATTGGCGACGAGTGAGGAAGGCAGGGGGCAACTCCCCCTCAGGGCTAACTCCACCGGCTCCAGTGGTGGAAGTCAACACTGCTGTTCCAACTGGGAACAGTTTTGAACTGCTGAGGAGGGTACGGAAGAATTCTCCAACCGCTACACTGAAAAGATCTCCTCCGCCTACGGAGAGAGCCCCAGAAACAAAGCAAGAACGGCCCCCTCAACGGCTGTCCTCAAGAATTTATAGAGTTTGGTGGAGGGTTCAAGACTCAGTGATCGACCCAGATCACTCTTGTCAACAAAAGAATGCCAAAGTGCAAAAAGAAAAAGACCGTCCTATTAAACAGCAGGGGACAACAATCGCTAGGGTGCCCACTACAACGGCCCCTTCAACTTCAATGGCCCACAAAAGAAGAAGGCCGGAGAAAACCCCCGCGTCCGCGGCAAATGCCAAAGGTGGTGAGCCTAAACGCCCTAAGTCCGGGGGCATGATAGTTCATACAGTTTATGTGGCATCGGGAAAGGAGGATAGCCGCATATCAACAGGTCATAGACCGCACACGAGGTCAGTGACCAAGGCTCAGGAGCAGCAGCAGAAGCTCCAAGAAATGATGAATGCTATGGCCGTACTTACAGGGCCAAAAGAAAGCCCTGAAGCATCCTCAGATGAACGCCAAGAGGAAGAAACCGACGCCGAATTCCTTCGTCGGATATTGGAGAAGAAGGACAAAGAGGCTGCTGAACAAGCAGCCAACATACAGCGTATGGGCCTCCTCTTCCAAGACATGATAGGGATGATGATACAACAAGATCCTCCGGCTGAAGAACCCCCGATTGTCCTTGGAGATGATAGGGGAGAGACATCAAATCCTCCACCAGCTCTATCGATGGCTAAGGAGGATACAATCTCCAAAGCTGATTTGGATGAATACATTGCCCAGCAAATACGGGGCGGCCATATCCAAGTTGGTACGATCAAATCAAGTACCCACCCGGTTACACGATTCCCAAGTTCCATGTCTACAAAGGGACGGGCAATCCTCATCAGCATGTTGCCCAGTTCAGGGCACTCTGCGGCAACACCGGCGGTGATGACAAGCTGTTGCTTCGCCAGTTTGTTGGAAGCTTATCAGATACGGTGTTCGAATGGTACTCTGAGCTCCCGAACGACTCTATTAAAACCTTCGCGGAGATGGAGCTGTTGTTTACTCAGCGTTTTGCAAGCGCCAGTGAACGTACCCCGATGACAGCACTGATTAACGCCAGGGTAAAACCCGGCGAGATGTGGGTTCAGTACGCTATATGATGGCGGAACTTATGGTCGAAGTGTGAGCAGTGCATTGAAGAAGCTCCCGCGGTGGGTATGTTTGTGGGAACCCTTGATCCGCAAGCAACCATCTCACAATTTATGATGTTTTTCAAGCCAACTATCTTCCAGGCCTTGATTGACAAACTAGCGCAAATGGATCAAATGGGCCATAAACCCCCTCTTCCACGGCCGGACTCCCGAAATGACAAAGGGAAGGGAAAAGCGATCGTCGTCGCTAATGCTCAACAACAACCGAGCGACTCGAAGCCGGTTGCTCGTCAAAATAATATGCACCCGTACGTACCCCTTGAGGATAGGATGAGACGTCCTTATTCCTTTCCCCGCGATAAAACGAGGAGGTTATTCGAGCTGGCGTTGCGCAACAGACTCATAAATCTGCCGGATCCAAAACGTCCGTTGCAACCAAGTGACGTCAACGAGCCCAACTACTGTCCTTATCATCGAGTACTAGGCCATCCGATCGAAGATTGCTACGTTTTCAAGAATTGGCTTGAAAACCAGTACCGACAGGGCAAGTTCGCGTTATCTGACAAATGGAAGGTGAATCCCCCGCAGCCCCACACCTCTAAAGGGACGAATACGCCCGGGGCAACATGCTCCGTCATTGAAGAAGCTCCTTGGGAGGTTATATTATCAACCAAGACAAAGAGGATGCTAAACGATCTTCAGACATGTCCAGCGATTAGGTGGAAGAACCCGTTGGAACCGCGGGTCATTGAAGGGATGTTGAAGCCACGTCCAACTCCAAAGACCGATAGTGGTGGTTCAAGCACTTGCAGCCAGTCGTCAAAATCTTCGAAAAAGAAGAAGAAGAAATCTAAGAAGCCCGTGAAGCCTGGAGACAAGCGCACGGACTTACAAAAGCAAATTGACGCGCTGGATGAATACAACCAAAAGGCACGGACTCCCATTACGCTCCAAGAGTTCCTCAATTACGTCTTTCAAGAAGAAGATGAGGGAGAAAGTTCATCGGATGAATCCGAGGAATATGTGGCGAGCTGTCATATGATTTCCCATTCGATCACGAACGATGAGGAGACTCCTTGCACCGAAAAGCTGGGGGCAGATTCTGAACCAAAAGTTCTGGGGCCATCAGATGAAGTAATTGACGCATTCCTTAATGAAGCTCGGTTGAAAAGTAAATCTGATAGGGAGCGCGAGGCGGCTATATTTGAAAGGGCCAAGCGCCAGCGACTTGATGAAGGAGCTGAGACGATCTCGTTGGAGCTAAACACCTCCGCTACTGACAAAAGCCAATTCAAGATAAGGAAAAAGTTTGCTAAGGCCATATCAATGGGCATGAAGCTACCGTCCTCTGAAGGAAACATCACTGGTGAAATGGAAACGCACCCCTCCTATTGCTTATATCATCAAAAGATTTCGCACCCCACTCAAGAGTGCAAAGCTTTCGATAGATGGTGGCAAGGATATGTTGCTCATCGACAACGCTTTAAGCGGGAAAAGCGTAAAATTCGTCGAGAGCAAAGAAATACGACCGAAGGGATTAAAAGAACTACCGGCGATTGTCGCGTGGTTAACACCGGTGGGTCACAAGTGCCCACATTCGGGAGTGATTCTGATGAAGAGCTAGAACTTGCCCCTCTCTTTAAAGAGTCCGCTTCGAGAAAAGAAGAAGAAAAGAAGAAGAACCGAAGGTTTGCGAAAATATCCGGCTACGTAATCGCACGCTGCCCGAAAAGAACCTCGGACCCTCGAACAAAAAAGATAAAGGGAAAGAAAAGGCCACTGAAGATATCGTCTTAGATGACCAAGTGGTGGAAGAGCTAGCTGCCAAAGACCCACCAAAGAAGAATAAGGTGGATTACAACGTCTTAGCACATCTGAGGAAGCTGCCCTCACAACTCAGCATTCTTGATGCCCTTTTGATATCAAAAGAGGCGAGAGATTCATTGATTACGGCGCTCCAAGATCCAGAACAATTCCAAGCATGTCTGGTCGAGGAAAAGATGAAGGATGAATTGGAGGAAGTGCACACGGCCGATGTAACTTTCGGCGACGAGGACTTTCTCCTTGGGACGTGCGAACACAATCGCCCCCTCTATGTCTCAGGATACTGCCACGATATTAAGATAGGCAAAATCCTGATCGACAATGGATCCTCCGTTAATCTCCTCAACGTGCGGGTGTTAAAAGAAATCTGCATGAGCGTCCAGCACCTTGCTCGGGATAAGATCACCATCTCCGGGTTCGACTCCCAATCGTCAAAGATTCTTGGATCTGTGATACTGACGCTACGCTTTGGGCTGCTCGTCACGGACATTAAATTCCATGTCATAGATGCTAAGACGTGCTACAACGCTTTGCTCGGCCGACCATGGTTACACGAGTACAACATCATCCCTTCTACACAACATCAGTATATGAAGTATTTTAAGGATGGTTTCGAGTGTACCGTGACGGGAGAACTGAACCCGTTCTCTGTGAACGAGGTCCGCAAATACGAAGATGCCAAATACTTCTTACCGGATTTCGAAGATACAGAGAAGTGTCGCAAGCCGGAGAATAAAACTAACGCTACCATCCCTGTCTTCAGCAGTGATACCGAGGAGGAAGAGGATATAATTTATTCGGGTCCGCCCCAGTACACCAAGTCGGGACCATCCGCTCCCTCGTTGATCTTTGGTAGTGATTCGGAGGATGAAGTCCATGCTGTATTCCCTGCTTGGCTTTCCATACGAACGTCCGCTGACGAAGAGAAAAATCTACAAGTCGCCATAGTGCCGCTTAAACACCATAAAGAACTGGATGCACTTAATATTTACAATGTAGAAGAGCTACAAACATTCTACATCCCTCCCAGGCGAGAAAGCGAGAAAGCAATTCTGTTTTACCGCTCTGAAGAAAACAAAGTGGAGAGAGAAATCTGGCATGGGGCGGATCCTACGTTGGACAGGCTTCAACCCATCCGTCTACCCAGATATTATACAGAAGGCTTGAAGAGGCTGTTGAAGCGCCAAGGGATACCCTTCAAACAGACCGTTAGAAAGGCCAAATTCTATGACAGGGTCTGGAACGTCCCTTGAACTTAGCACAAACTGCCTAATGGGAGAATGGAGACAATCGGGCTCGGATACATTCGCTCCAAGAAACGAGAGCTGCTCCGCGACTGTTACGTCGTGCACAACTTTAATGAAGAGGCGGGTGCTGAATGGGAGGACGCCAATCCAGAACCAGTAAAAGTTCCAGATGCAAAAGTGCCTAGTCCGTCGTTCGAAGAACAAATGGACAAGCTTATAAGGGAAGCGGGTCAAAAAGTCCGAGACGACCATAACCGCGAAATGGTCATCTATGAGAAAGCCAAGACGCAACGCCTTCTCCAACAGGCCGTGAAGGATGAAAATGCCGCTCCTTGTCAACCTGTTATAAAGAAGGCTCGGCGCAAAAGCAGAAATAAGTCGAAATGCCAAAAAGGCGCTCAACAGCAACAAAGCAGGGCTAAGAAGCCACGCAAACGGGAGTCGAGCGTTATTGATTTATCCCTTGTGAAGAAAATGGGTCGAGCGTACTCGTTTCCACGGGACAAGACGAAGAAGATACTTGATCTTGCTCTAAAACATCAGATGCTTACATTGCCGGAGTCTAAACACCCCGAACAAGCGGGGGAAGTCTCACACCCGGACTATTGCTCTTACCATCGAGTGATAGGTCATCCTCTTGAAGATTGCTTCACCTTCAAGAATTGGGTCGAAGATCGGTATCAGCTTGGCAAATTCGCTCTGTCCGACAACTGGAGGGTAGCGCCACCACAAAAGCACGGGCCCAAGGCCACGAAAGAAAAACCAGTTCCACATTGGGATTGGAAGCGAAGTCGTACTTGTCACGTGATAACAATACTAAAAGAAGAATCCGAGAACATGGACAGCCTTCCCTGGTGCCTCGAAAACAGCAATGATGAGGTGATCTCAGAATTTCCGCTAGCTCCGAAAGAACTGGAGGATGGAATACATACCACTGCAGATAACCTCAAGAAAATTGAGTTGGGGACGGTAAATGACCCGCGACCGACGTTTGTCAGCGAGCTACTATCTGAAGAAAGGGTGGCTGCGTTAAAAGACGTCCTTGTACAGCATAAAGATTGCTTCGCATGGAACTATTCCGAGATGCCAGGACTAGATCCGGAAGTTGCTGTACATAAATTGGCGATATCCCCGGACATCAAGCCAGTCAAACAAGCGCTGAGAAGAATGCGGCTCGAGCTCAAGATGAGCATCAACGCTGAGGTCAAAAAGCTGATAGACTCTGGCTTTATCCAGGATGTTCAATATCCTGAATGGATCGCTAACATCGTCCCAGTGATGAAGAAAAATGGGACGGTGCGCATATGCGTGGACTTTCGGGATCTCAATAAAGCTTGCCCGAAGGACGATTTCCCAGTGCCAGTCACCGAACTGATGATAGACAACACGTCCACTCATGAGGTTTTCTCCTTTATGGACGGCTCGTCAGGGTATAATCAGATAAAAATGGACCCCGAAGACCAGAAGCACACCGCCTTCAGAACTCCTCTGGGAATATTCTGTTACAAGGTGATGCCCTTCGGTTTAAAGAACGCCGGTGCCACCTACCAAAGGGCCATGACAAAGATTTTCGATGACCTTATACACGAAATCGTCGAATGCTATATCGACGACCTCGTTGTTAAAAGCAAATCATATGAGGAACATCATGAGCATCTGAAGACCGTATTCCAACGCCTTCGGCAATACAACTTGAAGATGAACCCGCTCAAGTGTGCATTCGGGGTTTTCTCGGGCAAATTCCTAGGGTTCATCGTCCGACACCGAGGTATCGAAATAGATCCGTCTAAGATCAAGACGATTATGGAAATGCCTCCGCCAAGAACTCTTAAACAGCTGCGGTCTCTCCAAGGGAAGCTCGCATACATACGGCGATTTATAGCCAATATCTCAGGCAAGTGTCGCCCTTACAGTCACCTGATGAAGAAAGGAACTCCATTCATCTGGGATCACAAATGCCAAGGCGCACTGGATGAGATCAAGCAATACCTGCAGAACCCTCCAGTGTTAGCTGCTCCGGTTAAGGGGAAACCTCTCATTCTTTATACCACCGCCCTCGAAGATTCCTTAGGCGCATTATGTGCACAAGAGAACGATCAAGGAAAAGAAAGAGCACTCTACTACTTAAGTCGAGTTCTGCTCGGGGCAGAAAGCAACTACTCTCCTATTGAAAAACACTGCCTGGCATTGGTCTTCGCGATAACAAAGCTCAGGCACTATGCGTTGGCGCACGAAGTTCGTCTCATTTCAAAGGTGGACCCCCTTAAATACTTGATGTCGAAGGCCATGTTGACGGGACGACTCGCTAAATGGGCCCTACTCTTGATGGAGTTCTCCATAACGTATCAACCTCTCAAGGCAGTGAAAGGCCAGGCCATCGCCGACTTTCTCGCTGAGCACCCGATACCTGCCGATTCTCTTCTGAATTGCGATTTGCCAGACGAACATGCGTTTGACGCGATCGACGGTAGTGATACCCAATGGGAACTTTATTTCGATGGAGCATCTTCCATGAAAAAACGCAAACAAAGTACCCCTATAATCAAATCGGGGGTAGGCCTCATCTTCGTGACTCCACAAGGAGGGATAATGCGTTTCGCTTTCTCCTTAACAGAGCCGAGGACGAATAACGAAGCCGAATATGAAGCCTTGATAGCAGGTCTTGAGATCGCCATTGACATGGGAATTGAAGACCTCCTTATATACGGGGATTCTTAACTGGTCGTTAGTCAAGTAAATGAACGTGCAAGCCAGAATTGGTGAAGTACGGCGAAAAAGTGCAACAACTGTTGACCCAAATTCCCTCCTATACTTTAGAGAACATACCGCGCGCGGAAAACAGCAAAGCAGACGCATTGGCCAAACTTGCTAAAGAACTGGCCGACGAGAATCTCGATGACGTTAGAATCGTGGTACAAAGCCGTCGGGTGCTTGCCCCAGCAGAAATATCTCCGGAATCATCCGAAGAGAAGGGAGCGGCTGAGCAAACGACCCTGCAAGTAAAAGACCGGGAAAAGGCTGAGGATTGGAGAGAAGTCTTCATAGACTACTTTAGGTCCCACCGAATGCCTGAAGAAGCGTCCACAAGATATCAGCTTATGAAACGAGCTCTGTCTTTCGCCTTCGTCAATGATACTCTGTACAAAAGATCGTTTGATTCTCTGTGGCTGAGATGCTTAGGACCTGACGAAGCGAGAAGGGTCGTCCAGGAAGTTCATGACGGACTCTGCGGTTCTCACCAAGCGGGCCCAAAGATGAAGTTGAAGATAAAACGGATGGGCTACTACTGGCCCACGATGATTCAGGACTGCCTCGAATATGCGAAGCAATGCCACTCATGCCAAATCCATGGGGACTTCATCCACCAGCATTCAAATCCACTACATCCAACGGTGGCTAGCTGGCCATTCGAAATGTGGGAAACTGATATAGTCGGCCCCATCGAACCAGCATCGTCTAGAGGACATCGTTTCATACTAGCAACGACTGACTACTTCTCTAAGTGGGCAGAAGCGGTACCGCTGAGGGAAGTAAAGACGGAGAATATCCTCCATTTCTTGAAGACGCATGTCATATATCGGTTTGGAACGCCAAGACGGATCATCTCCGATAACGGGCCAGCCTACAGAAGCCACAAGATCAGTCGCTTCGCGCAATAGCACAATATAGACTGGAGATATTCCTCGGTTTATAATCCGCGAGCTAATGGTCTAGCTAAAGCCTTCAACAAGACCCTGACGAAAATCATGAAAAAGACGGTGTCCCGAAATAAGAGAGACTGTCACGAGAGGCTGCAAGAAGCTCTTTGGGCATATCGAACTACGTTCAAGACGGCCACAAGCACAACGCCGTACGCGTTGGTATTTGGGACGGAAGCAGTACTCCCCCTCGAGATAGAGTTACCCTCTCTACGAGTGGCAGTCCACTACGAGCTGACGGACGAAGAAAATGCTCACCTTCGGCTTGAGGAGCTTGACGCCCTTGATGAAACCCGGCTCATAGCGCAACAAAATCTGGAGGCCTATAAAGCAAAGATGACGCGCTCATATGAAAGACTGACCCGACCGAGGACATTTCGCCAAGGCGAACTCGTGCTAGTGGTCAAAAGGCCTATGATCCCCAATCACGCCAAGCGAGGAAAATTCGAGCCAAACTATGAAGGCCCATACATCATAGATAAGGTCTACCAAGGTGGAGCCTATTTACTCATGGGCATGCACGGTGAAAGGCCTTACAGACCAATAAATGGTCGATTCCTAAAGAAATACTATGCTTAATAAGTCACAGCTTAAGTCAATGGTAGATGACGACGACTATGTCCGTTCGCTATCTTCCTAAGCTCAAACTCTATCAGCAGTAGCCAGCCTGCTCAAAGTCGGACCGAAATGTCCTTAAACTAATAGCAGACCGAAACATCTTTAAACTACTACCGCAGCATCTTTAGGCTGACGAGATATAAAAAAAAGCATATAAAAATAAAATAAAACGGTATGTCCATAAGCAAAAAGGGCACGGATGAAAACCCGAAAGGGCTCCGTGAGTAAAAACAGCAGGGCTACCGGCGAGTGTTCGTGAAAACCCGAAAGGGCGCGACCTCGTAAAAAAAAGAGAAAAAAAATATTAAAAAAACGGTATGTCCATAAGCAAAATGGGCGCGGATGAAAACCCGAAAGGGCTCCGTGAGTAAAAACAGCAGGGCTACCGGCGAGTGTTTGTGAAAACCTGAAAGGGCGCAACCACGTTAAAGGACACTTATAGGGTCCTCTCGACCTTATAAGGAGAAACCACCCACGTGAGATCCTTACGACTCATAAGGGAGCAGCACACTTAGGGATCCCCACGATTCCTAAGGAGAAAATACACTTGCGAGATCCTCACGACTCGTAAGGAGAACTCTCTTATGGGACCCTCACGGCTCATAAGAGTTGAAAGTCTTAAGTTACAGAGACCTAAACCTGTGCTTAAGCAACCCCCATAACTTCCGATATTGCCCTACAAGTGGCTCAATACTGACCCTTGTATACAATCCACGGGCGCGAATAAACATTTCCCTAACCAAGTCTCATCCGTGACTGGGGATATGTTCGCATGATAAACAACCCTTGTAAATCCTCTCGATTTATGAGGAGAAAACCCTCCTGTAGGATCCTTACGACTTACAGAGGAAACGAACACTTAGGAATCCTCACGAGTCCTAAGGAGAAAATACACCTACAAGATCCTCACGACTTGTAGGGAGAAATAACTTCGTGAAACCCTTACGGCTCATGAAGTCAAAAGCCTTAGCCGACAGGACCCTAACCCTGGTCGCTAAGCCACCTTTGTTCGACATCGGCAGAGGCAGATGATGATTCGCTCCTGGTAATATCCCAGTTGTAGCGGTGCTGATGCCGAAATCGGTTTACAGCAAAAAGCCAATAGGCCGCACATGCATACGGAATAGACGAAATGATTGGGCAACTTTCAATAAAAAGCAGCAAATAAAAATGTATGCATGCAAAATAGCCGAAATGATTGGGCAACTCGCAATAAAAAGTAACGAGTAAAAATAAAATAAATAGCCGAAATGATTGGGCACCGCAAAAAATAGCCGAAATGATTGGGCAATCGCGACCTTCGCGATATAAAAGCTGAAATGATAGAGCATCGCGGAGATAAAACAAAAAAAATGATGATAAAACTTTGGACCTACAGTTAAGATCACATCAATCCCTGTATACAATCCAAGGGCGTAAACAAAGAGGGAACCATACTTTCCCAACAAGATCCGCCAGAAAACGAAGCCAAATTCCGACGGTTCATCCCAACGCCAGGGAAGCAAATAATCCCTAGCAAACTCCTCGACTCACGGATACAAACACTCCTTGACGAGAGCCTCCTGATCCGCGTCGACTGGCAGAGCCACCAGTGCCTCCGTGGGAAATTCTCGACTCGTTTCAAACCCTAAGGAAACAAATAATCCTTGGCGCTTGGGAAACAAATAATCCCTAGCAAACTCCTCGACTCACGGATACAAACACTCCTTGACGAGTGCCTCCTGATCCGCGTCGACTCGCAGAGCCACCAGTGCCTCCGTGGGAAATCCTCGACTCGTTTCAAACCCCAAGGAAACAAATAATCCTTGGCGCTTGGGAAACAAATAATCCCTAGCAAACTCCTCGACTCACGGATACAAACACTTCTTGACGAGAGCCTCCTGATTCGCGTCGGCTCGCAGAGAAACCAGTGTGCCCGCGGAAAATTCCCGATTCGTCTCAACTTGCAAATGAAGCCTCAGGCAGCAGGGACTAAAAAAAAAAACTTGCTTCCTGAACAATGGGACCCTGCAAGTCGATCCGAAAAGGTCTCTTGCATACTATTCACGGGTCTCGCTCTCCAAAGTCGAATCTCGACAAGAAGGGAAACAACCGCTTACGGGCCCTCTCGACTCGTAAGAGGGAAAAATTCTCTTATAGGATCCTTACGACTTATAAGAGAAAATCACACTTAGGAATCCTCACGATTCCTAAGGAGAAAAAAACCACCTACGAGATCCTCTCGATCCGTAGGGAGAAAAATCTCTACGAGACCCTCACGGCTCATAGAGTTGAAAAGTCTTAGGCAGCAGATCTGACCCTGCGGCCTAAGCCATCGCTATTTCTTAAGAAAGTCAAGATGCGTGCTCTATTATCTGTTGACCATGTTTACTTAGGTGGCGTGCTGATAATAAAAGAAAGAAAAGGCAGAGAAATGACACAAGACATTACAGAAAATGTGTATCTTTTATTCATAAACTTGATTGAGTACAGGATACATTGTGCTAAAGGATGAAAAATATATATATACATTTTTTATTTATAAGTACAAACGATACAAGGAGAGTTACTGAGAAGGAAGCGTCCTGCATAGCTCTAGCAATTGTTCGCGCACTTCTTTCCCCACTTTCTCCTGATTGGCCACCACTGCCAACTCCGCCTCCATTTGGGCTCGTTGCTGCGCGACAGATGCAAGCTGATCCCTGACGGCCTGATGAGCAGCTTCACGGCCTGGAGTGTCATGCTCGGCGACATCAAGTGCCCGCTTCAGTCTCAGCCCATTTGAGATGTGCTCTAGAAGGCCCTCGAAGACGGCCTTTACCTCAGCGGCGTTTGCCTCAACTTCAGCACGCAAGCGAGCAGTTTCGCTTGAAGATTCTTGGCACTCCTTCAGCCTCAAAGCTGCTTCTTGTTCCAAATGACGGAAATGAGAAGTGCTTTGCTCGAGCCATGCTCCCCATTGAGTGCTCACGGCCAAAGTCTCGGGGGATAGGCGCATCGACTCCAGCTGATGAAGGCGAGCCTCAGTCTCCCGACAATGGTTAACCTAAGAGACGACAATGCCCTCGTCATGGAAGGTGGCAAATATCACCAACATCGGGTTAACCGTCGTAGCGAAGTCCTCAGCAGATGTAGGAGCCTCGACGTCGAGTTCTTCGATGTAGTAGCTCAACATGCGCAGACTATTCGCCGCACCTTTTGAGAACGGACGTCTCTGGGAAGGGCCGCTCGGTATTGTAATACGAGACTCAAAAGGCACCGAGACTGGAACGACAGCTGAAAAAGACAAAATGCGATTAGATGATGGTTCAATAGAGATGGAGAAAGTCATTGATAAGATAGTTTACTATACCGGTTGAAGCAGGTGGCAAGGCCGGAAGGGCCGGTGGCGCAACCGATCTTTCTTCTCCCCCTTCGATTTGTAACACTGCAGTCAGGACAAGAGAGAGTTAGAAATAATTCTACCACTGAAAAACAAAGATATCAATCGGGAACGGTACTCACCAGTGCCACCAGAGGGAGAGGCGAATTCAGATGGGAAGGAGAAGTGTGGGAGCAACACTTGATAGAGATGGTCAAAAAGCACTCCTGAAAGACACAACAGTGTAACTTTAGTACACAAATTATACGTCTGGATGATAAGATTAATAAATTGCAAACCCATACCTTCCAACATTTTAGATGGTATGAGAGAGGGTTGAGAGGTGACTACCGCCAAGGCAGTCGTTGAAGGCGCTCCCTCAAGCAGTGGGGCATTGGCGCTGGCTGCACCTGCGTTACAAGAAAGGTGAACTTGTCAGAAAGGATTGTAAAGTAAAGAAAAACAGCAACTTGGGGTTTACCTGAGGAGCTCCCGGCTGAAACGGAGGCGACTCTCTCCTCTATCGACATGAGGCCACCGCCCGTGGCCTCATCACCCGACTCGATGGGGACCGTCGTCGTGCTCGCGCGGCCAGGAGACGGCGGAAGATCGTAGACAGGGAGGGCAATGATCGGAGCATTACCAGACTCTTGGGAGAGAGCGGCTGACTCCTTCTCGAGAGTCATGCTCATCTCACCCGCTACTTCTTCGGGCTCCGCGATCTCCATCGGCTCATCCGCCGTCACCACGACGTCGCCGGCCTCAAGCGCCTCGTCCGCCACTACCCTAGGCTCAGTTATGACGATCATTTCATCTGCCGCCACTTCAGGCTCGGCATCAATGACCTTCTCGGTTGCAGACCCCTCAGCCTCCATCTCAAGCTCCGAAGCCTCAGCGACGTTGCCCACCGTCGGCTCAGTTTCGGCAGGTGCCGCCCTCTCTGTTTCTTTGGGTTCAACGGTCTCCGCCTCCCCCTCAGTCGGACCCGGCCCTGCAAAATAGAATATATAAGAACCGACAGCTTTATGAGTCTAGTAACGAAACTCTGAAGGAAATATATTACCTGAGGTAGACTTGTCGTTAGCCTCTCTATTGGCGCGGATCGCCTGTCTATGAGCTGTAGACAGGGCGACCGGGGCCTCTTCGGGTGGAGTATCAGCATGAGGGGCGGTGCTGGGGCTCGCTCCCATAGCCAAGGCAGCCCTGTGCGCCTTCGCCTCACGCCTCAGCCGCTTCCTTTCCTCCCGGGCTGTCGCGATGGACCTTTGTGATGCTTCCTTCAAGGCGTCGTCATCCTCGTTCAGAGATGCCTCCAGAGCCTTTAAGGCATCTTTCATCGGCTCTTCAAGACGAACCTCCTGCGGTGGCCCAGAGGAAACGGGAACATCGGCAGCTGACGGAACACCTGCATCACTTGGCGGGAGCGGCATTGAGGTTCCTGTGATAAAAAAAGGAAAGTTAGATCGACCATAACACAAGGGAAATGAAAACTTGATGAATCGAAACTTACTGAGGCCTAAAGACGCTCTAAGGCGTTCCTCCTCCTGGAAGGTCTTGAGTGAAGCGGCAATGGCTTCCTCATCAATGATGCCTGTTGGAAGAAAAGAAAGAAAAAAAACGTTAGTCAAAGGCAATGCGAAAAATATGATGCAATAAAGAAAATGCGACTAGTAGTTACCTGATTGCGCAAGCTTAGCCAGCCACGCGTCACGCTTTGCCAACCACGCTGAAGTTTCGAGAGCGGCTTCCAAGTCTGTGTCGTCCGGCGGCGGCATGATTAATCCCTCGTTAGTCCCATATTCGATTAGGCCCTCGGCGTAGGGAGCATGGGGTTCCTGACCGAATACGACATCGGCGGCGAAGAGCGACTTCTTTTTCTTCTGCCCGCCAACCCTAGGCGCACGCGGGATTGACTTACGCTTAGCAGTCACCTTGGGACGGCGGGTCCCGATGTCTGCACCCACGCTAGACTCCGGCGAGGCTATAACCACTGTCTCCACTGGAGCACAGGGCGCTGGGGGTGCATCCGCAATATCAGGGAGCGGCGATCCACATGGAGGACTCTGCGCACGCGAAGGTCCGGCTCTGGCATCTTTTAAAGGGGGGATTACCGGGGTCCTTGGCACCAAAGGAGCGTTGCGATCGCTACCTGGAGGTGCACCCTTACGGTCGATTAACAACCGCCTTTCCTCCTTTATGACCGCTCCCGTCGAATGACTGTACCATTCCGTATATACCCTGAGAAGTCGTGGGGCGCAAGCCGGCTCACTGATAAAGAAGTGGGAGCCCATGTTTAGACGCATGAAATGATGCAGCGCTCTCTCCATCCCTTCTTCGGTCGCAGCAGGTTCCGATAAGAAAGCCTCCAGCGGTACCCCTTGATTATAGCTCAGCTGTTGGGCGAAACGATGCGGGTTATATCTCATGAAGATCGCTACCCCGTTCTGCCTAAACACCAAGAAGCCCGGTCTGATGGAATATAAGTGAAGGGTCTCCCGGGCCGTTAAAACTGAAGCTCCATCCTTGAAAGTGTCTTGCAATGACCACACTGCAGTGGTAGACGCTTTTCCAATAGTCAACACCTTGTCAATGAAAGACACACCAGCTCCAACAGTGTGGGAGCGAAGGAGTAAACCCCTGGCATTTCGTGGCGATGGATTTACAATTGATGCGCCGATCAGCTGTATAATGCGAGGAAAACTGCACCTTTCGTAGAACAAGGGCCTTTTATGCATACCGAAAACACCCGATGTATGTAGCTCGAGCCACGACATGAAGTAGTGCATCGGGAAGACCACGTGCAATACCCCGGGCTCGTTAGCATCCGCTGCTCGGCTGAGGCCATGATATAGGTGTGCCAAGCCAGCGATCCCAACGGCCACCTTTACCCCGATGGCCATCCGGTGGGCCGGGTAAAAGACGGAAGGCCGCATACGGTGAGAGTGCATTGGGAGCGCAAACCAACTCAGCCAAAGCCCAAGAAATCCTAAAAAGAAGGCCTCCTCATCCATCTCGGGGGCTGCGACTTCTGCAAAAGACATGGTTGGGAAGTTAGGAAGAAAAAAATCCTTTTGGCCTATTTCCGTCGCCAGCAGGTTATCCAAACCTAAACCGAAAGGATCCTCAAGGGTGGCAAACTTGGCAGCTTCGGCCGAGAGGACGTTTGGGGGAAGGAACCGAGCAATGAAATCCTCAAAACTAACTCCGCGGCTCCCATTCTCAATGAAAAGGGCCTCGTAGATGTTCAACACCTTGATCAGACTTGGAAATTGGTGTTGAATAGCGTTCTCCGGCGTGAGCCCCCTTATCACCGGCTTAGCACCAAAGATATACTCATCCGTCGGGAGCAACTTCTCATAATGTTCCCCCATGACCGGTAAACCGGATACCTCCGTAAACTCTTCCAAAGAGATTGACACTTCCCGATCCATGGCGAGGAAACTGTGGGTAAGAATGTTCCACTGCTCCAGGAAGGCCTTGAACCACCAGGTGGGGAGCGTGGGATATTGGAACAGAGAGACGTACACTGCAGTGTACAATCCTAACTTTATCAACTGCGACTTCTTCGTCGACAGGATATACCGGGCCCATGGCAGATAGCCGATTGGGTGGCGGGGGATCAGACCGATATTATATGATTGCCCCCAAGAACGCGCCTCGCCTTGACAGATACGGCGTCCCAGGATATCCAAAACCATGGGACGCTGGACCGGGATTGCATCTATAGCCGGATGAAGAAAGCCATTTGATGTCCAATCAACCATCTCCACGGCGTACTGCACCGGGGGTGGGCTGGCGTAATGAATCGCCGTTATGGGTTCTGACGGCACCGTGCATGTGAAGCTCCGTCGACCCATGATGATCTGATTGTACCATGACCCCCAAAGGTGGAGACTTTTGTATTCCGGGTCGTACTCCTTAATCATGGCCAGGACTTCACGGTCCAAGGGCGCCTCGGGAAATCCCTCCTCCGAGCGGACGAACGGGAATGAAGTGTCTAGAGACATGAACGCTGCAAAAGAACAAAATAGCCGTCAGTGCTACAATCCCAACGCTTGGCGTTTAAAAAAAATCTTCAATTAAACGAATTTAAAAATTAATTGGATTAAAACAAATTAATTACACCACACAGCAGTGCAGCGGGTAGGGGACCAAATGGGGACCCACAAAATCTGGATGAAGATGCCTCTTTTAATAAGACAGCCTCATCATTGGGTGAGACTGTCAGTTAAAGAAAAGATCCCCAAGAGAATATTATCATCAGTAGGGAATCCCTAGAGACAAGGAGAAAATCTCCTCTTGCATAGCAAAGCTCTGTCACATAATGACATTTGTCAAATTCTGGTCTCAAAGGAATAAAATTCCTTAAAGGAGCATGGCTCTGTGGTAATAATGGAAAAGGTCCATCAGAAAAAAATTTACACTTAAAAGAATTAAAAAATTTGGAATCTTGAAAGATTCATGAAAAACTTATAAAAAGATTCTTCATTTTTCAAATCTAAAAGAGCTATTTTTGGATCCATAAGCAAAGCTCTGTTCATGGGTTAAAACCTATGAACAAGATCTCTGTAGATCTACGGATTCATGAGAGCAAAGCTCTGTTGATGAAACCCCAAATGGGATTTCTTTAGATCAGAAGATCTGTGAGAGCAAATCTCTATTGGTTAATTAAAATTAATTAATTTAACTTAAGATTAATTTTACCTAAAGTTTTCTAACTTGGAAAATGAGAGCAAAGCTCTAAAGTTCTGAAAACGAGAGCAAAGCTCTGGAGTTCTAAGAAAGAGCAAAGCTCTGGAAATCAAAATCTAGAAAATGGTGAGATTTTTCTAAGGGCCAGAGGTCCTATTTATAAGGCGCTTGCGCCCCTTCAGCTCACCCCTTGATCCAACGATCAGGAGTTTGCCACCGCTGCACTCACGTGTGCGCCACGTGAGCGCAACGTTGGGGGGGCATTTGTTTCTCCCAATCAGAGCAAAACTCTGTTGAAATTCAAAATTCAAAATTTGAAGCAACGCTTCAAATCTCGGGCGCAACGCGCCACGTGTCAGGCGCTGATACGTCAGCACAGCGCCCAAGAAGGCGCGCCCAATCAGAGCAAAGCTCTATTTTAAGCGAAATTAAAGGAAGCAACGCTTCAGTTGTGCAAGCACTGCGCTGCGCGACACGTGTCAGCGCAGATGCGCTAGCGTAGTTGCGCTAGCGCAGTTGCGCTGCGCGACACGTGTCAGAGCAGATGCGCTAGCGCAGTTGCGCTGCGCTGTGCGTTGCGCGACACGTGTCACGCGCTGGAGCATTTGTGCCAAACAGAATTAAGATTTTAATGAAATCTTTCTGTTCTTTTTAAAACAAGAAGATTTTCTTCTGTAAAACAGAAGCCCTTGGATCAAAGATCCAACGGTGGGAAAAATTGCCCAAATCACTCAGAAAAAGATCTCTTTAACAAATTTAACTAATTTATGGGCACTATAAAAAGGACCCTAGATCTCAATTCAAAGGCATCAACATTTTTTTTTAAAAAAGAGAGAGAGAGAGAACTCTGAAGAACTCCTCAAGAACAAAAAGGTAAAAACCTTTAGAAGGAAGAGAAAGTTATCTTATGAACAGATCATAGATCTAAAAACAAGATCAATGATCTTTAATATAAAAAAATAATAATAAAATAGTGCTTTGCACTTTTATGAACCTTTGGTTCTTTGAGATAAGAAAAAACAAGAAAAAACTTATCTTTTCTTCGATCTAAATTAGATCAAGAAATCAAATAGTGCTTTGCACTTCTGTTCTTGAATCTAAAAGATTTTCAGTGCTTTGCACTTCCAAACTGCGCTGTTGCGCTCTTGGGAGAGCGCCACGTGTCAGCTACAGAACAACTTGCGCTACGCGCTTTTGAAATAGAGCTTTGCTCTCTGTGATTGGCGCAACTCACCAAGGTGCGCCACGTGTCAGCAGCGCAAGCGCAGCGCACTAGCGCAGCGCACTGCGCTTGCATGACACGTGTCGTCATCACAAGCGCTTGCGCTCTCTGATTGGCGCAAAACGCCTGAAAATGCAATGCATTTACAGAAGGGCCAAGCCCAATTAAAAAGGGCCTAACAGGCCAAATTAAATGCAATGCATTATTTTAAAAAAAAGAAGGGCAGAGCCCAAATAAAAACAGATGCTGTGCATCATTTATAAAAGGGCAGAGCCCAAGTAAAGGTCTAATAGACCAAACAAAAATGCCATGCATTATTAAACAGGAGCAGAGCCCCAGTAAAGGTCTAATAAACCAAAAATAAATAAAATGTTGAACATTTTCAACTGGACTTAGCCCAATACTGGCCGTAAGTCCTTAAATTAAATTGACTGAGCAAGATTGCTCTCTTAAAGCAATTTACATCCGGTTCGAGGGTACATCTCCAAACTCCTCTGACAATTCTCGTTGTAATCCTTCAACGACGTCAGAGAGGTGACGGGTCCCGACGACCACACATCGATATGGACTGTGGGGTCCTTAAACTCGTGGACCGAAACGTCCTTAAACTAATATCGGACCGAAACGTCCCTAAACTAATATCGGACCGCAACGTCCCTAAACTAATATCGGACCGAAACGTCCCTAAACTAATATCGGACCACCATGTCCCTAAACTGAACATGGACCACCACGTCCCTAAACTGGAATGCGGACCACCACGTCCCTAAACTGGAATATGGACCGCAATGTCCTTAAACTACTTATGGACCACTACGTCCCTAAACTGGAACGATAGAGCCTCTAAACGCTCTTTTGCCAGATCTAAACGATCCCGTTTAAGTTGATCTTAGCCCTAAACACGGCTAACGTATCCTTAAACATTCAAATGGACTATAAAATTCCAAATCAACTTTGGTTCAAGGGTACATCTCTGATCTCCTCTGACACCTATCGTTGTAATCCTTCAACGACGTCAGAGAGGTGATGAGTCCCGACGGCCATATATTAAATGGATCACCACGTTAAGTTGATCTTAGTCTCAAACAGGACTATCATATCCTTAACGAACGTTTAAGTTGATCTTAGCCGCAACGCGACTAATGCATCCTTAAACTAAAAACACTAAACCCAAATCTAAGTAAATACGGATTTGGACTAATCCACGTCCTACGGGCGACGGCATTACTTAGTCTCCGTATACAATCCACGGGCAACCACAAACAAAACAAACACACACGACACGAAGTGAAATTCTGGAGAAGGAGAAAGTTGCTACCGCGATGCGGTAGCGTAATTAACTGCAGGGGCTTGCACCTGCAGGGAAGAGCGTCCCCACAATCAAAACCCCCTCAAGCGAGGGGGAATCTGACGAAGTCTGCTACATCGGCCGCATCCGTCTAAACCTCCGATACACGGTGCCATAAATTAACTTGGCATCTTCGGAGAGGTGGATGGATAAAACCAAATAGCATCTGCCCCGAATCTCAGCGTCAGGACATCGCAGTCTTGTGCGCCGCCATTCGGAGGGGAACAACAGAGCCGGAGGAGGATTCGACGTTTCTCCCCTATCATCTTCAAGGATGATCGGGGGATCTTCAGCAGGTGGATCTTGTTGAATCATCATACCCACCATGTCCTGGAACAGGAGGGCCATTTTCTTTATGCTGGTTGCTTGTTCCGCAGCCTCTTTATCCTTCTTCTTAAATATGCGACGAAGGAATTCAGCGTCAGTTTCTTGTTCCTGACGTTCATCCGAGGACGTTTCAGGGGTTTCTTTTGGCCCAGCGAGTGCGGCCATCGCGTTCATCATCTCCTGGAGCTTTTGCTGTTGCTCCTGAGCTTTGGTCACTGACCGTGTTAGTGGTCTATGACCTGTGGATGCACGACTGTCTTCCTTTCCCGACGCCATGTATACTGTATGAACTATTATGCCCCGGACTTAGGGCGTTTAGGTTCACCGCCTTTGGCATTTGCCGCGGGCGCAGTGGTTCTCTCCGGCCTTCTTCTTTTGTGGGCCTTTGAAGTTGAAGGGGCCGTTGTAGTGGGCACCCAGGAGGTGGCTGTCCTCTTTTCCTGTTTGATCGGACGTTTCTTTTCTTCTTGCACCTTCGCCTTTTTCTGTTGACGAGAGTGATCTGGGTCAATTACGGAGTCTTGAACTCTCCGCCAAACTTTATAAACTTTTGAGGACAGCCGTTGAGGGGGCTGTTCTTGCTTCGTTTCTGGAACTCTCTCCACAGGTGGAGGAGATCTTTTCAGTGTAGCGGTTGGGGAGTTCTTCCGTACCCTCCTCAGCAGTTCAAAGCTGTTCCTAGTTGGAACAGCAGCGTTGACCTCCACCACTGGAGCAGGTGGAGTTAGCCGTGAGGGGGAGTTGCCCCCTGCCTTCCTTACTCGTTGCCAATGGCGACGTCGAGCATGACGAGACGTTGGGATTGGCTCGGAGATAGAGACAGCTTCTTTTTGCCCCCTGTCTGAATGAGGCGCCGCTGGTGTTAACCTCTTAAAGACTAAGGTTGTCCTTTGAGGGGCAGTATTTAATCTGTCAAAGATAGATCCTCGAGCAGGGGCCGGAGCAGGAATATTCAGCCTTGAAAAGACTGACTCTTTGACGGGAGAAGCCGCCTTAACGACTTCTGGAGCGGCGGTTGTTGCCTTCCTTGGGACAGCCATTTTAGAGTTCACGGGCTTCCTAGCGGGCCCCTCAGAGTTCTGATCCAGCCTGGCGAAGATAGAGGCTGTTGGTTTGGTAGTGGACGACCCGTTGACAGGGGCCGTCGTAGCAGTGAGCTGGTCGAAGACCGACTTCTTGTTCGCTTCTGGTGCAGGTATTGGCATAGAGAAGCTTGCAGGTGGGATCATGGTCCCGAAAAACAGGCCGGTGGTGGCCTGGGTCACCTGTTCTACCGGCAGACCGAGGAAGGAGGCCGCTTGAGGCCCATATGCTACACCTCCAGGTGAGGTGGAGCGTCGGTTGCACTGACACTTCGAGCAGTTCGAGCAGCTAGAGGCCATTGATGCTTGAGTTCTGTGCCAGGCAAAAGACCAAATCTTAGTAACTTGAAATCCAAAGACAACCATTAACAAACCGCGATTCGTTCGCGAGGACGACACACGAAATGTGGAGTGGAAAGAGGAAAAGGTCCCACCGGGCGTGCCAGAATCTGTTCCCCTCCGAACGACGGCGACGACGTGAGGACGTCTTGCCTGAGATTCGGGGCAGATGCTATATGGTTTTACCTTTCTACCTCTCCGAAGATGCCAAGTTGATTTATGGCACCGCGTATCGGAGGTTTAGACGGATACAGCCGATGTAGCAGACTTTGTCAGATTCCCCCTCGTTTGAGGGGTTTTTGATTGTGGGGACGCTCTTCCCTGCAGGCGCAAGCCCCTGCAGTTAATTACGCTACCGCGTCGCGGTAGCCACTTTCTCCTTCTCCAGAATTTCACTTCGTGTCGTATGCGTTTGTTTTGTTTGTGGTTGCCCGTGGATTGTATACGGAGACTGAGTAATATCGTCGCCCGTAGGACGTGGATTAGTCCAAATCAGTATTTACTTAGATTTGGGTTTGATGTTTTAGTTTAAGGATACGTTAGCCGTGTTGAGGCTAAGATTAACTTAGACGTTCGTTGAGGATACGTTAGTCCTGTTTGAGACTAAGATCAACTTAACGTGGTGATCCATTTAATACATGGCCGTCGGGACTCATCACCTCTCTGACGTCGTTGAAGGATTACAACGATAGGTGTTAGAGGAGTTCAGAGATGTACCCTTGAACCAAAGTCGATTTAGAGCTTTATAGTCCATTTGAATGTTTAAGGATACGTTAGCCGTGTTTGAGGCTAAGATCAACTTAAACGGGATCATTTAGATCCGGCAAAAGAGCATTTGGAGGCTCTATTGCTCCAGTTTAGGGACGTGGTGGTCCATATTCCAGTTTAGGGACGTGGTGGTCCATTATTAGTTTAAGGACGTTTCGGTCCGATATTAGTTTAAGGACGTTTCGGCCCAACATTCCCATTTTGGGATGAATATTAGTTTAAGGACGTTTCGGTCCACGAGTTTAAGGACCCCGCAGTCCATATTGATATGTGGTCGTCGGGACCCGTCACCTCTCTGACGTCGTTGAAGGATTACAACGATAGGTGTCAGAGGAGTTCGGAGATGTACCCTCGAACCGGTTGTAAATTGATTTAGGAGAGCAATCTTGCTCAGTCAATTTAATTTGAGGACTTATGGCCATGATTGGGCTAAGTCCAGTTGAGAATATTCAACGTTTTGTTTGCATTTGGCCTGTTAGGCTTTTGTCTGGGCTCTGCCCTTTTTAAATGATGCACAACATTTATTTTAGGTCATTTAGACCTTTTTAACTGGGCTCTGCCCTTTTTTATTTGGTCCTTTAATTGGGCCCGGCCCTTTAAATAATGCATAGCATTTTTATTTTGGTCTGATAGACCTTTTAATTGGGCTCTGCCCTTTCAGTAATGCATTGCACTCAATGTTCTGACAATACCCCACGTGGCTTGTCAGGCGCTTTGCGTCAATTGAGGAGCCCAAGGCGCAAACTCATATAGTGGTGACACGTGTCATGCTCTGATGAGCGCAAGCGCAATAGCGCAGTGCGCTGTGTCAGTACGCTGCGCTGTTGCGCTGCTGACACGTGGCGCTCGCTGGTGGCTTGCGCCAACACAGGAGTGCAACAGTGCAATTTTTCAAGTTTTATGTTTTGATCGATTTTAAATCAAAGAAAACAAGTTTTTCTTGTTTTCAAAGAACCAATGGTTCATAAGAAAGTGCAAAGCACTATTATTATTTATTTTTCTTTTTATTGAAGATTATTGATCTTGTTCTCAGATCAATGATCTGTTCATAAGAGAATTTTCTCTTTTTTCTAAAGGTTTTTACCTTTTTCTTCTTGAAATTTCTTCAGAGTTTTCTCTATTTGAAGTTCTTGATTTCTCACAATGTTCATTTTTCTTCTCTTTTTTTTTATTTTAGAAAGAAGAATCATTGGTCGTTGGGACCCACCACCTCTCCGACGACACTGAGAGATTACAGTGCCATATATCGAAGGTGTGGAGGGATGTACCCTTTGAACCATGTCTCACTCATTAGGGGGAAGAACAGGCTGGAGCTTAAGCTTCTCGCTGCTGAAAAAGGCTTTTTTGCGTTCGCGCACGTGCGTCGCACGTGGTGGGCGCTCAAATTTGCACGTAGCGCACATGGATCTTGCGCATATGCGCATTATGAGGGGGGAGCAAGCTCCTATGGAGAACGAGTCTCCTTTTAATTGAATATTCTCATGTGGTGCGCACGTGCGTTGCACGTGGTACGCGTGTGGCAGGCACACGTGCGTTGCACGTGGCGCACATGCGCATTATGAGGAGAAGCGGATCTTCTATATATGGAGAACAGGTTCCTTTTAATATTATTAAATGTTCTCATGTGGTGCGCACGTGCGTTGCACGTGGTGCGCGCATGGTGAGCACACGTGCGTTGCACGTAGCGCACATGCGCATTATGAGGAGAAGCAGAGCTTCTATATATGGAGAACATGCTCCTTTTAATATTATTAAATGTTCTCATGTGGTGCACACGTGCGTTGCACGTGGTGCCGCATGGCGGGCACACGTGCGTTGCACGTAGCGCACATGCGCATTATGAGGAGAAGTAGAGCTTCTATATATGGAGAACAAGCTCCTTTTAATATTATTAAATGTTCTCATGTAGTGCGCACGTGCGTTGCACGTGGTGCCGCATGGCGGGCACACGTGCGTTGCACGTAGCGCACATGCGCATTATGAGGCGAAGCAGAGCTTCTATATATGGAGAACAAGCTTCTTTTAATATTATTAAATGTTCTCATATGGTGCGCACGTGCATTGCGCGTGGTGCCGCATGGCGCTTGCGCATATGCGCATTATGGAGGAGCATGCTCCTATCTTGGAGAACTAAGCTCCTTTGAGTATTGAATCCTTTGAGGATTTAACTCTACCCTTTCTAAGAGGTATCCCTCTTATTTATATGGGAGTGGTAGAGAAGCCATCTCTCCTTTTCCCGATGTGGGACTAAAAAATGCATTCTCCATGTAGTAGAGCATTACTTTAGATTACACGTGTATAACACATTTGCTCATGACTTTTGATCTCGGATGAATTATGAGGCCCATAATATATCAAATCGAAGGTCTTTTCGAGATTCTTTCAATATCATCAGAATTTAGTCATTTCTCGTTCCGGAGTTTGTCAAAATACAGCTCGAAAAATACTGGTTCGCGTCTTCTTCCTTAGATCACATGTGCATAGACATTTGCTCATAACTTTTGATCCCGGATGAATTATGAGGCCCATAATATATCAAATCGAAGATATTTTCAAGATTCTTTCAATACCATCAGAATTTAGCTGTTTCTCATTCCGGAGTTTGTCAAAATACAGCTCGGAAAATACTGGTTCGCATCTTCTTTCTTAGATCACATGTGCATAACACATTTGCTCATAACTTTTGATCCTGGATGAATTATGAGGACTATAATATATCAAATCGAAGATTTTTTCGAGATGCTTTCAATACCATCATAATTTAATAGTCCCTCATTAGGGATTTTATCAAAATACAGGCCGGAAGATACTGGTTCGCATTTTCTTAAGCGTATCGCTGCCATTTGATATCTTGGACTCTTTTGCGCAGAAATTTTTGGCGAGAACATACGGGTGTTGAAAGAAATCTGCATGAGAGTCCAGCACCTCGCTCGGGATAAGATCACCATCTCCGGGTTTGACTCTCAATCATCACGGACTCTCGGGTCTTTGATACTGACGTTACGTTTTGGACTACTCGTCATGGATATTAAATTCCACGTCATAGACGCCAAGACATGCTATAATGCTTTGCTCGTCCGACCCTGGTTACACGAGTATAACATCATCCCTTCTACACAGCATCAGTGTATGAAATATTTTAAGGATGGTCTCGAGTATACCGTAACAGGAGAGCTGAACCCGTTCTCCGTGAACGAAGTCCGCAAATATGAAGATGCAAAATACTTCTTACCAGATTTCGAGGACACAGAGAGATGTCATAAACCGGAGAACAAAGCTATCACCACCATTCCAGTTTTTGGGAGTGATACCGAGGAGGAAGAAGCGATGGTTTATTCAGGTCCACCCCAATACAACAAGCCAGGACCGTCCGCTCCCATATTGATCTTTGGCAGTGACTCGGAAGATGAAGTCCATGCTATATTGTCTGCTCGGCCTTCGGTACAAACATTCGCTGATGAAAAGCAGAGTTTTCAAGTTGCCATGGTTCCGCCTAGACATCATAAAGAACTGGACGCGCTTGATTCCAACAGTGTAGAAGAGCTGTGGACATTCTATGTCCCTCCCAGACGAGAAGGCGAAAAGGCGATTCTATTCTACCGCTCCGGGGAAACCAAAGTGGAGAAAGAACTCTGGCATGGTGCGGATCCTATACTTGACAGGCTTCAGCCCATCTGTCTGTCCAGATATTATACAGATGGCTTGAAAAGGCTATTGAAGCGCCAAGGGATACCCTTCAAACAGACCACTCGAAAAGCCAAATTCTATGACAAGGTCTGGAACGTTTCCGGAACTCAGCATAAGTTGCCTAACGGGAGAATGGAAGCAATCGGGCTTGGATATGTTCGGTCCAAGAAACGAGAGCTACTCCGCGACTGCTATGTTGTACATGACTTCAATGAAGAAGGGGATGCTCAATGGGAGAGTGCTAATCCTGAACCAGAAAAAGTCCCCGACGTAAAAATGCTCAGTCCGTCGTTCGAAGAACAAATGGACAAGCTTATAAGGGAAGCTGGTGAAAAAGTCTGAGACGACCACAACCGCGAAATGGCCATCTACGAGAAAGCCAGGACGCAACGCCTCCTCCAACAGGCCGTGAAAGATGAAAATGCCGCTCCCTGTCAACCTGTTGTAAAAAAGGCCCAACGCAGAGGCAGAAACAAGTCAAAAAGCAAAAAAGGCATTCAACAACGACAAAGCGGGAACAAGAAGCCACGCAGTCGAGAATCGAGCGGTCTGGATTTGTCCTTTATGAAGAAGATGAGTCGAGTATACTCTTTTCCTCAAGACAAGACAAAGAAGATACTTGACCTAGCTATAAAACACCAAATGATTACGCTTCCGGAGTCTAAGCATCCCGAACAAGCAGGTGAAGTCTCACACCCGAACTATTGCTCTTATCACAGGGTAATAAGACGCCCTCTCGAAGATTGCTTCACCTTCAAGAATTGGGTCGAAGATCAGTATCAGCTCGGCAAGTTTGCTCTATCTGACAGCTGGAGGGTAACGCCGCCACAGAAGCATGAACCCAAAGTCACGAGAGCAGAACCAGATCCACATCGGTCTTGGAAGCGAGCTCGTACTTGTCATATGATAACAATATCAAAAGAAGAGCCCGAGAATATGGATGACCTTCCCTGGTGCTTCGAAACAGCGATGACGAGGTGATCTCAGAATTTCCACCAGCGCCGAAAGAGCTGGAAGATGGAATACACACCACTGCAGATAACCTTAAGAAAATTGAGTTGGGGACGGCGAACGATTCGCGACCGACATTCGTTAGTGAACTGTTGCCTAAAGGAAGGGCGGCTTCATTAAAAGACGTGCTTATGCAGTATAAAGATTGCTTCGCATGGAACTATTCCGAAATGCCAGGACTAGATCCAGAAATTGATGTGCATAAATTGGCGATATCCCCGGACGTTAAGCCAATCAAACAAGCACCGAGAAGAATGCGGCTCGAGCTTGAGGTGAGCATTAACGCCGAAGTCAAGAAGCTGATCGACTCTGAGTTTATCCAGGAAGTTCAGTATCCCGATTGGATCGCCAACATCATCCCGGTGATGAAGAAAAATGGGACGGTATGCATATGCGTGGACTTCCGGGATCTCAATAAAGCCTGTCCGAAGGACGATTTCCCAGTGCCAGTCACTGAGATGATGATAGATAACATGTCCACTCACGAGGTTTTCTCCTTCATGGACGGTTCATCAGGATATAATCAGATAAAAATACATCCCGAAGACCAGAAGCACACTGCTTTCCGGGCCCCTTTGGGTATATTCTGCTACAAGGTGATGCCCTTCGGTCTAAAGAACGTCGGTGCCACTTATCAAAGGGCTATGACAAAGATCTTCGATGACCTTATACATGAAGTCGTCGAATGCTATATCAACGACCTCATGGTTAAGAGCAAATCATACAAAGAGCATTTAGAGCATCTGAAGACCGTATTTCAACGCCTTCGGCAATACAACTTGAAGATGAACCCTCTCAAATGCGCATTCGGAGTTTCGTCAGGTAAATTCCTAGGATTCATCGTCCGACACCGAGGCATTGAGATAGATCCGTCGAAAATCAAGGCGATCATGGAAATGCCCCCGCCAAGGACTCTCAAACAGTTGCGGTCTCTCCAAGGAAAGCTCGCGTACATTCGGCGATTTATAGCCAATCTCTCTGGCAAATGCCGTCCTTATAGTCATCTGATGAAAAAGGGAACCCCGTTCGTCTGGGATCAAAAATGCCAAAGCACGCTGGACGAAATCAAGCAGTATCTGCAGAACCCGCCAGTGCTGGCCACTCCGGTCAAGGGAAAGCCTCTCATTCTGTATACAACAGCCCTTGAAGGTTCCCTAGGCGCATTATGGGCACAGGAGAACGACCAAGGGAAAGAAAGAGCTCATTATTACTTGAGTCGAGTTCTTCTGGGGGCAGAAAGCAACTACCCCCCATCGAAAAACACTGCCTAGCGTTGATCTTCACGATAACAAAGCTCAGGCACTATGCATTGGCACATGAAGTATGTCTCATATCGAAGGTGGACCCCCTCAAATATTTAATGTCGAAGGCCATATTGATAGGAAGACTTGCTAAATGGGCCCTGCTCTTGATGGAGTTTTCAATAACTTATCAGCCTCTTAAGGCGGTGAAAGGCCAGGCCATCGCCGACTTCCTCGCCGAGCATCCGATACCTGCCGATTCTCCTCTGAATTGTGAGCTGCCAGACGAACATGCGTTTGATGCGATCGACGGTAGTGATACCCGATGGGAACTCTATTTTGATGGAGCGTCTTCCGTGAAGAAGCGCAAACAAAGCACCCCCATAATCAAATCAGGGGTAGGTCTCATCTTCGTAACTCCATAAGGAGGGATAATGCGCTTTGTTTTCTCCTTAACAGAGCCAAGGACGAACAATGAAGCCGAATACGAAGCTTTGACAGTAGGCCTCGAGATCACCATCGACATGGGAATTGAAAACCTCCTCATATATGGAGTTCTCAACTGGTCGTCAGTCAAGTAAATGGCGACTACCAGACGTGCAAACCAGAATTGGTGAAGTACGGCGAAAAGGTGCAACAACTGTTGACCCAATTTCCTTCCTACACTTTGGAAAGCATACCGCGTGCAGAAAATAGGAAGGCGGACGCGTTAGCCAAGCTCGCTAAAGAACTGGCCGACGAAAACCTTGATGACGTAAGAATCGTGGTACAAAGCCGTCGAGTGCTTGCCCCAGCAGAAATATCTCCAGAATCATCCGAAGAAAAGGGAGCGACTGAGCAAATGACTATGCAAATAAAAGACAAGGAAAGGGCTGAAGATTGGAGAGAAGTCTTTATAGACTACTTCAAATCCCGTCGAACGCCTGAAGATGCGTCCTCAAAACATCAGCTCATGAAACGAGCTCTATCTTTCGCCTTCGTCAATGATACTCTGTACAAGAGGTCGTTTGATTCTCTGTGGTTGAGATGTATCGGACCTGAAGAGGCAAAAAGAGTCGTTCAGGAAGTTCACGACGGACTCTGCGGTTCTTACCAAGCAGGCCCGAAGATGAAGTTGAAGATTAAACGGATAGGCTACTATTGGCCCACGATAATTCAGGACTGCCTCGAATATGCGAAGCAATGCTACTCATGCCAGATCCATAGGGACTTTATCCATCAGCACCCAAATCCTCTACATCCAACGGTGGTTAGCTGGCCATTCGAAATGTGGGGAATTGACATAATCGGCCCCATCAAACCAGCATCGTCCAGGGGACATCGATTCATTTTTGCGAGGACTGACTACTTCTCCAAATAGGCAGAAGCAGTACCGTTGAGGGAAGTGAAGACGGAGAATATCCTCCATTTTTTCAAGACGCACGTCATTTATCGGTTTGGAACTCCACGACGGATCATCTCCGATAACGGGCCAGCCTACAGAAGCCATAAGATCAGCCGCTTCGCGCAACAACACAATATAGACTGGAGATATTCCTCAGTTTATAATCCCCGAGCTAACGGTCTAGCTGAGGCTTTCAACAAGACCTTGACGAAGATCGTGAAGAAGACGGTGTCCCGAAATAAGAAGGACTGGCACGAGAGACTGCAAGAAGCTCTCTGGGCATATCGAACTACGTTCAAGACAGCCACGAAAACAACGCCGTACGCATTGGTATTCGGTACAGAAGCAGTACTCCCCCTCGAAATAGAATTACCCTCTCTACAAGTGGCAGTCCATTATGAGCCGACGGACGAAGAAAATGCTCACATTCGGCTTGAGGAGCTTGATGCCCTTGATGAAACCCGGCTCATAGCGCAACAAAATATGGAGGCTCATAAAGCAAAGATGACGCGCTCATATGAAAGATTGACCAGGCCGAGGACATTCCGCCAAGGCGAACTCGTGCTAGTGGTCAAAAGACCTATGATCCCCTGTTCCCCTCCGAACGACGGCGACGACGACGTGAGGATGTCTTGCCTGAGATTCGGGGCAGATGCTATATGGTTTTATCCGTCTACCTCTCTGAAGATGCCAAGTTGATTTATGGCACCGTGTATCGAAGGTTTAGACGAATGCGGCCGATGTAGCAGACTTCGTCAGATTCCCCCTCGCTTAAGGGGGTTTTGATTGTGGGGACGCTCTTCCCTGCAGGCGCAAGCCCCTGCAATTAATTACGCTACCGCATCACGGTAACAACTTTCTCCTTCTCCAGAATTTCACTTCGTGTCGTGTATGTTTGTTTTGTTTGTGATTGCCCGTGGATTGTATACGGAGACGAAGTAATGCCGTCGCCCGTAGGACGTGGATTAGTCCAAATCCGTATTTACTTAGATTTGGGTTTGGTGTTTTTAGTTTAAGAATACGTTAGCCGTATTGAGGCTAAGATCAACTTAAACGTCCGTTAAGGATACATTAGTCCCGTTTTTAGACTAAGATCGACTTAACGTGGTGATCCATTTAATATATGGTCGTCAGGACTCATCACCTCTCTGACGTCGTTGAAGGATTACAACGATAGGTGTCAGAGGAGTTCAGAGATGTACCCTTGAACCAAAGTTGATTTGGAGTTTTATCGTTCATTTAAATGTTTAAGGATACGTTAGCCGTATTTGGGGCTAAGATCAACTTAAACGGGACCGTTTAGATCCAACAAAAGAGCATTTGGATACTCTATTGTTCCAGTTTAGGGACGTAGTGGTCCATGTTCCAGTTTAGGGACGTGGTGGTCCACCATTAGTTTAAGGACGTTTCGGTCCGATATTAGTTTAGGGACGCTTCGGTCCAATATTAGTTTAGGGACGTTTCGGTACGATATTAGTTTAAGGACGTTTCGGTCCCATATTAGTTTAGGAACGTTTCGGTCCGATATTAGTCTAAGGACGTTTCGGTCCAATATTAGTTTAAGGACGTTTCGGTCCACGAGTTTAAGGACCCCGCAGTCCATATTAATGTGTGATCGTCGGGACCCGTCACCTCTCTGACGTCGTTGAAGGATTACAACGATAAGTGTCAGAGGAGTTCGGAGATGTACTCTCGAACCGGAGGTAAATTGATTTAAGAGAGCAATCTTGCTCAGTCAATTTAATTTGAGGACTTACGGCCAAAATTTGGCTAAGTCCAGTTGAAAATGTTCAACATTTTTATTTGTCTTTGGCCTATTAGGCCTGTGCTAGGGCTTTGCCCCTTTTTAAATAATGCACTGCATTATTTTTGTTTTGTTTGGGCACTGCCCTTTTATAAATGATGCAGAGCATCTATTTTGTTTGGGCTCTCCCCTTTTTATTGCACTGCAATTTAATTAGGCCTACTAGGTCTTTTTGATTTGGGCCTGGCCCTTTAGGAAATGCATTGCATTTGTCAGGCGCTTTGCGCCAATTAGAGAGCGCAAGTGCTTGTGGTGACGACACGTGTCACGCAAGCGCAGTGCGCTGCACCAATACGCTGCACTTGCACTGCTGACACGTGGCGCGCTCTGGTGAGTTGCGCTAATTTCAGAGAGCAAAGCTCTATCTTAAAAGCGCACAGCGCAAGTGAGTCAGATGCTGACACGTGGCGCTCTCTGGTAGCTTGCGCCAACCCAGGAGCGCAACAGTGCAGATTTATAAGTCCAAAGCACTATTAATTTGAGAATCTTTTAGATTCAAGAACCAATGGCTCATAAAAGAAGTGCAAAGCACTATTTATTTTTTTCGATCTAATGAAAGTAAAAGAAAACAAGTATTTCTTATTTTTCTTATTTAAAGAACCAGTGGTTCATAAGAAGTGCAAAGCACTATTTTTTTATTTTGTTTTTTTATTAAAGATCATTGATCTTGTTCTTAGATCAATGATCTATCAGAATAAATTCTTCTATCCTATAGTTTTTTTTTTACCTTTCTTCTTGAAATTTCTTCAGAGTTCTCTCTGTTTGAAAATTTTGATTTCTCACAAATGTTGATGCCTTTGATTTGAGGTCAAGGGTCTTTTTATAGTGCCCATAAATTAGTTAAATTTGTTAAAGAGATCTTTCTCTGAGTGATTTGGGGAATTTTCCCCACCGTTGGATCTTTGATCCAAGGGTTTCTGTTTTACAGAAGAAAATCTTCTTGTTTTAACAAGAACAGAAAGATTTCTTTAAAATCTTAATTCTGTTTGGCGCAAATGCCCTAGCGCGTGACACGTGTCAGCGCAGTTGCAGCGCTTCTGCGCTGACACGTGTCGCGCAGCGCAACTGCGCTAGCGCATCTGCGCTGACACGTGTCGCGCAGCGCAGCGCTTGCGCAACTGAAGCGTTGCTTCCTTCGATTTTGCTTTAAACAGAGCTTTGCTCTGATTGAGTGCGCTGCCTTGGGCGCTGCGCTGATGCATCGGCGCCTGACACGTGGCGCGTTGCACTCGGCGCAAAAAATCTAAAGCATTGCTTCATTTATTGAAACTTAGATTTTCAAGATAGAGCTTTGCTCTGATTGGGGGAATCGGAAGCGTTGCTTCACCTGAGATATCTTTTCATCTCCTTTTTTTAAGTCAAACTTGTATTTCCAAAATTTTGATTTCCCGGGTCTTGGAAATAATTCCATTGTGCACAGAATCTTTTGTTCTTGGGTCTATATATAGTTCAAGGCCGAGCCTTTTCTTCTCTCATCTTCAGAGAACTTCTTCGATCATGGCTTGCAACCGCCCTCATGCCCGCCGACAACCATGGGAAGTGCCGATTCGGGACATCGTTCCCCATTTTGCTGCGCGCCTGGTGGACCCTTCTCTTACGGACGAGCAATGCGATGCTGCAATGCACGAACTTTTGACTCGTGTGGGGTCTCCTCTCCTTCCGCATTCCGTTTGGCTTCGGATGATTCTTGCCTCGGTGCTCGCCGACATTCCCCCTCCTCCGGCGGAGATGTCCTTGGCAATGCTCGATGCGGCCGAGGATAAGATCGAGAGCTTTTTCGAAGCGCACTTGATCACCAAAGCCCTGAGGGACTGCTCTTTCCACTTGCTAAGCCAGATACGGGCTCGCCGGGTTGTCATCGCCACCTTTTCCAATGAATGTGGCGACGATCGTTGGATGTCTTCCTCTCGGGAGGATCGCCGCCTCGACGTGGTGAAGAAGACAGAAAGGGAACTGGGGAATCTTCTTCTTATCTTTGCGAACCCTTGTCCTTCCGATCCCGTATTTGGTGATCTTTTTTAAATGTAATAATAATAATAATGAACAAGTATTTTTCTTTTTAATCAAGTATTTCATTATCTGTTAAGGGTTCTTTTAGTTCTCTGTTGTGCTAGTGCATCGTATGATTTTAATTTGCTATTATTAAGTGCATGTAATTCTTGCAAGGATAAATTGCCTTTGGTGTTTAGTCTCTTTCGTGAAGCGGTGCTTTACTTTTCAGTCTTAGAAACAGAGTTTCATTCTAATTGAGGGAAACAAATGCCCCCCACCGTTGCACTTGCATGTTTCCATATGCGAGCGCAACGGTGGCAGAATTCCAACCGTCATGGCAACCTTTGGAAGTTGAAAAGGCACTTGATGCTTATAAATAGAACCCTTGGTCCTTCATAGATGACTATCATCTTTTAAGATTTCTACTTTCAAAACTTCAGAGCCTTGCTCTTGCTTTCAAGAACTCCAAGAGTTAGAATTTCTTTTGAAAGCACCTTTTTAGGTATGAATTTTAATTAAATTAGATCAATTTTTATTGACAGAGCTTTGCTCTCACTAGATCCCTGATCTAAAGAAAACCCATTTTAGGGTTTCACTTAGCAGAGTTTTGCTCTAAAGGGGTCTAAAGAGAACTAAGGAGAATCCTATTAGAGTTCCATTAATGGAGCTTTGCTCTCTAAAAGATTTTCCTTGTATTTTCATATTTCATCAATGGAGCTTTGCCCCTTCCAAATCGTACAAAAGAACTTTTAGGAGTTTTTTTTATTGATCTTGGAGTTTAAAGATGGCATTTTATTTCCCGGTGCATTGTATCGCTTTTGCTTAATCAGTCTTTCTGATAATTTTGTTGATTCTCTTTCACAGAAACAATGGACGCCCACATGTACGATCTTGACGAGATCATCTCTTACGGGGACATCCGCCGGCTTGGCCGTTCTCAAAATCGAGAGTTCACAAACGCGGAGTGTGCTGAAATCATGAGCCGCTTCGACGCATATAACGGTCAACTGCTTCCCCGACGTTCCTCCCTCCTGAAGCTTATCGTGGGAGCCATCTGGGAAGCGCTTCCCCTATTCTGTTCCGGCGTGCCGCTTGGGGCGTTGGGTGCTGCTGAGGACAAGGTGCACTCGGTGTATCTGATGCACCTAATCTCGAAGAGACGGCGAGACAATCTTATCGATCTCCCGCACCAGGCTTTCCAAAAGTCCGCCATACTCGCTGCTTATTGGAGGGAAGAAGACATCAGGGGGGACCCCGACGCTTGTGCTCGCGAAAGAAAGCACACTAGGATGGTCCGCGGGGCTTGGAAAGTCTTAGATAGGGTTACTTTTGAGTTTCTCAATCCATGTCCTGGATTTGAGGTTTTGCCATTGTAATCATTTGGATAATGTCTTTGTTTATTGCCTTTGTTGATATAAAAGCTTTCCAAGTATGAATGACAAATCTATGCCTCCTTCCTTTATTTTCTGCTTTGTTACTGGCACATTCTTTAAATAAACACCTGTAAGCGATATAAAACATTCTGTTTTGAACATCTTGGGGAGTAGTGATGGCTTAGGAAGCAGGTTTAGGTCTGCTGCCTAAGGCTTTTCAACTTCATGAGCTGAGGGTCTCATAAAGACTTTTCTCCCTACGAGTCGAGAGGATCTCGTAGGTGTATTTTCTCCTTAGGAATCGTGAGGATTCCTAAGTGCGTTTTATCTTATAAGTCGTAAGGATCTTATACAAGAATTTTCCCCCCTACAAGTCGAGAGGACCCGTAAGCGGTTGTTTCCCTCCTTGTCGAGATTCGAGTTTGGAAAGTGAGACCCGTGAATAGTATGCAAGAGACCGTTTTAGATCGACTTGCAGGGTCCCATTGTTCAGGAAGCAAGTTTTTTTTTAATCCCTGCTGCCTGAGGCTTCATCTTGCAAGTTGAGACGAATTGGGAATTTCCCACGGAGACACTGGTTTCTCTGCGAGTCGACGCGGATTAAGAGGCTCTTGTCAAGGATTATTTGTTTCTCTGAGTTGAGGTATTTGCTAAGGATTATTTGTTTCCCTAGCGCCAAGGATTATTTGTTTCCCTGGTGTTGAAACGTGTCGAGAATTTCCCACAGAGGCACTGGTTGCTCTGCGAGTCGACGCGGATCAGGAGGCTCTTGTCAAGGATTGTTTGTTTTCCTGAGTTGAGGTATTTGCTAAGGATTATTTGTTTCCCTAGCGCCAAGGATTATTTATTTCCCTGGTGTTGAAACGGGTCGAGAATTTCCCACGGAGGCACTGGTTGCTCTGCGAGTCGACACGGATCAGGAGGCTCTTGTCAAGGATTGTTTGTTTCCCTGAGTTGAGGTATTTGCTAAGAATTATTTGTTTCCCTAGCGCCAAGGATTATTTGTTTCCCTGGTGTTGAAACGGGTCGAGAATTTCCCACGGAGGCGCTGGTTGCTCTGCGAGTCGACGGGGATCAGGAGGCTCTTGTCAAGGATTGTTTGTTTCCCTGAGTTGAGGTATTTGCTAGGATTATTTGTTTCCCTAGCGCCAAGAATTATTTGTTTCCCTGGTGTTGAAACGGGTCGAGAATTTCCCACGGAGGCGCTGGTTGCTCTGCGAGTCGACGCGGATCAGAAGGCTCTCGTCAAGAATTGTTTGTTTCCCTGAGTTGAGGTATTTGCTAAGGATTATTTGTTTCCCTAGGGCCAAGAATTATTTGTTTCCCTGGTGTTGAAACGGGTAGAGAATTTCCCACGGAGGCGCTGGTTGCTCTGCGAGTCGACGCGGATCAGGAGGCTCTCGTCAAGGATTGTTTGTTTCCTTGAGTTGAGGTATTTGCTAAGGATTATTTGTTTCCCTAGCGCCAAGGATTATTTGTTTCCCTGGTGTTGAAACGGGTCGAGAATTTCCCACGGAGGCACTGGTTGCTCTGCGAGTCGACTCGGATCAGGAGGCTCTCGTCAAGGATTGTTTGTTTCCCTGAGTTGAGGTGTTTGCTAAGGATTTGCTGAAGACACTGGTTTCTTCGGGGTTGGGATGAATCGTCGAGATTTGGCTTCGTTTTCTGGCGGAGCCTGTTGGGAAAGTATGGTTCCCTCTTTATTTGCGCCCTTGGATTGTATACAGGGATCGATGTGATCTCAACTGTAGGGCCAAAGTTTCATCATTTCTTCTTTTCTTTTTGTTTTATTTTCGCGATGCTCTATCATTTCAGCTTTTATATCGTGAAGGTCGCGATTGCCTAATCATTTCGGCTATTTTTCACGGTGCCCAATCATTTCGGCTATTTATTTTATTTTTACTCGCTGCTTTTTATTGCGAGTTGCCCAATCATTTCGTCTATGTTCCATGCATACATTTTCTTTACTTGCTGCTTTTTATTGCAAGCTGCCCCATCATTTCGGCTATTTCGTATGCATGTGCGGCCTACCGGCTTTTCACCGTAAACTTGAAATTAGACACCGATTTCGGCATCAGCACCGCTACAACTGGGATATCGCCAGGAGCGAATCATCATTTGCCTCTGTCGATGTCGAACAAAGGTAGCTTAGCGAACAGGGTTAAGGTCCTGTCGGCTTAGGCTTTTGGCTTCATGAGCCGTAAGGGTCTCACATAGGTATTTCTCCCTACAAGTCATGAGGATCTTGTAGGTGTATTTTCTCCTTAGAAATCGTGAGGATTCCTAAGTGTTTGTTCCTCTGTAAGTCGTAAGGATCCTACAAGAGGGTTTTCTCCTTGTAAGTCGAGAGGACTTATAAGGGTTGTTCATCATGCGTACATATCCCCGGTCACGGATGGAACTTGGTCAGGGAAATGTTTATTCGCGCCCGTGGATTGTATACAAGGGCCAGTATTGGACCACTTGTAGGGCAATATCGAAAGTTGTGGGGATTGCTTAAGCACAGGTTTAGGTCTCTGTAACTTAAGACTTTCAAATCTTATGAGCCGTGAGGGTCCCATAAGAGAGTTCTCCTTACGAGTCGTGAGGATCTCGCAAGTGTATTTTCTCCTTAGGAATCGTAGGGATCCCTAAGTGTGCTGCTCCCTTGTGAGTCGTAAGGATCTCACGCGGGTGGTTTTTCCTTACAAGGTCGAGAGGACCCTGTAAGTGTCCTTTAACGAGGTTGCGCCCTTTCAGGTTTTCACAAACACTCGCCGGTAGTCCTGCTATTTTTACTCACGGAGCCCTTTCGGGTTTTCATCCGTGTCCATTTTGCTTATGGACATACCGTTTTTTTTATATTCTTTTTATTTTCCTTTTTTTTTTACGAGGTCGCGCCCTTTCGGGTTTTCACGAACACTCGTCGGTAGCCCTGCTGTTTTTACTCACGGAGCCCTTTCGGGTTTTCATCCATGCCCATTTTGCTTATGGACATACCTTTTTTTATTATATTTTTTCTTTTTTTTTATTTCGTCGGCCTACGACTGCTGTGGTATTAGTTTAAGGACGTTTCGGTCCGGTATTAGTTTAAGGACGTTTCGGTCCGTCGTGGAGAAGGCTGGCTACTGCTTATAGAGTTTGAGCTTAGGAAGATAGCGAGCGGACATAGTCGTCGTCATCTATCTTTAACCTAGGCTGTGGCTCATTAAGCGTAGTATTTCTTTAGGATGCGACCGTTTATTGGCCTGAAAGGCCTTTCACCGTGCATGTCCATGAGTAGATAGGCCCCACCCTGGTAGACCTTATCTATGATGTACGGGCCTTCATAGTTTGGCTCGAATTTTCCCCGCTTGGCGCGATTGGGGATCATAGGCCTTTTGACCACTAGCAAAAGTTCGCCTTGGAGGAATGTCCTCGGTCGGGTCAATTTTTCATATGAGCGCGTCATCTTTGCTTTATAAGCTTCCAGATTTTGTTGCGCTATGAGCCGTGTTTCTTCAAGGGCATCAAGCTCCTCAAGCCGAAGGTTCGCATTTTCTTCGTTTGTCAACTCGTAGTGGACTGCTACTCGCAGAGAGGGTAGCTCTATCTCGAGGGGGAGTACTACTTCTGTACCGAATACCAACGCATATGGCGTTGTGTTCGTGGCCGTCTTGAACGTAGTTCGGTACGCCCAAAGAGCTTTTTGCAATCTCTCGTGCCAGTCTTTCTTATTTCGGGACACCGTCTTTTTCATGATCTTCATCAGGGTTTTGTTGAAGGCCTCGGCTAGACCATTAGCGCGCGGATTGTAAACTGAAGAATATCTCCAGTCTATATTATGCTTCTGTGCGAAACGACTGATCTTGTGGCTTCTGTAGGCTGGCCCGTTATCGGAGATGATCCGTCTTGGCGTTCCAAACCGGTATATGACGTGCGTCTTGAAGAAATAGAGGATATTCTCCATCTTCACTTCCCTCAACGGTACTGCTTCTGCCCATTTGGAGAAGTAATCGGTCGTCGCCAAGATGAAACGATGTCCTCTAGATGATGCTGGTTCGATGGGGCCAACTATATCCGTTCCCCACATTTCGAACGGCCAGCTAGCCACCATGGGATGTAGTGGATTTGGATGCTGGTGGATGAAGTCTCCATGGATTTGGCATGAGTGGCATTGCTTCGCATATTCGAGGCAATCCTGAATCATCGTGGGCCAGTAGTAGCCCATCCGTTTGATCTTCAACTTCATCTTCGGGCCCGCTTGGTGAGAACCACAGATTTCGTCATGAACTTCCTGAATGACCCTTTCCGCTTCGTCAGGCCCTAGGCATCTCAGCCACAGAGAATCAAATGACCTCTTGTATAGAGTATCATTGACGAAGGCAAAAGACAGAGCTCGTTTCATGAGCTGATGTCTTGTGGACGCATCTTCGGGCATTCGGTGGGACTTAAAGTAGTCTATGAAGACTTCCCTCCAGTCCTCAGCCTTTTCCGGGTCTTTTATTTGCAAAGTCGTCTGCTCAGTCGCTCCCTTCTCTTCGGATGATTCTGGAGATATTTCTGCTGGGGCAAGCACCCGACGGCTTTGTACCACGATTCTAACGTCATCGAGGTTTTCGTCAGCCAGTTCTTTACCAAGTTTGGCCAACGCGTCTACTTTGCTGTTTTCCGCGCGCGGTATGCTTTCCAAAATATAGGAGGGAATTTGGGTCAACAGTTGCTGCACCTTTTTACCGTACTTCACCAACTCTGGTTTGCACGTTTGGTAGTCGTCGTTTACTTGACTAACGACCAGTTGAGAATCTCCGTATATGAGGAGGTTTTCAATTCCCATGACGATGGCGATCTCGAGGCCTGCTATCAAAGCTTCGTATTCGGCTTCGTTATTTGTCCTCAGCTCTGTTAAGGAGAAAGCGAAGCGCATTATCCCTCCTTGTGGAGTCACGAAGATGAGGCCTACCCCCGATTTGATTATAGGGGTACTTTGTTTGCTCTTTTTCACGGAAGATGTTCCATCGAAATAAAGCTCCCATTGGGTATCACCACCGTCGATCGCGTCAAACGCATGTTCGTCTGGCAAATCGTAATTTAGAGGAGAATTGGCGGCTATCGGATGCTCAGCGAGGAAGTCGGTGATGGCCTGTCCTTTGACTGCCTTGAGAGGTTGATATGTTATCAAGAATTCCATCAAGAGCAGGGCCCATTTAGCGAGTCGTCCCGTCAATATGGCCTTTGACATTAAATATTTAAGAGGGTCCACCTTCGAAATGAGACGGACCCCATGCGCCAACGCATAGTGCCTGAGCTTTATTATCGCGAAGATCAACGCCAGGCAGTGTTTTTCAATGGGGGAGTAGTTGCTTTCTGCCCCCAGTAGAACTCGACTCAAGTAGTTGAGTGCTCTTTCTTTCCCTTGATCGTTCTCTTGTGCCCATAATGCGCCTAAGGAACCTTCGAGGGCGGTTGTATAAAGAATGAGAGGTTTTTCCTTAACCAGAGCAGCCAACACTGGCGGGTTCTGCAGGTACTGTTTAATTTCATCCAGCGCGCCTTGGTATTTTTGATCCCAGACGAATGGAGTTCCCTTCTTCATCAGGTGGCTGTAAGGACGGCACTTGCCTGAAAGGTTGGCTATAAATCGCCGTATATACACGAGCTTTCCTTGGAGAGACCGCAGCTGTTTGAGAGTTCTAGACGGAGGCATTTCCATGATCGCCTTGATCTTTGACGGATCTATCTCAATACCTCGGTGTCGGATGATGAATCCCAGGAATTTGCCCGAGGAAACTCCGAACGCACACTTGAGGGGGTTCATCTTCAAGTTGTATTGTCGAAGGCGTTGAAACACGGTCTTCAAATGCTCGAGATGTTCCTCGTATGATTTGCTCTTGACCACGAGGTCATCGATATAACATTCGACAATTTCATGTATGAGGTCATCGAAGATCTTCGTCATGGCTCTCTGGTAAGTAGCACTGGCATTCTTTAAACCGAAGGGCATCACCTTGTAGCAGAATATACCCAAAGGAGTCCTGAAGGCGGTGTGCTTCTGGTCTTCGGGATGCATCTTTATTTGATTATACCCTGATGAGCCATCCATGAAAGAGAAAACCTCATGAGTGGACGTATTGTCTATCATCAGTTCGGTGACTGGCACTGGGAAATCATCCTTTGGGCAGGCTTTATTGAGATCCCGAAAATCCACGCATATGCGCACCGTCCTATTTTTCTTCATCACCGGGACGATGTTAGCGATCCACTCAGGATATTGAACCTCCTGGATAAAGCCGGAGTTGATCAGCTTCTTGACCTCAGCATTGATACTCATCTCAAGCTCGAGCTGCATTCTCCTTGGCGCCTGTTTGACCGACTTGACGTCCGAAGATATCGCCAATTTGTGCACAGCAACTTCTGGGTCTAGTCCTGGCATCTCGGAATAGTTCCATGCGAAGCAATCTCTATGTTGTACAAGGACGTCTTTTAACGCAACCACCCTTTCTTCAGATAGCAGCTCGTTGACAAATGTCGGTCGTGGATCGTCAGCCGTCCCCAACTCGATTTTCTTGAGGTTATCTGCGGTGGTATGTATTCCATCCTCCAGTTCTTTCGGAGCTGACGGAAATTCTGAGACCACCTCATCATTGCTGTTTTCGAAGCACCAGGGAAGGCTGTCCATGTTCTCGGGCTCTTCTTTTAATATTGTTATCATGTGACAAGTGCGAATCCGCTTCCAATCCCAATGTGGAGTTGGTTCTGTTTTTGTGGCTTTGGGTTCGTGCTTCTGCGGCGGTGCTACCCTCCAGTTGTCAGACAGAGCGAACTTGCCAAGCTGATACTGATCTTCGACCCAATTCTTGAAGGTGAAGCAGTTTTCGAGAGGATGCCCTGTTACTCGATGGTAAGAGCAATAATTTGGGTCAGAGGCTTCGCCTGCTTGTTCGGGGTTCTTGGACTCCGGCAGTGTAAGCATTTGATGTTTTAGAGCAAGATCAAGTATCTTCTTCGTCTTGTCCCGAGGAAACGAGTACGCTTGACCCATTTTCTTCATGAGGGATAGATCAATAACGCTCGACTCCCGTTTGTGTGGCTTCTTAGCCCCGCTTTGTTGCTGTTGAGCGCCTTTTTGGCCTTTCGACTTGTTTCTGCCTCTACGTCGAGCCTTTTTTATAACAGGTTGACAGGGGGTGGCATTTTCGTCTTTCACGGCCTGTTGAAGGAGGCGTTGCGTTTTAGCTTTCTCGTAGATGGTCATTTCGCGGTTATGGTCGTCTCGGACTTTTTAACTAGCTTCCCTTATAAATTTGTCCATTTGTTCTTCGAACAACGGATTGGGCACTTTTGCATCTGGAACTTTCACTGGTTCAGGATTAGCGTCCTCCCATTAAGCATCCGCTTCTTCATCAAAGTCATACACGACGTAGCAGCCGTGTAGTAATTCTCGCTTCTTTGACCGGATGTATCCAAGCCCTTTTGTTTCCATTCTCCCATTAGGCAGTTTGCTTTGAGTCCCGGGAACGTTCCAGACTTTGTCATAGAACTTGGCTTTTCAAACGGTCTGCTTGAAGGATATACCCTGGTGTTTCAGCAGCTTTTTCAAACCTTCCGTATAATATCTGGGAAGACGGATAGGCTGAAGCCTGTTGAGCGTAGGATCCGCGCCATGCCAGATTTCTTTCTCCACTTTGGTTTCTTCAGAGTGGTAGAATAGAATTGCTTTTTCGCTTTCTCGCCTGGGAGGGATATAGAACGTTCGCAGTTCTTCTACACTGTAGATATCAAGTGCATCCAGTTCTTTACGGTGTTTAGGCGGCACCATAGCTACTTGTAGACTTTGCTCTTCATCGGCGGACGCTTGTATTAAGGGTCGGGCGGGGAATACAGCATGGACCTCATCTTCCGAGTCACTACCAAAGATCAACGTAGGAGCAGGTGGCCCTGGCTTGTTGTATTGGGGTGGATCCGAATACACTATCTCCTCTTCCTCCTCGGTATCAATGCCGAAGACAGGGATGGTGGCATTAGCTTTATTCTCCGGCTTGTGACACCTCTCCGTGTCCTCGAAATCCGGTAAGAAGTATTTGGCATCTTCATATTTGCGGACCTCGTTCACGAAGAACGGGTTCAATTCTCCCGCCACGGTATACTCGAGACCGTCCTTAGAATACTTCATATACTGATGTTGTGTAGAAGGAATGATGTTGTACTCGTGTAACCATGGTAGGCCGAGCAGAGCGTTGTAGCATGTCTTGGCATCTATGACGTGAAATTTAATGTCCGTGACGAGCAGCCCAAAGCGTAGCGTCAGTATCACAGATCCAAGAGTCTTTGACGATTGGGAGTCGAACCCAGAGATGGTGATCTTGTCCCGAGCAAGGTGCTGGACGCACATGCAGATTTCCTTCAACACCCGCACGTTAAGGAGAGTAACAAATGATCCATTGTCGATCAGGATCTTACCTATCTTTATATCGTGGCAGTATCCTGAGACATAAAGGGGGCGATTGTGTTCGCACGTCCCAAAGAGAAGGTCTTCATCACCAAAAGCGACATCGGCCGTGTGCACTTCCTCCAATTCATCCTTCATCTTTTTCTCGGCCAGGAAAGCTTGGAACTGCTCCGGGTCCTGTAGTGCTTTAATTAACGAATCTTTCGCCTCCTTTGATAGTAAAAGGGCGTCAAGAATGCTGAGCTGCGAGGGTAGCTTCCTCAGATGCGCTAAGACGTTGTAGTCCACCTTATTTTTCTTCGGCGGGTCTTTGGCACTTAGCTCCTCCACAGCGTGGTCATCTAAGTCGATATCTTCAGAGACCTTCTCTTTTCCCTTATCTTTTCTATTTGAGGGTCCAAGATTCTTTTCGGGCAGCGTCCAATTACGCAGCCGGATATTCTCACAAATCTTCGGTTCTTCTTCTTTTCCTGAGGTGGGCTCTTTAAAGAGAGGGCCAAGCTCCATCTCCTCATCAGAATCGCTCCCGAATGTAGGCACCTGTGATCCCCCGGGGTTAACCATGCGACAATCGCCGGTAGTTCTGTTAAGCCCTTTGGTCGTACCGTTTTGCTCTCGGCGGGTCTTGCGCTTTTCCCGCTTAAAATGCTGCCGGTGAGCAACGTATCCTTGCCACCATCTATCGAAAGCTTTGCGCTCTTCAGTGGGGTGTGAAATCTTCCGATGATACAAGCAATAGGAGGGGTGCATTTCCACTTTACCAGTAACGCTTCCCTCAGAGGATGGTAGTTTCATACCCATTGACACGGCTTTAGCGAACCTTTTCCTCATCTTGGATTCGATTTTATCCGCAGCGGGTGTACTTTGCTCCAGCGGGAGTATCTCAATTCTTTCGTTAAGGCACTGGTGCTTGGCCCTTTCAAATATGACCGCTTCGCGCTCCCGATCAGCTTTACTTTTTAAGAAAGCTTCATTGAGGAATGCGTCAATTACTTCATCCGACGGCCCCGAAATTTTTGGTTCAGGATCTGCCCCCAGCTTTCCAGTACAAGGAGTCTCCTCATCGTTCGTGAGCGAATGGGAAATCATATGACAGCTCACCACATATTTCTCGGATTCATCCGATGAACTTTCTCCCTCATCTTCCTCTTGAAAGACGTGATTGAGGAACTCTTGGAATGTAATGGGAGTCTGTGCCTTCTGGTTGTATTCCTCCAGCGCGTCAATTTGTTTTTGTAAATCCGTGCGCTTGTTGTCGGGCTTCACGGGCTTCTTTGACTTCTTTTTCTTCTTCTTTGAAGATTTCGACTGCTGGTTATGAATGCTTGGGCCACCTCCATCGATCTTTTGAGTTAGACGAGGCTTCAACATCCCTTTAATGATCTGCGGCTCCAACGGGTTCTTCCACTTGATCGCTGGGCATGTTTGAAGATCATTTAGCATTCTCTTTGTCTTGGCTGATAATACAACCTCCCAAGGAGCTTCTTCAACGACAGAGCATGTTGCCCCCGGCATATTCATTCCCTTAGAGGTGTGGGGCTGCGGTGGATTCACCTTCCATTTGTCGGACAATGCAAACTTGCCCTGTCGGTACTGGTCTTCAAGCCAATTCTTGAAGATGTAGCAATCCTCGATCGGGTGACCCAGTACTCGATGATAAGGACAGTAGTTGGGCTCATTGACATCATTTGGTTGCGACGGACGTTTTGGATCCGGCAAATTTATGAGTCGGTTGCGCAACGCCAGCTCGAATAACCTTCTCGTTTTATCTCGGGGAAACGAGTAAGAACGTCCCATCCTTTCCTCAAGGGGTACATACGGGCGCATATTATTTTGACGAACGACCGGCTTCGGGTTGTTCGGCTATTGCTGAGCATTAGCGACCACGATCGCTTTCCCCTTTCCCTTCTCATTTCGGGAGTCCGGCTTTGGAAGAGGAGGTTTATGGCCCATTTGATCCATTTGATCCAGCTTGTCGATCAAGGCCTGGAAGGTAGTTGGCTTGAAAAACATCATAAATTGCGAGATGTTTGCTTGCGGATCAAGGGTTCCCACAAACATACCTACTGCGGGAGCTTCTTCAATGCGCTGCTCGCACTTCGACCATAAGTTTCGCCACCGTATAGCATATTGAACCCATGTTTCGCCTGGCTTTACCCTGGCGTTAATCAGTGCCGTCATCGGGGTGCGTTCACTGGCGCTTGCAAAACGCTGAGTAAACAACAGCTCCATCTCCGCGAAGGTCTTGATAGAGTCGTTCGGGAGCTCAGAGTACCACTCGAACACCGTATCTGATAAACTTCCAACGAACTGGCGAAGCAACAGCTTGTCATCACCGCCGGTGTTACCGCAGAGTGCCCTGAACTGGGCAACATGCTGGTGAGGATTTCCCATCCCCTTATAGACATGGAACTTGGGAATTGTGTAACCAGATGGGTATTTGATCTGGTCGTACCAACTCGGATACGGCCGTCCTGTTTTTACGACCTGGCCGGTGGTACCCGTATTTGTTGGGCTATGTAGTCGTCTAAGTCAGCCTTGGAGATTGTTTCCTCCTTAGGTGTTAATGGAGCTGGTGGAGGATTCGACGTCTCTCCCCTATCGTCTTCAAGGATGATCGGAGGATCTTCAGCAGGTGGATCCTGTTGAATCATCATGCCCACCATGTCCTGGAACAGGAAGGCCATTTTCTTTATGTTGGCTGCTTGTTCAGCAGCCTCTTTATCCTTTTTCTCCAATATTCGACGAAGGAATTCAGCGTCAGTCTCTTGTTCTTGACGCTCATCTGAGGACGTTTCAGGATTTTCTTTTGGCCCAGTAAGTGCAGCCATCGCGGTCATCATCTCCTGGAGCTTTTGCTCCTGCGCTTTGGTCATCGATCGCGTGAGCGGTCTATGACCTGTTGATATGCGGCTGTCCTCTTTACCAGACGCCATATAAACGGTATGAACTACCATGCCCCCAGACTTAGGGCGTTTGGGTTCACCGCCTTTGATATTCGTCGTCGGCGTTGGCACTTTCTCCGGCCTTCTTCTTTTATGGGCCGTAAAAGTTGAAGGGACCGTTGCTTTGGGCACCCAAGTGGTCGTCGCCTTTCGTTGCTTGACCGGGAGATTTTCTTCTTGCCGACCTCTCGACTTCTTCTGTTGGCGAGAGAAATTAGGATCAATGACAGATTCTCGGACTCGTCGCCATGTCTTATAGATCCTGGAGGACGGCGATTGAAGAGGCTGCTCCGGCTTTTCTGCTTCCACGGCGGTCTCTACCGGAGGAGGAGATCTTTTAAGGACCGCAGTTGGCGAGTTTCTGCGTACCCTATTCAACAGCTCAAAGCTGTTCCCGATGGGGACAGCAGCATTAACTTTCACCGTCGGAGCTGGCGGAGTCATCCCAAAAGGGGAGTTACCCCCGGCCCTCCTTATCCGGCGCCAGTGGCATCGTCGGGCGCGACGAGTTGTCGGTATTATTTCAGAGACAGAAACATCTTCCTCTTGCCCCCTGTTCAGGTGTGGGGTTGTTGCCTGCGTCAGCCTATTGAAGAGTAATGTCTTTTGAGCAGCAAGAGCAGGACTAGGAATGGGGACGGTCAATCTTGTAAAGACCGATCTCTTAGCAGGAGAAGCCGTCTTGACGACTTCAGTAGCAGGCTTGGCTACTCCTTTTGAGGTAACCTTTTCTGGGACTGCAAGCTTCATTGCGGGTCCGCGAGAGTTTTGGCCCAATCTGGAGAAGACCGAGGAACTGGTGTTGGGCGACCCGTTGAGAGGGGCCGCAGTAACTGAAAGTCGATCGAAGACCGACTTCTTAGGAGCTTCTTGTGCGGGCACAGGGGTGCTGAAGCTTATTGGTGGAAGCATAGTTCCTAAAAACAACCCCGGGGTGGCTTGAGTAATCTGCTCCACAGGCATGGTGAACAGAGAGGCCGCTTGGGGCCCGTAAGTTATGCCCCCAGTTGAGGCCGGACGCGAGCTGCAGCTGCAGTTGGAGCACTTCGAACAAGTTGAGGCCATCGATGCTTGATTTCTCTTCTGCACCAAGTAAGAGACCAAATCTTAGTAAACTTGAAATCCAAAGGCAACCGTTAACAAACCGCGATTGGTTCGCGAAGACGACACACGAAGTGTGGAGTGGAAAGAGGAAAAGGTCCCACCGGGCGTGCCAGAATCTGTTCCCCTCCGAACGACGGCGACGACGACGTGAGGACGTCTTGCCTGAGATTCGGGGCAGATGCTATATGGTTTTATCCGTTTACCTCTCTGAAGATGCCAAATTGATTTATGGCACCGTGTATCGAAGGTTTAGACGAATGCGGCCGATGTAGCAGACTTCGTCAGACTCCCCCTCGCTTGAGGGGTTTTTGATTGTGGGGACGCTCTTCTCTGCAGGCGCAAGCCCCTGCAGTTAATTACGCTACCGCATCGCGGTAACAACTTTCTCCTTCTCCAGAATTTCACTTCGTGTCGTGTATGTTTGTTTTGTTTGTGATTGCCCGTGGATTGTATACGGAGACTAAGTAATGCCGTCGCCCGTAGGACGTGGATTAGTCCAAATTCGTATTTACTTAGATTTGGGTTTGGTGTTTTTAGTTTAAGGATACGTTAGCTGTATTGAGGCTAAGATCAACTTAAACGTCCGTTAAGGATACATTAGTTCCGTTTTTAGACTAAGATCGACTTAACGTGGTGATCCATTTAATATATGGTCGTCAGGACTCATCACCTCTCTGACGTCGTTGAAGGATTACAGCGATAGGTGTCAGAGGAGTTCAGAGATGTACCCTTGAACCAAAGTTGATTTGGAGTTTTATCGTTCAATTAAATGTTTAAGGATACGTTAGCCGTATTTGGGGCTAAGATCAACTTAAACGGGACCGTTTAGATCCAACAAAAGTGCATTTGGATTCTCTATTGTTCCAGTTTAGGGACGTAGTGGTCCATGTTCCAGTTTAGGGACGTGGTGGTCCACCATTAGTTTAGGGACGTTTCGGTCCGATATTAGTTTAGGGACGTTTTGATCCGATATTAGTTTAAAGACGTTTCGGTCCTATATTAGTTTAGGGACGTTTCGGTCCGATATTAGTTTAAAGACGTTTCGGTCCAATATTAGTTTAAGGACGTTTCGGTCCACGAGTTTAAGGACCCCGCAGTCCATATTAATGTGTGGTCGTCGGGACCCGTCACCTCTCTGACGTCGTTGAAGGATTACAACGATAAGTGTCAGAGGAGTTCGGAGATGTACCCTCGAACCGGAGGTAAATTGATTTAAGAGAGCAATCTTGCTCAGTCAATTTAATTTGAGAACTTACGGCCAAAATTGGGCTAAGTCCAGTTGAAAATGTTCAACATTTTTATTTGTCTTTGGCCTATTAGGCCTGTGCTAGGGCTTTGCCCCTTTTTAAATAATGCACTGCATTATTTTTGTTTTGTTTGGGCTCTGCCCTCTTATAAATGATGCAGAGCATCTATTTTGTTTGGGCTCTCCCCTTTTTATTGCACTGCAATTTAGTTAGGCCTACTGGGTCTTTTTGATTTGGACCTGGCCCTTTAGGAAATGCATTGCATTTGTCAAGCGCTTTGCGCCAATCAGAGAGCGCAAGTGCTTGTGGTGACGACACGTGTCACGCAAGCGCAATACGCTGCACCAATGCGCTGCGCTTGCGCTGCTGACACGTGGCGCGCTCTGGTGAGTTGCGCCAATTTCAGAGAGCAAAACTCTATCTTAAAAGCGCACAGCGCAAGTGAGTCAGATTCTGACACGTGGCGCTCTCTGGTGGCTTGCGCCAATCCAGGAGCGCAACAGTGCAGATTTATAAGTGCAAAGCACTATTAATTTGAGAATCTTTTAGATTCAAAAACCAATAGCTCATAAAAGAAGTGCAAAGCACTATTTGTTTTCTTTGATCTAATGAAAGTCAAAGAAAACAAGTATTTCTTGTTTTTCTTATTTAAAGAACCAGTGGTTCATAAGAAGTGCAAAGCACTATTTTTTTATTTTGTTTTTTTATTAAAGATCATTGATCTTGTTCTTAGATCAATGATCTATCAGAAGAAATTCTTCTATCCTAAAGGGGTTTTTTTTACCTTTCTTCTTGAAATTTCTTCAGAGTTCTCTCTGTTTGAAAATTTTGATTTCTCACAAATGTTGATGCCTTTGATTTGAGGTCTAGGGGTCTTTTTATAGTGCCCATAAATTAGTTAAATTTGTTAAAGAGATCTTTCTCTGAGTGATTTGGGGAATTTTCTCCACCGTTGGATTTTTGATCCAAGGGCTTCTGTTTTACAGAAAAAAATCTTCTTGTTTTAACAAGAACAGAAAGATTTCTTTAAAATCTTAATTCTGTTTGGCGCAAATGCCCCAGCGCGTGACACGTGTCACGCAGCGCACAGCGCAGCGCAACTGAGCTTGCGCAACTGCGCTGACACGTGTCGCGCAGCGCAAAGCGCAGCGTATCTGCGCTAGCGCATCTGCGCTGACACGTGTCGTGCAGCGCAACTGCGCTAGCGCTAGCGCAGCGCTTGCGCAACTGAAGCGTTGCTTCCTTCGATTATGCTTTAAACAGAGTTTTGCTCTGATTGGGTGTGCTGCCTTGGGCGCTGCACTGATGCATCTGCGCCTGACATGTGGCGCGTTGCGCTCGGCGCAAAGAATCTGAAGCGTTGCTTCATTTATTAAAACTTAGATTTTCAAGGTAGAGCTTTGCTCTGATTGGGGGAATCGGAAGCGTTGCTTCACCTGAGATATCTTTTCATCTCCTTTTTTTTAAGTCAAACTTGTATTTCCAAAATTTTGATTTACCGGGTCTTGGAAATAATTCCATTGTGCACAGAATCTTTTGTGCTTGGGTCTATATATAGTTCAAGGCCGAGCCTTTTCTTCTCTCATCTTCAGAGAACTTCTTCGATCATGGCTTGCAACCGCCCTCATGCCCGCCGATAACCATGGGAAGTGCCGATTCGGGACATCGTTCCCCGTTTTGCTGCACGCCTGGTAGACCCTTCTCTTACGGACGAGCAATGCGATGCTGCAATGCACGAACTTTTGACTCGTGTGGGGTATCCTCTCCCTCCGCATTCCGTTTGGCTTCGGATGATTCTTGCCTCGGTGCTCGCCGACATTCCCCCTCCTCCGGCGGAGATGTCCTCGGCAATGCTCGATGCGGCCGAGGATAAGATCGAGAGCTTTTTCGAAGCGCACTTGATCACCAAAGCCCTGAAGGACTGCTCTTTCCACTTGCTAAGCCAGATACGGGCTCGCCGGGTTGTCATCGCCACCTTTTCCAATGAATGTGGCGACGATTGTTGGATGTCTTCCTCTCGGGAGGATCGCCGCCTCGACATGGTGGAGAAGACAGAAAGGGAGCTGGGGAATCTTCTTCTTATCTTTGCGAACCCTTGTCCTTCCGATCCCGTATTTGGTGATCTTTTTTAAATGTAATAATAATAATAATGAACAAGTATTTTTCTTTTTAATCAAGTATTTCATTATCTGTTAAGGGTTCTTTTAGTTCTCTGTTGTGCTTGTGCATCGTATGATTTTAATTGTGCATCGTATGATTTTAATTTGCTATTATTAAGTGCATGTAATTCTTGTAAGGATAAATTGCCTTTGGTGTTTAGCCTCTTTCGTGAAGCGGTGCTTTACTTTTCAGTATTAGAAACAGAGTTTCATTCTAATTGTGGGAAACATCCCCAATCGCGCCAAGCGGGGAAAATTCGAGCCGAACTATGAAGGCCCATACATCATAGACAAGGTCTACCACGGTGGAGCCTATCTACTCATGGATATGCACGGTGAAAGGCCTTTCAGGCCAATAAACGGTCGCTTCCTCAAGAAATACTACGCTTAATAAATCACAACCAAGGTCAATGATAGACGACGACGCCTATGTCCGTTCGCTATCTTCCTAAGCCTAAACTCTATGAGTAGTAACCGGCCTTCTTCAACAATGGACCGAAATGTCCTTAAACTAATGACGGACCACCACGTCCTAAAACTAGCTGTTGACCGAGATGTCGATAAACTACGGTGGATTGCAACATCCCAAAACCGATACAAAAAAAGAATAATAAAAATAAATAAATAAATAAATAAAAACGGTATGTCCATAAGCAAAATGGACACGAATGAAAACCCGAAAGGGCGCGACCTCGTTGTATATAAAAAAAAGAAAGAATAAAAAAAACGGTATGTCCATAAGCAAAGTGGGCACGGATGAAAACCCGAAAGGGCTCCGTGAGTAAAAACAGCAGGACTACCGGCGAGTGTTTGTGAAAACTCGAAAGGGCGCAACCTCGTTAAAAGACACTTACAGGGTCCTCTCGACCTTGTAAGGAGAAACCACCCGCGTGAGATCCTTACGACTCACAAGGGAGCAACACACTTAGGGATCCTCATGATTCCTAAGGAGAAATTACACTTGCGAGATCCTCACGACTCGTAAGGAGAACTCTCTTATGGGACCCTCACGGCTCATAAGATTTGAAAGTCTTAAGTTACAAAAACATGAACCTGTTCTTAAGCAAACCCCCCACAACCTTCGATATTGCCCTATAAGTGGCTCAATACTGATCCCTGTATACAATCTACGGACGCGAATAAACATTTCCCCAGCAAAGTCCCACCCGTGACTAGGGATATGTCCATATGGTGAACAATCCTTGTAAGTCCTCTCGACTTATAAGGAGAAAACCTTTTTGTAAGATCCTTACGACATACAGGGGAACATGCACTTAGGAATCCTCACGATTCCTAAGGAGAAAACACACCTACGAGATCCTCACGACTTGTAGGGAGAAATACCTTTATGAGACCCTTACGGCTCATGAAGTCAAAAGCCTTAGTCGACAGGACCCTAACCCTGTTTACTAAGCCACCTTTGTTCAGTATCGACAAAGGCAAATGATGATTCGCTCCTGGCAATATCCCAGTTGTAGCGGCGCTGATGCCAAAATCGGTGTCTAATCCCAAGCTTGCGGCGAAAAGACAGCAAGTCACACATGCATACGAAATAGCCGAATTGATGGGGCAACTTGCAACAAAATCAGCAAGTAAAAACGTATGCATGCAAAATAGCCGAAATGATTGGGCAACTCGCAATAAAAAGCAGCGAGTAAAAAAAAAATAAATAGCCGAAATGATTGGGCACCGCGAAAAATAGCCGAAATGATTGGGCAATCGCGACTTTCGCGATATAAAAGCTGAAATGATAGAGCATCGCAGAAAGAAATAAAATAAAAATATATATAATGAAATTTATGCCCTACAGGAGATATCACAGCAATCCCTGCATACAATCCAGGGGCACAAACAAAGAAGGAAACACATCTTCCTTCCCCATGCACCATCAGAAAACGGAGCCAAGTCTTAACGGCAAGTCATATAAAGCCTGAAAGACAATCGGAGATCATATCGCACCAGCGTGGAGTGGTCACCACCTCGACGTTCGTCTCGATACAGCAGACGAGATGTCACCCCAGCGTTCTTCCTCTAGCAAGATTCAGACGCGACAATCAAACAACGGAGCCACGGCAAAATCCCTAGTTCCAAACCTCGACGGTTCACCAGCAACCTAGAGACAACCGCGACATTCGTCTCAATACAGCAGACGCAATGCCAGTAAACGAAGCGAAGACCAAATTCCTAGCTTCAAGGTCTTCCAGGCAAGTCATATAAAGCCTGAAAGACAATCGGAGATCATCTCGCGCCAGTGCAGAGTGGTCACCACCTCAATGTTCGTCTCGATACAGCAGACGCAACATCACCAAAAGGAGCCACGGCAAAATCCTTAATTCCAAATCTCGACGGTTCACCAGCAACCTAGAGATAACCGCGACATTCGTCTCAATATAGAGGACGCAATGCCAGCAAACGAAGCAAAGGCCAAATTCCTAGCTTCAGGGTCTTAACGGCAAGTCATATAAAGCCTGAAAGACTATAGGAGATCATCCCACACCAGCGCGGAGTGGTTATGACTCATCGGGGCTCTCCAAAATGAGCCTAACCTCAAGTAAAAAGCGGCATGGCAAAATTCCTAATGCTTGCTCTTCCGACGGTCAAACTGCCTAGGAGGATTGCTTGAAGACGTCTTGTCCAGCCCCCGAAGGGATCAGAGACACGACAATCGCAAGGCTACTCGAACAGCAAGATTGCCTATCGAGGAATACATCAGCCAACGCGACGGTATGACGGACAAAACCCTAAGTACCACAGACCCTAACGGACCTCTGTCCTAAAGAGCAGAGGTTAATTGTGACATTAGGATATTCTTCCGAGAACTGCTCGATTCGTCTCGACTGGCGAGAAAATTAGTGTCTTTGCGAGAACTTCTCGATTCGTCTCGACTTGTGAGATAAAGCCTTAGGCAGCGGGGATTAAAAAACCTGTTTCCTAAGCACTGGGACCCTGCGAGTCGATCTAAAATGGACTCTTGCATACTATTCATGGGTCACACTCTCCAAAGTCGAATCTCGACAAGGAGGGAAACAACCGCTTACGGGTCCTCTTGACTCGTAAGAGGGAAAATTCTCTTAAAAGATCCTTACGACTTATAACAGAAAATGCACTTGGGGATCCTCACGATTCCTAAGGTGAAAATACACCTACGAGATCCTCTCGATCCGTAGGGAGAAAATTCTCTATGAAACCCTCACGGCTCGTAGAGTTAAAAATTCTTAGGCAGCAGATCTGAACCTACGGCCTAAGCTGTCACTACCTCTTGAAGAAGCCAAGACAGGATGCTCGCTCTATCATCTGTCAACTATGTTTAGTAAGGAAGCATACTGATAATAAAAGAAGGAAGAAATCGCATAGATGACACAAGACATGGCAAAAAAAAATGTGTGTATCTTTATTCATGAATTCAATTAAGTACAAGGCGAATCGTATAAAAGAATAAAGAATGGATACATTTTATTCAAAGATTACAAGTGTATAATTGATACAAAAAGCAGCTACTGAGAAGGAAGCGTCTTAAATAGCCCCATCAATTGCTCGCGCACTTCCTTCAATGCCTTCTCCTAACCGGCCGCCACCGCCAATTCTGCTTCCACTTGAGCCCGCTGCTGCAGGAAGGATGAAAGCTGCTCCTCAACTGCCTGCTGAGCTGCGTCACGACCTTGGGCATCACGCTCAGCGGCATCAAGCTTCTGCTTCAGTGTTAGCCCATCAGAAATACTTTGCATAAGTCCCTCGAAGATAGCCTTCACTTGGGCAGCGTTCGCATCGACCTCAACACGCAGGCGAGCAGCCTTGCTTGAGGACTCTTGGCATTCCCTCAGCCTTAAAGCCACTTCTTGTTCCAAATGGTGGAAGTAAGGAGCGCTCTGCTCGATCCATGCTGCTCGTTGAGTACTTGTGGCCAAAACCTCGGGGGCAGGACGCATAAGCTCCAGCTGATGCAGGCGGGCCTCGATCTCCCTGCAGTGATTAACCCAAGACTCGACGATGCCTTCATTATGAAAATTTACAAGCGTCGCCAGCATCGGATTAACCTCCACAGTGAAATCTGCGGCAGATGGGGGAACGTCTGCGTCAAGCTCTTCGACGTATCCGCTCGGCATGCCCAAACTCATCGCAACACCCTTTGAAGATGGACGTCTCAAGAAGGGGCCTGCCGGCATTATGATGTGAGGCTCGAAGGGGGCCGGAACCGGAACGACAACTGAAAAAACAAAACACAATCAGATGACGGTTCAAGAAATATAAGAAAGTCATCAATGAGGGAGTTTACTATACCAGCTGCAGCAGGCGGCAAAGCTGGGAGCACCGGTGACGCAACCGATCCCTTATCTCCTTTTTCGATCTGTAATACTGCAATCAGGGCAGGGAAGAATCAGAAATAATTCTATTACTGAAAAAAGGAAGGGTATTAATTGAAAACCATACTCACCAACGCCGCTAGAGGAAGCAAGCTCCAACGGGAAGGAGAAGTGTGGGTGCAGCACTTGGTAGAGGTGATCAAAAAGCACTCCTGCAAAGATGCAATAGTACGACTTTAGTACATAAATTATGCGGCCGAAAGATAAAACTAATGTGTTACAAATCCATACCTTCCAACATTTGCGACAGCGCGAGAGAAGGTAGAGAGGTAGCCACCGTCAAGGCAGTAACTGACGGCGCTCCCTCGAGCAATAGAGCATCAGCACTGGCCGCACTTGCGTTAAAAACAAAGATAAACCTGTCAGGAAGGATTGCAAGATAAAAAAAAGGACGGTAACCCGAGAATTACCTGATGAGTCACCAGCCGAAACGGCAGCGTCTCCCTCCTCCATCGACATGAGTCCACCTCCCGAAGCCTCATCACCAGACTCTATGGGAGCCATTGTCGTGCTCGCGAGGCCAGGAGACGGCGGAGGACCGTAGGCGGGGAGAGCAATGATCGGAAAATTGCCAGACTCTTGAGAAAGAGTGGCCGGCTCGTCCTCGGGAATCATGCCCGTCTTACCCACTACTCCCTCGGGCTCAACGGTCGTGGCCGTCTCGTCCACCGTTGCCATAGGGTCGTCGGTCTCAGCCGCTCCATCCGCCGCTGCCCCAGACCCGGCTGTAGCAGTCGTCTCATCCGCCACTACCTCGGGCTCGGCATCGGCAACCTTCTCAGACATAGTAGGCGTGACCGTTTCGTCAGCCACTAGCTCGGGCCCGGCAACTACGGCCGCACCGCCTACCGTCGGCTCGGTTTCGGCTGCTACCTTCTCTACTGTCCCCTCAGGCTCGACGGTTTCCGCCGCTCCTTCAGTTGGACTCGGCCCTACAGGACACGATGTATAAGAACCGATAGGTTTACAATTCTTACAACAAAGTCTCGAAAGACACATTAGTTGAGGTGGATCAATCGTTGGCCTCCCGAACTGCACGCGCCGCCTGTCTATGAGCAGTAGACAAGGCGACCGGGGGCTCCTCAGAAGGAGAAGCAGCAGGAATAATGGCGCTTAGGCCCGCTCCCACGGCCAAAGCAGCTCTGCGCTCCTTCGCCTCGCGCCTCAAGCGCTTCCTCTCCTCCCGGGCCGTCACGACGGACCTCTTGGAAGCCTCCAACAAGGCGTTGTCGTCCGCGTTTAGAGTTGCCTCCAGAGCCTTCAAGGCATCCATCATCGGCTTTTTGAGTCGGGGCTCTTGCGGTAATCCCGAAGAGGCCGGAACATCAGTAGCTGGCCCGGGGAGAGTCCCCGCATCGGCTTGCAGGCCCCTGCAAAGAGACAAAGGAAAGTTTAGATTGGCCATAAAAAGGAGAATAAAAAAAACTCAGTGAGCCGAGACATACCAACGCCCGATAGAGCGCGTTTCCTTTCCTCCTCCTGGAAGGTTTTGAGGGAAGCAGCGATGGCTTCTTCGGTAGAGACGCCTGTTTTAAAAAAAAAGGGAAAAGCATTAGTCGAAGACAATAATAAAAGTATGATGAAATAACGAAGAATGCAACTAATGATTACCTGATTGAGCAAGTTTAGCCAACCAAGCTTCAAGCCTTGCCGATCGCTCAGAAGCCGCGATGGCGGCCGCCAGATCGGTGTCTGCTGGATCTACGAAGACACCCTCGTTGCTCCCGTATTCGCTTAATCCTTCGGTGAGAGGGACCTGAGGCTCTAAGCCGAGGATGGCATCGAGAGAGAGGATCGACTTCTTCTTCTTCTTCTGCATCCGAGCCCCGGGTGCACCCAAGATCAACTTGTGCTTTGCGGGCACCTTAGGACGGCGAGTCCCGATGTCCAGGCCCACGCCAGACTCGGGCGAAACTACGTTCACCGTCTCCACTGGAGCACGGGGCGCTGGGGGCACGTCCGCGGTAGCACGAGGCAATCCGCGCGGAGGGCTCAGCATACGCGGTGGCTCAGCTCCAGCATCTCTCAACGGAGCAGAGACAGGGGTCATTGGCTTCAGGGGAGCCTTGCGGTCGTTGCCGGGAGGCGCACCCTTGCGGTCAACCAACATGCGCTTCTCTTCACGGATGACTGCACCCATCGCGTGCGCGTACCAAGCCACGTACACGTTGAGTACCCGTAGGACGCAGCTCGACTCACTGATAAAGAAGTAGGAGCCCGTGTTCAGCCGCATAAAGTGGTGTAACGTGCTCCGTATCCCCTCCCTAGTGGCTGCGGGCTCTTCAAAAAATGCCTCCAATGGGACCCCCTGGTTATAGCCTAGTTGCTGGGAGAACCGATTGGGGTTGTACCTCAAGAAGAGCGCCTTATCATCCTGCCTGAACACCAGAAAGCCCGGCCGGATGGAGTATAAGTGCAGGATCTCCTCGGCTTTCAATACGGAGGCCCCGTCTTTGAAAATATCGCGCAGCGCCAATACTGTCTTGGAGGTACCCGGGCCAATGGTCATCACCTTGTCTTGGAAAGAAATTTTCGCTCCGACCATGTGCGGACGGAGAAGCAACCCCCTAGCCTCCCGCGGAGATGGATTCACAATAGAAGCGCCGACTAACCGCACGACTCTTAGGAGTCTGCACTTCTCGTAAAAGGAGGGGCTCTTATGAATCCCGAATACTCCAAGCACATGCAGTTCCATCCATGAAGTAAAATAGTGCATCGGGAAATTGGCGGGTTGCACCCCGGGTTCATTTGCGTCCGCTGCCACACTTAATCCATGATACAAGTGAGCCAGCCTAGCGATTCCTATCGACAATTGTATACCAGCCACCATCCGGTGCGCTGGGTAGAAGACGGACGGCCTAATGTAGCGTGGGTGCATGGGAAGCGCGAAACAGGACAGCCATAATCCCAGAAACCCGAGGAAGAAGGTCTCTTCGTCAATGCCCGGGGCGGCGATTTCTAATAAGGGCACGATGGCAGCGTCAGGAAGGTAAAAACCCTGTTGGTCATCCTCTAATGCTGGTAGGTGATCTAAGCCAAAACCGAAGGGGTCGTCGAGCTTGGCGAACTTTTCATTCCGCTGCGATAGAATCTCCGGTCGAAGAAAGCGGGCAATAAAATCTGCAACACTAACTCCCCGGATTCCTGATTCCAAGTAGAGACCCTCATATATATTCAGCACCCTCACCAGACTCGGAAGCTGGTGCTGAATAGCATTCTCCGGCGTCAGGCCCTTTACCAGCGGCTTGGTGGCGAAGACATACTCGTCTGGAGGAAGTAACTCCTCATAATGCTCCCCCCTCACCGGCAGACCGGATATCTCAGCAAATTCTTCTAGGGGGATGGAGACTTCCCTGTCCGTCAAGAGAAAAGTATGAGTAGGGATGTTCCATTGTTCCATGAACGCCTTAACCCACCATGTTGGAGGACCAGGATACTCAAAAAGCAAGGCGTAGACGGCAGGGTACAAACCGATCTTCATCAGATGCGTCTTCTTTGCTGACAAGATATACCTCGCCCACTGCAAATATTCGGCCGATTGTCGAGGGGTCAATCCGAGGTTATAAGCCTTTCCCCAAGGGCGCGCCTCACCCTGGCATATGCGTCGCCTTAGAATGCCCACGGCCGGCGGCGGCTGCACGGGAATAGCAGCAATCGAAGGCTAGAGAAGATCCTCCGAATTCCAGTTCACGACCTCCACGGCATACTTCACCGGGGGTGCATCCGCATAGGGGATCGACGAGATAGGCTCTGACGGAGTCGCGCAACCGAAACTTCGGCGACCTTTGATGATTTCACTGTACCGCCTACCCCACCGATGAAGGTTCTTATACTCGGGGTCATGATCCTTAATGAGAGCGAGCACCTCCTGGTCCACCGGCGCCTCAGGGAATCCTCCCTCTGAGCGAACAGATGGGAAAGACAGATCAACAGACATGATTGCCTGCAAAGAAAAACGAAATTCAGCCGTCAGTGTCATAATTTAATTTTAAAAGCCTAACGCTTGATACTACACTGCAATGCAGTGTAGGGGGGCCAAAGAGGGACCCACAAAATCCAAATGACAATGCATCAGCCCCATCATTGGATGGGACTGTCAATTAATGAAGAGATCCTCAAAAGAATATTCTCATTAAATGAGAAATCCCTACAGACAAGGTGAAAATCTCCCCTTTCAGAGTAAAGCTCTGTCACAGAGTGACACTTGTCAAACTCTGGTCTCAAGAGAATAAAATTCCTTAAAAGATTAAAAGAGCCTAGCTCTGTGATAATGATGGAAATATCCATCAAAGGAAAATTAATTTCTAAAAAAAATTTATTAAAAAATTTTGGGATCAAAAGATCCATGAGAACTCTTAAGAGTTCTTCATTTTTAGATCAAAAAGATCTATATTTTGTCCATGAGCAAAGCTCTGTTCATGGGTTAAAAACCCTGAAACAAGATCTCTTTAGATATATGGATTATTGAGAGTAAGGCTCTGTTGGTGAAACCCCAAAGGGGTTTTCTTTAGATCAAAAGATCTATGAGAGTAAGGCTCTATTAATTAAAATTGATTTAATTTAAGATTGATTTTACCTAAAGTTTTTCTAAAAATTTCTAACTTTGGAAACAAGAGCAAGGCTCTGAAGTTCTTGAAAGAAAGAGCAAGGCATTGAAAATTAAAAATCTTGAAGATGATAATCATCTGTTGAGGACCAAGGGTCCTATTTATAGGTGCTTGTGCGCCCTTTCAACTCCTGAGTTGATCCAACGGCTAGGATCTTGCCACCGCTGCACTCACGTGTGCGCCACGTGAGCGCAACGGTGAGGGGCATTTGTTTCCCCCAATCAGAGCAAGGCTCTGTTTGAATTTCAAAAATTCAAAAATTGAAGCAACGCTTCAAATTCCTTGCGCTGCGCGCAACGCGCCACGTGTCAAAAGTTGACACGCCAGTGCTGCGCCCAAGACAGCGCACCCAATCAGAGAAAGGCTCTATTTAAAATAAAAATAAAGGAAGCAACACTTCAGATGGCTTGCGCTCTGCGCTACGTGACACGTGTCAGCGCAGTTGCGCTGCGCTCTGCTCTGCGCGACACGTGTCAAGCACAGGTGCGCTTGCGCCAACCGTGCCAGAATTTAAACAATAAAATCTTGGAAAGATCTTTCTAATCTTGTTAAAACAAGAAAATTATCTTCTGTAAAACAGAGCCCTAGGATTAAAGATCCAGCGGTGGGGAAACACCCCTAAATCAATCAGAGAAAGATCTCTTTAACCGATTTAACAAATCAATTGGCACTATATAAAGGCCCCTAGATTCTAAGTCTAAAACATATACAGAGATAGAGATACATAGACCTTCTCTAAAACTTTGAGAAGAATTCAGAGAGAAAGAAAAAAAAAGGTAAAACCTTTGAAAAAAAGAAGAATTTCTTCTAAAAAGATCAATGATCTAAAAACAAGATCAAAATCTTTAATAAAAAAATTAAAAAAAGAAGTAATCTACTTCATGACTAGATCTTTTGATCTATATAAAGGCATTGCCTTTTGATGAACCACTGGTTCTTGAAATTTGAGGTAGAACCTCTCTAAAAAAAAGAAAAAACTTGTTTTCTTTGATCTAAATTTGATCAAGACATTAAACAGTGCCTTGCACTTTTGAAATCTGCACTGTTGCGCTCCTTGGATTGGCGCAAGTCACCAAAGAGCGCCACGTGTCAATCACAGAACAACTGCGCCTTGCGCTTCTAAAAACAGAGCACCGCTCTCTTGGTTTGGCGCAAGTCACCAGAGCGCGCCACGTGTCAGCAGCGCACTGCGCTAACAGACTTGCACTCACTAGCGCGTGACACGTGTCACCTCCACATGAATTTGCGCCTTGCGCTCCTCAATTGGCGCAAAGCGCCTGACAAGCCACGTGGGGCACTGTCAGAACCTTTAATGCAGTGCATTATTAAAAAGGGCAGAGCCCAATTAAAAGGTCTATCAGACCAAATAAAAATGCAATGCATTATTAAAAAAAAGGGCAGAGCCCAATTAAAAGGTCTATCAGACCAAATAAAAAAAATGCAGTGCATCATTAAAAAGGACAGAGCCCAAATAAAAGCCTGACAGGCCAAACACAAATAAAATGTTGAACATTCTCAACTGGACTTAGCCAAATTCTAGCCATAAGTCCTCAAATTAAATTGACTGAGCACGACTGCTCTCTCAAATCAATTTATACCCGGTTCAAGGGTACATCTCTGAACTCCGCTGATATTTGTCGTTGTAATCCTTCAACGTCGTCAGAGAGGTGACGGGTCCCGACAACCACACATTAATACGGACTGTGGGATCCTTAAACTCATGGACCAACGCGTCCTTAAACCAATATTCGTCCTCAAAATGGGAATGTTGGACCACCATGTCCCTAAACTGGTAATACGGACTGTGGGGTCCTTAAACTCATGGACTAACGCGTCTTTAAACCAATATTCGTCCCCAAAATGGGAATGTTGGACCACCATGTCCCTAAACTGGTAATACGGACTGTGGGGTCCTTAAACTCATGGACTAATGCGTCCTTAAATCAATATTCGTCCCCAAAATGGGAATGTTGGACCACAATGTCCTTAAACTGGTAATACGGACTGTGGGGTCCTTAAACTCATGGACTGATGCGTCCTTAAACCAATATTCGTCCCCAAAATGAGAATGTTGGACCACCATGTCCCTAAACTGGTAATACGGACTGTGGGGTCCTTAAACTCATGGACTAATGCGTCCTTAAACCAATATTCGTCCCAAAATGGGAACAATGGACCACCATGTCCTTAAACTGGCAATGGACCACTATGTCCCTAAACTGGAACAATAGAGCCTCCAAATGCACTTTTGTCAGATCTAAACGATCCTGTTAAGTTGATCTTAGTCCTGAATTAGACTAACGTATCCTTAACAAACGATTAAGTCGATCTTAGCCTCAAATATGGCTAACGTATCCTTAAACCAAAACCCCAAACCCAAATCTAAGAAAATATGGATTTGGACTAATCCACGTCCTACGGGCGACGACATAAATTAGTCTCCGTATACAATCCATGGGCAACCACAAATAAAACAAACACCCACGACATGAAGTGAAATTCTGGAGAAGGAGAAAGTTGTTACCGCGATGCGGTAGCGTAATTAACTGCAAGGGCTTGCGCCTGCAGGGAAGAGCATCCCCACAATCAAAAACCCCTCGAACGAGAGGGAATCTGACGAAGTCTGCTAAATCGGCCGCATCCGTCTAAACCTCCGATACACGGTGCCATAAATCAACTTGGCATCTTCGGAGAGGTGGACGGATCAAACCAAATAGCATCTGCCCCGAATTTCAGGCCAGACGTCTCTCGTCGCGCCGTCCTTCGGAGGGGAACACCAATCACCCAGAGTTTGTTTTTGAAGGAGGAAGTGAGTCATTAGAGCCAGCCAAGTTTAGAGCCAGCCCGAAGGTATTGACGGCTATGGAAGTTGATGGACACCCGCACCAGAAATCGTTCGGGGCTTCCTTGACGTATTTCCTGAAGATCTTCCAGGTCTACCACCTCCCTACGTCTTGGGATTCACGATAGATTTGATTCCAGGTACAGCACCAGTTTCCAAGGCACCGTACCGAATGGCACCAGTTGAGTTGGCAGAATTGAAAAAACAAATTGAAGAACTTCTGGAGAAAGGATTTATCCGCCCAAGCGCTTCACCGTGGGGTGCTCCAGTCTTGTTGGTGAAGAAGAAGGACGGCTCACTACGGATGTGCATAGACTACCGGGAGCTGAACAGAGTTACGATAAAGAACAAATACCCCATTCCGCGTATCGACGATTTATTTGATCTGTTGGGTGGGGCCAAAGTATTTTCGAAGTTGGATCTCCGTTCGGGCTATCACCAGATCAGAGCAGCGGCCGAAGATATATGCAAGACGGCTTTTAGGACCCGATACGGGCATTATGAGTTTCTTGTGATGTCGTTCGGTGTTACCAATGCTCCAGCTATATTTATAGATCTGATGAATAGAGTATTTGCGAAATACTTGGATACGTTTATCGTTGTATTCATCGACGACATATTAGTCTACTCTTAGACCCGGGAGGAGCATGCCGAACACTTGCGAACGGTATTACAAATTCTTCGGGAAGAGAAGCTATACGCAAAATTGAGCAAGTGCGAGTTCTGGCTCGACAAAGTGCGGTTCTTGGGACACGTTGTTTTGGGCGAAGGCATCTCAGTGGACCCGGCGAAAATAGAATCTGTTAGAGATTGGCCGACACCGAAGTCAGTGGCCGAGATCAGAAGCTTCTTGGGACTGGTAGGATATTATCGGCGGTTCGTTCAAGACTTTGCACGAGTCGCTGAACCTTTGACAAAGCTGATGCGGAAGGATGTACCGTACGTATGGACGGAGGAGTGTACTCGGGCTTTCGAAGTACTGAAGCAGAAATTGACCACGGCACCTATTCTTACAGTGCCAGATAATTCAGGTGGTTTGGTGATACATAGTGATACTTCAGGGAAAGGCTTAGGCTGTATCCTGATGCAGCACGGTCGGGTGGTTGCTTACGCCCCACGACAGCTGAAGAATCACGAGAGGAACTACCCAACACATGACTTGGAGTTAGCCGCGGTGGTCTTCGCATTGAAAATTTGGAGGCATTATCTGTTAGGTCAAAAGGTGGAAGTGTACACGGATCACAAGAGTCTGAAATACGTGTTCACTCAAAGAGAACTAAATATGAGGCAACGCTGATAGTTAGAATTAATGGCAGACTACGACTTGGACTTACAGTATCATCCGGGAAAAGTAAACGTTGTACCCAACGCTCTCAGTCGCAAGCCAGAGGTCATAATGTTGACCAGTCAGAGGAGCATCATCGAGGATTTTCAGAAGCTCGAACTAGAAGTTGTTACACTGAGTGCAATCAGGCAGTTCTGGCAGCTACAGGTGCAGTCTTCTCTTGTAGATCGCATTAAGGCTGCGCAAGCTGACGATCCTCGATTGCAGAAGTTCAGAGAGCAGGTGGAAGCCGGGCTGAGGACGGACTTACTCATACATCGGGACGGTTCTTTGAGATTTGGCAGCAGACTCTGCGTCCCCAAGGGAGATGTTCGAGAAGAAGTACTAGCTGAGGCTCATAGTTCAGCTTATTCTGTGCATCCGGGAGGCACGAAAATGTACCGAGACCTAAAGCAACACTTTGGGTGGAACGGGATGAAGCGAGAGATTGCACGGTTTGTATCTAGGTGTTTAGTATACCAGCAAGTGAAGACAGAACACCAGAGAACAGCGGGACTATTGCAACCGCTTCCAATACCCGAGTGGAAGTGGGAGCACATCACTATGGATTTTGTGACTGCCTTACCACGAAGCCCTAGGGGGAACAACGCCGTCTGGGTTATCGTCGTCCGTCTTACGAAATCTGCACACTTTATACTCTTCCGTGTGGGACAGTCGATAGAATCGCTTGCGGAGAAATACATGCAAGAGGTAGTGCGACTTCACGGAGTTCCGGTCAGCATAGTGTCAGATCGAGACACCAGATTTGTTTCACACTTTTGGAAGAGCTTACAGGAGAGTTTGGGTACCCGTCTCAAGTTCAGCACAGCCTATCATCCACAGACGGATGGACAGTCCGAGCGTACTATTCAGACGCTCGAGGATATATTAAGGGCTTGCATGATAGACTTCCAAGGTTCTTGGGAGGATCATTTTCATCCAGTGGAGTTTTCTTATAACAACAGTTTCCAGGCTAGCATCCAGATGGCTCCATTCGAAGCACTTTATGGACGGAAATGTCGATCCCCTGTTTGTTGGGATGACGTGGGAGAGCGGAGATTACTGGGCCCCGAACTTATTATTCAGACGGTAGACAAGGTCCAGATGATCAGACAGCGCATTAAGACGGCTCAGGACCGACAGAAGAGTTGGGCGGATGCCAGCAGGAGAGCGCTAGAATTTGAGGTCGGAGATCATGTATTCCTAAAGATTTATCATACCCGCGGGGTTATCGGGTTTGGAGGTCGCGGGAAACTCAGTCCCCGTTTCATCGGACCTTTTGAGGTGCTAGAGCGAGTGGGAGAGGTAGCCTATCAACTTGCCTTACCTCCATCGCTAGCTGGTGTGCACAACACTTTTCACGTATCTCAGTTGAGGCGCTATGTTCGGGATGACAGCCATGTTTTGGACCATTCAGAGTTGACATTGGGCAATGATCTGTCCTACGAGGAGCAGCCCACCACCATCCTCGATCGTCGGGAGAAAGTGCTAAAGAATAAAGTCATTTCGTTAGTCCGGGTGTCTTGGGGCGGTCATTCTCCAGGAGAGTCTACCTGGGAACGCGAAGAGGATATCCGTGCATATTTTTCGCATCTGTTTGTATAGTGTTGATGTTCCGTTGTTTTCATTTTAATTTCGAGGACGAACTTTTTGTAAGGAGGGTATGATGTAAATCCCCAGCGTCCGTACATTTATTCCGTAATTTTTCAAATTTTTCCAGAAATTTTTTACATTTTTAAATATATTTTTTATATTTTATTATATTTTTAAAACCTAAATATTCCTATATCCTAACTCTACCCTACACCCGACCCGACCCACACCCGACCCGACCCATACTCGACTCTGCCTCCACCTCCTCGTCTCCCTCTCCCCAACACCAGCGCACACAAGCCGCCACTGCCGAGCCTCGAAGTCGCACCAAGCTCGAACCGAGGCCAAAATTCTGCGTTGCCGTGTCGTGCCTAGTCCGTGTCTGCAATGTGCCGTACCGTTCATCACCGTTCGCTACTGTCATATCACCGATCGTCATCGTCAGGCAAGTTTAAATACTTATTTCATGCTATTATATATTCATTTCGATTGCGATTCAATATTATTATAAGTGTTCGATGCAAACCATAATCTGAAAACCCCCTTAAAATGACGGAAATTAAACATAACAGTTGGCCCGAGTGATAACGAATACTGTGTTAAGATTTGGCTTGAAATACGGATTTTAACAACGTGAAATGTTATCCCCATTTAGATCCGTCGAATATGAAAATTTCCGTACCTGAATTTTGTGAAAATCATAGTTAATTGGTTACACCCCGGAACGTTGCGTTCGAGGGCTCAAATCGAAGCCGACCTGTTTCCATTCCAAAAAGATGACGGAAACTGGTTAGGAGTGCGGCTCTAGACTGCAGTCCAGAGCAGCACTGCTTGTTGATACTCGAATTGAAAGGCTCTCATGTTTCTGTGTGAAAATACTATTAAGCGGAACCCTATACCGTAGCGAAGATAAATCTGTTAGCTAACCATGGGAAGTGGTTTTATTCGTTTTTACCGTCGTTTACTGTTTTAATTGTATTTTTAAATCATCAGTACATACAGCAGTCCCAAGCAGGGACAAAACGTATACCCTAATATTGTACAATGCATAACTCCCAGTACACTATTGATATTATCGATCCGTCTGATGCGTTGAAAACCTAACTGATACACCTAAATATTGTCCAACGGTAGTGACGCCTAATTTTGATCCCAATAGGGTGAAAACCGTATTACGAAATGGACTTTCAGTTCAGGAACTGAATTTTCAGCAGAGAACACTTAAAATGAAACGACTGTAATTTGTGAACTCGAAACCCAATTGACTTGAAACTAATTCCGTTGAACTTCCGACTGAGCTTACTTATTACTGCTTTTGCATCATTTTACTTAATTCTGTGCGTATGATTTAATGCGATTTTTATAAGTTCACGAGTCACATAATGATTTGTATTGCATATAAATTGTTTAGCGGCATGATTCACAATTTAACCGATTGTAATACCTCTAGCGATAGTGAGCGTCCTTATTAATCTTCAGTGTATAATGCATCGTCGAATGTGAATAGTATTGATTTAGTTGTGTCAAGTACGCTAGTGAAAAGTGAATGATCCGTGATAGTGAATGATACAGTGAAAAGTGAATAGAGGAGTGTTATTAGTGCGTACTTGTACATAACTAGCCCATGCTCATAGATAGTGAAAACTGGGGAAAAAAGGAAAATCGAAGTGGAAAGGAACATGTATTAGAGATTTCAGTGATTTAGAGGACGATCATTCGAACAATGACTCTTATATATTAGGTTTGGACCTAGCGGTCCGGCTGACAGGGTTATGTCCCGGGCAACAGCGGGCCATAGTCTCGGGTACGTACGGGACCCTCATTAAACATGATCATTCTTTTCCACGACTCGATTTCAAAAGTGACTTAGAGACCGACAGGGACACAATTATACATTGCATTGTTAAATGACATACCGATTACCTGAATTTATTGTCTCCACCATTTTACTTTACTTTCCTTGCCTCAATATTATTATTATATACATTGCTACGGTGTCGCCATGACGACCTGAGTATGCATGCTCAAACCTTGGAGAAGAACCAGTTCAGGCGTCAGACCTATTTTTCGAGCTCGCAGAGATTTAGACGGTCGTGGCTCCAGTACTTTTTACTGCTTTCCATAAATCACCTTGTATTCACACTTGGTTAGTAGCTTCTTTTCCTTCGTTCTGTTGTAAATTGTGAACAATGAAAGTTGGTGTAATAAACTAATGATGTGCTTCCTTTACTTCTGTGCTGTGATTACCGGTTACCATGTGATGCTAGAAACCGAAGTGTGACTGCGACAGGATTATTCCATGACCGTAGGAGTATGGCTGGCCTAGTCGCCTCCCGTATGCCGTATTTTGAAAAGCGGGACGTGACAGAACAAAATATTAACGGGTCGTGCTTTAGAGTATATAAGTATAACAAAAAAATCAATAAGGTATTTATGTGCAAAATAGATGAAATACTGTGATATTATTTAGCAATTAACCCAAGAAGTAATACCAAATGCAGTTTGATCAGTCGTGCTTCCGAACGGAGTTGCATGCAGCGTTTTTCTTTAAAAGATTAGAAACCTTCATGTCTCATGATGATTGGGTAGCGGCAGCCTGAGTAAAAATTGGAATAAGGTAAATAAATAAAAAACTTTGGTAATGTACAATTACAATATTAACATGGGGTGAAATGTACTAAACATGAGAACTTACAAAGCTCCTAACCAAACTAGCCACATTAAATCTAAAAGCAACCGGACAAAAAAATTTGTTAGGCAAATTAAACCATTGCTCGGCCTAGCATATTTATGAATTCAGCATTGGAGGGGTGGGTATAGACAGGTCTGTATCACACTCAGAGTTTGTGGACTGGTCAAGATCGGATATAGTTTGAGACCCTACCAATTGACATGCCTATCCTATATACGGGTGTGTGCGGGTCAGTTTGAACTCTAAACCTGCCCGCATCCATCCACATTTCATGGGTAAAAAACATGCCACCCACCCAAACTCGTCCGTACTAAACCCGATCCTCTACAAGCCCAAACACATTAAATCTCAGCTCATAATCTTGAACTTTTATCGTATATGAATTTACTTTCATACCATATAAAAATATATTTTATTAGCTAATTTCAATTTGAAATTCAATGATGTAACTCTCATGTATCTATTACATTCATTTCTGAATTTCATTTTGACAATAGTTCAAACCAGCTGTAAGTCCTGCTCCGTAAAAACCCACCCATCCACCAACCCAACCCATATCCGAAACAAGACCGAGCCTGACCGGTGCTGCCGAAGGTTTTAAGATCCATTGGATCCGTTGGTTTTCTTAGGATGGTAAGCCGGCCGCAAGTTTGGACTCGAATGCAAAATCATGTAAGAGCCTGTCCAACCCGACCTTGGCACATCCTCTGGGTTGTTGTAGCAAATTAAGATCGAGTTGGAAGTAGCTTTGGACAGTGAGAATAAAAGGCTGCTGGGTCACTTTGGATGGGGACAGGTTTGGTGCTTTGTTGGGAATTCAATGTCGGCTACCGACTAAGAAAAAAGGGTAAATTGTCAAAAAGACCCCGGGCTGCTCAGGATTTGTTTAAAAGCCTTTGTGATTTTCGAAATTGTTACAAAAAGGACCTACTGTTCAAAGCCTTTGTGAGCTTTATTTCATTCTGGTCCTGTATTCGCTCAACTGCTTGGATACTACAGTCAAGGGTTTAGATATTATAAGCAACTCGGCTACTTAGATATTATAGGTAACTGCGTAGATATTACATGCAACCGGTATAAGGGGTTTTGATTGGGCCAGAGGTTTTTTTAAGAAGAGAAAAAAACCTTGGGATTTTAAAACAAGTTTGAAACGGGCTGGGGGCTTTTTGAGAAAAAAACATGAAATAATTAAGTAGAATACGAAAACCAAGCCCAGTCACTAGCCCGCCTTCTTTCTTGTCTCCACACACCTTGGAGCATGTTGCATCATTTCAACGGACGGCCCAGATTTGCGGCCTATGATCGAACGGCCTTGTATCGTATGTTCAATGATTTGGACAGATTGTTCAAGGGTTGGTGAGAGGAATTGAATATTCGAGTAGATTGTTGCAGGGTTAGTGAGAGGAATTGAATATTCGTACCTGGAATATGCTGCCCCTGTTCCTCTCTTTTGACTTCGGGAAATTGGAAGGGAGAAAGAGGATTTGTTTTCTTTTTTCATCCTTTTTTAAATGGAGAAAAATGATAGAAATACATGTCATTGAGAGTTTTCGAATCTTCCTGAGGGTTGCAAGCCTTTTGATGGAGTTTGAGATTCGTGTAAGCGAAAATAAAAAGCGTCCCAAAAAAAATTTGCATCATCTGAAAACCCATCCAAAAGCTGAGAAATTTTCTTTGCAAGTCCTTGTAGTGAAGTTTTCCAGAAATATACTGATTTTTATCGATTAATATCACGACTATTTTCTTTTTTCTTGACAAAATTATTCAACGGATAAATAATATTATTATGGCCACTTCTACCGGCACGACTCTCTCTTCTCAAAAGAAAACATACCGCAGCATATTAGAATTTGAAGTGTTTTCACAACCCTTTCAGTATTATTATATCATAAAATCTTTATGATATTTTCATTTTTTAATAAAATTTATGCATATGCTTAAAATCCAGTAAATTGGGAAATCATAAATACAAGAAAAATGTTAAACCGATATGAAATCTTACCACAATTTATCCAAGAGACATATAACATGGGTCCACTTGTTTGGTTCTAGTATCTAGGTGTTTTGGTCCTATCATTCTGTCTCTGGATAGATTGTGGTAGATTTTGTAAAGTATTACAATTAATATGCAAATATTTAAGTTGATGGGAAAAAAATGTAAGGTCGTTCGTTCACATATCCAACGAATCGAGACAACAAAATTTTACCTAGGGCCGGGACCCACTCGGGTCCACTCCCTCTTTCATAAAACGGTCAATCTCTCGTCTCTCTCCCTCCTCACCAAACAACGAAGCGCGAAGCTCGCCTCATTTTCTTCCGGTAGCTCAGCCATGGCGATCGCTCCTTCGAAAGCCCTCACCTTTCCCAAGACCGCAGATCCTCGCTTCTCTCTCTTCCCTCTCCCCTCCTCCTCCTCTTCCTCCTTGATCTCATTCGCAACTCGCCGCCGTTCCCAAGGCCAGGCCCTCAAGATCTCGGCGGCTGCAGTCACGCCGACGCCGACGATCGAAAGCCCTAGGGTCGAGAAAGCCGCGTCGGAACCGAAGCCTACGGTGCTGGTCTCCGAGAAGCTCGGCGAAGCGGGGATCGAGGTGCTGAGGTCGTTCTCGAACGTGGAGTGCCTGTACAACCTCTCGCCCGAGGAGCTCTGCGCGAAGATCTCGTCGTGCGACGCGCTGATCGTGAGGAGCGGGACGAAGGTGACGAGGGCGGTGTTCGAGGCGGCGAAGGGGAGGCTCAAGGTCGTGGGGAGAGCCGGCGTCGGGATCGATAATGTCGATCTGCAGGCGGCGACGGAGTACGGGTGCCTCGTGGTGAACGCGCCGACGGCCAACACAGTGGCGGCGGCGGAGCACGGGATCGCGCTCATGGCCGCGATGGCCAGGAACGTCGCGCAGGCCGATGCTTCGATGAAGGCCGGTGAGGTTACCGATCTCTATCAATCGTTCTAATTTTGCTGTTTTTGTTTTTGTTTTTGGGGTTTGGATCCGAGTAGATCTGAGAGCAGTGATGGCGTGACTATGCAAGCGACCGTGTGATTTAATAATTCTTTGGTGCTTTCCAATTTTTCACATATCTCTCACACACACTCGCTCTCTCTCTCTCTGTGTGCACATTTCCCTATGCAGGAGGTGCGACTTACCAAAGAATTTCCCTTATTTTAGATCTGATAATTGTTTGAATTATTGCGTGACAGGGAGTTCTGAGATCTAATCAAGTGCAGGTGAGGTTAGGGGTATGTTTGTCAATTGTAAAGTGAGAAGAAATGAGGAAAATAAGAAAGTAGCACCAAATTGAAATGAAAAGAAAGCCTAAGTAAAGTATTAATTTTTGTTTGTTTTATTAAATAGAAAATGTGAAAGAAGCTGAGTTGGCGCATATGCAATGGAAAGTGAGATTGGATTATTTGGTTGGAATAATAGAAAGCAAGAAGTAAAATGGGAAAAAAGAATAAAAGAATATAAAAGAATAAAGTATTTTCTTCCTCTCACTTTCTTTTCACTTTCTTTTCACTTTCGCCAAGAAAGTGAAATGCCCAAAAATTCATTTGTGGCAAGAAAGTTGGAAAGTAATTTCTACACCTTCAAATCAACTCCAAACAAAGAAACTAATTTCTACTCCCTCACTTTCCCACATTCTCATCAATTTTCCATTTACCAAACACTCCCTGTAGCAGATTTTTTTAATGAGTTCTAGCGTTAGAAAATTTGGTAGAATCCAAATTTTTTGGTAGAATTTTGAAGAAATCAAGGGTTTAAGATGAATTCATTAATTAGGTCTCTTTGTCTTTTTTTTCATTCTAATATGAAAGATTTTTGTATTTGCAAATCAAACTTGCATATGGATCAATAAACAATATGATGCAACCTCCCGCTACAATAGAAAATTCCTCAATTGGCAGTTTGGCACCGAATACTCAGATTTTGCTATTAAATTTACTCTATTGTTTTGAAGTGGTAGGTTTCGGAGATTAACCGTGTAGTTCTTTATGTTTTCCCCCCTTTTTGCTGGTGAGTTGATTCATTAAGGATTTTAAGACCTAAATCTGTTTATGAGTATTTGCATACATGTCATACTTTGTGAGAACTTGATATGAATAATTGAAGTGGATCGGTAAATTGACAAAATTGTGAAAGGCATGAACGCTATATTAAATGTTATGCCATTAGTATGCAAGTTGCTGACACCTACCCGAGGCTGCTTTATGAGAATGCTATTTTTAAATGTTCCTTGTACTTCTTTTTATCTATATTTCATGATATCATGCAGTAATTAGAAGTTGAGAACGAACTTTGTACCTTACATACTTAAAGAGGCTCTATCATTGTGTAAGGTTCGATTATGTATATATGTATGTATACACACACACAAATATAGGTATATGTATGTGTATATACATGATTACATATATACATATATCATATCTATATGTATATACATATATACATATGTCTATATCTACGTACATACATATGTATATAGTACGTACATACATATGCATATAAGTATATACGCACATACATACAATAAACAGTATGACCCTTTCTGAACTCAGCATCCACCAGCCCCTGCTATGAGGTTGCATATTTGGTGCTATGAGTGTGATGAAATAAGATCCACTTTGGCCCTTTTGGTTGTTTTGCTCTCTCTTTTTTTCCTTCTTAATGGGGGATGCGGTTGCGCTCTCTCTCTTTGTAAACCATGCTAACATTTTCTTAATTTCCAGGAAAATGGCAACGCAACAAATATGTTGGTGTCTCTCTTGTGGGAAAGACATTGGCAGTTATGGGATTTGGAAAGGTTGGTTCAGAAGTTGCTCGGCGTGCAAAGGGACTAGGGATGCATGTGATCGCACATGATCCATATGCTCCAGCTGATAGGGCCCGTGCCATTGGTGCAGAGCTAGTGTCATTTGATGAAGCCATATCCACCGCTGATTTTATCTCTCTTCATATGCCACTCACCCCTACCACCTCAAAAATTTTCAACGATGAGACTTTTGGAAAGATGAAAAAAGGAGTGAGGATCATCAATGTTGCCCGAGGTGGAGTGATTGATGAAGATGCCTTAGTGAGGGCCCTTGATAATGGAACTGTTGCTCAGGTACTTGATTAACTGTGTACATCCAAATTAGAGATGTATTGGTAATCATGCAAAGGGGTTTATATCAGTCTTTCTTAAGATTATATCTATACCCAAATCTGATTAATTTCAGGTGGGATTCTGATTATTTGTTATACTTTTGGATAGTTTATATCCATATTTAATATTCATAATACTCAAGGTTGTATGTTTGAATGTGCTCTGCATGATGTCAAGCATTTCCCAAGGGCGTTTTTTATGATAAATGTGTGTGGGTTTCTAATATATACATTTATATGTGAACTTCTATATCCGTTTTATGTGGACGATTCATACTGTAATACTGTTGGCGAATGAGGTAAATTTTGGTTTTAAATATTATGGATTAGTTCATGGATTTCACAGTATTTAATTAACCTTTTTTTTTAATGGAAATCTAGTTGATTTTTTTTTTTTGAGTGCTAGCTCTGATTCATTATTCGACATGTGCATTAACTACCAGTTCATAGTAACCTAGTAGACGTTCATAAAGTCGAGGATATTCTTATCAGCAAAGCAGACATGGAATAATATCTATCCTATGTTGAATATTCGGAGCTAAATTGTTGGTTAAAGGAGCACAGAACATTATACCTGCTAAATAATTTTATAACTCGGTGCAGGCGGCACTTGATGTGTTCACAGTAGAGCCGCCATCCAAAGAGAGCAAGCTGCTGCAGCATGAGAATGTTACTGTCACTCCTCACCTTGGAGCTAGCACTGTGGAAGCTCAGGTTTGCTTTCTCATCGCACTATTTCTATAATCCTTGACATCTTAGAATTTCAGCGTGTACAAAGCCATTCTTTTTCAATTTTTCAGGAAGGTGTAGCCATTGAAATAGCAGAGGCTGTTGTTGGGGCTTTGAACGGTGAACTTGCCGCAACTGCTGTAAATGCCCCAATGGTTCCAGCTGAGGTAATTGATTACAAACGTGGAAGTATAACTCTCATCAAATTCACCGATATTCTGAACCCGTAAATGAAATATTTAAGTGCATTTCCTTGGAAACTGTAAGAGCCATCTCAAATGTAAGGTTTTAATAAAGGAGAGTATATATGAATAAGTTGTTAGTTGCAATAAACTAAAACTAATTTAACATTATCGGATTATCAACGAGATATTAAATTGACTGGAGTAAGGATCATCAACTTGACGTATAAATGAATCATGTTTCAAGACATAAAATGTGATACTAATATGTTATTCTATCAGAGACACATAAACACACACATGTGATACATATAGGGCATGTATAGGACATGTGTGCTAAGTATCGTGCATGGATACAACATCTAATTGCAAGTTTGTGATCCATATACTGACGCACAGATACAGCGAAGAGCAAAATTGAACACATTCTCACCAGACTTACCACTAAACTTGTAATGCTCCACAGGTTCTATCTGAGCTAGCTCCCTACGTGGTCCTGGCAGAAAAGCTTGGCAGGCTTGCCGTGCAACTTGTCGCTGGTGGCAGTGGCGTCAGCAGCATCAAAGTCGTCTACACCTCGGCCAGAGACCCGGACGACCTCGACACCCGCATCCTGCGTGCCATGGTCACCAAGGGCATCCTCGAGCCCATCTCCAGCGTGTTCATCAACCTCGTCAACGCCGACTACGCCGCCAAACAACGTGGGCTCCGCATAAGTGAGGAACGCATATCCCACGACGGCCCCCGTGAGGTCCCTCTCGATTCAATCCAAATCCATCTATCAAATGTTAGCTCTAAATTTGCCAGCGCGATAGCGGGCGAGAATGAGATTGTCGTTGAAGGGAGAGTGAAGGATGGGATCCCGCATTTGACTTTAGTGGGGTCCTTTAGCGTCGATGTGAGTTTAGAAGGGAACTTGATCTTGTGTAGGCAAGTTGATCAGCCTGGGATGATTGGGAGAGTTGGGAATATTCTTGGAGGAGAGAATGTGAATGTGAGTTTTATGAGTGTTGGGAGAATTGCGCCGAGAAAGCAGGCGATTATGGCGATCGGCGTCGATGAGGAGCCAGGTAAGGAAACGCTTAAGAAAATTGGGGAGGTGCCTGCTGTTGAGGAGTTTGTGTTCCTCGAGTTATAAAGAAAGTAAAGGGATGTATCGTTTTCCCCCTTTTTAAAATGATTTCTCTTTTTAAATAAGGTGTTTGATTTTGAGTATAATATATAGAGAATTGGTTGCTGCTGGAAGCTAGCAATGCTGCTGCTCCCTTTTTAAAATGATTTCTCTTTTTAAATAAGGTGTTTGATTTTGAGTATAATATATAGAGAATTGGTTGCTGCTGGAAGCTAGCAATGCTGCTGCTCCTGCTGTATCATCTTCTTTTCATTTTGCTTTTAAGTGTTTTGTATTTGTTATTTGGGGATTGATATATTTTTTAGTGGTGATGTGGCTCATGGAAATTTATTTTTCTTTCCCTTTTACTTTAATAGAATTTTAATAGAATAGAAGTCATCTGCAGTTCTGTGTATTATCATTTGCAGTCCATTATTTCTGGTCAGTGATTAATATGAACATGGAGTGACACGGTATGCTGATCGTTTCTCCATTAATTTTTTTTATTGTATTATGGTATATTTCGGTGTATGATTTACTTCGGTAACATTATTCCAAGTTTCTGAATCTTAAAAACTTTGATGAGAAAATGGTTTGCTATAGTCTTAGATGATCGGTTGTCATCCTTGAAAAGTTGTCATCGTTGAAAAGTTTAGAAGAACAATAAAAAACGATGATATTTTTGCCGTACGAATTTATGCTCAACTCCAAGGTATAGAAATGACCAAGGGAAAAATGGAATATATTTCAATATGTGGAATCATGCCCACTTAAAAAAGTTTGGGATAAAAGGTGTGTTACCGATGTGCTGTTTGTATGCTAAACAATTTTTTTGGGTTTTTTTTAATTAAAAAATCTTCACATACTTGGCTAATTCTCATACTTTGGCTAATTACTAAAAAAATCCTCATATTTTGTATTTGATTTAAAGATCCCCATATATTTAAATTGCATTAAAAACCCCTTCTAACATGCCCGAAAGAGGATCTTTTTAGTATCTTTCGTTACTCTATCAGAGAGCTAATGGTGAGTATCAGGACAAGGTTTCAAAACCCTTGGCCATTTTTCTTCTTCCGAGATTCCCAATTTTCCCCCTAAATCGGTTTAAGAGTTAGATTTTCGATAAAAAATCTCTCAAATTCGATCATGGAAACGGCCTTGTCTTCCTTAACGTTCTCCAAGAATGAGGTTGTTAGGTGTCGTTATTTATTCAATTACGAGTTTCGAGTTAGTGGACAACCTCATTCTAAATGAGAATGATTTTTTAGTTGTTTTAAATCATAATTTCAACTAAACGAGAATGCGAGTTCTTTTTATAGGAGAAATACCACCTAAATACCTAGTTGCTCGAGTTCTAACTATAAATACCACCTAAATACCTAGTTGCTCGAGTTCTAACTCCATCTCCTTAACGGGACATTAAATTTGAATGGAAAACTAACGAGTTTTTTTTAATGCAATTTAAATAGATGAAGGTTTTTTAAGTAAATACAAGTTATGATTTTTTTTAGTAATTAGCAAGATTTTTTTTAACAGTGAGATGAAAATTATCTCTGCTATTATAATGGCTAGTCCTTTGCAGTTCATTCATATATCATCTTTTTTTAAAAATACAATAAAAAAGAGAGAAAAAGTTTAAAACAAACCAGTAATAATGACAACCCTTTCTATTCTCACCAACTTTTCAAATTCAAATTCAAATAAATAGAGCCATAGTTTAAATTATAGAACTTTCTGCAACAACAATAAAAACATTTATGCCAATATTTGATTAAAAAAAGCTAAGGAGTTTAACGAAAATGGTTATGGGAATGCAAAAAGGCAAAAAAAAAAACAGGTAAAAATGAATATAAACGTTTTCAAGCTGTATGACATCAAATTTTAATGTAATTTATGCAAGAAATTCGTTTTCCAATTCCATGTGTCTAATAACTTATTCTCTAATTTTTTTTTCCTTTTTCCAGCGGGCCTCATCTTGCTTCTTCTGCCTCGACATTCCGTGTCCGTTTCTTCCACCTCTTGAGCGCCCCCCCTCTCTTCAAATCTCCCACCATCACCACCACGAGAGAGCGTCTCTCTCTCTCTCTTGTCCCCTAGGGTTTCTGCTATCGGATCCGGATCCGGATTCGTTCACAACGATCGATCCGAAGAGCTAGATCGGATCCAGATCTGAGGGAAGCGGATGGGGATCCTCTTCACTCGGATGCTCTCCTCCCTCTTCGGCAATCGAGAGGCTCGCATCCTCGTCCTCGGCCTCGACAATGCGGGAAAAACCACCATCCTCTGTATTCTCTCCCTCTTTCTCACAATTTATGTTTTCCTTCATTATTTGGACATTTTGGGGGATATTTTGGAGATTAATTTATGCTATTTTGGGTGTAAATTGATAGATCGGCTGCAGATGGGGGAAGTGGTATCTACGATTCCAAGTAGGTTTCGTTTATCTCCTCAATTTTATCCTGCAGTTGATTAGATTTAGTTAGTTATCTGTTTTTTGTTTTCAGCGATTGGGTTTAATGTGGAGACGGTGCAGTACAACAACGTCAAGTTCCAAGTATGGGATCTAGGTATGCTGAGGTCTCAATCGTCTTTTAGAAATTTCCAAGCCTTTATATTAGGGCTTAAGCGAGTTAAAAATAATTTGAAAAAATGATTTTCATGTTGCAATGTTGGTTGCTTGATCTAATTCTTTGCTCATTATTACTGATTGTTTGTGTAATCAGTATAAAATTATCAAACTTTAACACAATCTGTGTGCTAGCTTCTCACTTGCTTGCGCAGTTACTTACTACAAGAGGGACTAATTATAGGCATCTTAGGAAAAATTTAAATATATAACATTTTGCATGATATCTAGGGGGTGTTAGTCCCAACTCATCTGAAAATGCAATTCCGGAATTTGAAAATTCATGTTAGTCCCAAATTATTTAAAATCGGAAGTGTCAGTCAAAACTAGCATTTTAGAATGCGAGAATTTGGATTTTAGAACCCATCATTCAACTTATAGTACAAAAATGAGAAAATTAATCAATTTTCAAATCACCATGTATCCCTAGGTTTTCTAAAATGCCATAGTATACATAATATATTAAACTTTAAATAAACCATCCCACAGGGTATCGCCACCACTGATTGCCGCCACCACTAACCGGCCAGCGACCGCTGCCACCACCGACACCCGCTGCCGGCCGATTGTCCCCACCACAGTCGCTGGCCGATCGTCCATACCACCATCGCAGCCGACTGACTCACCTGCCGCCGACCATCCCCCGTTGCTGCCATCGGCCGACTGTCCCCTGTCGCCGCCATCGGCCGCCTCCGCCGCCGGTTGCCGCCTCCGCTGCCGGCCTACCGTCCTTGTCTCCGTCCGACGTCGCCTTCACGCCACCGACCGTCGACCGGTTATCCTTGTCGGCCTCGCCTTCGCCGTCGTTGGTCGCCGCCGGCCGTCGGTTCCCTTCGCCACCATCGACCGTTGACGACCATTCTTGTCGCCGGACGACGGTCGCCGACCGCCACCGACTGCCGCCACCATCGCCGCCTCCGACCAGCGACCTACCATCCTCGTCGCCGGCCGACGGTAGCCTTCGCCGCCGCCGACCGACTATCCTCATCGCAGGTCAACGGCCGCCTTTGCCGCCGCCGACCGACTATCCTCGTCGGAGGTCATCCTTTGCCATCGATCGTCTCCATCGAACATCCGTCAGTTGAATACCGATTAACGTCCACTACTAAATGTATTGCCCTAAATTATATATGGATTTTGAAATCAGATGACTAGCATTTTGAATAGAATTTTTTTTTGTATCAAAATGACAGTCATTTCATTTACAAATTATGAATTCTAAAATTATTTGGGACTAAAACTTAGCGATTTATCAAGAATTTTCTAGACATAGGCTCATCCATTGATCAAAATAGTCTTTAGATACTATTAGATAGCCCACATGTTTTATAAGGCTAAAATCTATTATAGAGAACTTTTGAATATTTAGATGGTTCAAGCTATTGATGTCCACCACATTTCTCTGCAGAAAAATGTGCACTTACAAAAAATGCGAGACTAAAAGACTTTCTAGCTACATAATCTAGTAATAGATACCATCAAGCATAAGCTTTGCATATCGAGACGACGGACCTTTCATAACTCCTCCGTTAACTCGAACGAATTCACCTTGACTAAAGCAATACAATGGTTATGCCACTCTCTAATGTAGTTTTTGTTACCCTTAGCCAATTAAATTGATAAAACATGGTTCAAGCACAGTTTTTGCATAACTCTTTCTAGTGCAGGATATACATCTCAGAAATGCCACTGAAAGAATTTTTAATTTTTTAGGAATCGTAGAGGAAATACAACATGCACTCTCAATAACAACACAACAACAGCAACAGCAACTACATGCCTTTATTGCAAACTTCTGGGGATATCTCCAGCAAGTCTTAAATATACTTACAGGGAGATTAGAAGCATCTAGGAACTTTGGCTAGCTTGATTGTGTTTTTCCATATGGTTTGTAATTTATACTTCTTCTCATGTGTCTGTTAGTATTATAATTCATGCTTTACCCTTAGCCCCTTAGGCTATGTTTGGTTTAAAAGAAACTGAAGAAAAGAAAGAGAATGCGAGGAATTCAATGTTATTTTCGGAAGGATTATGCTCTAATTTTTTTTCCTTTTCCACTGCTTTCTACAAACTAAACATACTCCAAGTCTCATAAATATTTTATATAGGTCTGTAATGTGTAGTCAGTATAGCTGACCCCAGAGTTTGTCAAGAATTAAATGGTTTTCTTTTTTCGTTTTTTTAATGAATCCATATGGTTCTCTTTAGAACTTCGAGAGCCAAATCCTTATGGTTTCACTTATGTTTTCAAGTTGATCTCCTTGTAAATGCATGCCACTTTCTTTGTGATTTCCACCATTTTCTCCCTTAGGCTTTCTCACTAGGTTTCTCATTGTTCTCATTTCCCATCAAGTTTCCCACCAGTGTCAATATCCTAGTTCTGCTTACAAGAAGTGTTTGATAGAATTTCATTCTTCTTTTCCCTTGTTTTCCCTGTATGTCAGCTTAAAATGACCAACTCTATACTTCATATTATATAAAGGCAGTTCAATTTGGCTTCTTATTGTTAATAAATCTTTTGAAATAAGCATAGCCTATGCATGCCTTCCCTCCAGAAATTTAACGGGGTGATTTTGTTGTTCTTTTTACCGCTTCACCATTCCCCCAAATTCCTTTTATCCCAGTTCATTTCTTTAGTATTTCATAGGGGTCACTCAACCACATTAATCTGATGTTTTTTGAGCCAACTATGCCATGGTCTAGTAGCTTGGATATGATGATACAATACTTATCGAGAGGTTTATAACTAATCACATTTATAATTTTCTCCCTATCATCGCACAAGAGTTATCTTGTTGAAACCAAGTTTAAAAAAATTTAAAAAATATTCCAGTGCTTTACTAACATCATTTATGTGGACCCCCCACCCCCCTGGGCAAAAAAAAAAGAAAAAAAATGCTTGCTCTTTTGATGACAACTACCTCATTGCAGAAGTTGATTGAGCATCACAAGCTGTACCTGTTGATTAATCTGACTTCAATAGTCGTACTTTTAGTTCTTGCTCACTTCACACACCATATATGGATTCCATTCTGCTGATATAGCTTGGTAACTTGTGTTGTAACATTGTTATTACACATTGAGTCTCAATGAAGATATTATGAACTGAAAATTTATTTTATTTTATTTGAAAAACAATTCTGGTTGTTAGTAATGATTGCTTTGCTATCTATTTAAAGATACTGTTAAAACCACTTAGTTGTGTTTTGACGAGAATATTTTGGTCTTATGAAACAGGTGGACAGACGAGTATCAGGTATTTCATCATTTCTCTTTAACCATTACTCCACTCACTGCTGCATTGTAGCTCATTATTATGGAGTGTTATTATGTATTTCTTACTGGAAAGTCTTGTTCTTTCAGGTATATGTTTTTTGCCATGTTAGTTTATGTGTGTGGTGCTTTGCTAGCTTCCTCTTAAAGTTCACGGTTATGTATTTGTAGGCCATTTGTTGATTCATTTTGCTATCCTCTGTTACAATTTAACACTTCAATGCAATATTTTAGTTCCTAGACATGAAACATCCTTTGATTCTGAAAACATGAAAAGCTATACTCGATTTTTTTGTGGCTTTTACCCAGTGACTTTGCAAAACATCCCAGTATTTATCCAATTGCCCTTGTGGTCCTCATATTCAATGTTCATTCTCAATGTATTAGATAATGCATTGTTTTATACCAGTGGAAGCATCAGTTCAGGCCGTAAAAAATAGAAGAGTTTGAGCTATTAAAAATGAATATACGTGCATTTTATGTGTAGAAAGATGAAATCAGCATGTGATAAAACTGACATGCTTTATGCACTATCTTTGCAATATGTGCTAGTTAAAGTCCAGTAACTATGAAAAAGATTAACTTTAGTGATTTTAACAATTTAACCTAACTAGGATGCTGCTCTTCTTCTTCTTCTTCTTCTTCTTCTTCTTTTTTTGGCTTTTGGTCTATTTTCCTGGAAAGGTTGTCAGAGATTATGTCAAGTAGATAACTTGAGATAATCTAGGAATTAGGTATTGTTGCTAGGGGTTCAAATCGATGGCGTAAAACACAATAAATTAAGTCGCGGCACATCTGATGCTATTTTTAAAGCAATTTTTCGCTCCCTACCATGCAAAAGGGATTTGTGCGAGTTCCTTCCATAATACAACAACCCAATCTTGGGTTCAATCCTCCACGTGGCAGTAGCAAAGAATTGCCGCGAAAACTTGATCTTTTAAGTAACAAAAGTTAAAGAGAAGAAGAGAAAAAATGTTACTAAAAAGAGGGGCATTTATTTAAAAGACCGAGAGGTTTGTTGACATCCGTTCATGTAACCACAAGCCCCGAAACAATTCTTCATTTGAAATATTCGTTGCTTCCCACAAAAAATAATCGTGCTTTGCGTCTTGTTTTAACCGGTGGCAACTTATTGATGCCTAACACTCACGTGCATGGATTCCTATACAACTCATGTGATGCCTTAAAACACTAAATGGTTTTGTAGGACTTGGGCTTTAAAAGTCAACAATTAATAAATGACCTAACCATTTATTTCTTAAAGCAATAGTTATGCCCTTATATAATATATAATATCCATATATACTTAAAAATAAAATACATAAATCTAAATTTATTGAAATTATATATTTTATAAAAAATCTAACATTACTGACAAATTTCAAAGAACTTAAAACAAACATAACACTAGGTACTAAATGTACATACATAGAAGGTGTCTTCTTGATTTGAATCTTCATTAGCTCATTTGCATCAAAGTTCAATCAAGTTGCACAGTAACTGAAGTTTCGAACTAAGGACCCCTTTGTAAAGGTACCGAATTTAACGCGCACGTTCAATTCCAAGATCAAGTTATGCATAAGTTTGCACTACTATGCTCGTGCGCATGCCCTGCTTTCATGAATGCTTATGAGAAAACCTTTTAATTTTATAGATGGCGGTCGTATCTCTACATCCATATAGGTAAGTAATTTAATGTGTCTTCTGCCACATTTTATTATATTACCCATTAAGAATATAATTCATCCTCTTCCTTTTACTACAAGATTCAAGCATGGTCATTTTAGGGATAAGTATAGGTTTTCATGCTTATACAATCAATTGTATCATTTACTCTTCTTTTGAACCCACATTACTTGGAGCATAAATATCGAGTGGGATTTCTATGACAGTTAATCTATTTGTAAGGTTTTAACCCTATCCCTAAAGATAAGTTTTGTATCAAATCTTTTGGAACCCCTTAGTAAAAGGAGATGCAAGATTCAGATTTGCACGTATATAGTTAATTCCAATCATACTCTCTTCATTGATTAATTGTCTAATATAACCATGTCCTAAACTGAAGAGTCTAAATTTTCCATTATAAACCTATTATGGGCTATCGATCTCACAACCTCACCATCACAATTAATGACAATCGATTGCATAGGCTTAGGCCTGGAAGATTTCTTAGCCACCCCGCTTCCTTTTCATGATCAGCAAAAACGATAAATTCTAATTCCATTGTGGAAGGAGTAATAATGGTTTTTTTCTATAATTTCCAAGAAATCACAGCATCCCTTAGAGTAAATTCTCAACCATTAGTTGATAAGGATTCACCCAAAATTGAGTTCTAACTAGCATCATTATAGACTTAAAACTGTAGGATAACCAGTATAATGTAGGCCGTAGTTTATGATCTTTCTCAAATATGCAGATATTCTAGATATTGCCATCCAATACTCATTACTCGGACAACTAGTATATCGACTAAGTCGTTCAATTACTTTATGACAATAAAATATCTTTATTATGTTTTATTATTCTGTTACTAGGAATTTTATTAATCTAATTTTGCATCATTATTTTATTTACTATTTAAAAAAGCGCTTTTTGCCGCTAAAGCTAAAGTCCTGTTCTTTCATTTCGCTATGCTTTCCGCTTTCCACAACATTGGTAGTATGCATACATGAGACTGCTAATGACACCAACATAGTTAAACTGAGAAACCACTCTCCCTTTATTAGATTCTAATTTCATACTAGAATCTAAAGACGTAGAACAATTTTTCCTACTCAATTCATTGTATTTTTGCAATACATCATTTACATAATGAGATTATGATAATATCAAGATACTATCATTTCAGATTATCTTAATTCCTAAGATAATCTCGGTCAACCATAAATCTTTCATATCAAATTTTGAATACAAGAAAGATATAGTGTCATTTATAAGATTCATGTTAGAACCGAATATTAACTTGTCATCTACATAGAGGCATATAATAACTATCTTATTGTTTATTATTTTGCTATAAATACATTTATCATATTTATTCGTTTTGAAACCATATGAAATGACACACTTTCAAATTTATCGTGCCACTATTTTTGGGGCCTGATTTAAATCGTATAAAGACTTAAGCAGTTTGCAAACTTTATTTTTCTTTCGCTACAAGGACACGTCTTTTCGGTTGTTCCATATAAATTTCCCCCTCTTAGTTATCATTTAAAAATGTAGTATTTATATCCATTTGATGCACATGCAATTTAAAAATAGAGACAAAGGCATTTAATAATGTAATAGATATAATTCTAGCAACATGAGCAAACGCATCAAAGAATCAATTCCACCTATTTGTCTATACTTTTTTACAAAAAGTCTAGTTTTATATTTATCTATGGTTCCGTCATGTTTAATTTTTTTTAAATATCAATTTAGAACTAATAGGTTTAGCCTTTCTTGGAAGATCTACTAATTTCCATTTTGGTTAATCATTTCAAGAATCCAACTCATCATTAATAGCATCTTTTCAAAATGCAGAATCTTGAGAATGAATAACATCATTATATTTTAATGGATCAAATCCTATAGAATATGTAAATGGTATTTCCACTAATAACTATCCCAAAATGCTTCAATTAAATACATTTAAAAATCAGGACCATAAAAAATGATTTTTTCAAAAAGTCTGCATCTCTAGATTTCTATTATGCTATTTTGAGAAATAGCACCATGCAATTCTATCACTAAAAGTCTAAGTTTTGCTATTCAATGAATAACCAATAAAAATGCATTTAATTTCTTACCCAACTTCGGTCATTTAGGCTTGGAAGGCCAAACAAGAGCGTAACATTCCTACACTTTAAGATAACTAAGATTAGGTTTCTTTTTCCCTAAAATTCGTAGGGTGTTATATTTTTATTTTTCTAAGGGACTTTTAAGTATGTAAACATGCAATGAATAATGTTGCACCCCATAAATTGGCATTTAAATTCGAATTATAAATCACAACATTTACCATTACAATTAATGTTCTATTTTCCTTTATGCGGTGCCATTTTGTTGAGGCGTATATGGTGCAGTAATAACATGATCAATTTCGACCCATTCACAAAATCAACTGATGTCAACATACTCGTCATCTTTCCCAAACTTTAAAGTCTTGATTTTGGCGTTAAGTTGATTTTCAACTTCCTCTATAAATTTTAAAGCTATTTTATGTATGATCTTTATTGCTTAATAAGTAAACATACATGTATTATGAAAAATTATCAATAAAAGCTATAAATTACTTTTTACCTCATCCAGTTAAAGTTTGATTCAAATCACAAATCACTATGAATCAATTCTAAATGTACAGATTTTTGCAAAATAATTTTTTGAAAAGGTTTTCTAGTAATTTTAGATTCAACATATATTCTACATTTATTAGTATTTTGATTAGCACATGCTGGAATAAGTCCTAGATTAATCATGGATTACATACGACGAAAATACACATGACCTAATCTATCATGCCATAAAGAAAATGAATGAACGATATAAATAGAAGTAACATCCTTATTTATTAATTTGAAGTTTAACATCCCATTACATACATAATCCTTAATAACAAACACTCCGCTCTTAGCGATTACAAATTTATCTGACTCGAAAACTATTTTAAACCATGTTTGCTTAGCAAAATTTCAGACATCAAATTTTTAAGAACTTCAGGAACATACGACACATCGGTCAATTTTATTCACCCGTTCGAAGTGAATTTTAAATTAACCGTTCTAATGCCCTTGATTCGTTGCCCATGAAGAGTTGTTGGCTATCGGCTTTGAAAGTTTCAAACATAAACCTATTGTTTGATAAATGTCTAGTGGCACCGGAATCCAATTACCAATCTGTCACTTCCAATTACGTTAATTTCAGAAATCATCCTCAATCAAGTTTGGTTTCGATTACTTTTTTTTGAAGAGCCGGCAATCTTTCTTGAAGTGACCGAGCTTTTACAGTGGAAACGTATTTATATTAATTCTTTTGGTGTTTCTTCTTGAAATTGGTAGTTTTTCGAGCCGTGGTCGCATTCTTTTGATTATTACATTCCACCACATGATGCTTAGAAATTATTTCCTTTTGTGTATCTTTCTTGTCACGAAGACGAAATTCCTCTTCTACTTGAAGATGATAGTATAAAAACTCAAAAGAAAATTCAATAGTATCATGTTTGAGGTTTTTAATGTAATATTTTGAAGTATTGGGTAACTTATGAATAATTGCATGAATATGAAATGCGTCGATAATAAGACAGTTGATGTATTACGGTGGAATAATTATGTAATTCATAAACTTTGTCAAGAATAGGTTTATTATTAATAAATTTGAAATCTAGATATTTTTTACCAGAAAGTTCTCTGGTTTTGTATTTTGCTTCAAGTGCCTCCCACAGTTCTTTCGCCGTTTCTATGAGTTGATACACATTGAACAAAGCATTTGTCATTGCATTCAGGATGTGGTCCTTGCATAGATGGTCATCTTGCTCCTATTTCTGCCACTTTCCTCATGAGTGTGAGCTATGAAATTAAAAAGGTTTTCTTAGAAGCGTTCATGAAATCATTACATGCATATGGCCATAATAGTGCAAATTTATGAATAACCCGATCTTGAAAATATATGTATATGCTTTATATCCGGTAGTTTCGAAAATGGGTTCCGGTTCAAAACTTTAGTTACTGTACACCTTGATTGGACTTTAACGTAAATACGTTAAGTGAAGATTCAAGTCCGGAAGACCTCTTTACGTTATGTATCTACAATTAGCACCTAGTTTTTTTTTGAAATTTATGGGGAATAATATATATATATTTTATATAAAATATATAAAATTTCAATAAATTTAGATTTATATATTTTTATTTTTAAGTACATATGGATATTATGTATTATATATGGGCATGTAACTATTACTTTGAGAAATAAATTGTTACACCATTAATTAACTCTACAAAACCATTCAATGTTTAAGGCATCATGTGACTTGACCCCAGTTAAAATAAGAAGCAAAACACGATTTTTTTGGTGGAAAATAACGACAACTATTTCAAATGAAGAGTTATTCTGGGATTTGGGTTATATGAAGGGATATCGAAACCCCCTCAGTCTTTAAATACCTTTTTTAGTAATATACTATCACATTTTCTTCTTTTCTTTTTAATTTTTGCTACTCAAAAGGTTAGGTTTTTGGAGCAATCTACTGCGATTGCAACGTGGAGGATTGAATACAAGATTGGGTTGTTGTATCTTGGCAGCAATTCGTGTAAATCCCTTTTGCATAATAGGGAATGAAAACTGCTTTAAAGATAGTGTTGAACGTCCCGCGATCCAATTTATTGTGTTTTTACGCCATCGCTTTCAACCCCAGCAACAACAATAGGAACCTTCAATTGAGTCATATTTAAAATTAGAGCATGCAATTAAGATTTCTATTTGAAGTGAAATTTTGGTATAATAAAGTAATCGATATTTAAATGTATTGCATTGATTACACTGTGTACTGTTCAGCCCTAAAATCTGAAGTTGATAGAATCTGTAGGGTGTTTTTCGTCACCCCATTGAGATGGGAATACGCGCGCGCTTGTCAGGCGCATTATAGATTCCCCCTGCCTAGGGTAGGCCGGGGTTTATTGATTGTGGGGATCCGAATCTCCGGCAACCGCGGACTAAGCTGCCGTTAATTACCCCTCGCATTTGGAGCGAAGGAACCTCCGATTGACAGGTTAAACTGGTCATGCGAACTCAATATGCAGTGTGTTGGTGTGTGTATTTTTTTGTTTTATTCCACTTGTAAAAAGAGATATATACATATATATATTTTCTATATATAAAAACAAAAATAAATAAGTAAATAAATATTTGGAGATTTTTTTTTATTTTTAAATTTTTTTTTTAATTTAAAAATATTATTTATAATTTATTTTTATTTATTTAATATTTTTTTAATATATTTTAAATAAAAAAAGGGAGGAAGAAAGAAGAAAAGAGAATTTAATTTTTATTTAGCATGTGACCCCTCATATGAGGGGGGGTCACATGCTAGCATGTGACATGAAGATTTGTGATTTGGTGTAAATATCTAAATGGGTAATAGTCACTGAATAGTAGCAATTGAATCACTTATATGGCTTAGTGCCCCAACTGCTATTAACACCTGCTATTTAGAACTTTGAGCATGGATTGTTACACGTGATAGCAGTCTTAAATACATTCAAATTACATGCACCGCTGTTTGAATTCGTAGGATGTGTCTGCGGATGCAGACGGTTCTTAAGAAAAGCATAATGCTGGAGGTGCATGCAAGGAATCAAAATCTATGAGCTTTTTCGCTTGATCTGTCGGCCAACTAAACTTAAATGATGCCAGAAGTGACTAGTCGTTTCAAAGAGTTTATTTGAATTTGTTTTAACATATGACCTGGTACTTATGGACCATATCTAGGAAGTTAATGATAAACCATCCATATTGTTTTTTATGCATCAACTTATTTTGCTCTGCATCTCTCGGCTTGAGCTATAATGCTACTATGTAATAGAGAATTGGGCAAAACTGCCAAGTGCACTCATTTATGATCCAACAAGACATTTCACTGTGCTTTTGGATAATTCCATTTTCAGAAATTGTCACGTGTTTTAAGTAGGCCATGTTGCTTGTACTATATATGAGTTGACAATACATGGCTATGGACTGCTTACTTATATATGGAAGTCCTTTTATAAGAAGGCAGCCTTCTGAGTGTAAGCAACTTAGCCATTCTGAGTATAAGAGAAGGCAGGAAATGTCTAATATATTTACGTATTTTGATCTATATGTGTGAAAGTTGAAGTGGTACATGATGTGTCTATAGTCTTTTTCTATGTAAATTAGGAGGGTATATCTCAGAAAGTTCCTAGTTTAATAGATTTTATCTGTGAGGACTTTAATTGCTTGCTTAGTGAGCAGCCCATGAATGGATATGATCTTTTTGTGTTCACTCATGCAGGCCATACTGGAGATGCTATTTTCCAAACACTCAAGCTATAATATACGTAGTTGACTCAAGTGACACTGATAGGCTGGTAACTGCAAAGGAGGAATTTCATGCAATCTTGGAGGTATGCAGCAGTTCAAAGTTTACTTGTCCGCAATCGATAATTACAAATTATATTTCATTTGTGAAGAATAGCATCTCATTAGGAGGTGGGAGAAAACTTTCTTTCTTTTTTTCTTTGGGTTTTTTTGGGGGTGGGGTGCATTTTCTACATATGTAACATGTAGGACTTTAAGAACTATTAAGGCCCTGTTTGGGAATGGAGGTTAGATAACCATGGTTTATTTTTAAGTGGAGGTAGAGAGATGCAATCTGTGGTTTGCAAGCCTTAAACTCCATAAATGGAGTTTATCAAAACTTTGATCAGATTGGAGTTTAGATGACTACAGTTTTCTCACTTTCAAAGGTGAGATAACTGTAGTTATCTCAACTCCAAAATGAGCCCCAAACATGACAAAGTCGGGATTTTAGAGTTAGGGTTTGCTAACTTTATGAAACCATAGTTTAGAAAACTCTTCCATTCCCAAACATGGCTTAAGAATCTTGTAGATATTATAATAAATGCAACATTACAGTTGTATTGATAATGCTAGTTAAGGTTTAAATGAGGCCTAATTATGATGAATGATATGCTATAGATTAAATATGAGAGGAGCTAGTATTATGAGTTTGGTACGAACACAGAAGAGCGAGGAAACACGGTATGTTGAGGATTTTAAAATTGAATCAGCAGTCTTAGGTAAAATCTAGCCATATGGATTTATATACTTAAGGTCAATACATCTTACCTAAATTGATTACTTCTTCAATCTTGAACCTCTTGGCCTTGAGTGCCTTTATTGTCCGGTCTTCATTTCATTTGAGAAGATCAGTAACATCGATTGTCCTTATGATTGCATTAATTTGTAATATCAGTGCCTGTATCTGGATATGGTACTCACTCATAATCTTATTTTAGTTGATTCTAGGGGATGAAATATTGTTGCAAATGAAATTAGTTTGAGATTGCATCTGGAATCTGTCTTGATCACATTAGAAACCTTTATAATCTCCCAAATTTTAATTTGATATAGGCTGGTAATAAGTTCATCTACCTACGTTTTATCTGACTATAGTTCTATAATTTTATCTGATCCAGTTTTGAAGCCAAAATTCTTGCCCTGTCTACCCATTCACATGCAATCTTTTTAAGCCTGCTATATCCTGGATAATGCCAGTATAAGTAATCTTTTGTCTCTGAATTTCATCATAGATCTTTTATCATATAGGCTAAATTATACCAAAGTACTATGAGCTTTTATCGTTTACTAGATGCATACCGAATACTGTATAAATTAATTATTATAGATAAATACCACACAATGAGTTTGCACCCACAGACTAACGATGTTGGCGTAAGTTGTCTTATGGACAATTTTCCACTATACCCTTTTGTTACTTGACCTTATTATACATTACATTTCCCCCTCCCCCATAAATTTTCACCTTTGCCCCTTGTTCTCTCTTTCAATCCCCACCTGATCCAAGCAAAACAAGGATAATATTGAACTATATAAGGCCGAAACAAGGTTCCTGTGTGTTATCATGACAAGGCCGAAAGGGACATTAAAGGTCATTGTAATTTAGTCTAATGAAGCCTTTAATCTAACTAGACCTTGAATTCGAAAGTCAAACTTGACACAACCTACCCCATACTTCACCATCTAGCCTCAACAACATTTTGCGTAGTTTATACCTAACCCAACATGGCCTGCTTCTTTTTCTTTCTGCTCCACGCCCACCAACCCCCCCTCCCCCCAAAAAAGTACAAGCTGGATTTGGCCTTGAACCGCTTGCTCGATGGAAGAAACTTTACCGCTATGTTATAATGGGCACTTACCTTTTAGTTGATAACTTGCCTCAGTGGCAAAACTAGATTGGTTATTGAGTTAAAATTATTCTATTTCAAATTTCTGCTGTTTTTCAGCGGAGCTGTTCATTCATTTGGTTACAACATTTTGTGATTGCATTGAAAGTGGGAAAGTTGTGGCGGCTTAACTAGGGCTCTTAATTTCAAATGCTCAAGTATCTAAAAGAGGAGAGAGATTGTGCTAATATAATATGAATCTAATGGGTGGCTGTGTGGTCTAAAGGTGATGATTGAACAAGAGTTTGTAAATATCACCTAAAATGTGGAGCCTAATTTGATGAATGACATGTATTAAAGTTGACATTCCAATGTCTTGTACTACAGAAAATAAATAAACAAGCAATTATAGTGAGATAGAAGTTTCCTCATAACTTATACCTTATGTTTCTGCTTGAAATTTAATGTTTACCAGTTACTGATATGAGTTTCTTCATTTTCAGACTAATTTGATAAAAGCGAGCTAGAAATATTTATTATATGTTTTCTCTATCCTATTGGAAGCATATAGCTAATTGTTTACTCTTTTGTAACCAGGAGGAAGAATTAAAAGGTGCTGTTGTCCTCATTTATGCAAACAAGCAGGTGAAATTGGTTTACTTATTTCCCGCTAAGTCTCACATTGATTTCTCTATTTTGTACTTGACACTGTTACATTATGCGTCTCCCTTTTAAAATTATAGTAATAGTACATAAGATTATTCCTTAATGACATTATTTCTTTGACTTGTCAGGTACATATTTGTTAAATGATAATTCTAGTTGATTGTTACAGTCATGTAAACAGCTGATAATTTACAATAATAAATAAATGAAAACGAAATAAAATCATCTTTTGATTCTAGTTTCCTGCATCTAATTGCAGGATCTCCCAGGCGCACTTGATGATGCCGCTATAACCGAATCCCTCGAACTCCATAAGATTAAAAGCCGTCAATGGGCTATCTTCAAAACTTCAGCAATTAAAGGAGAAGGGATCTTTGAGGGCTTGAACTGGTAAAGCTTAATTTTCTACTTAAATTCTGCTTTAAACAGAGGCGGCGGCGACAACAAACAATGCACCTACAATATTCTACCTTTTGTCGTTTAAAGTTGCGAATTGTCTATATTAAATGCAACTTATATTGCACTGCAGCAAATGTTGGTAGTTACTGCCTCAAAATGCTGCAATCAATTCTATGCCATGTCATCTATTCAAAGAAAGAATATTATAAAAATCGCGATCAAGGAGCTAGTTTCCTGCATTACACACACACACACACACTTTTACAAGACAATAGCAGTAAAATGACGGAGAAAGGATTTGACCCCAACAATTTGCAGCAGACGGACATGCACCAAATGTTGCAACGAATGCAACAATTTTCTTTTCAACAAACCAATTCATACTTAACATATTGCTTTGCAGTAACATGATTTCTTATTAACCAACTATTTATGGTCATAATAATGTTAATTGTTCATGTTTTTCTTACCATTTGATATTAACCTTATGCAGGCTTAGCAATACACTCAGATCTGGAAGTGGCTAATTCTTAAAGATCGCAAACTATTTGGACAAGACATTAAGGTTAGAGCTGATGAAATTTTCAGATTGAGCAAAGCATGCAACAGGATCATAAATTCTTATATGTTTATATGAGCTAAATTACTCGTGCTGACTTGTCCGTTTAGCTTTTTTCTTCACTTTATTGTTTTGTTATGTGCCTACATGCAAAATTGTGGTTAAAAAAATTTTAGGAATGCTTATGGTTTTTTCATCTGCTGTTTTGAAGTGCTTGAATGTGTTTGGCGAAGAACTGGATTGTATGGATTAGAAGTTTGGAATATGAAAAACTTAATATACATCTTCAGGATGCAAAAATGCGGCATTTGAGCTAACGATGAGGTGCAAATTTAGTGATATTTTACTGTATATAATAGCTCTTGTACTACATAATTTCTTTTGGTTTAGTGACTTTTTACTGTATGCTTGAGCTCTGATGGCAAGAGTATCCAACGACTTGCGTTGTTTATTGTGATATATAGTTATAGTCTCTCTAAAATTTGATATTTTCTTTTGCATAAAACCCCTCTGTTGTTCACCCTCTCTATCTCTCTATCGATTACACCTCAGGTAAAGATAATATGCAAATGTCCTCCGGTCGACCAAAACGCTGATAAACACCAAGAGTTTTACTTTTAAACAACATAAACAATTATAAATTTAAGCAGAACGACCGTCCGAGATGTTTAGTGTTGGGATTACATATTTTAATGGAATATTTGCGTTAATAAATTACTTGAGAGTTTATAAGTGTGATACAGGTGAACTTCAAAGGCCCCCCACCATTCTTTAGAACAATGCTTTACCTACCGGGCTTGACATCCCCCATAAACCATCCAAGAGGCAAAATGATGAAACCCACAACAACTAAATACCAGTGCCAAACAAGTGGCTCAATGGTTTTGTCTCCTAAGTGGATTGTGGTGGATTTCAGGCCCTTAAAGATTAAGCATTTTTCTTCTCTATTTAAGGAGCATTACGTGATTTCTTATAGCATGCATGCTTTTAAATTTCAAGGTATCAATGTCACTCATAAGACTCTTTTTAAGTCTTTAAACACATCACATCTTTCTGCATTTTTTCTCCAAGTTATATGGCAATCTGATATCATCTCAGCCTATTATTTCTTTCATAGTAGTTATCCAGGTAAGCATGCTATGAAGTTTGTATTCTTTGACGTCGTCAATTTGCATATATATTTATGGTTGTTTGTAGTTTGAAAGGAATAATCCCATAATTCGTAAAGTTAAGAACATAAAAAACGAATAAAAAGCAAGGTTATTTGCGTTCGAATCACTTTATCTATGATTCGTATGAGCATTAATAAACGCTTAATCTCATTTGTGTAATGCTCAAAATCCTTCCATTGATTTGTTAGGAATGCTGCCTAATTTTAGAGTAGTCGTCCTTATAAGCCATGTAAAAGATACTCCATAAAAAGTTTAAGTGAGATGTAGATGGAAAGTTTTCTTTTTATTAAATTTTTTTTACAAATAACCTTATAATAATCAAATAGAGTAAAAACATTTTCTCAAATTCAAAACACCTATTAATCAATATCCAAGTCTCCATTATCTCATACCTCATGGTCCATCTGGTCTATTCAAGTTGAAAAGCTTTCCACTAAAAATAAAGAGGAAATAAATACACGAATGTACTTCGAAAACAACAATGTTATAACGTGATACTTGCTACATAAATGGCATGTTAAAAATGGTTCGAAAACAAATTGACAAACACCAATGAAGACCTTCAACAATGACTGGTACTTTGTGTTCAAAACAAAATTATGATCTAGAACTTTTATTTGAGTGTATAGTAATTTAAATACAAGCAAAAAATCTGTATATTATCCTCCGACATTTAATAATTTCCAGTTAACAAGTGACACTGGATACATAAAATTGATACTTGCTACATGAAAGGCATGTGAAAAATGGTTTGGAAACACAAACAGCAATAAAGAAGTCGAACCAATGATGAGCACTTTGTGTTCGAAACAAAACTATGATCTACACTTTTTATATGAGCATGTAGTAATTTACAGACAAGCTAAAATGCTCTGTAATATGAGACAGCAAATAATTTCTAGTTAAGTTTTGCTTAATTCAATAAATTCAACAACAAAAACTATTCAACTAAATTACATGTAAAATAGAAACAATAAATATTTTTTAAGACAAAATATAAAACGTGTTTAAAAGGCAAGACAATGCATTATTGCGCAAGGTTCCAAGTCTAGAGTCGTAACACACATACTCCTCAATAATCAAACAGGGACCCCATTCTTTGTCTTTTCACCCCGCTTTCATTGGCTCTTGACAACGATGCGGCGAAAAGCTGCCACCTCTATAGCCTTGACCGAAATGACTAGGAACAACCCCCGCACCCCCAATTATAAAATGTGTACCCCTTTATCTCATTACCTGTCGACTAAGAAATCTGCATCGTCCCCAGTTAACCCCAACAAGATCGTACCCTTCTTCATGTTCAACCTGTAGGGTTAAAATTTACACCCCATTGGTTAATGATCAAAATCTAGGTCAAACTGTGGACAGGTAGACCCAAATCAAAACAAACGGACCTTACTGTTGAATCAAGCCAGGCCCACGACCGAACCCAAGCCGGGCCCACAACTGAACCCAAGTCTAAGCAGGTGGGCCCAAGTCCAGACTGGTTATATACCAAGAAAATATAACAAATAAATGTAATATTTAAATAAATAGGTAAAAACTCAAATTTTTGTAAAGCCCATGGCTCATATGCAAAAAGAAATAAGCATATGAGGTATTAGATGAGTAAAATGTCATTTTGTAAAGCCAAAGGGGTTATGTGTAAACTTGTAAGCCTATATAAGGCAATATTATGATGAAATAAAAAACTTTCCATTCTCTCAAAAATTCTAGGTTATGTGCCTCATTTTCTTTCCTCAAAATTTAAAATTTTTTTTTTGAATTAAATTAATAATTTAATTCTTCCTTTTCCAAAAAGAAATAGTTTTTCACCATAAGACCTTTGAAGAGGAGCTCCGATCTCCCATCAAATCTCTAAAATGAGAGATTTTTAAGTCTCAACCCTTTTCTCTCTCCAAGATCCAGCCAATAGAGAGGAGGAAGAACGAGATCCATCTCTAAAAGTCCCATTTTGAGAAGATTCAAGGCTCAAGAGAAGATACAGGACTCAAAGAGAGAAAAAAGGGGTTCCCTTTCATCATCTCCGCAAATCTCTTGAGAGTTTAATTCCGAACAGGAATTTCTTCTTTAAGAGTTTAACTCCAAACAAATTTTTGAGAAGCTCAACTCCAAGATCCAAATCCTTGAAAGAGTTGAACCAAAAAAATCCAGATCTTTTAAAAGTTTAACTCCACAAAAAGATCCTTTTTAGCAGTTTAACTCCAAAAGTTACTCGGGAGTTCAACTCCCAGTCCAGAGGTTAAGTCCCTTTTTCTGCGGGCGCCCAACGCCTGTGTACCGAGCGCGTGACCCGCTAGCGCCCAGTGCCCGCGTGCAGGGCGCGTGACCCGCTGGCATCCAGCGCCCACACGCCACGCACGTGGCTCGGTAGCGCTCAGCACCCACGTGCTATCTCACACATCCTTAGGACGCTCCTCACCCCTCTTTTTCCCCCACACTCCACATTCAAAACACATCTCCCGTTAGAAAAAATTTCTAACGAGACGTTGTCCCGTACCCCGCAAGGGGGCTGCTAGCCCTCTTGACCCCAGCCCGCTATCTAGGTAGCGGGACCCTCGTAAACTCTGCGAGCCTCCCGATATACCTAAAATCTCTCAAGACACACACATACGCACACTGCACATTGAGTTCGCATGACCAGTTTGACCCGTCAATCGGAGGTTCTCTCGCTCCAAAGGCGAGGGGTAATTAACGGCAGTTTAGTCCGCGGCTACCGGAGATTCGGATCCCCACAATCAATAAACCCCAGCCTACTCTAGGCAGGGGGAATCTGTATACACCTGACAAGCGCGCATTCCCATCTCAACGGGGTGACAAAAAACACCCTACAGATTCTGGCACGCCAGGTGGGACCTTTTCTCTCCTCACATATTTCGGATTAAATGTTCATGCGAACTCAATCAACATACATATCGATATTTATACTAAAATAATACTCTTTCATTGAGGATTTCAAGTGATCAATTTTTCACGACCCGAAATTGGCACGTGACCGGCACTTGAATCACGCGAAGTTTATAGGACCCCACCGTAACCCAAGTAAGCTGAAGCTCAGAAATTTAAACCCTTTTCGGAAAATAATGGAGGTGCAATTTTGAACTATCGGCATAATGAATTCAAATTCTTCTTTTAAAGGTATAAGTAGTATTATATGAAAATCCAAGTGAGTTGTATACTATAGTTAGAAACATTTGTGTCATTTGAAATTTGGGCAGCACCTCCCTTGTAAATTTTGATCCAAAACCAATACACCACAGCAATAATATAGGCATCCTTAAGCGGGAGCTAGCTCTTTGCCAATTGGCGGAATCATAACCACACAATAAATATATACGACGCCCCAAGGCGAAGATCAATCACAGAAAGAAAATAAAGAAGACCAAGACATCATCAAGCTCAAATAAAGAACAATACACCCATTTCGCTTTAAGTCTCAAAGAATATATAAGTCTGGTGTCTAGGTCTACCAAATATACATAGTCTGGTTGATAGAGCTCTTAACTAGATTACAACTGAAAATAATATATACAAATGGTGGTCACGATCCAAAGTGCACTACACCTACCAATGCAATCACCCAGAAGAAAGCTGTGTGCCAGCAAGCCGCTACTGATCCGAGTGGTTGATCCTACAAGAAAACTATAGCACAACGAGGGTGAGTTATCAACTCGTGAGTAGAAAATATCAGCAGGTAGAAATCGAATGTATAACGATCTCCTAGATCATATGTAACATAAAAATAATACTGTGTGGTATCCAGGGTGATCGTGTATACATATGTGTAATGATAACAATGTCGTGCTAGTATCAGTATATAGTACAAGTCATCCGTGTCATATGTAAGTATATACGTGCATCATCCAACGTGTGTCCATCAACGACAAATCATCATGAAACCTGAGTGCCCAGCATCGACACTATAACGTTTTAAAATTCGTTTAGGTTAATTTTATGTTAATTAGTAATACAACACGTATTTTCCGTAAAACTTAGTTATAATTATTTTTCCACATAAATATAATTATACCTACTTTAATTATGTATTGGATTATGTATGGGTGTTTTGTTAGTTATTTATTTAATTGCTAGTTTACTTAAACGTTTTTCTTAATTAATTATTTTTAATTATTATTTTAAACTTTCACTTACACACTAAATTAGTGTTAATTACAAATTAATATGAGCTAATACATATTTGTGCACCATGACACCACTAAACACAAATGTAACATGTTGTCTTAAAAGAAAAATGGTTGACCATGGTTCTCGATAATTCTAAGAAAAAAAACTAGGAAATAAAATAAATTAAATTAAAATGAGAATAGAAGTATGGTGCATATTATATTAGGTATGGGTGAACTTTGACTTGCGCGCGCGCGCACACACACACACTCTCACTCATCTCACCCTTTCCCATTTCGGCCAAGAATTGGCAGCAGCCCCCTCCATTCTTCTTCTTCTTCACTTGTTAAACCCCTTATTTTCCCATCAAAATCCACAAAAAACAATACTAATTCCTAGTTAAATCTCCACTAAAATTCCTTGGGCTAAAGTAAGCTTGGATCTTGATGCAAGTAAGTATTTTGAGTGGCCAAAGCTAGCAAGTTTGATCTTCCAAATGCTTGAGGTATAAAACCAAATCCTAGTTTGGTTTGTTAATGTTTACTTTAATCTAAATTTAATTAGGTGTTAGCATAGTTTTAATTGTAAGATTTAATTTTAAAGAGAAGGGTTTGGGGTTAAAGTTAAGGTTTTACCACTTAATTAAGTTAGCTAAGTGTATTTTATTATCTAATGACATTACAAATCTAATCTAGTTGATTACTTTGCTAAAGTGGCTTTTAATTATTTCAATTAGGAGTTCATGCAATTAAATTAATTGTTAGTGTGTATTTAAGTAAGATTATATTTAATTAAGTGTTGCATGGCTTGATTAGAATATTCATGTGTGATTAGTGGCTACTATACTTGATAATCCAATTAGTTTTGCACTAAATGGCTTAATGTAGATAACTAGGTTTTGATAAAGAAAAATGTTTTAATTAAGTATGAGGTTGTGATGATCTACGACCTATTTTCCTTAATTCTAGGGCGATATGAACGCGCGATTAGTATGATTAGATTCTAGGATTGGTGTTTGCTACGCATAGCAACTCCTAGTTATGGTTTGTGGCAATGTCGCGCGCGTTTTGTGCACCAAATGCATGCACGTCTAGCTAGTGAGCATTGGTTGCTTTGTATCGTTTCGTGTCCGCGTCTACTTAAATGTCTATCCTCTTATATACTATTTGTGCGATTCTAGGATCGGTTGCGGAGACGTCGGACGCGGCTAGGAAAGGAAAGGCTGTGATTAGGTCAGATTAGTCGAGACATCCTGGTGAGTAGATGTACACATCTATGGGGGGATAGTCTGGATGGCGCAAGCCGCCCGATAGTTAGGATTTTTAGTAAATCTTGCATCTATATGCGTAGTCTCAAAGCATTCATAGTATGGCATTGCATCTTCTTACATATGATATTATTACTTAGGACACTTGCACCATTACCATTGGTTCATGCCGCACGTGCACTATTTATGCGAACACACACGCCATTGGTAATTGCTATGTCACGGACACTATAGAATTTGCTTAAATCAGTATCCGAGCATTTGCATTATATATGATATGTAACTTGTAGCTGTATATTCATTTCATCAGGATGGATATGTAGGATTGCTAGTTATATGTATATACCTCATTGCATCATCATTCATACATAATTTTCTAGTCATACATCGTATCGCATATTATCGATATTATCGACATCCATCATTACCGACATGTTCATATATTGTGATTCTTCTTGGAGATTTCAGTATTGATGAGATTTCTGGATTTTTGGGGAAGACCGCAAGAATTTTATAAACCTCTTATCCTTTTAGAAATAGAAATTTGTAGTTTCCTCGTGATATGATGTGTGTGGCGTCCACCATGAGTTTTCTCGGTTCTTTAGTTGTATCATATACCTGATTCGAGGAGAGGGATGTACCGTCTGCGGGTACATGGTGGACCCGGTGAGGTACCCCAGGGCAAGATGGACGTATTGAGAAGGCGTTGAACCCGGCAGGGGAGCATTACATACCTGTTATTATTGACTCAGCGGTTATCCGGAGGATACCTACCGGAGTCGTGGGATGTGACAGATTTGAGAGCCGATCTGAGAGACGGCTATTGAGATATTGAGACATTGAGATATACATATATTGTGTCGATACTTGACACGGATTTTCTGTCGATTTCACAAATGATACTCCAGTATTATTATACAAATTTTTTATTAAGATAAGGATACAGATTTTCTCATACCAGATATATCCAGGTTTTCGCATTGATTATTCATTCATGTTGCATTCATACTAGTGCATCGCATCAAAATTGTATATGTAGGTTGTGACGCATTGCGTGCATGCTCACGATAGCCTTATTAGATGTTACTTACTACCCACGAGTTGGCAACTCACCCCCGTTGTGCCACAGTATCTTGCAGGTCCGACCCGTCAGCATAGTAGCGGCAGGCATATTTCTTCTTCTGCTTTCTTTGCATCGACTTGCTTGTAGGTGGGTTATGAGGATATTCTTTGATTCCACCACATATATTTATTTGTATCTAGTATACTCCATCTACCCATTGTATATTGGACTAGACAGTGAGACTGTGAGACTTGTATTTTTGGTATCTGGTGTCGAGCTCGTATGAGCCGACTTATTTTTGGTTTTCGTTTTCTTGCTTTTAAATGTTGGTTTCATTCTTGGATGATATATTTTACATGTGGTTGTGATTCCACCGTTCGGCGAAGAGCTATCTCCCGCTTGAGGATGCCTTTGTTCATTACTTGTATATATTCATGTTTGTACCCGTTTGGGGCCATTATTTACAAAGGAAACTCTGCCGATTTTTATAAAAACTTGAGCTTGTTATAAAGACTTTCAAAATGATTTTCTATGTTAACTTTTAAACAAGTTTTCATTCATTCTATTTTCTTTAAATGGTTTAGATTTCTGGGTTTTGGCTTACTTAGATTACGTTACGCCTCTATACGTTGCGTAATTTAAGTGCCAGTCACGTTCCACATATTCGGATCGTGACAAAGTTGGTATCAGAGTGATAGGTTTTTACCTTTTTGAGTGTAGGATGACCCTTGGTAGATGGAGTAGGTGACTTAAGCAGAGTGACGTAGCGTGTGTATGTTCCGTGACATACTTACGATACGGTACTCCGCCTAAGTGACCTTAGGATATATAATTGCTTGTACTTCCTTCCTTGATTCCATATATCCTTTGATTCGATTGCAATATTCTTATCAAATCCTGTTTCTTACTCCAGCCGCTATGCCGCCGATGATTACGAGGGCCCAGAGGGCTGCCGTCAGAGTAAGATTAGAGCGGGCTCGTCTGAGCCGAGGACCAACCAGGGCAGTATGCCTATCTCGTAGGGACAGATGGATCCACCCTCTATTGATCGTATAGCTAGGCTGGAGGCGAGTATTCAGGATTTGCGCCAAATGATCGGATCCTTGATAGAGATCAGTCGAGCATGGAGATCGAACATTGCTCCACCTATGGTTGTTCCGAACCAAGGCGGATTCATACTGATATATCAGCTCTTAGGAATATTCGCAGAGGTCATGGCGGATTCTTTATGGGCCAGTTATATCACTTTCATCCACATGGTCAGCAGCCATTGTTAGGATATTTCCGATGTGGGAGTCTGGATCACCGCATCAGATTCTGTACCGTGAGGCGACAGAGTGAGGCATCTGTCTCACATGTCACGCTACCACTTTCACCACCTCCTCCGAGCGCATTACCTCCTACGCCTGTTGTTGCTCCACGCCAGATGGATGCCCATAGAGGCCATGGTCGTGGCGGTCGTATTCCGAGAGGACGAGGTGGCAAAGGCGAACGACAGCCGGTCGCTGGTAGAGCGCATGCCCTAGCTTTTGTGTTGACTCCTCGGGACGTGCAGGCGTCGAACGTAGTCGTGACAGGTATTCTTTCAGTGTTTTCTTTCGATGCGCGTATTTATTTTGTTGTTTGAACATGTATCAACGCACTTTGTATCGAGGTTGGACTGAGAGTCGTCCTTGCTTGGCCAGCCGCTGATTGTTATTACTCCAGTAGGCGAGTCTTTTGTCGCTCGATATGTTTTTCGATCGTATTTGTTTTGTTCGTATCGGAGATAGGGATTCTTCTATCGATTTGATTCTTCTCGATATGTTAGACTTCGACGTTCTTCTGGGCATGGATTGGCTAGCCACGTGTTATGCGTCCGTAGATTGCCGTGAGAAGGCAGTCAGATTTGGTTTTCCGGGTGAGCCAGTTCTTGTTATTCTGGGAGACCATAGCGTCACCCTTCCTAGTTTGATTTCTTTTCTTCGCGCTAGTCAGCTCTTGAGGAAAGGATGTCAGGGATTTTTGGCGTATGTTTGTGATGTTAGAGCTGCAGAGGTCCCGTTGGACCAGGTCTCGATTGTGAGAGGGTTTCCGGATGTCTTTCCCGATGAGCTGCCTGGTTTACCGCCAGAGCGCGATATCGAGTTTTGCTTTGACTTGATCCCCGGCACGGGGCCTATTTCTATACCGCCTTATCGGATGGCCCCGGCGGAGCTTAAAGAGCTGAAGGATCAGTTGCAAGATTTGCTGGATAAAGGGCTTATTCGTCTGAGTGTGTCATCTTGGGGAGCTCCTGTCTTGTTCGTCAAGAAGGACGGCAGTATGAGATTATGTATCGATTATCGTCAGCTGAATCGAGTTACTGTACGGAATAAATATCCCCTACTTCGCATTGACGATTTGTTTGATCAGCTCCAGGGTGCGGGACATTTCTCGAAGATTGACTTGCGGTCGGGCTATCACCAGTTGCGGGTTCGGAAGAATGATATTCCGAAGACTGCTTTTCGCACGCGCTACGGGCATTATGAGTTCTTGGTGATGTCGTTCGGGCTCACAAATGCCCACCAGCGTTTATGGACTTGATGAACCACATATTCAGGCCGTTTCTTGATCAGTTTATCATTGTGTTCATTGATGACAACTTAGTATACTCCCGGAGCCGTGAGGAGCACGAGCAGCATTTAAGGATTACATTACAGACTTTGAGAGAGCATCAGCTGTTCGCTAAATTCTCCAAGTGTGCCTTCTGGCTTGACAGTGTCGATTTCTTGGGTCATATGGTTACGAGAGATGGCATACGTGTGGACCCGAAGAAGGTCGAGACCGTTCAGCACTGGCCCAGACCTGTATCAGTGACGGAGGTTCGCAGCTTTTAGGTTTGAACGGATACTATCGACGTTTCATACGGGATTTTTCTTGTATAGCTGCACCGTTGACCGGGTTGACCCGGAAGGGAGTTCCGTTTCTTTAGACCGAGGCATGCGAGCAGAGCTTTCAGCAGTTGAAGACTCGTTTGACTACTGTGTCAGTATTATCTTTGCCTTCAGGTTCAGACGGTTTTGCTGTTTATTGCGATACTTCTCGAGTGGGGCTAGGCTGTGTGTTGATGCAGCACGGCAGGATAGTCTTTTATACTTCTCGACAGTTGAAGAAGCACGAGCAGAACTATCCCACTCATGACTTAGAGATGGCTGCGGTGGTTTTTGCACTCAAGATCTGGAGACATTACTTATACAGCGAGTCGTGCCAGATATTCACGGACCACAAGAGCTTAAAGTACATTTTTTAGCAGCGAGATCTGAATTTGAGACAGCGCCGTTGGATGGAGCTTGTGAAGGACTATGAATGCGAGATTCTTTATCATCCGGGCAAGGCGAATGTTGTGGCAGATGCTTTGAGTTGGAGGCCCAGAGGCAGCTTGTCTTGTTTGAGCGCAGTTCAGAGACAGTCGACGGCAGATTGGCAAATTCTATGTGACAGCCGAATACAGTTCGAGTTTACGTCGACCGGAGGACAGCTTGCCCGTGTCCGTGCACATCTACAGTTACTTGATCGTATCTGTGAGGCATAGTCCGATGACGTTCGTTTTTCAGAGATCATGGAGCAGGTTCGACATGGCAGAGATTCAGAGTTCGTGATTGATGATCAGGGAGTACTACGATTTGGGACTCGACTGTGTGCGCCAGATTCCGAGAGACTGAGACGTGAGATTTTAGAGGAGGCGCATCAGTCAGCATATAGTGTTCATCCGGGTTCCATCAAGATGTATCATAACTTGAGAGATGTCTACTGGTGGGAAGGGATGAAGAGAGATATCACAGATTTTGTTTCGGGATTCCTGACTTGTCAACAAGTCAAGGCCGAGCATTAGAGGCTAGCAGGAGAGTTACAGTCTTTGCCCATTCCGGAGTGGAAGTGGGAGCAGATCTCTATGGATTTTATTGTGGGTCTACTTAGGACCAGTCGAGGGTATGACTCTATTTGGGTGACCGTAGACCGGCTGACGAAAGCGACTCACTCTTTTCCAGTAAAGACCACTTTCGGATTCACTCAGTATGCCCAGATATATATTGATGAGATTGTGTGACTACATGGGGTCCCGACTTGCATCGTGTCCGACAGAGGCACTCAGTTCACCAGTCACTTTTGGCAGAGACTTCAGGAGGCTTTGGGCAGCCAATTGAGTTTCAGTATAGCTTCCCATCCGCAGACTGACGGTCAGTTAGAGCGGACCATACAGACTCTTGAGGACATGCTACGAGCTTGCATTCTAGATTTCGGTGGCAGTTGGGATCGTCATTTACCCTTAATAGAGTTCTCCTACAATAACAGTTTCCAGGAGACGATTCAGATGGCATCCTTCGAGGCCCTATATGGGAGGAGATGTCGATCACCGGTTTGTTGGACAGAGCTCAGTGAGAGCAGTGTTTTGGGGCCGCAGCTTGTGCAGGAGACGACATAGAAGATCCAGTTGATTCGAGATAGGATGAGAGCGGCTCAGAGCAGGCAGAAATCTTATGCTGATCGACGTCGGCGCAGACTCGAGTTCGCCGTGGGTGATCATGTTTTCTCGCGAGTTTCTCCAATGAATAGCGTGATGAGATTCGAAAAGAAAGGGAAGTTTAGTCCCAGATATGTGGGTCTTTTCGAGATTCTCGAGCGTGTCGGTGCAGTTGCTTATCGTTTGGATCTTCCACCCAGCTTCCCAGATGTTCACCTCGCGTTTCACGTATCAATGCTCCGTAAATACCTTCATGACCCCTCTTACGCGATTCAGTATCAGACGATCCAGCTGGAGCGCGATCTTTCCTTCACCGAGGAGCTGGTAGTCATTCTGGATCGGCAAGTGAAGAAGCTGAGATCAAAGGTCTTACCGTTCGTAAAGGTTCTTTGGCGTAGCCCGCACAACGAAGAGGTCACATAGGAAGCCGATGACGAGATGAGGAAGAAATATCCCCATCTCTTCGAAAGTACGTGTAGTTACATTTTAAATTCGGGAACCGAATTTCTTTAAGGGGGGAAGATTGTAACGTTTTAAAATTCGTTTAGGTTAATTTTATGTTAATCAGTAATACAACACGTATTTTCCGTAAAACTTAGTTATAATTATTTTTCCATATAAACATAATTATACCTACTTTAATTATGTATTGGCTTATGTATGGGTGTTTTATTAGTTATTTATTTAATTGCTGGTTTACTTAAATGTTATCCTTAATTAATTATTTTTAATTATTATTTTAAACTTTCACATACAAACTAAATTAGTGTTAATTACAAATTAATATGGGCTAATACATATTTGTGCACCATGACAACACTAAACACAAATGTAACATGTTGTTTTAAAAGAAAAATTGTTGACCATGGTTCTAGATAATTCTAAGAAAAAAAAACTAGGAAATAAATTAAATTAAAAAAAAATAAAATGAGAATAGAAGTATGGTGCATATTATATTAGGTATGGGTGAACTTTGACTTGCGCGCGCGTGCGCGCACACACACACACACTCACTCATCTCACCCCTCCCCATTTCGGCCAAGAATTGGCGGCTGCCCCCCCTCCATTCTTCTTCTTCTTCACTTGCTAAAACCCTCATTTTCCCATCAAAATCCACAAAAAACAACATTAATTCCTAGTTAAATCTCCACTAAAATTCCTTGGTCTAAACTAAGCTTGGATCTTGATGCAAGTAAGCATTTTGAGTGGCAAAAGCTAGCAAGTTTGATCTTCCAAATCCTTGAGGTATAAAACCAAATCCTAGTTTGTTTTGTTAATGTTTCCTTTAATCTAAATTTAATTAGGTGTTAGCATAGTTTTAATTGCAAGATTTAATTTCAAAGAGAAGGGTTTGGGGTTAAAGTTAAGGTTTTACCACTTAATTAAGTTAGTTAAGTGTAGTTTATTATCTAATGACTTTACAAATCTAATCAGCTGATTACTTTGCTAAAGTGGCTTTTAATTATTTTAATTAGGAGTTCGTGCAATTAAATTAATTGTTAGTGTGTGTTTAAGTGAGATTATATTTAATTAAGTGTTGCATGGCTTGATTAGAATATTCATGTGTGATTAGTGGCTACTAGACTTGCTAATCCATCTAGTTTTGCACTAAATGACTTAATGTTGCTAAATAGGTTTTGATAAAGAAAAATGTTTTAATTAAGTATGAGGTTGTGATGATCTACGACCTATTTTTCTAAATTCTAGTGCGATGTGAATGCGCGATTAGTATGATTAGATTATAGGATTGGTGTTTGCTACGCATAGCAACCCCTAATTGTGGTTTGTGGCGATGTCGCGTGCGCGTTTTGTGCACCAAGTGCATGCACGTCTAGCTAGTGCGCATTGGTTGCTTTGTATCGTTTCGTGTCCGCGTCTATTTAAATGTCTGTCCTCTTATATACTATTTGTGCGATTCTAGGATCGGTTGTGGAGATGTCGGATACGGCTAGGAAAGGAAAGGCCGTGATTAGGTCAGATTAGTCGAGGCATCCCGGTGAGTAGATCTACACATCTATAGGGGGATCGTCTGGATGGCGCAAGGTGCCCGATAGTTAGGATTTTTAGTAGTTCTTGCATCTATATGTGTAGTCTTAAAGCATTCATAGCATGGCATTGCATCTTCTTACACATGATGTTATTACTTAGGACACTTGCACCATTGCCATTGGTTCATGCCGCACGTGCACTATTTATGCGAACACACACGCCATTGGTAATTGCTATGTCACGGACACTATAGAACTTTCTTAAATCAGTATCTGAGCATTTGCATTATATATGATATGTAACTTGTAGTTGTATATTCATTTCATCAGGATGGAAACATAGAATTGCTAGCCATATGTATATATCTCATTGCATCATCATTCATACATAGTTTTCTAGTCATACATCGCATCACATATTATCGATATCATCAACATCCATCATTACCGACATGTTCATATATTGTGATTTTTCTTGGAGATTTCAGTATTGATGAGATTTCTGGATTTTTGGGGAAGACCGCAAAAATTTTATAAACCTCTTATCCTTTTAAAAATAGAAATTTGCGGTTTCTTCGTAATATGATGTGTGTGGAGTCCACCATGAGTTTTCTCAGTTCTTGAGTTGTATCATATACCCGATTCGCGGAGGGGATGCACCGTCTGTGGATACATGGTGGACCCAGTGAGGTACCCCGGGCAAGATGGACGTATTGAGAAGGCGTTGAGCCCGGCATGGGAGTATTACCTACCGGTTATTATTGACTCGGCGGTTATCCAGAGGATACCGACCGGAGTCATGGGATGTGACATATTTGAGAGCCGATCTTAGAGACGGCTATTAAGATATTGAGATATTGAGATATTGAGATATACATATATTGTGTCGATACTTGACACGGATTTTCTGTCGATTTCACAAATGATACTCCAGTATTATTATACAATTTTTTTATCAAGATAAGAATACAGATTTTCTCATACCAGATATATCCAGGTTTTCACGTTGATTATTCACTCATATTACATTCATACTAGTGCATCGCATCAAAATTGTATATGTAGGTTGTGACGCATTGCGTGCATACTCACGATAGCCTTATTAGATATTACTTACTACTCATGAGTTGGCAACTCACTCCCGTTGTGCCACAGTATCTTGCAGGTCTGGCCCGTCAGCATAGTAGCGGCGGGCATATTTCTTCTTCTGCTTCCTTTGCATCGACTTGCTTATAGGTGGGTTATGAGGATATTCTTTGATTCCACCATGTATATTTATTTGTATCTAGTATACTTCATCTACCCCTTGTATATTGGACTAGACAGTGAGACTGCGGGACTTGTATTTTTGGTATTTGGTGTCGAGCTCGTGTGAGCCGACTTATTTTTGGTTTCCGTTTTCTTGCTTTTAAATGTTGGTTTCATTCTTGGATGATATATCTTACATGTAGTTATGATTCCACCGTTCGGCGAAGAGCTAGCTCCCGCTTGAGGATGCCTTTGTTCATTACTTGTATATATTCATGTTTGTACCCGTTTGGGGCTAGTATTTACAAAGAAAACTCTGCCGAAATTTTTATAAAAACTTAAGCTTATTTTAAAGACTTTCAAAGTGATTTTCTATTTTAACTTAACTTTTAAACAAGTTTTCCTTCACTCTATTTTCTTTAAATGGTTTAGATTTCTGGACTTTGGCTTACTTAGATTATGTTACGCCTCTATACGTTGCGTAATTTAAGTACCAGTCACGTTCCACATATTCGGGTCGTGACAGACACTCGAAATCATAATAAAACCCGTTTCCAGTATCGACACGTAAATCCTCATATCTCAGGTGCCGTCTCATCGGATCGGCCCTCATATTCATCTGTCTCAATCGCTTCGGTCGGTATCCTCCGGATATCCGCCGAGTCCAACACCATCATCGGTAGGTAGTGTTCCTCAGCCGGACTCAACGCCTTTCTATACGATCTTCTTGTCCCAGGGTACCGTACCGAGTCCACCATGTACCCGCAGACGGTGCCTCCTCACTCTTCGAATCGGGTAATGTCATTGCTTAGAACTGAGAAATCTCATGGTGGACGTCAAAATATCATATCAAGAGAAACCGTGTTGTTAAAACAATCATAAGACTTTAAAAATGTATCTGCGGTTCTCAAATCCAGAAATCTCATGAAAACAAAATCGCATATGCATGTAACCACGATGGAACAATAAGTACAAGCACAGAACAGTACTGTAAGGTATAATCGGTGTTTTCATATAAGAATGTAGTGTAACTAGATAAGGAAGTGCAATATCTAAACTAGCATGTGCGGTAATGAATACTAAACAAATAACTGTAATTCTACAATTTAGGGAACAATACAGCGATATAACGGTTTCTAATATGTACGTGACATGGTAATTACCGATGATGTGTGTGTGAGTCAGCAAGTCTGTGTACGTGCAACATGCGCATCATCGGTAATGGTGCGTGTGTCCTAGCAGACGAAGCCATACTAGATAAGTACTAGGAACGTAGTACGTATCTCGCAAGGAAAACAATACAGCGTAAACATGAACGGTATAAAATACGTAACTACATATGAACCATATGGTTATAGTTTAAAAAAAATACGAATCATAGTTTTTGAAAATAAGGCTATGGTGTTTTTGAAAAAGAGATACCGTTTGAAAATCCGTAGCGTCCCTTGAGGTTGTCATTTAAAACGCCTAACGATTCGTTAGTTTGAAATATGTATGGTTCAAAATGTATCCCATTATCTACTTAAGTGGTCTAAAATCATATCTCTCGAGTCGATATATATATATATATATATATATATATATTATGTGTCTGTGTGTGTGTGTGTTAGCAATTCATCCTCCTCATATCATGTACGGTATAATACATCGTACGATATCATCTAATCAGAGTAAGGATCTATCGTCATGTACATCATATCACGTATGGTATAATCCATCGTATGGTATCATCAAATCAAAGTACGGATCTATGGTCACGTACATCATATCATCCCATATTCTCATATATATATCATCTCATATCATATCTTAGTATATGTGTGTGTGTGTGTGTGTGTGTATGTATCGCCTCGCATTCTCCTATCAAATCTATCGACCCATGTCATTTTATTCCATCACATTCTCATCTCATCATATTATCTCATAATTATCCTTATGGTTATATCCGTATATATATAACCATATGTATTTATTTATATACTACATCTCTAATCTCCTAGTACTATGGTTGCGGGGGTGTTATACGCCATCCACCCGACTTCCTCTGTAGATATACATCTACTCACCTACTATCCTTATTCTAACCGAAATCAATGAACGTCTTGCTCTCTTTCGTCGTCCCGGAAGTCTACGCGAATGTACCTACAAATCAATACATATCGTAATGAAATCAAAATCAAATCCGTAAACCGATACGACATGTGAAGGGCACATAGGTTAGAACCTATGGTCTGCTCATACTAGAACAACAAAACAACCCCCAACGTCGACATACGAACGTCAAACGACCGAGTCAAAACACAAATATCCAAAAATAAAGTTTCAAAAGTCCCAAAACATCGTTAGAAATAAAGTAAAATGACTATATATTTTTCTTAAAGTGAAATTAGACTTTTTTGCATACAGGGTAGGTCTAGTTATCTAATGAGTGAGCTACAGACTAAGTTTCACACCCTAATTCCAAAATTGGGCCGCAAATTTAGGCCATAACGAATAAAACGATGGTCAGAAAAAGAGGGATTGGGCTCATGCTTCTAGGGTAGCTTCCTATGGGTCTGCACATCTTACTATATCTGCTAATTAATTTTCAGAGTCCCCGAGTCATCCCAGATTCTATTTGATCACCACAATTCAATAAAAACCCGATATCGGAAAATTCTAAGTTCGTGTTTGGGACTTCTAAGCTCATTTTAAACAAGGCTACCATCACTACTAGGCCAAGGGACACTCACTACACCTCCACTAATCTCTATTACAAGTTTCATCGACTAACCCTCATCCTAGAATTTTCGAAGATCACAAAGCTTAACCTTTTTAACTCTAAACTAACACTTGAGCTTAGGAAACTTAAAATATTGAAGGAATGTGAAGGTTTTACCTCATTAGGACAACTCAAGAGAGTTCTAAGATGGCTAAAGTGCTCCAAACTCCAACTTGATCCCACCATGAGCTTTAGAATGAGGTGAGAAACATTTTTTGTGAAGGTGGTGTGAGATTTAGATGAAGTTTTAGGGGTGGTGCACAGTGATAGTGGGGGTGGAGAAAGATAAACAAAGAGGAGGAGAAGGAAGATGAAGAATGTGGAAGGAGGTGGGGAAATGAGAAATGAGGATGGGTGCAAGACATACCCTCTCTCTCCCCCCTCTCTTTTCTCACTCTCTCTCTTCATTACTCATGGTCACATCTATGTCTCCCCTTCATAATTATTTTATTTTTCCTTTTTCTCTCTCTCTTTACATACAAAACAATACCCTAACACAAATAAAATCTCAATATAACATGTCACAAAATGTCATGCACATTTAAATACATGGTTAATAAGAATGGATTTGGCTTAAAGCATAATTAATAAAATACTAATCAAGTTTAACATAAACTTATATGTAAATAATTGTACAATAATTTATAAAAGCCCAATTTCAATAAATACTTTTATAATTAATAATTCATATTAATTTCTAAATATTTTCCAAAATATAGGTATATAATCATACCATTTTACGAAAACTCAAATCCATACTCGTATAGTTTTCATGAAATTTATCATTTTATTATTTAAATTCCAAAAATATTATTTTATATTTTCTGAAATGCCACACAATTCTTAACAATGTTTCCAAGATGAACTCAGCTCTCAAGACAACTTTTGTCTCCTACACAATGAAGACGGACGCTCGAACGATCCTCCCAGCAAGTCTTGGGCAGTAGGAGGAGGAACCTCTGCTACAATTTGGCTCTGTTTTATTTGTCTCGGCTAACACCGTTCCTACTCTTCAAGCTCCGGTGACGGATAAACCGGCCTCAAAAGGCAAAAAGCCAAATGTCGTGGTCGTGAAGGCACTTTAGCCCAAGTACAAATTCGTTTTCGAACGACTCCGTTGCTCCAGTTGGGGACAAGGCCATCAACGCCAACAAAGAACAAGGCGTCTCGGGAAAGCTCCGATGGTACCCCTGACAACCGCTCAATTGGATATCTTCTCTAAGCTCCCCGTCAACAGACTCACGGTGGCTTCCCAGAAAACGGATGCCCGCTAAGCCCTCAAAATCGAGAAGCTAAGACAGAAAAGGCTCAGATACATATAGCCAACAAAAGGGCTAGGGCTCCTACTAGTCTGAACTTCGTAGGGTTCCAAGAACGAGGTTACCCCGCAATAACGGCTGAATCGGCTGTAAGGCTCTCTAACTCTTTCGAATCGCTGAAATTGGTTCAGAAGAACGCCATGACCGCAAGAGTCAAGAAAACTATGATCCAGACTGTGCCACTTAAGGACTCGGCCAAGCCAACCGTCTTCAGTCACCCGTTCTCTCCCGAAGAGGAAGGTCCACGACGACGGTCTGAAAGATCAGCCGCCAAAGATAAAGAGATGGCTGGATATGTGGTTCACATTGTCTACATGGCGGGCACACGTAGTAAGAGCAAAGATGGGGCCACCACATCTCAAATCCAATCTGGTTTGAATGTGGCTGCCACTTCCCATGACCAGCCTCCTCCGGAAGATAATGAAAACCCTTCTAGTGAGGTTGATAAGCAGAGAGATCCCTTGGTTCATGAGGAGTCGAGCTCGGAAAGCGAAGAGGAGCCAATCTTCCATCCCAAGACCGTAGAGCAGAAACTTCTCCAAGAGCTTCAGAAGCAGTTCAGAAATAAGGACAAGGAGATGGCCAAGCTTTACTTAAAGATTGACAACTTGACAAATGTCGTCCTACAGCTTACGGCCTAAGTTACCTCTCAGCCGCCCAATCAAGTGCAGGTCTCTGCTCATGAACCGGGAAACGGTGTCCCGAAGTAGCCAACGCCTATTCCCTCAAATCTAAAGACGGGCGATCCGCATGAAAGTCTGCCACATCCTGCCTCAAGAAACGTCTTGACTACCGACGACAGCCGCCCGCCAACGCAGGATCAGATCATGAATTTGATCACCAATAAAGTCAAAACATTGGTAGTCGAGGCCGAGACGCAGAAAGAGGTCGGTAGCAGTGGGAGACCATACCCTGCACAATACGATCTTGTGAAGTTTCTCAGTGGCTATGTCGTCCCTAAATTCGAAAGGTTTGATGGGATGGGAAATGCGAACCGACACATTGCCCAATTTAAAGCATCATGCGTGAATATTGGGGGGAATGATGCACTCCTTCTCCGTCCGCTTGTCAGTAGCTTTAGTGATGTTGCTTTCGATTGGTATGCAAGCATACCGGATGACTCGATTACGACGTTTGCTCAAATAGAATCCCTGTTCAAGCAAAGGTTCATGAGTGTCAGCGATAAAATCACCATTGCCGACCTTGTAAGGACCGAACCAAAGAACAACGAAAGCAACATAGATTTTATATTCCGATGGCGCAATCTCTCTGTCAAATGTGAACCGCCGTTGGAATAAGACCAATCTGTCAGTCTTCTTATAGAAAATCCGAACAATTGGATGAAACCTTTTCTTTGCACCGCAGGCCTTAAAACATTCCAAGAGTTGACCAAGAAAGTTTAAATGTTGGAATGCTCAAAGCCCGAGTCCACTCAGGATCTCCAATTCACGAACAGACTGAGACATCGGAAGGACGACAACTGGAAAGGCAAAAGTTCCAACAACACCGATTCTCTCAATAGACAGAGCGCGGGCGGAGCGAAGACTGACAAACCCCGAGAGCCAACTTTGGAGGAAAGGAGAAATAAAGTCTACTCTTTCAGAAGAGACAATATTCACAAAATATTCAAAGATGCTCTGAAGAATGGCCTACGGCTACCAGAACCAAAAAGGCTAAGTGAAGCGAACATGACTGATCATTCCAATTATTGCCCATACCACCGAGTGTTGGGACACTATTAAAGACTGTTGCATTTTTAAGGATTGGTTCGAGAAACAATACAAGATGGGAGAAATCTTATTGTCTCCAATTTTATACAAACAGAGACCGAGGTATTTTAGGAACCGACCGCTCTCAATTGTTCACCCTTCCCTAAAAGGAGAAAACCACAGCGGCAATTCAAAAGTCCAGTGAGTAACGTTGACAATGAGGGGGCAACGGACAGATGCGCGATCCATACGGTTTACATGGTCGGACCTGGAGAAACGGATCCTTCTACGCTTCACAGCCATGGTGATGATATAGTTGACGCAGCCCAATACTGGCTTGGTTCAGATAATGATGACGATCCTGCTCGAGCTGCTAAGCAAAAAGAGCCCATGGTTCTTGGAGAATCAAGCTCAGGCGATGAGGATAGCCCAGTCGTCTTCTCCAAAACTACAGAACAAGCGTTATTCCAATGGCTTCAAGAGCAATTTCAGGACCGTGATAGGGAGTTAGCCAAGATTCGTTCCAAAGTCGATGATCTGATGAATGTTGTGGCAAATCTCGTAACCCGAGTCCTTCAAGCGCAATCACAACAAAATCAAAATTTGGTCCATGAATCAGGGATTGATGTCCCAAAGCAGCCAACAACTATTCTCTTCGGTCTAAGAGCGGAATACCTTCATGAAAGCCGACGGCGGCAAGCCCCCAGGAAAGTCCTGAAGCATGACTGCGACCAGTTGACACGGGACGGAATTTAAGGGAAAGTCATCAGCAGATCCCGAAACTCTCCAGGACTTACTTAAAAGAGTCCAAATATTGGAACATGCGGACCCCGAATCTCTTCCAAACTACCAATATAACAACAAGTCCAAATTTTCGGAGTACAACAACCGCAAAGGTGGGCCTCCCAAGGACACTGAATCCTCTAATGTATCTGCCGACCAAAGTAAGTGAGGAGCAGGCATGCCTAATGCCGACCAGCCTCGAAAATTAGTGTTGGGAAGGGGAGGGAAATCGCCCCTGAAAGAGAAATTGAATAAGGTCTATTCTTTCAGAAGGGATAGAGTTCGTAAAATATTAAAGAACGCCTTAAGAAACGGTCTGCAATTGCTGAAATAAAAAAGACCACATGAAGCAAACATGACTGATGATCCCTTGTACTGCCCGTATCACAGAATGGTGAGTCATATCATCGAAAACTGCTTTGTTTTCAAGAATTGGGTTGAAAAATAATATAATGAAGGAGTGGTCTCATTAGCCAAAGACGCGTTAGCAGAAAACCAAGCTATGATCGTCCGCTCCATTCGAACGAAGACCAAAACCCTCTCGGGGCAGACGACTCAATTGCCTGCTCCAGAAAATGACCCGGTCCACCGCAGTTTCTACGGGACACACGTGAACATCTCTCCAAAAGGACAAAGAGAGAATTGAAGCGCCGTGAGATCAAAGTCCAAGGATTTTTGAATAAGCGCACAACTATGGCATCTAAGTCGTTAAACTGGGAAATAAAAGAAAAATGATATAAAAAATAAAAAAAACAAAAAAAAATGGTATGTCCACAAGCAAAATGGGTACGGATGAAAACCTGAAAGGGCTCCGTGAGTAAAAATAGCAGGACTTTCGGTGAGTTTGTGAAAACCCGAAAGGGCGCAAACTCGTGAAAAAGAGACGAAAATACACTCGCAAAGTCCTCTCGACCTTGTGAGGAGTATATTCACGCGTGAGATCCTTACGACTCACAAAGGAGCAACACATTTAGGAATCCTCACGACTCCTGAGGAGAAGATACACCTACGAGATCCTTTCGACTCGTAGAGAGAAAATGTTTTTATGAGACTTTTACGGCTCATAAAATTGAAAAGCCTTAGGTGATAGAGATCTAAACCTGTCTCTCAAGCCATCGCTCCCTAACGGGCAATGGCAAATGATGAGTCGCTCTTGGCGCTACGCTTCAGTGTTAGCGATGCTGATGTCGACCCAAAATCCAAATCCCCTAAATTCTTCCAGCCCTACGGGCAGTCTCCAAATTGACTATCGTATACAATCCACGGGCATAAACAAGCTAAATCACACTCATGCCCCACCGCAATCACCGGCCCCGTGGCCGGTCTCCGCCATTGGAATTATGCTCTATTTGAGAAGACTCACTCATGTGTTCTCACGATACATGAGGAGAACAGAACTTACGAGATCCTCTCGACTTGTAAGAAAACACTTTCGTGGGATCCATACGACTCACAAGGGAAAAACATACTTGGGGGTCCTCACGACTCTTAAGGAGAAAATACACCTACGAGATCCTTTCGACTTGCAGGGAGAAAATGCTTTTATACGGCTCATAAAATTGAAAAGTCTTAGGTGATAGGGACCTAAACCTGTCTCCCAAGCCATTGCTCCCCAACAGGAAAAGGTAAATGATGAATTCCTGACACCTGTGCTCCAGTGTTAGCAACGCTGATGCCGACCCCAATCCAAAATTCCAACCTTTCGATCCGATAGACCCCTAAATCGTTAAACTGGGAACATATGACCTCTAAGTCGTTAAACCGAGAACAGATGACTCCTAAATCGTTAAACTGGGAACGAGAGAAATCCTCTCATGGAAAATGATGATTCGCTCCTGATACTACATTTCAGTGTAGCGATACCGATACCAAACCAAAACCAAAATCTCCAAATCCTCCAATAGCAAATGATGATTCGCTCATGGTACCGTATTTCAGTGTAGCGATGCCGATGCCAAACTAAAACCAAAATCTTTAAATCTCCTCAAGGCAAATGATGATTCGCTCCTGGTACCACATTCCAGTGTAGCGATGCTGATGCCAAACCAAAACCAAAATCCTCAAATCCTCTAATGGCAAATGATGATTCGCTCCTGGTACCACATTCCGGTGTAGAGATACTGATGCTAACCAAAACCAAAATCCCCAAATCCTCTCATGGCAAATGATGATTCGCTTCTGGTACCCCATTCCAGTATAGCGATGCTGATGCCAAACCAAAACCAAAATCCCCAAATCCTTTCATGGCAAATGGTGATTCGCTCCTGATACCATATTCCAGTGTAGCGACACTGATGCTAAACAAAAATCTAATTCCTAAATTCCGAATCCTACGCTGCAATGCCTTAGATTCAAAAGTCCCGCCAAACAAGACAGGAACCGGACAAATCAAACTAAAGCCCACCAAGAAGCGCTTCCAAGCTCAAAAGTCATGTCGAATAGATCGGAACCTCTCCAAAACAAATCAAACCAACCAATTCTAACAACGACCTCTATGTCAAAAACAGTGACACTCCGTCTCGGTGATACGTCAACCAGTGACACTCCGTCTTGGGGAAACGTCAGACAATGACACTCCATCTCAGGGAAACGTCAAAAGACACTCCGTGCCGGATATACGTTAAACAGCAGACACTCTGTCTTGGGGATACGTCATACACCGACACTCCGTCTTGGGGAAACATCAAACAGACACCCCATCTCGGGGAAACGTCAAACAGACACTCCGTATCGAGGATACGTCATACACCGACACTCCGTCTCGGGGAAACGTCAAACAGACACTCCGTGTCGGGGATACGTCAAACAACACACTCCGCCTTGGGGATACATCATACACTGACACTCCATCTTGGGGAAACATGAAACAGACACTCCATGCTGGGGACACGTCAACAAACAGACATTCCGTCTCGGAAATACGTCAACCAGCGATACTCCGTCTCGGGAAAACATCAAACAGACACTCCGCCTCAGGGAAACGTCAGACAATAACTCTTCGTCTCGGGGAAACGCCATACATGCACTTTGTGCCAGGGACACGTCAACAAAAAGACACTGTATTTTAGAGATACGTCATACAGACACTCCGTCTTGGGAAAACGTCAAACAGATACTCCATCTCGAGGATACGTCGGTCAGCGATACTCCGTGCCGGTGACACGTCGCCAGCGACACTCCGTGCCAGGGAAACGTCAAACAGACACTCCATGCCAGGGAACCATCAAACAGACACTCCGTACCGGGGACACGTCAACCAGCGACACTCCGTGCCGGGGAAACGTCAAACAAACACTCCGTCTTGGGGATACGTCAACCACCGACCGTCCATGTCGTGAAAAGGGCAGTGCCGGCCTCTAAAAAACGGGAACCAAATCAAACTACCTCCACATGGAAGAAGATCCATCAATTTCATATACACGACCCATATATGTAGCACATTCATTGATGGGGGGTACTATGTTGGGGTTAAAATTTTTACATCCCATTGGTTAAAGGTCAAAGTCAAGGTCAAACCGCAGACAAGTAGGCCCAAACTAAAGCAAACAGACTCTACTGTTGAATCAAGCTGGGCCCATGTCCAAACCCGAGCCGGGCCCACGCCCGAACTCGAGTCCAAACAGGTAGACCCAAGCCCAGACTGGTCTATACCAAGAAAGTACAACAAATAAATGTAATATTTAAATAAATAGGCAAAACCCCAAATTTTTGTAAAGCCCATAGCTCATGTACAAAAAGAAATAAGCACATAAGGTATGGGATGGGTAAAATGTCATTTTGTAAAGCCCAAGGGGTTATGTGTAAACTTGTAAGCCTATATAAGGCAACATTATGATGAAATGAGAAACTTTTCATTCTCTAAAAAATTTTAGGGTTCTGTGCCTCTTTATCCTTCCTCAAGATTTTAAACTTTTTTTTCTTTTAAATTAAATCAAGAGTTTAACTCTTTCTTTTCCAAAAAGAAATAGTTTTTCACCATAAAACTCTTGAAGGGGAGTTTAGATCTTCCATCAAATCTATAAAAGGGGAGATTTTTAAGTCTTGCCCATTTTTTTCTCCAAGATCCAGCCAACAGAGAGGAGGAAGAAGGAGGCCCATCTCTAAAAATCCCATTTTGGAAAGATCCAAGGCTCAAGAGAAGGTCCAGGGCTTAAGGGAGAAGAAAGGGGTCTCCTTTCATCATCTCCGAAAATCTCTTGAGAGTTTAACCCCGAACAAGAATCTCTTCTTCAGGAGTTTAACTCCAAACCAATTTTTGAGAAGCTCAACTCCAAGATCCAAATTCTCGAAGGAGTTAAACCTCAAAAATCCAGATTTTTTATGAGATTAATTCCACAAAAAGTTCCTTTTTTAGGAGTTTAACTCCAAAACTCACTCGGGAGTTCAATTGCCAGTCCAAGGTTTAAGCCTCTTTTTCCGCCGGCGTGTGATCTACTGGCGCACAGTGCCCACGCGCCATGCATCTGACCCGCTGGCGCCCATGCGCCGGGCGCATGACCCACTGGCGTCCAGCGCTCGCATATAGGGCGCCCACGCGCCATGCACGTGGTCCGCTAACGCCCAACGCCCACGTGCCATCTCACGCGTCCTTAGGACACTCCTCACCCCTTTTTTTCCACATGCTCCACACTCAAAACATATCCCCCGTTGAAATTTTTTTTAACAGTGCGCTGCCCGCACTTTATAAGAGGGCTGCTAGCCCTCTTGACCCCTAGCCCGCTTTCCGAGTAGCGGGACCCCCGTAAACTCTGCGAGGCCCCCAGCTCGCCCATCTTTGGATTTGAAGGAATAGGCATCGGCTGTCTCGGGACACCGTTTTTCGGTTCATGAGTAGAGCCCTGCGCTTGATTGGGCGGCTGAGAAGCAACTTGGGCTGTGAGCTATAAGATGACATTTGTCAACTCGTCAATTTTGGAGTAAAACTTGGCCATCTCCTTATCTTTGTTTCTGAGCTGCTTTTAGAGCTCTTGGAGAAGTTGCTGCTGAAAGTGTTTCTTAGCACCACCATAAGATTTATACAAGCATCAAGTATGCAATTTTAAATTTTTTTGGATGCTAAGCTACACTAACCTAGGATCTAACTAGAGTATTAGGGTTTATATGATAAGCAAGCAAGTTCTATGCTAAGTGAAAGAGATTACAACCTTTGTAGACCAAGTCCTTCACTTTTATAGCTCCGAGTAGTAGTCCCTACGACTTCTCTTGGCTCCACTTGAAGAAATGAACGAGCTTACTTCGCGATTTTCGAGGCCGAAGATGATCCACCTTGAAGCTTTTCTAGGTCAAGCTACCTCTTCACTAATCTACTATTAGTGAAGGAAACAACCTAATATAAATGACTAATCTAGAGTAGGATGATGAAGCAGGTGTTTTAGTTCACTTAGAAATCTCTAAAGCCCTAGGGTTCACAATTCATGTGAGAGTTGGGGCTTAGAGGAAGAAGGAGAAAAGAATGGAGAGAGCAAGCAAATGAGCTAGGTTTCTCAAGCAAGTCAAGAATGGCTCAACTCTACTCACTTATTGAAGCATGTAATAAAAACCAATATTTTAACCTAACCATACTTTAATAGTGATGCCAAATGAATAAATAAATGTTTGAGCCATGCTTAACCCCATGCCACAAATATCTCTTCAATATCCACCTTATTTATCTATTTTCTTAAAATAGATAAATCAAATACATTTATTAGTATATATCACACACACACACACACACACACATATATATTAAATGTATTAGTAAATGAATAAAATCTTAAGTGAGCATTAATATTAGTTAATATATAAATATATCAAATATAAATATATATCAAATTATTAAATCAACACTTGATTTAAGAATCTGGTTATATCATATATAACCGACTAATATCATTTATCTGTATATCATTTTATCAAATCAACACTTGATTCAATAATCTGGTTATATCCCATATAACCTAACCGATATCAAATGTCGCCAGATTAGAATACGGTATCACATATACGTATTTAATCAGGCTCCGACACATATCAACATATGTGCCCTACTTTGTTTCGCTTGAGCTAGGAAACCTCTGTGTGGGATTCTAAAGACTCGTCAATACGCCAACAGTATGTAATGATCACATCAGTTACCCACAAGCCGTCACGGTACTAGTTGGACGTAACGGCTACCTAGGTATTGAGCGATTAGAAGATCAACAAGCAAGTTTATTCAAACTCCCATGAAGCCTATAAGTAACACTTACCGTACAGTCCGGTCTCTTCGTCTGATATGTCGCATATCGAGTCTAGGGGTGAATAAGTCATGCCGATGTATGGCTCATAACGGTTCGAGAAACTACCGATAACACTTACCAGTAAATCTCATCAGTCCTGGCCATGGACTTTCTGTTATAGCCAATTGAGCATAGCTCAACATCGACTCCCTATACCATGAGAGACGAAACCCCTCCTATCGCTCACTGCCTCTATGCGACTCAGGACTGTACCCAAAATCCACCTATTTGCACGACTCCTTTGAACCGTGGTAGGGAGGAAATCAAAGCACAGTGGGAACCACACAAGACACTATGACGATCTCAGGTCTACAGACTAACCTGTACCAGTGTCACTAGAGAACTGCTATCTGACGATAGGTATGGTACCATCTAGGAGTTCTCGGCGAGTTCTGTTCGGTGTACCCATTCTCTAATGAGCACCTGTGTACAATCTTTGATGTCAAACACTAATGGTTATAGGATCAACCATCGCCCTATACAGGGTCAAGAAACGTATACACTAGTCTATTCTGGAATATCAATGCCCTGTCTCGATATCCCCTCGACTAGGAACTATTAAAGGATGTGCTTGTGGACTATCTAGGCCTTACTAGTATGATCTACATCATAGTCCTGGTAGTCAAGTCCACATCCTAAGGGCTTTATCAATATGTATAAGAGAGACAGTATAATAATACAAGTGTACATTTTAAGATAAAGAGCAACCAAATAGCATACTATTATGTCGAGCAAGAAAGTCTTCTCTCTATATATATATGTCCAAGCATCCACTATGTCATACAATAATGGCCTCCAGGGCATACGTATTCCTAACAGCTGCTCTGCGGTCTTGGGATGGAAGATTGGCTCCTCTTCGCTTTTCGATCCCGACTCCTCATGAACTGAGGGATCTCTCTGCTTATCAGCCTCACTAGAAGGGTCTTTATTACCTTCTAGAGGAGGCTGGTCTTGGAAAGTGGCAGCCACATTCACACCCGATTGGATTTGAGATATGGTGGCCCCGTTCTTGCTTTTGCTGCGCGTGTCCACCATGTAGACAGTGTGGACCACATATCCAGCCATCTTTTTATCTTTGACGGCTGATTTTTTGGCCTATCGTAGTAGCCCTTCCTTTTCTGGAAAGGACATGCGACTGAAGATGGTTGGTCTGACTGGGTCCTTGGGTGGCGCTGTCTGGCTGCAACTTTCTTAACTCTTGCGACCATGGCATTTTTCTGGATCAATTTCAATGGTTCAAAAGAGTTAGTGAGCTTTACAGCCGATGCAGCTGTTGTTGCGGGATAACCTTGTTCTTGGAACCTCATGAAGTTCAGCCTAGTAGGAGCCCTAGCCCTTTTGTTGGCTCTGTATCTGAGCCTTTTCTGTCTTAGCTTCTAGATTTTGAGGGCTTGACGGGCATCCGTCATCCAGGAAGCCATCGTGAATCTATTGACGGGGAGCTTAGAGAAGATACCCGATTGAGCAGTCGTCAGGGGCACCGCTGGAGCTTGCCCGAGATGCCTTGTTGCTTTGTTGGTGTTGATGGCCTTGGCCCCAGAAAGTCGTTCAAACACCGACTTGCGTTTGGGTAGTGGTGCCCTCGAGATCACTACATTTGGCCTCCTGCCTTTCGAGGCCAGTCTGTCTGTTACTGGAGCTTGAGAAGCTAGGAAGACGTTAGCTGGCACGAACAGAATAGAGCCAAATGGTAGAAGCGGCTCCTCCCACTGTCGCCCGAGACTGGCTGGGAGGACCATCCTAGCGTCCATCTTCATCGTGTAGGAGACGGGAGCCGTGTTGAGAGCCGAGCATGTCCTTGAAGACATTTTGTTGCGTCCGAAGATTGCAATTGGAAACCGTTAACCTGCATAAAAAAGCATAATTTCAATACAAGCAATCAATGTATATGTTGATTGAGTTCGCATGAATGTTTAACCCGAAATATGGGAGGAGAGAAAAGGTCCCATCGGACGTGCCAGAATCTGTAGGGTATTTTTCGTCACCCCATTAAGATGGGAATACATGTCGCTTGTCAAGCGCATTACAGATTCCCCCTGCTTAGGGTAGACGGGGGTTTATTGATTGTGTGGATTCGAATCTCTGGCAACCGCAGACTAAGCCGCCGTTAATTACCTCTCGCTTTTGGAGCGAAGGAACCTCCGATTGACGGGTCAAACTGGTCATGTGAACTCAATGTGCAGTGTGCGCGTGTTGTGTTTTGGAGGGGAATTAGATGTATCGGGGGCATCACAGAGTTTACGGGGGTCCCGCTACCCGGATAGCGGGTTGGGGGTCAAGGGGTCTAGCAGCTCCCTTGCGGGGTGCGGGGCAGCGCCCGTTAGAAATTTTTTCTAACGGGGAAGGAGTTGTGAAGTGTGTACATATATAAAAAAGGGAAAATAGCATCCAAAGGACGCGTGGGCGCGCCAGCGCCTCACGTGCTTTGACATTATTCTAAGGGTGTTTTAGAATGGTTGACTCCTAACATGGTGGTGTACCTGCAGGTGATGGAGTCATTCTCTCTAAAGGATGTCTTACAGACTAAAGGAAAGAGGGATTTGTATGACTGACATATCACTTGCTTAGGCAATTCAGTCAATCATGTTATGTTAAGTACCACACTAGATATTATTTTTGCACTAGATGCAATAAATATATATATTAATCAAATCCTGGAGAAACAGTAGGAAGCAGTTTTGAACATAAGTCAATGTTCTTTGGTATTTGTTAACGGCAGCCTCCTTCAGGAAGCGGTTATCAGATCAGGCTTCCAAGGTGACCTGAATGACAGAGAGATTGTCTGAGTTATAGTTTTCCCTCTTTTGAGGGGCAGTATGTTGGACAGGTGGTCCAAGTGGATACTGAGGAAGGCTTGGTGCAGGATACTGATTAAATTCAGTGGATGATACAGTCTAAGAAGTTTGTTGGATTTGGAGTTCATTTGTGGACTAGGTCCCATCAGATATCCAGACATATTCTAAGACAGGTATTGCTCATTTCGGGAGATAATGTTCTCCGCGAAGTTGAGATATTGAGAGATATAGAAAGAAAAATTGGAGAGGATCCACTCACTGAGGCTATTTCTCGAACACAATAGCTTCGCAAACAGGCTTTGTGAAACTGATTAGTAGAGAAGTTGGGAGTTCGGTATCACACAGGCTGTGAGTATGCGACACCTCAATAATTAGCCTAAAGTGCAAGTGGGAGATTGTTGGCTATAGTGCCCTCAAGTCAATTATTGTAATCGCAGGCACGCGATTAGATGATTGAGGGAGGACCTATATAGGTAGAACAGTCTTACTCAAAATGATAGTATGCTATCTGGTTTATCTTTATCATCATGTACATGCTTTAGGTGACATTACAGTTCACTATTACATGTTGATAGAGCCCATTGGATTCCTGCTTGACTACCAGCATTATGATGACGATCATATACGTAGGAGCTGGGTGGTCTATAAGCACATCCTTAAATGTCCCTAGTCGTAGGAGTATCGAGACTGGGCATCGATACTCCAGAATAGACTAGTGTGTACTGATCGAGACCCCGACAAGGAGCGGTGACCGGTCTCACAAGCCATTGGTGTTAGTTTGTTCACCTAAGATAGTATGCAGGTATTCATTGGGTTATGAGTACACTAGACGGACTCGTCGGGAACATGCTAGTTGGTATTATACTTATTGTCAAATAGTAGTTCCCTGGTGACATATGTACAGATTAGTCTGTTGATCTAAGATCATCATTTGTCTCGTGTGAGTTCCCACTGTGTTTTGATTACTATCCTACCACGGCGCAAATAAGTCGTGCAAACAGGTTTTAGTTGGGTACAGTCCCGAGCCACATGGAGGCAGTGAGCGGATCGTCGGGGATTCGTCTCTCCCGGTATTGGGGGTTGATGTCGCGTTGTGCATGGGTGGCCATCACCAGAAAACCCTTGATCAAGGTAGTCGAGAATTACTGATCCAGGATCAATAGTTTCTCAGTTTGTGATGGGCTTCATACCAACACTAAATGTCGCATTATTAGGGGTCCGACTTTATCCTTCCCCCTAGACTCGATATGCGATACTCTTAGACGAAAAGACCGTACTGTACGGATATTGTCACCAGACAGGCTTAGTAGGGGTCAGGATTAGTTTGCTCGTCGGCCTTCCTTTCGCTCAATACCTGGGTAGCCGTTACGTACAGCCAGTGCCGCTGACGTGCTTGTGGTTAAACCCACTGCCAGCGTATTGACGAGTCTTTAGAGTTCCACACAGAGGGTTTCCCTGCTTCGGGCGAAACGATGTACATGCCGTATGGTTTTACGGCAGGGTTCGATCATATACGTGCACTTGTGCACGTATCATAATTCGGACGGATAATACTAGTGGGTTTTGGTTTAAGCCGGATCCTAATATTATATTGTTGGATTATTTTCATCTCATTGTATTCGGATTCTTTGGAATACGGATACGGGTATGTATATACGGATGATGGGCATTCTTGTAATTTATTACAAGATTGTTTTTAGAAGTTGCTAACCTCATTTTGTTTAACCTTTTAGTTTAAAGGTTAATGAGGTGGAGAGATGAGTGTGATGTGCATTGATTGAAGCATGGTTCAAGGCATGACTCGTGCTTGATATTTGTGGCGAGTGGTGTGAGATATTTTGTGAGTTGAGTTATTATTTCTTGAGTTGCTTTTATTCTTTCACTCACTCACACTCTCATAACAAAAAACACTTGGCCGCCCTCTTTCTTTGGTTGCCAAAAAGCTTCACACTCTTCTTTCCAATGGCTTTTTCTTCTTCCTTCACCCTAACCCTCTCATGTGTTGAGAAACCTAGGGTGTTTAGAGACAAATTAATCCCTTATTAGACTCTACATCTCCTAGGCTATCAAGTCTAGCAAACTAGATACCCTAGTTACTTCGGTTTTGGAGTAGGAGCTCGATTTATAGACTCTCAGGTGGATCATCTTCGATGGAGGGAGACCGGTGACCAAACTTGATCATGATGGTCTCGAGGAGCTTGGGAAGCTTGTTAAAGACCGAAGGACACGGATCATTCGGTATAACATTCCATAACTCATTTATTAGTTTGCTAGGTTTAGGGTTTATAGTCGATCCGTATTCGGGGTTGTAGTAGCGCCAATTTTCTAAATTTTTGTTCCGTATTTGGCCACAGATTGATGGCCGGGGCACTGCCGTAACCCAACATGATATCAGAGCCAACCTATAAACTCTAATCTAGTAGTTTAAATAACGTTTAAAGTATCAAAACCGAAACAACTCCGAAACAATATCCTATACTTTCCAGTTTCTGTCGAATTTAAAATAATCTTCAAAATTTTTTAAACAATTGCAGAAGACTACTTATGTGACAACTAGAATACCCTCAAAATCCGAGCACCAAATGTGAAAATTGGCCCAGCGAAAATTCAAGAAAATCCGGCCTGGCCGGTTTTATTTTTGGCTTTGGACTTGGGATTTTGGGTGTTCTTTGGTCTCTAGAAATTATGGTCTCAGGTATTGTTTGTTTTGCCCAATTTTGGATATAGTATTATCTATGGTTTGAGGGCATTTCGGGGTGCTTCGATGTCGATATTTTAACACTGTTTAAATGTTTACAGTACATGCATTACTATCTGCAACCGTGAATATTATTAGAGCGGTATAACTCGTCTAATTGTTATATGTCTTTTAGACGGGTTTGCGAACATGATATTCACGTTGATGTTCTGTGTTGTGCTGTGGTTATGGTTGGATCGTCGTAGTGGTAGCCAGCGATGCAATGATAGTACAGTTTAGTTTCATTTGTACATTTGATATTGCAGGGCGAGCGTCCGACTTGTGGATTGCCGTCACTGCCCGTTTGTATATTATTTGTTTGGGACACGACCGGCTTGAGGTCGATGTCACCATTGTACTTATTTTCTTTTCTGTACTAGGATTACCCCGGGGTGGAGTGCACGAATATCCGGGTTCTAGAGGGCAACGAGTTCGCATCTCATGGCTTTGGAACGGAGGGGACCTTACTATAGAATTGGCGGGCTATTCACCGCACCCGTAGGGGGTACAGGTTGACCCACGGAGGGGTGCACAGGTTACCGGATTCTATGAAGTGCTGGGTAGCACATTCACGTTGTTGATTGGGGTTGCCTTGCTTCTGGGATTGGCGGGTAACTTTCCACACTCGTAGGGGTCTAGGTTTTCATTGCACAGGCTATCCACATGACAGGGAACGTTGGGTCTCATTTGCGGCTCAAGTGAAACCCGAGTCTCCAAGATTATCCACCACTCTGTGTTGCTTGGCTAAGATTCTGATATGTTACTTTATATCATGCCTGGAATGATTATTATATATATTTATATATATACTAGTAGATATTGTATATGTTTTGCACCCACGCTAGTCCAGCCCCCGCTCTGCTGTCGGTTAAGTAACTTAACGGGTGATGATGGGGCCCAGTGGCGTATGCAGGTGGCATATACGTACATCATATTTTCGTTCCATTATTTGGTATGATATGTTTAATTGATGGGACTGTGTTAATTTTGATTAACGCAAAGATAAAACAAAGCTAATTGATGTTGTTAGAACTAAGTTTTTAAAACACAGGCATTACAGACGTTTGCTTTTGCTTTGCACTGTGGTATTCGGTTATGAATATCCGGCATCTCATTCAACGAGGCAAGGGCTGAGATCCCTTCATTGGGAGTGATCTCTTGGGCAGAAGTTTGCGTCAATGTAATAAGTTTACTATAGTTGATTCTTTTGTTTTGCATCATTATATTCAGTTTGGAAAATCTTGCACCTCATTCGACAAGGAAAGAGCCGAGATCCTCTCACAGGAAGTGACCTCTTTAGCAAAAGTTTGTGCACTATATATTTGTAAAACCACTTGGATTCCTTCAACGAGATCAAGTTCATTACATTAAAGGTTTTTTGCCAAAAACCAGCCGTAGTCCTCCATCATTTCAGCTTAGTATTGCTTAGTATTCGTGCTACGTATGTCGTTCATTGCCGAGGCGTAGTGTTCGGTAGCTCTGTAATGCTTTTCTGTCGCATGGATATGTGGATTGGTTAGGATAGTCGTACAGTTATGTTGGCATTGTCAAGGGCTTGTACGGGTGGGTTTAATGCAATCAAGATAATGACGGGTTGAACTTGACTAGGATCTTTTGATATGTAGGTATTGTCAAGGTCACTTGGGTCCTAGGGGTAAAAATTAACATCGGGAGTTTCAAATATACAGGAAACTTGCCAGGCATGCGCATAACTTCTGGAGTGTAGTGACTTGAGTGGATTCCATCAAGTTATCATGCGATGATAGTTGGGTCTCGATTCCCACTGATGAGTAGGTGTTACTCCTCGGTGATTTTAGATGATCCCGACTAATTCTCCTTTAGGGTTTAGAGGAGAATTCGAGGAAACAGTGGGAGACATCCTGATTAGATAAATAAATAACCATTCTGATCTAGGTTAGAGTGCACGCTGAGTGTTTCTTTTCTCTCTCTCTTTGGCAGCTATCTTGACCCGACCTAAACTAAAACTCATGAACCATGTTAACCAAACCTTCTTGAAACACATTGGCTTTTGGATTGTCAGAATCACATATATCGTTGCCGCTCCTATATTACCCTTTGTATTTCTCCGGAACACCCCGTATCACTACGAAGATCCACATTTATTGGATATGCCATAGTATAGTTACATACGAACTCGAAGAAACTTGTTTCAGATTCGAGGATGGTTTCCGGTTCTGGAGAAATAGAATAGGACTATTCCGTAGTCTTTTCCCTTTACCTTCTCTCAGGTTGCGAGGGCTCCTGATATTTAAGAGAGTACGCCTATTACGCTTATTGGATAGTCTTCTTCCAAACCATAGGCAGGAGCCGAAGGGTAGGGAAAGAAGAAAACCAATTAGCCTAAGTGTGGTGTACAGAAGGTAATAAGAAAAGACATATAAAGGGATTAGAAAGAAGGCAAAGGAAATTGCGACTGCTCTCATTCACGACGAAACCACGTATATCATCGCCACTCTTACTTCACCTTTGAATTTCTCCGAAACATTCCGTATCACTACGAAGATCCACTTTTATTGGATGCGCCATCATATAGTTAAATACGAACTCGAAGGAACTTGTTCCAGTTCGAGAATGGTTTCTGGTTCAGGAGAAATCGAATAGGATTATTCAGGTTGTCTTTTCCCTTTACCTTCTCTCAAGTTGAGTGAGCTTCTAGGATTAGGGGAGTATACCTATTACGCTTATTGGATAGTCTTCTTTTAAACCATAGACTGGTGCCAAAAGGTATGGAAGGAAGAAAACCATTTAGTTTAAGTGCGGTGTACTGAAGGTAATAAGTAAAGACATATAAAGGGATTGGAGAGATGGCAAAGAAATATACGGTTATAGTCATGAATCAGGATAGTGGAAAATGCATTACTAAGAATACCCGGATACCCCTTCGAAACATTTCATGTTTTAGTTTCACCATGCAATGTTAATTGAAAATTGATTTCCCATTTAGATTCTGACTCCAGGGTATGTATTTACCAGATTTGATTCTCACATCTGTATAGTGTTACAGATGATGAGTGGGAGTAGAATATTGGGAATTAGGTGATTATATCCTCATCATATCGGAATTCGTTGTAATTTTGCCTGACGGCAAATATTTGGTTTTGAATATCCCTTATTATGCACAAATTTCAAACTGATCTATCTGTACGTTTATTTTATAAAGTGAGATATAACTATTTGAAATTATGTCTATGACATTTACCTATATCAGTTGGTGATTAGGTAAGGAGCATTCAACAGAGGTGTAATTCTTCTTAACCATGGTGCAGTTTTCAAAATACGACGCACAGGGTTTGAGTTATTAAACTCAGGGGACTTATACAAAATATTGTATGTTGTCCAGTGTCCATTAGGACAAAGGGGTTGGTACTCGTACTATATTCTGTTTACTTATGACTTCTCTAGTTTTAGACAAGTATTTCGTAGAAATATAGGGTCCAAGTTTTGAGAAGTCATAGGTATAAGAATAAAGTAGAGAACCATGTGTTGCAAAGTATCAGGATTCTTCAAGGTGATCAAAGATGTAGATACTTTTGCTAGGTATTCCGTTGATAGTAATGATTTTGAGAACTTGTTTCTCTTTCAGGTTGCTCATATGTGGATGCACTCCTAGATGAGTAATACTGATTGGCCTCCTTCCATTTGGTTGATATGCACTGGGGACAGCTGTCTGGTTCCAATTAAATTAGTGTCCTTATTTCTATAGTGGATATAGAATGGTTCATATCTTAACTATGTCAAGGTATATGGAGTTGTTCGGTTTATGCTTAAAACCAGAATCCGGATAAACTCAAGACACGTTTCAGTAATGGCAGTTTGTGGGTTATCCTGGGCTTTGACGAGGGTTAACCCTAAAATGAGGTGTCCACCTTCAAGAATGTTTTTCGGAAAAATACGGATTACATTTTACTGTATATACATACCTGTACTCGTACCGAAACACGAAAACCCAAAGAGATAGAATAACAAAAAGAACATAATACTAGAATATACATATCGAAATATATATATGTAAATTATTAAATAAATACCTGATTTAATAATCCAGCTCAAACCCGAGCCGGCTGGTATTATCAACTGTCCGATCGAAAGTCCGGGTATATAGTACAATTAATCGATCGGAACCCTGCACGTATCTAATACGGCTACTACATCATTTCACCAGAACCAGGGAAACGCTCTGTGTGGGATTCTAAAGTCTCGTCAATACGCTGGCAGTGGGTTTAACCACAAGTATGTCAGCGGCACTAGCTGTACGTAACGGCTACCTAGGTATTGAGCGAAAGGAAGGCCGACGAGCAAACTCATCCGAACCCCTACTGAGCCTGTATGTGACAATTTTCGTACAGTCCGGTCTGTTCGTCTAAGAGTATCGCATATCGAGTCTAGGGGGGTGGATAAAGTCAGACCCCTAATAACGCGATATTTCGTGTCGGTATGAAGCCCATCACCCACTGAGAAACTACTGATCCAAATCAGTAATTCCCGTCCACCTTGGCCAAGGATTTCTGGTGATGGTCACCCGTGCACTACGCGACATCAACCCCCAATACTAGGAAAGACGAATCCCCGACGATCCGCTCACTGCCTCCATGTGGCTCGGGACTGTATCCAACTAAAACCTGTTTGCACAACTCTTTTGAGCTGTGGTAGGGTAGTAATTAAAGCACAGTGGGAACTCACACGAGACAAATGACGATCTCAGGTCGACAGACTAACCTGTACTCATGTCACCTAGGAACTGCTATCTGACAATAGGTATAATACCAACTAGCATGTTCCCGGCGAGTCTGTCTAGTGTACTCATAACCCAATGAGCACCTGTATATTATCTTAGGTGACTAACTGGCACCAATGGCTTGTGAGACCGGCCACCGCCCCTCGTCGGGGTCTCGATAAGTATACACTAGTCTACTCTGGAGTATTGATGCCCAGTCTCGATACTCCCATGACTAGGGACATTTAAGGATGTGCTTATAGACCATCCAGCTCTCACGTATATGATCGCCATCATAATGCTGGTAGTCAAGCAAGAATCCTATGGGCTCTATCAACATGTAATAGTGATCTGTAATACCACCTAATGCATGTACATGATGATAAAGACAAACCAGATAGCATACTATCATCTCGAGTAAGACCGTTCTCCCGGTATAGGTCCTCCCTCAATCATCACAATCGCTTGCCCGCGATTCAATAATTGACTTGAGGGCTCTCCAACTTGCACTTAAGACTAATTATTGTGGTGTCACATACTCACAGCCCGTGTGATATCGAACACCCAACTTCTCTACTAATCAGTCTCACAAAGCCCGTTTGTGAAACTATTGTGTTTGAGAAACAACCTCAGTGAGTGGATCCGTTCCAGTGTTTCCTTCTATATCTCTCTATATCTCAACTTCGCGGAGAAATACTATCTCCTGAAATGAGCGATACCTGTCTTAGAATTTGTCTGGATATCCGATGGGACCCAGTTCACAAATGAACTCCAAATCGAACAAACTTCTTAGACTGTATCTACCACTGAATTTAATCGGTATCCTGTGCCATGCCTCAGTATTCGCTTGGATCACTTATCCAATATACTGACCCTCAAAAAGAGGGAAAACTATAACTCTGATAGCCACTCTGTCATCCAGGTCACTTTGGAAGCCTCAAATGATAACCGCCTCTCAGAGGAGGCTGCCGTTACCATATACAAAGAACATCCACTTATGTTCATAACTGCTTCCCAATGTTTCTCCAGGATTGAATTAATATATATGCTTAATGCATCCAGTGCAAAAGCAATATCTGGTATGGTACTTGACATTTCATGATTGACTCAATTACCTAAGCAAGTGATATGTCAATCACGCAAATCCCTCTCCTCATCAGTCTAGAAGACATTTCTTTAGAGAGGGTGACTCCATCACCTGCGGGTACACCACCACATCAGGAGCAGTCCATTCTAAAACACTTTAGAATAGTGTCAAAATACCCAAATTGGGACACTTCCCAAATCTAGATCTAAAACCATAGATCTAATAACCAGAATCTCTTATATTTATCCAGATCCAATGTGGAGAAACACCTTGTGACAATCTCAGTATAACCGATCGTAGTATAGGAAGATCACTTCCTACAAAAAGCATGTCATCAAAATACCAGGACATCACTCCTTACTACCTTCTTATCAGATCCATCTGTTATTCTGACGAAGTCAAACTCTATGACTGTCATATCAAAAATAGATGATCTATCTCCGCTATACCTGCTTAAGTCTATAAATAGACATAAGCTACTTGCCCACTATGCTTCCGCTGCTCCCACTGACTACAATAACCCTCTGGCAGAGTCATATACACGTGCACTTCTAAAGCTTGTTTAGAACGACGTTATACTCATTCTCCTGCCAGATCTCATAGTCTAGAACAGCAGTAGTGTCAAGTTTGGGTCATCAAAAACCTCCCTGTCACTGTCTTTGAGGAGACCGAAGTACCTCTCGGGTGCCTGAGATTACCTACCAAATCTGCGGAGTGGCTAATGGATTGTCGAATCCAATTGAATTTTAGGTTCTATTAAATTTTCTGTAATAGTTTGTGGTTCTGAAATCACTTCCAGTTCTAACATACTCCCATTAATGTTTTCTGAAAAGAATCCATTTTACTAAAACCTGTGGCGAGTCAAGAACAATATAACCATTGATCTTCCAGATGGTAGAATGTTAACCCTCGTCAAAGCCCGGGATAACCCACAAACTGCCATTACTGAAACGTGCCTAGAGTTTATCCAGATTCTGGTTTTAAGTATAAGCCGGACAACTCTATATACCTTAATATCGTTAAGATATGAATCCATTCTATATTCATATAGAAATAAAGGCACTAATTTAATTGGAACAAAAAACAAGCAGCTGTTTCCAGTGCATATCAACTAAATGGAAGGAGGCCAAACAGCATTACTCGTCAAGTAATGCATTGATGCATGAGTAACCTAAAAGAGAAGCAATTTCTCAAAACTATTACTTACAACGGAATACCTAACACAAGTATCTATATTTTCGATTACCTTGAAGAATCCTGATACTTGCAACACATGGTTCTCTAATTTATTCTTATACCTATAACTTCTCAAAACTTGGACCTTGTATTTCAACGAAATACTTGTCTAAAACTAGAGAAATCATGAGTAAACAGAATATAGTACGAGTACCAACCCCTTTGTCCTAACGGACACCGGACAATATACAATACTCTGTATAAGTCCAATGAGTTTAATAACTCGAACCCTGTGTGCCATAGGTTGAAAACCTTGCTACGGTTAAGAAGAATTACACCGCTGTTAAATGCTCCTTACCTAACCATCAATTGATATATGTAAATGTCATAGACATAATTTCAAAAAGTTATATCTCACTTTATAAAATAAACGTACAGATATATCAGTTTGAAATTAGTGCATAACGACGGATATTCAAAACCAAATATACTTGCCGTCAGGCAAAACCCAGGCGATTTCCTCAAATATCACCAATTACAAATAATTCCGATATATAGAGGATCTAATCACCCAATTCCCAATATCTTACTCCCACTCAGCATCTGTAACGCCATACAGATGTGAGAATCAAATCTGGTAAATACATACCGTGGAGTCAGAATCTAATTAGGAAAACAGTTTTCAATTAACACCGCACAGTGAAATTGAAACATGAAAATGTTTTGAAGGGGTGGCCGGATATTCCTAGTAATGCCTCTTCCACTATCCAGATTCATGACAGTAACCGTATATTTCCTTGCCCTCACTCCAATCCCTTTATATATCTTTACTTCTTACCTTCTGTACACCATACATAGGCTAATTGGTTTTCTTCCTTCCCTACCCTTCGGCACCAGCCTATGATTTGGAAGAAGACTATCCAATAAGCGCAATAGGTGTACTCTCCTAATACCAGGAGCCCTCGCAACCTGAGAGAAGGTAAAGAGAAAAGATAACTAAATAATCTTTATTCTATTTCTCCAGAACCAGAAACCATCCTCGAACTAGAACAAGTTCCTTCAAGTTCGTATGTAACTATACGATGGAATATCCAATAAATGTGGATCTTCGTAGTGATACGTGATATTCTGGAGAAATTCAAAGGGGATGTAGGAGCGGCAGGGGTATACGCGGTTTTGTCGTGAATGATAGCAGCCGCAACTGTTAGTTATATGTATGCCCTAGAGGCCATTACTATACATAGGATGTATATTGTAGTGGATGCTAGGACATATATAGGGAGGACTTTCTTGCTCGAGATGATAGTATGCTATCTGGTTGCTCTTTATCTTAACGTGTATACTGATTGTCTCTCTGTTATATGTTGGTAAAGCCCTTAGGATGTGTACTTGACTACCTGGACTATGATGCGGATCATACTAGTGGGGACATGGTAGTCCATAAGTACATCCTTCAAGGTCCCTAGTCGTGGGTGTATCGAGACAGGGCATCGATATACCAGTGTAGACTAGCGTATACCTTCTCGACCCATTCAGATGGGTGATGGATGATCCCATATCCATTGGTGTTTGACATCAGAGATGATATACGGGTGCTCAGTGGAGACTGGGTACACTAGACGGACTCGCCGAGAACTCCCGGATGGTATTATATCTTACGTCAGATGGTAGTTCTCTGGTGACACTGGTACAGGTTAGTCTGTAGACCCGAGATCGTCATAGAGTCTTGTGTGATTCCCACTGTGCTTTGATTTCCACCTTACCACGTCCAAGAGGGCGTGCAAAACGATGGTTTTTGGGTACAGTCCCGAATCATATGGAGGCAATGAGCGATAGGAGGGGATTCGTCTCTCCCGGTATAGGGAGTTGATGTTGCGCTGTGTTCGATTGGCTATAACCGGAAATCCCTGGCCAGGGTTGCTGAGATTTACTGGTAAGTGTTACCAGTAGTTTCTCGAACTGTTATAGACCTCATATCGACGCGACTTATCGAGCCATTGGGGTCTGACGTTTACCACCCCTAGGCGAGATATGCGACATATCAGACGACGAGACCGGACTGTACGGTAAGTGTTGCTGGTTGGATTCACAGGAGTGTGAGCGGGCTTGCTCGTTGATCTTGAATTATCTTAAAGCTTTTTCACACGAATACTTTAGAATTGGATTTCTCACTCATTCTGGGCAAACTTAAGAATGACTTGGATTTTCCTTTTAAGATAATTCTTTTTATTCTTTCTTCATCTTCATCTTCATCAAGCTTCATAAAAGCTTGCTAGCTTCAATGGTGCTTTGAGAAAAAGAGTGAAAAATCCAATTCTAAAGTGAACCCACTTCCTATTTCTTCATCCTCTACCACTTGCCATGTAGTATAGGGTGTTTTCTTCACAAGTTTCATGACTTGGTGAAGTTGGAGCTTGATCTTGAGTTGCCTCGACGTAGATCATCTTCGGCATCGAAGTCGACGACCTAGCCCGATCATTTCTCCGACGAAACCATCGCCAGAGTCCTGGATCCGATGATCGCAGCGAAGCGAAGGGACATCGTCATGGAGCTATGGAGGTGGAGGACCGGATTTACAAAGGTTGTATTTTCCGTTCACTCTTAGTTAAGTTGTTAACTTATATCGTTTTCGCCTTACCTCTAGTTACGATCTTGCTTAGGGTTTCTCGGCACATAGAATTTTTTTGAATTTGGCATGGTAGATGCCTTGTAGAACCTCTTGAGTGTGCCTAGGAACCCTACAGTGGTATCAGAGCCTAGTTAGAGCCTTAGGCGATGCGTAGACGAAGTTAGAAACCCGATCGAACCTGAAACCCTAATCCATAATCCTTCTCTGTACATTTTTGAAAATTGTGGATTTTTCTGAATTAAAAATACCTGAAAAATTCAGCAGGAAAATATAAGAATTGTGGTGAAAAACGACTGCCTAATCCGTACATTCCACCGCGGAACCGCGGCAATAGCCTGCTTGGGCCGCGGTTCCGCGGCCGTACAGAGGATATAAGCCATCATTTTTCCACCATAATTCCTATTTCTGTGATTTATATTTTATGGGTATTTTTATTTTGACTCAAGAGTTGAGTGTTCTGGGGTTGTATTGGGGACTCGATGATTCGATCGGATTATTTAACTTTGTTTACTTTGTTTTCCGGGTATTTTTAGAACATGTTAAAAAGTTCGACCGGATATAAATACCCACTTTTTCCCCTGCCGGGAAATTTCCAATTGTTGGATTTTTCCGTAGTTTAATGACGTTCTAAGTAGTGCAAGTAACGCGATGGTCCCTCTAGAAGACAACAAACCTTAACTCGATTATGTGACTGTCTTGAACTGCCCTTTGAACCTTAGGGTTTGGGGCGGTACGGCGTGCCACATGTGAGGCGTTGGCTTGACCCTTCTACGGCTGGACCGTTGGTACTGAGGCATGAAGTGAATGTTTTTAAACTTATTTCATGTGTTGAGCTGTTTCGGAAAAACTTGGGTGTTTGATTGTTCGATCGGAAAGTTTAGCATTTTCTATTTTATCTGGAATGTGATACAATATTTGGAATCCACATGAAGTTATGAGATAACTGAATGAATGTTATAAACATAGCAGTTTAGTTTCACTTGATCGGTTGCCACGGAATTTTGATGTGATCAAAAGTCCGTCGCAATCATGTAGCGTACGCGGATACTCGCCGGATAAACTTAATAGATAGCCATGCCCCATAGCCTCGACCAAGTGACTGTAGGAGAACCCCGTTGCCGAAAGCATCCGTTCGGGTGCTCACGGCAGCGGTGTTCTGCCTTGGTGCACTTCGTCGACGGCATCGGGGGTGCGGCCGCCTACTAAAGTTTGCGACGATAATTCGATCAAAATGCCGGGAATCTTGTTGAATTGCCCGACTTGATATTGAAAAGTGTTTTCGATAATGAGACTAAAATGCGGGGTTTATAATTGTTAGGCATGCGATGTCTAAGGAATTCATTTGATTAGGCATGCGATGTCTAAAGAGGTTGCGAATTCCAACTGTTATAGTTTTACACTTTCTTTTCTGCGACCGTAAGTGTAATATATGATATCGCCGGTTTCGTTGCTATATGTCAACGACAATTGGGATGCGCATATTTACTTACGTTGATGACATGTGATGTTATGTGTTGCTGGATATGTTATATTGGATCGTCGTGTTTGAATAGACGGGTTTTTTTTTTATGTAAGATGAGTGTTTTTCATTTTCATTCATGTAAAAACTTGTATGTAATATTCTTTTATTGGGGCACTTCCAGGTTGCGGATGCTGTCACCATTTGTATATTATTTACTTTTCCGCAGTAGGATAGACCCAAGGAGGAGGGCACAAGTAAACGGGTTCTGGAGTCCAGTGGGAGACCAACTCGAGGAGTCGAGTCCGGGTCTCCTAACTCTAGAATTGGTAGGGTTGCTTGCCGCTCTCGTAGGGGTCTAGGGGTGTGGGTTTGGCTATTCATCGCGACCGTGGAATCCGTGTTTTGTACTGGCTCATATTGAAAACACGGACGTCCTAGTATATCCAATATTTCATATATGATTCTTCTGCTGCGATATCTGTGATGTGATCATTTGATATGTTGTGATAGATACTGTATATAGTATATACGATATATTATATAGACGTTACTTATGTTTTACACCCGCGCTAGCCCTGCCCCGCTCTGCCGTTAGTTACCTAACCTAACGGTGCACGAGGGGACATCGAGGCGAATGCGGATGGCATAAGTGTACGTCGTATTTATCTGTGAGGTTTAGGTAACTTAAATGATGGTACTTCATTAATATGATTAATGAAAGAAAAAGAAACCTAAAGATGTTGTGGAATCGAATTTCAAAAATAAAAACAGGTAGCTACAGTTCTTGCTTTGCATCGCGGTGTTCCTTGTAGAACATCCTGCACCTTATTCGATGAGGAAAGGGCCGAGATCCCTTCACCGGGAGTGACCCCTTTAGCAATAGCTCGCAGATGCTACACACTCGGTTTGTCTTTTGATTGCTTCTATAGTTTCTGCTTTGCACAGTGATATATATGATATATCCCGCACCTCATTCGACGAGGAAAGGGCCGACGATCCCTTCACCGGGAGTGACCCCTTTAGCAAAACTTGAAAAGCCTCAAAAACACTCCATTTCAAAATTCATTCGATCCTACAACGATATCAAGTTCATTACGCAATGGGTTTTCAGAAAAACCTGCCGTAGCCCTCCGTCATTTCAGATAAGTCCTACTTAGTATTCGTGCTACGTTTGTTGACCTCCGTCAAGGCGTAGTGTGCGGTAGCTAACTAGTATTTATCTGCTTATGCATATGATGCAGATTGGATTAGGGTAGTCGTGCGACCTTGTTGACCTCCGTCAAGGGTCGTGCGGGTGGGCTTGATTCAATCAAGAAATGACGGGTTGAACTTGACTAGTAGCCTATGGTTTGTTGACCTCCGTCAAGGTCAAAGGGTGCTAGGGGCAAAATTATCGGGAATTTCAAGTGTTGAAATTTGCAATGAGATTGCATACCTTCTATGAGATAGTTGGATCCCGATACCCGCTGCGAGTAAGAGTTACTCCTGGGAGAGTTTTACACATTACAATTAGCCGATCAAGTAGGTGTCTAGAAAGGTGTCAACGGGGTTACGCCTCTGGGAAAACGAGGTTTACATTAATTAGGTTCGTGCGAAAGCACGGGGGACCTCCCTCAAAGTACCGACACTGACCTGGCTGAAAGATTGGCGAACTTGTAGTGTGTAATTAATCCCGGCTAGTCTTTCCTTTTAGGGTTTGAAGGAAGATTTGATAAAAACAATGGGAGCCATCCTGATTAGATAAAATAATAACCAATCTAATCTTGACAGAGCGCACGCAGAGTGTTTTCTTCTCTCTTTCTCCAGGTAGCGACCATATCACGCCTTAATCAAGATAATAATACGGATGTATTGACCGAACCCGCTTGTTATACTGTGCTGGGGAACGTTGGTCCCGCTCCAACTTATAATTGTTATAAGACCGAGCAGGAAATTGGGGAATACCAGATTTCCCGTGCCGCCCAAACGAAGAAATTGCATGCTGATGCATCTTCTTCGGGTATGTTCATTACAGAGAACTATTTCTCAGTATCCTTTACGTCCTGGGTATGAGATACCGGATCAGGATCCCGCATATGTAATCTGTTACATGGGCTACAGATAGGTAAAGAACTGAGAACGGGTGATAAGTTTCATGAGATAGAAAACGGTGCAAGTGTTGCAGCCAAGTCTGTTGGTCACTGTCACCCTGTATGACCAGTACATTGATTCTGAACGAATGTTATTAGATACCGAACCTGATATACAAAATCATATCAGTCTCTTTATTAGTAAAGAAATGATAAAATTTTGTATTGTTGGATAATGTTTTGAACATTTCCTATATCAATAGTTGATCGGTTCAGGCACGTTATCTAAAAGCATTGACGTTCTAAATCAAACTACAGTTCCTAGTATATAGAATACACACAAGAGGAAGAGTTCAGAAATAAACGGATCCTTCTTGAGGTATTGTAGACTAGGTCATATCAATGCGACCCGACTAGCTGAAGTTACATTTAGATGCATATTTAAATCTGTTTGAATTTACATCTTATGAAACTTGCCAGTCATGTCACAAAGATTAGATGACCATAGCTCTGTTTATTGGAAACAGAGAAAGAGTTAGTGTACTCTTGGGACTGATATATGATGATGTATGAAGGTCCCCTGTCTACAAATGCCAAGACCGGTTCTTTGTACTTCATTACATTCTCTGATGATCTCTTTAGATTCAGACATATGTTCCTGTTGAAATACAAGTCCGAACCTTTTGAGATATTCACAGAATATAAGTTAGAAGTAGAGAACCAAAACGGGTATAAGTATTATGGCTTTTGATGTGATCAAGGAGGAGAATATTTGAGCACGGAATTCTTGGACTTTTCTAAAGGAGAATGAGATTCTCTCTCAGCATTACTCCTCCGTATACACCACAGCACGTCGGTGTATCGGGGCAGAGCAATCACACCATATATGATAAGGTGTGCTCTATGATGAGTACTACTGAGTTACCTATTTCTTTTTGGGAGTTATGCGCTTGAGAAGCTGCATACCTATTGAATAGGGTTCCAATCAAATCAGTTGCCTACCACTTCATATGTGATATGGAAAGGGAAGAGCCCATATCTTAAGTTGGTTAAGATTTGGGGGTTGTCCGGGCTATGTCTAACAGCAAAAATCCGGACAAGCTCGAGGCAAGGTCTGTAATGTAGAACTGGAAAGGTTCCAGCTATACAAACTACAACAGATGATTTGGTAGAACTAAAGGATTCAGTAGATTCCAACGAACCTCAGCCTCTCCGCCGATCTAGTAGGGTTCCTCACCCACCTGAGAGATACTTCGGTTTCTCTATGACAGTGGGAGCGAGGATTGCATCATGAGATGATGACCCAACTAGTTTCGAGCTGGTCATCAGGAGTGGGACTCTGTAAGAATGGCTGGATGCTTAGCGATCTGAGATGGAATCCATATACACCAACAAAGTATGGATTTTGGTTGCTATATCTGAAGGGTTAAATCCCCATCAGGAGCAAGTATATCTTGAGAAGATTACTTGGTGTACATGGAAAAGTTGAGACTTTCAAAGCTAGACTTGTTAAAGGTTTGCATCGTAGACCAGTTGTGGCTAATAATGAAACCTTTTCTGGGGCCTATGCTTAAGTCCATCCAGATCCTACTTGCCACGGCTACATACCATAACTACGATATCTGGTGGTTGGGTGTCATGACAGCTTTTCTAAATGATGTTTTAGAAGAGGGCATCTATAAGTACACAGCCAGAGGGCTTCGTAGACAGTGGGAGCAGCGGAAACGTGTGCAAGATATTTTATGTGATAAAGCAGGCATCACGGAGTTGGAACGTCTGTTTTGATGTGTTAGTCAAAGAGTTTGAATTCATCAAAATGGTAGATGAACCTTGTATATACAAAAAGGTAGTAGGGAGTATGGTGGTGATCCTCGTAGAGTACGTGGATGACATACTCTTGATAGGGAAGGAGTTTCCTATGCTACGCTTGGTCAATCTCCGCTTATCACAATGATTCTCCATATAGGATTAAAGTGATACCTCCTAAATCCTGGGTCTTGGATCTATGAGATAGATCTAATTGGATGTTAGGATACTCACTAGTTGTAGTGAGATGATATCAATCGATCCTGGGGAGAATCACTGGAAAGATTCCAGGATGATAAGGACGACTGAATGTCAGTCACAGGCATTGTCTTTACCCTTAATAAAGGGACGGTATGTTGGGAGAGTTCTAAGCTAGATACCGTGGCATACTAGACGATAAAGGCTGGATACATCGCTACTTAAGATGCTACCTAAGAGGCTGTCTGGGTGTATATTTGTTCATGAGATGAACTTAGTTCCTCCCATTGTGTGACAATGGAGTTGTGGCTTATGCCAAGGAACGTCCGTCCCATCAGTGATCCAGACATATTCTAAGGCAGTGTCACCTGATCATGAAGATGGTTGATCTCCAGGGAATCGAGGCTAGGAGAGCAGACTCAGAGGACAACACGGCGGATCCACTCACAAAGGCCTTTTCCCAGAGAGGGACTTTTATGGGATGGTTGAGTATGAGATACTACAACCACTGCTATCAGATGGCCCTAGTGCAAGTGGGAGATTGTTAGTTATATGTATGCTCTAGAGGCCATTACTATACATAGGATGTATATTGTAGTGGATGCTAGGACATATATAGAGAGGACTTTCTTGCTCGACATGATAGTATGCTATCTGGTTGCTCTTTATCTTAACGTGTATACTGATTGTCTCTCTGTTACATATTGGTAAAGCCCTTAGGATGTGTACTTGACTACCTGGACTATGATGCGGATCATACTAGTGGGGACATGGTAGTCCATAAGTACATCCTTCAAGGTCCCTAGTCGTGGGTGTATCGAGACAGGGCATCGATATACCAGTGTAGACTAGCGTATACCTTCTCGACCCATTCAAATGGGCGATGGATGATCCCATATCCATTGGTGTTTGACATCAGAGATGATATACGGGTGCTCAGTGGAGACTGGGTACACTGGACGGACTCGCCGAGAACTCCCAGATGGTATTATACCTTACGTCAGATGGCAGTTCTCTGGTGACACTGGTACAGGTTAGTCTGTAGACCCGAGATCGTCATAGAGTCTTGTGTGATTCCCACTGTGCTTTGATTTCCACCTTACCACGTCCAAGAGGGTGTGCAAAACGGTGGTTTTTAGGTACAGTCCCGAATCACATGGAGGCAATGAGCGATAGGAGGGGATTCGTCTCTCCCGGTATAGGGAGTTGATGTTGCGCTGTGTTCGATTGGCTATAACCGGAAATCCCTGGCCAGGGTTGCTGAGATTTACTGGTAAGTGTTACCAGTAGTTTCTCGAACTGTTATAGACCTCATATCGACACGACTTATCGAGCCATTGGGGTCTGACGTTTACCACCCCTAGGCGAGATATGCGACATATCAGACGACGAGACCGGACTGTACGGTAAGTGTTGCTGGTTGGATTCACAGGAGTGTGAACGGGCTTGCTCGTTGATCTTCTGATCGCTCAATACCCGGGTGGCTGTTACGTTTAGCAGACCGCTTGCGGCTTGTGGGTGTTTGATATGATCATCACCTGCTGCCGGCGTATTGACGAGTCTTTAGAGTCCTACACAGAGGTTTCCTGGCTCAAGCGAAACGAAATAGGAGCGCATATGAGATATGTACGGGACCAAGAATAATACCAATATGTGATACTGTATTCTATTCTCGCGATTTGTATCATCGGCAGGTTATATGTGATATAGCCGGGTTGCCGAATCAAGTGTTGATTCGATACATTGATACACTTGATATTAGTCGGTTATATGCAGTATGACCGGATCATTAAATCAAGTGTTGATTTAATGATTTAATGTATAATTATATATTTGATATATTACTTTGCATTAACTAATATTGGTTCACTTAAGATGGATTTTCTCACTTGATGTGCACATTGTATATGTGATATATTTTTGTGCACTTGATTGTATAATGTTTGATGATACATGCAAGCTTGGGTGTATGTTTACATTAAACCATGTTTAAGTGAATGGTTAGGGTTTTGTTATCTTTTCTTAATTATTTATTTTATTTATTTATTTTAAGGCAAGAAACAAATTGGTGGCTTCTTTTGTTTTTACCTTGAAGCTTCATGAAGCTTTGACCACTTTGTTTTTCCTTAACCCTAACCATTCAACTAAACCGTAGTTTATTCTCTACACTTGTTAAACTCACCCATGGTTGCATTATGATAAGAATGACTTGGATTTTCTTTTTAAGATAATTCTTTTTATTCTTTCTTCATCTTCATCTTCATCAAGCTTCATAAAAGCTTGCTAGCTTCAATGGTGCTTTGAGAAAAAGAGTGAGAAATCCAATTCTAAAGTGAACCCACTTCTTATTTCTTCATCCTCTACCACTTGCCATGTAGTATAGGGTGTTTTCTTCACAAGTTTCATGACTTGGTGAAGTTGGAGCTTGATCTTGAGTTGCCTCGACGTAGATCATCTTCGGCATCGAAGTCGACGACCTAGCCCGATCATTTCTCCGACGAAACCATCGCCAGAGTCCTGGATCCGATGATCGCAGCGAAGGGACATCGTCACGGAGCTATGGAGGTGGAGGACCGGATTTACAAAGGTTGTATTTTCCGTTCACTCTTAGTTAAGTTGTTAACTTATATCGTTTTCGCCTTACCTCTAGTTACGATCTTGCTTAGGGTTTCTCGGCACATAGAAATTTTTTGAATTTGGCATGGTAGATGCCTTGTGGAACCTCTTGAGTGTGCCTAGGAACCCTACAGCAACTTCTTTTGCCTTCACTCTAATCCCTTTATATGTCTTTACTTATTACCTTCTGTACACCACACTCAGGCTAATTGGTTTTCTTCCTTCCCTACCCTTCGGCACCAGCCTAAGGTTTGGAAGAAGACTATCCAATAAGCGTAATTGGTGTACTTTTCTTATACTAGGAGCCCTCGCAACCTGAGAGAAGGTAAAGAGAAAAGACAACCGAATAATCCTATTCTATTTCTCCAGAACCAGAGTCCATCCTCGAACTGGAACAAGTTCCTTCGAGTTCGTATGTAACTATACGATGACATATCCAATAAATGTGGATCTTTGTAGTGATACGGGGTGTTCTGGAGAAATTCAAAGGTATGTAGGAGCGGCAGGGGTATATGCGGCTATATGACAATCTAAAAGACAAAGTGTTTTAAGAAGGATCGGTTAACTTGATTCATGAGGTTTAGTTTAGGGTGAGAAAAGAAACACTTAGCGTGCACTCTAATCTAGATTAGATTGGTTAATCACTTTATCTAATCAGGATGGCTCCCACTGTTTTCTCGAATTCTCCTTCAAACCCTAAAAGGAGAATTAGTCGGGATCATCTAAAATCACCCGAGGAGTAACACCTACTCATCAGTGGGAATCGGGATCCAACTATCATCGCATGATAACTTGATGGAAGCCACTCAAGTCACCACACTCCAGAAGGTATGCGCATGCCTGGCAAGTTTCCTGTATGTTTGAAACTCCCGATGTGATTTTTACCCCAAGCGGCTTATGACCTTGACAGAGGTCAACATATCATAAATCGCAAGTCAAGTTCAACCCATCATTGTCCTGGATTAACTTAGATCCACCCGCACGAGCCCTTGACAGAGGTCAATATGATCGTGCGACTGTCCTAAATAATCGCATATCTATGCAACAAACAAGGATTACCCAGCTACCATTCACTGTGCCTTGACAGAGGTCAACATACACAGTATGGATAATAAGTAGTACCTGTTAGAAATGACCGAGGGCTACGACTGGTTTTTGGCAAAAAACCTTCAACATAATGAACTAGATATCGTTGAAGGAACCGAGTGGTTTTACAAATATATAGTGGCGCAAACTTTTGCTAAAGAGGTCACTCCCTGTGAAGGGATCTCGGCTCTTTTCTCATCGAATGAGGTGCAGGATATTCCTAACTGAATACCACGATGCAAAGCAAAAGAATCGACTATAGTGAAGTTATTACACTGATGCAAACTTTTGCCCAAGAGATCACTCCCAATGAAGGGATCTCGGCTCTTGCCCGTGGAATGAGGTGTTAGATATTCATAACCGAACATCACTGTGCAAAGTAAAAGGAAACGTCCTGTAATAATAGTTTTTGAAAATTTGGTTCCAACAACATCATATAGGTTTGTTTTCTTTCCATTAATCAGAATTAATGCAGTCCCATCAATTAATCCATACCACACCACAGAAAAGAAACGAAAATAAAATGTACGTATATGCCATCCGCATTCGCCACTGGGCCCCGTCATGCACCGTTAGGTTACTTAACTAACGGCAGAGCGGGGACTGGACTAGCGCGGGTGCAAAACATATACAACATTTACTAGTATATATAAATATATATAACATTCTTCCCAAGCATGATATAAGCAACATCACAGAATCTCAGCAAGCAACACAGAATGGTGGATAATTTTGGAGTCGCGGGTTTCATTTGAGCTGCAAATGAAACCTGACGTTCCCGGTCGTGTGGATAGCCCGTGCAATGAAAACCTAGACCCCTAAGAGCACGGCAAGTTACCCGTCAATCCCAGAAGTGAGGCAACCCCAATCAACAAAGTGAATGGGCCACCTAGCACTTCACGGAATCCGGTTACTTGAGCACTCCACCGTGGGTCATCCTATACCCCCTACGAGTGTGGCGAATAGCCCGCCAATTCTAGAGTAAGGCCCCCCCGTCTCAATGCCATGAGATGCGGGCCCGTTGATTGTTAGAGTTCGTTCGTGTTCAAGTTCTAGTTTAAATACCGCAATCAAGACGGTTTCGCTTGTAGCTAGCCGGTTGAGTACGGGTCGTCCGCAGGGAGATGGGAGTCTTTTTCAATGTGTTTTAACGAGTTAAGTCCGGTTGTTCAGATTTTGTTTGTGATTAACTAAGTGTTGAGTTGATATTTAAAGAGAGCATGTTAGGGTTAGGATTAGGTTAGTTTGAGTTAGGAGTCTCCACATCTTTCGTTGCCCCTCTTAATATCGGTGTTACGGTAATCGGCAACAACGGGGATTAGCACGACTAGGAAGGACTTTGCGAGTATAAGCTAGGCTTTCCAACGCATAAGTCTTCCTTTTGGTGCTTGTCCGTCCGTTCTTGGCTCTTAGCCATAACCTCCGGTTAATCCAACCACAACCGGTCTCACTACGGAATCACCGCTATCATGTAGGATAGGGTGCCGTAAGGAGCGGATTGTGGTTCAATTAACGGGAGTCGATTTAAGCTGTTGGGCAAGAAAAGAGTGAGAGAGATTTCCTTCTCTCAAACTTCCCTTATCCTACCCTAACAAGAATGAACTACTCACACATCATAATACGGAAAAATAAAACAACACAAAAGAGGAAGATAGAAAGAGGGAGATTAGAAGAATACGACTAACTATTTGCGACCTCACCTTGGCGAGGATCGAGCGTAAGTATCATTGTCGTATGAATGATAAAGAAAAAGAGAGAAGAAAGAAACAACAAGGAAATAACAACAACTACTTAACGAATTACAACATTTAACAAAATAAAGAGACAAGCATGATAATAAATGGTTCTTCTTTATTCATCACTCTTCACTCAAAAGCTCACTACAAGTTTAATGGAGAAGAGGTGAGAAGAGGAAGAAGAAACACACTAAACTTTAGCAAAATGAAACTACAAGAATGGACCCTTTTCTTCACAAAGTTCTGGGCTATTTATAGGCCAAAAAAATGAAAACCTAGGGCAACCACCAGAACACTTGTACAATGACAAAAATACCCCCCAAAACCCTGCGCATGCGGCGCCAGAACGGCCGCGGATCCGCGGCCTAGACCCACCTTTTGCCGCGGATCCGCGGCCCTTTGGAGGAATTGGGGCTTCTGCTTTTTTGGGCTTTCCTGGTTTGCTGTGTACATTATTCTGGAATATGTATTTTATCAATTTGGCTCCACGATGTTTCCAGAATTTCTGTTGAGGGAAAGGTGTTTTGAAGTGGACTTTTTGCAAAGATTTTCTTGAGCTCCGCGTAGATTTCTTGGAACTTGTTGTTGCCATTGAGCCTTGTGCATGAAGGTGACAAACGATTTGTCATTTTGTCTTCCTTAACTGGTATCTGGCAACATACGGATGAAGAGCGGAGACCGTGTTTTATCTGTGGTTGGCAGGAACCCGGATTTTGTCGTGTTTTCCATGAATTTCACCGTTTTAGAACCGAGAACCTGTATCCTGTAATTGACTAGCAAACACGGCTCAAGAGTATCTACGGATATGCAATGTGATAAAAATTGGGCGGTATGAAAATGCAAAAATTTGATATGAACAAATACCCCCAAACTTATCATTTGCTCGTCCCGAGCAAAGCCCATTTATTCACAAAAAATTTCCTAACCTCACTTTCGCAGGGAACGCGATTGCACTGAGCATGTGCAACAAGTCGTTAAACCTCTAGGTGTCCCTAGTAGGAGGAGTGTTGTCTCCTGAGGGTTTTCAGCGGATACTACCCACAAAATCCGGTCAAGTTGGTTTTGTAAAATAACTAAGCTTCAAACCCTAAAGTTTTGTTTTAGAAAATAACAATTCTATAATCCTAAGTCTAGATCATCGAACCTTTATTTTTCACACCTCACTTCTTATTTAACTACAGATTTTATATGTCTTTACGTGCAGTGCAAATAGTGTCGTTAAGTTCCAGAAGGATCGATTAAAGTCATCATGTCGCACAATAAAGCCCAGATAACAATTTTAAAAGGATCACATAAGTTTTATAACGAGTTAAGCATTTTTCAAGTTTCGTTTTCCAGTAAGGTTTCAACTTCAGAATTTCTATCTTCCTTAATAGGAAACTAAGTCGTATTTTTCACTCCACCTTTTTCTTGTTTTCATTTCATACACACCTCTGTGAACGTGCAATAGTCTTTATCATAGAATAAAACCTTCATATCTCCGTTAAAATTTTTTTTAAAAGCCCGTCTTTTATCAAGATTATTCTCACACAAAGAACCGTTAGGAATTTTAACTCGGAGAGAACACTTGCTTGACTTTGTTTTAAACTGGACTTTCTAGGCTTCTTAGCGAGCTTTGGGCCAATGCACCCAAACCAGTTGGTTTTAGGGCATTAGGTGTAGAAACACCCCAGCGGACTTAATTACTCAAGTTACCTAGGTCCAAAAACAAAAGACAGTTTGTCGTGAAAATCAGATGATTTAATACGAACGGAGATATAACCGGTAGTTCAAATATTTTTTTTTTGGATAAAAGACGTGTTTAGTGAGTTTGGTGTGTAATCATTCCAATCAAGTTTCAGATGGGTTATTTTTCAAACTTAGCTCCAATTACGGCATCAATAACATTCCTTCATATTCGCTTTACTTCATAAACTATTCTTGACTTACTTATTTCAGAACAAACCTATTTGATCCTCAGAAAATCATTTATCTGTTTAAAAGTTTAAACATGAAAGACTTGTCATCTAATTCCCAAAATCTTATGACACGTGTAGTGTGATGTAAAGACGTATATCTGCTATAGTTAATTTCAAAGGAGAGTTATCTTTCAGGTTTTCAAAATCCAAACATAAGATTTAGTTATTCCTATTTTTTTCAAACAAAAACCGTCGAATGTTGAATCAGAGTTATTCCACAAGCTAACTTGACAAAAAAGTTTTTATATTTTTTAAGAAAATTTTCAAATTTTTATGGATTTTATGGATATTAATATGCAGATGCAAAATATACATATGAATGCGAAGGTAAGAAATGCGTACCGAGCGTACCCCCAAACTTAAACTGGACAGTGTCCTCACTGTCGTAGCATGAAGAGAGCAGTTGGAAGGGTCAAAATTGTCGGTTAGCGAAACACAAATTTTTATTTGTTTTTGTTTTTAAAGAAAAAGAAAAAGAATATACACAAATATATACAAAATGGTTTGTACATACCCCCAAACTTATTTGGAACAGTGTCCGCTGTTCTTGGCTGGATAACCGAAGTTTGGAGGTAGGCAGAGGAAGATCATTCAGGGTAAACCGGCTCCTGTAAGAACAGGAGCTCCTCTGTTGGTTCGGCGCGAAGGTACGGTTTGCATCGGTGTCCGTTTACTTTGAAAAGTGAACCGTCCTTAGGATTTTCCAAATCCACAGCGCCCTGCGGATACACATTCTGCACAAAATACGGCCCTTTCCAGCGAGATCTGAGCTTTCCAGGATGGAAGTGAAGTCGGGTGTCGTAAAGCAATACCTGCTGACCAGGTACGAAGGTTTTGCGCAAAAGGTGTTTATCGTGAAACACCTTCGTTCGATTCTTAACGACAACCGCGTTATCGTAAGCCTCATCCCTAAGCTCGTTCAGTTCGTTCAACTGCAGCTTCCGATGGCTGCCCGCATCCTCAAGAGACAGATTCAGCTCCTTTATCGCCCAAAATGCGCGATGCTCTATTTCGACAGGAAGGTGGCAGGCTTTTCCGTACACAAGCCGATAGGGAGACATGCCAAGGTCGGTCTTATAAGCGGTTCTAAATGCCCAAAGGGCATCAGTGAGTTTCAGAGACCAATCCTTACGGTTCTTGGAAACCGTCTTCTCCAGTATCTGCTTGATTTGCCGATTTGAAACTTCGGCCTGCCCGCAGGTTTGGGGGTGGTAGGGCGTAGAGAGCTTATGATTAATGGAGTATTTCCGCATCAAGGCTTCAAAAGTTTTATTGCAGAAATGACTTCCATTGTCGCTAATGATCGCTCGGGGGTGCCCAAACCGTGAGAAAATGTTTTCTTTAAGGAACCTAACGACAACCTTGTTGTCATTAGTTCGGCTGGGCACAGCCTCGACCCATTTAGAGACGTAATCAACAGCTAGAAGGATGTACAAGTTCCCAAAAGAGCTGGGAAACGGCCCCATGAAGTCTATCCCCCAAACATCGAAAATCTCCACAACCAAGATCGGTTGGAGCGGCATCTCGTTCCTCCGCGATATCCGGCCCATGTGTTGGCACCGGGAGCATGTCTTGCAATAGTCGTGAGCGTCTTTGAAAAGTTGTGGCCAGTAGAAACCACATTGCAAGATCTTCTCAGCTGTCTTTCTGGGCCCAAAATGCCCGCCACACGCTTGATCGTGGCAAAATGACAGCACACTCTTGAATTCCTCATCAGGGACACACCGACGAATAATCTGGTCGGGACAGTACTTGAACAAGTAGGGTTCGTCTCAGTAAAAGTGTTTTACTTGGGATAAGAAGCGAAGTCTGTCCTGACCTGACCATTCGGTCGGTAGTAATCCCGTGGCCAAATAGTTCACAATATCTGCGAACCAGGGTTCGCACGATACTGTCAAGAGTTGTTCATCCGGGAAAACGTCGTTAATCGGAATTGGAAGCGAAGGCGAAGAAGGAAGTCGTGAGAGATGGTCGGCAACCACGTTTTCACATCCTCGTTTGTCCTTAATGACAAGGTCAAACTCTTGAAGCAAGAGGATCCAACGTATTAACCGAGATTTTGCATCTTTCTTCGCAAAAAGATGGCGCAGAGCTGAATGGTCCGTGTAAACAATGACTGGAGAGCCGATGAGGTAGGGCCTGAACTTTTCTAAAGCAAATATAACAGCCAAGAATTCCTTCTCAGTTGTTGTATAGTTGAGTTGGGCGTCGTTCAGGGTTCGGCTCGCATAATAGATTACGTGCGGCGGACAGCACCGATGGCAAAGTCGGATGCATCGCACATAATCTCGAATGGGTGCGTCCAGTCAGGAGAAGAAAGAACGGGAGCAAAGTGTACATTCAAGGCTAAGGTGATTGCAAAGTACAGTGCCAAAGATCCGGGTAGATTGACCCGCGCAAGCGAACTTTTCAAGCTTACCGGATTTGATTCAACGGGGGTTTCCTAACCCAAAACTTAACGGTACGTACTTTACTAACACCTTCTTCTCAAATCCGACGCATCCAATATACTATTCTTTGCAGGATTCTTTGCAAGTTCGCTAGCAAACGCTAAAAATTGACTAACCCGTATTTGTTGCAGTGCCGCGCTTAAAATAAAAAATAATTGTTTGATTCTTTATAGAATTTTTATTGAATTGCGCATTGCATACATTAATACGGATTTAAGGGCAAGCGAACCCCACAACATACGGTAAAGGATTTCATCACCTTTTCCGTGGCCCACAAATCACGAACTTGAGCATAACGTTTACCCGCACAAAATTTAAAAGAAACTAGACTTTAAGCCTTAAGGACTTCGTGCTCACTAGGAGAAGTTAACTGTGTTTAGAACCTTGCTTAACGGTATATTGTTTACGGGGTGTCTAGGAAAGTGTTAACGGCGAAATCGCCAAAAGAGAAAGGGTTATTTAATTAAGGAACTTCGCGAAAGCGTTGGAAAACCTCCCCTTATCTCTGCACTTACCTGGCCTCGTGATCAGTGTATCTTGAGCCCGTTTCTCAACACAGTTTTACTTCGACAATCAAGTTCTGGAGCAGGTCTAGTTGACCTAGGTGAACCCTAGAACGATTAGGTGTGTGGTATTTTTGTGTCGTGATTATTTTTGTCAATATTATTTTTGTGTGTATATTTCATTCTTCTGTTAATATATAAACTAAAAAAAAATTAAAATTAAAAAAAAATATCACATTCTTTTTCCCCTCCTTTTCTCTGCCTTTTTTTCTTTCTCTTTTCATATCATGGGTACTCCACCTCGCAAAACTCTTGCCGAACTTTGGTACCCACAGCCAGACATTACTTCTTACGGTTCTTGCTTTGGCCGAACTTCGAACGACCCCTCCATGCCCAAAATTTCACTGAAAGATCGCATAGCAGCGTCTAGGACAAACACTTGCACTCCTCATTCCACTTTGTATCAACCTTTTCAACCTCCCGCACCCGCTTATGTTGATACCCCTTTTGCAAGTCGTCCTTTGTCCATCGCTGAACGTATTGAACAATCCCGTAGCCGATCTTTCACTCCTTTCACCACTTCAAATTCTAGGGATCAACAATTCCATTCATATTCTTATCCAAATGTTGATCCTGCTCCTGTCCATCCATTCAATTCCTACCAATCCTATCCTACTTTTGCACCTTTCCTAGACATTGCATCAGAACCGCCATTTGGGAGTTTTTAGTATCCAAACAACTTTGAATCTTTTCCTAAAACCCCCACACAACCAATGTCTAGTCTAGAACAGTCGTTGGAAGATTTTAGGGTAGCGTCAAGCCAACAGATGACGGATTTGAATGCGTCCATGGCCGCTCTCATACAACCTACTGACCCGGTAGCTAGTTTCCAGCTAGCTCCAAATTTTCCAATGTATGATGAGGCGGTAGGACAGGCTGTGAATTTGAGTAGAGAGAGTGAGCTGTATACCCTTCCAAATCAAACCTACCCGTTTCAACTTGAATCCCACAACTCCTGTGTTGAAAGTCTATCAAGTGTCCCAAATGAATTATCTATTGAAGATAGAATGTTTAATGAGTTGTGCGACTTTGTAGTATTTGATTTGCCAGATTGTGAAGGGACCTTGCCAAGTGAAACCACACCCAAACCTCTTGACCTCTACACCTCCACTCTAGAACCTGAATTGATTGGTATCCATGCTTTTGTTGAGGTGTCCGAGAATATAGATTTTCACTTGATTGAGGATATTGACGCTGGGAATATTTTGGATGATGAACCCGTAGATTTGGCTGAGTTTTTCTCTCCAATTCATCATCCCGAGTCATTAACTGTTTTTCCCGAACCCCATATGCGTCTGGATATTGATGAAATATGCATGTATGTGCTTAACTTTGAGGAGAATTTTGAGGATATTTTTGAGGATGAAACATTTCTAGATGATGAGTCGGATTTTCCAATTCATCATGTTCCTTCCACTGACTGTGTACACCCTCCTGAACCTTTAACCGATACCCTTCCTCAACTACTTCCCTCCATCCTTTCTATCGTTCCAACCTTGCAAGAACCCGTCTCACTTTCATTTACTGTGTCTGGTTTACCAAGTTCGGTGTACCCATGGCTTCTTACGAATCTTGAGGGATTTGACCCAATCTCTCGACGAGTTAATAGATTAGCACAATCGCTTTTTACACATCGCTCATCACAAATTGTGCTAATCTATTTACTCCATTTGCACCCTCAAGTTCGTATTCCACTTCTTTTTCCTTTCCGCCATTCTTCTTCCTCTCATATACCGAGACCGTATCCCGCTTCTCTTCGCATATGGTCTCGAGTATTGTCCATCTCTTTTCTCTACGCCTTCTTCCACCAACCGGTACATTATAGCGATAAAATCTTTGAATGGTTGGTGTTAACTTTTGGCCTGTGTAAGGCCTTGTATAGCTTGATACTGTTCTTTCCCCCCTAATCCTGAATTGCAACGCTTAACAGTGGAAACACTGTTTTACTTAAGTTTGGGGGGGACACCTTTTTTGTATATATTTTTTGTTTTCTTTGTTGTATATAATTTGTTTTTAGGGAGCGCCGGCAATTTTGACCCTCTTGGTATAGCCTGACAGTGAGGGCACTGTCAAGTTTAAGTTTGGGGGTGTGCTCGGTAAGCTTTTTTCCTTCGCATTCATTTGTATATTTTGCATTTGCATACCTTATTAAAAACCCACAAAAATCAAAAATTTTCCAAAAAATATAAAAACTTTGTCGTCAAGTTAGCTAATAAGGTAACTTAGATCTTTATTCCGAAAGTTTAGTTGATATGATAGAAATAACTAAATTCTAGGCTTAGGAATTGAAAACCCTAAAAATAACCCTCATTCTGTCTAATTTTGGTAAGTATACGTCCTTACAGTTTTTTTGAGAAATAGGTAATCTTGAGTTCAGTTCTTTAGTTAAGTCAAGATGAAGGGAAAGTATTGATGCTCTACTGAAGGATAAGTCTGAAAAATAGTTTCTTTTCTTGAGTTCAAATTTAGAAAATATATACCCTACAAACTGCACATACACGCATCCTGAAACTTAGGATAGTAGAGGATACCTAGAAATACTTTTGCCTGAAAGCCTAGTATGAAAGAAAAAACGGTATTTAAAGCTAAAAACCAAAAGAGCATATTGAAAAATATATCCGGTCTTGAAAAAAAAGAGAAAAAAAAGAAAAAGAAAAAAAAAAGAAAAATAGAATAAAGTCAAGACCTGGAAACTGCTATTTACGCTTTAAGTTCACACATTCAGTAATCGGTCGTTAGTGCCTCAAGAAGCATTAATAGTCGCATGAAAGGTGTGTGAGCAAATCCGTCCATCCTTAATGAAAAGAAGTAGTATTAGGTATTAGGGAAAGGGTATTATAGCTTGAATTGAATTCTTGAGTGTAGGGGTGCAAATATACACACACGTAGGGGTATACAATCGATGTTTGAATAAGAGATAGAAATGAAGAATAAGACTTATGTTTTCTGTAAAGTTGATAAAAATCCCTGATTTGAGGCCACACTTTAGAAGGAAAACTCAGGAGAACCGACATCTTTCTAAACTTTTTTGGAACATATATAATCTAAGGGTGAATAGATAGGAGGTGTGAAAAATAAGGGTTGGATATTTCTAACTTAGGATGATAGAATTTCTAACGTAAATACTAAACTGTAGGAGTAGAATCGACGTTAACTTATGACACTAGCTTGACGGGATTTTGTGGGTAGTATCCGCTGAAAACCCTCAGGAGACAACACTCCTCCTACTAGGGACACCTAGAGGTTTAACGGCTTGTTGCACGCGCTCAGTGCAATCGCGTTCCCTGCGAAAGTGCGGTTAGGATTTTATTTTTTGTGAATAATTGGTTTTGCTCGGGACGAGCAAAAGTTAAGTTTGGGGGTATTTGTTCATCACAGAATACTGCATTTTATACCGCCCATTCTTACGCTCGGTTGTTTATAGGTAGGTACTTTTAATCCGTGTTTGTTACATATTTGCAGGATACAGGTTCTCGGTTCTAAAACGGTGAAATTCATGGAAAACACGACAAAATCCGGGTTCCTGCCAACCACTGAGAAAACACGGTCTCCGCTCGTCATCCGTATGTTGCCAGATACCAGTTTAGGAAGACAAAATGTCAAATCAATGTCACCTTCATGCACAAGGCTCAATGGCAACAACAAGTTCCAAGAAATCTACGCGGAGCTCGAGGCAATCATGACAAAAGCACCCACAAAAGTCCACCTTTCCTCAACAGAAATTCTGGAAGAAATGTGAAAGTATTTTCAGAAAATATATGTACCAGACAACAGGGGACAAGAAACCAGGGAAGCACCAAAAATACGACGACCCAACTCATCAAGACGGCCGCGGATCCGCGGCCAAAGAGGGGTATTGGCCGCGGATCCACGGCCATGTGGGGTCTTCATTCTGTCGTTTTTCATGGGCACTTTGGGTACTTCATTTTATGTCAGAATTTGCCCCTAGGGTTTCATTTCCCTGCCTATAAATACAGCAGAACTTGCCAAAGCCAAGGGTCATTCTTTTGTTCCTCTTTTGTAGTCTTTTGTATAGTTTTTCTTCTTCTTCTTCATTCTTTTTCCATGAAAATTGTAGTGAGAGCTTTTTGAGTGGGAGATCAATGAAGATGAGGGTTTTGTATCATTCTCTTTTGTTTCTTCTTCCCCTTGAGATTCTTGCTTTCTCTTGATCTTTCAACCTCTTCATTGAGCTTGAAAGGTTAAGGGTTAGTTATTGATCTCAAGGGTCGTATTTTCTTATGGAATTAGCACTTCATTTCACATGCGTTCTCTACCCTTCTCTTGATCTTGCAACCTCTTGATTGAGCTTGCAAGTTTAAGGGTTGGCTATTGATCCCATGCTTGTCTTGAGTTCTAGTTTCTTGTTCTTTTTATTGCTTATTTATTACTTGCTTTTTATTCTTTCTTGCATTGTTCATTCTTGTCTTTTATTACTTGCAATTTTATTCATGCACTTAATTACTTGTAATCTTTTCTTTTCTTTGTTCTTTTCTTTCTCTCTTTTTTGTTCATATTGTGAATGGTTGTAATTGTTGTTGTTGTTAAGAATCAATACGATATTGTAAGTTAAGTCTTTCTTTGCTCATTTCCTTTTCCCGTTATTTTTCATTGAACTCCGCCCAAACGTTACGCAAGCGCTCCGTTAGGCACCCTACCCTAACAAGGTAACGGTGATTCCTAACCGCGACCGGTTGCGTTCGGTTTGGCCGGAGGCGAAAGCAAGAGACAAGAACGGAAGGACAAGGGTAAATAAGCCGGATTCCACGAATACCGCGCTTAAATCCCCTAATCCACGTTGTTGCCAATTGCTCTAGCTTCAATTGGTCAAGACTCGGCTCAAAGGTTTTGAGTACGGATTTCTTTAGCTTACAATCTCGTATCTTCTTCTTAACAACTTTATACTTGCAAATAATACACATAGGATAGTCTCGAACAAACATACACAAATTCTTTATTGACTCGTCTAAGACAAGAACGGAAATACAACCATCTCCCTGTGGATCGACCCGTGCTCAACCGGCTAGCTGCATAGCGACACCGTCTTGATTGCGGTTGATGTGCTGTCCAAGGACAGCACTGATGGCAAAGTCGGATGCATCGCACATAATCTCGAATGGGTGCGTCCAGTCAGGAGAAGAAAGAACGGGAGCAGAAGTGAGTGAGCGTTTCAGTGACTCGAAGGCAGTCACATGCTCGCACGCCTTTGGCGTGTCGGATGAAAGAATTTGAGTTTACCGCGATCAGGACGGTGTCGCTATGCAGCTAGCCGGTGAGAACGGGTCGGTCCACAGGGAGATGGTGTTATCTTACCTTCTTGCTTTAGACGAGTCAATAAAGAATCTTGTATGTTTGTTTGTTCTAACCTATGTGTTTATCTGCAAGTATAAAGTTGTTAAGAAAAGATACGAAATTGTAAGCTAAGAAATCCGTACTCAAAACCTTTGAGCCGAGTCTTGACCAATTGAAGCTAAGCAATCGGCAACAACGTGGATTAGGGGATTAAGCGCGGTATTCGTGGAATCCGGCTTATTTACCCTTGTCCTTCCGTTCTTATCTCTTGCTTTCGCCTCCGGCCAAACCGAACGCAACCGGTCGTGGTTAGGAATCACCGTTACCTTGTCAGGGTACGGTGCCTAACGGAGCGCTTGCGTATGGTTTGGGCGAAGTTCAAATGGAAAATAACGGGAAAAGGAATTGGCAAAGAAATGTGTTAACTTACAATACCGTATTTCTTCTTAACAATAATAATTACAACATTCACAAAATGAACAAAAGAGAACAAAAAGAAAAGAACAAAGAAAGGAAAAGATACAAGTATTAAAGTGCATGAATAAAATTGCAAGTAATAAAAAGACAAGAATGAAAAATGCAAGTAATAAATAAGCAAATAAAAAGAACACGGAAGTAGAACCCAAGCCAAGCATGTGCTCAATAGCCAACCCTTAAACTTGCAAGCTCAATGAAGAGGTTGCAAGATCAAGGGAAGGGTAGAGAACGCATGTGAAGTGAAGAACTAGTCCCGTGAGAAAATACGACCTTTGAGATCAATAACTCACCCTTAACCATTCAAGCTCAATGAAGAGGTTGAATGAGCAAGAGAAAGCAAAAATCTCAAAGGGGAAGAAGAAACACAAGAGAATGATACAAAACCCTCATCTTTATTCATATCCACAAAAAGCTCTCACTACAATTCATGGAAGAGGAATGAAGAAGAAGAAAAAAAAAGAACTAAAACTACAAAAGAAAGAGGAACAAAGAATGCAAAGAATGACCCTTGGCTAAGCTCAGTTCTGCTGTATTTATAGGCAGGGAAATGGGGTTCTAGGGCAACCAGCAGACCACACATGAAGTACCAAAAATACCCCTAAAAACCGTCGGCAAGTGGGCCCCACATGGCCGCGGAAGGGCGGCCAAAACCCCCATTTGGCCGCGCTTCCGCGGCCGTTTGGTGGAGTTGGGCTGTAGGTTTTCTGGTGTTTTCCTGGTTTTGTGTCCCCTGTTGTCTGGTACATGTAGTTTCTGAAAATACTTTCACAATTCTTCCAGAATTTCTGTTGAGGAAAGGTGGACTTTTTGTGGATATTTTTTGTCATGATTGCCTCGAGCTCCGCGTAGATCTCTTGGATTTTGTGCTACCATTGAGCCTTGTGCATGAGGATGACATTGATTTGACATTTTGTCTTCCTAAACTGGTATCTGGCAGCATACAGATGAAGAGCGGAGACCGTGTTTTATCAGTGGTTGGCAGGAACCCGGATATTGTCGTGTTTTCCATGAATTTCACCGTTTTAGGACCGAGAACCTGTATTCTGCAAATATGTGATAAACACGGATAAAAAGCACCTACCTATAAACACACGAGCGTAAGAATGGGCGGTATAAAATGCAGTATTCTGTTATGAACAAATACCCCCAAACTTAACTTTTGCTCGTCCCGAGCAAAACCAATTATTCACAAAAATAAAATGATAACCGCACTTTCGCAGGGAACGCGATTGCACTGAGCGCGTGCAACAAGCCGTTAAACCTCTAGGTGTCCCTAGTAGGAGGAGTGTTGTCTCCTGAGGGTTTTCAGCGGATACTACCCACAAAATCCGGTCAAGCTAGTTTTGTAAAATAACTAAGATTCAAGCCCCTAAAGTTTTGTTTCAGAAAATAACAATTCTATAATCCTAAGTTTAGACTATCGAACCTTTAGTTTTCACACCTCGCTTCTTATTTAACTACAGGTTTTATATGTCTTTACGTGTAGTGCAAATAGTGCCGTTAAGTTCCAGAAAAGTCGATTAAAGTCATCATGTCGCACAATAAAGCCCAGATAACAATTTTAAAAGGATCACATAAGTTTTATAAAGAGTTAAGCATTTTTCAAGTTTCGTTTCCCAGTAAGGTTTCAACTTCAGAATTTCTATCTTCCCTAACAGGAAACTAGGTCTTATTCTTCACTCCACCTTTTTCTTGTTTTCATTTCATACACACCTCTGTGAACGTGCAATAGTCTTTATCATAGAATAAAACCTTCATATCTCCGTTAAAATTTTTATAAAAGCCTGTCTTTTATCAAGATTATTCTCACACAAAGAACCGTTAGGAATTTTAACTCGGAGAGAACACTTGCTTGACTTTGTTTTAAAACTGGACTTTCTAGGCTTCTTAGCGAGCTTTGGGCCAATGCACCCAAACCAGTTGGTTTTAGAGCATTAGGTGTAGAAACACCCCAGCGGACTTAATTACTCAAGTTACCTAGGTCCAAAAACAAAAGACAGTTTGGCGGGAAAAACATGATGATTCAATACGAACGGAGATATAACCGGCAGTTCAATTATTTTTTGGATAAAAGACGTGTTTAGTGGATTCGGTGTGTAATCATTCCAATCAAGTTTCAGATGGGTTATTTTTCAGATTTAGTTCCAATTAAGGCATCAATAACATTCCTTCATATTCACTTACTTCATAAACTATTCTTGATATTTTACTTATTTCAGAACAAACCTATTTGATCCTCAGAAAATCATTTATCTGTTTAAAAGTTTTTTAAACATAAAAGACTTGTCATCTAATTTCCAAGACTCACAACACGTGTAGTGTGATGTAAAGACGTATACCAACTATAGTTAATTTCAAAGGAGAGTTATCTTTCAGGTTTTCAAAATCTAAACATAAGATTTAGTTATTCCTATCTTTTTAAACAAAAACCGTCGAATGTTGAATCAGAGTTCTTCCACAAGCTAACTTGACAAAAAAGTTTTTATATTTTTAGAAAATTTTCAGATTTTTATGGATTTTATGGATTTAATATGCAGATGCAAAATATACATATGAATGCGAAGGAAGAAAGCTTACCGAGCACACCCCCAAACTTAAACTTGACAGTGCCCTCACTGTCAAGCTATACCAAGAGGGTCAAAATTGCCGGCGCTTCCTAAAAACAAATTATATACAAAACAAAAAAAAAAGGAAAACCAAAAATATATACAAAAAAAAATGTCCCCCCCAAACTTAAGTAAAACAGTGTTTCCACTGTTAAGCGTTGAAATTCAGGATTAGGGGGGAAAGAACAGTATCCATCTATACAAGGCCTTACACAGGCCAAAAGTTAGCACCAACCATTCAAAAATCTTATCTCTGTAGAGCGGTGGCTGGTGGAAGAAGGCGTAGAGAAAAGAGATGGAAAATACACGAGACCGTATGCGAAGAGAAGCGGGATACGGTCTCGGTATATGAGAGGAAGAAGAATGGCGGAAGGGAAAAAGAAGTGGAATACGAACTTGAGGGTGCAAATGGAGTAAATAGATTAACACAATTTGTGATGACCGATGTGTGGAAAGCGATTGTGCTAATATATTTACCCGTCGAGAGATTGGGTCAAATCCCTCAAGGTTCGTGAGAAACCATGGGTACGCCGAACTTGGTAAACCAGACATATGAAATGTAAGTGATACGGGTTCTTGCAAGGACGGAACGATGGAAAGGATGGAGGGAAGTGGTTGAGGAAGGGTATCGGTTAAAGTTTCGGGAGGGTGTACACAGTCAGTGGAAGGAACAGGATGAATTGGAAAATCCGACTCATCAATTAAAACTGATTCATCCTCAAGACTATCCTCAAAATTTTCCTCAAAATTAAACTCATCCATGCATATTTCATCAAAATCCAGACGCATATGAGGTTCGGGAATAACAGTTAAAGACTCGGGATGATGATTTGAACAGACAAACTCAGCCAAATCAACGGGTTCATCATCCAAAATGTTCCCTGCGTCAATATCCTCAATCAAGTGAAAATCAAAATTCTCCGACACCTCAACCAAAGCATGGATATCAATCGATTCAGGTTCTAAAGTGGAGGTGTAGAGGTCAAGAGGATTGGGTATGGTTTCACTTGGCAAGGTCCCTTCATAATCTGGTAAATCAAACACTACAAAGTCGCACAACTCATTAAACATTCTATCCTCAACTGATAATTCATTTGGGACACTTGATAGACTTTTAACACAGGAGTTGTGGGATTCAATTTGGACCGGGTAGGTTTGATTTGGAAGGGGGTACAGCTCACTCTCTCCACTCAGATTCACTCCCTGTCCTTCCGCCTCTTCATACATTGGAAAATGTGGAGCTAGTTGAAAACTAGTTACCGGGTCACTAGGTTGTATGAGGGCGGCCATGGACGCATCCAAATCCATCATCTGTTGGTACGATGCTACCCTAAAGTCTTCCAACGACTGTTCTAGACTAGACATTGGTTGTGAAGGGGTTTCAGTAAAAGATTCAAAGTTATTTGGATACTGAAAACTCCCAAATTGCGGTTCTGATGCAATGTCTAGGGAAGGTGTAAAAGTAGGGTAGGATTGGTAGGAACTGAATGGCTGGACAGGAGTGGGATCAACATTGGAATAAGAAGGTGAATGGAATTGTTGATCCCAAGAATTTGTAGTGGTGAGAGGAGTGAAAGATCGGCTACGGGATTGTTCAATTCGTTCAGCAATAGACATAGGTCTTGGAGTAGCAACGTGACTCGAGGAAGGGGTATCAACGTAAGAAGGGGTGAATGTATGAAATGGTTGATACGAAATGGATTGCGGAGTCAAATTGTTTGTCCTAGACGCGTCTATCCGATCTCTTAATGAAATTTTTGGCATGGATGGATCGTTTGAAGTTCGACCAAAACAAGAACCGTATGATGTAATGTCTGGTTGTGGGTACCAAAGTTCGGCAAGAGTTTTGCGAGGTGGAGTACCCATGATAGAATGAAAGAAAGGTAGAGAAAAAGGAGGGGAAAAGAATGTGATTTTTTTTTATTTTTTTGTTATTTTAGTTAGTAAAAGAATGAAATATACACAAAAAAGAATATGGACAAAAATTAATCACGACACAAAAATACCACACACCTAATCGTTCTAGGGTTCACCTAGGTCAACTAGACTTGCTCGAGAACTTGATTGTCGAAGTAAAACTGTGTCGAGAAACAGGCTTAAAAATACACTGATCACGAGGCCAGGTAAGTGCAGAGATAAGGGGAGGTTTTCCAACGCTTTCGCGAAGTTCCTTAATTAAATAACCCTTTCTCTTTTGGCGGTTTCGCCGTTAACACTTTCCTAGACACCCCGGAAACAATATACCGTTAAGCAAGCTTCTAAATACAGTTAACTTCTCCTAGTGAGCGCGAAGTCCTTAAGGCTTACAGTCTAGTTTCTTTTAAAATTTGTGCGGGTTATCGTTATGCGCAAGTTCGTGATTTGTGGGCCACGGAAAAGGTGATGAAATCCTTTACCGTATGTTGTGGGGTTCGCTTGCCCTTAAGTCCGTATTAATGTATGCAATGCGCAATTCAAAAATTCTATAAAGAATCAAAACAATCCTTTTTTAGTTTAAGCGCGGCGCTGCAACAAATACGGGTTAGTCAATTTTTAGCGTTTGCTAGCGAACTTGCAAAGAATCCTGCAAAAGAATAGTATATTGGAAGCGTCGGATTTGAGAAGAAGGTGTTAGTAAAATACGTACCGTTAAGTTTTGGGTTAGGAAACCCCCGTTGAATCAAATCCGGTAAGCTTGAAAGGTTCGCTTGCGCGGGTCAAACTACCCGGATCTTTGGCACTGTACTTCGTAATCACCTAAACGTTGAATGTACACTTTGCTTCCCCACTATCGCAGTTTGCAAATACGCAAAATTCTGCACACTTGCCCACAAAAATATTTTCCAAAAAAAACAAAAAAGAATATATATATTTTTTTATACAAAAAGAATATTAACCCGAATAACAAGAAAGAAAATACGCTACCGTCTCCCCGGCAACGGCGCCATTCGATCGCACGCCTTTGGCGTGTCGGATGAAAGAATTTGAGTTTACCGCGATCAGGACGGTGTCGCTATGCAGCTAGCCGGTGAGAACGGGTCGGTCCACAGGGAGATGGTGTTATCTTACCTTCTTGCTTTAGACGAGTCAATAAAGAATCTTGTATGTTTGTTTGTTCTAACCTATGTGTTTATCTGCAAGTATAAAGTTGTTAAGAAAAGATACGAAATTGTAAGCTAAGAAATCCGTACTCAAAACCTTTGAGCCGAGTCTTGACCAATTGAAGCTAAGCAATCGGCAACAACGTGGATTAGGGGATTAAGCGCGGTATTCGTGGAATCCGGCTTATTTACCCTTGTCCTTCCGTTCTTATCTCTTGCTTTCGCCTCCGGCCAAACCGAACGCAACCGGTCGTGGTTAGGAATCACCGTTACCTTGTCAGGGTATGGTGCCTAACGGAGCGCTTGCGTATGGTTTGGGCGAAGTTCAAATGGAAAATAACGGGAAAAGGAATTGGCAAAGAAATGTGTTAACTTACAATACCGTATTTCTTCTTAACAATAATAATTACAACATTCACAAAATGAACAAAAGAGAACAAAAAGAAAAGAACAAAGAAAGGAAAAGATACAAGTATTAAAGTGCATGAATAAAATTGCAAGTAATAAAAAGACAAGAATGAAAAATGCAAGTAATAAATAAGCAAATAAAAAGAACACGGAAGTAGAACCCAAGCCAAGCATGTGCTCAATAGCCAACCCTTAAACTTGCAAGCTCAATGAAGAGGTTGCAAGATCAAGGGAAGGGTAGAGAACGCATGTGAAGTGAAGAACTAGTCCCGTGAGAAAATACGACCTTTGAGATCAATAACTCACCCTTAACCATTCAAGCTCAATGAAGAGGTTGAATGAGCAAGAGAAAGCAAAAATCTTAAAGGGGAAGAAGAAACACAAGAGAATGATACAAAACCCTCATCTTTATTCATATCCACAAAAAGCTCTCACTACAATTCATGGAAGAGGAATGAAGAAGAAGAAAAAAAAAGAACTAAAACTACAAAAGAAAGAGGAACAAAGAATGCAAAGAATGACCCTTGGCTAAGCTCAGTTCTGCTGTATTTATAGGCAGGGAAATGGGGTTCTAGGGCAACCAGCAGACCACACATGAAGTACCAAAAATACCCCTAAAAACCGTCGGCAAGTGGGCCCCACATGGCCGCGGAAGGGCGGCCAAAACCCCCATTTGGCCGCGCTTCCGCGGCCGTTTGGTGGAGTTGGGCTGTAGGTTTTCTGGTGTTTTCCTGGTTTTGTGTCCCCTGTTGTCTGGTACATGTAGTTTCTGAAAATACTTTCACAATTCTTCCAGAATTTCTGTTGAGGAAAGGTGGACTTTTTGTGGATATTTTTTGTCATGATTGCCTCGAGCTCCGCGTAGATCTCTTGGATTTTGTGCTACCATTGAGCCTTGTGCATGAGGATGACATTGATTTGACATTTTGTCTTCCTAAACTGGTATCTGGCAGCATACAGATGAAGAGCGGAGACCGTGTTTTATCAGTGGTTGGCAGGAACCCGGATATTGTCGTGTTTTCCATGAATTTCACCGTTTTAGGACCGAGAACCTGTATTCTGCAAATATGTGATAAACACGGATAAAAAGCACCTACCTATAAACACACGAGCGTAAGAATGGGCGGTATAAAATGCAGTATTCTGTTATGAACATCACACAGCTCGAGTTGAAGTCGAATGGTGTATCCTTGGCCAGCAAAAGAGTCAAGGGCCTAGCAATCTTGCTAAAGTCCTTGATAAACCGTCTATAGAAACCGGCATGGCCAAGGGAGGCTCGGATATCTCCGACGCATCGGGGAGGAGTCAGATTAAAAATGACCTCAATCTTTGCTTTGTCAACCTCTATGCCATTTTGCGAGATGATATGTCCTAAGACAATACCTTCGCGCACCATGAAGTGGCATTTCTCCCAGTTCAAAGTGAGATTTTTGTCCTTACATCGGGTAAGGACAGCGTCAAGATGCAGCAAACACTCGTCAAAGGAGTCGCCGAAGATGGAGAAGTCATCCATGAAAATCTCCAGAAATTTTTCTACCATGTCAGAGAAAATTCCCATCATACACCGCTGGAAGGTAGCGGGCGCATTGCATAACCCAAAGGGCATGCGTCGATATGCAAACGTGCCGAAAGGACAAGTGAAAGTGGTCTTGTCCTGGTCTTTTTCGGCGATGGGAATTTGATTATAGCCGGAGTAGCCATCAAGAAAGCAGTAGTACTCATGTCCGGCCAATCGTTCAAGCATCTGGTCAATGAAGGGTAGCGGAAAGTGGTCTTTCCGCGTTGCGGCGTTGAGTTTTCTGTAATCAATGCAAACTCGCCACCCAGTTTGGGTGCGAGTAGGGATTAACTCATTCGCCTCGTTGGTGATGACCGTGATGCCCGAATTCTTGGGGACAACGTGAATGGGGCTGACCCACTGGCTATCAGAGATAGGGTAAATAATACCACTATCTAGACATTTGACGATCTCCTTCTTCACAGCCTCTTTCATGACTGGATTAAGACGTCTTTGTGGATCCCGGGCTGGTTTGACATCATCCATCAGATGAATGTGATGCTCAACGATGAGGGGACTAATCCCCTTGATGTCCGCTATGGACCAGCCAAAAGCTTGCCTGTTGCTGTGCAAGACCGCGAGAAGGGCTTTCTCTTGCTCGGGAGCTAGAGAAGCCGAGACGATGACAGGGAGGGTCTCGTTCTCACCTAAGTAAGCATACTTAAGGTGAGACGGCAACGGCTTGAGTTCGAGCGTTGGAGGTGAAATGATGGAAGGCAAGACTGGTGTAAAGGTCTCGAACTCAAAGGACTCCAGCAAAGGTTCAAAACGAGTGTAGGCAACCGAGTCGGATGGTTCAGGTAACTCATCCGGAAAGTCGAAGGATTCAAACTCGGGTTGTGCGCGGCTAAGATCGTTCAAGAACGTGAAACACTCGTATTCGTTGTCGGGCGCAGAAGCAGCAGCAGGTTCGAAGAGAAACGCACTAGTGGCGTCAAGATTATCGTGTTCAAACAGAAACTCCTCGAATTCACACTCTTCTGGGGTGATCTCCTGGATCGAGCAGACATCCAGTATATGAGCATTAGGTTCGGCGGGCTGATTCCCCAACCTAAAAATGTTGAGTTCAATCGTCATATTTCCAAAAGAGAGGTTCATTGAACCATTGCGACAATTGATCACAACATTTGAGGTTGCGAGAAATGGGCGACCGAGTATCACCGGAATTTGATTCCGGGGGTTAGCTACAGGATGTGTATCTAAGACAATGAAGTCGACGGGGAATATGAAGTCCCCGACTCTTATTAACACATCCTCTAGCTCACCCCTAGGATGGGTGATCGATCGGTCGGCCATCTGGAGAGTGCAGTGTGTGGGTTTCAGCTCTCCGACGCCTAATTGCTCGTATACTGAATACGGAAACAAGTTAACACTGGCACCAAGATCTAATAGTGCGCGGTTGATGTTCTTATCCCCAATAGTAATTGAAATCGTAGGACAGCCAGGGTCCTTCCGTTTTTGTGGTAAAGATTGGGTAAGGGCATCACTCACAGCACTAGCCAAGAAAACTTTCTTGGGTACCTGAGACTTCCTCTTTTTCGTGCACAAGTCCTTTAAGATTTTCACGTAAGATGGGACTTGTTGGACAGCATCTAAAAGAGGAATGTTAATGTTAACTTGCTTGAATAACTCCAAAATCTTCTCCATTTATGGATTTTGTTTGTTAGACCTCAACCGGTTTGGAAATGGAACATTTTGAAAATTGGTTGAGTCTAATGCTGGAGGAGGAGATTTTGGAGTTGGAACGGATCCCAGAATAGGTGTTTTCGTGGAGTGAGAAGTGGGTCCGTTCAGAGCAGAAGAAGAGGAAGGAGAGCCTGTTGAAGAATGGAGAATAGGCTCAGAAGAGGAAGGAGAGCCTGTTGAAGAATGGAGAATAGGCTCAGAAGAAGAAGAAGAAGAAGAAGTGGCCGGGGTGTCATCGTTGATTCGCTTGCCAATGTTGTTTTGCAGCATCCTTCCCGATCTCAGTGTAGTCACGGCACTCACATTATGGTTTTGTTGTTCAAGAGCAACATGTGCATTATGTGGGTGACCGGGATTTGGAAGTGGCTGGGACGGGAGCTTCCCCTTCTCTCGCTCGCTCAAGGCCGCGTTCAGCTGTGCAATCTGGGCCTCGATGGTCTTGATGCTTTGCCCGTGTGCGGCAGTGTGTTGCATTAAGGATTGAATCGAAGACTGGATGTTGGCGGTGGATTGAGTCGATTGTTTAACAAACGCCTCTAGACTTCGCTCGAGCGAGGAAACCTTATCGTTGTTTGACGGAACAAAGTTGTTTGGTGGAAAAGAATTGTTGGGTGCAAAGTTGTTCGTCTGGTTTTGGAAAGATTGGGGTTGGAAGGGCTGCTGATATTGATGCTGAGTTTGTTGTTGCGCTTGTTGTTGCGGCGGAGGGGCCCTTTGGAAATTGTTGCCCTGGAATTGATTCTGATTCTGATTCCAGGCGAAATTAGGGTGGTTCCTCCAACCGGGATTGTAGGTGGAAGAGTATGGATCATTCCTTGGTCTTTGCTGGAAGGCAGCATTAACCTGATCCTGTCCTTGCGAGGGTGGATTGTAAGGACACTCTTCGGTCAAGTGAGAAGGATCGGAACAACAAGCGCAGATGGTACGAAGGGGGAGAACAGGGGCGGGGGCAGGAGCAGAAAATTTGCTCTCTATCGCTTCAAGCTTTCTTGTTATAGCAGCCATTTCAGCTTTCATCGCAATAGAGACGTCAAGTTGGTGGATTCCTACCCTAGACTGACCGGTAGAAGTGGAGGTAGAAGAAGAAGAAGTCGGTCTGGTGCTCTCCCACTGTAGCGTTTGCTCCGCAAGATCGTCAAAGAACTGCCACGCTTCCTCGTCAGATTTCGATAGGAAGTGGCCCTGACAGATGGTTTCCAGCAACTGCTTCGTTGCTGGGTTCAGTCCCTCGTATAAGGTTTGGCAGAGCTGCCATTTCTCTATACCGTGGTGAGGACACTGAACAAGAAGGTCTTTGTATCGGTCAAAGCACTTCCAGAAGGGTTCAGAAGGAAGCTGGGAGAATTGGTTGATTTCATTTCGAATTCTTGCGGTCTTATGATTAGGATAGAATTTTTTTAGAAACGCTTTAACAAACTCGTCCCAGCTGGTGATTGAGTGGGAAGCGGTGCTATACAGCCATTTTTCAGCGAGGTCGCATAAAGTGAACGGAATGACCCGTAGACGTATAGCATCGTCCGACAGCTGGGTGGTTTTCATCATGGCACAGACATTTTGAAATTTGTTGATGAAGATATAGGCATCTTCAGATTCAAGCCCATGAAAACGTGGAAGCATGTTGATGAAATGGGGCTTAATTTCAAAGTTGTCTCCATTGGCCGGAGGAAGAGAAAGGCAGGTGTGAAGTGCAGAACGGGTGGGGTAGAAACGATCCTGGAGCGCGATTCGCTGCGGCGCTACAACAGGCGGAGGTGGTGGGATATTGGTCTCCGTAGGAGGTGGAGCCAATCCAGCGGTGGTCAAAGAGATGTTCGGATTAAATCCCGACATCGCGGAAGAAGAGATTGGTGAAGGTGAAGGTGAAGGTGAAGATGTATGAACAGAATTCCGGTCAACGTCGGAGTTGGCCGGCAAAGGAAGGGGTGAAAGAGGAGTGGACGGAGTATCGACTTCGGAGTCGATCGCGTAGTCGGTCGCGACTAACGTAACGCGGACTAGACGGGCGCTAGTGTCCCGAGTCCAAGCGGACATACACTAAACGAGTTTAGTATAGTCAAAGCGGAGAAGGCGAGGGTAAGAAAACGTCAATGGAGAAAGGCGATGGGTGGTGGGTGAAAATGGATTTGGCGACAAAAGGGCAAGTTTTTATAAAAGTTTTTGATTTTTTTTTTTTTTAGAAAGAGATTTACAGAAATATGTACGGAAATACGGCTTAAGCAATCACAAACAAGATATGCACAATCACTCCTAGATCTAGGGTAACCTAGGTCTACTAGACCTGCTCCTGAACTTGATTGTCGAAGTTAAACAGTGTCAAGAAACGGGCTTAAAAATACACTGATCACGAGGCCAGGTAAGTGCAGAGATAAGGGGAGGTTGTCCAACGCTTTCGCGAAGTTCCTTAATTAAATAACCCTTTCTCTTTCGGCGGTTGCGCCTTTAACACTTTCCTAGACACCCCGTAAACAATATACGGTTAAGCGAGGTTCTAAACAAGGTTTATCTTCTCCTAATGAGCGCGAAGTCCTTAGGGCTGAAGTCTAGTATTTTTTAATTTACAATGGACAATGCATATGCTTTAGTGATTTTTGGGGTCCTGGGAAGGGTGATGAAATCCCCACCCAATCTGGATTGGTTTCAAGCCCCTTAAGTCCGTATTAAAGAAATGCAAAGCAGTAACAAATCAACTGCAAACAATTTTTATTTGCGGCGCAAAGAATCCTGCACAAGAACAGTTTATTGGAAGGGGGAGAAGAGTTTGCGCAAAGAAGGCTGCAGAAACACAGTTCAGTGGAGTTCAGAGGAGTGGAGAGAGGCAGAGGGACTTACAGAGAGATTTTGGGGCTCTGAAGCCAACAGATGGCCGCGATTCCGCGGCCAAACGCATGAAATGGCCGCGGATCCGCGGCTATGTAGGGGAATTGGGGCTCTGAAAAATTTGTGTGTTCTCTGTTGGGTGTCCTCTGCTTGTCTGGATGTACTGAATCTTGATTTGCTCACTGTATTTGCTCCAGATTTGTACAGTAGACCGGATGCTTCGTTTTGTCCGTCGCGGTGTAGCCGCGAAAATGTGGGTCTATCTTCCCACGTCTTTGGCACTGTACTTGAACTCCGTATTTCCAACGTCTTTGGCGTCGATCTTGAGCTTCGTATTTCCTGCACACTTGCACAAAAACTAATCAAGAATAACAAGATGGTTTTTTACAATGTATACTTTTTTCGTTTTTTTTCTTTCTTTTTTATACTTTACAAATTAACCCGAAATTACACAAGGAAATAAACTACCGTCTCCCCGGCAACGGCGCCATTTGATTGTTAGAGTTCGTTCGTGTTCAAGTTCTAGTTTAAATACCGCAATCAAGACGGTTTCGCTTGTAGCTAGCCGGTTGAGTACGGGTCGTCCGCAGGGAGATGGGAGTCTTTTTCAATGTGTTTTAACGAGTTAAGTCCGGTTGTTCAGATTTTGTTTGTGATTAACTAAGTGTTGAGTTGATATTTAAAGAGAGCATGTTAGGGTTAGGATTAGGTTAGTTTGAGTTAGGAGTCTCCATATCTTTCGTTGCCCCTCTTAATATCGGTGTTACGGTAATCGGCAACAACGGGGATTAGCACGACTAGGAAGGACTTTGCGAGTATAAGCTAGGCTTTCCAACGCATAAGTCTTCCTTTTGGTGCTTGTCCGTCCGTTCTTGGCTCTTAGCCATAACCTCCGGTTAATCCAACCACAACCAGTCTCACTACGGAATCACCGCTATCATGTAGGATAGGGTGCCGTAAGGAGCGGATTGTGGTTCAATTAACGGGAGTCGATTTAAGCTGTTGGGCAAGGAAAGAGTGAGAGAGATTTCCTTCTCTCAAACTTCCCTTATCCTACCCTAACAAGAATGAACTACTCACACATCATAATACGGAAAAATAAAACAACACAAAAGAGGAAGATAGAAAGAGGGAGATTAGAAAAATACGACTAACTATTTGCGACCTCACCTTGGCGAGGATCGAGCGTAAGTATCATTGTCGTATGAATGATAAAGAAAAAGAGAGAAGAAAGAAACAACAAGAAAATAACAACAACTATTTAACGAATTACAACATTTAACAAAATAAAGAGACAAGCATGATAATAAATGGTTCTTCTTTATTCATCACTCTTCACTCAAAAGCTCACTACAAGTTTAATGGAGAAGAGGTGAGAAGAGGAAGAAGAAACACACTAAACTTTAGCAAAATGAAACTACAAGAATGGACCCTTTTCTTCACAAAGTTCTGGGCTATTTATAGGCCAAAAAAATGAAAACCTAGGGCAACCACCAGAACACTTGTACAATGACAAAAATACCCCCCAAAACCCTGCGCATGCGGCGCCAGAACGGCCGCGGATCCGCGGCCTAGACCCACCTTTTGCCGCGGATCCGCGGCCCTTTGGAGGAATTGGGGCTTCTGCTTTTTTGGGCTTTCCTGGTTTGCTGTGTACATTATTCTGGAATATGTATTTTATCAATTTGGCTCCACGATGTTTCCAGAATTTCTGTTGAGGGAAAGGTGTTTTGAAGTGGACTTTTTGCAAAGATTTTCTTGAGCTCCGCGTAGATTTCTTGGAACTTGTTATTGCCATTGAGCCTTGTGCATGAAGGTGACAAACGATTTGCCATTTTGTCTTCCTTAACTGGTATCTGGCAACATACGGATGAAGAGCGGAGACCGTGTTTTATCTGTGGTTGGCAGGAACCCGGATTTTGTCGTGTTTTCCATGAATTTCACCGTTTTAGAACCGAGAACCTGTATCCTGTAATTGCCTAGCAAACACGGCTCAAGAGTATCTACGGATATGCAATGTGATAAAAATTGGGCGGTATGAAAATGCAAAAATCTGATATGAACACCCGTTGCCCTCTAGAACCCGGCTATTCGTGTACTCCACCGCAAGGTAATCCTAGTACAGAAAAGAAAAATATATATACAATGGCGACATCGACCTCATCGGTCGTGCCCCAATAAAAGAATATACAATCTGGCAGAGACGGCTGTCCACATGTCGGACGCTCGTCCCGCAATAACAAATATACAAATGATCTGAACTGTACAACTATCATTGCACTACTGGCTATCCACCACGACAATCCAACCACATAATCAACACAATACAGAATATCAACGTGAATATTAAGTTTGCAAACCCATCTAGTTGAACATATAGCAACTAGTCAGATTGTACCGCTCAATAATATTCACGGTCGCAGATATTATTACATGTATTGATAATCACACACATAAAATTTCGATCAACTAAACTTTCCCAAATTGGCTCCAAATGCAAACCAGCACTTTAAATAAATCTGGGCCAAAACCAAATATCACAAAAATCAAATTTCCATGAATTATAGTGCCAGAAAAAATTTGGTGCCATTTCAACACAAAAGCGCCGCGGAACCGCTGCAAATAGGCAACTTTCGCGGCGGTTCCGCAGCTAAATTATTGGCTTAGGTGCTCAAATTTCTTCAGGTGCACTATAAATGCCTGCATGTATTTTTAAAATACATAGAAAGATTTTTTTAACACTTTCCAAAATCGACAGCAGGCATGTTAAAATGGAATTCTGATTGGGAAAAATTGGTCGATCGATATTCTAACCTTGTGCAAACTAGCTAGTATTGGTTTATGGGTGGCTCTGATACCATGCTGGGTTCAGCCTATGCCCTGGCCATCTTCCATGGCCGGTGCGGAACAAAAACCGACGTTTAAAATTTTTGGCGCAAACAAAACCCATCCCAAGATCGAAACCATAAACCTATACTAGCAAAACTAGAAAGAGCTAAACTATAAGGGTTAGAGTGATTATACCAAAAGAACCAGGTCCTTCGGTCTTCCATTACCTTCCTAAGCTCCATGAGGCATGCTCAAACAAACTTGGCCGCCGGTCTTCCTCCGTCGAAGATGATCCACCCGAGAGATGTAGCTCATGGCTCTAGCTCCACATCGAGGAATGCAAGTGAATCAACTAGAGATTCTAGGATGCTAGTCTAGAATGTTTAGGATGTAGTGTTTGTTCTAAATGTTAATCTATCTCATCTCACCTCCACTCATGATTCTCAACATATGAGAGGGTTGAGAGAAGGTGGAAGATGAAAGTGGAGGGAACTCAAGAAACTCAAGATGGAAGTGGAGCCAATAGTGATGAGATGAGAAGGCTCACACAAAATGAACCATCTCTCTTTTTCTCCTAGTGAGCCAAAAATGCAAGTCAGGAAAAATCTCAAGAGTAGAATGGTTTTCCAAAACAAAACAATTTTTCTAGTTTAAAAAAGTGCCCATACTTGAATAGTATGCACAAATGAATTAAAAATTCATTTGTGCACACTATGTAAGCATGGTCCTCACCATACTCCCATCAAGTCAATGCCATCTCATTTATCCATTTATAATAAATGGTCAAACCCTAAAATGAGGTGTCCACCTTCTAGAATGTTTCCGGAAAAATACGGATTACATTCTACTGTATATACATACCTGTATTCGTACCGAAACACGAATATCCGAAGAGATAGAATAATACAAAGAACATAATACTAGAATATACATATCGAAATATATATATGTAAATTATTAAATCAACACCCGATTTAATAATCCGGCTCAAACCCGATCCGACTAGTATCATCAACTGTCCGATCGAAAGTCCGGGCACATAGTACAATCAATCGATCGGAACCCTGCACGTATTCAATACGGCTACTACATCATTTTGCCAGAACCAGGGAAACATTTTGTGTGTGACTCTAAAGACTCGTCAATACGCCGGCAGTGGGTTTAACCACAAGCACGTCAGCGGCACTAGCTGTACGTAACGGCTACCCAGGTATTGGGCGAAAGAAAAGCCGACGAGAAAACTCATCTGAACCCCTACTGAGCCTGTCCGTGACAATCTCCGTACAATTCGGTCTGTTTGTCTAAGAGTATCGCATATCGAGTCTAGGGGGTGGATAAAGTCAGACCCCTATGTTTCCTGATTTAAAATCAGGAAAGCTTATGGAAAAAGCTTGAGAAGAGGGTCACGTGCTTACACGTGACCAGCAGTCACGTGTTGGCACGTGACACCCAAAAGTACCGGCAGAGCAAGTTCAGTTTCCCAACTACATCAAAGAGAGGGGCTTCAGTAAGGGTTACGTGCTCCCACGTGACCTGGGTCACGTGTCGGCACGTGACATTTAAAAGCAGCAACAAAGACCCAACGCTTCCTGATCAAATCAAGGAAAAAGCTTCAGAAGAGGTCACGTGCTCCCACGTGACCAGGGTCACGTGTTGGCACGTGACGATCAAAACATCAGAATTGTTCTCCAGTTAAATCAAGAAAAAGAGTTCAGACAAGGGTCACGTGCTCGCACGTGACCAGGGGTCACGTGGCAGCACGTGACGGTTAAGCAGCAACCAGAAGACAGCGCAAAAAGAAAGAAGAAGGCTCATTCCAAAGGGGGTCACGTGCCCACACGTGACCATGGGTCACGTGGTCACACGTGACCGGCTTTCAAAGCCCATTTTGTCAACAGAATTAAATTCTGAAAGAGATTCAAATCTTTCCAAAGGAAAGCGACTATCTGGAACCAATCGAATTAAAGATTCAGAGGTGATGAAACATCATCTATCTATGGGAAAATCTCGGGTTTGGAAAGATTTCCCCTTTAAATCTAACCGAAACAACAAAGGAGAATCCCGGGACTTGAAATCCAATGGTGAATAAAATTCACCTAATAATCCAAAGGTCCAAAACGAATGATGGATGCAAATCAAATCTCTCAATGAAGATTCGTCAAAAAACTAATTGACTCGGCTGCTTCTCCTATAAATAGGAGCCAAGAGACACAAAAAGATATACAGACGCAGAGGGAAGAAAAGGGAGAGAGCCTAGATACTTTGAGGAACTTAGATCTTCTGCAAAAGAAAACCCTAGGTAAGAAAGGGAAGGCTCCTTGAAGGAAAAGAGAATTTAATTCTCAACAGAGTTTAACTCTGAACAGAAGAACATATTTCTTCTCTCTTTGATAGAGGATCTGCAAAGTGCACATCTCCCCTTGAAGTTGAGAATTTAATTCTCAATGGGTCGAGATCCTGCCATGCAGATCCAAAACATAGAGAGGGAATGGAAGCCCGAGAATTTAATTCTCACAGAACTATAGGAATTTAATTCCTTTAAGATAAAACTAGGGCCTGACCCTGTGTTATGGGAATTTAATTCCTTCAGAACAAAAAGAAACAGGGTTTAACCCTGACTAAGAACCTAGTTCTGTTGGAACAGCAGGGATTTAATTCCCTTGATCATAATTTAACAGAGAGTGGGAATTTAATTCCTTAAGAGCTTTTATTAGGGTTTAACCCTATTCAGTTCTTCACATATATGAAGAATTTAATTCCTACAGAAAATTCAGAGTCCAACTCTATTCAGAATATAAATCTTCGAAGGGAAGTAGGAATTTAATTCCTCTGAAATTACTGTCAGGGTTTAACCCTATGAGGAATTTAATTCCTGGAAAAGATTAACAGATCCTCTAAACAACATACATAGAGGCAGGGTCACGTGTCACCACGTGACCCCACCCAAGAGATCTACAGAAAGCCCCTTTGAGGCAGCACCCCACGTGACCCACGTGAACTTCGGCAGAAGCTTTAACATATAGGCATTTGAATGCCCGTCACGTGATGGCACGTGATGCTCTGAAAGACGCGATAATCTCAGCAGAATAAATGAAGGGAGGGCGCTCTCACGTGGTGGCACGTGACCCCTCTTGCCTTAGTGTTCAACACTAAATTAGAACTCTCGAATCCAGTGTTAAAACACTGTTGGGCCTTAGTGTTCAACACTAATCAAAAAGCTTTATTTGCAGTGTTCAACAATGACTACCTTAGTGTTTAACACTAATCTGAGATCTCCATTTCCAGTGTTCAACACTGATCTGTTTTAGTGTTTAACACTAATTTGAAAAGCCTTGTTGCTGGTGTTTAACACCAATTATCTTTTAGTGTTAAACACTAACTGGTCAACCTCATTCCCAGTGTTCAACACTGATTGCTCTGTGGTGTTTAACACTAGGCTTTAGCCCAATTGGCTAAATGGATAGAGGCAAAGCCTCTCCTTCAATGGACCAACAAGAAGCCAATATTCCAGACCTGATTGGACTTAGCCCAAGCTGGCCATAAGTCCTCAATTCGTAATCAACTGGGCTAATGGGCCTATAACATAATTAATTGGTCTTGATCCCAAATTAGGCCAAGGGCTATTTAATCCACTCCGGTTCTAGGGTACATCTCTTCACTCCTTTGATACTTGGCATTGTAATCCCTCAATGTCTTCAAAGAGGTGACGGGTCCCGACGACCACACAATGATATGGACTGTGGGGTCCTTAAACCCGTGTCTAATGCAAAATTCCTGGTTACGTGGAACGCGAATAACGTCACTCTTTGACCCCGCGGAAAACGCCCAGAGCGGAGCCTAGTCCTCGCCGAGCACGGCAGTGAACCCGTGTGAAGCATCTAGTGCAAAATTTCTGGTTACGTGGAACGCGGATAACGTCACTCTTTGACCCCGCAGAAAACGCCCAGAGCAGAGCCTGGTTCTCGCCAAGCACGGCAGTGAACCCGTGTGAAGCATCCAGAGCACATACCGGACTATGGAGTCCTTAAACCCATGGACTACGACGTCCTTAACCTCGACCGAGATGTCTTAAAACTAACAATGGACCGCAATGTCCTTAAACTACCCATGGACCGCAACGTCCTTAAACTACCCATGGACCGTAATGTCCTTAAACTAGAACAATAGAGCCCCGCATGCTCTTTTGTCGGATCTAAATGGTCCCGTTTAAGTTGATCTTAGCCTCAAAGATGGCTAACGTATCCTTAAACCTTCAAACAGACTGGACTATGAATCCCCCTAAATCAACATCGGTTCAAGGGTACATCTCTGAACTCCTCTGATATCTGTCGTTGTAATCCTTCAACGTCGTCAGAGAGGTGATGGGTCCCGACGGCCACATATTCAATGGACCACCATGTCCCTAAAATGGAACAATAGAGCCCCTAAATGCTCTTTTGTCGGATCTAAACGATTCCGTTAAGTTGATCTTAGTCTCAAACTAGACTAACGTATCCTTAACAAACGTTTGAGTTGATCTTATCCTCAAGTATGGCTGACGTATCCTCAAACCAAACCCCCAAACCCAAATCTAAGATAATACGGATTTGGACTAGTCCACGCCCTACGAGCGACGACATAACTCAGTCTCCGTAAACAATCCACGGGCAACAAAACACAAAACAAACACCCACGACACGAAGTGACCATCTGGAGAAGGAGAAAGTTGTTACCGCAACGCGGTAACGTAATTAACTGCAGGGGCTTGCGCCTGTAGGGAAGAGCGTCCCCACAATCAAAAACCCCTCCAACGAGGGGGAATCTGACGAAGTCTGCTACATCGGACGCATCCGTTTAAACATTCGATACATGGTGCCATAAATCAACTTGGCATCTTCGGAGAGGTGGACGGATAGCACCTATTAGCATCTGCCCCGAACCTCAGGCAAGACGTCCCGCGTCTCGGCAGCCGTTCGGAGGGGAACAGATTCTGGCACGCCCGGTGGGACCTTTTCCTCTTTCCACTCCACACTTCGTGTGTCGTGACTCGCGAACCAATCGCAGTTCGCTATTGGCTGCCCTTGGGTTTCAAGATACTAAGAATTGGCGTCTCGCTTATTGCAGAAAGCAAAGGATCGATGGCTTCTACTTCTGCGAAAATCTCCAACTGCTTGGACTGCTATTGCGACCAACGCTCTGCCTCACCAGGAGGTATAGCCTACGGACCCCAAGCTGCTTCGCTATTCACAATGCTCGTGGAACAGGTCACTCGCGCCACCACAGGATTGTTCTTTGGGACCATGCTCCCGCCGACAAGCTTCACCGCTCCAGTGCTGACAACGGAAGCTCTCAAGAAGTCGGTCTTTGATCGTCTTGCCCCTGCCGCGGCTCCTCTCAACGAGTCGCCCGACGTCAACGCCTCGGTCTTCTCTAGACTGGGCCAGAAATCCAGCGAACTCATCATGGGGCCTACAATCTCAGAGAAGGCCGCTTCTAAGAAGGTGGCCGCTCCTGCCCCCGAAATCGTCAAGGCGGCTTCTCCGGCCAAAAGGTCGGTCTTTACAAGATTGACGGCTCCAGCTCCCGCTCCTGCTGCCCAAAGGACATCGGTCTTTGACAGGCTAATACCAACAGCAATCCCCCACCCAGACAGGGGGCAAGACGAAACCATCCTTACCGCTGACCCAACGCCGTCCGCTCGACACGCTCGACGTCGCCATTGGCGCCGAGTAAGGAAGGCTGGGGGCAACTCCCCCTCCGGGTTAACTCCATCAGCCCCGATGGCAGAAGTTAATGCTGCTGTTCCAACTGGGAACAGCTTCGAGATGCTAAATAAGGTGCAAAGGAATTCTCCTACTGCAGTACTGAAGAGGTCTCCTCCCCCATTAAAAAAGGTTGTGGAAATAAAACCGGAGCAGCCCCGATCTCCTCAACGGCTGTCTTCCAAAATCTATAAGGTTTGGCGGCAGGCCCGAGACTCGATCATCGATCCAAACTCCTCCCGCCAGCACAAGAAGCTGAAAATCCAACCGGAAGCTGGTCACCAGGCTAAACCCCAAAAGGCTGTTGATCAACTGGCTCATAAAAGGAGGAGGCCAGAGAAGACCCCCCGGCACGCAACGACGACTAAAAGCACTGAGCCCAGACGCCCTAAGTCTGGGGGCATGGTGGTGCACACTGTTTACATGGCCTCTGGAAAGGAGGAAAGCCGCACTTCTGCAGGCCACCGACCGCTAACCCGATCCGTGACGAAAGCCCAGGAGCAGCAACAAAAGCTTCAGGAAATGATGAATGCTATGGCCGCACTTACCGGGCCAAAAGAAAACCCAGAAACGTCCTCAGACGCTCGCCAGGAGGAAGAAACCGCGCTGAATTCCTTCGCCGGATACTGGAGAAAAAGGACAAAGAAGCTGCTGAACAAGCGGCCAACATACAACGTATGGGCCTTCTCTTCCAAGATATGATAGGAATGATGATCCAGCAGGACTTACCCGCCGAGGATCCCCCAATCGTGCTTGAAGACGACCGAGGAGAAACGTCAAATCCACCACCAGCCCTCTCAACGGCCAAGGAGGAGGCAATCTCTAAGGCTGACTTGGCTGACTACATAGCCCAGCAAATCCGGGTTCATCACGCGACTGAGGCAGCTGGTCAAGTCGTGAAAACGGGGCGGCCGTATCCAAGCTGGTACGACCAAATCAAATACCCGCAAGGTTATACGATACCAAAATTCCACGTGTACAAGGGGACCGGCAACCCCCATCAACATGTCGCCCAGTTCCGGGCCCTCTGCGGTAACACCGGCGGTGATGATAAACTGTTGCTTCGCCAGTTCGTGGGCAGCTTATCAGAAACCGCGTTCGAATGGTATTCGGAACTCCCGAACGATTCTGTCAAAACGTTCGCTGAAATGGAGTTGTTATTCACTCAGCGATTTGCAAGTGCCAGTGAATGCACTCCAATAACTGCACTGATTAACGCCAGGGTAAAACCAGGCGAAACCTGGGTCCAGTATGCTATACGCTGGCGGAACCTGTGGTCGAGATGTGAACAACGCATTGAGGAGGCACCCGCAGTGGGCATGTTCGTGGGAACCCTAGACCCCCACGCAACTATCTCCCAGTTTATGATGTTCTTTAAGCCAACCACATTCCAGGCTTTGATCGACAAGTTGGCTCAGATAGACCAGATGGGTCATAGACCACCTCCCCCAAAGTCGGAACCTCGGAATGACAAGGGTAAAGGAAGGGCAACCTTTGTTGCGAATGCCCAATAGCAACCTAACGCCCCGAAACCGGCAGATCAACTGGAGGAAAGACGTCGGTATTATAATGAGAAGATGAAGCGTCCCTACTCGTTCCCACGAGACAAGACGAAACGGTTATTCGAGCTGGCAATACGCAACAGACTTATAAGCCTGCCAAATCCAAGGCGACCGCCGCAACCCACCGAGGTGAATAACCCTAACTTTTGCCCTTACCATCAAACGGTAGGCCATCCGATTGAAGATTGCTTCGTCTTCAAAGGATGGATTGAAGATCAATACCTCCAGGGGAAGTTTGTACTGTCCGAAAAGTGGAAGGTGAACCCACCACAACCGCATACTCCTAAAAAAGCGGATACACCGGGGGCAACCTGTTCTTTTATTGAAGAAGCTCCATGGGAGGTCGTGCTATCAACTAAAACCAAAAGAATGCTGAGAGACCTTCATGCGTGCCCTGCGATCGAATGGAAGGACCCTCTTGAACCTCAAATTATCGAAGAAATGTTGAAGCCCCGCCCAATTACGAAGATTCGCGATAAGGGCCCAAATACTCACGCCCAACCGTCAAAATCTTCGAAGAAAAAGAATAAGAAATCCAAGAAGCCCGTGAAGCTTGGAAACGAGCACACGAACTTGCAGAAGCAAATCGACGCGTTGGAAGAATACAATCAAAAGGCGCGAACTCCTGTCACACTGCAAGAGTTCCTCAACCACATCTTTCAAGAGGAAGATGATGGAGAGAGCTCGTCGGATGAATCCGAAGGATATGTGGCGAGTTGTAACGTAATCTCCCACTCGTTTATCGATGATGGGAAAACTCCTGGCACTAAGAAGCTGGGGGCAGAGCCTGTACCAGAGCGTGCATGGCCAACAGACGAAATGATCGACACTTTTCTAGACGAGATTCGTCTAAAATGTAAAGCGGACCAGGAGCGTGAGATGGCCACATCGGAAGGAGCCAAATGCGGGCAACTGAACAGAAGAGTTGAACTACCCCTGCCAGAGCGAAAGGCATCCGAAGTAGACAAGAAGATATTCAAGACGAGGAAAAGGTTTGCCAAAGCCATGTCAATGGGAATGAAGCTACCACCCTCGGAAGGAAACACGCACGATGGGGTGGAAAGGCACCCTGATTATTGCGCATATCACCAGAAAATCTCACACCCCACGGAGGAGTGCGACGCCTTTAAAATATGGTGGCAAGGATATGTTGCTCATCGGCAACATTTTAAGCGCATGAAACGCAAGAGCCGTCGGGAGCGAAGAAGTACCGTCGATGGGCACAACAGAACTACTGGCAACTGTTACATGGTTAATGCCAGGGGGCCACAAGTTCTCACCTTTGGGAGCGACTCTGATGAAGAAATGGCTCTGGGCCCTCTCTTCGAAGAATCCGTTTTAGGGAAAGGGGAGAAATCGGAGATCTGCGAGAACATTCAGCTGCGCAATCGCACACTCCCAGAAAAGAATCTCGGGCCCGTAAGTAAAAAGGATAAAGGAAAGGAAAAGGTCACTGAAGATATCACTTTAGATGACCAAGTCATGAGAGAGCTGGCTGCCAAAGACCCTCCTAGGAAGGGTAAGGTGGACTATAACATCCTCGCGCACCTAAGGAAGCTACCTTCTCAGCTTAGCATTCTCGATGCCCTCGTATTATCAAAAGAAGCGCGAGACTCACTAATTAAGGCGTTACAAGAACCTGAGCAATTCCAAGCCTTCCTCGCCACGGAAAAGATGAAGGATGAACTGGAGGAAGTGCATACGGCCGACATCACTTTCGGTGATGAAGACCTCCTTCTCGGAACGTGCGACCACAACCGTCCCCTGTATGTCTCCGGATACTGCCATGATATCAAGATAGGCAAAATCTTGGTGGATAATGGATCCTCCGTCAATCTCCTTAATGTTCGGGTATTGAAGGAAATCTGCATGAGTGTGCAGCACCTCGCTCGTGACAAAATTACTATCTCCGGTTTCGATTCACAATCGTCACGGACTCTCGGATCTGTGATACTAACATTACGCTTCGGACTTCTCGTCACAGACATCAAATTCCATGTCATTGACGCCAAGACCTGCTACAACGCCTTGCTCGGTCGTCCTTGGCTACACGAGTACAATATCATCCCTTCTACACAACATCAGTGTATGAAGTACTTTAAGGATGGTTTCAAGTATACCGTAACAGGTGAGTTAAACCCATTTTCCGTGAACGAAGTCCGCAAATACGAAGATGCGAAGTACTTTTTGCCAGATTTCGAGGATACAGAAAGGTGTCGCAATCCGGAGAACAAAACCGCCGCTACCATCCCTATTTTCGGGAGCGATACCGAAGAAGAGAAAGAGATAGTTTATGCAGGGCCATCTCAACGCAACAACCTGGGGACGCCCGCCCCCATGTTAGCTTTCGGAAGTGATTCAGAAGATGAAGTTAATGCTGTGTTCTCCAATCGGCTGTCAATACAAGCACCCCCTGGCGATGACCATAGTTTGCAAATCACCATGGTACCGCGAGAACACTACAAGGATCTCGACACACTTCAAGCTCACAATGTGCAGGACCTGCAAACATTCTACGTCCCTCCCAGGCAAAGGGGTGAGAAGGCGATCCTATTCTACCGATCCTCAGAGTCGAAAGTAGAGAAAGAGATCTGGCATGGCGCGGATGCTACATTTGACAAGCTCCAACCCATCCGTCTGCCCAGATACTATACAAATGGATTAAAGAGGCTATTGAAGCGCCAAGGAGTACCCTTAAAACAGACTGTTCGGCAGGCTCGGTTCTACAACAGGATTTGGGATGTCCCCGGGACTCAACGCAAATTGCCCAACGGGAAAATGGAAACACTAGGGCTTGGACACGCAAGAGCCGGAAAACGGGAACGGGCCCACAGTAGCTACGCCATATATACCTTTGATGAAGAAGAGGACGCCTCGTCGGGAGATGCCAACCCCTCATCAAAACTAGACCCCGCGATTGAAGCGCCGAGTCCGTCGTTTGAAGAACGAATGGGCAAGCCTATCAGGAAAGTGGGTCAGAAAGCTCGGGAAGACCACAACCGCGAAATGGCCATTTACGAAAAGGCCAGGACGCAACGTCTATTTCAACATGTTGCAAAAGACAAATATGCTTATCCTCGTCAATCCGTTGTACGAAGGGCCCGACGCAGAGACGGAAATAAATCAAGAAGCGGAAAGAGGAGCCGACAACAACGACGCAGGATTAGAGGGTTTCGTGATCGGGAATTGCACGGCTCGGATTTGTCCCTCACGAAGAAGATGAGTCGGGCGTACTCCTTCCCCCGAGACAGGACGGAGAGGTTACTCAAGCTAGCTTTAAAACATCAAATGATCGCACTTCCAGAGTCCAGACATCCTGAGCAAGCTAACAAGGCTTCTCATTTGAGCTATTGCTCTTATCACCGAGCCATAGGACATCCTACCGAAGACTGCTTCACTTTCAAGAACTGGGTCAAGGACCAGTACCAACAGGGCAGATTCGCTTTATCCGACGGCTGGAGGGTAACACCGCCACAAAAGCATGGACCTAAGGCCGCAAGAACAGAACCGGGTCCACCTCAGTCTGGGGAGCGGGTTCGCACCTGTTATACTATTACGATATTAAGAGAAGAGCCCGAGAACGTAGATGACCTTCCCCGGTGCTTTGAGAACAGCGATGATGAGGTGATCTCAGAATTTCCGCCCGCTCTGAAAGAACTGGAAGATGGCATACATACTACTGCAGATAACCTCAAGAAGATTGAGTTGGGATCGGCAGACGACCCGCGACCGACATTTGTCAGCGATCTGCTATCCGAAGAAAGGGTGGCTGCGTTAAAGAACGTGCTTCTACGGCATAAAGACTGCTTCGCGTGGAACTACTCCGAGATGCCAGGATTAGATCCGGAGATTGCTTTGCATAAATTAGCAATATCCCCAGATATCAAGCCCGTCAAGCAGGCGCCAAGAAGGATGCGACTCGAGCTTGAAATGAGCATCAACGCCGAAGTCAAGAAGCTGATCGATTCCGGATTTATCCAAGAAGTCCAATATCCCGACTGGATCGCCAATATCGTCCCGGTAATGAAGAAGAATGGGACGGTACGCATATGCGTGGATTTCAAGGATCTCAACAAAGCCTGTCCAAAGGATGATTTCCCAGTACCAGTAACCGAGCTAATGATAGATAACACGTCCACTCACGAGGTTTTCTCCTTTATGGATGGTTCATCAGGATACAATCAGATAAAAATGCATCCCGAAGACCAGAAGCACACCGCTTTCCGGACCCCTTTGGGTATATTTTGCTACAGGGTTATGCCCTTTGGTCTAAAGAACGCTGGCGCTACCTATCAAAGGGCCATGACAAAGATCTTTGATGACCTCATACACGACGTCGTCGAGTGCTATATCGATGACCTCGTAGTAAAGAGCATGTCATACGAAGATCATTTAGAGCATCTGGAGACTGTATTTCGACGCCTTCGGCAATATAATTTGAAAATGAATCCCCTCAAATGCGCGTTTGGAGTCTCCTCGGGCAAATTTCTGGGATTCATCGTTCGACACCGAGGTATTGAAATAGATCCGTCAAAGATCAAGGCGATCATGGAAATGCCACCCCCAAGAACCCTCAAGCAGTTGCGATCTCTCCAAGGGAAGCTCGCATATATCCGGCGGTTTATCGCTAATCTTTCGGGCAAATGCCGTCCTTACAGCCACCTGATGAAAAAGGGAACTCCATTCGCTTGGGATCACAAATGTCAAGGTGCACTAGACGAGATCAAGCAGTACCTGCAGAACCCTCCGGTGTTGGCTGTGCCGGTCAAGGGAAAACCCCTCATTCTTTATACAACCGCCCTCGAAGGTTCTTTAGGCGCATTATGGGCACAAGAGAACGATCAAGGGAAAGAGAGAGCACTCTACTACTTAAGTCGTGTTCTGCTGGGGGCAGAAAGCAACTACTCTCCCATTGAAAAACATTGCTTGGCATTAATCTTCGCGATAACAAAGCTCAGGCACTATGCGTTGGCACATGAAGTCCGTCTCATTTCGAAGGTGGATCCCCTTAAATACTTGATGTCGAAAGCCATATTGACGGGACGACTCGCTAAGTGGGCCCTGCTCTTGATGGAGTTCTCGATAACGTATCAGCCTCTTAAGGCTATGAAAGGCCAGGCCATTGCCGATTTCCTCGCTGAGCACCCGATACCGGCCGATTCTCCCCTGAACTGTGATTTGCCGGACGAGCATGCATTTGCTGCGATTAGCGGCAGTAGTACCCGATGGGAACTCTATTTCGATGGAGCGTCCTCCGTAAAGAAACAGAAACAAGGTATCCCAATGATCAAATCAGGGATAGGCCTCGTCTTTGCAACTCCACAAGGAGGGATAATGCGCTTCGCCTTCTCTCTAACAGAACCGAGGACAAACAATGAAGCTGAATACGAAGCTCTGATAGCAGGCCTCGAAATCGCCATCGACATGGGAATTGAAGACCTCCTTATATACGGGGATTCTCAGCTGGTCGTTAGTCAAGTAAATGGTGACTACCAAACGTGCAAACCGGAGTTGGTGAGGTACGGCGAAAAGGTGCAACAACTATTGACCCAAATTCCCTCCTATACTTTGGAGAACATACCGCGCGCGGAAAACAGCAAAGCAGACGCGTTGGCTAAACTCGCTAAAGAACTGGCTGACGAGAACCTTGATGACGTCAGAATCTTGGTACAAAGCCGTCGAGTGCTCGCCCCGGCGGAAATACCTCTGGAATTATATAAGGGGAAGGGAGCGACTGAGCAGACGACCCTACAAATAAAAGACCATGAGAAGGCCGAAGACTGGAGGGAAGTCTTCATAGACTACTTTAAGTCCCACCGAATGCCCAAAGATGCGTCCTCAAGACATCAGCTCATGAAACGAGCTCTATCTTTCGCTTTCGTCAACGATATTCTATACAAGAGATCGTTTGATTCTCTATGGCTGAGATGCTTAGGACCTGACAAAGCAGAAAGAGTCATTCAGGAAGTTCATGACGGACTTTGCGGTTCTCACCAAGCAGGCCCAAAGATGAAGTTAAAAATTAAACGGATGGGTTACTACTGGCCCACGATGATCCAGGACTGCCTCGAGTATGCGAAGCAATGCCACTCATGCCAAATTCATGGAGACTTCATCCACCAACATCCGAATCCACTGCACCCAACGGTAGCTAGCTGGCCGTTCGAAATGTGGGGGACTGACATAGTCGGCCCCATTGAGCCAGCATCATCCCGGGGACACTGTTTTATCCTGGCGACAACTGATTACTTCTCCAAATGGGCAGAAGCAGTACCACTGAGGGAAGTGAAGACGGAGAATATCCTCCATTTCTTCAAGACGCACAACATCTATCGGTTTGGAACCCCACGGCGGATTATCTCCGATAATGGGCCGGCCTACCGAAGCCATAAGATTAGCCGCTTCGCGCAGCAGCACAATATAGACTGGAGATATTCTTCGGTTTACAATCCACGAGCTAACGGCCTGGCCGAGGCCTTCAATAAGACCTTGACGAAGATCATAAAAAAGACCGTTTCCCGGAATAAGAGAGACTGGCACGAAAGGCTTCAAGAAGCCCTTTGGGCTTATCGAACTACATTCAAGACGGCCACGAACACAACGCCGTACGCGTTGGTATTTAGGACGGAAGCAGTGCTCCCCCTCGAGATAGAGTTACCCTCTCTACGAGTAGCAGTCCACCACGAGCTGACGAACGAAGAAAATGCTCACCTTCGGCTTGAGGAGCTTGATGCCCTCGACGAAACCCGGCTCATAGCGCAACAACATCTAGAGGCCTACAAAGCAAAGATGACGCGCTCGTACGAACGATTGACCAGGCCGAGGACATTCCGCCAAGGCGAACTCGTATTAGTGGTCAAAAGACCTATGATCCCCAATCGTGCCAAGCGAGAAAAATTTGAGCCAAACTATGAAGGCCCGTACATCATAGACAAGGTCTATCAGGGTGGAGCCTACCTACTCATGGACATGCACGGTGAAAGGCCTTTCAGGCCAATAAACGGCCGCTTCTTAAAGAAATACTACGCTTAATAGGCCACAGCCTGGGTCAATGATAGATGACGACGACTATGTCCGCTCACTATCTTCCTAGGCTCAAACTTCACAAGCAGCAGCCGGCCTTCTTATAACAACGGACCGAAACGTCCTTAAACTAACGACGGACCGAAACGTCCTTAAACTAACGACGGACCGAAACGTCCTTAAACTAACGACGGACCGAAACATCCTTAAACTAATGACGGACCGAAACGTCCTTAAACTATCGACGGACCGAAACGTCCTTAAACTAACGACGGACCGAAACGTCCCTAAAACTACTACCGCAGCATGTTTAGGCTGACGAGATAAAAAAAAAAAAAGAGACAGAAAAAATAAAAAAAAATATATGAAAAAGAATAAAAAAAACGGCATGTCCATAAGCAAAACGGGCACGGATGAAAACCCGAAAGGGCTCCGTGAGTAAAAACAGCAGGACTACCGGTGAGTGTTTGTGAAAACCCGAAAGGGCGCAACCTCGTTAAAAGACACTTGTAGGGTCCTCTCGACCTTGTAAGGAGAAACCACACCTATGGGATCCTCTCGACCTGTAGGGAGAAAAACTCTTTATGAGACCCTCGCGGCCCGTAAAATGCAAAAGTCTTAGGAAGCAGATCTTGACCCTGAATCCTAAGCCATCACTGTCCTGCAAGGAGATCAAGATGGAATATCCGCAGAATACATTCAATAGAAAGGGGGACACACCATTGAGAAGAAAAATGTATCTTTTATTCATAAACCAAAATGGATACAAAGTACAATTCATGAAAGAAACAAAAAAGAAAGATACTCTCATCCATGAGTATGTACAAAAAAGGGAAAAAAGATACAAGTCCTCAAGCCGGCGGGCGGTGCAATAATTTTACCAGCTCGTCATTCTGTTGCTGAGCCACGGCTTCATGACGCAAGATCTCCAGAAGACGAGCCTCCGCCTGAGCTTGCTGAGCCTGATACGAAGCGAGCCGAGCTTCGAGCTCTTTCTCAATGGCCTTATGAGCCTCGACCCTCTCACGAGTGAACGTGGCAGCTTTATCGAGAGCCACAACCTTATGTTCGCTACGTATCGCTCTATCAGGCCACGTAAGCTCGCTTTCGTAACCACAGCCTTGGAAACAAGACATTGACAAGACCATATAAATGGGCTTCCAGTCGACGGGAATAATCGATCTAAAACGCGCTCACATCGCCTGATGTGAAAGGCAACAAGAAAGGTTTCCGACATATTTCAAGCATGCGTTCGCAATCATATGAGTATTAAAAAAGGGAATAATAATAATAGCATTTGCAATCGCATGAACGTTCATAATACCCAAAAAGGTCTGATGCGCAGGAAAGTGATGGTAGTATTTGCAATTAAAGAAACTTCTCATGAGAAGAATACAAAGTTTATTTATGCAAGCGGAAACATACATACTAGCACCAAGCCTACATGGAATCTCGGCATAAAGCGTAAAAAAGGAGGGACTAATTTAAAAATGTTCTACGCTAACGGAAAAGGTCACCAAACATGGGATCAACGTCACAAGGGTTAATGAAACAGAGGACAAAATTCTCCATCTCTCTCTCTGCTTTCTCCAGCACGTCAAAGCGACGGTTCTCACGAGGAGTCGCTCCCCATCGATTGGCGCCGTGTTCGTCCGCGAAAGCAGACATAATAGCTCGCTGGGCCTTGATCTGGCTCAGCAGATAAATTGAGCAATCCTTCAAAGCCTGAGTAATCAGGCACGCTTCATGAAAACCCTCGAGCTTTTCTTCTGCCGCGTCGAGCATCGCCAGGGTCATCTCCGCCGGGTGAGGAGGGATGTCGGCGAGCACGGCCTTGAGAATCATCCGGAGCCAGAGAGAACCCATCGGGAGGGAGGACCCCCTACGAATCGAGAGTTCATGCATGGCTGAGTCGCATTCGTTGTCGGTAAGGAGGGGATCCACCAACCGAGCAGCAAAGCGGGGGACCATTTCCTCAATAGGAACTTCCCATGGCTGTCGACGAGCATGAGGGCGATTGCAGGCCATGGCGCTCGTTTGTTTCTCAAGACAAGTTACTCCAAGATAAAAAAAATAATAATAATATAAATCTCTTTGTGAGAGGAAAAGGGAAGCTATAGCCTCATATATAAGGAAATGCATTAAGTGCTGTGCGCGGAAAATCTTGCATGGTGAAGCTATTTCCAAGGCCCAAAAAAGGAAAGGCATTGAAAATCAAGGAGATGGAACTATTTCCAAGGCCCTTTTTTCTGCGTCTAATATTGTGCACTGAAAATAGGGCATGGGAAGATTTTGTGAACAGCCACATCAAGGGACCCCACGTGCAGACTACGTGAGGCCTAAACCTGATGTACACTAAAAAAAAAATGGAGTAGCACCCTGCATATTGAAAGCACCACCAACAACAACAATAGCAAAATGATAAAATCCCAGAGAAAAGCACGTAGACATACAAAGACATAATAGAACTTGTCACTCATACTACAAGAGGTTCATACAAAATATAGAGGACACATTTACAATGGTAAAACTTCAGATGCGGGACATGGGTTGAGAAACTCAAAATTAACTTTATTCAAGATCCTCCAAGCATTTCGAACCTCCCGAGTATGCTTCCTCTCACGATCACAAGCATCGGGGTCCTCACGAATGTCCTCCACCCTCCGATAGGCGGCAAGTATGGCCGACTGCTGGAACATCTGATGCAGGAGATCAATGAGATTATCCCGCCTTCTCTTTGAGATCAAGTGCATCAGATACACCGAGTGTACTTTATCCTCGGCGGCGTCCAATGCCCCAAGCGGCACACCAGCACAGAATAAAGGGAGAGCCTCCCTGATCGCCAGCACGATCAGCCTCAGAAGAGAAGAGCGACGGGGGAGTAGCCGATGGTCGTACTCATCAAAGCGGCTCATGATCTCGGCACATTGAGCATCGGTGAACTCCTGGTTCTGACTGCGGCCCAGTGCACGAATATTCCCATAGGAAATGATCTCGTCAAGACCATACAGATGGGCATCCATGATACCTGAAATAAAGGTCATGAGAATCATTAGAAAACTCCTGTTCCATTAATTGCAGAAGAACAACCTCGGGCCAAGAGACCCCAGGAAGCCTCTGCGTGAAGAAATCAAGTCCTTCATTGGAATTAAAATTCCTTATTAAGAAAAGGGAATTAAATTCCCAGAAACATTTATGATGGAATTAAATTCCATGGAGTTGAAACGCCATCATCATCTCCCCAAAGATCATCTAAACCCTAAAAGATCTACAGTTTGAAGGTTAAGTGATTCTTATGGGAAAACATGAAGAAAAAAGGGTAAAAACCCTTGTTTTGGATTTAAAATCCAGAGGAATGTGAAGGTCCATCGTTTGTCCAAGAACATTACCTGAGGAAAAGAAATCTTTTCGAACAGAGTTAAACTCTGAAAATTGTTTCAAGGCAGAGAACTAAGCTCTGGAAGCGAGAATTAAATTCTCAGAAAAAGTTCTCAGAAGAAGAAGATGAGCAAAGTGAAGGCTCCTATGAAGAGACAGAGGTATTTATAGAAGGCAATGGAAACGTTTAAACTCCTCAGATCCCTAAAGGAATCCAACGGTCGCAAGAGGTGACAGCGTTGCACTCACGTGCTGACACGTGAGAACAACGCTGTGGGGGCATTTGTTTCCTGATTTAAAATCAGGAAAGCTTATGGAAAAAGCTTGAGAAGAGGGTCACGTGCTTACACGTGACCAGCAGTCACGTGTTGGCACGTGACACCCAAAAGTACCGGCAGAGCAAGTTCAGTTTCCCAACTACATCAAAGAGAGGGGCTTCAGTAAGGGTCACGTGCTCCCACGTGACCTGGGTCACGTGTCGGCACGTGACATTTAAAAGCAGCAACAAAGACCCAACGCTTCCTGATCAAATCAAGGAAAAAGCTTCAGAAGAGGTCACGTGCTCCCACGTGACCAGGGTCACGTGTTGGCACGTGACGATCAAAATATCAGAATTGTTCTCCAGTTAAATCAAGAAAAAGAGTTCAGACAAGGGTCACGTGCTCGCACGTGACCAGGGGTCACGTGGCAGCACGTGACGGTTAAGCAGCAACCAGAAGACAGCGCAAAAAGAAAGAAGAAGGCTCATTCCAAAGGGGGTCACGTGCCCACACGTGACCATGGGTCACGTGGTCACACGTGACCGGCTTTCAAAGCCCATTTTGTCAACAGAATTAAATTCTGAAAGAGATTCAAATCTTTCCAAAGGAAAGCGACTATCTGGAACCAATCGAATTAAAGATTCAGAGGTGATGAAATATCATATATCTATGGGAAAATCTCGGGTTTGGAAAGATTTCCCCTTTAAATCTAACCGAAACAACAAAGGAGAATTCCGGGACTTGAAATCCAATGGTGAATAAAATTCACCTAATAATCCAAAGGTCCAAAACGAATGATGGATGCAAATCAAATCTCTCAATGAAGATTCGTCAAAAAACTAATTGACTCGGCTGCTTCTCCTATAAATAGGAGCCAAGAGACACAAAAAGATATACAGACGCAGAGGGAAGAAAAGGGAGAGAGCCTAGATACTTTGAGGAACTTGGATCTTCTGCAAAAGAAAACCCTAGGTAAGAAAGGGAAGGCTCCTTGAAGGAAAAAAGAATTTAATTCTCAACAGAGTTTAACTCTGAACAGAAGAACATATTTCTTCTCTCTTTGATAGAGGATCTGCAAAGTGCACATCTCCCCTTGAAGTTGAGAATTTAATTCTCAATGGGTCGAGATCCTGCCATGCAGATCCAAAACATAGAGAGGGAATGGAAGCCCGAGAATTTAATTCTCACAGAACTATAGGAATTTAATTCCTTTAAGATAAAACTAGGGCCTGACCCTGTGTTATGGGAATTTAATTCCTTCAGAACAAAAAGAAACAGGGTTTAACCCTGACTAAGAACCTAGTTCTGTTGGAACAGCAGGGATTTAATTCCCTTGATCATAATTTAACAGAGAGTGGGAATTTAATTCCTTAAGAGCTTTTATTAGGGTTTAACCCTATTCAGTTCTTCACATATATGAAGAATTTAATTCCTACAGAAAATTCAGAGTCCAACTCTATTCAGAATATAAATCTTCGAAGGGAAGTAGGAATTTAATTCCTCTGAAATTACTGTCAGGGTTTAACCCTACGAGGAATTTAATTCCTGGAAAAGATTAACAGATCCTCTAAACAACATACATAGAGGCAGGGTCACGTGTCACCACGTGACCCCACCCAAGAGATCTACAGAAAGCCCCTTTGAGGCAGCACCCCACGTGACCCACGTGACCTTCGGCAGAAGCTTTAACATATAGGCATTTGAATGCCCGTCACGTGATGGCACGTGATGCTCTGAAAGACGCGATAATCTCAGCAGAATAAATGAAGGGAGGGCGCTCTCACGTGGTGGCACGTGACCCCTCTTGCCTTAGTGTTCAACACTAAATTAGAACTCTCGAATCCAGTGTTAAAACACTGTTGGGCCTTAGTGTTCAACACTAATCAAAAAGCTTTATTTGCAGTGTTCAACAATGACTACCTTAGTGTTTAACACTAATCTGAGATCTCCATTGCCAGTGTTCAACACTGATCTGTTTTAGTGTTTAACACTAATTTGAAAAGCCTTGTTGCTGGTGTTTAACACCAATTATCTTTTAGTGTTAAACACTAACTGGTCAACCTCATTCCCAGTGTTCAACACTGATTGCTCTGTAGTGTTTAACACTAGGCTTTAGCCTAATTGGCTAAATGGATAGAGGCAAAGCCTCTCCTTCAATGGACCAACAAGAAGCCAATATTCCAGACCTGATTGGACTTAGCCCAAGCTGGCCATAAGTCCTCAATTCGTAATCAACTGGGCCAATGGGCCTATAACATAATTAATTGGTCTTGATCCCAAATTAGGCCAAGGGCTATTTAATCCACTCCGGTTCTAGGGTACATCTCTTCACTCCTTTGATACTTGGCATTGTAATCCCTCAATGTCTTCAAAGAGGTGACGGGTCCCGACGACCACACATTGATATGGGCTGTGGGGTCCTTAAACCCGTGTCTAATGCAAAATTCCTGGTTACGTGGAACGCGGATAACGTCACTCTTTGACCCCGCGGAAAACGCCCAGAGCGGAGCCTAGTCCTCGCCGAGCACGGCAGTGAACCCGTGTGAAGCATCTAGTGCAAAATTCCTGGTTACGTGGAACGCGGATAACGTCACTCTTTGACCCCGCGGAAAACGCCCAGAGCGGAGCCTGGTCCTCGCCAAGCACGGCAGTGAACCCGTGTGAAGCATCCATAGCACATACCGGACTATGGAGTCCTTAAACCCATGGACTACGACGTCCTTAACCTCGACCGAGATGTCCTAAAACTAACAATGGACCGCAATGTCCTTAAACTACCCATGGACCGCAACGTCCTTAAACTACCCATGGACCGTAATGTCCTTAAACTAGAACAATAGAGCCCCGCATGCTCTTTTGTCGGATCTAAACGGTCCCGTTTAAGTTGATCTTAGCCTCAAAGATGGCTAACGTATCCTTAAACCTTCAAACAGACTGGACTATGAATCCCCCTAAATCAACATCGGTTCAAGGGTACATCTCTGAACTCCTCTGATATCTGTCGTTGTAATCCTTCAACGTCGTCAGAGAGGTGATGGGTCCCGACGGCCACATATTCAATGGACCACCATGTCCCTAAACTGGAACAATAGAGCCCCTAAATGCTCTTTTGTCGGATCTAAACGATCCTGTTAAGTTGATCTTAGTCTCAAACTAGACTAACGTATCCTTAACAAACGTTTGAGTTGATCTTAGCCTCAAGTATGGCTGACGTATCCTCAAACCAAACCCCCAAACCCAAATCTAAGATAATACGGATTTGGACTAGTCCACGCCCTACGGGCGACGACATAACTCAGTCTCCGTAAACAATCCACGGGCAACAAAACACAAAACAAACACCCACGACACGAAGTGACCATCTGGAGAAGGAGAAAGTTGTTACCGCAACGCGGTAACGTAATTAACTGCAGGGGCTTGCGCCTGCAGGGAAGAGCGTCCCCACAATCAAAAACCCCTCCAACGAGGGGGAATCTGACGAAGTCTGCTACATCGGACGCATCCGTTTAAACCTTCGATACATGGTGCCATAAATCAACTTGGCATCTTCGGAGAGGTGGACGGATAGCACCTATTAGCATCTGCCCCGAACCTCAGGCAAGACGTCCCGCGTCTCGGCCGCCGTTCGGAGGGGAACACCCTAATAACGCGATATTTCGTGTCGGTATGAAGCCCATCACCCACTGAGAAACTATTGATCCAAATAAATAATTCTCGTCCACCTTGACCAAGGATTTCTGGTGATGGCCACCCGTGCACTACGCGAGATCAACCCCCAATACCGGGAGAGACGAATCCCTGACGATCCGCTCACTGCCTCCATGTGGCTTGGGACTGTACCCAACTAAAATCTGTTTGCACGCCTTCTTTGAGCCGTGGTAGGGTAGTAATCAAAGCACAGTGGGAACTCACACGAGACAAATGACGATCTCAGGTCGACAGACTAACCTGTACTCATGTCACCTGGGAACTGCTATCTGACAATTGGTATAATACTAACTAGCATGTTCCTGGCGAGTCCGTCCAGTGTATTCATAACCCAATGAGCACCTATATACTATCTTAGATGACTAACTGACACCAATGGCTTGTGAGACCGGCCACCGCCCCTCGTCGGGGTTTCGATAAATATACACTAGTTTACTCTGGAGTATTGATGCCCAGTCTCGATACTCCCACGACTAGGGACATTTAAGGACGTGCTTATAGACCATACAGCTCCCACGTATATGATCGCCATCATAATACTGGTAGTCAAGCAAGAATTCTATGGGCTCTATCAACATGTAATAATGATCTGTAATGCCACCTAATGCATGCACATGATGATAAAGACAAACCAGATAGCATACTATCATCTCGAGTAAGACTGTTCTCCCGGTATAGGTCCTCCCTCAATCATCATAATCACTTTCTTGCGATTCAATAATTAACTTGAGAGCACTATATCCAACATCCCCTAGTGATCATGGCTTGGGTAAATAGGTACGAAGTCAGGAGAATTCTTGTTGACTCGGGAAGCTCGGAGGACATCCTATTTTACGATTGCTTCCAGCGTATAGGATTAAACATGTCCGATCTCCAGCCTACCTCGCATGTTTTCTCTGGATTCACTTACTACTCTGTTCAAGCTGGGTGAACGATCACTCTCCCTTTCAACATTGGGAAGGCCGGAAGAACCCGAACAATATCGGTGAGTTTTCTCGTCGCTCGGGTTCCTTCCTCTTATAACAGTCTCTTGGGTCGTCTCACCTTAAACATCCTTCATGTTCAGATCTCGACCTACCACCTCATGCTCAAGTTTCCTCTGAGCGATTGTGGGATAAACCGGGCCTACGGAGATTAGCAAATCGCTAGGGTATGTCTCGCAACGACAGTTCCAGAGGACAAAGAAGTTGATCCGACTGACGGACTGTGTGATCCTCGGGAATTGCTGAATACACGTGATGACAAGAAGTGTTAGTTGTATGTATGCCCTAGAGGCCAGTATTGTACAGATGATGTATATTATATTGGATGCTTGGACATATATAGAGATGACTTTCTTGCTCGACATGATAGTATGCTATCTGGTTGCCATTTATCTTAACATGTACACTAGTCTCTTTATACTGTCTTATAGTTACATGTTGGTAAAGCCCTTAGGATTTGTACTTGACTACCTAGACTATGATGCAGATCATACTAGTGGGAACATGGTAGTCCATAAGTACATCCTTCAAGGTCCCTAGTCGTGGGTATCTCGAGACGGGGCATCGATTTACCAGAGTAGACTAGCGTATACGCTTCTCGACCCATGTGATGGGCGATGGATGATCCCATATCCATTGGTGTTTGACATCAGAGATGGTATACGGGTGCTCAGTGGAAACTGGGTACACTGGACGGACTCGCCGAGAACTCCCAGATGGTATTATACCTCACGTCAGATGGCAGTTCTCAGGTGACACTTGTACAGGTTAGTCTGTAGACCCGAGATCGTCATAGAGTCTTGTGTGATTCCCACTGTACTTTGATTTCCACCTTACCACGTCCATGAGGGCGTGCAAAACGGTGGTCTTTGGGTACAGTCCCGAGTCACATGGAGGCAATGAGCGATAGGAGGGGTTTCGTCTCTCCCGGTATTGGGAGTTGATGTTGCGCTGTGCTCGATTGGCCGTAACAGGGAAGTCCCTGGCCAGGGCTGATCAGAGATTTGCTGGTAAGTGTTACCAGTAGTTTCTCGACCCGTTACGAGCCTCACATCGGCACGACTTATCGGGTTATTGGGGTCTGACGTATACCACCCCTAGACTTGATATGCGACGTATCAGACGAAGAGACTTGACTGTATGGTAAGTGTTACTGGTCGGATTCGCAGGAGTGTGAGCGGGCTAGCTCGTCGATCTTCTGATCGCTCAATACCCGGGTGGCCGTTACGTTTAGCAGACCGCTTGCGGCTTGTGGGTGTTTGATATGATCATCACCTGCTACCGGCGTATTGACGAGTCTTTAGAGTCCTACACAGAGGTTTCCTGGCTCAAGCGAAACGAAATAGGAGCGCATATGAGATATGTGCAGGACCGAGAATAATGCGTGTATGTGATACCGCACTTCATTCTCGCGATATATGTTTCGATTGATTATATTCGATATGACCTAGTTATCGAATCATTGATTCGATAAATCGATACATTACATACTAGTCGGTTGTATGCGATATAACCGGATCATTGAATCAAGTGTTGATTTAATGATTTAATGTATAATTATATATTTGATATATTACTTTGCATTAACTAGTATTGGTTCACTTTAAACGGATTTTTCTCACTTGGATTGCACATTGTATATGTGATATACTTTTGTGCACTTTTTGTATCATGTTTGATGATACTTGATCATTAGTTAAGTTTATAGAATTAATCCATGGTTAATTGATAATTAGGGTTTTGCATACATATTTATTTATCCATTTATTTGTTTATTTATGTGGATAAATTCAAAATGAGAATGGTGGCTATATTTGTTTCTTGTATGAAGCTTCTTGAACCCTTGACTTTAGCAACCATTCTTATCCTCTTGCTTAACCCTAACCCACTCTTTGACCATGGTTAATTCTCTACACTTAACCCTAGTTCAAGATATGATAAGTAATTGATATTAGTTTTATTTTAAAAAAAAAAAAAAACACTTATCATAATCTTTTCTTGAGCTCATCTTCTTCTTCTTCTTCAAGCTTGCTACTCCAATGGCAAGTTGAGATCTAGTGAGTTAAATCCAAATCTAAAGTGAACCCACCTCCTATTTCTTCACCCTCTACCTCTTGCCAAGTTGTTTTGGGTGTTTACTTCACAAGTTTCACAAGTTTGTGAAGTCGGAGCTTGAGTTTGTGCAACCTCGACGTAGATCGTCTTTGACACAAAGCCGACGAGCTATTCCGCTTGCTTTCCCGATGAAGCCGATGATCGAGTCAAGGATTCATGATGGACAGCGAGGACATGACGTTGCGGAGCCGTGGAGGTGGATATCCGGATCTACAAAGGTTGTATATCCGTATCCTAGTAGTTAACAGTTAACTAGTTTTCTTTTTCGCCTAAACATCTAGTTAAAGATCCGTAGTCTAGGGTTTCTCGGCACTAAAATTTTAATTTGGCATGTTCGATGCCTTGTGAGAACCCACTAGGGTGCCTAGGAACCTTTCACTGGTATCAGAGCCTAGCTAGAGCCTTAGGCGAAGTCCCGACGACGTTTGAAACCCGATCGAACCGAAATCCAAAACCTAAAAATGCTCTCTGGACTTTTTCTAAAAATTCGGATTTTTGTCAATTAAAAATATGTAGAAAATCAAGCAGGGTGTTATTAGAATTACTGTGAAATACGAGGGGGTAATTCCACTTTTCCACCGCGGAAGGGCGGCACATGCTAGGCATGTGCGGCGCTTCCGCGGCGTTACTGTTCCCTTGAATAATTATTTCTTCACAGTAACTCATATAATTCAATGCTGTGTATTCTGGGATATTTTTATTGTGACTTTACAGAAGAGTATTTTGGGGTACTATTGGGAATCAGTATTTCGATCGGATTATCAAATTTCGTTTTTAGTGTTTTTCCAGATAATTGTAGAATATGTTAAAGAGTTCGACCGGATATAAATACCCAGGTTTTCCCCTGCCGGAATATCCAAGTGTTGGATTATTGTGTGGTTAAAAGACGTTCTGAGTAGTGCAAGTAACGCGATGGTCCCTCTAGAAGACACAAACCTTAACTCGATTATGTGACCGTCTTGAACTGCCCTTTGAACCTTCGGGTTTGGGGCAGTACGGCGTGCCACATGTGAGGCGTTGGCTTGACCCTTCTACGGCTGGACCGTTGGTACTGAGGTATGAAGTGAATGTCTTTGAACCTATTTCATGTGTTGATCGGTGTCGGGAAAACTTGGGTGTTCGAAAGTTCGATCGGAAAGTTTGATATATTCTATTTATCCGGAATTGGATACAATAATTGGAATTCACAAAAGGTTATGAGATAACTGGATGAATGTTATAGATCTAGCAGTTTAGTTTCACAAGATATCGAAAAGAGTTTTCGATGATGGGACTAAAATGCGGGATTTATAACTGTTAGGCATGTGATGTCTAAAAAGATTGCGGATTCCAATTGTTGTAGTTTTAAACTTTCTTTTCTGTGACCGTAAGTGTAGTATGTTCATATCGCCGGTTTCGTTGCTATACGTCAACGACAATTGGGGTATGCATACTTACTTACGTTGATGACATGTGATGTTATGTGTTGCTGGATATGTAATATTGGATCGTCGTATTCGAATAGCCGGGGGTTTTTATGTGAGATGAGTGTTTTTCATTTTCATTCATGTAAAAACTTGTATGTAATATTCTTTTATTCGGGGCACTTCCAGGATGCGGGAGCTGTCACCCTTTGTATATTATTTACTTTTCTGCACTAGGATAGACCCAAGGAGGGGAGCACAAGTAACCGGGTTCTGGGGTCCAGTGGGAGACCAACTCGAGGTGTCGAGTCCGGGTCTCCTAACCCTAGAATTGGCAGGGTTGCTTGCCGCTCTCGTAGGGGTCTAGGGGTGTGGGATTGGCTATTCATCACGACCGTGGAATCCGTGTTTTATACTGGCTCGTATTAAAAACACGGACGTCCTAGTATATCCAATATTTCATATATTTATTCTGCTGCGATATCTGTGATGTGATTCTGTGATGGATATAGTATATAGTATATATGATATATTATATAGACGTTACTTATGTTTTACACCCGCGCTAGCCCTGCCCTGCTCTGTCGTTAGTTACCTAACCTAACGGTGCACGAGGGGACATCGAGGCGAATGCGGATGGCATAAGTGTACGTCATATCTATCTGTGATGTTTAGGTATTAAATGATGGGACTTCATTAATGTGATTAATGAAAGATAAGAAACCTGAGATGTTGTAGAATCGAATTTTAAAATAAAACAGGTAGCTACAGTTCTTGCTTTGCATAGCGGTATATATGATATACCCCGCACCTCATTCGACGAGGAAAGGACCGAGATCCCTTCACCGGGAGTGACTCCTTTAGCAATAACTGGCAGATGCTACACACTCGGTTTGGTTTTGATTGCTTTTAAAGAGTTTTCGCTTTGCACAGTGATATATATGATATATCCCGCACCTCATTCGACGAGGAAAGGACCGAGATCCCTTCACCGGGAGTGACTCCTTTAGCAAAACTAGAAAAGCCTCAAAATCACTCCATTTCAAAACTTCATTTGATTCTACAACGATATCAAGTTCATTACGCTCATGGTTTTATGAAAACCTGCGTAGCCCTCCGTCATTTCAGATAAGTACTAATTAGTATTCGTGCTACGGTAGTTTGGCATTCGTCAAGGCGTAGTGTACGGTAGCTAACTAGTATTTATCTGCTTATGCATATGATGCAGATTGGATTAGGGTATTCGTACGGCGTTGTTTGGCATTCGTCAAGGGTCGTGCGGGTGGGTTTAATTCAATCAAGAAATGTACGGGTTGAACTTGACTAGTGGACTATGGGTTGTTTGGCATTCGTCAAGGTCATAGAACACTAGGGGCAAAATATTATCGGGAGTTTCAAGTGTTGAAATTTGCAATGAGATTGCATACCTTCCATGAGATAGTTGGATCCCGATACCCGCTGCGAGTAAGAGTTACTCCTGGGAGAGTTTTACACATTGCAATTAGCTGATCAAGTAGGTGTCTAGAAAGGTGTTAACGAGGTTACGCCTCTGGGAAAACGAGGTTTACATTAATTAGGTTCGTGCGAAAGCACGGGGGACCTCCCTCAAAGTACCGACACTGGCCTGGCTGAAAGATTGGCGAACTTGTAGTGTGTAATTAATCCCGGCTAGTCTTTCCTTTTAGGGTTTGGAGGAAGATTTGATAAAAAGCAGTGGGAGCCATCCTGATTAGATAAGATAATAACCAATCTGATCTTGCACGAGCATACGCTAAAGTGTTTTCTTCTCTCTCTCTCCAGGTAGCGACCATTTCATGCCTTAATAAAGATAATAAAATGGATGTATTGACCGAACCCGCATGTTATACTGTGCAGGGGAACGTTGAACCCGTTCTATCTTATAAGTGTTATAAGAATGAACAGGAAACTGGAGAATATCTGGATTCTCACATCGCCCAAACGAAGAACATGCATGTTGATGCATCATCTTCGGGTGTGTTTGTCATTGAGAACTGTTTCTCAGTTCACCCTACGTCCTGGGTATTAGATACCGGATCAGGATCCCACATATGTAAGATGTTACATGGGCTGCGAAAAGGTAGAGAACTGGGAAAAGGTGATCATTCCGTTCAAGTAGGGAACGGTGCAAGTGTTGCAGCCAAAGCAGTTGGCGAATATCACCTAGTATTACCAAGTGGTGATACATTCATTCTGAATGAGTGCTATTATATACCGAACATGATGTGCAACATTATATCAGTTTCTTTATTAAGTAAAGATGGATATAATTTTGTAGTAAAGGATAATGTTATGAACATATTCCTAGATCAAAAGTTGATTGCATCAGGCTCGCTACATAATGGCATGTTCATTCTAAATCAAAATACAGTCCTCAATATACAAAACACACACAAGAGGAAAAATTCAGAAATGAACGAATCCTTCTTGTGGCATTGTAGACTTGGTCATATCAATGCGACACGACTGGCTAAGTTACATAAGGATGGTTATTTGAATCCGTTCGAATTATCATCTTATGATACTTGCCATTCATGTCTCAAAGGAAAAATGACCAAAGCTCCGTTTAGAGGACACGGAGAAAGAGTTACTGAACTCTTAGGATTGATACATAGTGATGTATGCGGTCCTATGTCTACACATGCCAGGGATGGTTCTTCCTACTTCATTACATTCACTGACGATCTCTCTAGATACGGGCATGTGTTCCTGTTGAAACACAAGTCTGAAGCTTTTGAGAAATTCAGAGAATATAAGCACGAAGTAGAGAACCAAACGGGCAAAAGTATTAAGATCCTCCGATCTGATCGAGGAGGAGAATACTTGAGCAATGAGTTCCAAGATTATCTAAAAGAGAATGGGATTCTCTCTCAGCTTACTCCACCTTATACACCACAGCACAACGGTGTATCGGAACGAAGGAATCGCACCCTATTAGATATGGTGCGTTCAATGATGAGCACAGCTGAGTTACCTATTTCCTTCTGGGGGTATGCGCTTGAGACAGCCATACACCTATTGAATATGGTTCCTACCAAATCAGTGCCTACCACTCCATATGAGATATGGAGAGGGAAGAGACCATCTCTTAAGTATGTTAAGATATGGGGTTGTCCAGCCTATGTCAAAAGACAAAATCCGGACAAACTCGAGGCAAGATCTGTCTTATGTAAGTTTGTAGGATATCCCAAAAATTCACAAGGGTATATCTTCTACCACCCCGAGGAACAAAAGGTGTTTGTTTCTCGACATGCCACTTTCTTAGAAAAAGGTTTTCTTATGAAACAGATTAGTGGCATTGAGGTAGAACTGGAAGAAGTTCCAGCAACACAAACTGTAACAGAAGACTTGGTGGAACCAGAGGATTCAGTAGAACTCAACGAACCCCAGCCTCTCCGCCGATCTAGTAGGGTATCTCGTCCACCTGAGAGATACTACGGTTTTCTCATTGACGGTGGAAGCGAGGATTGCATCATGGAGGATGATGACCCAACTAGCTTCGAGCAGGCCATCACGAGTGGGGACTCAGTGAAATGGCTGGATGCTATGCGGTCCGAGATGGATTCCATGTACACCAACAAAGTATGGACTTTGGAAGTTGCTCCTGAAGGGGTAAAACCCATTGGGAGCAAGTGGATCTTTAAGAAGAAACTTGGTGTAGATGGGAAAGTGGAGACTTTCAAAGCTAGACTTGTAGCAAAGGGTTTTCGTCAAAGACCAGGTGTGGACTATGACGAGACCTTTTCTCCAGTGGCTATGCTTAAATCCATCCGAATCATGCTTGCCATTGCTGCTTTTCATGACTACGAAATCTGGCAAATGGATGTTAAGACCGCCTTTCTAAATGGTGATTTAGAAGAGTGCGTGTACATGACTCAGCCAGAGGGCTTCGTAGACAGTGGGAGCAGCGGGAAGGTGTGCAAGCTGCTTAAATCCATTTATGGATTAAAGCAAGCATCGCGGAGTTGGAACATCTGCTTTGACGTCGTAATCAAAGAGTTTGATTTCGTCAAAAATCCAGATGAACCTTGTATCTACAAGAAGGTGGCAGAGAGTAAGGTTGTCTTCCTCGTATTGTACGTGGACGACATACTCTTGATAGGAAATGATATTCCTATGCTGCAATCGGTCAAGCTCTTCTTATCACAAAGATTCTCAATGAAAGATCTTGGTGATGCCTCCTGCATATTGGGAATCAGGATCTATAGAGATAGATCCAAACGGATTTTGGGATTGTCCCAATCCAGGTACATTGACACCGTACTAAAGAGGTTTAGTATGGAAGAGTCCAAGCGTGGGAACTTACCCACGATCTCTGGAGTCACTCTCTCCAAAGAGATGTCTCCCAAGACTGATTTGGAGAGAGCTCGCATGCAAGGGATACCCTATGCTTCGGCAGTAGGCTCTATCATGTATGCGATGCTATGTACCAGACCCGATGTAGCATACTCACTAAGTGTAGTGAGCAGGTATCAAGCTGATCCTGGAGAGAGTCACTGGACAGCTGTGAAGAGCATTCTCAAGTACTTGCGAAGGACTAGAGATATGTTCTTGGTGTATGGTAACGGAGAACTCCAAGTGGAGTCCTTTACCGATTCGAGCTTCCAGAGTGATAAGGACGACTCTAAGTCGCAGTCGGGTTTTGTCTTTACCCTTTACGGAGGGGCGGTTAGCTGGAAGAGTTCCAAGCAGGAAACCGTGGCAGACTCGACAATGGAGGCTGAATACATCGCTGCCAACGATGCTGCCAAAGAGGCTGTCTGGATCAAGAAGTTCATTACTGAACTTGGAGTGGTTCCATCCATTGAGCATCCAATACCTTTGTATTGCGATAACAATGGAGCGGTGGCTTTGGCCAAGGAACCCAGGTCCCATCAGCGGTCCAGGCATATTCTGAGGCGGTATCACCTGATCCGGGAGATAGTTGATCGCCGGGAGATCGAGGTCAGGAGAGTTGACACGAAGAACAACACGGCGGATCCACTCACGAAGGCCATTCCCCAGATACAGTTTGAGAGACTCTTCGGGATGCTCGGTATGAGATACTACAGCAGCTGGCCCTAGTGCAAGTGGGAGATTGTTAGTTGTATGTATGCCCTAGAGGCCAGTATTGTACAGATGATGTATATTATATTGGATGCTTGGACATATATAGAGATGACTTTCTTGCTCGACATGATAGTATGCTATCTGGTTGCCATTTATCTTAACATGTACACTAGTCTCTTTATACTGTCTTATAGTTACATGTTGGTAAAGCCCTTAGGATTTGTACTTGACTACCTAGACTATGATGCAGATCATACTAGTGGGAACATGGTAGTCCATAAGTACATCCTTCAAGGTCCCTAGTCGTGGGTATCTCGAGACGGGGCATCGATTTACCAGAGTAGACTAGCGTATACGCTTCTCGACCCATGTGATGGGCGATGGATGATCCCATATCCATTGGTGTTTGACATCAGAGATGGTATACGGGTGCTCAGTGGAAACTGGGTACACTGGACGGACTCGCCGAGAACTCCCAGATGGTATTATACCTCACGTCAGATGGCAGTTCTCAGGTGACACTTGTACAGGTTAGTCTGTAGACCCGAGATCGTCATAGAGTCTTGTGTGATTCCCACTGTGCTTTGATTTCCACCTTACCACGTCCATGAGGGCGTGCAAAACGGTGGTCTTTGGGTACAGTCCCGAGTCACATGGAGGCAATGAGCGATAGGAGGGGTTTCGTCTCTCCCGGTATTGGGAGTTGATGTTGCGCTGTGCTCGATTGGCCGTAACAGGGAAGTCCCTGGCCAGGGCTGATCAGAGATTTGCTGGTAAGTGTTACCAGTAGTTTCTCGACCCGTTACGAGCCTCACATCGGCACGACTTATCGGGTTATTGGGGTCTGACGTATACCACCCCTAGACTTGATATGCGACGTATCAGACGAAGAGACTTGACTGTATGGTAAGTGTTACTGGTCGGATTCGCAGGAGTGTGAGCGGGCTAGCTCGTCGATCTTCTGATCGCTCAATACCCGGGTGGCCGTTACGTTTAGCAGACCGCTTACGGCTTGTGGGTGTTTGATATGATCATCACCTGCTACCGGCGTATTGACGAGTCTTTAGAGTCCTACACAGAGGTTTCCTGGCTCAAGCGAAACGAAATAGGAGCGCATATGAGATATGTGCAGGACCGAGAATAATGCGTGTATGTGATACCGCACTTCATTCTCGCGATATATGTTTCGATTGGTTATATTCGATATGACCTAGTTATCGAATCATTGATTCGATAAATCGATACATTACATACTAGTCGGTTGTATGCGATATAACCGGATCATTGAATCAAGTGTTGATTTAATGATTTAATGTATAATTATATATTTGATATATTACTTTGCATTAACTAGTATTGGTTCACTTTAAACGGATTTTTCTCACTTGGATTGCACATTGTATATGTGATATACTTTTGTGCACTTTTTGTATCATGTTTGATGATACTTGATCATTAGTTAAGTTTATAGAATTAATCCATGGTTAATTGATAATTAGGGTTTTGCATACATATTTATTTATCCATTTATTTGTTTATTTATGTGGATAAATTCAAAATGAGAATGGTGGCTATATTTGTTTCTTGTATGAAGCTTCTTGAACCCTTGACTTTAGCAACCATTCTTATCCTCTTGCTTAACCCTAACCCACTCTTTGACCATGGTTAATTCTCTACACTTAACCCTAGTTCAAGATATGATAAGTAATTGATATTAGTTTTATTTTAAAAAAAAAAAAAAACACTTATCATAATCTTTTCTTGAGCTCATCTTCTTCTTCTTCTTCAAGCTTGCTACTCCAATGGCAAGTTGAGATCTAGTGAGTTAAATCCAAATCTAAAGTGAACCCACCTCCTATTTCTTCACCCTCTACCTCTTGCCAAGTTGTTTTGGGTGTTTACTTCACAAGTTTCACAAGTTTGTGAAGTCGGAGCTTGAGTTTGTGCAACCTCGACGTAGATCGTCTTTGACACAAAGCCGACGAGCTATTCCGCTTGCTTTCCCGATGAAGCCGATGATCGAGTCAAGGATTCATGATGGACAGCGAGGACATGACGTTGCGGAGCCGTGGAGGTGGATATCCGGATCTACAAAGGTTGTATATCCGTATCCTAGTAGTTAACAGTTAACTAGTTTTCTTTTTCGCCTAAACATCTAGTTAAAGATCCGTAGTCTAGGGTTTCTCGGCACTAAAATTTTAATTTGGCATGTTCGATGCCTTGTGAGAACCCACTAGGGTGCCTAGGAACCTTTCAAGAAGGAGATCCGGGGTTCCTCGATAGAAGCATTGTCCGAAGTTCCCCTTAAAGAGGGAGACACCAGCCGAACTATCTAGATCAGCTCCCTCTTGACCGGGAAAACTCGGGACAATCTTATCCATTTCCTCCGAGACAACTCTAACGTGTTCGCTTGGACTCCCGCGGACATGCCAGGGAACGACTCCAAGGTGATCTCCTATAAGCTCGGAGCTGACTCAAAAGCCCGGCCGGTCTGACAGAAGAAAATGGGCTTCGTGCCTGTCAAGCAGAAGGCGATCGAGGAGGAAGTGGATCGACTGCTCACGGCGGACTTCATCAGAAACTTAGACTACTCATCTTGGCTGGCCAACATAGTCATGGTCAAGAAAGCGAACGGGAAGTGGCGTATGTGCATCGACTTTACCGATCTGAACAAGGCCTGCCTAAAAGACAACCATCCGCTTTCTCGGATAGATCAGATGGTGGATAGCTCGGCCGGTCACGAGCTGCTGAGCTTCATGGATGCATTCTCTGGTTACAATCAAATCCGGATGGACCTGGCCGACGAAGAGCTCATCGCTTTCACCACTGATCGAGGGGTCTATTGCTACAAGGTAATGCCCTTTGGCCTCAAAAATACCGGGGCAACTTATCAACGGTTGATCAACAAGCTGTTCAAGCCACAAATTGGGCGGAACATGGAAGTCTTCATCGATGACATGCTTGTGAAGTCTACCCAGCCAGCCGGGCATACCACGGACCTTGGCGAAACTTTTAAGGTCCTGCGAAGATACAAAATGAAGCTGAATCCAGCTAAGTGTGCTTTCGATGTCACGGGCGGAAAGTTCCTCGGGTTCATGGTCATCTACCGAGGAATCGAAGCAAACCCGGAGAAGATCAAAGCCATCATTGACATGACGATGCCTAAGAACAACGTGGAAATCATATGACTCATAGGCAGAGTGGCTGCTCTGAGTTGTTTCATGTCCAGATCTGGGAAGAAGTGCCTACCTTTCTTCAAAGCCTTGGGAAAGATCCCAAAGTTTGAGTAGATCGAGGAGTGCCAGGTTGCCTTTGCGCAGCTCAAGGAACATCTGTCAACACCTCCTCTACTCACTCGACCAGTCAAAATAGACGAGTTGTTACTATATTTGGCCGTTTCCGACCAAGCTGCCAGCTCGGTACTCATCAAAGAGTCCAAAAGAGTACAGAAGCCGGTCTACTACGTTAGCTACGTTTTCAAGGACACAGAGACAAAATACCTGGTCATCGAAAAGATAGTCCTGGCGCTTATCGCCACCTCCAGGAAGCTCCGGCATTATTTCCAAGCCCATACGATCATCGTCCTCACCGACCGACCCCTGGGGAGCATCCTCGGTTCCCCCAAGTCGTCGGGCTACTGGAAGAAATAAAGATGGGAGTTGCCGCAGTTCGATATCCTGTATCGACCAAAGCAAGCCATCAAGACGCAGACCTTAGCTGACTTTGTGGTCGAATACACCATCCCTGACAAAGATGAAACACCAGAGCAGAGTCCGAGTCCAAAAAGCTCGGTGGAAGAAAAGCTCGGTCCACTTCCGGACTGGGTACTTTATATGGACGGTTCCTCTGCCGAACAGGGAAGCAGAGCAGGGATCGTCATCCGCGGTCCCAATAAAGCTGAGATGGAGTACTCTGCGGCTCGACTGCAAAGCCTCGAATGCCGCCGCGGAGTATGAAGCCCTATCGGCCAGTCTACGAATTGCCTCAAGGATGGGGCTAAAGAAAATTAGAGTTCGCAGCGATTCCGCATTGGTCGCCGGCTGAGTGATCAGACGTTTCGAAGTCCAAGAACCCCTCATGATGAAGTATCTTCATGGCGGGTAGATTCCTACTCGACCTATGCTATGAATCCAAAGCCCTCATGCGAGGTTGGCAGACAGCTTCCCGCTCGTCGCACCCATTCATGGCGGATAGATTCCTACCCGATCTAAACGGTGAATCCAAAGCCCTCATGCGAGACCGGCGGATAGCATCCTGCTCGTTGCACCCATTCACTGTGGGTAGATTCCTGCTCGGCCTAACCCGTGAATCCTAGGCCCTCCCCACGAGGCCGATGGACAGCTTCCTGCTCGTTGCACCCATTCACGGTGGGTAGATTCCTGCTCGGTCTAACCCGTGAATCCTAAGCCCTTGCACGAGTAGACTCCTACTTGGTTCGGAGGCCGGCAGACAGCTTCCTGTCCGTCGCACCTATTCACAACTGGTAGATTCCTGCCCAACATAAGTTGTGAATCCTAAATCCTCGCCATGAAGCCAGCGGACAGCTTCCTTCCCGTCGCAACCATTCACAGCGGGTAGATTCCTGCCCGGCTTAACCCATGAATGCTAAGCCCTTACCATGAGGCCGACAGAAAGCTTCCTGCTCGTCGCACCCATTCACGGTGGGTAGATTCCTTCCCGGCCTAACCCGTGAATCCTAAGCCCTCACACAAGTAGACTACTGCTCGGTTCGGAGGTCAGCAGACAGCTTTCTGTCGGTCGCACGCATTCACAGCGGGTAGATTCCTGCTCAACATAAGTTGTGAATTCTAAGCATTCGCCACGAGGCCAGCGGACAGCTTCCTGCCCGTCGTAACCATTCACAGTGGGTAGATTTCTGCCCGGCCTAACCCATGAATCCTAAGACTTCGTCACGAGGCCGGTGGACAGCTTCCTGCTCGTTGTATCCATTCACAGTGGGTAGATTCCTGCCCGGCCTAACCTATGAATCCTAAGCCCTCGCACGAATAGACTCCTACTCGGTTCAGAGGCCAGCGGACAGCTTCCTGTCTATCGCACCCATTCATAACGGGTAGATTCCTGCTCAACTTAAGTCGTGAATCCAAAGCCCTCGCACGAGTAGACTCCTGCTCGGTTCAGAGGTCGGCGGATAGCTTCCTTCCCATCGCAACCATTCATAGCGGGTAGTTTGGCTATAGTGCCCTCAAGGCCATTATTGTAATCGCAGGTAGGCGATTATGATGATTGAGGAAGGACCTATACGGGTAGAACAGTTTTACTCGAGATGATAGTATACTATCTAGTTCATCACCATCATCATGTATATGTATTATGTGGTATTATGAATCATTATTACATGTTGATAGAGCCCTTAGGATTCATGCTTGACTACCAGGGTTATTGTGGCAACCACACTTGTGAGAACTGGGTAGTCTATAAGTATATCCTTAAATCTCCATAGTCGTGGGAATATTGAGACTAGACATCGATATTCCAGAGTAGACTAGTGTACGTTTCTTGACCCCGATGAGGGACGATGGCGGGTCTCATAGCCATTGGTGTTAGTTATTCACCAAAGATTGTGTACATGTGCTCATTAGATTATGAGTTACACTAGAAGGATTTATCGGGAATATGCTAGATGATATTATACCTATTGTCAGACAGCAGTTCTCTGGTGACATGAGTACATCTTAGTTTTTTGACCTGAGATCGTCATTTGTCTTATGTGGGTTCTCACTGTGCTTTGATTACTATCCTACCACGACTCTATTGAGTCGTGCAAACAAGTTTTAGTTGGGTACAATCCCGAGCCACATGGAGGCAGTGAGCGGATTGTCGGGAATTCGTCTCTTCCAGTATTAGGGGTAGATGTCGCGCAGTGCATGGGTGGCTATCACCAAAAATCTTTGGCCAAGGTGGACGAGAATTACTGATTTGGATCAGTAGTTTCTCAGTGTGTGATGGGTTTCACATTGACACGACTTATTGCGTTATTAGGGGTCTGACTTTATCCAATCCTTAGGCATAATATGCGATACTCTTAGACAAACAGACCGGACTGTACGGAGATTGTCACTTTCAGGCTCAGTAGAGATACAGACGAGTTTGTTTGTCAACCTTCTTTTCGTTCAATACCTGGGCAGCTGTTACATACAGCTAGTGCCGCTGACGTACTTGTGGTTAAACCCGCTGCCAGCGTATTTTCGAGTCTTTAGAGTCCCACATAGAGGGTTTCCCAGCTCAGGCGAAACGTTATAGTGTATGTATTTTGATACGTACTTAGATTCGATTAAAACGCGTGTTTTTGTATACATACTTTTAATCGGACATTTTGTTAATATTAGCTGGTTTGAAAGATAGCCAGATTATCATATTTGGATAAAATGTGAGCTAGTATTATATATCTTTTTTAGTATCTCTCTTTTTGGTATTCGTATTTTGACATAATACGGTATTCGTATTTTGATACGAACACAAGTGTATGTATTTGTAGCATATACTTGTTTTACTGTACACATACACACACACTTGAGATGACACTCTTCTCTTCTCTTCTCATCTCTTCTTGCATATGTTAGAATGGTGTGCACTTGTAATTCATCATGGTAAGTCACAATTCCATCCATTCACAACATAAAAGAAAAGAAAAGAATTTGAAGAGATAAGGATTCTTTAGCCATGTTTCCTGACTTGATGGCACTCACTCTTGAGCTTTTCTTCTTCTCTTGTAATTTTCTAGGATGAGAAAGAAGAAAAGAAATGAGAGAACACTTAGATATTAGCCACTACTACATTCTAGTGATCAATTCTTAGGAAGTTTTGATCACCAGTGACTTCACTTTGTATTTTGTATGAAGGCAGAGCCTAGCTTAGGGTTCCTTCAAGTGGATCATCTTCGATGAGGAAGATCGACTCCCAAACTCGTTCCCGATGACCTAGGAGTTAAAGAAGTGACATAGAAGATGAAGGACACGACTATAACGGTTGTAATTACTAATCGAGTAGTTAAATTCCTTCTAGTGTTTCTAGTTTAGTATTTGGATTCGATTCTAAGTCGTAGAGTTCGTGCTCTTAATTAGAAAATTTTCGTTTTGTATTCCGCCTTAGCTACAAGTTAGCGGCACGAGCACGAGTGTCTACCAACAGGTAGATCCTGCCCCCACATAAGTTGTGAATTCAAAGCCCTCATGCGAGACCGGCAGACAGCTTCCTACTATCACAACCATTCACAGCGGGTGGATTCCTGCATACCATAAGTTATGAATCCAAAGCCTTTATGTGAGGACGACGGACAACTTGATGCTCGTCCCACCCAGTCACGGTGGGTAAATTCCTATCCACCTAAGCCGTGGATCCAAGGCCCTTTCAGCGATCCAATTCCCTGAGGAGACATGCATGGGTACCCACTTTCTCTTAGTTGGATAGATTCAGAATCATATGTTCATCGAGGCTACGCATGAAAATTAAGGCGTATGGTAAAACACAACGTGGACTCGAAGATCGAAGAGACACAACTGCTAAACGCCATGTCGTTCGTGGAAAATCCACCGCAAAGAATCATCGGCACTAAGCAGAACAGAGAAGACCGAGCAGACTACTTTCGACCCGACCTATAAATTGGTCGGAACAAGAGTGGGGGGCTAATGATGATACTCGTAAGTGGGGATTCCCCCTATCAAGGAACGTAGCAGATGATATGTCACCCATATATGCCAATTAGATTTCTGGGGGCTACTAAACTGGAATAAGGGAACATTCCTCGGTACCTTGCCTCCGAGACTTCGTCCGAGGAATAGGCTCCGACCTCTCAGGGTCTCCACCTGGGTGCATTTGTCCTTCGACTAACCGCCGGTCAATAGCTTGTCTCCGAGCAATTATAGAGCTGAGTTTCCTCAGTCTCCTTGCCATCTCGACCAACTCGGGACCGGTAGATCAAAGACCGAGTTTTCTCGGATTGAGCTTTCTCAACTTCCCTTTACAGAGCTTCCTCATAACGGCTCCGTATCTCCCACCCCACATCCCGCATCTCACGTGAGCGTATCTCGCCATTAATGCGAACGTGATACGTGGGCGGAACCGACGGCGATGATCTCGCAACGGGTCGTTCCATGCGACCCCTATATAAACCCCTCCTCTAGACGATTCAGATAACCGGGAATTCATTCTAATACGTCGCTACTCTGCTTAAATATTTCCCGGTACTTACTTGATCGTCGGATGGCCCTACGGTGGTTTCCCATCTCGAGGCTTCGTTTGCAGGTAGCTCGGCATCAACATCAATCGGCAAACCCATTAAGATCCACGCGCTCAATCTTCCATAACAAATCTCAGCCCTTCAGTCTCGCTGGCCACAAGATCGACGAAGGACAATATCTGAGAGAGATTCCGACCTCCATCACGGCGGTCTCTCATTTTCGAGATGAATAGTTTTATTGCAAGGTTATGCCCCTTTGCTAACTTATTTCCTAACAAGACAGAGAGATCAAGGGCAAAAATTGGAGAAATTATTCGATATATTTGACACACATTAGGACAGGGAGGAGAAAAAGATGAGATTTTTTCGGTGCCTTTCAGACATCTTTAGGCCATGTTTGGATAGTTGGGAAAATAATGATAGGAATTTCAATTAAGATAAAAAAGTTTCGGATTACATGTATGTTCTTTTTTGGGAAAAACCTTCGGATTATTATATCAAAATGTGTTTGGATAAGTCGGTTGTTTCTTCTTCCCCCATGCATCCTCTTCTTCTTCCTATGCCTCCCCTTCTTCTTCCCATTGTTGTTTCTTCTTCCCTATAGTTGTTCTTCACCTCTGCCACACCTAAAGATCACTTCTTCACCTCAAAACTCCCCTCCACTACTTAAAATCACTGAGACATGATCACTTCTTTCATCATAAAAATTTCTTCCACCACAAGGCTTTGTTCACTCCTCTACTTTCCAGCTTCGACCGAATTCTTAATCGAGCAATACCCACTGAGAACCACACTAGTATTTCATTTTCTCAACCAACTCATATGCTTCCTTGGCCAATTTCGCTTTCGCCGATTGATCAATCAAGCATTTGAAGGTCTCGATTCCAACTTCAAAATCGAATCTTTTCATCATTTTCAAAACCCCAACGGCCTTCTTTATCTCTCGATCCTTGGCAAACGCTTTGATCAAAACCTTAAATGCTTCGATCGAAAGCAGCCCTTCTGGCTTCATTCCCTCCAACAAATCCACCGTTGTTTCGAACTGCCTCCCATTTCAAAGAACAACAAACATCTTCGAGCATGTTAACGGGTCGGAGCTGAGATCGATGGCAGAAGAGATGGAACTTGAAGAAGAAGACGAAGGAGGCGATAGGGTTAGGGTTAAGACGACAAGGCAAGGGCAGAGGAGAGATGATTTTATTTGAAGGAGAGGTTTTTACTTGAAGAAGATGTTGGAGATAGTACCCTCAGAGTCAATTATTGGATCACAGGCACGTGATTGAAATGATTGAGTGAGGACCTATACCGTTAGAACAGTCTTACTCAAGATGATAGTATGCTATCTGGTTTATCTTTATCATCGTGTACTGTTTCAGGTGACCTTACAGGTCCCTATTGCATGCTGATAGAGCCCTTAGGATTCTTGCTTGACGGCCAGCAGTATGATGGCAATCATATACGTGGGAGCTGGGGTCTATAAGCACATCCTTAAAAGGTCCCTAGTCGTGGGAGTTTTCGAGACAGGGCATCGATACTCCAGAGTAGACTAGTGTATACAGTCGAGACCCCGACGAGGGGCAGTGGCCAGTCTTACAAGCCACTGGTGTCAGTTGGTTCACCTAAGATGTATACAGGTGCTTATTGGGTTATGAGTACACCGGACAAGACTCGTCGGGAACACGCTAGTTGGTCTTATACCTGACGTTAGATAGCAGTTCCCTGGTGACATGTGTACAGGTTAGTTCATCGACCTGAGATCGTCATTTGTCTCGTGTGAGTTCCCACTGTGCTTTGATTACTACCCTACCACGGCTCAAAAGAGTCGTGCAAACAGGTTTTAGTTGGGTAGAGTCCCGAGCCACATGGAGGCAGTGAGCGGATCGGCAGGGGTACGTCTCTTCCGGTATTGGGGGTGAGGTCACGCTGTGTCTAGGAGAGCCATTACACAAAGCCCTCGGCCGAGGCAGGAGATTTACTGGTAGGTATTCCAGTAGTATCTCAGGGTGTTCTGGGCTACACTCCGACACGACTTATACCGCTTTTGGGGGTCTGACTTTTACCAACCCCCTAGGCCCGCCATGCGATACTCATAGACGAACGGACCGGACTGTACGGATATTGTCACTGACAGGCTCAGTAGGGTGTCAGGATGAGTTCGCTCATCGACCTCCCTTTTGGTCAATACCTGGTAGCTCGTTACGTACGGCTAATACCTCTGACGTGCTAGTGGTTAAATCCGCAGCCAAGGTATTGACGAGTCTTTAGAGTCCCCCACAGACAGTTTCTCAAGTTTCGGGCGAAACGTTGTACAGGCCGTATGATATTTGGTAGGGTTCGATCTTATACATGCGGTATTGCACGGATCATGATCGGACGGATCATACTAGTGGGCTTTGGTTTAAGCCGGATCCTAGTATTAGATTTGTTGGATTACTTTAGTCTCATCGCATTCGCATTCAGTCGGAATGCAGGTGCAGGTATGTATATACAGGTGAGGGGTATCCTCGTGATCCGTCACGAGTTTACTTTAGATGTTGCCGGATTTTCTTTGTTATGGCTAACATTTGGATTAATGTTTGCTTAAGGAAATAATGAGCTAGATTTTCATCATGACAATGCATTAATGTGACATGGACTTGTATCATGAGTCATGGTCTCTTTTTTAGCAAAAGTGTCACATTAATGGATTGATTTGTGATGATATGAGAGGAAGAGAGAGAGAGGGGCTGCCATGGGGTTATTGTTAGCTCTCATATAATTTTCCTCACTCTCTCATGCTATCATACTTACAACAAAAGAAAAAAGGATGAAACTCCTTCTTCTTCCTCTTTCTTCTCTAGCTCATTGCTTCCATCAATGGCATCATCCTTAACCTCCATCCAAAGCCATGGATGCAAGAGACAAAGTGATCACAAATATTCTCTACAACACCTTGGACGCGTCGGCTAGCACACTTCGCGCCCGGGTTGCTTCGGATGAAGCGGGAGCCCGTAAAAAGACTTCTCGATGTGGTGCCCTTTCCGACGAGGAGGTGATGACCGGAGATTCCGCGAGGAGATCGGGACGGAGGCCGAAGACCGAAGGACACGGATCGCTCGGTATAGCATTCTATCCCATCTCTAGTTAGCTAGCATTAGCTTAATGGTTACGACCCGGGATTTTAGTCCGCGGTAGCGCCGGTTTCTGCTTTAAGAAAAGTTTTGGTTTCCGTATTTTGGCCTCGGGATGACGGTCGGGGCGCTGCCGTGGCCTAACATGGTATCAGAGCCACACCATTAACCTAGTCTAGCTTGCTCTAACGTGTTTAAAGTATCGATCGAACAAAATTTCCGAAACCGCGTTTTCATTTCATCAGTTTCTGTCGAAATTTTTCTGTGGTCAAAAAATTATTTGGTGTACTGCAGAAAATCAGGCATGGTTTTGTAGGGGCACTGCAGAAATTTGGTAGACTGATTCCTTAGGAACGTCGCGGAACCGCGGCCTAAATCCCATTTTGGCCGCGGTTCCGCCGCCGTTCTAGCTCTTCATTGAACCAAATTTTGTACAGTGCTCTCTGACATGGAAATAGGGTTTTTGGTATATTCCTTTTGGGCCCAGATTTATTTTGAGTGCTACAGTTGTGCTTGGGGCCCACTTCGGGAAATTTAGTCGATCGAAATTTTTTTAAACATGTTAGTTCACAGTATTTACATTATATCTGCGACCGTGAATGTCATTTGATCGGTAAATCCTGTCTAACTGCTATAGCCCTTTTAGACGGATTTGCGAACGTGACATTCACGCTGATGTTCTGTGTTGTGCTGTGATATTACGGATTTGTCGTGGTGGATAGCCTGGATGCAATGTTAGTATAGTTTGGTTGTATATGTACATTTGATATTGCGGGGCGAGCGTCCGACATGTGGACTGCCGTCACTGCCTGTTTGTATATTATTCTTTTGGGGCACGACCGGGCTGAGGTCGATGTACCTGTTGTATGTATATTTTACTTTCTGTACTAGGATTACCCCGCGGAGGGGTGCACGGATAGCCGGGTTCTAGAGGGCAACGGGCCCGCATCTCATGGCGTTGAGACGGAAGGGGCTTCACTCTAGAATTGGCGGGCTATTCACCACACTCGTAGGGGGTATAGGTTGACCCAAGGAGGGGTGCCCAAGTTACCGGATTCCGTGAAGTGCTGGGTGGTCCATTCACGTTGCTGAAGGGGGCTGCCTCGCTTCAGGTTTTGGCGGGTGACTTGCCGCGCCCGTAGGGGTCTAGGATTTCATTGCACAGGCTATCCACACGACCAGGGGAACGCTGGGTTTCAGTAGCGGCTCTATGAAACCCGGGGATCCCAGATATCTGTATTGTTCTGTGATGCTTATTACATTTCTGTGATGTTGCATTTTATCACGCCTTGAGCGAATATTATATATTGATATATATACTAGTAGATGTTGTATATGTTTTGCATCCGCGCTAGTCCAGCCCCCGCTCTGTCGTTAGTTAAGTAACCTAACGGGCGATGACGAGACCCAGTGGCGAATGCGGATGGCATATACGTACATCATTATTTTTGTTCTTTATTGGTGTGATCAATTGATGGGACTGCGTTGATTCGGATCAATGCAAGCTATACAAACCTATTCTGATGTTGTTGGAACAATTTTTCAAAAAGCTGTTATTGCAAGGACGTTCTCTTTTGTTTTGCACAGTGGTATTCGGTTATGAATATCCAACACCTCAGTCGACGAGGCAAGGGCCGAGATCCCTTCACCGGGAGTGACCCCTTGGACAGAAGTTTGCGTCAGGGCAATAACTTCACTATAGCCGATTGCCTTTTTCTTTGCATCGTGGTATTCAGTTGGAATATCCTGCACCTCATTCTACGGGGAAAGAGCCGAGATCCCTTCACCAGGAGTGACCTCTTTAGCAAAAGTTTTCATCACTATATTTTTATAAAAAACTATCCGGTTCCTTCAACGATACCAAGTTCATTACGTTAAAGGTTTTTCGCCAAAAACCAACTGTAGCCCTCCGTCATTTTAGATTAGTATTGCTTAGTATTCGTGCTACGTATGTCGTGCTCAGCCGAGGCGTAGTGTGCGGTAGCTCTGTAATGCTTTTCTGTCTTATGGATATGTGATTGGTTAGGACAGTCGTACGGTCATTTTGGCTCAGTCAAGGACTCGTGCGGGTGGGTCTAATGCAATCAAGATAATGACGGGTTGAACTTGGCTAGGATCCTTTGATATGTTGGCTCAGTCAAGGTCACTTGGGTCTTAGGGGTAAAAACACGCATCGGGAGTTTCTAAAGAAACTGAAACTTGCCAGGCATGCACATACCTTCTGGAGTGTGATAACGTGAGTGGATTCCGTCATGTTATCATGCGATGATAGTTGGATCCCGATTCCCACTGATGAGTTGGTTTACTCCTCGGGTGATCCCGACTAATTCTTCTTTCAGGTTTGGAGGAGAATTTGACGTTACAGTGGGAGGTTTCCTGATTAGATAAAGTGATAACCATTCTGATCTAGGTTAGAGTGCATGCTGAGTGTTTCTTTTCTCTCTCTCTTTGGCAGCGACCATGGCCCGACCCTAGACTATGACTCAGTGACCAAAATTAACCGAACTTTCTTAAACACTGGCTTTTGGATTGTCAGAGTTGCATACCTCATTGCCACTCCTACTTTTACCCTTTTCTCCAGGACACCCCGTATTACTACGAACGTCCACTTCTATTGGATAAAACCATCGTATGGTTATATACGAACTCGAAGGAATTTATTCGAGGATGGTTTCCGGTTCTGGAGAAAACGAATAGGACTATTCAGTTGTCTTTTCCTCTTACCTTCTTTCAGGTATCGAGTGTTCCTTGGATTAGAATAGTACACCTATTACGCAAATTGGATAGTCTTCTTCCAAACCATAGGCAGGTGCCGAACGGTGGGGAATGAAGAAAACCAATTAGCCTAACGATTGTGTGCAGAAGGTATTAAGTTAAGACAAATAAAGGGATTAGAAGGAGGGAAAAGTAAATTGCGACTGCTATTCACGACCAAACCAAGTATTTCATTGCCACTCCCACTTCACCTTTGTATTTCTCCAGGACACTCCGTATCACTACGAAGATCCACAGTTTATTGGATATTCCATCGTATGGTTATATACGAACTCGAAAGGAACTTGTTCCAGTTCGGGGATGGATTCTGGTTCAGGAGAAATAGGAATAAGGTTTATTCGGTTCTCTTTTATCTTCACCTTCTCTCGCATTGCGAGTGTTCCTAGGATTAGGACAGTATACCCATTATGCTTATTGGATGGTCTTCTTCCAAACCATAGGTTGGTGCCGAACGGCAGGGAAGGAAGAAAACCATTTGGCCTAAAGGGGTGTACAGAAGGTAATGACTAAAGACATATAAAGGGATTTGGAGAGATGGCAAACAAATATACGGTTACAGTTGTGAATCTGATAATGGAAGAGGCATTACTAGGAATACCCGGATACCCTATCGAAACATTTCAATGTTTCAGTTTCACTGTGTATTGTTAAAAGAAAACTGATTTCCCAATTAGACACTTGCTCCAGGGTATGTATTTACCAGATATGATTATCACATCTGTATGGTTTTTACAGATGATGAGTGGGAGTAAGTTATTGGGAATTAGGTGATCATTCTCATTATATCGGAATTCGTTGTAATTGGTGATATTTGAGGAAATCACCTGAGTAGTTTGCCGGACGACAAATATTTGGTTTTGAATATCCGTTGTTATGCACCAATTTCAAATTGATATATCTGTACGTCTATTTTTATAGAGTGAGATATACTTTCTTGAAATTATGTCCGTGACATTTACCTATATCAGTGGATGGTTAGGTAAGGAGCATTAAACAGCGGTGTAATTCTTCTTAATCATAAGTACAGTTTTCAACCTACGACACACAGAGAATGAGTCATTAGACTCAAGGGACTTATACAGAGTATTGTATGTTGTCCAGTATCCATTAGGACAGAGGGGTTGGTACTCGTACTAGATTCTATTTACTTATGACTTCTCTGGGTCTTAGACATGTGTTTCGTAGAAACACAAGGTCCAAGTTTTGAGAAGTTATAGGTATAAGAATAGAGTAGAGAACCAGGTGTTGCAAATATCGGGATTCTTCAAGGTGATCGAAGATATAGATACTTGTGTATGGTATTCAGTTGATAGTAATGATTAAGAGAACTTGCTTCTCTTTCAGGTTACTCATAATTGGAAGCACTCCTAAGTTGAGCAATACTGATCGACCTCTTTCCATTTAGTTGACATGCACTGGAGACAGCTGCATGATTTGAATCTGCTTCAATTAAATCAGTGCCTCTGTTTCTGTATTGGATATAGAACAGTTCATATCTTGACATTGTTAAGGTACGGGGAGTTGTCCAGCTTATGCTTAAAACCAGACACTGGACAACTAAATGCACGTTTCTGTAATGGCTGTTTGTGGGTTGACCCGGGCTATGACGAGGATTGACTTTCTACCATCTGGAAGATCAATAGTGATATTGTTCTAGACTCGCCACAGTTTTAATAAAAATGGATTTTTTCAGAAAACAGTAGTGGGTGTATGGTAGAACTGGAAGTGATTCCAGAACCGCAAACGATTACTGAAAATTTGATAAGAATCTAAAGATTCAATCTGATTTGACATTCCATTAACCACTCCGCAGATATGGTGGGTAACCTCAGGCGCTCGAGAGGTACTTCGGTAGCCTCAAGGACGGTGACGGGGAGGTTCTTGTTTACCCAGACTTGCCATTGCTGTTGTTCCAGACTGTGAGACCCGGCAGGAGGATGAGTATAGCGTCGTTCTGAACTGGCTTTAGAAGTGCACGTGTATATGACTCTGCCAGAGAGTTGTCGTAGTCAGTGGGAGCAGCGGAAGTATAGTGGACAAGTGGCTTATGTCTATTTATAGGCTAAAGCAGATATAACGGAGATAGATCATCTATTTCTGATGTGACGGTCATAGGTTTGACTTCATCAGAATAGGGGATGGATCTGTTAAGAAGGTAGTAGGGTGTGATGTCCTGGTATTTGGATAACATACACAGAGTAGGAAGTGAAATTCCTATACTACGGTCGGTTATATGTTGGTTTTCATACAGTGGTTTCTCCACATAGGATATTAATCCAGTCCTGGAGATATGATTGGAAGCAGTTTTAGAACATAAGTGGATGTTCTAGGGATATGATAACGGCATCCTCCTTCGGGAGACAGTTATCACTCCAGACTTCCAAGGTGACATGGATGACAGAGTGACTGTCAGAGTTATAGTTTTCGCTCTGACGAGGGGCGGTATTTTGGACAGGTGGTCCAGGCGGATATTGAGGGAGGCATGGCGCAGGATACTGACTAAGTTCAGTTGACGATACAGTCTAAAAAGTTTGGATTTGGAGTTCATTTATGAACCAGGTCCCATCAGTTATCCAGACATATACTAAGACAGGTATTGCTCATTTCGGGAGATGGATTTTCTCCGCAAACTTGAGATAAAGAGAGACATAGAAAGAAACATCTGAGCGGATCCACTCACTGAGGCTATTCCTCGAACGCATTAGTTTCGCAAGCGGGTTTTGTGAGACTGATTAGTAAAGGAGTTGGGTGTTCGGTATCACACGGGCTGTGAGTATGCGACATCGCAATAATTAGCCTTGAGTGCAAGTGGGAGATTGTTGGAGATAGTGCCCTCAGAGTCAATTATTGGATCACAGGCACGTGGTTGAAATGATTGAGTGAGGACCTATACCGTTAGAACAGTCTTACTCAAGATGATAGTATGCTATCTGGTTTATCTTTATCATCGTGTACTGTTTCAGGTGACCTTACAGGTCACTATTGCATGTTGATAGAGCCCTTAGGATTCTTGCTTGACGGCCAGCAGTATGGTGGAGATCATATACGTGGGAGCTGGGGTCTATAAGCACATCCTTAAAAGGTCCCTAGTCGTGGGAGTTTTTGAAACAGGGCATCGATACTCCAGAGTAGACTAGTGTATACAGTCGAGACCCCGACGAGGGGCGGTGGCCGGTCTCACAAGCCACTGGTGTCAGTTGGTTCACCTAAGATGTATACAGGTGCTCATTGGGTTATGAGTACACCGGACATGACTCGCCGGGAACATGCTAGTTGGTCTTATACCCGACGTCAGATAGCAGTTCCTTGGTGACATGTGTACAGGTTAGTTCATCGAGCTGAGATCGTCATTTGTCTCGTGTGAGTTCCCACCGTGCTTTGATTACTACCCTATCACGGCTCAAAGGAGTCGTGCAAACAGGTTTTAGTTGGGTAGAGTCCCGAGCCACATGGAGGCAGTGAGCGGATCGGCAGGGGTTCGTCTCTCCCGGTATTGGGGGTGAGGTCGCGCTGTGTCTAGGAGAGCCATTACACAAAGCCCTCGGCCGAGGCATGAGATTTACTGGTAGGTATTCCAGTAGTATCTCAGGGTGTTCTGGGCTACACTCCGACACGACTTGTACCGCTTTTGGGGGTCTGACTTTTACCAACCCCCTAGGCCCGCCATGCAATACTCATAGACGAACGGACCGGACTGTACGGATATTGTCACTGACAGGCTCAGTAGGGTGTCAGGATGAGTTCGCTCATTGACCTCCCTTTTGGTCAATACCTGGTAGCTCGTTACGTACGGCTAATAGCTCTGACGTGCTAGTGGTTAAATCCGCAGCCAAGGTATTGACGAGTCTTTAGAGTCCCCCACAGACAGTTTCTCAAGTTTCGGGCGAAACGTTGTACAGGCCGTATGATATATGGCAGGGTTCGATCTTATACGTGCGGTATTGTACGAATCATGATCGAACGGATCATACTAGTGGGCTTTGGTTTAAGCCGGATCCTAGTATTAGATTTGTTGGATTACTTTAGTCTCATCGCATTCGCATTCAGTCGGAATGCGGGTGTAGGTATGTATATACATGTGAGGGGTATTCTCGTGATCCGTCACGAGTTTACTTTAGATGTTGCCGGATTTTCTTTGTTATGGCAAACATTTGGATTAATGTTTGCTTAAGGAAATAATAAGCTAGATTTTCATCATGACAATGCATTAATGTGACATAGACTTGTATCATGAGTCATGGTCTCTTTTTTAGCAAAAGTGTCACATTAATGGATTGATTTGTGATGATATGAGAGGAAGAGAGAGAGGGGCTGCCATGGGGTTATTGTTAGCTCTCATATAATTTTCCCCACTCTCTCATTCTTTCATACTTACAACAAAAGAAAAAAGGATGAAACTCCTTCTTCTTTCTCTTTCTTCTCTAGCTCATTGCTTTCATCAATGGCATTATCCTTAACCTCCATCCAAAGCCATGGATGCAAGAGACAAAGTGATCACAAACATTCTCTACAACACCTTGGACGCGTCGGCTAGCACACTTCACGTCCGAATTGCTTTGGATGAAGCGGGAGCCCGTAAAAAGACTTCTCGATTTGGTGCCCTTTCCGATGAGGAGGTGATGACCGGAGATTCTGCGAGGAGATCGGGACGGAAGCCGAAGACCGAAGGACACGGATCGCTCGATATAGCATTCTATCCCATCTCTAGTTAGCTAGCATTAGGTTAATGGTTACGATCCGGGATTTTAGTCCGCGGTAGCGCCGGTTTCTGCTTTAAGAAAAGTTTTGGTTTCCGCATTTTGGCCTCGGGATGACGGCCGGGGCGCTGCCGTGGCTTAACAGAAGAGAGAGGGGAAGAAGAAGAGAGAGGGAGAGGAAACCAAGCAGACGTGGAGACACGAGAAAAAAATTGGGAAAAAAAATTGCGGCTGACTCAATTGTTTTTGTCCAATGGATAAGGCCAAAATACATGGTTTTTTCCCCCTCCGAATCGGAAAACAAAAAACCCATCCAAACAACCATTTATCCAGGATTGGACCAATCCGGTGGAAAAATGGCATCTGAGTTTTTTTCACACGGGATATGTAGTATCCAAACAAGGCCTTATAAAGTCCATATTTTTATTTCTTTTTCTCTCATGACAAGGTACATGCACCTGATCCATAGAACTTTTAATTCCCTTAGATATAAGATTACAATGTTTGACACTGTGTTTCGTTATGAGTTTAGTTATTAGGGTTCTTCAATACCGAGAATGGTTCAATGCTTAAATTTTTTATAATAAACATAGACGAATTGGTTAGTAGTAGATGAATAAATCAGTAGCCACTGGACTCTAGTTTATTACCATGACTATCCTATAACTCCAGCTCAAGTCTTATAACTCCAGCTCAAGTCTTGTTTACTATGAACTTCAATGAGCTTTTAATACGCTGAACCAGGACCGAACTCGAGTCGGATTCGGTTCTATTATTCACTTAGGTCTTGATGTTCATTGGCCCCAAAACCTGGTCGAAATTTTTTGGTGTAGTAACCTTAAATATCTCGAATTTATGGCACCCATATCTCCTCTCATGCGTGCTATCCGTGTAGATAGCTGGGCCCCACTCACATGGGCTTCCAACTTTACAGGCCCCAGTCCTCTTAAACCTAATCATTTAATCCTCCTGTCCAATAAGCAACCAACACGTGTGCTACAGCACGATTTAATAGGTAAAGACGATCTTGGAACGACACGTGCCGCATTGAGGAGCCTCAGAACACCGTACGCTATAGCACACAAGAGCTTAACGAAAATCTGTGACGTCAGTGCAATCGTCACGGAGCTGAGTAAATACCAAAAGCACGGGAAGGGCACGTGATTCTCACGAGCTAATAGGCACCTATCGGCACTGCATTTTCTGATGGGACGAGAATACGGATATGCCCCTTGTTTCCAAAATGGATCGCTTTGTCTGTGAAGGGCATTTTGGGGTTATTAGCTCAAAAATTCTCGACGTCTCTTCAAGCTTGTAGAAGAGAAGTTAATGGTCTCGCTACGACTCCCACATCCAAGGCAGCAGGACAAGGATTGAAAGATGCAGGTTTTAAATATGCCAAACCTTAGAAAAATTTGTCATTTTCGGTTTCTTAATGAGCCAATGCATGTCCACTTCGATCCAATTAATTCTAATCCAGTTCAAGTTTGATTCGGATTCATCTTCAGCCGAGTTGAACTGGTTTGTTATCGGTTTGGTTAGCTTAAATTTTTGTCCACATTGTTAACATTCACATGACATGCATAGCCTATGCTAGTACACTATTCAGGATAAAAGCAACTTAAACATTTGATAATTGGATAGTGCTCAATTGATAATGATATAACTAATAATAGTAAATAAATAAATATTTTATAAAAAAAAAGTCGGAGTTTGAACAAGTTACACTCTTTAGCTATAGATGGGAGTTAATTTTAGAAACCAAACTCCTCTCCACTCACAAGTCTCTAGTACTGAGGGGCCCACAGAGGGCCTCACGAGAGGACAGCTGTCAGTGGCAAATCAACAATTTCCCAAAAATACCAAATAAACTAATTTTAAGTGGTTTCTAGATCTCCACGTCACCCCTGGGTTTACGTCACCTCCCCCACTCCCCCTTCATTAAACTTACTCCACAGCCCAATAGAAATCGAGAACCAAACATACCCCAAAAAAACAGAAAGGAGAAAAAAAAGCAAAACAGCTCAGAAAGCAGTGAGATTTTCACTTTGTTCTTTTTAAGGTTTTGGTTTGTTTTGAATGGCGATAGAAGCGCAGGGATACTGGGGCCTGAACGCGAGGCGCTGCGACACGTGCAAGGCCTCGCCGGCGATTCTCTTCTGCCGCACCGACGCCGCATACCTCTGCGCCACGTGCGACCCCCGCGTGCACCCGGCCCGCCACAAGCGCGTCTGGCTCTGCGAGGTCTGCGAGCAGGCGCCCGCCTGCGTCACGTGCAAGGCCGACGCCGCCACCCTCTGCGTCACCTGCGACGCCGACATCCACGCCGCCAACTCCCTCGCCCGCCGCCACGAGCGCTTCCCCGTCTTCCCCTTCTTCGAGCCCGTCTCCTCCTCCTCGGTGGCCAAGCCTCCACCGGACGCGGCAGCGTTCAACTTCGGGGACGAGGAGGAGAACGAATCGGAGGCCGCCACGTGGATGGTGCATGACCCCGACTCGAACCCGATCCCTACCAAAGGGATCAGGGATGCGGGTCTGGATCTGAACTTCTTCGCGGATGTGGACCCGTACTTGGATCTGGAGTATGGGGACAGCTTGGTGCCGGTGCAGGGTGCGGCGGCGGCGAGGGGAACAGGCGGTGGATTTGGAGGTGGTGCGCCGCCGATGGGGATGGCGGCGGCGGCGGCGGCTGAGGGAGTTGTGGAGATCGATTTCGCGTTTGGGAAATCGTCTTATGGCTCGTACAATGGACATTCGTTGAGCCACACCGTAATCATCGAATTCTTTGAATAATTTACGAATTTACAAATCAAACAGTATATTTTACATAATTAACCACAAGAACTCAGTGATTTAAAACATAATAGGGATTTATTAGGAGGTTTTAAGACAGTAGATCCAGTACAGATTTCGAATTGGTAATATTTGCTGAGTTCGAGATCTGAGCAGAAACATCAGATCAATCTAAATTCCCTGAATAACACAAGATAGCCTAACTATTATATTTTTGTACTAAATTACCTAAGTTTTTTATTGCAATAAAATACCTTAAAGAATGGTTTTTTAAGGGAATCTTTTTACTAAAAAACACACATAAACTTCATTGGATGTATTTTATTGTAATTCATGAACTTTAAGGTATTTTAATTAAAAACACAATACTGTCGGGGTAGGGGTATTTAACTGTATTATAATTTTTTTGCGGAATTGAACTGATTTATTGTTTTTCTTAAAAAAAAGAAAATCGATATTAAGAAATTTTAAGTAAAATTGATTTACTAAACGTTAATACTGAAGCCCTCTATAATTTTCAAATAATTATGAATAATTGAACTTTTATTTACTGAGCATTAGATCAATTTCAATTCCTACATCAAAATTTCATCTCTAATTTCAAATCTCAGTGAAATCGAAATGATTGCCTACAAATTTCCTGAAATTTTCGCTTGATCCGATTAAAAAAAGTACGAGATAATAGAATCAAACTATAGATCTGAGGAAAAAAATAGCAAATGATGAAATCAAATTGCTTACCTCTTTCGCTTCTGCTGCTCAGATGTCCTCGTCGGAGGTCGGCGTGGTCCCCGAAGACGGCGCCGCCTCGAGTGGCGACGTGTCGAATCCGTACGGTCGATCGGCTCCGAAAACGGCGGCGGAAGCGATGGATCGGGAGGCGAGGGTGATGAGATACAGAGAGAAGCGGAAGAATCGAAGGTTCGAGAAGACGATCCGCTACGCTTCGAGGAAGGCGTACGCGGAGACTCGGCCGAGGATCAAAGGGCGCTTCGCGAAGCGGGTCGAGAACGATTCGGATGCCGACCGCATCTATGCGTCCCCTGCCATCATGGTGGATGGCGGGTACGGGGTCGCGTTTTAGGATCCGACCCGGTTTCTTGCGGGGGGCGGTTTGTAAGTTGTAAGTTTTTTTTATTTTGTTTCCCTTTTCCCCCCTTTTCCCCTTATTTTACCCATTTAGAATTTTTTCCGATTCAGGTTAGTATCGTTCTGTATTTTCAAGCATTGTTGTATATTGAGGTACTTTCTTCTAAGTTTTGAAAGAAATATATATATATATATATATATATATATATATATATATATATATATTTCCAGTGCTTCATTTTCTCTCTTCTTTTTTAACTTAAGTTCGGCATGGCAGGTGAAAGTAGAACTTTAAAAATAACTGGATTACTGTACTTTCATAGAAAATAAATTTTAAATAAATTTTAGAACCCGTAACGATATAATAAAAGAATTATTCCGGATCACAACATGATGATACTCATAAGTGAGAATTTCTAGATCACGACACGTAGCAGATGGCGTGTTGTTCCCTAGATTCCTAGGGGCCATGAAGCTGGAATAGGTATGATGCAATGGGGACATTTCTCGGCGCCTCGCCTCCGAGATAGCACCCGACCTTTTGGGGCCTCCTCTAAGTATGTTCCTTTTTCGCCTAACCACTAGCCAATTGCTCGTCGAGCAATCATAGAGTTGAGTTTCCTCAGCTCCCTAGCTCGTCTCCGAGTAATCTTATAATTGAGCTTTCTCAGCTTTCTAGCTCGTCTTCGAGCTATTTTATAGCTGAGATTTCTTAGCATCCCTGTTTGGCTCGGAGCACGAGCGTCCCCGTAACGGCTCCGTGTATCTCGCCACGACGAGAACTCCACCGCTCCACGTCCCGCGTCCAACGCTAGCATATCTCGCCATTAATGAGCGTATCTCGCCATTAATAGACGTATCCCGCCATCAACATGAACGCGACGCAGAGGCGAAACGGACGGCGAGAATCTCGCATTGGCTCACTCCAATGCGAACCCTATGTAAACCCTCTTCCATACAATTTAGGTAACTGGAATTGAATCTAATACGCAGCTACTTTGCTGAATTATTCCTCGTACTTACTTGATCGTCGGGGGATCTTACGGTGGTTTCTCATCCCGGGACTTCCTTGTAGGTAGCTCATTGTCAACAACAACTAGCAACCCATTGAGATCCACATGCTCACCCTACACCTCAAATCTCAACCGTTCAGTCCCGCTGGCAATAAGATCGATGGAGAACAACATCTGAGGGAGATTCTGACCTCCATCAGTTGGCGCCGTCTGTGAAAACACCATTTTCTACCCAAAAAAGTTGATCTTTTGTCTTCGATTCGATGGCCAGCGATCATCGGAACGAGAATTCTAGCACGAGCCATTCCGTCCTACGCAACGGAGGCAGGGATGGTTCCACTCCTCCTAACATCGTTGAAGCCTTATCGGTGCGGATCGACCGGCTGACAGCGATGGTGGACGCGCTCGCTCGTATCCAAACCGCCGGCCACGGCCGGCAAACCGCCGTCCCTGCCCCCCAAAACAGCGGTGTGCATAAGGCGGCAGAAGGACGTGTGTAAGTTCTGTAAGTCGACGTCGCACACCCTACGCACTTGTGGGGAGGCGGAATTTACAAAAAACGATTTTTCATACTATGCAATACCGACTTAAACTCCAGGAATTTTATGGAAACCTTAACTAGCTATTCTACTTGGAGGTTCTAACTACTCGGTAAGAGTTTTTATGCCTCCTTGTTACTTGTCCTTCTGGTCTTCTTCTCCTCCTTTTCTTGAGCTCCTCGAAGATCCGGATCGTGCTTGAACTTCGGTCTCCTCGTGTCAAAGACGATCCACCCGAGAGTCTGTGGTTCAAACTCCAACCTTTAAACCAAGGTAACCAAAATACCTAGTTCGCTAAACTAGGTAGCTTAGAAAATATAGAGTGTTAATTGGAGTATTTAATCTTAATGGACCCTATGGTTCACAACTCATGTGAGGGATTAGGGTCCTGAGGAAGAAGGAGAGGAAAATTGGAGAGAGAAAGATAAGTTGCAAATGAGTTAAGTCTTGGCTAGTGAAGGATGGCTCACACATTATCTCACATAAAGTATAGTTTATTTTCCAATAGAAAATAGCAATCATACTTCAATAGTAAACACAAATCAATAAACAAAAGAAATGAGCCATGCTTCACCATGCCACAAATATCTCCAATTTCCACCTCATTAATTTATTTGCAAAAAATAGATAAATCCAAATAATGAGGTGTCCATTTCTAGAAGCATCTCTTGTAAAATTACAAGAATGCTCCCACCGTATATATATACCCGTATTCGCATTCCAAAAAATACGAATACAATGAGATAATAATAATCCAATAATATAATACTAAAATCTGGCTTAAACCAAAACCCGCTAGTATTATCCGTCCGAACAACATCCGTGCAGCTAGTGCACGTATATGATCGGAACCTTACCGTAAAACCATACGGCCTTTACATCGTTTCGCCTGAACTAGGAAAACCCTCCGTGTGGGACTCTAAAGACTTGACAGTACACTGGAAGTGGGTTTAACCATAAGTCCGTAAGTGGCACTAGCTGTACATAACGGCTGCCCAGGTATCTGTCGATAAGAAGGCCGACAACAAACTCATTCGAACTCCTACTGAGCTTATCTGTGACAATCTCCATACAGTCCGGTCTGTTCGTCTAAGAGTATCGCATATCGGGCTTAGGGGGTGGTAACCGTCAGACCCCTAATAGCGTAATAAGTCGTGTCGGTGTAAAGCCCAATTCACCATGAGAAACTACTTGTGAACCTACCAATAAATCTCGCTTGCCCTGGCCAGGGACTTTGTGTAATGGTTATCCGAGCACTGCACGATATCAACCCCAATACCGGAAGAGACGAATCCTATCTAACCACTACTACCTCCAAGTGTTTCGGGACTGCACCCAACCACTACCTGTTTGCATGACTCATTTGAGCTGTGGTAGGGTAGTAATCTAAGTACAGTGGGAACACATTCGAGACGGATAGTGATGTCAAGTCAATGGACTAAGCTGTGCTCATGTCAGCCGGGAACTGCTAACTGATGATAGGGATAATACCAACCAGTAGTTCCCCCGCGAGTCCGTCCAGTGTAACTCAAAACCCAATGAGCACCTGTATACTATCTCCAGCATCGCATTCCAATGGCTGCGGGAGAGGTCATCTCCCGAACTGGGATGAGAAGCGTATACACCATTCTACTCTGGAGTATCGATACCCTGTTTCGATAATCCTACGACTAGGGATAAGTATAAGGATGTGCTTATAAACTACCCAGCCCCAACTAATGTGATTTCCATCACAACGTAGTCAAGGAAAGATCCTGAGAGCTCTATCAACATGTATTAGCGAGACGTTAAAAGAAATATATACTCATGTTAAGATAGAATCAAATCAGATAGCATACTATCATTTTGAGCAAGACTGTTATTATATCTGTGTATATGTCAAGCTTTCAAAATGTAATATACAATCCAGTACTATACAATAATGGCCTCTAGGGCATATATCACTAACAATCTTCCACTTGCACTAAGGCCATGTATTGGCATATCGCAGACCTATCATCTCGAATAGCCTCTCAAACTGCGTCTGAGGGATGGCCTTTGTGAGTGGATCTGCAGTGTTGTTCTCCGTGTCTACTCTCCTCACATCGATCTCCCGGTGATCAACGATCTCCCTGATCAGGTGATACCGCCTCAAGATATATATGGATTTCTGATGGGACCTTGGTTCCCTCGCTAAAACTATAGCCCTATCGTTATCACAATACAAAGGTATTGGATCAATAATGGATGGAACCACCTGAAGTTCTGTTACGAACTTCTTCATCCAGACTGCTTCTTATGCGGCGTCACATACAACGATATACTCCGCTTCCATTGTCGAGTCAGTAACGGTGTCCTGCTTGGAGCTTTTCCAACAGACCGCTCCTCCATTGAGGGTAAAGACATAACCCGATATGGATTTGGAGTCATCCTTGTCACTCTGGAAGCTGGAGTCAGCGAAGGCCTCGATCTGGAGGTCTTTACTGCCGTACACCAAGAACATCTCTTTAGTCCTTCTCAGATACTTGAGAATGTTCTTAACTCTATCCAGTGCTTCTCCCCAGGGTTTGACTGATACCTGCTTACCACGCTCAGTGTGTATGCAACATCTGGTCTAGTACACAACATCGCATACATTATAGAACCTACCGCAGAAGCGTATGTTCAACGCTTTGGGCAAGCCAGAGCGATACTCATGCGATCCCTTTCTAAATCAGTCTTGGGAGACATCTCTTTGGAGAGGGTGATCCCGTGACAAGCCGGTAGATTACCGCGTTTGGAATCTTTCATACTAAATCTTTTCAGTATGGTGTCGATGTACATGGACTATGAAAATCCCAACATTCTCTTAGATCTATCACGATAGATCTAGATCCCCAGAATGTAGGCGGTATTACACAGGTCTTTCATGGAGAACCTTTGTGACAAGAATTCTTTGACTGATTGTAGTATAGGAATGCAATTTTCTATCAAGAGAATGTCATCCATGTACAAGACAAGAAATACCACAGTTCTCGCTACAATCTTACTATAAATGCACGGTTCATCTGGATTTTTTATAAATTCTAATTCTTTGACCGTCTCATCAAAATAGATATTCCAACTCTGCGATACCTACTTTAATTTATAAATGGATTTAAGCAACTTGCACACTCTTCTGCTGCTCCTACTCTCTATGAAACCCTCTGGCTGATCCATATAAACACACTCCTCCAAATTTCCATTTAGAAAAGCCGTCTTTATGTCCATCTTCCAAATTTCATAATCTTGGAAGGCGGTAATGGCAAGAAAGATCCGAATGGATTTAAGCTTAGCCACTGGAGAAAAGGTTTCATCATAGTTCAAACCAGGTCATTGACGAAAATCTTTTGCAACAAGTCTAGCCTTATAGGTTTCAACCTGTCCATCTGCACCAATCTTCTTTCTGAAGATCTATTTGCAGCCTACGGGTTTTACCCCTTGAGGTGCAATGTCCGAAGTCCATATTTTGTTGGTGTACATGGATTCCATTTCGGTCCGCATTGCATCCAGCCACTTTACTGAGGATCTCTACTCATAATAGCATGTTGGAAACTAGTTGGCTATCATCGTCGATGATGTAATTCTCTTGATCCCCATCTATGAGAAAACCGTAGTATCTCTCAGGCGGATGAGACTGCCTACTAGATCTGCGGAGTGGCGCAGGGATGTCCGGTTCTTTCGAAACTTCTGGTTCCACCATGCTTTCAGTAATAGCTTGTGGTTCTGGAATTTCTTCCAGTTCTAAAATTTCTTCCAGTTCTATTGCGCTCCCACTTATTTCTTTTTTATGAAATTGAGTTTCCAAAAAGTGGGCATGTCGATAAACAAAGACTTTTTGTTCATCCACGTAACAGAAAAGATACCCCCTGGAGTTCTTTGGGTATCCCACAAACTTACACAGTACTGAGTATGCCTCGAGCTTGTCCGCATGCTGCTTTTTGACAAAAGCTGGACATCCCCATATCTTAATATACTTAAGATAGGATTTCTTCCCACTCCACATTTCATATGGTGTGGTAGGCACTGACTTAGTAGGAACCTTGTTCAAAAGACATGCAGTAGATTCCAGTGCATAACCCCAGAAGGATCGCGGTTACTCGGCGTTACTCATCATGAAACGTACCATATCTAATAGGGTGCGGTTCCATCTTTCCAATACACCGTTGTGTTGTGGTGTGTATGGAGGAGTAAGTTGAGAGAGAATTCCATTCTCTTTTAAATAATCCAGGAACTCGGCACTTAAGTATTCACTACCTCAATCAGATCTAAATGTCTTGATGTTTTTTCCTGTTTGTTTTTCCACTTCATTCTTATATTTATAGAATTTCTCAAAGGCCTCGGATTTATGTTTCATTAAGAATTCATGTCCATACTTTGAGAAATCATCCGTAAAAGTAATGAAGTAGAAATAACCATTTCCTGCAAGCGTAGACATCGGACCATACACGTCGCTGTGTATGAGTCCCAAGAACTCACTGGCTCTTACCCCGTGTCCAGTGAACGGAGTCTTTGTCATCTTTCCTTTGAGACATGATTGACAAGTTGCATAAGACAGATATTCAAACAGATTCAAATATCTCTCTTTATGTAACTTCATCAACCGTGTTTCATTGATGCGACCCAGTTTATAGTGCCATAAGAAAACTTGATTTAATTCTGGTGACTTTCTTTTATGTGTGTTTTGGATATTGAAAACTTGGTATTGATTTAATACGTATATACCGTTATCTAGTGTACCTGACCCAATCAAACCATGATTAAGGTGGATATTTACGACATCGCTTACAAATGTAAAATCATAACCTTCTTTAGATAGTAAAGATACAGAGATGATATTACATGTCAAACTAGGTACACAAAAACAGTTACGCAAAATCAAAGTGTTTCTACTTGTCAATCCTACGTGATATTCCCCTACGGATACAGCATCCACGATCGTTCCGTTAGCAACCCTGTGAGTCATATCACCTGCTTTCAAAGCTCTATGGTTTCTCAGCGCCTGCAATGAATTACAGATATGAGATCCTGAACCGATATCTAATACCCAGAAAGTAGAGTTGATTGATAAACAGTTTTCAATCATAAACACACCTGGAGCCGAAACCACATCGTGCTTCGAACCTTGGTTACTGGCTCTCTAAGCCCTGCTGTCCTTCTTCCAATGGTCTTTTATGTGACAATAGAAACATTCCTCCTTCTATACTGTCGGGCCCGAAACTTTTGCCCTGCCCTTTCCCTATACCTTACTGACACCGCCTTTCGGCTTGGTAGGGGCCTTCTTCCTCTTCCCCTTGGCTTTCGCCTTGGATCTAGAGGAGGAAGGTTCCTCAATAAGCAGATCGAGTGTCTCCTTGGTATTTCTTAGGGTGCCCTCTGCACTCCTCAATATGTTGAGAAGTTCTGGAAGTGTAATATCCTTCCCTTGAATATTGAAATTCAAGATAAATCGGGCCTAATTAGAGGGGAGGGACTGTAGAATCAAGTCTGTATATAACCCGTTCTCCAACGTGGTCCCAAGGTCCGCGAGCTCTTCAATATAGCTGATCATCTTAAGGACGTGGTCCCCTACAGATGACCCGACAACCAATCTCGCCTAAAACAATTTTTTCAAGGTCTCATATCTTGCGATACAAGATTACTCTAGATTACTCTCCATATAAATCCTTGGTATAGAGGAAGATGGAATCTAAGTCTCTTCTCATGGCGCCTCTGGTGTTCATTATCTATTGAGGCCAGCATGAGACACTTGGCTCTCGCACAATTTATTTCCTATATCTTACGGATCTCAACATCCGCAACGGTGGAATCTGGACCTGGGACGGCAGGGGCTTTGGTAGTAAGGAGGTAGCCTAGCTTGTCATAGGTAATGGCCATCTGGACATTCCTTAGCCAATCTTTATAGTTTGGCCCAGTCAATTTATTTTTATTTAACAGTAATTTAAGCCCGGTCATTTTGGTCGTTGCAATTAGGAGAGAGAAGAAAACACTCAGCATGATATTCTTGCAAGTTTAGATAGGTTATTAGTTTATCTAAATATGATGGCTCTCACTGTTTCTCGAATCCTCCTTCAAACCATAAAAGAAGAATTAGTCAGGATTAATCTCACCCTACAATTCTTGCTTAACCTTTCGGCCAGACTAGTGTCGGTACTTCGAGAGAGATTTTCCAATGTTTTCGCTAAGTTCCTTAATTACATAACCACTTTTCCCTGGAGGCGTAGCCCCGCTAACACCGTTTTAGGCACCTATTTGGTTTATAGCATTGATTGTTTTAGTGAAAAAAGCACACGAGGAGTATCATAACTCACGGTGGGATTGGGATCCAAATATCATTGTGTGACAACTTTGAAGGAATCTTATCAAAATCATCACACTCCAGATGGTATGCAAAACTAGCAAGTTTCTTTTTCTTTTGAAACGCCCTATATGGATTTTTGCCCCAGGCTCTTCTGACCTTGACGAGGCTAAAATATCATAAGACGCAAGTTAAGTTCTACCCGTCATTGTCCAGGTTAATTTGAACCGATTCGTACAAACCCTTGACGAAGGCCAAAATAGCTGTACGCCTGTCCTAAATTAACGCATCTATCTTTGCTACAGATGAATATCCAGAGCTACCAATCACTGTGCCTTGGCGAAGATCAAAATACATAGCTTGAATACTACTGAATACCCATCTGAAATGAGGGAGGGCTACGGCTGGTTTTGGTGAAAACCGTGAACGTAATGAACTTGATATAGTCGAAGGAACCATGATTGCTTTTAGAAGGAGTGGTTTAGGTTCCGCATTTAAAAGTTGTTTTTCAAGAAAATCTAGTGGTTTTGAAATTGTTCCAACGATTTAACTTTGGTTTGTTTTCTTTGCATTAATCAATATTAACGCGGTCCCATCATTTAACCCTATCATTAAAGAAAGAAACGAAAATAAAACATACGCTTATGCCATCCGCATTTGCCACGGGGCCCCGTCATGCACCGTTAAGTTACTTAATTAACGGCAGAGCGGGGGCTGGACTAGTGCGGATGCAAAACATAAGCAACGTTTATTATATACAATATATATATCCATTCGTCTCACGCAATAATAGGCATTCCAGATCACAGCAACACAGACGAATATATTGGATACACTAGAATTTCCGTGTTTCATTTTAGCCTATAATGAAAGACGGATTCCATCGTCGTGATGAATAGCCAAACCCCACCCTAGATCCCTACGGGTGCGGCAAACTACCCGCCAAATTCCCGAAATGAAGCAATCTCTCTCAATAAAATGAGTAGGCCACTCGGCACTTCAAGAAGCGGTAGTTTGTGCACCCCACCTTGGGTCTATCCTAGTTGCAAGAAAAAGTAAATGAAATAATACAACGGTGGCTACAAGCTCAACCCGCATGTGCCCCGCTAAATAATATTATATCAATTTACAAATATACATGAATGAAAGAAAAAACACTCTTCTCACATCCCCTGGCTATTCATTCACGACGATTCAATACTTCATATCCATAAACCATCATAAAGATATGTGCAACCCCTACTAATCGACATATAGCAATTAGTAGACATTTAGCAACAGATATACAATCACAGAAACACTTATCAGCAAAAACTTAGAATTTCGATTGATAACTACTATTCGTGTTTGCCCCATGCACAAACTAGTACACAAACAAATTTGGGCAAAAACCAAATATGCCAAAAATCATATTTCCAAAGACATAAACCCCAGAAAAAATTAAAAGTACTATAGCCATAACTCGGCCGCGGATCCGCGACCAAATGACAAATTTGGCCGCAGTTCCGCGGTCTTGTTGATGGTATAGGTGCTAAATTTTTTTGCTTGGTCCAAGAAATGCCTGCTCGTATTTTTAAGGTCACTGAAATGATTTTTTTGAACAGTTTTAAAAAAACGACAGCAAGCAATATTTGGAATTTTAATTTCAGATATTTTTCCGTCGATCGAAATTCTAATTACTTGCTAATAAGCTAATTAAGGTTTTAGTAGGCTTTGATACCACCGTAAGTCGATATCGCATAACCCACGCGCTTGTGGGGAGGCAGAATTTACAAAAACCGATTTTTCATACTATGCAATTGTTGGGTTACGTCGGTGCCCTGGCTATCTATCGTGGCCGGTGCGGAACAAAAACTGACGTTTAAAAAATTTGGCGCTAACGTATCCGTCTAGATCGAACCATAAACCTTTATTATCAATTTATAAAGAGCTAAACTACTGAGATAAAAATGGTTATACCGAATGAACCAAGTCCTTCGGTCTTCTACCATCATCCCAAGCTTCTTGAGGCGTCCACGACTGAACTTGGCCGCTGGTCTTCCTTCGTCGATGATGATCCACCCGAGGGGAACGGTGCAAGATCCAGGTTCGTCTAGCGAACCAACCGACCCTCCAAGGTTGCTCGCAATGGAGAATGGAGGTGTAGAATTATCTCACTATCTTTCTCTCTCATGTTAAATGCTCAAATGAGCAACTCAAGAAAAAGAAGGAGGAGGTGAGGAAAACAAGTGGCATGAGCAACCAAAGAAAAAATGGCTAAGTCTCCAAGAGTGAGAGTGTGAATGAATGAATCAAGAAGCAAGCATGTAGAAAGAATGGCTACTACATTTTCAACCATGGAAAAATATTTTCTCACATTTTACAATAAATAAATCATGTGCCATACTTCTCTACATGTCTCACCATGCTCATGCCAACTCACCCTCCACCTCATTTAGAAAAACAAATGATTTTCTAAAAAGAAAATCATCTAAATGAGTTGTCCAACTTTTAGAAGATATTCCGTATAAATACGGAATACAACCCGGTATATGTATCAAAATACATATACGCGTATTCGTATAAAAATACGAATAGCCAAGAGAGAAAATGAATAGTGAACAATAATACTAGAATACATATATATAAATTATTAAATCAAAACCTGATTTAATAATCTAGCTTAATCCTAAGCCGCTAATATTATCAACCGTCTGATTAAAGTCTGTGTAGCCTGTATACATATTTAATCGGACACCTGTATGTACCAACATACGTCATCTACACCATATAGCTTGAGCCGTGAAAACCTTCTGTGTAGGACTCTAAAGACTCGTCAATATGCTAGCAGTGGGGTTTAACCACAAGCACGTCAGCGGTACTAGCTGTACGTAACGGCTGCCCAGGTATTGAGCGAAAGGATGGCCGACAAGCAAACTCATTTGAACTCCTACTGAGCTTGACAGTGACAATATCCGTACAGTCTGGTCTGTTCGTCTAAGAGTTTCGCATATCGAGTCTAGGGGGTGGATAAAGTCAGATCCCTAATAACTCGATATTTCGTGTCGGTATGAAGCTCATCACCACCTGAGAAACCACTGATCCAAATCAGTAATTCTCGTCTACCTTGGCCAAGGATTTCTGATGATGGTCACCCGTGCACAACGCGACATCAACCCCCAATACTGAGAGAGACGAATCCCCGACGATCCGCTCACTGCCTCCATATGGCTCAGGACTGTACCCAACTAAAACCTGTTTGCACGACTCCTTTGAGCCGTGGTAGGGTAGTAATCAAAGCACAGTGGGAACTTACATGAGATAAATGACGATTTCAGGTTGACAGACTAACCTGTATATATGTCACCTGGGAACTGCTATCCGACAATAGGTACAATACCAACTAGCATGTTCCCAGCAAGTCCATCCAGTGTACTCATAACCCAATGAGCACCTGTATACTATCTTAGGTGACTGACTAACACTAATGGCTTGTGAGACCGGCCACCGCCCCTCGTCGGGGTCTCGATAAGTATACACCAGTCTATTCTGGAGTATCGATACCTAGTCTCGATACTCCCATGACTAGGGATATTTAAAGATGTGCTTATAGACCACCCAGCTCCCACGTATATGATCACCATCATAATGCTGGTAGTCAAGCAAGAATCTTATGGGCTCTATCAACATGTAATAGTGATCTGTAATACCACCTAATGCATGCACATGATGATAGAGACAAACCAGATAGTATACTATCATCTCGAGTAAGACTGTTCTTCCCGTATAGGTCCTCCCTCAATCATCATAATCGCGTGCCTGCGATTATGATAATTGACTTGAGGGCACTATAGCCAACAATCTCCCACTTGTACTTAAGGCTAATTATTGCGGTGTCGCATACTCATAGCCCATATGATACCGAACACCCAACTTTTCTACTAATCAGTCTCACAAAGCTCGTTTGTGAAACTATTGCGTTCGAGAAATAGCCTCAGTGAGTGGATCCGCTCCAATGTTTCTATCTTTATCTCTATATATCTCAACTTCACGGAGAAAGACTATCTCCCGAAATGAGCAATACCTATCTTAGAATTTATTTGGATATCTGATGGGACCCAGTTCACAAATGAACTCCAAATCCAAAAAAACTTCTAAGACTGTATCGTCCACTGAATTTAAGCAATATCCTGCATAATGCTTTCCACAGTATCCGCTTGGACCACCTGTCCAACATACTTCCCCTCAAAAAAGGGAAAACTATAACTCCGACAGCCACTCTGTCATCCAGGTCACCTTGAAAGCCTGAAATGATAACCACTTCCCAAAGGAGGCTGCCGTTACCATATACCAAAAACATCCACTTATATTCATAACTTCTTCCCAATGTTTCTCCAGGATTAGATTAATATATGCTTATTGCATCTAGTGCAGAAGCAAAATCTGGTGTGGTACTTGACATTTCATGATTGACTCAATTTCCTAAGCAAGTGATATGCCAATCTTGCATATTTCTCTCCTCATTAGTCTAGAAGACATCTCTTTAGAAAGGATGACTCCATCACGGGACACCACCACGCCAGAAGTTGTCCATTCTAAAATACTTTTAGAATAGTGTCAAAGTACCTAAATTGGGACACTTCCCAAATCTAGATCTAAAACTATAGATCTACTGACCAGAAACCCTGATATTTTATCCATATCCTATGTGGAGAAACCATCTTGTGACTACCACAGTTTAACCGATCGTAGTATAGGAAGATCTCTTCTTATTAAGTGCATGTCATCCAAATATTAGGGCATCACTCCCTACTTCTTTCTTACCAGATCCATCTCTTATTCTGATGAAGTCAAACTCAATGACTGTTACATCAAAAATAGATGATCTATCTTCGCTATACCTATTTTAGTCTATAAATAGACATAAGCTACTTGCCCTCTATGTTTCCGCTGCTCCCACTGACTATAACAACCCTATGGCAGAGTCATATACACATGCACTTCTAAAGCTAATTTAGAACGACGTTATACTCATCCTCCTGCCAGGTCTCATAGTCTAGAACATCAGCAGTGACAAGTTTGGGAAATCATAAACCTCCCTGTCACCATCTTTGAGGATACCGAAGTATCTCTTGGATGTCTGAGGTTACCCACCAAATCCGCGGAGTGGATAATGGATCGTCGAAACTAATTGAATTTTTAGGTTCTATTAAATTTTCATTAATCGTTTATGGTTCTGGAATCACTTCCAGTTTTACCATACTCTTACTAATGTTTTTTGAAAAGAATCCATTTTTTTACAATAACTGGTGGCGAGTCAAGAACAATATAACTATTGATTTTCCTGATGGTAGAAAGTTAACCTTCGTCAAAGCCCGGGATAACCCACAAGCTGCCATTACTGAAACATGCCTTGAGTTTATCCAGCTTCTGGTTTTAAGCATAAGCCGAAAAACTCTATATACCTTAATATTGTTAAGATATGAATCTATTCTATATCCATATAGAAACAAATGCACTAATTTAATTGGAACTAGATTCAAAATCATGCAGCTGTTTCCAGTGCATATCAACTAAATGGATGGAGGCCAACCAGCATTACTCATCAAGGAATGCACCCACGCATGAGTAACCTGAAAGAGAAGCAAGTTCTCAAATATTACTTACGACAGAATACCTAACACAAGTATCTACATCTTCGATCACCTTGATGAATCCTGATACTTGTAATATATGGTTCTCTACTTTATTCTTATACCTATAACTTCTCAAAACTTGGACCTTGTATTTCAACGAAATACTTGTCTAAAACTAGAAAAGTCATGAGTAAACATAATATAGTACGAGTACCAACCCCTTTGTTCTAACAGACACCAGACAACATACACTAGTTTGTATAAGTCCTCTGAGTTCAATAACTCAAACCTTGTGCGTCGTAGGTTGAAAACTGTGCTATGGTTAAGAAGAATTACACCGTTGTTGAATGCACCTTACCTAAGTATCAACTGATATAGGTAAATGTCATAAACATAATTTCAAAAAGTTATATCTCACTTTATAAAATAAATGTACAAGTATATCAATTTGAAATTGGTGCATAACGATAGATATTCAAAACCAAATATTTTCCGTCAGGCAAAACCCAGGTGTATTCCTCAAATATCACCAATTACAAAGAATTCTGATATACATTGAGAATCTAATCACCCAATTCCCAATATCTTACTCCCACTCAGCATCCATATCGCCATACAAATGTGAGAATCAAATCTGGTAAATACATACCCTTGAGTCAGAATCTAATTGGGAAAACAGTTTTCAATTAACACTGCACGGTAAAACCGAAACATGAAAATGTTTCGAAGGGGTAACCGGGTATTCCTAGTAATAGCTCTTCCACTATCCAGATTCATGATAGTAACCATATATTTGCTTGCTCTCACTCCAATCCCTTTATATGTCTTTACTTCTTACCTTATGTACACCACACTTAGGCTAAATGGTTTTCTTCCTTCTCTACCCTTCGGCACCGGCCTAAACTTTGGAAGAAGACTATCCAGTAAGTGCAATAGATGTACTCTCCTAATACCAGGAGCCCTTGCAACCTGAGAGAAGGTAAAGATAAAATACAACCGAATAATCCTATTCTATTTCTCCAGAACCAGAATCCATCTTCGAACTGGAACAAGTTCCTTCGAGTTCGTATGTAACTATACGATGGCATATCCAATCAATATGGATCTTCATAGTGATATGGAGTGTTCTGGAGAAATGCAAAGTGGAAGTAGGAGTGGCAGGGGTATACGCGTCTTCATCGTGAATAATAGTAGTCGCAATTTCCTTTGCCCTTACTCTAATCACTTTATATGTCTTTACTTGTTACCTTCTGTACACCACACTTAGGCTAATTGGTTTTCTTCCTTCCCTACTTTTCGGCACTTGCCTATGGTTTGGAAGAAGACTATCCAATAAGCGCAATAGGTGTACTCTCCTAATACCAGGAGCCCTCGCAACCTGAGAGAAGGTAAAGAGAAAAGACAACCAAATAATCTTATTCAATTTCTCCAGAACCAGAATCCATCCTCGAACTGGAACTAGTTCCTTCGAGTTCGTATATAACTATACGATAGAATATCCAAGAAATATGGATCTTCGTAGTGATACGGAGTGTTCTGGAGAAATGCAAAGGTGATATAGGAGTGGCAATAATATATGCGACTAAACGACAATCCAAAAGCGAAAGTGTTTTAAGAAGGTTCGGTAAACTAGGTTCATGAGTTTTAGTCTAGGGTCAGGCTATGATTGCTGCCAAAGAGAGAAAGAGAGAAAAGAAATACTCAGCGTGCACTCTAACCTAGATTAGAATGGTTAATCACTTTATCTAATCAAGATGTTTCCCACTGTTTCCTCGAATTCTCCCCCAAACCCAAAAGGAGAATTAGTCGGGATCATCTAAAATCACCCGAGAAGTAGCACCTACTAATCAGTGGGAATCGGGATCCAACTATCATCGCATGATAATTTGATGGAAGCCACTCAAGTCACCACACCCCAGAAGGTATGCACATTGTTCTCCGCCGAAAGACCGGGAAGACAAACGGCTTGCCTGAATTTGGGGGAAGATGCTATTTGGTTTTATCCGTCCACTTCTCCGAAGATGCCAAGTTGATTTATGGCACCATGTATCGGAGGTTTAGACGGATACGGCCGTTGTAGTAGACTTCGTCAGATTCCCCCTCGTTTGATGGGTTTTTGATTGTGGGGATGCTCTTCCCTGCAGGCGCAAGCCCCTGCAGTTAATTATGCTACCGCATCGCGGTAACCATTTTCTCTTTCTCCAGATGGTCACTTCGTGTCGTGTATGTTTTTTTTTATTTTTGGTTGCCCGTGGATTGTATACGGAGACTAATTTATGTTGTCGCCCGTAGGGCGTGGATTAGTCCAAATCCGTATCTTCTTAGATTTGGGTTTGGATTGGGTTTAAGGATCGTTAATCTCATTTAAGACTAAGATCAACTTAAACGTTTGTTGAGGATACGTTAATCTAATTTTAAGATCTACTCAACATGATCATTTAGATCCAATAAATGAGCATTTGGGATTTATTGTTTTAGTTAGGAACATTGCGGTCCATAAGTTTAAGGACATCATAGTCCATGGAGTTTAAAGACATCATAGTCTAGTTTAGAGACATCATAGTCTGTAGGGTTTAGTTTAGGGACGTTGCGGTCCATAATTAGTTTAAGGACATTACGGTCCAGTTTAAAGACGTCATAGTCTGTAAAGTTTAAAGACATCATAGTCTATGAGTTTAAGGACCTCACAGTCCATAGAGTTTAAGGACATCATAGTCCTTGAGTATAAGGACCCCATAGTCCATAAAGTTTAAGGACATCTTAGTCCATGAGATTAAGGACGTCATAGTTTGTTTGGTTTTGGTTCAACCGTTTGGGGATGCACCAAAAGTTATCGGTTATTGGGACCCTCCACCTCTCTGAAGACGTTGAAGAATTACAATGACCTGTATCAGAAGTGTGAAGAGATGTACCCTTGAACCAATATTGCTTGAAAAGCTCTGGGAATTACTTTGAATGCCATATGAGATGATCAATTTTGGAATACAAGAGTATAATTGGGGTTCAGTTGAAGGGGATCTTGCATCTTGAAGACTTAGCTAATTTGGGCTAAGATTGGCTCGAATATAGTGTTAAACACTGTAAGTGCACGGCAGCGCCCCGGCCGTCTGTACGAGGCCAAAATGCGGAATACAAAACTTTTCTATAAACTAGAACCGGCACTACCGCGGACTTTTAAACCCGGATCGGGCCATTAACCTACTCCTAGCTAACTAGAGAAGGGGTAGAGAGATATACCGAGCGATCCGTGTCCTTCGGTCTTCTCGTCGTCATCCCGATCTCCCCGCGGAATCTCCGGTCTTCATCTCCTCGTCGGAAGGGCACCACATCGCCGGGTTCTTTTACGGGCTCCCACCTCTGGACCGAGGCAACTCGGGCACAAAGTTGGCGAGTCGACGTGTCCAAGAATGCTGTAGGCTAAGTGTAGAAAGGTTTTGTCTCATGGGGTTACTAGAAGTTGCCATTTGGAATGGAGGTGAAGTGATAAGCTTTTGAGATGAACCAAGAGGATTTTGTGCAAGCAAATGAACAATTTTTCCACACCAAAAAATTTGGACAGCCCCCTTAGAAGTGGCCGGCCCCTTAGACAAAGAGAGGAGAGAGAGGTCCAATAATGCAAGGAAGAAGAATGATGATCATCATGAAGAAAGTCATACCCTTTTCCTAATCATATCCCATCACAACAAAGTCTTCTCCTCATCAATCATCACATCTCCAAAGTCAAGTCATGATGAATAAAAACAAGTCAAAGGATGGTAGAACAACCATGGAACAACTACTTACAAAAACCACCCTCCATTTCAAATTTGCATGCTTGCAAATAACCCCCTCTCCACCAATTTCCAGCCAAAAAAAGAAACAAAGGAAAAATGGCCGAAACGGAATGCAAACTGGCAACTTCAAAAACTGATCCCGTAATAAATTACAGGAAAACCCTGCGACTGTATATACATACCCGCATTTGTATTCCGACCGAATACAAATGCAATGAGACAAAATCTACACTGTACAATACTAGGATCCGGCTTAAACCAAAGCCCGCTAGTATTATCCGTCCGATCATGATCCGTGCAATACCGCACGTATATGATCGAACCCTGCCATATCTCCATACGGCCTCTACAGCGTTTCGCCCGAAACTTGAGAAACGTCTGTGGGGGACTCTAAAGACTCGTCAATCCCTTGGCTGTGGATTTAAACACTAGCACGTCAGAGGTATTAGCCATACGTAACGGGCTACCAGGTATTGACCAAAAGGGACGTCGATGAGCGAACTCATCCTGACACCCTACTGAGCCTGTCAGTGACAATATACGTGCAGTCCGGTCCGTTCGTCTATGAGCATCGCATGGCGGGCCTAGGGGGTTGGTAAAAGTCAGACCCCTAAAAGCGGTACAAGTCGTGTCGGAGTGTAACCCAGAACACCCTGAGATACTACTGAAATACCTACCAGTAAATCTCTTGCCTTGGCCAAGGACTTCGTGTAATGGCTCTCCTAGACACAGCGCGACCTCACCCCTAATACCGGGAGAGACGAACCCCTACGGATCCGCTCACTGCCTCCATGTGGCTCGGAACTGTACCCAACTAAAACCTGTTTGCACGACTCCTTTGAGCCGTGGTAGGGTAGTAATCAAAGTACAGTGGGAACTTACACGAGACAAATGACGATCTCAGGTCGATGAACTAACCTGTACACATGTCACCAGGGAACTGCTATCTGACGTCAGGTATAAGACCAACTAGCATGTTCCCCGCGAGTCCTGTCCGGTGTACTCATAACCCAATGAGCACCTGTATACATCTTAGGTGAACCAACTGACACCAGTGGCTTGTGAGACCGGCCACCGCCTCTCGTCGGGGTCTCGACTGTATACACTAGTCTACTCTGGAGTATCGATGCCCTGTCTTGAAACTCCCACGACTAGGGACCTTTAAGGATGTGCTTATAGACCCCAGCTCCCACGTATATGATCGTCATCATACTGCTGGTAGTCAAGCAAGAATCCTAAGGGCTCTATCAACGCGCAATATTGGCCTGTAAGGTTACCTAAAACAGTACACGATGATAAAGATAAACCAGATAGCATACTATCATCTTGAGTAAGACTGTTCTAACGGTATAGGTCCTCCCTCAATCATTGCAATCACGTGCCTATGATCCAATAATTGACTCTGAGGGCACTATCTCCAACAATCTCCCATTTGCACTCAAGGCTAATTATTGCGATGTCGCATACTCACAGCCCGTGTGATACCGAACACCCAACTCCTCTACTAATTAGTCTCACAAAACCCGTTTGCAAAACTAATGCGTTCGAGGAATAGCCTCAGTGAGCGGATCCGTCCCGATGTTTTCTTCTATGTCTCTCTTTATCTCAAGTTCGCGGAGAAAACCTTCTCCCGAAATGAGTAATACCTGTCTTAGAATATGTCTGGATATCTGATGGGACCTAGTTCATAAATGAACTCCAAATCCAAACTTCTCGGACTGTATCGTCAACTAAACTAAATCAGTATCCTGCGCCATGCCTCCCTCAGTAGCCACCTGGACCACCTGTCCAAAATACTGCCCCTCGTCAGAGGAAAAACAATAACTCTGACAGCCACTCTGTCATCCAGGTCACCTTGGAAGCCTGGAATGATAACTGTCTCCCGAATGAGGCTCTCGTTATCATATCCCTGGAACATCCACTTATGTTCTAAAGCTGCTTCCGATCGTTTCTCCAGGATAGGATCAATATCAACTTATTGCAGCTTGTGCAAAAATAACATCTGGTGTGGTACTTGACATCTCATGATTGACTCAATTGCCTAGGTAAGTGATCTGCCAATCATGCACATCCCTCTCCCCTTTAGTCTGTAAGACACCTTTAGAGAGGGTGACTCCATCACCTGCAGGTACACCACCATACCAGGAGTCGTCCATTCTAAAGCACCTCTAGAATGCTGTCTAAGTACCCTGATTGGGAAACTACCCAAATCTAGATCTAAAACCATAGATCCAGTAACCAGAATGTCTGATATGAAATCCATTTCCTTTGTGGAGAAACCACTGTGTGACGACCAAAGTATAACCGACCGTAGTAAAGGAATTTCACTTCCTACTCTGTGTATGTCATCCAAATACCAGGACATCACACGCTACTACCTTCTTAACAGATCCATCCCCTATTCTGATGAAGTCAAACCTATGGCTGTCACGTCAGAAATAGATGATCTATCTCCGCTATATCTGCTTTAGTCTATAAATAGACATAAGCCACTTGTCCACTATGCTTCCGCTGCTCCCACTGACTACGACAACCCTCTGGCAGAGTCATATAGACGTACACTTCTAAAGCTAGTTTAGAACGACGCTATACTCATCCTCTTGCTGGGTCTCACAGTCTGGAACAACAGCAATGGCAACTCTGGGTAAACAAGATCCTCCCTGTCACCGTTTTTGAGCATATCGAAATACCTCTCGAGTGTCTGAGGTTACCCACCATATCCGTAGAGTGGCCAATGGAATGTCAAGTCAGATTGAATCTTTAGGTTTTTATCAAATTTTCAGTAATCGTTTGCGGTTCTGGAATCACTTCCAGTTCTACCATACTCCCACTACTGTTTTCTGAAAAAATCCATTTTTAAACTGTGGCGAGTCTAGAACAATATCACTATTGATCTTCCAGATGGTAGAAAGTTAACCCTCGTCATAGCCCGGGTCAACCCACAAACAGCCATTACAGAAACATGCCTTGTGTTATTCAGAGTCTGGTTTTAAGCATAAGCTGGACAACTCCTCGTACCTTAACAGTGTCAAGATATGAACTGTTCTATATGTAGGGTTCCTAGGCACCCTAGTGAGGTCTCACAAGGCATCAACCATGCCAATTTCAAAAATTATGGTGCCGAGAAACCCTAGTGTACGGATCGTTGGCTAGATTTCTAGGCGAAAAGATAACTAGTTAACAATTAACTAAGAGATACGGAAATACAACCTTTGTAGATCCGGTTCTCCACCTCCATAGCTCCGCAATGAAGTCTCCTCGCTGTCCATAACAAGTCCCGGGCTCTAGCGTCGGCTTCATCGGAGAATGGACGGGCTAGGTCATCGATGTCCATGCCGAAGATGATCTACGTCGAGGCATCGTTAAATCAAGCTCCGACTTCACCAAGTCAAGAAACTTGTGAAGAAAACACACTCTACTACTTGGCAAGAGGTAGAGGATGAAGAAATAGGAAGTGGGTAGACTTTAGATTTGGATTTCACACTCTTTTTCATCACTTGCCATTGATGGAGGCAAGCTTTCTTCACTTGAAGAAATGAAGAAGAAGAAGGTAAATGTTATGATAAGTTAATTAGAAAATATAAAATAAAAGAATACTTATCATAATCTTTAACCATGGTAATGTGTAGAGAATCAATCATGGTTAAAGGAATGGTTAGGGTCAAGCTAGAGACAAAATGGTCACTTAGTCAAAGTGTTCATGAAGCTTCATGAAAACAACAAAGAAAGCCACCATTTAATCTTTATGCAAATCATTTTCCAAAAAGAATAAATAGATAAATAAATGAATAAGGAAATAGTAAACCCTAACCATTTCATTAACCAAGGTTTAATTCTTTACACTTAACCAAAATGCATGTATCATCAAACATGATACAAGCAAGTGCACAAAATCATATCGCATATGCAATGCGCACATCCGAGTGAGAAAATCCATTTAAAGTGAACCGATACTAGTTAATGCAAAGTAATATATCAAATATATAATTATGCATTAAATAATTAAATCAACACTTGATTCAATGATCCGGTCATGTCGTACACAACCGACTAGTATACAATGTATCGACTTATCGAATCAATCCTTGATTCGATAACTAGGTTATATCGCATACAACCATTTGACACATTCATCGCGAGAATGGAATACGGTATCACATACACGTATTATTCTCGGTCCCGCACATATCTCATATGCGCTCCTATTTCGTTTCGCTTGAGCCAGGAAACCTCTGTGTAGGATTTTAAAGACTCGTCAATACGCCGGCAGCAGGTGATGATCATATCAAGCACCCACAAGCCGCAAGCGGTCTGCTAAACGTAACGGCCACCCGGGTATTGAGCGATCAGAAGATCGACGAGCAAGCCCGCTCATACTCCTGTGAATCCAACCAGTAACACTACCGTACAGTCCGGTCTGATCGTCTGATATGTCGCATATCTCGCCTAGGGGTGGTAAACGTCAGACCCCAATAGCTCGATAAGTCGTGTCGATATGAGGTCTATAACAATTCGAGAAACTACTGGTAACACTTACCAGTAAATCTCAGCAACCCTGGCCAGGGATTTCCTGTTATAGCCAATCGAACACAGTGCAACATCAACTCCCTATACCGGGAGAGACGAATCCCCTCCTATCGCTCATTGCCTCCATGTGATTCGGGACTGTACCCAAAAACCACCTTTTTGCACGCCCTCTTGGACGTGGTAAGATGGAAATCAAAGCACAGTGGGAACCACACAAGACTCTATGACGATCTCGGGTCAACAGACTACTTTGTACCAGTGTCACCAGAGAACTGCCATCTGACGTGAGGTATAATACCATCTGGGAGTTCTCGGCGAGTCCGTCCAGTGTACCCAGTCTCTACTGAGCACCCGTATATCATCTCTGATGTCAAACACCGATGGATATGGGATCATCCATCGCCCATCTGTATGGGTCGAGAAGGTACACGCTAGTCTACTCTGGTATATCGATGCCCCGTCTCGATACACCCACGACTAGGGACTTTGAAGGATGTACTTATGGACTACCATGTCCCCACTAGTATGATCCGCATCATAGTCCAGGTAGTCAAGCACACATCCTAAGGGCTTTACCAACATGTAACAGAGAGACAATCAGTGTACACGTTAAGGTAAAGAGCAACCAGATAGCATACTATCATGTCGAGCAAGAAAGTCCTCCCTATATATGTCCAAGCATCCACTACAATATACATCCTATGTATAGTAATGGCCTCTAGGGCATACATATAACTAACACTATATCCAATATAGAAACAGAGGCACTGATTTAATTGAACCAGATTCAAATCATGCAGCTGTCTCCAGTGCATGTCAACTAAATGGAGAGAGGCTGATCATCATTACTCAACTTAGGAGTGCTTCCAATTATGAGTAACCTGAAAGAGAAGCAAGTTCTCTTAATCATTACTATTAACTGAATACCATACGCAAGTATCTATATCTTCGATCACCTTGAAGAATCCCGATACTTGCAATACTTGGTTCTCTACTTTACTCTTATACCTGTAACTTCTCAAAACTCAGACCTTGTGTTTCTACGAAACACTTGTCTAAGAACTAGGGAAGTTATAAGTAAACCGAATATAGTACGAGGACCAACCCCTCTGTCCTAATGGACACTGGACAATATAAAATACTCTGTACAAGTCTCTTGAGTCTAATAACTCATTTCCTGTGTGTCGTAGGTCGAAAACTGTACTTATGGTTAAGAAGAATTACACCGCTGTTCAATACTCCTTACCTAACTATCCACTGATATAGGTAAATGTCATAGACATAATTTCAAAAAGGTATATCTCACTCTATAAAAATAGACGTACAGATATATCAATTTGAAATTGGTGCACAACGACGGATATTCAAAACCAAATATTTGCCGTCCGGCAAACAAGCCGGGCGATTTTCTCAAATATCACCAATTACAACAAATTCCGATATAATGAGGATGATCACCTAATTCCCAATAACTTACTCCCACTCATCATCTGTAAAACCACACAGATGTGAGATCGTACCTGGTAAATACATACCCTGGAGCAAGTGTCTAATTGGGAAATCAGTTTTCTTTTAACAGTACACAGTGAGACTGAAGTATTGAAATGTTTCGTAGGGGTATCCGGGTATTCCTAGTAATGTCTCTTCCATTATCCAGATTCACAACTGTAACCGTATATTTCTATGCCATCTCTCCACATCCCTTCATATGTCTTTAGTCATTATCTTCTGCACACCCCTTTAGGCCAAATGGTTTTCTTCCTTCCCTACCGTTCGGCACCAGCCTATGGTTTGGAAGAAAACTATCCAATAAGCATAATGGGTGTACTATCCTAATCCTAGGAGCACTCGCAATGCGAGAGAAGGTGAAGATAAAAGACAACCGAATAAACCTTATTCCTATTTCTCCTGAACCAGAATCCATCCCGAGCTGGAACAAGTTCCTTTCGAGTTCGTATATAACCATACGATGGAGCATCCAATAAACTGTGGATCTTCGTAGTGATACGGAGTGTTCTGGAGAAATAAAAAGGTGAAGTGGGAGTGGTAATGAAATACTTGGTTTTGGTCGTGAATAGCAGTCGCAATTTACTTTGCCCTCCTTCTAATCCCTTTATTTGTCTTAACTTAATACCTTCTATACACCACACTTAGGCTAATCGGCTTTCTTCATTCCCTACCAGTCGGCACCAGCCTAAGGTTTGGAAGAAGACTATCCAATAAGCATAATGGGTGTACTATCCCCTAATCAAAGGAGCACTCACAACCTGAGAGAAGGTAAAAGGAAAAGACAACTGAATAGTCCTATTCGTTTTCTCCAGAACCAAAAACCATCCTCGAATAAATTCCTTCGAGTTCGTATATAACCATACGATGGTTTTATCCAATGGAAGTGGACGTTCGTAGTAATACGGGGTGTCCTGAAGAAAAGGGTAAAAGTAGGAGTGGCAATGAGGTTTGCAACTCTGACAATCCAAAAGCCAGTGTTTAAGAAGGTTCGGTTAATTTTGGCCACTGAGTCATAGTCAAGGGTTGGGTCATGGTCGCTGCCAAAGAGAGAGAGAAAAGAAACACTCAGCGTGCACTCTAACCTAGATCAGAATGGTTGTCACTTTATCTAATCAGGAAACCTCCCACTGTACCGTCAAATTCTCCTCCAAACCTGAAAGAAGAATTAGTCAGGATCACCCAAGGAGTAAACCAACTCATCAGTGGGAATCGGGATCCAACTATCATCGCATGATAATGTGATGGAATCCACTCACGTTATCACACTCCAGAAGGTATGCGCATATCTGGCAAGTTTCAGTTTCTTTAGAAACTCCCGATGTGATTTTTGCCCCATGCTCTTATGACCTTGACGAAGGCCAACATATCATAAGTCACATGTCAAGTTCTACCCGTCATTATCCAGGTTAATTTGAACTCACCCGTACATACCCTTGACGAAGGCCAAAATAGTAGTACGACTGTCCCAAACCAACGCATCTATCTATGCTGCAGAAAAGTAACAAATAGCTACCATACACTATGCCTTGACGAAGGCCAACATACATAGCATGAATACTAAGTGCTACCTTTCTGAAATGACGGAGGGCTACGAATGGTTTTTGGCGAAAAACCTTTAACGTAATGAACTTGATATCGTTGAAGGAACCGGATAGCTTTTATAAAATTATAGTGGCGAAAACCTTTGCTAAAGAGGTCACTCCCGGTGAAGGGATCTCGGCTCTTTCCCCGTAGAATGAGGTGCAGGATATTCCAACTGAATACCACGATGCAAAGCAAAAGTAATCGACTATAGTGAAGTTATTGCCCTGATGCAAACTTCTGTCCAAGGGGTCACTCCCAGTGAAGGGATCTCGGCCCTTGCCTCGTCGACTGAGGTGCTGGATATTCATAACCGAATACTACTGTGCAAAACAAAAGTGAACGTCTTTGCAATAACAGCTTTTTTTGAAAAATTGTTCCAACAACATCGTAATAGGTTTGTTTAGCTTGCATTGATCCGAATCAATGCAGTCCCATCAATTGATCACACCAATAAAGAACGAAAATAATGATGTATGTATATGCCATCCGCATTGGCCACTGGGTCCCGTCATTACCCGTTAGGTTACTTAAATAACGACAGAGCGGGGACTGGACTAGAGTGGATGCAAAACATATACAACATCTACCAGTATATATATCAATATATAATATTCGCTCAAGGCGTGATAAAATGCAACATCACAGAAATGTAATAAGCATCACAGAACAATACAGATATCTGGGATCCCCGGGTTTCATAGAGCCGCTACTGAAACCCGACGTTCCCCTGGTCGTGCGGATAGCCTGTGCAATGAAATCCTAGACCCCTACGGGCGCGGCAAGTTACCCGCCAAAACCTGAAGCGAGGCAGCCCCTTTCAGCAACGTGAATGGGCCACCCAGCACTTCACGGAATCCGGTAACTTGGGCACCCCTCCTGGGTCAACCTATACCCCCTACGAGTGTGGCGAATAGCCCGCCAATTCTAGAGTGAAGCCCCTTCCGTCTCAACGCCATGAGATGCGGGCACGTTGCCCTCTAGAACCCGGCTATCCATGCACCCCTCCACTGTTAGTTATATGTATGCCCTAGAGGCCATTACTGTACATACGATGTATATTATAGTGGATGCTAGGACATATATAGGGAGGACTTTCTTGCTCGACATGATAGTATGCTATCTGGTTGTACTTTATCTTAACATGTACTCTGTTTGTCTCTATGTTACATGTTGATAAAGCCCTTAGGATATGTACTCGACTACCGGGACTATGATGAGATCATACTAGTGGGGCCACAGTAGTCGACAAGTACATCCTATAACTGTTCCTAGTCGAGAGTGTATCGAGATAGGGCATCGATACACCAGAGTAGACTAGCGTATACGCATCTTGACCCATATGATGGGCGATGGATGATCCCATATCCATCGGTGTTTGACATCAAGGATGGTGTACGGGTGTTCAGTGGAGACTGGGTACACTGGACGGACTCGCCGAGAACTCCCAGATGGTATTATACCTTACGTCAGATGGCAGTTCTCAGGTGACACTGGTACAGAGTAGTCTGTTGACCCGAGATCGTCATAGAGTCTTGTGTGATTCCCACCGTGCTTTGATTTCCATCATACCACGTCCAAGAGGGCGTGCAAAAAGGTGGCTTTTGGGTACAGTCCCGAATCACATCGAGGCAATGAGCGATAGGAGGGGATTCGTCTCTCCCGGTATAGGGAGTTGATGTTGTGCTGTGTTCGATTAGTTATAACCGGAAATCCCTGACCAGGGTTGCTGAGATATACTGGTAAGTGTTATCAGTAGTTTCTCGAACTGTTATAGACCTCATATCGACACGACTTATCAAGCTACTGGGGTCTGACATTTACCACCCCTAGGCGAGATATGCGACATATCAGACGACGAGACCGGACTGTACGGGAGTGTTACTGATTGGATTCACAGGAGAATGTACAGGCTTGCTTGTTGATCTTCTGAGCGCTCAATACCTTGGTGGCTGTTACGTTTAGCTGATCGCTTGCAGCTTGTGGGTGTTTGATATGATCATCACCTACTGCCGGCGTATTGACGATTCTTTAGAGTCCTACACAGAGGTTTCTTGACTCAGGAAAAACGGAGTAGGAGCACATATGTGATATGTGCGGGACCGAGGATAATGCGGTATGTGATACCGTATTGGATTCTCGCGATATGAGATATCGGCCGGGTATATGTGATATAGCCGGGTCATCGTATTAGTCGGTTATTTGTGAAATAGCCGGATTATCGGATCAAGTGTTGATTCGATAATTTAATGTATAATAATATATATGATATATTAAATTACATTAACTAATATTAGCTCACTAAAAGATTCATTTTCTCACGGAATAATACATTGATGTATATGCGATATATGTTAATTGTATTATTTTCTATTGTTACAAAATATATTGTATATGTGATATATAATATTGTAACATGTTAGGGTTGCAAATTTAACAATGGATTAGGGTTTAAACTTGGTTAGGGTTTGGATTAGGGTTAGCTTTTGCATGAAGCTTCCATGAAGCTTTGACTTTGTGGTTGCTTGATATTTTTGTGAGATATTATGTTAACCCAATCCAAACCATTAACTCTAGTTAACTCTCTACAAGGGTTAACTCTTTCATACTTCACCTTTGGTTAGATTTATAACCACTACAATAATTCATTGTTCATCACAAAAGGATTAAGTTATCATCTTCATTCATCTTCTTCTTCCTTGAGTTTCTTCTTGAAAAAGCTTTCTTTTGTGATGAAAGTGAGCGAGAAAAAGATTATAAATGAGAGAAAAAATCCTACTTCATCATTCTCATCTATCCTTTCCATTTAGATGAGGGTGTTCACATCATTTCATGAATGATAGCTTGTGTTAACGAAACTTCAAGGTAGATCATCTATGTTATCGAAGATCGGAAGCAAGGTTGCATCATACTCTTCGTGAAGCCTCTCGAGAGTCCAGAACACGATAATCGCAGTGAAGGGACCTCAACACGGAGCTTAAGAAGTGAAGGACCGGATCTACAAAGCTTGTAATCCCTCTCACTTAGTGTTAAAATGTTTAACATGCTTGTTTTCGCCTAAACCCTAGTTTAAAGATCCGGTTTTGGGTTGTTCGGCACAGCTAAAATTTTAATCGGGCATGGTTGATGCCTCGTAGACCCTTGCGCACGTGCCTAACAACCCTACATCCGCGGGGTAATCCTAGTACAGAAAGTAAAATATTCATACAACGGGTACATCGACCTCAGCCCGGTCGTGCCCCAAAAGAATAATATACAAACAGGCAGTAACGGCAGTCCACATGTCGGACGCTCGCCCCGCAATATCAAATGTACATAATAAACCAAACCGTACTACCATTGCATCCAGGCTATCCACCACGACAATCCGCAACATCACAGCACAACACAGAACATCAACGTGAATGTCACGTTCGCAAATCCGTCTAAAAGGGCTATAGCAGTTAGACAGGATTTACCGATCAAATGACATTCACGGTCGCAGATATAACGTAAATACTGTGAACTAACATGTTTAAAATTTTCGATCGACCAAAATTCCCGAAGTGGGCCCCAAGCACAACTGTAGCACTCAAAGAAAATCTGGGCCCAAACAGAATATTCCAAAAACCCTATTTCCATGTCAGAAGCCCACTGAAAAAATTTGGTGAATCGAATAGTCAAAGTGGCGGCGGAACTGCGGCTAAAGCATGGGTTTGGCTGCGGTTCCGCGGCTGAACACTAATACCATGCGACCAAATTTTTACAGAATGCATAAAAAACCCTGCACGTATTTTTACAATGTACCAAATAATTTTTTGAGCACTGCAAAAATTCGACAGAAACTGAACATGAAAACGCGGTTTTTGGAAAATCCGTTCGATCGAGTTCTAAACACGTTAGAGCAAGCTAGACTAGGTTAATGGCGTGGCTCTGATACCAGTGTAAGTGCACGACAGCGCCCCGGCCGTCTATACGAGGCCAAAATATGGAATACAAAACTTTTCTATAAACTAGAACCGGCGCTACCGCGGACTTTTAAACCCGGATCGGGCCATTAAGCTACTCCTAGCTAACTAGAGAAGGGGTAGAGAGATATACCGAGCGATCCGTGCCCTTCGGTCTTCTCGTCGTCGTCCCGATCTCCCCGCGGAATATCCGGTCTTCATCTCCTCGTCGGAAGGGCACCACATCGCCGGGTTCTTTTACGGGCTCCCACCTCTGGACCGAGGCAACTCGGGCACAAAGTTGGCGAGTCGACGTGTCCAAGAATGCTGTAGGCTAAGTGTAGAAAGGTTTTGTCTCATGGGGTTACTAGAAGTTGCCATTTGGAATGGAGGTGAAGTGATAAGCTTTTGAGATGAACCAAGAGGATTTTGTGCAAGCAAATGAACAATTTTTCCACACCAAAAAATTTGGACAGCCCCCTTAGAAGTGGCCGGCCCCTTAGACAAAGAGAGGAGAGAGAGGTCCAATAATGCAAGGAAGAAGAATGATGATCATCATGAAGAAAGTCATACCCTTTTCCTAATCATATCCCATCACAACAAAGTCTCCTCCTCATCAATCATCACATCTCCAAAGTCAAGTCATGATGAATAAAAACAAGTCAAAGGATGGTAGAACAACCATGGAACAACTACTTACAAAAACCACCCTCCACTTCAAATTTGCATGCTTGCAAATAACCCCCTCTCCACCAATTTCCAGCCAAAAAAAGAAACAAAGGAAAAATGGCCGAAACGGAATGCAAACTGGCAACTTCAAAAACTGATCCCGTAATAAATTACAGGAAAACCCTGCGACTGTATATACATACCCGCATTTGTATTCCGACCGAATACAAATGCAATGAGACAAAATCTATACTGTACAATACTAGGATCCGGCTTAAACCAAAGCCCGCTAGTATTATCCGTCCGATCATGATCCGTGCAATACTGCACGTATATGATCGAACCCTGCCATATCTCCATACGGCCTCTACAGCGTTTCGCCCGAAACTTGAGAAACGTCTGTGGGGGAATCTAAAGACTCGTCAATCCCTTGGCTGTGGATTTAAACACTAGCATGTCAGAGGTATTAGCCATACGCAACGGGCTACCAGGTATTGACCAAAAGGGACGTCGATGAGCGAACTCATCCTGACACCCTACTGAGCCTGTCAGTGACAATATCCGTGCAGTCCGGTCCGTTCGTCTATGAGCATCGCATGGCGGGCCTAGAGGGTTGGTAAAAGTCAGACCCCTAAAAGCGGTACAAGTCGTGTCGGAGTGTAACCCAGAACACCCTGAGATACTACTGGAATACCTACCAGTAAATCTTCTGCCTTGGCCAAGGACTTCGTGTAATGGCTCTCCTAGACACAGCGCGACCTCACTCCCAATACCGGGAGAGACGAACCCCTACAGATCCGCTCACTGCCTCCATGTGGCTCGGAACTGTACCCAACTAAAACCTGTTTGTACGACTCCTTTGAGCCGTGGTAGGGTAGTAATCAAAGTACAGTGGGAACTCACACGAGACAAATGACGATCTCAGGTCGATGAACTAACCTGTACACATGTCACCAGGGAACTGCTATCTGACGTCAGGTATAAGACCAAATAGCATGTTTCCGGCGAGTCATGTCCGGTGTACTCATAACCCAATGAGCACCTGTATACATCTTAGGTGAACCAACTGACACCAGTGGCTTGTGAGACCGGCCACCGCCCCTCGTCGGGGTCTCGACTGTATACACTAGTCTACTCTGGAGTATCGATGCCCTGTCTCGAAACTCCCACGACTAGGGACCTTTTAAGGATGTGCTTATAGACCCCAGCTCCCACGTATATGATCATCATCATACTGCTGGTAGTCAAGCAAGAATTCTAAGGGCTCTATCAACGCGCAATATTGGCCTGTAAGGTTACCTAAAGCAGTACACGATGATAACGATAAACCAGATAGCATACTATCATCTAGAGTAAGACTGTTTTAACGGTATAGGTCCTCCCTCAATCATTGCAATCACGTGCCTGTGATCCAATAATTGACTCTGAGGGCACTATCTCCAACAATCTCCCACTTTCACTCAAGGCTAATTATTGCGATGTCGCATACTCACAGCCCGTGTGATACCGAACACCCAACTCCTCTACTAATTAGTCTCACAAAACCCGTTTGCGAAACTAATGCGTTCGAGGAATAGCCTCAGTGAGCGGATCCGTCCTGATGTTTCCTTCTATGTCTCTCTTTATCTCAAGTTCGCGGAGAAAACCTTCTCCCGAAATGAGTAATACCTGTCTTAGAATATGTTTGGATATCTGATGGGACCTAGTTCATAAATGAACTCCAAATCTAAACTTCTCGGACTGTATCGTCAACTGAACTAAATCAGTATCCCGCGCCATGCCTCCCTCAGTATCCACCTGGACCACCTGTCCAAAATACTGCCCCTCGTCAGTGGAAAAACAATAACTCTGACAGCCACTCTGTCATCCAGGTCACCTTGGAAGCCTGGAATGATAACTGTCTCCCGAATGAGGCTCTCGTTATCATATCCCTGGAACATCCACTTATGTTCTAAAGCTGCTTCCGATCGTTTATCCAGGATAGGATCAATATCAACTTATTGCAGCTTGTGCAAAAACAACATCTGGTGTGGTACTTGACATCTCATGATTGACTCAATTGCCTAGGCAAGTGATCTGTCAATCATGCACATCCCTCTCCCCTTTAGTCTGTAAGACACCTTTAGAGAGGGTGACTCCATCACCTGCAGGTACACCACCATGCCAGGAGTCGTCCATTCTAAAGCACCTCTAGAATGCTGTCTAAGTACCCTGATTGGGAAACTACCCAAATCTAGATCTAAAACCATAGATCCAGTAACCAGAATGTCTGATATGAAATCCATTTCCTTTGTGGAGAAACCACTGTGTGACGACCAAAGTATAACCGACCGTAGTAAAGGAATTTCACTTCCTACTCTGTGTATGTCATCCAAATACCAGGACATCACACGCTACTACCTTCTTAACAGATCCATCCCCTATTCTGATGAAGTCAAACCTATGACTGTCACGTCAGAAATAGATGATATATCTCCGCTATATCTGCTTTAGTCTATAAATAGACATAAGCCACTTGTCCACTATGCTTCCGCTGCTCCCACTGACTACGACAACCCTCTGGCAGAGTCATATAGACGTACACTTCTAAAGCTAGTTTAGAACGACGCTATACTCATCCTCCTGCCGGGTCTCACAGTCTGGAACAACAGCAATGGCAAGTCTGGGTAAACAAGAACCTCCCTGTCACCGTCTTTGAGCATACCGAAGTACCTCTCGAGTGTCTGAGCTTACCCACCATATCCACGGAGTGGCCAATGGAATGTCAAGTCAGATTGAATTTTTAGGTTCTTATCAAATTTTCAGTAATCGTTTGCGGTTCTGGAATCATCATTGGATTTTTAATCCAAAAGATATTTTATTTGTTGTTCTTGGCAAATTTTAGGAAAATATTTCCTTGTATAGAATCTTTTGTATAAATTGGTAATTTTTAATCACCATTGGATTTTTAATCCAACGGTGCTCCCTTTTACAGAGTGCAATCTTTTTTGTTTGGAAAGGTCTAGGAAAATATTTTTCCAATTAAGGTTTTTGATTCCGTTTAATTAGAATTTAATTCTATTAGTTCAGAGGGTTCAAGAGTCTATCACGTGTTGGCAAAAAAATTTAGGAGAGATTCTGTTTGATTTGCACAGAGTTCATGATGGACTTTTCCTTGGGGGAATGTGCAGAGATGTTTGAACTCCACTATTCATTTATTGAGAATCTTCCTTTTATTCTCATAATGATTACCTTGTCTCATCATTAGTGAGCCGCCATATTGATTTTGTGGGGCCCATATGTTTTGCAACCAATGGTCCCATGAATTAAGCTGCTTGTCGTTTTCTTTCATTGTCATTATACACACACACACACGTGTGGGTTTCATTAACAGTTTTCCCTTCCCTTATTTCAGGAACAATAGCTTCTCTTCCATACTTTCCTTTTACCCGCTCAGAGGCTGCTTTTCCTCAGTCACCGTCTGACGAAGAAGTGATGGCAATGATTAGGGCTCATGACCCGGATTGCACCAACCTGCTTTTGTGGGGAACTTGGTACGGGATATCATTCGGGGACGCCGCAGCTTTCTTTGCGAGGTGCCAACAGAGCCTCTCCACCCATTCTTACCGATGGAGCTTCCGCAGACTGCCTTTGCCATGAAGGTGCCGGATTGGACTCCTACGGGCCGACTTAAGCCGTCAACAACTGAGATACCAAAGCACCCTTTGCCAGCCATAGATATCTTGGGGCGTCGTATTTGCCAAGGTGAAGCCCAGCCCTTGGGGCAAGTCTATAAGATAGGGTTTACCCCTCGCCATCCAACGGGCTATCTTCTCTGGGCTCGTTATATCTTGTCTACCCACCGTGCGCGACTGCAGAAGGTCGGGCTTTATCAGGCGGTGTACGCGTCTCTCTTTCATTATCAGTCTCCCCATGTCTGGTGGGTTAAAGCTTTCCTAAATCAATGGAATCTTCCCACCAACACTTTCTTGTTAGGGGGTCGCGAAGTTTCGATTTCTTTGGAAGAGTTTCGTGAGATCTCCGGACTGCCGATCAGGGGAGCGCCCTATGAAGAATTGCTGCCTCCTGACGAGTATGCATTCACAACTGTGATTGCTACGCTTGATGGCTTGTCGACCGAAAATGCCGTCCGTCACAAGTACCCAAGTCTAATCAAGACTCTGGGTATTTTCAAGAAACTGTTGGCAGAGTCAGAGGAACAGGGCGTCACTTTTAAGAGTTTTATCACCCGCTTCCTTCGTGGAGACGCCCTATCAAAGGTGTTGGAGATAGTGCCCTCAGAGTCAATTATTAGGTCACAGGTACGTGATTGTAATGATTGAGTAAGGACCTATCCCGGTAGGACAGTCTTACTCGAGATGATAGTATGCTATCTGGTTTACCTTTATCATCGTGTACTGTTTTAAGTGACATGACACGTCGCTATTACACGTTGATAGAGCCCCTAGGATTCTTGCTTGACCACCAGCAGTATGAGGGCGATCATATAAGTGGGAGCTGGGGGTCTACAAGCATATCCTTAAAAGGTCCCTAGTCGTGGGAGTTTCGAGACCGGGCATCGATACTCCATTAGTAGACTAGTGTATACAGTCGAGACCCCGACGAGGGGCGGTGGCCGGTCTCACAAGCCACTGGTGTCAGATGGATCACCTAAGATGTATACAGGTGCTCATTGGGTTATGAGTACACCGGACAGGACTCGCCGGGAACATGCTAGTTGGTCATATACCAGACGTCAGATGGCAGTTCCCTGGTGACATGTGTGCAGGTTAGTTCATCGACCTGGGGATCGTCATTTGTCTCGTGTGAGTTCCCACTGTACTTTGATTACTACCCTACCACGGCTCAAAGGAGTCGTGCAAACAGGTTTTAGTTGGGTACAGTCCCGAGCCACATGGAGGCAGTGAGCGTATCTTCAGGGGTTCGTCTCTCCCGGTATTGGGGGTGAGGTCGTGCTGTGTCTAGGAGAGCCATTACACAAAGTCCTTGGCCAAGGCAAGGAGATTTACTGGTAGGTATTCCAGTAGTATCTCAGGGTGTTCTGGGCTACACTCCGACACGACTTGTACCGCTTTTGGGGGTCTGACTTTTACCAACCCCCTAGGCCCGCCATGCGATACTCATAGACGAACGGACCGGACTGCACGGATATTGTCACTGACAGGCTCAGTAGGGTGTCAGGATGAGTTCGCTCATCGACGTCCCTTTTAGTCAATAGCTGGTGGCCCGTTACGTATTGGCTTATACCTCTGACGGGCTAGTGGTTAAATCCACAGCCATAGTATTGACGAGTCTTTAGAGTCTACCACACTTTCAGTTACTCAGCTTTCGGGCGAAACGCTGTAGAGGCCGTATGGAGATATGGCAGGGTCCGATCAGATACGTGCGGTATTGCACGGATCAGGATCGGACAGTTTTGTACTAGTGGCCGTATAGTTATATGGCAGGGTTCGATCAGATACGTGCGGTATTGCACGGATCAGGATCGAACGGTTTTTACTAGCCGGCTTTGGTTTAAGCCGGTCCTAGTTTAGTACAGTGTAGATTTTGTCTTATTGCATTTGTATCCGGACGGAATACAGATGCGGGTGTGTATGCACAGTATCGGGGTTTTCCTGTAATTTATTACGGGACCAGTTTTCTGGAGTTGCCAGTTTGCATTCCGTTCCGGCCGGTTTTCCTTTGTTCTTTCTCGGCCGGACTTTTCCGATGGAGGGGGTTATTTGCAGTTTTGCAAATTACTTTTGTGGAGGGGGTTTCTTGTAAAAGATTGATTATGATAGCTTTCATTTCTTTTCAACCATGCTTTTGCTTTATGAGATTTGAAAGGGTATGGTTTCAATAGTATGAAGCATGGTGTATGTTTCTTTGTCTCTTGATGTGGTCACCCTTTCTACATCTCCTACACTCACCTCCCTTCTTGCTTCATATAGATTTTCCTCCACCATTATTCTCACTTGATGCATAAGTTTTTCCATGGTTGAGTGAGAAGAAGATGAGAGCTTCATCTTTGAGAGTTTTCTTCATTCTTGATCTCTTTTCATGCTAAGAAAAATGCAAGCACCATTTTTCTTATCTTGTTTCCTCCATCATCTACAAATGGCAACAAACCCCAAAGTGAGACATCCACTCTACACTACACTTCCTACAGCATATCTTGAGCATGTCGAGTTGCCGGCTTCATGCGCGAGTTGCCTCGGTATTGAGGTGGGAGCCCGTAAAAGTACCCGGCTTCGTGGTGCCCTTTTCCGACGAGGAGGAGATGGACGGAGATCCCGCGAGGAGATCGGAGTGGAGATGAAGACCGGAGGACTTGGATCGTCGGTATACATCTCTTCCCTTTCTTTTTTATTGCGTAGACTTGTTAATGGTTACGATCCGGAGTCTAGTGCGCGGTGGTGCCGGTTTGCAAAGTCCGCAAAATTTAAGTTATTCACCGCTTCCGCATTCCGGCGTCGGATTGACGGCCGGGGCGCCGCCGTGCACTTACAGTGGTATCAGAGCCTCGCCATTAACTTAGTCTAACTTTGTGTAATGTGTTTGCATTTCCGATCGATCAAAAAGTTCCAAAACTGCATTTTAGTTCGCATCAGTTTCTGTTGAAAATTTTTGGTCTCGAAAAATTTTTCAGGTTGTAGAATATTGATGTACTGGATAATCTAAGAGTTCTGTAAAAATTTGATGAAGTAACTCCACAGTTGGAGCGCGGAACCGCCGCGAAAACCCCATTAGTGCGGCCCTTCCGCCGCTCACTATTCACATCACTTCACCATTTTTCTACAGAGGCCTTCTGGGCTTAAAATATGGGCTTTGGAATATTAAAGTTGGGCCAATTGTTTCTGTGAGTGCTACAGTTTTCTTTGGGGCCCACTTGTTAATTGTTTGATCAATCGGAAATTTTTTAAACACATTTTTCACAGTATTTACATTATATCTGCGACCGTGAATGTCACTCGATCGGTAAATCCGGTCTAACTGCTATAGCCCGGTTAGACGGATTTGCGAACGTGATTTTCACGTTGATGTTCTGTTTTTGCTGTGATGTTGCGGATCGGTCGTGGGGGATAGCCTGGATGCAATGCTAGTACTGTGCTGTTGTATTATGTACATTTGATATTGCGGGGCGAGCGTCCGACATGTGGACTGCCGTCACTGCCTGATTGTATTATTCTTTTGGGGCACGACCTGGTTGCGGTCGATGTACCCGGTGTATGTATATTTTACATTCTGTACTAGGATTACCCCGCGGAGGGGTGCACGGATAGCCGGGTTCTAGAAGGCAACAAGCCCGCATCTCATGGCATTGGGACGGAAGGGGCTTCACTCCAGGATTGGCTGGCTATCCGCCGCACTCGTAGGGGGTACAGGTTGACCCAGGAGGGGTGCCCAAGTTGCCGGATTCCGTGAAGTGCTGGGTGGTCCATTCACGGTGCTGAAGGGGGCTGCCTCGCTTTAGGTTTTGGCGGGTAACTTGCCGCGCCCGTAGGGGTCTAGGTTTTCATTGCACAGGCTATCCACACGACCAGGGGAACGTCGGGTTTCAGTAGTGGCTCTGTGAAACCCGGGGATCCCAGATATCTGTATTGTTCTGTGATGCTGTACATTATCTGTGATGTTGCATTTTATTCACGCCTTGAGCGAAATACTATATATTGGTATATATATTAGTAGATGTTGTATATGTTTTTCATCCGCGCTAGTCCAGTCCCCGCTCTGCCGTTAGTTAGCTAACCTAACGGGTGATGACGGGACCCAGTGGCGAATGCGGATGGCATATACGTACGTCAGTATATTTTCGTTCTTTGTGGTGTGATCAATTGATGGGACTGCGTTGATTCAGATCAATGCAAGTTAAAACAAACCTATTCTGATGTTGTTGGAGCACTTTTCAAAAAAGCTGTTATTGCAAGGACGTTCACTTTTGTTTTGCATCGTGGTATTCATTTAGAATATCCTGCTCCTCAGTCGACGAGGCAAGGGCCGAGATCCCTTCACCGGGAGTGACCCCTTGGACAGAAGTTTGCGTCAGGGCATTAACTTCACTATAGCCGATTACTTTTGCTTTGCACAGTGATATTCGGTTATGAATATCCAGCACCCCATTCGACGGGGAAAGAGCCGAGATCCCTTCACCGGGAGTGACCTCTTTAGTAAAGGTTTTCGTCACTATATTTTCTAAAAAGCTATCCGTTCCTTCAACGTTATCAAGTTCATTACGTTAAAGGTTTTCGCCAGAAACCATTCGTAGCCCTCCGTCGTTTCATATGGGTGGTCAATAGTATTCAAGCTGTGTATGTTGGCCAAAGTCAAGGCACAGTGATTGGTAGCTATTGGGGTATTCATATGCAGCATAGATAGATGCGTTGGTTTGGGACAGTCGTGCTGCCATTTTGGCCAAAGTCAAGGGTATGTACGGGTGGACTCAAATTAACCTGGAGAATGACGGGTTGAACTTGACATGTGACTTATGATATGTTGGCCAAAGTCAAGGTCATAAGAGCATGGGGCAGAAATCACATCGGGAGTTTCAAAAGAACTGAAACTTGCCAGATATGCGCATACCTTCTGGAGTGTGATACCGTGAGCGGATTCCGTCACGTTATCATGCGATGATAGTTGGATCCCGATTCCCACTGATGAGTTAGTTTACTCCTCGGGTGACCCCGACTAATTCTTCTTTTAGGTTTGGAGAAGAATTTGAGGTACAGTGGGAGGTTTCCAGATTAGATAAATTGGTGACCATTCTGATCTAGGTTAGAGTGCACGCTGAGTGTTTCTTTTCTCTCTCTCTTTGGCAGCGACCATTGACCCGACCCTAAGACTATGACTCAGTGACCAAATTAACCGAACCTTCTTAACACTGGCTTTTGGATTGTCAGAGTTGCAAACCTCATTGCCACTCCTACTTTTACCCTTTTCTCCAGGACACCCCGTTTTACTACGAACGTCCACTTCCATTGGACAAAACCATCGTATGGTTAGATACGAACTCGAAAGAATTTATTCGAGGATGGTTTCCGGTTCTGGAGAAAACGGATAGGATTATTCAGTTGTCTTTTCCTTTTACCCTCTCTCAGGTTACGAGTACTCCTTGGTTTAGGGGTAGTACACCTATTACGCAAATTGGATTGTCTTCTTCCAAACCTTAGGCTGGTGCCGACCGGTAGGGAATGAAGAAAACCAATTAGCATAACGATGGTGTGCAGAAGGTATTAAGTTCAGACAAAGCAAGGGATTAGTAAGAGGGCAAAGTAAATTGCAACAGACATTCACGACCAAACCAAATATTTCGTTACCACTCCCACATCACCTTTGTATTTCTCCAGGACACTCCGTATCACTACGAAGATCCACAGTTTATTTGGATACTCCATCGTATGGTTATATACGAACTCGAATGGAACTGGTTCCAGTTCGGAGATGGATTCTGGTTCAGGAGAAATAGGAATAAGGTTTATTCGGTTGTCTTTTATCTTCACCCTTTCTCATTGCGAGTGTTCCTAGGATTGGGACAGTACACCCATTATGCTTATTGGATAGTCTTCTTCCAAACCATAGGCTGGTGCCGAACGGTAGGGAAGGAAGAAAACCATTTGGCCTAAAAGGGTGTGCAGAAGGTAAAGACTAAAGACATATGAAGGGATTTGGAGAGGTGGCAAAGAACTATACGGTTACAGTCGTGAATCTGGAAGAGGCATTACTAGGAATACCAGGATACTCCATCGGAACATTTCAATGTTTCTGTTTCACTGTGTAATGTTAAAGGAAAACTGATTTCCCGATTAGATACTTACTCCAGGGTATGTATTTACCAGGTACGATTCTCACATCTGTATGGTTTTACAGATGATGAGTGGGAGTAAGTTATTGGGAATTGGGTGATTATCCTCATTATATCGGGATTCGTTGTAATCGGTGATATTTGAGGAATTCACCTGGGCTGTTTGCCGGTCGGCAAATATTTGGTTTTGAATATCCGCTGTTATGCACCAATTTCAAATTGATATATCTGTACGTCTATTTTCATAGAGTGAGATATACCTTTATGAAATTATGTCTACGACATTTACCTATATCAGTGGATGGTTAGGTAAGGAGCATTAAACAGCAGTGTAATTCTTCTTAACCATAAGTACAGTTTTCAACCTACGACACACAGTGAATGAGTTATCAGACTCAAAGGACTTATACAGAGTATTGTATGTTGTCCAGGGTCCATCAGGACAGAGGGGTTGGTCCTCGTACTATATTCGGTTTACTTATGACTTCTCTAGTTTTTAGACAGGTGTTTCGTGGAAACACAGGGTCTAAGTTTTGAGGAGTTATAGGTAATTTGAATAGAGTAGAGAACCAGGTATAGCAAGTATCGGGATTCTTCAAAGAGATCGAAGATGTAGATACTTGTGTATGGTATTCAGTTGATAGTAATGATAAAGAGAAATTGCTTCTCTTTCAGGTTACTCATAATTGGAAGCATTCCTAAGTTGAGTAACGCTGATCGGCCTCTCTCCATTTAGTTGACATGCACTGGAGACAGCTGCATGATTTGAATCTGGTTCAATTAAATCAGTGCCTCTGTTTTCTATATTGGATATAGAACAGTTCATATCTTAACATTGTTAAGGTACGGGGAGTTGTTCGGTTTATGCTTAAAACCAGACACTGGACAACTCAAGGCACGTTTCTGTAATGGCTGTTTGTGGGTTGACCCAGGCTATGACGCGGGTTGACTTTCTACCATCTGGATGAACAATAGCGATATTGTTCTAGACTCGCCACAGTTTTAAATTAAAAATGGATTTTTTTTAAGAAAACAGTAGTGGGAGTATGGTAGAACTGGAAGTGATTCCAGAACCACAAACGATTACTGAAGATTTGATAAGGAACCTAAAGATTCAATCTGGATTGACATTCCATTGGCCACTCCGCAGATAAGGTGGGTAACTTCAGGCACCCGAGAGGTACTAATACGGTAGCCTCAAGGACGGTGACAGGAAAGTTCTTGTTTACCCACAATTGCCATTGCTGTTGTTCCAGGTTACGAGACCCGGCGGGAGGATGAGTATAGCGTCGTTCTAAACTAGTTTTAGAAGTGTACGTCTATAGGACTCTGCCAGAGGGTTGTCGTAGTCAGTGGGAGCAGCGGAAGCATTGGTGGACAGGCAGCTTATGTCTATTTATAGACTAAAGCAGATGTAGCGGAGATAGATCATCTATTTCTGACGTGACAGTCATGGGTTTGACTTCATCAAAATAGGGGATGGATCTGTTGAGAAGGTAGTAGGGTGTGATGTCCTAGTATCTGGATGACATACACAGAATAGGAAAAGAAACTCCTATACTACAATCGGTTATACTTTGGTCGTCACACAGTTGTTTCTCCACAAAGGAAATGGATTTTATATCAGACGTACTGGTTACTAGATCTATGGTTTTAGATCTAGATTTGGGTGGTTTCCCAATCAGGGTACTTGACAGCATTCTAAGAGTATTTAGGATGGACAACTCCTGGCACGGTAGTGTACCTGCAGGTAATGGAGTCACCCTCTCCAAAGGTGTCTTACAGACTAAAGGGGAGAGGGACGGGCATGATTGGCCGATCACTTGCTCAGGCAATTGAGTCAATTGTGAGATGTCAAGTACCATACCAGATGTTGTTCTTGCACTAGATGCAATAAGTTGACATTAATCCAATCCTGGAGAAACAGTCGGAAGCAGTTTTAGAACATAAGTGGATGTTCTAGGGAGATGATAACGACAGCCTCATTCAGGAGACAGTTATCATTCCAGGCTTCCAAGGTGACATGGACGACAAGGAGGTTGTCAGAGTTATAGTTTTTCCTTCTGATGAGGGGCAGTATTTTGGACAGGTGGTCCAAGGCAATACTGAGGGAGGCATGGCGCGCAGGATACTGATTGAGTTCAGTTGACGATACAGTCTAAGAAGTTTGGATTTGGAGTTCATTTATGAGCTAGGTCCCATCAGACATCCAGACATATTCTGAGACAGGTATTGCTCTTTTCGGGAGATGGCTTTCTCCACGAACTTGAGATATAGAGAGACATAGAAAGAAACAACTAAGCGGATCCACTCACTGAGGCTATTCCTCGAACGCAATAGTTCCGCAAACGAGCTTTGTGAGACTGACTAGTAGAGGAGTTGGATGTTCGATATCACACGGGCTGTGAGTATGCGACATCGCAATAATTAGCCTTGAGTGCAAGTGGGAGATTGTTGGAGATAGTGCCCTCAGAGTCAATTATTAGGTCACAGGTACGTGATTGTAATGATTGAGGAAGGACCTATCCCGGTAGGACAGTCTTACTCGAGATGATAGTATGCTATCTGGTTTACCTTTATCATCGTGTACTGTTTTAAGTGACATGACACGTCGCTATTACACGTTGATAGAGCCCCTAGGATTCTTGCTTGACCACCAGCAGTATGAGGGCGATCATATAAGTGGGAGCTGGGGGTCTACAAGCATATCCTTAAAAGGTCCCTAGTCGTGGGAGTTTCGAGACCGGGCATCGATACTCCATTAGTAGACTAGTGTATACAGTCGAGACCCCGACGAGGGGCGGTGGCCGGTCTCACAAGCCACTGGTGTCAGATGGATCACCTAAGATGTATACAGGTGCTCATTGGGTTATGAGTACACCGGACAGGACTCGCCGGGAACATGCTAGTTGGTCATATACCAGACGTCAGATGGCAGTTCCCTGGTGACATGTGTGCAGGTTAGTTCATCGACCTGGGGATCGTCATTTGTCTCGTGTGAGTTCCCACTGTACTTTGATTACTACCCTACCACGGCTCAAAGGAGTCGTGCAAACAGGTTTTAGTTGGGTACAGTCCCGAGCCACATGGAGGCAGTGAGCGTATCTTCAGGGGTTCGTCTCTCCCGGTATTGGGGGTGAGGTCGTGCTGTGTCTAGGAGAGCCATTACACAAAGTCCTTGGCCAAGGCAAGGAGATTTACTGGTAGGTATTCCAGTAGTATCTCAGGGTGTTCTGGGCTACACTCCGACACGACTTGTACCGCTTTTGGGGGTCTGACTTTTACCAACCCCCTAGGCCCGCCATGCGATACTCATAGACGAACGGACCGGACTGCACGGATATTGTCACTGACAGGCTCAGTAGGGTGTCAGGATGAGTTCGCTCATCGACGTCCCTTTTAGTCAATAGCTGGTGGCCCGTTACGTATTGGCTTATACCTCTGACGGGCTAGTGGTTAAATCCACAGCCATAGTATTGACGAGTCTTTAGAGTCTACCACACTTTCAGTTACTCAGCTTTCGGGCGAAACGCTGTAGAGGCCGTATGGAGATATGGCAGGGTCCGATCAGATACGTGCGGTATTGCACGGATCAGGATCGGACAGTTTTGTACTAGTGGCCGTATAGTTATATGGCAGGGTTCGATCAGATACGTGCGGTATTGCACGGATCAGGATCGAACGGTTTTTACTAGCCGGCTTTGGTTTAAGCCGGTCCTAGTTTAGTACAGTGTAGATTTTGTCTTATTGCATTTGTATCCGGACGGAATACAGATGCGGGTGTGTATGCACAGTATCGGGGTTTTCCTGTAATTTATTACGGGACCAGTTTTCTGGAGTTGCCAGTTTGCATTCCGTTCCGGCCGGTTTTCCTTTGTTCTTTCTCGGCCGGACTTTTCCGATGGAGGGGGTTATTTGCAGTTTTGCAAATTACTTTTGTGGAGGGGGTTTCTTGTAAAAGATTGATTATGATAGCTTTCATTTCTTTTCAACCATGCTTTTGCTTTATGAGATTTGAAAGGGTATGGTTTCAATAGTATGAAGCATGGTGTATGTTTCTTTGTCTCTTGATGTGGTCACCCTTTCTACATCTCCTACACTCACCTCCCTTCTTGCTTCATATAGATTTTCCTCCACCATTATTCTCACTTGATGCATAAGTTTTTCCATGGTTGAGTGAGAAGAAGATGAGAGCTTCATCTTTGAGAGTTTTCTTCATTCTTGATCTCTTTTCATGCTAAGAAAAATGCAAGCACCATTTTTCTTATCTTGTTTCCTCCATCATCTACAAATGGCAACAAACCCCAAAGTGAGACATCCACTCTACACTACACTTCCTACAGCATATCTTGAGCATGTCGAGTTGCCGGCTTCATGCGCGAGTTGCCTCGGTATTGAGGTGGGAGCCCGTAAAAGTACCCGGCTTCGTGGTGCCCTTTTCCGACGAGGAGGAGATGGACGGAGATCCCGCGAGGAGATCGGAGTGGAGATGAAGACCGGAGGACTTGGATCGTCGGTATACATCTCTTCCCTTTCTTTTTTATTGCGTAGACTTGTTAATGGTTACGATCCGGAGTCTAGTGCGCGGTGGTGCCGGTTTGCAAAGTCCGCAAAATTTAAGTTATTCACCGCTTCCGCATTCCGGCGTCGGATTGACGGCCGGGGCGCCGCCGTGCACTTACAAAAGGAGGCTCCAAAATTCGCGAATATTAACGACCCCTTCGGATTTAGGCTAAATAAGCTACCGGCCAGAGAAGAAGATTTGCCACAGTTTTACATCCCAATCTTATCGGCCGTACCTTTTGAGTCGATTGCGGCTCCCGGTATGGTTGAAGAAACTTTCTTCGTCGGTTTTATCAGCCTTTGGCTCAGTTGGTTTGTCGTTCCAACACATCGTCGCTTTATGAGAGCTTCGGTCATTTATCCTGCTCATCACATTGCCGAAAGGACACGACTAGCCGTGGGCATTGTAGGGTTATCGTACTTGTACCATGGGCTGAGTACTGCGGCCAATACCTCGACCCCGGCTCCCGGTATGGTTGAAGAAACTTTCTTCGTCGGTTTTATCAGCCTTTGGCTCAGTTGGTTTGTCGTTCCAACACATCGTCGCTTTATGAGAGCCTCGGTCATTTATCCTGCTCATCACATTGCCGAAAGGACACGACTAGCCGTGGGCAATGTAGGGTTATCGTACTTGTACCATGGGCTGAGTATTGCGGCCAATACCTCGACCCCGGGAGTGGATGTGGTGAGTTTCTCTCTTCATTATTTTACGTCGTGGATTGAAATGCATGTGTTAGGGGCATTCGCCGTGCACCAGAGATCGGGTTTTTATGATGCTTATACCTTTCCGCGGCTCATGAGGTTGGTGGACGCTTATGCTCTTGATCCGACTCAGTTAGGGGCTCTTCGTGTGCTGCTTAATCCTTATGCCAATGAAGGCGGGATGGTATTCAACGATCGAGTACTCTATGCTCCTTCGAGACCTATTCAGCAGCTGTTTGATTTATCGAAAGAGGGAGCACCATCGTTGAAGCCTAGGGAAGCTATGCACTTGTATTCGATCAGACTGGGTTATTTGGTGTTCCGTTGAAATGATGCGGTTCTTTATATGCGGTATAATCCACACCGCTTTGCCCGGCAATTGGGTTATAACCAGGGTGTTCCCTTCGAGGCATTCATAGTGGAGCCAGGCTCGTCTTTAGAAGTTGTTCGTGACGCCACTCATCACTTCATGCGGCTAAACACCGGCTCTTGCTTCATGATCCCTGAGGCCGACTACATTCCAAGGTGTGTGGGGGCTTTTAGGGTTGGTACCGCCACCGAGTTGGTCCCATCATTACTGAGGAGAAGAGGATACTTTTTGGATATTGAGCTCCCACCCCGATCCAGGCTATGGGAGTCCCGCCGTGACCACGGACAATGGTTTGCCCTCCTTTGAGGGGTACTGGTGCCTTACTTATTCCTGAGGAGGTGGATGCGGGCCTGACTACACCCACGGTTAGTATGCCGATACGCATTAGAGCTCAGGAAAGGGCTTCTGATGAGGCGTCAGTAGTAGTTCCATCAGTTGCGGCGTCATCGATGGCAGTGTCATCATCGATAGCTGATTAGTCCAAAAATATATAGTTTAACCGTAATCATAAACGGCGTCGCTTAGCAGCTAGCCGGTGAGTACGGGTCGATCCACAGAGATGTGTAATTTTCTGATTTGTGTTTTTACGAGTTGATTCCGATGGTGGTTTGGTTTTTGTTGATTGATTTAAAAACTAAATTATACGATATTAAAGAACTTGTTAGGATTAGGTCTAAAGTAGGGTTGAGTAAATAAAGATTAACACCTCTTTCAATGCTTTTGATTCAAACCTGTTTTATAAGTTATATCAATTATTAGCAAAGGAGATTCGGATGATTGGGAAGAAACGAAGTTTCTTCCTCTTGATCCTTGTCCGTCCTTTCCTACTAATTACTATAACCTTCATGGACGCATGCATGTCCGGTCCTTTATACTACGGTGTCACCATTACCTCGTGGGTAGGGTGCCGTAGGGAGCGGATCATGCATGCGTGCATGAAGTTCTATTTAAAAATATCCGGCATTGAAAGAGATGAGAGATATTCATCTCTCATTCCCTCCTTTATTCCTAACCCTAACAAGTGAGGATTTTACTCGCTCATTAGGGTGTCTTTTAAAAGTGACATTTTTAAAGCACTTACCGATTGTATTTAAAAGACTACACTAAATTAACTAGGGCAATGATATGATTGATCTACTGCAAAAATTATACGAGAGAACTAGGGCAACAATTAAATTAACACTACGGCAGAATTTAAAGAAATAAAAACTTACTAAAATGATGCTCTTGATCACCCAACAATTCTGAATTTTATTGATTGAAAAGAGGCATAGCTTTTTACAGATTGTGAGTACAATTTATAAGTAAACAGGAAAGCTAGGGTTACAGATTCTCGCACACATGATTTTACAGATATGCCCACTGAAAATCCCAATACTCGCACCGACACACCGACAGAAGAAAAATCCACCAACGTGCGCACTTAATGGCCGCGGAACCGCGGCAATGATGGGCCTTGGGCCGCGGTTCCGCGGCCCTTTGGTGAGCTCAGCTCACCAAATTTTCTGGTCTTCATGCTGGGTATTTGGGCTTGTTTATTCTTCACTATTTTTCTTTGTTTGGCTTCTTGGTCTTTTCCAGATCTTCAGTGAAAAACTTGTAAGGATCTTTTGACCGTTCACTTTGACATTTCGGACTGCATTGCCTTATACAATTGTAAATTGTTCTTCGTGACTAGGATCCGTCTACTTGTTGGTCAAAAGTCTCTCTTTTGTATCATCTTCTGTCTTTTCTCACTGTCTTCGCTCCAAGAGCCTGTATCCTGTAATATGCAACAATGGTCATCAAGAGTACCTGTTTACTTATAAAATGAATAAAAATGGGGCGTATGAATTGCAATATTATGATATGAACAAATACCCCCAAACTTATCTTTTGCTCGTCCTCGAGCAAACTTATTATTTTATTCTAACCTAGCCACACTTTCGCAGGGAAACGCGATTGCACTGAGCACGTGCAACAAGCCGTTAAACCTCTAGGTGTCCCTAGTAGGAGGAGTGTTGTCTCCTGAGGGTTTTCAGCGGATTACACCCACAAAATCCTATCAATTTGGTTTTTCGACTTTTGCTCTCCAATTAGGTTTTCTAACAAGGAATTCTATTATCGTCGCCCCGCAAATTATCCACCCATATTCTTCACACTTCCTTATTATTTAACTTAAGATTATACATGTTCTATAGAATTACTTAGCTTTCAGCATTTCTTAAGTTTTCCTTCTAGAGTTTCATCTCCACTTAGGAATTTCTATCAACTCTATTAAAGATACAAGTTGTATTCTTCATTCCTTTCTCTTATCTAAACTCTAATCACATATCCCCACGTGTGTGTAATTGTCACCCCTACACTTGGAAATTCAAATCAAACAATCGTACTCTCGTCCATTGTCCAAAGCACTTATTAATTTGTGAATTTTTTTTCTTGACTTTCGCTTACACATCCTTCATGCGACCATTAATACTTCTTGAGGTACCAACAGCCGATTACAAGATGCGTTAGCACTTTAAAGCGTACTTCCTAGTTTTGCAACACCCAAGGCTTTTAGCAGTGACTCCCAAACCAGTTGGTCTAAGGCACTAGGTGATGAAGCACCCTCGCTAAATAATTTTCTAGCCTTAAGTAATCACAAAAACCAGTGTCCATTTTTTTTTCTTTATTCACTTTTTTCTTTTTATTGTCATTGTGCTAAGGGCTTTAGACAAGAGCATTTCAAGGTCTCTTCTACTAATCCAAGTTTCAAGATGCGTGATTGTGCATTTTGTAGGGTACATGTTTTCAGAATCTAGACTTAAGCTAGGAACTATTTTTTGAACTTATACTCTAATAAGAACATCAATATTCTTCCCTCATTTTGACTTAGCCCAAGAAGTGAACCCAAAATTTGCCTATTTCTAAATAACTTACAAAGACATATATTTTCTACCGTTAAACTCTAAGGAAGGTTATTTTTAGGGGTTTTAATTTGCTAAGTCTAAGATCTAGTTTTTCCTAGCCAGTTAACCTTTTTATCAAACTCAAGTCAATTAGCCAAAATTGAATACAATAATTTTTATAATTTTTTTTGAATTTTTTGAATTTTTATGGGTTTTTCTGTTTTATAATTTTTTTTTTCAAATTTTTCAAATTTTTTATATAAAGATGCAATGCAGAAATTAAATATGCAAAAGGAAAAGAAAAATATATACAATATGCAATGCAAAAGATAACTATACACATTACCCTCTCTCCCAAACTTGAGCAAAGCAGTGCCCTCACTACCCGGCCCCATGTCGCGCTCGTGAGTGTGAACGTGATCGTTCCCCTCTAGCCAAAAGTGTTTGAATTCCCCTCTCAATTTCCGTCAACCGAAGGTCGTGATCTCGTGCTGTCGCCCGAAACTCATCCCTCAAAGAATCGATTCTTCTCACTGTTCTCCGCATCAATCGCGCATGCTCCTGAGGGGTTAGTTCTTCCCCGCTCGATGTCGAGCTCGAGCTAGGGGTGTGTGCGGGAATATTTTCTGCCGGTTCCGTTCGTGTCCAAATATCAGTAAGTCTAGAGTAGGACGACGTAACGCCCTCTACGAGTGGTCAAACCGGAACACCGTCTATCATGTATAAATCAAATTTCTCGACGGGGAGGAAATAACGGCAGAGTTGGGTGACTAGCATGGGACATGGGTCGATGGTACCTCTTTTCCCCGCACCTATAGAATGGAGCAATACGGTGCACATATCGAACCGTGGATTTTTCATCATTAGTGTGTGTACGACATGTAAGGAGGGGGTGAAGAAAGTCGTTTTGTGCGAACTACCAAAGATATTGTTTTGTGCCCCCCGGCACACAGTAAAAACGTTCGCGAAAAGGGTCCGTTCTTGGATACCCTTACGCGGCTCTCGTGCGCAGTCATTCCCCATCAAGGGCATATAATCTTCAAAGTGCAATGGGTGTTCATGTGCGGGTACACGTGGTATGAGTGTAACCTCGTGGATCATATCCCTATCAATATGAATTACACGATCTCCCCAATTTATTTTAATGTAGCCTAAGTTGTCTAGACTAATATCCTCCATTGATTCATAAAACTGGGCAACTAGTTCAGGTAGGGCAAACGCAGAGGAGTGATTATAGGTCAGGAAATTCCAGCCCCTCTGCTCTATTTCATGTGCAAAATATCTACCGTACATTTCGTGCGTGAAAACTGGGGTAAAATCTCTCTCAAATTGCATTTTATGTGCCATAATAATAATTTCAGGAAAAAATATGCAAGAACAGAGAGTAAATCGACAGAGTTACCTCCCCTGAAAATTTCAGGGGGCGAAGACACAAAACGGCGGCGGAATAGAGGCGGGAGGCGGCTACGGCGGCGGAATCGCGGCTATCTGGTGGTGGCGCTGCGAAATTTTTCTGGAGCAGATAGGTGTGGCGGCTAGGGTTTGATGGGAAGGAGAAAAAATTAGGTTATAGAAGACAGGGGCTCGGGTTCCTTTAAATAGAGGGGGAAAGAGGGTGATTTGTAGAAAACACCCTAAAAAAAATGAGGATTTTTAAAAAAAACGTCAGCTCTTAATTCTGCAAATTTGCAATTAGGTCCACAAATATTTTTTTTGTTATTTTTTTTATGGTATTTTGGGATTATATATTTACAAATTATATACACACCCCAAACTTATTTGAAATAATGTTTTGGAAAAGGAAATTTGGGGGTGAAAGTGGAGGAAAATCACTCAGAGTAGATCGGCTCCTGCAAGAACAGGAGCTCCTCCGAAGGGTCCGCTGTGAAGAACGGTTTCAGTCGATGCCCATTCACCTTGAATAAGGTACCATCTTCAGGATTTTCAAGATCAACCGCACCGTGCGGATAAACGGTGCGGATTACAAAAGGTCCTCTCCATCTAGAACGGAGCTTGCCGGGGTGAAAATGTAACCGAGTGTCGTAAAGTAAAACCTGTTGACCAGGTTCAAAAGTTTTTCGCAAAAGGTGTTTATCGTGGAACACCTTAGCTCGGTTTTTAGCAATTATGGCATTATCATATGCCTCATCCCGCAGCTCTTCTAGTTCATTCAATTGCAGCTTTCGATTGCTGCCCGCATCTCCTAAAGATAAATTCAGCTCTTTGATAGCCCAAAATGCTTTATGCTCAATCTCCACTGGGAGGTGGTAAGCCTTCCCGTAAACAAGCCGGTATGGAGACATACCAAGATCGGTCTTATATGCAGTACGGAAAGCCCATAGTGAATCAATCAGTTTAAGTGACCAATCTTTACGGTTTTTAGAAACCGTTTTCTCCAAGATTTGCTTTATTTGCCGATTTGAAACCTCGACTTGCCCACATGTTTGGGGGTGATATGGCGTTGACAGTTTGTGGGTGATAGAGTATTTGCGCATTAAGGACTCGAAAGTCCTATTGCAGAAGTGAGAACCATTATCACTTATTATCGCCCGAGGGTGCCCAAATCGAGAAAATATGTGTTCTTTAAGAAATCGAACGACAACCTTGTTATCGTTCGTTCGGCTGAGCACAGTCTCGACCCACTTTGAAACGTAGTCAACGGCCAAAAGAATATACACATTTCCAAAAGAGTTAGGAAATGGTCCCATGAAATCTATACCCCAAACATCAAAAATGTCCACAACCAAAATTGGTTGGAGCGGCATTTCGTTTCTCCACGATATCCGGCCCAAGTGTTGGCATCGGGAGCAAGTTTTGCAGTATTCGAATGCATCCTTGAAGAGTCGTGGCCAATAAAAACCACACTGCAAAACTTTCTCTGCTGTCTTCTTTGGGCCAAAGTGCCCGCCACATGCTTGATCGTGGCAAAAAGACAGCACGCTCTTGACCTCACTTTCAGGTACACACCGACGAATGATTTGGTCGGAACAGTATTTAAAAAGATAGGGTTCATCCCAGTAAAAATGCTTTACTTGGGATAAAAATCGAAGTTTATCCTGTTTCGACCAATCATTAGGTATCAGGCCGGTGGCTAAGTAGTTTACAATATCGGCAAACCATGGTTCGCAAGAAACGGTCAAGAGTTGCTCGTCGGGAAAAACATCAGTGATTGGAAGATCGAGCGTGGGCGAAGAAGGAAGTCGTGATAGGTGATCAGCTACTACGTTTTCACATACTTTTTTGTCCTTAATGACAAGGTCAAACTCTTGTAATAAAAGGATCCAACGTATTAGCCTTGACTTAGCACCTTCTTCGCAAAAAGGTGGCGAAGAGCTGAATGGTCAGTATATACAACGACTGGAGAGCCAATTAAATAAGGCCGGAATTTTTCGAGTGCAAACACAACAGATAAAAACTCTTTCTCTGTTGTTGTGTAGTTTAGTTGGGCCTCATTTAGTGTTCGGCTAGCATAATAAATCACGTGCGGCATCTTATTAATGTGCTGCCCAAGAACAGCGCCAATTGCAAAATCTGATGCGTCGCACATGATTTCGAAAGGGTGCGTCCAGTCGGGAGATGAGAGGATGGGCGCAGAGATGAGGGAATGTTTCAAAGACTCGAATGCTTCAATGCAAGTGGAGTCGAAAGCAAAAGTTGTGTCCTTGGCCAGTAAGAGAGTCAAAGGTCTAGCGATCTTGCTAAAGTCCTTGATGAATCGTCTGTAAAAACCGGCGTGGCCAAGGAAGGCTCTGATATCTTTGACGCATTTAGGGGGAGGGAGGTTAGAAATCACTTCGATTTTAGCTCTATCAACCTCGATGCCGTTTTGCGAGATGATATGTCCTAAGACAATGCCCTCTCGTACCATGAAATGGCACTTCTCCCAATTCAACGTTAGGTTCTTATCCCTACAGCGGGTAAGAACAGCATCAAGATGCCGTAAACACTCGTCGAAGGAGTCGCCAAAGATGGAGAAATCATCCATAAAGATCTCCAAGAACTTTTCAACCATGTCTGAAAAGATCCCCATCATACACCGCTGAAATGTCGCGGGTGCATTGCATAACCCAAAGGGCATGCGACGATAAGCAAAAGTGCCAAAGGGACAAGTGAATGTTGTCTTGTCTTGATCCTCTTTGGCGATGGGGACTTGGTTGTAACCGGAATAGCCATCTAGAAAGCAATAGAACTCGTGCCCTGCCAATCGCTCGAGCATTTGGTCAATGAAAGGTAAAGGAAAGTGGTCTTTCCTTGTTGCAGCATTGAGTTTCCTATAGTCTATGCAGACTCGCCACCCAGTTTGGGTGCGAGTGGGAATTAACTCATTTGCCTCATTGGTAATGACCGTAATGCCCGATTTCTTTGGCACGACGTGGATTGGGCTAACCCATTGGCTATCCGAGATAGGGTAAATGATACCACTATCCAGACACTTGACAATCTCCTTCTTGACAGCCTCTTTCATGATGGGGTTGAGGCGTCTTTGTGGATCCCGTGCCAGCTTGGCATCATCCATTAAGTCTATATGATGTTCGACTATGAGGGGACTAATCCCCTTAATGTCAGCCATAGACCAGCCGAAAGCTTGCCGATTATTATGTAAGACCATCAAAAGAGCCTTCTCTTGCTCAAGAGCTAGAGAGGCTGATATAATGACGGGTAAGGTCTCATTGTCACCTAGATAAGCATATTTTAGGTTCGACGGCAAAAGCTTCAATTCGAGTTTAGGAGGTGAAACAATAGATGGCAATAATGGGGTAACTGTTTCAAACTCGAAGGATTCCATCAAAGGTTCGAACCGAGTGTACGCAACAGAGTCGGATGGTTCGACTAACTCATCCGAAAAAGCAAAAGACTCCAATTCAGGTGATGAGTCTTCAAAGTCGTCAACGAAGGTAAAACACTCAAAATCGTTATCCGCCGTGAAAGCTGTGTCGGATTCTAGGAGGAACGCACTAGTGGCGTTATCATTGCTGTGATCGAACAAAAAATTCTCGAACTCACAGTCCTCCTTCGCGATCTCATTGATTGAGCAAACATCGAGTACGCTAGCATTAGGCTCAGCAGGCTGACTTCCCAACTTGAAAATATTGAGCTCAATTGTCATATTGCCAAAAGATAGGTTCATTGAACCGTTACGACAATTTATTACTGCGTTGGAAGTAGCCAGAAATGGTCGACCAAGTATTACCGGAATTTGATTCCGGGGGTTAGCGACATGTTGTGTATCCATCACAATAAAGTCAACGGGGAAAATGAAATCCCCTACTCTAATTAACACATCCTCCAGCTCTCCCCTAGGATGGGTGATTGATCGGTCGGCCATTTGGAGAGTGCAGTGAGTGGGCTTAAGCTCTCCAACGCCCAATTGCTCGTACACAGAATAAGATAGCAAATTGACACTCGCGCCAAGATCTAATAGTTCTCTATTGATGTTCTTGTCCCCAATTGTTATCGAAATGGTCGGACACCCGGGGTCCTTTTGCTTTGGGGGTAAGGAATTTACAAGAGCATCACTAATAGCACTAGCCATAAAAACTTTCTTTGGCACTTGCGACTTTCTCTTTTTGGTGCATAAGTCTTTTAAAATTTTTGCATATGAAGGAACTTGTTGGATTGCATCCAAAAGAGGGATATTTATGCTAACCTGTTTGAACAACTCAACAATCTTTTCCATCTGTGGCGTTGGTTTATTGGATCTCAACCGATTAGGAAAAGGAACATTTTGAAAGGTGGTTGAGTCCAATTTTTGCGGATCAGATTGTCGAGTTGGAACGGCACCCTGTGTAGATGTGTTCGTGTTGTGAGAATTGGGTCCGTTCGAGCTAGAAGAAGTAGAGCCGTGTGAAGGGTGGTGAATAGGCTCTGAAGAAGAAGTAGATGGTGAAGAAGATGAAGAAGGGCCACCGGCAGGGGTGTTATTGTCAATACCCACATTGTTTTGCAACACTTTTCCCGATCTCAACGTGGTCACCGCATTTACATTATGATTCTGCTGTTGAATGCAGCATGTGCGTGACCGGGGTTGGGCAGTGGTTGAGACGGGAGCTTTCCTTTTTCGCGCTCGCTCAAAGCTGCATTGAGTTGTGCAATTTGTGTTGTAGGGTGTTTTTCGTCACCCCATTGAGATGGGAATACGCGCGTGCTTGTCAGGCGTACTACAGATTCCCCCTGTCTAGGGTAGGCCGGGGTTTAATGATTGTGGGGATCCGAATCTCCGGCAGCCGCGGACTAAGCTGCCGTTAATTACCCCTCACTTTTGAAGCGAGGGAACCTCCGATTGACGGGTTAAACTGGTCATGCGAACTCAATGTGCAGTATATGCGTGTTGTGTTTTGGAGGGGGTTATGGATATATCGGGGGCCCCGCAAAGTTTTTACGGGGGTCCCGCTACCCGGATAGCGGGCTGGGGGTCAAGGGGGCTAGCAGCCCCCTTGCGGGGTGCGGGGCAGCGCCCCGTTAGAAATTTTTCCTAACGGGAGAGACATATTTAGTATGGAGTGCATAAAAAAAGGGGGGAAAAGCGTCTTAAAGACGCGTGCATGGCATGTGGGCGCATGGTGCCCGGGGTCACGTGCGCGCACGTGACCAATGGGCATTTTGGTGCCCCCAGGAGTCACGTGGGCACACGTGACCGATGGGCGCCTTGGCGCCCCGGGGTCACGTGGGCACACGTGACCGATGGGCGCCTTGGCGCCCCGGGGTCACGTGGGCACACGTGACCGATGGGCGCCTTGGCGCCCCGGGGTCACGTGGGCACACGTGACCGATGGGCGCCTTGGCGCCCCCAGGGGTCATGTGCGCACACGTGACTGATGGGCGCTTTGGCGCCCCGGGGTCACGTGCGCACACGTGACCGATGGTCACCTTAGCGCCCGTGGGGTCACGTGGACACACGTGACCGCGGGGAAAACCCGCGGAAAGGGGAGCCTAGCCCCTAGGCTGGGGAGTTGAACTCCCAAGGGGATTTTCGGAGTTGAACTCCTATCAGAAACAAATTTATGGAGTTAAACTCCAACAGAAATTAATTTATGGAGTTAAACTCCAGCAGATTTAGAAAGGAGTTAAACTCCTGGGGACTTATTGCTCTTCTTTTGAGCCTTGGGTCTGTCCAAAGTTAGATTTTTGGAGATGGGTCTCCTTCTTCTTGCTCTTGACCGGCGGGATCTTGGAGAAAAGGGGGTAAGACTTAAAAGTCTCCCCTTTTCGAGATCTGGTGGGAGATCTGAGTTCCTCTTTGTGGGTTTTGTGGTGAAAAACTATTTATTTTGGGAAAAGGAAGAGTTAAACTCTCGATTTAATTCAAGAGGAAGAAGAAGGTTTTTGGAACCTTGGAGAAGGAGCAGGAGGCACAAAGAACCCTAGTTTTTGGGGGAATGAAAAAGTGTATATGCATTATTCATCATCATGTTGCCTTTTATAGGCTTACACATTTACATATAGCCCCTTGGGCTTTTCAAAATGGCTTTTTGCCTATCCTATGGCTCATGTGTATTTTGTTTTTGCACATAAGCCATGAGCTTACAAAATATTGGCTTTGTGCCCATTTTGTTTACATTCATGCACAAAAATTACATAAAAATTATTTGTTACATGATTTTTGTTGTTGGCATGGAGGAGGCTGGCCGCGGGCTCGACTTGGGCATGGGCCCGCTTGACCTAGGCTTGGGCCCACCTGGCTTGGGGTTGACCTTGACTTTGACTCGGTCAACGGGGGTGTAAATTTTTACCCCAACAAAGTGCCCCTCATCAATAAATGCACACAGCATATATGGGTCGTGTGCATGAAATTGATGGATCTTCTTTCACGTGGAGGCGACTTGCTTTGGTTCCCACTTTTTGGGATGCACTGCCCTTTTTACGACATGGACGGTCGACGCATGACGCGTCTCCGAGACAGAGTGTTCGTGGTAGACGTTTCCCTTGCCCGGAGCGATCCGGTTCCTGCTTTGTAGGAAGCCTGCACTGCCCTTTTTGCGACATGGACGGTCGACGCTCTGTTACGAAGCGATTTGGGTTCCCAATTTGCGGGAGCCTGCACTGCCCTTTTTGCGACATAGACGGTCGACGCTTGACGTGTATCCGAGACAGAGTGTCCGTGGTAGACGTTTTCCTTGCCCGGAGCGATCCGGTTCCTGCTTTGTAGGAAGCCTGCACTGCCCTTTTTGCGACATGGACGGTCGACGCTCTGTTACGAAGCGATTTGGGTTCCCAATTTGCGGGAGCCTGCACTGCCCTTTTTGCGACATAGACGGTCGACGCTTGACGCGTATCCGAGACAGAGTGTCCGTGGTAGACGTTTCCCTTGCCCGGAGCGATCCGGTTCCTGCTTTGTAGGAAGCCTGCACTGCCCTTTTTGCGACATGGACGGTCGACGCTCTGTTACGAAGCGATTTGGGTTCCCAATTTGCGGGAGCCTGCACTGCCCTTTTTGCGACATAGACGGTCGACGCTCTGTTACGAAGCGATTTGGTAGACGTGTCCCCAGCATGGAGTGTCGCTGGTCGACGTTTCCCCGAGGCGGAGTGTCTGTTGTCGATGCGCCCCCGGCACGGAGTGTCTGCTTGACTTTTCCCCGAGGCGGAGTATCGGCTGGTTGACGTGTCCCCGGCACGGAGTGTCGCTGATGGACTTTTCCCCGGCGCGGAGTGTCAGTGGTTGACTTTTCCCCGGCACGGAGTGTCGCTGATGGACTTTTCCCCGGCGCGGAGTGTCGGTGGTTGACTTTTCCCCGGCACGGAGTGTCGCTGATGGACTTTTCCCCGGCGCGAAGTGTCGGTGGTTGACTTTTCCCCGGCACGGAGTGTCGCTGATGGACTTTTCCCCGGCGCGGAGTGTCGGGTTGACTTTTCCCCGGCACGGAGTGTCGCTGATGGACTTTTCCCCGGTGCGAAGTGTCGGTGGTTGACTTTTCCCCGGCACGGAGTGTCGCTGATGGACTTTTCCCCGGCGCGGAGTGTCGGGTTGACTTTTCCCCGGCACGGAGTGTCGCTGATGGACTTTTCCCCGGCGCGAAGTGTCGGTGGTTGACTTTTCCCCGGCACGGAGTGTCGCTGATGGACTTTTCCCCGGCGCGAAGTGTCGGTGGTTGACTTTTCCCCGGCACGGAGTGTCGCTGATGGACTTTTCCCCGGCGCGGAGTGTCGCTGATGGACTTTTCCCCGGCGCGGAGTGTCTGGTTGACTTTTCCCCGGCACGGAGTGTCGCTGATGGACTTTTCCCCGGCGCGAAGTGTCGGTGGTTGACTTTTCCCCGGCACGGAGTGTCGCTGATGGACTTTTCCCCGGCACGGAGTGTCGGGTTGACTTTTCCCTGGCACGGAGTGTCGCTGATGGACTTTTCCCCGGCGCGAAGTGTCACGGGTTGACTTTTCCCCGGCACGGAGTGTCGCTGATCGACTTTTCCCCGGCGCGGAGTGTCGGGTTGACTTTTCCCCGGCGCGGAGTGTCACGGGTTGACTTTTCCCCGGCACGGAGTGTCGCTGATGGACTTTTCCCCGGCGCGGAGTGTCACGGGTTGACTTTTCCCCGGCACGGAGTGTCGCTGATGGACTTTTCCCCGGCGCGGAGTGTCGGGTTGACTTTTCCCCGGCACGGAGTGTCGCTGATGGACTTTTCCCCGGCGCGAAGTGTCACGGGTTGACTTTTCCCCGGCACGGAGTGTCGCTGATGGACTTTTCCCCGGCGCGGAGTGTCACGGGTTGACTTTTCCCCGGCACGGAGTGTCGCTGATGGACTTTTCCCCGGCACGAAGTGTCAGTGGTTGACTTGACTCCGAGATGAAGCATAATTTCGACAGGGAAGGCAGGTACACCGAGGCAAAGCATGATTTCGACACGGGGTAAATTCTGGGACAGAGCATGATTCCGCCATAGAGGTTGTTGGTTTGATTTGATTGACTTGAGTCGACATCAGCATCGCTATACTGGAATATGGTACCAGGAGCGAATCATCATTTATCATGAGAGAATTTTGGGATTGGTATTTGGTTTGGCATCAGTATCGCTACACTGGAATATGGTACCAGGAGCGAATCATCATTTGCGCTGAGTGGATTTGAGGATTTCGGTTTTGTTTTGGCATCTGCATTGCTGCACTGGAATGATGCCAGGAGCAACTAATCATGTGCCCCGAGAGGATTTGGGAATTGGTGGCTTACGAGACAGGTTTAGATCCCTGTCACCTAAGGCTTTTCCATTTTATGGGCCGCAAGGGTCCCACAAAAGCATCTTTCCCTACGAGTCGAAAGGATCTCGTAGGTGTATTTTCTCCTTAGGAGTCGTGGGGACTCCTGAGTGTATTGCTCCCTTGTGAGTCGTAAAGATCTCACGCGGGAATTTTCTCCTCACAAAGTCGAGAGGACTTTGCGAGTGCATTTCATTTCTTCTTCTTTTTCCTTTTTTTTTTATGAGTTTGCGCCCTTTCGGGTTTTCACAAACTCGCCGGCAGTCCTGCTGTTTTTACTCACGGAGCCCTTTCGGGTTTTCATCCGTGCCCATTTTGCTTGTGGACATACCGTTTTTTTTTTTGGAGAGATCGGGATTGTTTTGCGCCCGTGGATTGTATACGGTTTTGCAGGATATATGATCCAGACCGTAGGGCCAGAAACATTTCAGGACTTTGTTGGCGTCTGCATCGCTGCACTGGAATATGGTACCAGGAGTGACTCATCATTCGCCGTTGGGGATTGGGATTTGGAATTTGGTTGGCGTCTGCATCGCTGCACTGGAATATAGTACCAGGAGCGACTCATCATTCGCCACTTGGGGATTGGGGAGCGATGGCTTAGGAGACAGGTTTGGATCCCTATCACCTAAGACTTTTCAATTTTATGGGCCGTGAGGGTCCCATAAAGGTATTTTCTCCCTGCGAGTCGTAAGGATCCCGCAGGTGTATGTTCTCCTTAGGAGTCATGAGGACTCCTAAGTGTGCCTTTCCTTTGTGAGTCGTAAGGATTCCACAAAGGTTTGTTCTCCTCATGTATCGTGAGGACACATGAGTGGATTTCCCTCGTTCCCAGTTTAATGACTTAGAGGTCGACTGTTTCCATTTTAACGACTTAGAGGTCGTCTGTTTCCAGTTTAAAGACTTAGAGGTCTACTGTTTCCAGTTTAAAGACGTAGAGGTCATCTGTTTCCAGTTTAAAGACTTAGAGGTCATCTGTTTCCAGTTTAATGACGTAGAGGTCATCTGTTTCCAGTTTAAAGACTTAGAGGTCATCTGTTTTCAGTTTAACGACGTAGAGGTCATCTGTTTCCAGTTTAAAGACTTGGAGGTCATCTGTTTCCAGTTTAAAGACGTAGAGGTCATCTGTCTCCAGTTTAACGACGTGGAGGTCATCTGTTTCCAGTTTAACGACGTGGAGGTCATCTGTTTCCAGTTTAAAGACGTAGAGGTCATCCGTTTCCAGTTTAAAGACTTAGAGGTCATCTGTTTCCAGTTTAAAGACGTAGAGGTCATCTGTTTCCAGTTTAAAGACATAGAGGTCATCTGTTTCCAGTTTAAAGACGTGGAGGTCATCTGTTTCCAGTTTAACGACTTAGAGGTCATCTGTTTCCAGTTTAACGACGTGGAGGTCAGCTGTTTCCAGTTTAAAGTCTTAGGGGTCTGCTGTTTCCAGTTTAACGACTTGGAGGTCATCTGTTTCCAGTTTAAAGACGTGGAGGTCAGCTGTTTCCAGTTTAAAGACTTAGGGGTCTGCTGTTTCCAGTTTAACGACTTGGAGGTCATCTGTTTCCAGTTTAAAGACTTAGGGGTCATCTGTTTCCAGTTTAAAGACGTAGAGATCATCTGTTTCCAGTTTAAAGACGTAAAGGTCTATCGATGGCGAGCTTGGAATTTTGGGGTAGGGGCCGGCATCAGTGTTGCTAACATCGAAGCATATATGCCAGGACACATAAGTAGGTCTTCCCAATGGGGCATAATTCTGAGGGCGGAGACCAACCGCTGGACTGGTGATTGCAGTGGGATATGGGTATGATGAGAATTATTTGAGCCCGTGGATTGTATACGGTAGTCAACTTGGGGACTGGCTGTAGGGCTGGGAGAATTTTGGAAATTTGAATTTTTGTTGGCGTCTGCATTGCTGCACTGGAATAATGCCAGGAGCAACTCATCATCCGCCCCTTTTTTTTTGTTTTTGCTGTTTTTTTGTTTTTGTTTTTTTTTTTATTTTACCGCGATTGCTCTATCATTTCAGCTTTTCTTATCACGAAGGTCGCGATTGCCCTATCATTTCGGCTATTTATTCGCGGTTGCCCCATCATTTCGGCTTTATTTTCATTTTTATTTTACTCGCTGATTTTTATTGCGAGTTGCCCCATCATTTCGGCTTTATTTCATTTTTCTTTTATTTACACATTTTTTTTTATTTACATTTTTTTACATTCCCAGTTTAACGACTTAGAGGTCGATTGTTCCCAGTTTAATGACGTGGTGGTCGATTGTTCCCAGTTTAATGACGTGGCGGTCATCTGTTTCCAGTTTAACGACTTAGAGGTCATCTGACGAGAAGCTTAGAGAAGATACCTGATCGGGGAGTTGTCGGGGTTGATGGCCTTGCCCCCAGCTAGGGCCAAGGAAAGTCGTTCAAATACCGACTTGCATCGAATATGGCAATTGGAAATTGTTAACCCCTGCAAATAGAAACATTATTTCAGTATAGGTAATCGATATGTATATTGATTGAGTTCGCATGAACATTTAACCCGAAATATGGGAGGAGAGATTGGTCCCACCGGGCGTGCCAGAATCTGTAGGGTGTTTTTCGTCACCCCATTGAGATGGGAATACGCGCGCGCTTGTCAGGCGTACTACAGATTCCCCCTGCCTAGGATAGGCCGGGGTTTAATGATTGTGGGGATCCGAATCTCCGACAGCCGCGGACTAAGCTGCCATTAATTACCCCTCGCTTTTGAAGCGAGGGAACCTCCGATTGACGGGTTAAACTGGTTATGCGAACTCAATGTGCAGTATATGCGTGTTGTGTTTTGGAGGGGGTTATGGATATATCGGGGGCCCCGCAAAGTTTTTACGGGGGTCCCGCTACCCGGATAGCGGGCTGGGGGTCAAGGGGGCTAGCAGCCCCCTTGCGGGGTGCGGGGCAGCGCCCCGTTAGAAATTTTTCCTAACGGGAGAGACATATTTAGTATGGAGTGCATAAAAAAAAGGGGGGAAAAGCGTCTTAAAGACGCGTGCATGGCATGTGGGCGCATGGTGCCCGGGGTCACGTGCGTGCACGTGACCAATGGGCATTTTGGTGCCCCCAGGAGTCACGTGGGCACACGTGACCGATGGGCGCCTTGGCGCCCCGGGGTCACGTGGGCACACGTGACCGATGGGCGCCTTGGCGCCCCGGGGTCACGTGGGCACACGTGACCGATGGGCGCCTTGGCGCCCCCAGGGGTCACGTGCGCACACGTGACCGATGGGCGCTTTGGCGCCCCGGGGTCACGTGCGCACACGTGACCGATGGGCGCTTTGGCGCCCCGGGGTCACGTGCGCACACGTGACTGTTAGGCACCTTAGCGCCCGTGGGGTCACGTGGACACACGTGACCGCGGGAAAAACCCGCGGAAAGGGGAGCCTAGCCCCTAGGCTGGGGAGTTGAACTCCCAAGGGGATTTTCGGAGTTGAACTCCTATCAGAAACAAATTTATGGAGTTAAACTCCAACAGAAATTAATTTATGGAGTTAAACTCCAGCAGATTTAGAAAGGAGTTAAACTCCTGGGGACTTATTGCTCTTCTTTTGAGCCTTGGGTCTGTCCAAAGTTAGATTTTTGGAGATGGGTCTCCTTCTTCTTGCTCTTGACCGGCGGGATCTTGGAGAAAAGGGGGTAAGACTTAAAAGTCTCCCCTTTTCGAGATCTGGTGGGAGATCTGAGTTCTCCTTTGTGGGTTTTGTGGTGAAAAACTATTTATTTTGGGAAAAGGAAGAGTTAAACTCTCGATTTAATTCAAGAGGAAGAAGAAGGTTTTTGGAACCTTGGAGAAGGAGCAGGAGGCACAAAGAACCCTAGTTTTTGGGGAAATGAAAAAGTGTATATGCATTATTCATCATCATGTTGCCTTTTATAGGCTTACACATTTACATATAGCCCCTTGGGCTTTTCAAAATGGCTTTTTGCCTATCCTATGGCTCATGTGTAATTTGTTTTTGCACATAAGCCATGAGCTTACAAAATATTGGCTTTGTGCCCATTTTGTTTACATTCATGCACAAAAATTACATAAAAATTATTTGTTACATGATTTTTGTTGTTGGCATGGAGGAGGCTGGCCGCGGGCTCGACTTGGGCATGGGCCCGCTTGACCTAGGCTTGGGCCCACCTGGCTTGGGGTTGACCTTGACTTTGACTCGGTCAACGGGGGTGTAAATTTTTACCCCAACATGTGTCTCAATAGATTTGATGCTTTGATCGTGTGAGGCACTGTTTTGCACCAAAGATTGAATAGACGTCTCTAGTCTTGCTGTAGACTGTATAGATTGCTTAAGAAACGCATCGAGACTTCTTTCGAGCGAGCTAACCTTATCATTATTAGGTTGAACATAATTGTTTGGCTTGTAAGCATTGTTAGGCACAAAATTGTTCACCTGATTAGGGTAAGGTTGTTGTTGAAATTGTTGCTGTTGAAATTGAGTTTGTGAAGGTGCTTGTTGTTGTTGTGGAGGAGGAGGTCTTTGAAAATTGTTATTTCCTTGGAATTGTTGATTTTGGTTCCAAGCGAAATTTGGGTGACTCCTCCACCCCGGATTGTATGTCGAAGAGTAAGGATCGTTTCTTTGTCGTTGCTGAAATGCAGCGTTGACTTGATCCTGTTCTTGAGTAGATGCATTATAAGGACACTCTTCGGTTTGGTGCGATGGATCCGCACAACAAGCACAGACAGTTCGTGGGGGCATAACAGGGGCAGGAGAAGGCGATGAGATTTTGGTCTCGATCGCTTCTAGTTTTTTCGTAAGAGCGGCCATCTCGGCCTTCATGGCAATTGACATCTCTACTTGATGTATGCCTGCCCTAGATTGACCACTAGAAGAAGATGATGTGGTCTTGGTACTCTCCCACTAAATTGTTTGCTCACTAAGATCCTCAAGAAACTGCCACGCTTCGTCACTAGACTTGGAGAGAAAATGACCTTGACATATGGTTTCTAGAAACTGCTTCGTTGCCGAGTTCAATCTCTCGTATAATGTTTGGCAAAGTTGCCAACTTTCGATCCCATGATGAGGGCATTGAACGAGTAAGTCATTAAATCTCTCGAAGTACTTCCAAAAGGGTTCGGAAGGAAGTTGTGAGAATTGAATTATTTCATTGCGGATTCTGGCAGTTTTGTGATAAGGATAGAACTTTTTCAGAAAAGCTTTCACAAACTCATCCCAATTTCTAATGGAATGTGATGCGGTGCTGTATAGCCACTTCTCTGCTAGGTCACATAAGGTGAAAGGAATGACCCTTAGCCTTATAGCGTCATCACTTAATTGGGTTGTTTTCATCATAGCGCACACATTTTGGAATTTATTGATAAAAATATACGCATCTTCAGATTCCAAACCATGAAATTTTGGCAGCATATTGATGAAATGTGGTTTTATTTCAAAATTGTCCCCATTTACCGGTGGGGGTGAAAGACAAGTAGGTAAAGAAGTGCGGATGGGGTAAAAGAGATCCTGGAGCGCAACTCGAGCGGGCGCTTCAACAGGCGGCTGATTCGGGTTATTCGCACCTAACGGAGGTGGAATCCCTCCCGTCGGTAAGGTATTGTTGGGGTTGAATCCCGACATGCCTTCGGTGAAAGAGTTTGAAGGCGAGGGTAAGAAAGTCGACGGAATGTCGACTTCGGTGTCGAAGGGTTCGTCGGTCGGTACCAACGAAACACGGACTAATCGGGCGTTAGTATCCCTAGTCCAAAGTGACATACACTAAAGGGGTAGTGTATTCAGAAAAAAAAAAGACAGAATGTGGAGGTAAGATAACGTCAGTGAGGGAAAGTGGTGGAAGTGAGTTGCAAGTTTTCTTAGCGACAAGTTGCAAGTTTGAAAAGATTTTTCTTTTTTTTTTTATGTGAGTTTTGAAAAAGTGGTTTTTGAAAAGGGATTCATGACACGGGCATAAATGTATCAACCACACATGCACAATCAGGCCTATATCTAGGGTCACCTAGGTCTGCTAGACAGCTCCTAACTAGGGCTAGAAATAGGACCTCAAACCGCCTCTTCACCGACAAGTACGGCCAGGTAAGTGGGAAGGAACCACCACAACAGTGGGCCTAATTAATAACCACTAGCCTAGACACCGCAAGGTCAGTTAGGATAAACGGTCGATGCCTATACTAGTCCTTTTCCTATTGAGCTCGATGTCCTTAGGTCTAAGTCTAATATTTTTTTAATTAATTGTGGTCAATGCACATGCTTTAGGTGTTTTCTGGGGTCCTGGGAAGGGTGATGAAATCCCCACCCAATCTGAGTTTGGTCAATTAGCCCCTTAAAGTCCGATTAAATTATGCAAAACAATAAAATTCACCTGCAATCAATTTTTAGCGCGGCGCAAAGAAACCTGCAGAAAATCTGTTATTTAGGGAGAAAGAATTTTTAGCGCAAAGAATTCCTGCAGAAAATTTTTACAGAGAGATATATGAGGTTGACAGAGGGGAGAATGAGAAAGCAAACCATGCAATTTTGATGTGCTGACGTGGCAGCCACGCGGCGGATCCGCGGTGGGAAGCCCACTTATGCGGCGGAAGCGCGGTCTCCTGGAGTGATCAGGCTTTGAAAAAATTGGTGCTGCTCTATACTTGCAATTCCTCTCTGTTCTTATGTACCAACTTCTGTTTTGCCGTCTGTAAATTTCAAGATCCGCGATTCTTCGCTATTCCTGCAAGATTCAAACAATAATCCCTTCAAACAGATAAAAATTGATAAAATTTTTTGTACTTTTTTATATTTTTATATTTTTATAATTTTAAAATTTATATCAACCCGAAATTACACAAAAAGAAATATTACGCCATCCCCGGCAACGACGCCATTTGATTAGTCCAAAAATATACAGTTTAACCGTAATCAGAAACGGCGTCGCTTAGCAGCTAGCCGGTGAGTACGGGTCGATCCACAGAGATGTGTAATTTTCTGATTTGTGTTTTTACGAGTTGATTCCGATGGTGGTTTGGTTTTTGTTGATTGATTTAAAAACTAAATTATACGATATTAAAGAACTTGTTAGGATTAGGTCTAAAGTAGGGTTGAGTAGATAAAGATTAACACCTCTTTCAATGCTTTTGATTCAAACCTATTTTAGAAGTTATATCAATTATTAGCAAAGGGGATTATGATGATTGGGAAGAAACGAAGTTTCTTCCTCTTGATCCTTGTCCGTCCTTTCCTACTAATTGCTATAACCTTCATGGACGCATGCATGTCCGGTCCTTTATACTACGGTGTCACCGTTACCTCGTGGGTAGGGTGCCGTAGGGAGCGGATCATGCATGCGTGCATGAAGTTCTATTTAAAAATATTCGGCATTGAAAGAGATGAGAGATATTCATCTCTTATTCCCTCCTTTATTCCTAACCCTAACAAGCGAGGATTTTACTCGCTCATTAGGGTGTCTTTTAAAAGTGACATTTTTAAAGCACTTACCGATTGTATTTAAAAGACTATACTAAATTAACTAGGGCAATGATATGATTGATCTACTGCAAAAATTATACGAGAGAACTAGGGCAACAATTAAATTAACACTACGGCAGAATTTAAAGAAATAAAAACTTACTAAAATGATGCTCTTGATCACCCAACAATTCTGAATTTTATTGATTGAAAAGAGGCATAGCTTTTTACAGATTGTGAGTACAATTTATAAGTAAACAGGGAAGCTAGGGTTACAGATTCTCGCACACATGATTTTACAGATATGCCCACTGAAAATCCCAACACTCGCACCGACAGAAGAAAAATCCACCGACGTGCGCACTTAATGGCCGCGGAACCGCGGCAATTTGGTGAGCTCAGCTCACCAAATTTTCTGGTCTTCATGCTGGGTATTTGGGCTTGTTTATTCTTCACTATTTTTCTTTGTTTGGCTTCTTGGTCTTTTCCAGATCTTCAGTGAAAAACTTGTAAGGATCTTTTGACCGTTCACTTTGACATTTCGGACTGCATTTCCTTATACAACTGTAAATTGTTCTTCGTGACTAGGATCCGTCTACTTATTGGTCAAAAGTCTCTCTTTTGTATCATCTTCTGTCTTTTCTCACCGTATTCGCTCCAAGAGCCTGTATCCTGTAATATGCAACAAATGTGCATCAAGAGTACCTATTTACTTATAAAATGAATAAAAATAGGGCGTATGAATTGCAATATTATGATATGAACAAATACCCCCAAACTTATCTTTTGCTCGTCCTCGAGCAAACTTATTATTTTATTCTAACCTAGCCACACTTTCGCAGGGAAACGCGTTTGCACTGAGCACGTGCAACAAGCCGTTAAACCTCTAGGTGTCCCTAGTAGGAGGAGTGTTGTCTCCTGAGGGTTTTCAGCGGATTACACCCACAAAATCCTATCAATTTGGTTTTTCGACTTTTGCTCTCCAATTAGGTTTTCTAACAAGGAATTCTATTATCGTCGCCCCGCAAATTATCCACCCATATTCTTCGCACTTCCTTATTATTTAACTTAAGATTATACATGTTCTATAGAATTACTTAGCTTTCAGCATTTCTTAAGTTTTCCTTCTAGAGTTTCATCTCCACTTAGGAATTTCTATCAACTCTATTAAAAATACAAGTTGTATTCTTCATTCCTTTCTCTTATCTAAACTCTAATCACATATCCCCACGTGTGTGTAATTGTCACCCCTACACTTGGAAATTCAAATCAAACAATCGTACTCTCGTCCATTGTCCAAAGCACTTATTAATTTGTGAATTTTTTTTTCTTGACTTTCGCTTACACATCCTTCATGCGACCGTTAATACTTCTTGAGGTACCAACAGCCGATTACAAGATGCGTTAGTACTTTAAAGCGTACTTCCTAGTTTTGCAACACCCAAGGCTTTTAGCAGTGACTCCCAAACCAGTTGGTCTAAGGCACTAGGTGATGAAGCACCCTCGCTAAATAATTTTTTAGCCTTAAGTAATCACAAAAACCAGTGTCCATTTTTTTTCTTTATTCACTTTTTTCTTTTTATTGTCATTGTGCTAAGGACTTTAGACAAGAGCATTTCAAGGTCTCTTCTACTAATCCAAGTTTCAAGGTGCGTGATTGTGCATTTTGTAGGGTACATGTTTTCAGAATCTAGACTTAAGCTAGGAACTATTTTTCGAACTTATACTCTAATAAGAACATCAATACTCTTCCCTCATTTTGACTTAGCCCAAGAAGTGAACCCAAAATTTGCCTATTTCTAAATAACTTACAAAGACATATACTTTCTACCGTTAAGCTCTAAGGAATGTTATTTTTAGGGTTTTTAATTTGCTAAGTCTAAGATCTAGTTTTTCCTAGCCAGTTAACCTTTTTATCAAACTCAAGTCAATTAGCCAAAATTGAATACAATAATTTTTATAATTTTTTTTGAATTTTTTCAATTTTTATGGGTTTTTCTGTTTTCTAATTTTTTTTCTTCAAATTTTTCAAATTTTTTATATAAAGATGCAATGTAGAAATTAAATATGCAAAAGGAAAAGAAAAATATATACAATATGCAATGCAAAAGATAACTATATACATTACCCTCTCCCCCAAACTTGAGCAAAGCAGTGCCCTCACTGCCCGGCCCCACGTCGCGCTCGTGAGCGTGAACGTGATCGTTCCCCTCTAGCCAAAAGTGTTTGAATTCCCCTCTCAATTTCCGTCAACCGACGGTCGTGATCTCGTGCTGTCGTCCGAAACTCATCCCTCAAAGAATCGATTCTTCTCACTGTTCTTCGCATCAATCGCGCATGCTCCTGAGGGGTTAGTTCTTCCCCGCTCGATGTCGAGCTCGAGCTAGGGGTGTGTGCGGGAATATTTTCTGCCGGTTCCGTTCGTGTCCAAATATCAGTAAGTCTAGAGTAGGACGACGTAACGTCCTCTACGAGTGGTCGAATCGGAACACCATCTATCATGTATGAATCAAATTCCTCGACGGGGAGGAAATAACGGCAGAGTTGGGTGACTAGCATGGGACATTGGTAGATGGTACCTCTTTTCCCCGTACTTATAGAATGGAGCAATACGGTGCACATGTCGAACCGTGGATTTTTCATCATTAGTGTGTGTACGACATGTAAGGAGGGGGTGAAGAAAGTCGTGTTGTGCGAACTACCAAAGATATTGTAAGGAGGGGGTGAAGCAAGTAATTTGTTTTGCTTTCTATGTCTTCTTATATTCGTAAAACTTTGCAGGGACTTCGGCCATGGCAGAGAATCTGAGCTCGAGTAGCGTCTTGACCGCGGACTCTGTAAATATCCCCGATGAGACACCAGTAGGTGTGGAGGGGGTCGCTACAGTTGCTATTCCTGCTGCAGAGCTTCGATTGGCGGATTTTGTTCCCCTTGTGCCCGTTCAACTTGAAGAGGTGTCCCTTCCGGCCGTGGATTTAATGGACCTTTCTGGTGATGGCCTGGAGATGGTGGAACAGGTAACTAGATTGCCGTCTCTGAAGTGGTGGTCGCCGCCCCTCGACTGATAGACGTCACACCATGAAATATCTCCGATGATGTGCTTGGGGGTATGGAGGAGGCTGCCGAAGCTGCTATCCCTCCTGTTCAAAGTGGGAGGAGTATCGAAGGTAGTCTTCTGTCTTTTGTTTTAATGATCTCTTCATTATCTGAATCCTTCCGTCTTTTCAGAATTATGCAGATTGGCGGCGTCTATCGCGGATCTATCCCCCAGAAAGTCTTTCCAGCGTTTGCTCGAGATAGCTGCTCCGCAGGCAATATCCCCGCAACGCATCGTCCTCTCTCTGGGCAAAGTTAGTGTTATTTGCCCCTCCTAATAGCATTATTCTTATTTCGTATAACTATGCTAATGTCTTCCTTAGTTCTGGAAGCTGACGACGAAGTTGAGATCCTTTACGGGCCTGAAGATCTTTTAAACCTTCTTGTATGACTGTGGGTAAGTAAAGTTTTGACGTTGTTCCATCTTCTCATTGTTTGTAAATTTCGTAGTTTATTTATGAACCTTGATAGCTTTGCCTGTTCTTATCTCGCTGGAATCTCGCATCCTTATGCCACCTGGCCCTTATGCCCTACGCGCATATGAACGGATGGCGAAGCAAAGCCTTCACTCTTTGTCGGCTCTCATCGAAGATCTTCGTGCTGGTAGCTCGATCACGGCCGAAGAATTTGCTGCTGAAGCTGTCATGCCCCGCTTCCCAAAATACGGAATACGAGGGGTAGACAAGGCCAGCCATGCTCCTACGGTCAAGGAAAAGTCCTGCCGTAGTCACACTTCGGCTTCTAGCTTTTCATGGTAAACAGTAAATGATGCACAGGTAATGGGAAAATGCAGTAACTGAAAGGAACAATGTAAAGACTGACCTGAAGTGGAACAAATGAAAGTAACTCGGGAAGGCGAGTCAAGAAGTCTGTGAAGCACGTCTAGTTCTGATCCAGGCTAAATCTTCTCCTCACACTGAGCATGCATACTCAGGTCGTCAGAGCGACACAATAGCAATATAATGTATATAATTAAGTAACAGTTCTAACAGTGGTGAAGGATATGAATAACAGTAAATCAATAACAGCATGAATATAAATGAGTAGAGATAAATGCAGCGGAGCAGTAAAACAGTATAACGATGTGGCATGTATGTCAACACAGTATATCAAGAATGTAAATGACAGTAACCCTATCAGTCTCTAAGTCTCACTGCACAGGTCAATAAGCCTATCGTCAGTCCAAGTGTGAGAGTCAACCACTCGCGAGTGTCCTCCACCCAAGGGTAGAACCCAAGGGCAAGGGACCACGGGCCCAACATGTAACGAATGTATCACGGTGTCTATAGCACATACCCTGTAAATCTCCATATAACTCCCTAAATATATAAGCCGGCATGGGACTCCCGAGATTCTGTTGAATTCACACTTGAACTACCCCACACCCCGAGGTCTACATCAAACGCTAACCATCAATCTAAATACTAATCGATCCGTGACAAGTCTGCGCGAGAACTGGAGGCAGGGCCTCCATCAAGCACGTCCCGACTAATACCTAAGATAAATGGCAGTGTCGGATGCCTTATCTGTGACATCCGTGCAAGCGCTTCCATAAGTGTCCCATACCACTTATAGTCACACGTACACGCATCCCACAGACGTCGACAATGCAATAGAATAAAAGGGACATTGATTGTGCACAAGTACGTATCACTTTCACTTAATCACGAATACACGAACACTGACGTACTTGCCACAATCAACACTAAAATCTAACACTGGGTAAATGCACGACGTCACTAGGTTATCACTACCATGATATGGGTATAATGTGATGCATGAACAGTATAAAAGCACAATTAAGATGTCATAAAAACAACAGTCTATTACTTGCACGATTTATCATGAAGTATATGTATGTAATTTGGCGAAATGATAAACATGTAGTAATTAATATGTTCAGTTATCTATCCTTAGAATTTTGTTTCAGGTCAAACGGGTTTCAGGATCAAAAGTTATAACCATTTCATTTTAAGCGCTCGCGGCGGGAAATCCAATTTCAGAATCAGGAATCCATTTCGCAACGCATTTTAACCCCAGTTGGGATCATAATTTAGCGACGCTACAGTTGAAAGAATTCTAGGGTTTTCAGTAAAGTTTTCAACGCAACAAACGGGTCTTCAATCGCGTCTGTATGTTAGGAGTTATAATCTGTTTAATATCAACATGCCAATTCTGATTCTGCTGGGACTGTTATGTGTCCCGATCTTCTAAATTACAGATTAAATAGTAAATGATAACGAAACAGGATGAAACTAATTGTGTTGTCTAGCTAACAGAGTTACCTACAATAAGCAGTGGAGTTCCGCAATCTACGAGTTAAGTACTTCCTGTGGTACCCAAAACGGAACAGCAAACAATAATTGGAGTCGCTCTGGACTGCAGTCCAGAGCCGCACTCCGAACCGAATATCATCGCAGTTTAAATACCGAAATGTCTGGAAACTGGTATAGGATTAAAGGTCGTCGAGTTAGCTTCAATTTGAGCCCTCGAACGCACCAATCTAATATGTATATGATTTATGATGAATTTAACTATTTTCAGGTGCAACAGAATTTCAGTTTTACGATCAAACTTGGGGGTAGTCATTTTAACTGTTAACAGTCGTATTTTCTAATGAAAATTGCACACGTTAATAATCTCTACAAGGGCCAATATAATATGTCCAGTTCCGTCAAATACGATAATGATTTTCTATGGGACCAAGCATCGAACAGTTTTGTAACGATATATAGCATCAGCAAACATGGAATATATCTACGATTCTGATTTGTAATATATACAGAATAGCATGAAAGCAAGTAAGAACTTGCCTGGAGGCGTCTAGGTGATGTACGGTGGCTGTGACATCACGAACGCGCGACACACGCGCGGCTCGGCACCTGACTTGGCTCGAACACGAGTCTCGGCACGACGGCTCGCAGTTTGGTGGTCGGCTCGGCTGTGAAGCTTGGCCCTTGTGCGTCAAGGAGTTCGTTGATGAGTGATGATGACGATGCTGAGAGTGCTAGAGAGAGAGAGAGAGAGAAGTGAGAAGGAGAGAGAGAAAGTTAGAGAGAGTGAGAGGTTTAGGGTTAAACAGAGAGAGAGTTATAGAGGGAAACAGAGAGATAGGCGCAGGGAGAGAGAGAGGGGTTTTAGAGAGAGAGCCATAGAGAGTGAGAGACAGAGAGAACGAGGGAAAGAGGGAGAGAGAGAAGAGAGCTGAGAGAGAGAGCTAGAGGAAGAGTGAGAGAGGGAAAGAAACAGAGAGAGAGAGAGAGAGCTAGAGAAACTGCAGCGAGAGTGAGAAGAAGAGAGAGAGTGCTCGGGGTGATGGTGAGAGGGATGACGACGACGATGGGTGATGGGGTGCCGGCAAGGTTCGTCGGAGGCGAACTCGGTCGGGGCTGTGGGTTCAAGTATGCAGGTAGAGAGAAACAGTGAGGGGAGGAGAGAGAGAACTGAGGATGATGATGTTGATGAGGCGGTCGACGATGGGACGAGGAGATGGGCTCGCCGGCGAGAGGCGCAGGGCTCGTGCTCGGGTGTGCAGTGAAGTGGGAGAGAGGAAGTGAGGGTGCTCGGGGGATTTGGGAAAACGAGAGGGGGTGTGAGGTGAGATGGAGGTGCTCGGTGATGGGAGGAGATGATGGTGGGGGTTGGAGCTCCGGTGAGGGGAGTGGAGTGTCGGGGCGGTTAGTGGGTTCGAGAGAGGGAGGAAAAATGGAGGGCGAGGAAGAGAGGAAGCGAGATGAGGATGAGATGGAGATAGGAATAGACGAGGGTTCGAGAGGGGTAACGTCGCATAACGTACGCGTGGGCGCGGGCTGCGGCGAGGGGAGTGGGTCGCGGGAAACAGTGCGCGAGAGAAGTGGAGTTAGCCGTTAAGGAAGAAGAAGGATTTGAATGCATGGGCCGGGTCGGGTGGTGGCGAAGCGGGCCAACGCAGGAAAGGAAAAAAAACGAATTAAGTGTTAAAAGGAGGCGGGCCGGGAAAATGAGTTGGGCCTGGGAAAATTCAATAAAAAGAAAAGGAAAACAGATCGGGCCAGAGGTTTAATAAGAAAATGAATTTATTTTTAAGAAAAGGTGGGCTGGGCAATGCTCAAGGGAAAAATGGGGTTTTAATGAAAAATAAATTAAGTTATAAAGAATAGTTTGGGGATTTGGCTTTACATTTAACATTTTGTTTTAAACTTGGTTAGGGAAAAATACTTAAAAATGAAATGGAGTTCTAGACCGAGATCGAGGTTTATGTAAATAGAAAAGGGAAATAAGGGATTGGAATTATGGCTTGAGAAAATAGCGGGGTAAAAATGATTGGAAGTTTAGGGTCTAAAGGAGTTCCCAAAATAATTAAACTAATAATTAATTATAAATAAAATTGAAATCTCATAAGTTAACGAGAAACTCAATTACTGGTATAAAGAGGGCCGGGTGTTACATCATACCACCCTTACAAAAATTTCGTCCTCGAAATTTAGAATAAACGATAAATAATACAACATAGGTGAAAGCTATTATATTGCAACTAACACATCAGGTTTTAATTGAGATGGGCGGATGAAGAAATTTGAAGGTTTATGTATATGAGAACATCATACAAAATACAGGTTTAAATAAGTATAAAACAAGAACAATTACAAAGATAACTCATGAGAATAATAATGACGACAATAATAAACAAAATATTCAAGACACACATCAAAAATCGAAACTCAAACATATGCATAAGTAGGTATATTAAAAGTAGTGTGTCAGAAATAAATAGTATAAGGCACAAACATTAATAATAGTAACCATAGGCACTATACTCGAAAATAAAGTAACGACAAAAATGGCGAAAATTAGTCGGTAGGTTAAAACATTTTAGGACGATATATCGATCAGATAATTTTTAAAATAACTTAGAAAACCCATATAGTGAAAATAAGAAACATAGAACAAAATGTGCGCGGTGTAGGGTTGCGCTACTGAAAATGAAAATACTAATAGTGTACTTAAAATACGTAAAACAGAATAATCAATAACACACACTCTTTGTTAAATAATGAAAACTAAATCTTGAATAATAACGTCTCTAAATATATTTGGGATAATGGAGAAATCACTAATATGAATTGGGCTAACTAGGATTGTGATTACAAGAAGGTGTGGCTCAAACAGAAGGTCGGAGTGTGGCGGTTTTAGGATGAATGTTAAGGAGATTAGGATAGGGTTAGCACCGGAAGTAAGGATGAGCAACAAAGGGATACAAAAGGAAAAGTGTGGGGGAAACAACAGTCGGTACAACACACGAATCCAAAATTTGAAAAGTTAGTGAACTCGGAAGTTTTACAGGAACTGTTCTCCTCCCAGAAGGATCTCAACGGGGCACAGGCGAGGGATGGAGGGTGGCTCATTCCAAGGATCAGGGTGCAGTACTTTCTAATCGAACGGGGTGAAAACTATACACTGAGTAGGGTGGACAGTCAGGAATCTCAGCAGAAATATAAATGGATAAGGCAATAAACAAGTATTAAGCGAACTAATGTTCAAAGGTTTACGAATCCAGAAGATTTACTTTATTCACGAAATTTGAAACAAGACATTCTCAAGGACGATAAGTGGCCCTAAACTATACACATTTTATTTGGCCAGAAAGACAACATCAAAGAAATCCCATCAGTCGCGGTTGTGGAGATTCAGCAGGTTGCGGTAGGCTCGCGCGCTCAGGTATGGGCGTCCATTTCCATGGTGTCTCGCGGGGACTGCCAAAGGGAGTCCTTCCACGGCAGGGTCTTGATCTTCTGGTCCTTCATCCTCGGATAAAGCTTCTTCATCGAGATCTGATTCCATGTGATTCTCTTCTCCTGGATTTTCTTCCACGGGATTTTCCTCAACTTGATTTTCTTCTATCGGTTCTTCCTCGGGGTCTTCCTCTATCGGGTCCTCTTCAGGGTCTCCTTCCTCTTCGTCGGAATCAGCTATCATGTTAAATTCTGGGGCGGCTACACCTTCGTCCTCTGAATCGTTGTTTCCAAAGTTAACCTGGGGACCGTTGAACTCATCAGTGTGCGATCTAGGGAAACGCATGACTGTGCATCCTCGTCTAGATGCGGCGCTGCACCAGGGTGAGCCATGGCCTGAAAAGAGAAGTCATAATTAGACAATGGAATGAATAAGGAAAATGGCCAAGTGTACGAAGTATCAAAAGATATGCGGTAGCAGGAATTGAAAGACCAAGATTAAAATGTTATGCTACTGAACAATATGAACAAGGGAAAATGACAAAAGAATGATACATATAATACGATTCAAATTTTATTGCATTCAACTAAAAGTTTAGCGGATACAAGGTTTCAAACGGAAGGAAATATTCATAAAATGACAATATTATTACTGAAAGTAGATAACATGAAAAATCATTCTTCGTCCGCTATAACAGTGCATTCTTGTCGCGTGAGTTGAATCCTGAGTTTGATCCTCCTTATCGTCGAAGTCCGAACCACGCGGCAATCCTCACTTGGCAGAAGTGGGGAGTGGGGACGAGTTTCTTTCTTGCAATTCTTTCCTTTCTGGGCAGCCGTTGATGAGGTGTTGGTTGGAACCGTATAACAGACATTTCCCTTGGGCACGGCGACAATCCCTCTGAAGGTGTCCTGGCCTCTTACAATATCCACAGCAAGGGTTCTTCTGATGCTTCTGTTGGCGCTTCATCTTCTTCTCCTTTCCTCGTCCAATATGGATCCCTTGATGATAGGAGACTCCCGCTGGTGCCTGATTCACCTGTCTTCTCAGTCCTTCAGCTAATAAGTCGTTGGTTCACTCCTGGGCTTCCTTTAAACCTTGCAGTACACTAAGAATCTCAACAGTCTGATTCTGAGGAGTGGAGATAGAGGAAGAGTCGTTGGAAGACATGATCCTGAAACAATGATTTTAAGGATGATATAAGTCACTAGATATACGAGTCAAAACGTAATATGGATAGGACAAAGATTCAAGAATATTAGAGGTGATGAATCTATTACAAGTGAAGAATCAACGGTATGATTTTAAGTAGACCAGAGCGAATAGATAGCTGAACACACGATATGAATATGGATCAAGGATATCAAGTTTACAATCTAGACCGAGTGATGTCTTAGATTGCCAAACCCTACACGGAAAACTGCAATCCCAATCGATGCAAAACCTGGCTCTGATACCAACTAAACCATGTCACGCCCCGCTTCCCAAAATACGGAATACGAGGGGTAGACAAGGCCAGCCATGCTCCTACGGTCAAGGAAAAGTCCTGCCGTAGTCACACTTCGGCTTCTAGCTTTTCATGGTAAACAGTAAATGATGCACAGGTAATGGGAAAATGCAGTAACTGAAAGGAACAATGTAAAGACTGACCTGAAGTGGAACAAATGAAAGTAACTCGGGAAGGCGAGTCAAGAAGTCTGTGAAGCACGTCTAGTTCTGATCCAGGCTAAATCTTCTCCTCACACTGAGCATGCATACTCAGGTCGTCAGAGCGACACAATAGCAATATAATGTATATAATTAAGTAACAGTTCTAACAGTGGTGAAGGATATGAATAACAGTAAATCAATAACAGCATGAATATAAATGAGTAGAGATAAATGCAGCGGAGCAGTAAAACAGTATAACGATGTGGCATGTATGTCAACACAGTATATCAAGAATGTAAATGACAGTAACCCTATCAGTCTCTAAGTCTCACTGCACAGGTCAATAAGCCTATCGTCAGTCCAAGTGTGAGAGTCAACCACTCGCGAGTGTCCTCCACCCAAGGGTAGAACCCAAGGGCAAGGGACCACGGGCCCAACATGTAACGAATGTATCACGGTGTCTATAGCACATACCCTGTAAATCTCCATATAACTCCCTAAATATATAAGCCGGCATGGGACTCCCGAGATTCTGTTGAATTCACACTTGAACTACCCCACACCCCGAGGTCTACATCAAACGCTAACCATCAATCTAAATACTAATCGATCCGTGACAAGTCTGCGCGAGAACTGGAGGCAGGGCCTCCATCAAGCACGTCCCGACTAATACCTAAGATAAATGGCAGTGTCGGATGCCTTATCTGTGACATCCGTGCAAGCGCTTCCATAAGTGTCCCATACCACTTATAGTCACACGTACACGCATCCCACAGACGTCGACAATGCAATAGAATAAAAGGGACATTGATTGTGCACAAGTACGTATCACTTTCACTTAATCACGAATACACGAACACTGACGTACTTGCCACAATCAACACTAAAATCTAACACTGGGTAAATGCACGACGTCACTAGGTTATCACTACCATGATATGGGTATAATGTGATGCATGAACAGTATAAAAGCACAATTAAGATGTCATAAAAACAACAGTCTATTACTTGCACGATTTATCATGAAGTATATGTATGTAATTTGGCGAAATGATAAACATGTAGTAATTAATATGTTCAGTTATCTATCCTTAGAATTTTGTTTCAGGTCAAACGGGTTTCAGGATCAAAAGTTATAACCATTTCATTTTAAGCGCTCGCGGCGGGAAATCCAATTTCAGAATCAGGAATCCATTTCGCAACGCATTTTAACCCCAGTTGGGATCATAATTTAGCGACGCTACAGTTGAAAGAATTCTAGGGTTTTCAGTAAAGTTTTCAACGCAACAAACGGGTCTTCAATCGCGTCTGTATGTTAGGAGTTATAATCTGTTTAATATCAACATGCCAATTCTGATTCTGCTGGGACTGTTATGTGTCCCGATCTTCTAAATTACAGATTAAATAGTAAATGATAACGAAACAGGATGAAACTAATTGTGTTGTCTAGCTAACAGAGTTACCTACAATAAGCAGCGGAGTTCCGCAATCTACGAGTTAAGTACTTCCTGTGGTACCCAAAACGGAACAGCAAACAATAATTGGAGTCGCTCTGGACTGCAGTCCAGAGCCGCACTCCGAACCGAATATCATCGCAGTTTAAATACCGAAATGTCTGGAAACTGGTATAGGATTAAAGGTCGTCGAGTTAGCTTCAATTTGAGCCCTCGAACGCACCAATCTAATATGTATATGATTTATGATGAATTTAACTATTTTCAGGTGCAACAGAATTTCAGTTTTACGATCAAACTTGGGGGTAGTCATTTTAACTGTTAACAGTCGTATTTTCTAATGAAAATTGCACACGTTAATAATCTCTACAAGGGCCAATATAATATGTCCAGTTCCGTCAAATACGATAATGATTTTCTATGGGACCAAGCATCGAACAGTTTTGTAACGATATATAGCATCAGCAAACATGGAATATATCTACGATTCTGATTTGTAATATATACAGAATAGCATGAAAGCAAGTAAGAACTTGCCTGGAGGCGTCTAGGTGATGTACGGTGGCTGTGACATCACGAACGCGCGACACACGCGCGGCTCGGCACCTGACTTGGCTCGAACACGAGTCTCGGCACGACGGCTCGCAGTTTGGTGGTCGGCTCGGCTGTGAAGCTTGGCCCTTGTGCGTCAAGGAGTTCGTTGATGAGTGATGATGACGATGCTGAGAGTGCTAGAGAGAGAGAGAGAGAAGTGAGAAGGAGAGAGAGAAAGTTAGAGAGAGTGAGAGGTTTAGGGTTAAACAGAGAGAGAGTTATAGAGGGAAACAGAGAGATAGGCGCAGGGAGAGAGAGAGGGGTTTTAGAGAGAGAGCCATAGAGAGTGAGAGACAGAGAGAACGAGGGAAAGAGGGAGAGAGAGAAGAGAGCTGAGAGAGAGAGCTAGAGGAAGAGTGAGAGAGGGAAAGAAACAGAGAGAGAGAGAGAGAGCTAGAGAAACTGCAGCGAGAGTGAGAAGAAGAGAGAGAGTGCTCGGGGTGATGGTGAGAGGGATGACGACGACGATGGGTGATGGGGTGCCGGCAAGGTTCGTCGGAGGCGAACTCGGTCGGGGCTGTGGGTTCAAGTATGCAGGTAGAGAGAAACAGTGAGGGGAGGAGAGAGAGAACTGAGGATGATGATGTTGATGAGGCGGTCGACGATGGGACGAGGAGATGGGCTCGCCGGCGAGAGGCGCAGGGCTCGTGCTCGGGTGTGCAGTGAAGTGGGAGAGAGGAAGTGAGGGTGCTCGGGGGATTTGGGAAAACGAGAGGGGGTGTGAGGTGAGATGGAGGTGCTCGGTGATGGGAGGAGATGATGGTGGGGGTTGGAGCTCCGGTGAGGGGAGTGGAGTGTCGGGGCGGTTAGTGGGTTCGAGAGAGGGAGGAAAAATGGAGGGCGAGGAAGAGAGGAAGCGAGATGAGGATGAGATGGAGATAGGAATAGACGAGGGTTCGAGAGGGGTAACGTCGCATAACGTACGCGTGGGCGCGGGCTGCGGCGAGGGGAGTGGGTCGCGGGAAACAGTGCGCGAGAGAAGTGGAGTTAGCCGTTAAGGAAGAAGAAGGATTTGAATGCATGGGCCGGGTCGGGTGGTGGCGAAGCGGGCCAACGCAGGAAAGGAAAAAAAACGAATTAAGTGTTAAAAGGAGGCGGGCCGGGAAAATGAGTTGGGCCTGGGAAAATTCAATAAAAAGAAAAGGAAAACAGATCGGGCCAGAGGTTTAATAAGAAAATGAATTTATTTTTAAGAAAAGGTGGGCTGGGCAATGCTCAAGGGAAAAATGGGGTTTTAATGAAAAATAAATTAAGTTATAAAGAATAGTTTGGGGATTTGGCTTTACATTTAACATTTTGTTTTAAACTTGGTTAGGGAAAAATACTTAAAAATGAAATGGAGTTCTAGACCGAGATCGAGGTTTATGTAAATAGAAAAGGGAAATAAGGGATTGGAATTATGGCTTGAGAAAATAGCGGGGTAAAAATGATTGGAAGTTTAGGGTCTAAAGGAGTTCCCAAAATAATTAAACTAATAATTAATTATAAATAAAATTGAAATCTCATAAGTTAACGAGAAACTCAATTACTGGTATAAAGAGGGCCGGGTGTTACATCATACCACCCTTACAAAAATTTCGTCCTCGAAATTTAGAATAAACGATAAATAATACAACATAGGTGAAAGCTATTATATTGCAACTAACACATCAGGTTTTAATTGAGATGGGCGGATGAAGAAATTTGAAGGTTTATGTATATGAGAACATCATACAAAATACAGGTTTAAATAAGTATAAAACAAGAACAATTACAAAGATAACTCATGAGAATAATAATGACGACAATAATAAACAAAATATTCAAGACACACATCAAAAATCGAAACTCAAACATATGCATAAGTAGGTATATTAAAAGTAGTGTGTCAGAAATAAATAGTATAAGGCACAAACATTAATAATAGTAACCATAGGCACTATACTCGAAAATAAAGTAACGACAAAAATGGCGAAAATTAGTCGGTAGGTTAAAACATTTTAGGACGATATATCGATCAGATAATTTTTAAAATAACTTAGAAAACCCATATAGTGAAAATAAGAAACATGGAACAAAATGTGCGCGGTGTAGGGTTGCGCTACTGAAAATGAAAATACTAATAGTGTACTTAAAATACGTAAAACAGAATAATCAATAACACACACTCTTTGTTAAATAATGAAAACTAAATCTTGAATAATAACGTCTCTAAATATATTTGGGATAATGGAGAAATCACTAATATGAATTGGGCTAACTAGGATTGTGATTACAAGAAGGTGTGGCTCAAACAGAAGGTCGGAGTGTGGCGGTTTTAGGATGAATGTTAAGGAGATTAGGATAGGGTTAGCACCGGAAGTAAGGATGAGCAACAAAGGGATACAAAAGGAAAAGTGTGGGGGAAACAACAGTCGGTACAACACACGAATCCAAAATTTGAAGAGTTAGTGAACTCGGAAGTTTTACAGGAACTGTTCTCCTCCCAGAAGGATCTCAACGGGGCACAGGCGAGGGATGGAGGGTGGCTCATTCCAAGGATCAGGGTGCAGTACTTTCTAATCGAACGGGGTGAAAACTATACACTGAGTAGGGTGGACAGTCAGGAATCTCAGCAGAAATATAAATGGATAAGGCAATAAACAAGTATTAAGCGAACTAATGTTCAAAGGTTTACGAATCCAGAAGATTTACTTTATTCACGAAATTTGAAACAAGACATTCTCAAGGACGATAAGTGGCCCTAAACTATACACATTTTATTTGGCCAGAAAGACAACATCAAAGAAATCCCATCAGTCGCGGTTGTGGAGATTCAGCAGGTTGCGGTAGGCTCGCGCGCTCAGGTATGGGCGTCCATTTCCATGGTGTCTCGCGGGGACTGCCAAAGGGAGTCCTTCCACGGCAGGGTCTTGATCTTCTGGTCCTTCATCCTCGGATAAAGCTTCTTCATCGAGATCTGATTCCATGTGATTCTCTTCTCCTGGATTTTCTTCCACGGGATTTTCCTCAACTTGATTTTCTTCTATCGGTTCTTCCTCGGGGTCTTCCTCTATCGGGTCCTCTTCAGGGTCTCCTTCCTCTTCGTCGGAATCAGCTATCATGTTAAATTCTGGGGCGGCTACACCTTCGTCCTCTGAATCGTTGTTTCCAAAGTTAACCTGGGGACCGTTGAACTCATCAGTGTGCGATCTAGGGAAACGCATGACTGTGCATCCTCGTCTAGATGCGGCGCTGCACCAGGGTGAGCCATGGCCTGAAAAGAGAAGTCATAATTAGACAATGGAATGAATAAGGAAAATGGCCAAGTGTACGAAGTATCAAAAGATATGCGGTAGCAGGAATTGAAAGACCAAGATTAAAATGTTATGCTACTGAACAATATGAACAAGGGAAAATGACAAAAGAATGATACATATAATACGATTCAAATTTTATTGCATTCAACTAAAAGTTTAGCGGATACAAGGTTTCAAACGGAAGGAAATATTCATAAAATGACAATATTATTACTGAAAGTAGATAACATGAAAAATCATTCTTCGTCCGCTATAACAGTGCATTCTTGTCGCGTGAGTTGAATCCTGAGTTTGATCCTCCTTATCGTCGAAGTCCGAACCACGCGGCAATCCTCACTTGGCAGAAGTGGGGAGTGGGGACGAGTTTCTTTCTTGCAATTCTTTCCTTTCTGGGCAGCCGTTGATGAGGTGTTGGTTGGAACCGTATAACAGACATTTCCCTTGGGCACGGCGACAATCCCTCTGAAGGTGTCCTGGCCTCTTACAATATCCACAGCAAGGGTTCTTCTGATGCTTCTGTTGGCGCTTCATCTTCTTCTCCTTTCCTCGTCCAATATGGATCCCTTGATGATAGGAGACTCCCGCTGGTGCCTGATTCACCTGTCTTCTCAGTCCTTCAGCTAATAAGTCGTTGGTTCACTCCTGGGCTTCCTTTAAACCTTGCAGTACACTAAGAATCTCAACAGTCTGATTCTGAGGAGTGGAGATAGAGGAAGAGTCGTTGGAAGACATGATCCTGAAACAATGATTTTAAGGATGATATAAGTCACTAGATATACGAGTCAAAACGTAATATGGATAGGACAAAGATTCAAGAATATTAGAGGTGATGAATCTATTACAAGTGAAGAATCAACGGTATGATTTTAAGTAGACCAGAGCGAATAGATAGCTGAACACACGATATGAATATGGATCAAGGATATCAAGTTTACAATCTAGACCGAGTGATGTCTTAGATTGCCAAACCCTACACGGAAAACTGCAATCCCAATCGATGCAAAACCTGGCTCTGATACCAACTAAACCATGTCACGCCCCGCTTCCCAAAATACGGAATACGAGGGGTAGACAAGGCCAGCCATGCTCCTACGGTCAAGGAAAAGTCCTGCCGTAGTCACACTTCGGCTTCTAGCTTTTCATGGTAAACAGTAAATGATGCACAGGTAATGGGAAAATGCAGTAACTGAAAGGAACAATGTAAAGACTGACCTGAAGTGGAACAAATGAAAGTAACTCGGGAAGGCGAGTCAAGAAGTCTGTGAAGCACGTCTAGTTCTGATCCAGGCTAAATCTTCTCCTCACACTGAGCATGCATACTCAGGTCGTCAGAGCGACACAATAGCAATATAATGTATATAATTAAGTAACAGTTCTAACAGTGGTGAAGGATATGAATAACAGTAAATCAATAACAGCATGAATATAAATGAGTAGAGATAAATGCAGCGGAGCAGTAAAACAGTATAACGATGTGGCATGTATGTCAACACAGTATATCAAGAATGTAAATGACAGTAACCCTATCAGTCTCTAAGTCTCACTGCACAGGTCAATAAGCCTATCGTCAGTCCAAGTGTGAGAGTCAACCACTCGCGAGTGTCCTCCACCCAAGGGTAGAACCCAAGGGCAAGGGACCACGGGCCCAACATGTAACGAATGTATCACGGTGTCTATAGCACATACCCTGTAAATCTCCATATAACTCCCTAAATATATAAGCCGGCATGGGACTCCCGAGATTCTGTTGAATTCACACTTGAACTACCCCACACCCCGAGGTCTACATCAAACGCTAACCATCAATCTAAATACTAATCGATCCGTGACAAGTCTGCGCGAGAACTGGAGGCAGGGCCTCCATCAAGCACGTCCCGACTAATACCTAAGATAAATGGCAGTGTCGGATGCCTTATCTGTGACATCCGTGCAAGCGCTTCCATAAGTGTCCCATACCACTTATAGTCACACGTACACGCATCCCACAGACGTCGACAATGCAATAGAATAAAAGGGACATTGATTGTGCACAAGTACGTATCACTTTCACTTAATCACGAATACACGAACACTGACGTACTTGCCACAATCAACACTAAAATCTAACACTGGGTAAATGCACGACGTCACTAGGTTATCACTACCATGATATGGGTATAATGTGATGCATGAACAGTATAAAAGCACAATTAAGATGTCATAAAAACAACAGTCTATTACTTGCACGATTTATCATGAAGTATATGTATGTAATTTGGCGAAATGATAAACATGTAGTAATTAATATGTTCAGTTATCTATCCTTAGAATTTTGTTTCAGGTCAAACGGGTTTCAGGATCAAAAGTTATAACCATTTCATTTTAAGCGCTCGCGGCGGGAAATCCAATTTCAGAATCAGGAATCCATTTCGCAACGCATTTTAACCCCAGTTGGGATCATAATTTAGCGACGCTACAGTTGAAAGAATTCTAGGGTTTTCAGTAAAGTTTTCAACGCAACAAACGGGTCTTCAATCGCGTCTGTATGTTAGGAGTTATAATCTGTTTAATATCAACATGCCAATTCTGATTCTGCTGGGACTGTTATGTGTCCCGATCTTCTAAATTACAGATTAAATAGTAAATGATAACGAAACAGGATGAAACTAATTGTGTTGTCTAGCTAACAGAGTTACCTACAATAAGCAGCGGAGTTCCGCAATCTACGAGTTAAGTACTTCCTGTGGTACCCAAAACGGAACAGCAAACAATAATTGGAGTCGCTCTGGACTGCAGTCCAGAGCCGCACTCCGAACCGAATATCATCGCAGTTTAAATACCGAAATGTCTGGAAACTGGTATAGGATTAAAGGTCGTCGAGTTAGCTTCAATTTGAGCCCTCGAACGCACCAATCTAATATGTATATGATTTATGATGAATTTAACTATTTTCAGGTGCAACAGAATTTCAGTTTTACGATCAAACTTGGGGGTAGTCATTTTAACTGTTAACAGTCGTATTTTCTAATGAAAATTGCACACGTTAATAATCTCTACAAGGGCCAATATAATATGTCCAGTTCCGTCAAATACGATAATGATTTTCTATGGGACCAAGCATCGAACAGTTTTGTAACGATATATAGCATCAGCAAACATGGAATATATCTACGATTCTGATTTGTAATATATACAGAATAGCATGAAAGCAAGTAAGAACTTGCCTGGAGGCGTCTAGGTGATGTACGGTGGCTGTGACGTCACGATATGCGCGACACACGCGCGGCTCGGCACCTGACTTGGCTCGAACACGAGTCTCGGCACGACGGCTCGCAGTTTGGTGGTCGGCTCGGCTGTGAAGCTTGGCCCTTGTGCGTCAAGGAGTTCGTTGATGGTGATGATGACGATGCTGAGAGTGCTAGAGAGAGAGAGAGAGAGAAGTGAGAAGGAGAGAGAGAAAGTTAGAGAGAGTGAGAGGTTTAGGGTTAAACAGAGAGAGAGTTATAGAGGGAAACAGAGAGATAGGCGCAGGGAGAGAGAGAGGGGTTTTAGAGAGAGAGCCATAAAGAGTGAGAGACAGAGAGAACGAGGGAAAGAGGGAGAGAGAGAAGAGAGCTGAGAGAGAGAGCTAGAGGAAGAGTGAGAGAGGGAAAGAAACAGAGAGAGAGAGAGAGAGAGCTAGAGAAACTGCAGCGAGAGTGAGAAGAAGAGAGAGAGTGCTCGGGGTGATGGTGAGAGGGATGACGACGACGATGGGTGATGGGGTGCCGGCAAGGTTCGTCGGAGGCGAACTCGGTCGGGGCTGTGGGTTCAAGTATGCAGGTAGAGAGAAACAGTGAGGGGAGGAGAGAGAGAACTGAGGATGATGATGTTGATGAGGCGGTCGACGATGGGATGAGGAGATGGGCTCGCCGGCGAGAGGCGCAGGGCTCGTGCTCGGGTATGCAGTGAAGTGGGAGAGAGGAAGTGAGGGTGCTCGGGGGATTTGGGAAAACGAGAGGGGGTGTGAGGTGAGATGGAGGTGCTCGGTGATGGGAGGAGATGATGGTGGGGGTTGGAGCTCCGGTGAGGGGAGTGGAGTGTCGGGGCGGTTAGTGGGTTCGAGAGAGGGAGGAAAAATGGAGGGCGAGGAAGAGAGGAAGCGAGATGAGGATGAGATGGAGATAGGAATAGACGAGGGTTCGAGAGGGGTAACGTCGCATAACGTACGCGTGGGCGCGGGCTGCGGCGAGGGGAGTGGGTCGCGGGAAACAGTGCGCGAGAGAAGTGGAGTTAGCCGTTAAGGAAGAAGAAGGATTTGAATGCATGGGCCGGGTCGGGTGGTGGCGAAGCGGGCCAACGCAGGAAAGGAAAAAAAAACGAATTAAGTGTTAAAAGGAGGCGGGCCGGGAAAATGAGTTGGGCCTGGGAAAATTCAATAAAAAGAAAAGGAAAACAGATCGGGCCAGAGGTTTAATAAGAAAATGAATTTATTTTTAAGAAAAGGTGGGCTGGGCAATGCTCAAGGGAAAAATGGGGTTTTAATGAAAAATAAATTAAGTTATAAAGAATAGTTTGGGGATTTGGCTTTACATTTAACATTTTGTTTTAAACTTGGTTAGGGAAAAATACTTAAAAATGAAATGGAGTTCTAGACCGAGATCGAGGTTTATGTAAATAGAAAAGGGAAATAAGGGATTGGAATTATGGCTTGAGAAAATAGCGGGGTAAAAATGATTGGAAGTTTAGGGTCTAAAGGAGTTCCCAAAATAATTAAACTAATAATTAATTATAAATAAAATTGAAATCTCATAAGTTAACGAGAAACTCAATTACTGGTATAAGGAGGGCCGGGTGTTACAGAAGCTAACATTTCTCTCCCCTTTCTTGCTGTTTACCATGATGAAATATTGGTGCATGTTTGGGTCGAGTTTTGTTGTCTGGTGGAGGCTTGCTTACATAGTCTTGAGTGCACGCGCCTTCCTTCAGAGGTCGTGGCTGCAAAGGCGAGCTTGCTGGGGCTGGTTGAATGGTGCGCCGCAAATCTGCAGTCATGTGAGAAGAGGCTCAACCGAATGTTTTCGGAGAGGGAGCTGGCTTCCAATGCACTGGGGGAACTTCAAGCTGAACTTACGGCCAAGGCCACTCGTGCGTATGAACTTTGGCGGGTGCTTCAAGAAGTTATCAGGGAGGTGGTAGCTATTGATAAAGCTATCATTTTTACTCGCGAGATAATTGAAACTCACAAAGTTACCGAAAAGGAGCTTGAATGTCGGCTCGCCTCGTACCAGGCCCTACGAGTGCGGCGAATAGCCCGCCAATTCTAGAGTAAGGCCCCTTCCATCTCAACGCCATGAGATTCGGGCCCGTTTCCCTCTAGAACCCGGCTATTCATGCACTCCACTGCGGGGTAAACCTAGTAAAGAGAAGAAAATATATATATACAATGGCGACACCGACCTCAACCCGGTCGTGCCATAATAAAGAATATACAATCTGGCAGAGACGGCTGTCCACATGTCGGATGCTCATCCCACAATAACAAATTTACAAATGAATCTGAACTGTACTAACTATCATTGTACCACTGGCTATCCACCACGACAATCCAACCACAATATCAGCACAAATGAAAACATCAACGTGAATATCACGATCGCAAACCCGTCTAATTGAACATATAACAACTATTCGGGCTGTATCGCTCAATGATATTTACGGTCGCAGATATAATCACATGCACTGATAAACACACACTTAAAATTTCGATCGACTAAACTTTTCCGTATAGGCCTCAAATGCAATCCAGCACTCAAACAAATCTGGGCCAAAACCAAATATCCCAAAAATATTTCCATTGACTAGAGCCCCAGAAAAAAATTGGGGCACTGTAGCAAAAAAGGAGCCGTGGTTCCTCGCAAAACGTGCCATTTGGCTTGGGTTCTACGGCGGAATTTTGGAGTTAGGTGCCCAAATTTTTTTCTTAGCTCTAGTTTTGCCTGCACATATTTTTAAGATACCCAGAATTTTTTTTGAACAACTTTGGAATTCGACAACAAGCTTGCTAATATGGAAATACGATTCGGAAAAATTTGTCGATTGAGATTTTAACTTTGTGCAAACTATCTAGTATTGGTTTATGAGTGGCTTTGATACCATGTTGGGTTCCATCAGTGTGCTGGCCATCTACCGTGGCCGGTGCGGAATAAAAACTGGCTTTTAAAAAATTTGGCGTTAACGTATCCGTCTAGATAAAACCATAAACCTTTACTAGCAATCTACAAAGAGCTAAACTACTGAGATAAAAATCGTTATATCGAATGAACCAAGTCCTTCGGTCTTTTACCATCATCCTAAGCTCCTTGAGGCGTCCATGACTGAACTTGGCAGCCGGTCTTCCTTCGTCGATGATGATCCACCCGAGGGGAGCGGTGCAAGCTCCAGGTTCATTTAGCGAACCAACCGACCCTCCAAGGTTGCTAGCAGTGCAGAGTGGAGGTGTAGGATTATCTCACTATCTTTTTCTCTCATGTTAAATGCTCAAATGAGCAACTCAAGAAGAAGAAGGAAGAGGTGAGGAAACCAAGTGGCATGAGCAACCAAAGAAAAAATGGCTAAGTCTCCAAGAGTGAGAGTGTGAATGAATGAATCAAGAAGCAAGCATGTAGAAAGAATGGCTACTACATTTTCAACCATGGAAAAATATCTTCTCATATTTTACAATAAATAAATCATGTGCCATACTTCTCTACATACCTCACCATGCTCATGCCAACTCACCCTCCACCTCATTTAGAAAAACAAATGATTTTCTAAAAAGAAAATCATCTAAATGAGTTGTCCAACTTCTAGAAGATATTTCGTATAAATATGGAATACAACCCAGCATATGTATCGAAATACATATACGCGTATTCGCATAAAATCCGGTATACGTATCGAAATACATATGCTGATAAACATACATAAACGGAATACATGCGGATCACCACCCGTTAGTCCGGCGGATCGGCAAGATACTCCGTGGATTCTCTGATAAGGCCCTTCACGGAGCAGTTACTGAGTTAACGGATCTCATCTCGGAACAAACCGCCCAAGGTGGCTCTCTTCAACGGGAAGTCCGAACTAAAAGATCACGTGGACGCGTATACGGCGGGCATGAGCTTCTAAGACAACTCAGACGCGGTTCAGTGCCGAGCCTTTCCCACCACCCTCATCTGGGCCGGACGAGACCGGTTCCGCGGCCAGACCCCGCATTCAATTTCAACTTTCGAAGAGCTGGCTACTCATTTTCTCGGTCATTTCATTGGCAACCGATAACAGAAGAGGCGGTCGACTATCTGTTCACCATCAAGAGCGATGATATAGAATCTTTCAAGGGTAACGTCACATGGTTCTATAATACTCTTCTGGAGGTACCCGAGCACCGGGATGAGACAGTCATAACCACCGTGAGGTCTGGTCTTAGGCATAAAGTGTGGCTCTGCTCTTTTGCATTGGCGCAGTTTGAGACCTTGGCCGAGGTAAAAGTCTAGACAGAATGGGAAATCCATCTTGAATCAGAGGTTAAGGCTCATCTTTCTTGGGGAGACCGGACATGCCAAAAGAAAAGGGACTGGAAAGAAGACAAGAAGAAGGTTGATCGATCGAAACCTTACACTCCGAGGTTTCACGAATACATGCCTCTCAATGTCTCCCAGACCGAACTGGTAGAGGAGGCGAGCAGCGAAAGATTCTTCAAGATACCACCGATGACATGAAAGTCGGGCAAGCGACTCCGCAGCCTATATTGTGCCTATCATCGGATACAAGGACACCCAACCGAGGATTGTAAATAGTTGTGCGATTACATCGAGGAGCTGATCCGCTCCGGTCACTTGGAAAAATACCTGCGAGACAAACGTCAAGCAGATAGAGGGCAAGCTGACCAACTTGAAGCCATAGAGCTGACGATCGGGCAGATCATAGTCGTCACCGACTGACCCGAGCCCGAGAAATGAGAGCACCCGTCGTATCTGGTCATTCAATACAGGAGAGTTTAAATTGTATCAACGAATCTGTATTTTCTTTAATAGATAAAGATTTTAGTTTCCCTGTAATCTAAACCGCTTCTTTTCATTTTCGAGCTAAGATGCCTCGCAAGGTCGGCGGGTAGCTTCCTGCCCGTCATGCAAAGACCAGCCTCTTACTCAAGTAAATGAAGCACGTATACACCTAGGAAGCTAAATCCCTCGTCACGAGGCCACCGGGCAGCTTCTTGCCTGGCCATTCCATAGCGGGTAGCTTTCTGCCCAACAACTCCGTGAATCCAAAGCCGTCACTATGAGGCCGCCGGGTAGCTTGTCACTCCCCGCTTCCCAGAAGATGGAAACATGCACGTGACAAACTCGTGACGTATTTGTTCCGAGGTCATTTTCTGGAGTAAATACGCTAAGCGTAAAATAAGCAATATAAAATGATAAGAAATTAGTATGAGATTTAAACTTCAACAACTTTATTTGCATTCAAACATGATATATTTACAATAAATGAGTTCAATTGAAAAGAAAATACAAGAACAGAAATGCCTAAACAGGTGGCATACATAAACTGAAAGAAAAATGTATTAAGCTAATCTTGAGTTGCGATCTGGTAGTAATCCCCCGCAGTCTCTTCTATCTCCTTAGTCTCTAGGTCACCTGACGCACATCCAAAAGAAGAAAGAGATGGGTGGATGTCTGTTTATCACGGAAAACTGCATTTCAATACCGCTCATTCATTATCATTTTTGTGATATATTGGTACTATTAACCCGTATCTGCTCAATAAATATAGATTACAGGTATTCATGACAAAACACCGAAAACACACTCAAATATACGGATACGACATTTGTGAGCCGACACTGCAACCAGAACATAAAACCGATCAGTATTCAAAGGGTTTTGCAAAACAATACAAGTGTACACATCTTTATTCAAGAATGGTCCAACATGATGCAACATGATACAAGTGTGAACACAAGCTCTTTTGATGCATAAACCTTGGTGGGGCAGCCTAGCACAAGTGGGCACACAAGAATCATGGCTTGTGCAAGTGGTTGAGGCAAGTGGGCTTGTGATGAGTGGAAATAAAGATGTGATGTGATTTAAAGTTATAATTTCCCTCCAAATCTACAGAGTGTAAGCCAAGCTTATATAGAAAAATCAAACAATACCAGTAAGATCATGGATAGCACACAAGATCACCACAAGAATTCGATCCCAAACACTCTAAAGAAAACCGGCGGAATTCCCTAATTGGTCGGCACCGCCGGTCCCACCATGTCCAATGAGCTCCATATTTCTTCTGATCATTCCATGTTGTTACATCATCCTTGTTTTATTGTTTGTTTATTCTGATTTTGTGCCTATAAATACCAGAACAGAGAGCAAGCTAGGGGATATAGACTTTTCACAATACTTTGTGCCACTTCATTCCATTTTCATTTTGCAATTTTGTTTTAGTTCTTGTACATAGTAGTTAGTTTACCCTAATTTCATTGCCTTCTCCTGATCTTGCAATCACTTCTTTGAGCTTGCAAGTTTAGGTTTTGGTTATTGAACTCATGGTTTGTATCATCAAGTTGAACTTAATGAAGTTTTCATTTGTGCACTTGGGTTCTTAGTATTTCTCTCTATTTACTTACTTGCAATTTACTTTCTTGCTTTACTTACTTGCAATGTGTGTTTTTTTTGATCTCTTCTCTTATTGTACTTTCTTTTGATGTTGGTTATGAATTGTGAATAGTATATCTTGTTAGGAAAAAAGAATGGTTATTTAAGTTAAGATTTTCTTTTGCTCATTTCCTTTGCCCGAGAATTGCTAATGGAACTTCGTCCAAATCTCACGTAAGCGCTCCGTTAGGCACCTTACCCTACCACGGTAGCAGTAATCCCTAACCGTGACCGGTTGCGTTTGGTTTGGCCGAAGGCGATGGATAAGAGACAAGAACGGAAGGACAATGGTCAATAAGCCGGATTTATCGAAATACCGTGCTTAAGCACCCTAATCCACGTTGTTGCCGATTACCACAGCTTCGATAAGTCAAGTAAGGCACAATGGAACGAGTATGGATTTTCCTAACTTAAACAAACCTATCTCTATTCCTTACAAACATTTTGTTGCATATATACTTTACACTTAGGTTAGAATCGAACTCGTTTCGACCTTCGGCTTAACCCGCGAGAACAAGAACTTAGAATGCACCATCTCCCTACGGACGACCCGTACTCATCACGGCTAGCTACACGCGATGCCGTCTTGATTGCGGTTAACTTTTAAACTTAAAATAGGACACGCGAAATCCCTATCAATCAAATGGCGTCCGTCAGCGAACTTTCGCTCGGTAAGTACCCAAGGAAAAGTGTGAAGTATAAAAATATAATGACAAATTGGAAATGGATATCATGAAGTAATGGACTAGGAGATATGGTGTGTAAACATGTCATTTACTATAAACATGACAATTTTATCTAACATGCAGTTCTATGGAAAAATAACATGAGCATAGTATAACATGGCCGTGAAGTGTAGGTATGGTGAACATAAAGTGTTTGTAAGTGTCTTCAAAGGTCTCTACAAGGGTAAATTAATCTAACGCAAGTTCAAGAGTGAATGGCAACCAATCTCAAAAGTGTTCTCGAAACCAACAGACCGTAATCCAGGGGTAAGGAACCACGGGCCCGAATCAAGTGTTAGTAACGGGGGTTTCCACCTAGTGTTAAAGTATTCCAAACTCAACAGGCTATAATTCAGGAGTAAGGAAATACGTGCCCTCATGATAGTTTGCTTATGTTAATAGATATGGATTCATGATCTAGGGAGACTCCTGAGATTTCGTTGGATTCGCACTTGAACTACCCTAACACCATGTGTATTCTAGATTACAGTTAAAATTACCAACCTTACTTGAATCCATGAATACATCAAGTTGTAAGATGGAGTTCATGTCAAGATCAAGTATTTGTGTCAAGTGTTCATGTATTCATGTCAAGTTATATCCATGGTTTGAGTCAAGTCAGTTAAAGAATAGACATTGGGTTCAGAAATTCATGTTAAGTTCAAGTGTCAAGTTTAGATTCATGTTTAATTTCTAGTTCAAGTTCGAGTTCGAGCTTAAATTCACATCTGAGTCATGTTTGAGTTTATATTCAGGTTATAATCTTTTGAATAGCTGTAATCTTGTAAACTCATAAGTTCAGGAATAATCGGACAACTACTGCACACGGACCGCATGATTTGCGTCTTTTTTCAAGACGATTGCCATTGATAACTCCGTCAATTGTAGTGTTGTCTAATCTGAATAGGTAAGCACTCACTTTCTCCGGCTCCCTAGGGCTCAAGAGAAATGATACCGCTTAAACTTATATTAATTTAGGGTCCTTAAGAATTTATTCTTGTTGTTTATGTTGTTTGCATTTCTCAAGAGGGCTTTATGAAAAATGTTATAATATTATGTTAAAAATAAAACTTGAGGGTGATTTATAATATTAAGAGTTTTATAGAAATGTATTTTAGTTTAGGTGGTATTTCAGTGATGAAATCTAGCTTTTAAAATTTTATGGTATTTTTATGAAAACTATTGTTTTTTGGAAATTTGGTGGTATTTTTGTGTAATTTTAATTTCATTTTAATATTATATTATTTTCAAAATATATTTTTCATAGAAAAATACGGATTTATGAGTTATGAAAATTTTCATAGTTTTCATAGAAAAATACGGATTTATGAGTTATGAAATTTTTTAAATGATTTAATTTGTTAAAAAGTTGAATTCTTTAAAAATCGTATTTTTATTTTCTTTCGAGACCGAATTCTCCATGAGAAGTTCTGTATACCGTTCTACTATCCTAAGGACGTGCGATAACCCACACCATCCGTAAACGCATTCTTCTAAATGGATTGTAGATGCGTAATTGTAAAGAATTTAAAAATATCGATAAAAATCATTTTTTTTAAAGTAACGGTATTTTAATGAAAATTGTATTCTTCTAATTAAGCGCGTATCTAAAATATCGTGCTATGAATCCATAGTGTATGTGATGGGGTAGGTCGTTACCCCGTGAATTTCCTATAGATATATATTTTTAGTTTTCGATAAAAATTGTATTCTAGGCTTTCTGTGAACCTTCGAGATTTGGAACTAGGGGCTTTGCCATGGCTCCGCTTTACTGACGTTGCGTCTGCTGTAACGAGATGAATGGCGAGGTGGTCTCTAGGTTGTCTGTGAACCGTCGAGATTTGGAACTAGGGACTTTGCCATGGCTTCGCTTGATTATCGCGTCCGAATCCTGCTGGAATGAGGTGGAACGCTGTTGTGGGTCTCCAGGCTATAGATGCGGCCGTCGAGACTTGGAACTAGGGACTCTGCCGTGGCTCCGAGATAGTCTCTAGGCTTTCTGTGAACTTTCGAGATTCGGAAGTAGGGGACTTTGCCATGACTCCGTTTGTTGACGTCGTATCTGCTTTTGGTTGTAACGAGAAGGAACGCCGTTGTTGATCTCTTGAGATGCAAATGTTGCCATCGAGACTTGGCTCTCTTTCTGATGGAGCCTGGTGGGATGATATGTTCCCTCTTTGTTTGTGCCCCTGGCTTGTATACAGGGATCGATGTGATCTCACCTGTAGGGTAAAAGTTTCATTTAATATGTATTTTTTTGTTTTTTTCACGATGCTCTATCATTTCAGCTTTTATATCGTGAAAGTCGCGATTGCCCTATCATTTCGGCTATTTTTCGCAGTGCCCAATCATTTCGGCTAATTTTCTTTTTTACTCGCTGCTTTTTATTGCGAGTTGCCCAATCATTTCGGCTGTTCTGTATGCATATATTTTACTTGCTGATTTCGTTGCAAGTTGCCCCATCATTTCGGCTATTTCATATGTATTTTTGGCTCGCTGATTTTTTCTCGCGGGTATGGGACTTGGGATCTGATACCGATTTAGGCATCAGCATCGCTACAACTAAGATATTGCTAGGAGCGAATCATCATTTGCCATTGTCGGTTCAAACAAAGGTGGCTTAGCAAACCGGGTTAAGATCCTGCCAACTGAGGCTTTTGACTTCATGAGCCGTAAGGGTCTCATAAAGATATTTCTCTCTACGAGCCGTGAGGATCTCGTAGGTGCGTTTTCTCCTTAAGAATCGTGAGGAGTCTTAAGTGTAAGAATCATGAGGAGTCTTAAGTGTATGGTCTCTTATAAGTCGTATGGATCTTACAAGAGTGTTTTCTCCTTATAAGTCGAGAGGAATTACAAGGGTCGTTCACCGTGTGAGCATATCCCTAGTCGCGGGTAGGACTTTGTTAGAGAAATGTTTATTCGTGCCCGTGGATTGTATACAAGGGTCAGTATTGAAATGCTTGTAGGGTATAACCGGGGTGTATGACGGCTTAAGAACAGGTTCAGATCCCCGTAGCTTAAGGCTTTTGAATCCTATGAGCCGTGAGGGTCTCAAAAGGGAATTCTCCTTACGAGTCGTGAGGATCTCGTAAGTGTAACTTCTCTTTAGGAATCGTAGGGATCCCTAAGTGTGTTGCTCCCTTGTGAGTCATAAGGATCTCACGCAGGTATTCCTTACAGGGTCGAGAGGACCTTGAAAGTGTCTTTTAATGTGATTGCGCCCTTTCGGGTATTCACAAACTCTCCGGTAGCCCAGCTGTTTTTACTCACAGAGCCCTTTCGGGTTTTCAACCGTGCCCATTTCGCTTATGGACGTACCTTTTTTAATTTCTTTTCTTTTCTTTATTTTATTTTATTTTAATTAATTTTTTTATTATTTTTTTTTATTATTTTTTTTTTTGCGTCTGCCTTGGGATGCTGCGGTCCGTAGTAGTTTATAGATATCTCGGTCAGTAGTTAGTTTAGGGACGTTTCGGGACATTATTGCCATTTTGGAGACAACGGTTTCGCTGGATACTACTTATAGAGTTTGGGCTTGGGAAGATAAAGAGCGGACATAGGCGTCGTTATCTATCGTTGAGCTAGGCCGTGACTCGTCAGGCGTAGTATTTTTTCAGTAACCGGCCGTTTATTGGCCTGAAGGATCATTCGCCATGCATATTCATGAGCAAGTAAGCCCCGCCTTGGTAGACTTTATCTATGATGTACGAGCCCTCATAGTTCGGCTCGAACTTCCCCCGTTTGGAACACTTGAGGATCATAGGTCTCTTGACCACTAGCACGAGTTCGCCTTGACAAAATGTTCTCGGCCTTGTCAACCTCTCGTATGAGCGCATCATCTTTGCTTTGTAAGCATCCAAGTTTTGCTGCGCCATGAGCCGTGTTTCATCGAGGGCGTCGAGCTCCTCAAGCCAAAGATGAGCATTCTCCTCGTCTGTTAGCTCGTAATGAACTGCCACTCGTAGAGAGGGTAGCTCTATCTCTAAGGGAAGTACTTCTTCAGCGCCGAATACCAATGCATATGGAGTTGTGTTTGTGGCCATTTTGAACATAGTCCGATACGCCCAGAGAGCTTCATGCAATCTCTCATGCCAATCTCTTCTATTTCTGGACACCGTCTTCTTTATGATCTTCATCAAGGTCTTATTGAAGGCCTCAGCTAGACCGTTAGCTCGGGGATTATAGACCAAAGAGTATCTACAGTCTATATTATATTGCTGCGCGGAGCGGCTGATTCTGTGACTTCTGTAGGCTGGCCCATTATCGGAGATAATCCGTCACGGAGTGCCGAACTGATAGATGACGTGTGTCTTGAAGAAATGTAGGATATTCTCCGTCTTCACTTCTCTTAGTGGTACTGCTTCTGCCCACTTGGAGAAATAATCAGTTGTCGCTAGTATGAACCGATGTCCTCTGGACGATACTGGTTCAATGGGCCCGATTATGTCAGTTCCCCACATTTCGAACGGCCAGCTAGCCACCGTTGGATGTAGCGGATTTGGATCCTGGTGGATAAAGTCCCCATGAATCTGGCACGAGTGGCACTGCTTCGCGTATTCGAGATAGTCTTGGATCATTGTGGGCCAATAGTAGCCCATCCTTTTGATCTTCAGTTTCATCTTCGGCCCGGCTTGGTGAGAACCGCAGAGTCCGTCGTGAGTTTCTTGGACGACTCTCTTTGCTTCTTCAGGTCCCAGGCATCTTAGCCATAGAGAATCAAATGATCTCTTATATAGAGTGTCATTGACGAAGGTGAAAGACAGAGCTCGTTTCATGAGCTGATGTCTCGAGGATGCATCTTCAGGTGTTTGACGGGATTTGAAGCAGTCTATAAAAACTTCTCTCTAGTCCTTAGACTTTTCCAGGTCTTTTGTTTGTAAGGCCATTTGCTTGGTCGCTCCCTTTTCTTCGGATGACTCCGGAGATATTTCTGCTGGTGCAAGAACCAGGGGGCTTTGCACAACGATCCTCACATCATCGAGGTTTTTGTCAGCCGGTTCTTTGGCGAGTTTGGCTAACGCGTCCGCTTTGCTATTTTCCGCATGCGGTATGCTTTCCAAGGCGCGGGCCGGGATTTGAGTCAGCAATTGTTGCACTCTCTCACCGTACTTTACCAACTCTGGTTTGCACGTTTGATAGTCCCCATTTACTTGACTAATGACCAGCTGAGAGTCTCCGTATATGAGGAGGTTCTCGATTCCCATGTCGACAGCCATCTCAAGACCTGCTATCAAAGCTTCATATTCGGCCTCATTGTTCGTCCTCGGCTCTGTTAAGGAGAAGGCAAAACGCATTATCCCTCCTTGTGGAGTCACGAAGATAAGACCTACCCCAGATTTGATTATAGGGGTGTTGTGTTGTTGTTTCTTCAAGGAAGATGCCCTATCGAAGTAAAGTTCCCACCGAGCGTCACTTTCTCCTTTCTCTCTGTCGATCGTGTCAAACGTGTGCTCGTCTGGCAATTCGCAATTTAGGGGTGATTCGGCGGGTATCGGATGTTCAGTGAGAAAGTCATCGATAGCCTGGCCTTTCACTGCCTTGAGAGGTTGGTATGTTATCGAGAACTCTATCAAGAGGAGGGCCCATTAAGTGAGCCGTCTTGTTAGTATGGCTCTTGACATCAAATATTTGAGAGGATCCACTTTTGATATGAGGTGGACTTCATGTGCCAAAGCATAATGCCGGAGCTTCGTTATAGCGAATATTAATGCCAGGCAATGTTTTTCGATAGGGGAGTAATTGTTTTCTGCCCCAGGAGAACTCGGCTTAAATAGTAGAGGGCCCTCTCTTTCCCTTGGTCATTCTCCTATGCCCATAGTGCGCCTAAAGAACCTTCGAAGGCTGTTGTATACAGGATGAAAGGCTTTCCCTTGACCGGAGCAGTCAGTACTGGCAGATTCTGTAGGTATTGCTTGATTTCGTCTAGTGCGCTCTGGCATTTGCGATCCCAAATGAAAGGGGTCCCCTTCTTCATTAGATAACTGTAGGGGCGGCATTTTCCAGAGAGGTTGGCTATGAACCGCCGGATATATGCGAGCTTTCCTTGGAGGGACCGCAGTTGTTTGAGAGTTCTTGGCGGAGGCATTTCCATAATCGCCTTGATCTTTGATGGGTTTATTTCGATGCCCCGGTGTTGTATGATAAATCCTAGGAATTTACCCGAGGAAACTCCGAACGCGCATTTCAGAGGGTTCATTTTCAGATTGTATTTCCGAAGACGTTGGAACACTATCTTTAGATGCTCCCAATGTTCCTCGTACGATTTGCTTTTAACCATGAGGTCGTCGATATAGCATTCGACGATTTCATGTATGAGGTCATCAAAAATCTTCGTCATGGCTATCTGATAGGTAGCGCCAGTGTTCTTCAGACCGAAAGGCATCACTTTGTAGCAGAATATACTCAAAGGGGTCTGGAAAGCGGTATGCTTCTGGTCTTCGGGATGCATCTTTATTTGATTGTATCCCGATGAGCCGTCCATGAAGGAGAAAACTGCGTGAGTGGACGTGTTGTCTATCATCATCTCGGTGACCGGTACGGGAAAGTCATCCTTTGGGCAGGCTTTGTTGAGGTCCCGAAAGTCTACGCAGATGCACACCATCCCATTTTTCTTCATTACTGGGACAATGTTGGCGATCCAGTCGGGGTATTGAACTTCTTGGACGAAGCCGGAGTCGATTATCTTCTTGACTTCGGCGTTGATGCTCATCTCAAGTTCGAGCCGCATTCTTCTCGGTGCTTATTTGATTGGCTTGACGTCCGGGGATATCGTCAATTTGTGCACAGCTACTTTTGGATCTAGTCCCGGCATTTTGGAGTAGTTCCACGCGAAACAATCTTTATACTGCATGAGCACTTCTTTGAGCGTAGCCACCTTTTCTTCAGACAACAGCTCACTAACGAACGTCGGTCGTGGGTCTTTTGCCGTCCCCAAGTCGATCTTTCTGAGGTTATCTGCAGTAGTATGTATCCCATCTTCCAGCTCCTTCGGCGCCGGTGGAAACTCTGAGATCACTTCATCATCATCGTTTTCGAAGCACCGGGAGAGCTCATCTATATTCTCGGTCATTCCTTCTCCTGACAGCATTATCACGTGACAGGTATGAGATCATTTCCAAGACCGATGTTGATCTGTTTCTACTCTCACTGCATACATTGTTTTCGGTTCATGCGTCTGTGGCGGGGTTACCCTCCAATTGCTGGATAAAGCAAACCTGTCCTGCTGATACTGGTCCTTGGCCCAGTTTTTGAAGATGAAGCAGTCTTCGAGAGGATGTCCTATCGCTCGGTGATAAGAGCAATAATCTGGGTGATGAACCTCACTTACTTGTTCGGGGTGCTTGGACTCCGGGAGCGTAATCATTTGATATTTTATGACAAGATTGAATATCTTCCTTGTCTTGTATTGGAGAAAAGAATATGCTCGACCCATCTTCTTTATAAGAGATGGATCCTGGCTACTCAATTCTCGATCGCGTGGCTTCTTGGACCTGCTTTGTCGCTTTCGAACGTTTTTTCTGTTCTTTAGCTTGTTTCTACTTCCGCGTCGGGTCTTCTGTATGATGGGCAGGCGACGCAGGGCATCGTCATTTTCCGTAGCTTGCTGAAGGAGGCGCTGCGTCCTGGCTTTCTCGTAGATGGCCATTTCGCGGCTATGGTCATCCCGGGCTTTTTGACCCGCTTCCCTTATTAGCTTGTCCATCTGTTCTTCAAACGACGGACTTGGCACTTTCACGACGGGACCTCGTTTTGGTTCAGGGTTAGCGTCTTCTAATAGAGTATCTCCTTCTTCATCGAAATCATGTATAACGTAGCTGCCATGGAATCGCTCCCGTTTCTTGGATTGAACATATCCAAGCCCGATCGTTTCCATTCTCCCGTTGGGCAATTTTCGCTAAGTTCCCGGAACGTTCCAGATCCTGTTGTAGAACTGAGCTTGTCGAGCAGTCTGTTTGAAGGGTACACCTTGGCGCCTCAATAGTCTTTTTAATCCTTCTGTGTAGTATCTGGGCAGACGGATGGGCTGGAGCCTGTCAAACATAGAATCGGCGCCATGCCAGATTTCTTTCTCCACTTTGGTTTCCGCGGATCAATAAAAGAGGATCGCCTTTTCATCTTTTCTCCTGGGAGGGTCGTAGAACGTCTGCAGTTCTTGCACACTGTAGGTATCAAGTGCGTCAAGATCTTTGTAATGCTCTTGCGGAACTATGGCGATCTGCAAACTCTGATCATCTCCAATGAAGGCTTGCACTGATGGACGAGCTGAGAATACTGTGTTGATCTCGTCTTCAGAGTCACTGCCGAAGACCAGAATAGGGGTAGACGGTCCCGGTTTGTTGTATCGGAGAGGTCCCGAATAGACTATCTCTTCTTCTTCCTCGGTATCGCTCCCGAAGACCGGAATGGTAGTGATAGCTTTTTGCTTATCTTCAGGTTTATGGCACCTTTATGTGTGTTCAAAGTCTTGTAAGAAGTACTTTGCATCTTCATACTTTTGGACTTCATTTACGGAGAATGGGTTCAGCTCCCCTGTCTCAGTGTATTCAAGCCCATCTTTGAAGTACTTCATACATTGATACTGTGTAGAAGGGATAACGTTGTACTCGTGTAACCAAGGCCGGCCGAGCAAAGCGTTGTAGCAAGCCTTAGCGTCAATGACATGGAACTTGATATCAGTGACAAGCAGCCCCAAGCGTAACGTCAGTATCACAGACCCGAGTGTCCGTGATGACTGGGAGTCGAACCCGGAGATGGTGATTTTATCCCGAGCGAGGTGCTGGAAGCTCATGCAGATTTCTTTTAGTACCCTCACATTTAGGAGATTGACAGAGGACCCGTTGTCAACTAGAATCTTCCCTATCTTGATGTCATGGCAGTATCCGGTGACATACAGGGGACGGTTGTACTCGCATGTTCCGATGAGGAGATCTTCGTCGCCGAAAGTGATGTCAGCAGTGTGCACTTCTTCCAGCTCGTCCTTCATCTTTTCTTCGGCAAGGAAAGTTTAGAACTGTTCGGACTCTTGTAGTGCTTTGATCAAAGAATCTCTCGCCTCTTTAGATAGCAGAAGGGCATCGAGAATACTTAGATGCGAGGGTATCTTCCTCAGTTGTGCCAGAACGTTGTAATCCACATTGTTTTTCTTGGGCGGGTCCTTGGCTGCCAGCTCTTTGACGAATCGGTCATCGAGGGTGATATCCTCAGGGACCTTTTCTTTCCCCTTATCCTTTTTGTTCGATCCCTTGTTTGCGGGTCCGAGATTCTTTTCAGGTAGCGTGCGATTGCACAGCTTCTCGCAGTTCTTCATCTCTTCTGTTTCAGAGATGGATTTCTTGAAGAGAGGGCTGAGGGCTATTTCTTCATCAGAATCACTCCCGAAGGTGAGAACTTGCGATCCCCCAGAATTAACCATGTGACATACACCGGCAGTTCTTTTATGCTCATTTGTCGCGCTTCTTCGTTCCCGACGAGTTTTGCGGTTCATCCGCTTGAAATGCTGCCGGTGAGCAACGTATTCCTGCCACCAATTTTTAAAGGCGTTGCATTCTTCAGTAGGGTGTGTGGTCCTCCGATAGTACAAGCAGTAGTTTGGATGTGCATCCTCATCATTAAAGTGTATCCTATCAGGAGTGTTTCCTTCGGAGGGTGGCAGCTTCATTCCCATCGATATGGCTTTGGCGAACCTTTTCCTTGTCTTGAACCTGCTTTTGCTGGCGGCGGAAGTGCTCCTATTCGGTTGGGGTATTTCAATCCTTTCGTTCAGTCGCCGACGTTTGGCTTTTTCATATACGGCGATTTCACGCTCCTGATCAGCTTTGCTTTTTAGAAGAGCTTCGTTCAGGAATACGTAAATCATCTCTTCTGACGGTCCTAGGAGTTCCGGTTCGGGATCTGCCCCCAGTTTCTCTGTATCAGGAGCTTCTTCACCATCTACTGACGGGTGAGAGATCACGTGGCAGCTTGCCACATAATCTTCAGGTTTGTCTAACGAGTCTTCTCCCTCATCTTCATCGCCATCTCTATCTTCAAGGATGTGGTTGAAAAACTCTTGGAGTGTAACCGGGGTTCGCACCTTCTTGTTATATTCCTCCTGCGCGTCAATATGTTTTTACAGGTCCGTGCGCTTGTCATCAGGCTTCACTAGCTTTTTGGTCGTCTTCTTCTTCTTTGAAGACTTTGACGGCTGGGCTTGAGCGTTTTGATCATTGCTACTAATTCTTGGAGTCAGGCGCGGCTTTAGCATTCCCTCAATGATCTCGGATTCCAGCGGACTTTTCCACCTGATTGCCGGGCATGCTTGAAGATCCTTTAGCATTCTTTTCGTCTTGGCTGAAAGAGCGACCTCCCATGGAGCTTCTTCTATAAAAGAGCATGATGCCCCCGGCGTGTCCCCCCTTTTAAAAGCGTGCGGCTGAGGCGGGCTTACTTTCCAATTCTCGGACAATGCGAATTTGCCCTGTTGGTATTGGTCCTCAATCCAACCTTTGAAAACGAAGCAATCTTTGATTGGATGGCTTACTACTTGGTGATAGGGGCAATAATTGGGATTATTGGCCTCACCGTGTTGCAATGGGCATTTTGGATCCGGCAAGGTGATGAGCCTGTTGCGTACCGCCAGCTCGAACAGTCTCCTCATTTTATCTCGGGGAAACGAATAAGGGCGCTTCAGTTTCTCATTGAAGAATCGCTGTCTATCATCTTGGCGATCAGTTGGTTTTGGACCACTGGGCTGCTGTCGAGCATTGGCGACGAAGGTCGCTTTCCCTTTACCTTTTTCATTTTGAGATTCCAACTTCGAAGAAGATGGTCTATGACCCATCTGATCTATTTGGGCTAGCTTGTCAATCAAGACCTAAAAAGTGGTTGGCTTGAAGAACATCATGAACTGGGATATGGTCGCCTGCGGATCAAGAGTACCCACGAACATGCCTACCGCAGGTGCTTCTTCGATGCGCTGCTCGCACTTCGACAGCAGATTCCGCCACCGTATCGCGTACTGCACCCATGTTTCGCCTGGATTCACTCTGGCATTAATTAATGCGGTGATCGGTGTGCGCTCGCTAGTACTTGCGAATCTTTGTGTAAACAGTAATTCCATTTCTGCAAATGCCTTAACGGAGTCGTACGGGAGCTCGGAGTACCATTCAAACGCTGTCTCCGATAAGCTTCTAACAAACTGGCGAAGCAGCAGTTTGTCGTCATCCCCAGTATTACCGCACAAGGCTCTGAATTGAGCAACGTGCTGGTGTGGATTCCCCGTCCCCTTATATACATGGAATTTAGGGATCGTATATCCCGGCGGGTACTTTATTTGGTCGTACCAACCCGGATATGGTCGTCCAGTCTTAACAATTTGGCCGGCCGCTTCGTTCTCCTATTGAGCTCGTATCTGTTGAACGATATAGTCATCCAGGGCGGCTTTTGAAACGGTCTCTTCCTTGGCTGCTGAACAAGCCGGAAGAGGGTTCGATGTCTCTCCCCTATCGTCTTCAAGGATAATCGGAGGGTCTTCAGCTGGAGGATCCGGCTGTAACATCATCCCGACCATGTCTTGGAATAAAAGCGCCATTCGTTTTATATTGGCAGCTTGTTCCGCTGTCTCTTTGTGCTTTTTCTCGAGGATTCTGCGAAGGAACTCAGCATCGGTTTCTTGTTCATGACGCTGCTCTGACGATGTTTCCGGGCTTCTTTTGGCCCAGTGAGTACGGCCATCTGTGTTAACATTTCCTGGAGCTTCTGTTGTTGCTCCTGGGCCCTTGTTACGGATCTAGTGAGTGGTCGATGGCCCATAGAGATACGGCTATCCTCCTTCCCGGATGCCATATAAACAGTGTGCACCACCATGCCCCCAGACTTTGGGCGTTTAGATTCAGTGTTCTTAAGATTCGTCGTGGACATGGAGACTTTCTCTGGCCTCCTTCTTTCGTGGGCGGTCGAAGTTGAGGGAACCGTTGCAGCGGGCACCTAAATAGATGGCATCTCCTGTGGTATGACAGGGTGGTCCTTCTCTCGCCGAACTTTCATCTTCTTCGGTTGGCGGGAGTAGTCTTGGTTGATCACCGAGTCTTGGACCTGTCGCCAAACTTTATGAATTTTAGAGGACAACCGCTGAGGGGGTTTCTCTGGCTTCAATTTTGTAGCGTTCTCCATAGGTGGAGGAGATCTTTTTAGCACGGCGGTCGGAGAGTTCTTATGGACCCTCTTGAGTGGTTCAAAGCTGTTCCCAGTTGGAACAGCAGCGTCGACTTCCACCGTTGGAGCTGGCGGGGTAAGTCCTGATGGGGAATTGCCCCCAGCTTTCCTCACTCGGCGCCAGTGGCGACGTTGAGCGTGTCGAGCGGATGGGACCACCTCTGTTGTTGGATGAGCTTCCTCATGCCCCCTGCTTTGAGGAGAGGTTGTTATTGGCGCTAGCCTGTCGAAGATTGACGTCCGTTGAGAGGGGATAGTCGGTCTTGCGAAGGCCGACTTTCGAATAAGGGAAGCAGCCTTCATGACTTCGCATGGAGTAGGAGCTGAAATGGCCAGTCTTGTGAAGACTGACCTCTTAGCAGGAGAAGCCGCCTTGGCTATTTCAGGAGCAGGAATGGATATCCGCTTTGGGATAACCCCTTCAGGTATTGTGGGCTTCTTGATGGGCCCATCTGAGCTTCGGCTCAGCCTATCAAATACTGAGGTGTTGGATTTGGACGACCCGTTGAGAGGGGCCGTGGTAGTGGTAAGCCGATCAAAAACCGACTTTTTTAGAACTTTGTGCGACGGCATTGGAGCGCTGAAGCTTGCTGGTGGGATCATGGTCCCAAAGAATAGCCCAGTGGTGGCTTGCGTCACCTGTTCCACTGGCATCGTAAAAAGGGAGGCCACTTGAAGCCTATAGGTCACTCCTCCGACAGGGACAAAGTGGGAGTTGTTGCAGTTGAAAACCATTGATCTTCTTTTTCTACACGTAGCAAGACACCAAATCTTAGTACCTCGAATTCAGGGGCAACCATAGCAAACCGCGATTCGTTCGCGAAACACGACACACGAGTGTGGAGTGGAAAGAGGAAAATGTCCCACCGAGCGTCCCAGAATCTGTTCTCCGCCGAAAGACCGGGAAGATAGACGTCTTACCTGAATTTGGGGGCAGATACTATTTGGTTTTATCCGTCCACTTTTCCGAAGATGCCAAGTTGATTTATGGCACCATGTATTGGAGGTTTAAATGGATGCGGCCGTTGTAGCAGACTTCGTCAGATCCCCCTCGTTTGAGGGGTTTTTGATTGTGGGGACGCTCTTCCCTGCAGGCGCAAGACCCTGCAGTTAATTGTGCTACCGCATCGCGGTAACCACTTTCTCCTTCTCCAGATGGTCACTTCGTGTCGTGTATATTTGTTTTATTTTTGGATGCCCGTGAATTGTATACGGAGACTAATTTATGTTGTCGCCAGTAGGGCGTGGATTAGTCCAAATCTGTATTTTCTTAGATTTGGATTTCGGTTGGATTTAAGGATCGTTAATCTCATTTGAGACTAAGATCAACTTAAACGTTTGTTGAGGATACGTTAATCTAATTTTAGACTAAGATCTACTCAACAGGATCATTTAGATCCAACAAAAGAGCATTTGGGCTCTATTGTTTTAGTTTTGGGACATTGCGGTCCATAAGTTTAAGGACATCATAGTCCATGGAGTTTAAAAACATCATAGTCTAGTTTAGAGACATCATAGTCTGAAGGGTTTAGTTTAGGGACGTTGCGGTCCATAATTAGTTTAAGGACATTACGGTCCAATTTAAAGACGTCATAGTCTGTAAAGTTTAAAGACATCATAATCTATGAGTTTAAGGACCTCACAGTCCATAAAGTTTAAGGACATCATAGTCCATGAGATTAAGGACCCCATAGTCCATAAAGTTTAAGGACATCTTAGTCCATGAGATTAAGGACGTCATAGTTTGTTTGGTTTTGGTTCAACCGTTTAGGGATGCACCAAAAGTTATTGGTTATTGGGACCCTCCACCTCTCTGAAGACGTTGAAGAATTACAACGACATGTATCAGAGGTGTGAAGAGATGTACCCTTTAACCAATATTGGTCGAAAGGATCTGGGAATTATTTTGAATTCCATATGAGATGATCAATTTTGGAAGACAAGAGTATAGTTGGGGTTCAGTTGAAGGGGATCTTGCCTCTTGAAGACTTAGCTAATTTGGGTTAAGATTGGCTCGAATATAGTGTTAAACATTAGAGTACATTCGGTGCTCACGTGCTCCCACGTGAGGCGCTTAAAGTAGTGTTAAACACTAAAACTGAAGCGCTCACGTGGGGTCACGTGAGGCGTCTGAAGATTGGGCCTTACTTCTTTTATTTTACTCTCAGAATATGCATATAAGTGTTAAACACTTGACCTTTATGACCATCACGTGTGGGCACGTGTTAGGTATCCATGCGTTGGATATTAAAGTATTTTTCAGGGGTCACGTAGGGGCACGCGATACCCTCTAAAAGAGAAACTGTCTTGGTTTTACTCGCTCTTACTTTGAGGAGATTTTTAAGGGTCACGTCGGAGCACCTGATACACCCTAAAAGAGAAACTGTCTATATTGTTTTCCCTTTTCCCTTTTTAAATAAGTGTTAAACATTTTAGGAAATCTCTTTTTCTGGTTCAAAGAAAGGGGGTCACGTGTTACCACGTGATCATCAATATGCATATAATTATGAGTTTCAAGTCCCTTACTAACTTCTCTTCTCTTCTTTTTTTTATAGGAATTTAATTCCTCGGAAATTTGCTTGGCGGAATCTCCCCAATGAGAATTAACTTTTCTATTTTATGGGGAGATCTGGTTCTGCAGATCTTTCACCATGAGGAAGAACTAAGTTTTTATATTAGGAGTTAAACCCTATCCTTGTTGGAGGAATTAAATTCCTGTATGTTTTTGTGGGAGAATAGAATTCTCTGAACTTAGGTCTTCTCTTAGGTTTTACATCTGCATGGCAGAATCTTCCTGATGAGAATTAAATTCTCAACTTATGGGGAGATCTGCTTCTGCAGATTTTCAACCAGAGGAAGAACTAAGTTCTTATTTAGAAGAGTTAAACTCTTGGTTTTAAGAATTAAATTCTTTTTTGTTTTATTGAATGATCTCCTTCCTTCTCTTACCTAGAGTTTCTTTCTTCTCTAAGAGATCTTCTTCTCTCTAGAGAATTAAATTCTCTTTTTCTTTTGTTTTTAGGGAGAGGTTTTTCTGTTTTTCTCTGTTCAATCCTCTTTTCTTTATATCCCTCTTTCTCTTCCTTCTTGGCTCCTATTTATACGAGAAAGAAAAAAATCAGTTTGTTCAGTCCATCTCTCATTGGGAGATTTCGATTGATTTTATAACCAACATGATCTTTTAGATCACTCAGTGCGTTTTATTACCCATTGGATTTTAATCCAAAAGATATTTTATTTGTTGTTCCTGGCAAATTTTAGGAAAATATTTTCTTGTTTAGAATCTTTCTATAAATTGGTGATTTTTAATCACCATTGGATTTTTAATCCAACGGTGCTCCCTTTTAAAGAGTGCAATCTTTTTTGTTTGAAAAGATCTAGGAAAATATTTTTCCAATTAGGGTTTTTGATTCTTTTTAATTAGAATTTAATTCTATTAGTTCAGAGGGTTCATGAGTCTATCACGTGTTGGCACGTGACCTTACCAATTAAGCATTTTATTCTATTGGTTCAGAGGGCTTAGAAACCCATCATGTGTTGGCACGCGATCCCACTAATTAAGCATTTCCAATTGTTTATTTCATTCAGCGCCCATAGGCTTTGCCTGTAAAAGGTCACGTGCCTGAACGTGAGACCCGGTCATGTGTGGGCACGTGATGCCCCCTTTGGGGGTTTTTCTTGCTGCTTTATTTGTATTTTATTCAGTTCCCATGGGGGAACAAATGCTTTTAATTTCTTTTAATTAGAATTTAATTCTGTTAATTCAGTGGGTTCAAGAGCCCATCACGTGGGGGCACGTGACTTTATCAATTAGGCATTCAGGCGTAGATAGAATCTGCCCATAAAAGGTCACGTGTTTGCACGTGAGGCCCGGTCACGTGTGAGCACGTGATGCCCCATTTGGGAGTTTTCCTTGCTGCTTTATTTGTATTTTATTCAGTTTCTATGAACGAACAAATGCCCCCACAGCGTTGTTCTCACGTGTTTGCACGTGAGTGCAACACTGTCATCTTTATGGCCGTTGGATTTGCATAGGGAACGGGACAGATGAACCGTTTCCTATCACGTCCTATAAATGTAGCGGTCTTATCAGTAACGCATCCATTCCTTCATCTTCTTCCTTTTTCATTTTCTTTGATAATTTAATTCTCTTCCTCAGAGCTCAGTTCTCTGTTCAATAAAACAAAATCTAGAGTTTAACTCTGTCAGCAAAAAAGAATCCTCTTTCAGGTAAGGATCTTGAACGGCTGAGGAACTGTTTATAAAATTCTCTTTGGATTTTAAATCCACACTAAGGGTTTTTCCCTTTAATAAAAACTCATCTTTCCAAGTACTAAGAATGCACGATCTTTAGGTAGTAAGCCCCCAATGTTAGGCGTTTTTCTGCTCTTAGGGGATTGATGATGGTACTTGTTTTCTTCTGAAATTTAATTCCATTGCAAAGAGTTCAGCTCTGAAAATTTTCTTGGAATTTAATTTCTCTGTTAAAAAAGAATTTAATTCCCTCAGAGAACTTGGTTCTAACAAGAAGACCTCTTGGAATTTTTATCCTCAGTTGTTCTTGACAAAAATTTTTAGGAGAGATTCCGTTTGATTTGCACAGAGTTCATGATGGACTTTTCCTTGGGGGAATGTGCAGAGATATTTGAACTCCACTATTCATTTATTGAGAATCTTCTTTTTGTTCCCATAATGATTACCCTGCATCATCATTAGTGAGCCACCATATTGATTTTGTGGGGCCCATGTGTTTTGCAACCAATGGTCCCATGAAATAAGCTGCTTGTCGTTTTCTTTCATTATCTTTATATATATATATATATATATATATATATATATACATACATACATACATATACACGTGTGGGTTTCATTAACAGTTTTCCCTTCCCTTATTTCAGGAACAATGCCTTCTCTTCCATACTTTCCTTTTACCCGCTCAGAGGCTGCTTTTCCTCAATCACCGTTTGACGAAGAAGTGATGGCAATGATTAGGGCTCATGACCTGGATTGCACCAACCTGCTTTTGTGGGGAACCTGGTATGGGATATCATTCGGGGCCGCTGCAGCTTTCTTTGCGAGGTGCCAACAGAGCCTCTCCACCCATTCTTGCTGATGGAGCGTCCGCAGACAGCCTTTGCCGTGGAGGTGCTGGATTGGACTCCTACGGGCCGGCATGAGCCGTCGACAATTGAGATACCAAACCACCATTTGCCAGCCATAGACATTTTGGGGCGTTGTATTTGCCAAGGTGAAGCCCAGCCCTGTGGACAAGTCTATAAGATAGGGCTTACCCCTCGCCATCCAACGGGCTATCTTCTCTGGGCTCGTTATATCTTGTCTACCCACCGTGCACGACTGCAGAAGGTCGGGCTTTATCAGGCGGTGTACGTGTCTCTCTTTCATTATCAGTCTCCCCATGTCTGGTGGGTTAAAGCTTTCCTAAATCAATGGAATCTTCCCACCAACACTTTCTTGTTAGGGGGTCGCGAAGTTTCGATTTCTTTGGAAGAGTTTAGTGAGATCTCCGCATTGCCGATCAGGGGAGCGCCCTATGAAGAATTGCTGCCTCTTGACGAGTATGCATTCGCAACTGTGCCTGCTACCCTTGTCGGCTTGTCGACCGAAAATGCCGTCCGTCACAAGTATCCAAGTCTAATCAAGATTCTGGGTATTTTCGAGAAGCTGTTCGCAGAGTCAGAGGAACAGGGCGTCAATTTTAAGAGTTTTATCGCCTGCTTCCTTTATGGAGACGTCCTATCAAAGGAGGCTCCGAAATTCGCGAATATTAACGACCCCTTCGGGTTTGGGTTAAATAAGCTACCGGCCAGAGAAGAAGATTTGCCACAGTTTTACATACCAATCTTGTCGGCCGTACCTTTTGAGTCGATTGCGGTTCCCGGTATGGATGGAGAAATTTTCTTCGTCGGTTTTATCAGCCTTTGGCTCAGTTGGTTTGTCGTTCCTACGCATCGTCGCTTTATGAGAGCCTCGGTCATTTATCCTGCTCATCGCATTGCCGAAGGGACATGACTAGTCGTGGGCATTGTAGGGTTATCGTACTTGTACCATGGGCTGAGTACTGCGGCCAATACCTTGACCCCGGGTGTGGATGTGGTGAGTTTCTCTCTTCATTATTTTACGTCGTGGATTGAGATGCACGTGTTAGGGGCATTCGTCGTGCACCAGAGACCGGGTTTTTATGATGCTTATACCTTCCCGCGGCTCATGAGGTTGGTGGATGCTTCTGCTCTTGATCCGACTCAGTTAGGGGCTCTTCGTGTGCTGTTTAATTCTTATGCCAACGAAGGAAAGAAGGTATTGAATGATTGAGTCCTCTCTGCTCCTTCGAGACCTATTCAGCAGCTGTTTGATTTATCGAAAGAGGGAGCACCATCCTTGAAGCCTAGGGAAGCCATGCACTTGTATTCGATCAGACCGGGTTATTTGGCGTTCCGTCGAAACGATGCAGTTCTTTTTATGCGGTATAATCCACACCGCTTTGCCCAGCAATTGGGTTATAACCAGGGTGTTCCCTTCGAGGTATTCATAGTGGATCCCAGCTCATCTTTGGAAGTTGTTCGTGACGCCACTCATCACTTCATGCGGCTGAACACCGGCTCTCGCTTCATGATCCCTGAGGCCGACTACATTCCAAGGTGTGTGGGGGCTTTTATGGGTTGGTACCGCCACCGAGTTGGTCCCATCATTACTGAGGAGAAGAGGATACTTTTTGGATATAGGGCTCCCGTCCTGATCCAGGCTATGGGAGTCCCACCGCGACCGTGGACAATGCTTTGCCCTCCCTTGAGGGGTACTTGTGTCTTACTTATTCTTGAGGCGGTGGATGCGGGCCTGACTCCACCCACAGTTGGTATGCCGATGCACATTAGAGCTCAGGCAAGGGCTTCTAATGAGGCGTCGGTAGTAGTTCCATCAGTTGCGGCGTCATCGATGGCAGTGTCATCATCGGTAGCACCGCCAAAAGAGGATACTGGAGGCGAGGTTGGGCAACGTTGCACCAAAGCGCCGAAGGGAAGGAAGTGATCATCTTCCAGCGCTAGTTCCGGGTCGAAGCGGAGGAAGAAGAGAGTCACCGGTCTGCTTAGCTTTTTAATGGAATCCGACCCTATCGTTCAAGACGAACCAAGATCTATGCAAGAGCCGGATAATGGTCTTCTTTTTCCAGGTTCATCTGCCGAGAAAGCCGCACAATTGGCTGAGGCTATAAGGCGTTCCCAGGATGAGACCAAGAACGTGCGCGTCTCGAAGAGTTCCTATCCTGCCGTAATATTCTATGAAGATCCTCCATCTATACAGTGAGTATTTATAGGTCCTCTGGAGCAGGGGGCGAGATAGCCCTCAAAAAGCCTATCTCGGCCGCTTCTGAAGATGAGTTGTTGTTGTGGACCGGCGGCCATGAATCTACCCTAGAACCCCGGTGAGCATACCTTCTTAGGACGGAACGTCGGCTTGAAAAAGCTATACTCGAGGCATCTTGGCATATCGGTATCCACGTTTTCTGTATTTTTCCTTTGGCAAGTAATTTGTTTTGCTTTCTATGTCTTCTTATCTTCGTAAAACTTTGCAGGGACTTCGGCCATGGCAGAGAATCTGAGCTCGAGTAGCGTCGTGATCGTGGACTTTATAAATATCCCTGATGAGACACCAGTAGGTGTGGAGGGGGTCGCTACAGTTGCTATTCCTGCCGCAGAGCTTCCATTGGCGGCTTCTGTTCCTCTTGTGCCCGTTCACCCTGAAGAGGTGTCCCTTCCAGCCGTGGATTTAATAGTCCTTTCTGGTGATGGCATGGAGATGGTGGAACAGGTAACTGAGATTGCCGTCTCTGAAGTGGTGGCCGCTGCCCCTCGACTGATAGCCGTCACACCAGCAAATGTCTCCGATGATGTGCTTGAGGGTATGGAGGAGGCTGCCGAAGCTGCTATCCCTCCTGTTCAAAGTGGGAGGAGTATCGAAAGTATTCTTCTGTCTTTTGTTTTAATGATCTCTTCATTATCTGAATCCTTCCGTCTTTTCAGAATTACATGGATTGGCGGTGTCTATCGTGGATCTATCCCCCAGAAAGTCTTTCCAGCGTTTGCTCGAGATGGCTGCTCCGCAGGCAATATCCCCGCAACGCATCGTCCTCTCTTCCGGGCAAGGTTAGTGTTATTTGCCCCTCCTAATGGCATTATTATTATTTCATATAAAGATGCTAATGTCTTCCGTAGTTCTGGAAGCTGATGACGAAGTTGAGATCCTTGACGGGCCTGGAGATCTTTTAAACCCTTCTTGCATAATTTTGGGTAAGTAAAGTTTTGACGTTGTTCCATCTGCTCTTTGTTTGTAAATCTCGCTGATTATTTATGAATCTTGATAGTTTTACCCGTTCTTATCCCGCTGGAATCTCTCATCCTTATGCCACCTGGCCCTTATGCCCTACGCGCATCTAAACAAATGGCGAAGCAAAGCCTTCACTCTTTGTCGGCTCTCATCGAAGATCTTCGTGCTGGTAGCTCGATCACGGCCGAAGAATTTGCTGCTGAAGCCAACGTTTCTCTCCCCTTTCTTGCTGCTTACCATGATGAAACATTGGTGCATGTTTGGGTCGAGTTTTTTCGTCGGGTGGAGGCTTTCTTACATAGTCTTGAGTGCACGTGCTTTCCTTCTGAGGTCGTGGCTGCAAAGGAGAGCTTGCTGGGGCTGGTTGAACGGTGTGCCGTAAATCTGCAGTCATGTGAGAAGAGGCTCAACCGAAAGTTTTCGGAGAGGGGGCTGACTTCCAATGCGCCGGGGGAACTTCAAGCTGAACTTACGGCCAAGACCACTCGTGCGTATGAACTTTGGCGGGTGCTTCAAGAAGCTATCAGGGAGGTGGTAGCTATTGATAAGGCCGTCATTTTTACTCGCGAGATTGTTGAAACTCACAAAGTTACCAAAAAGGAGCTTGAAAGTCGTCTCGCCTCATACCAGGCTCTACGAGTGCGGCGTATAGCTCGCCAATTCTAGAGTAAGGCCCCCTTCGTCTCAACGCCATGAGATTCGGGCCCGTTTCCCTCTAGAACCCGGCTACTCGTGCACTCCACCGCGGGGTAAACCTAGTAAAGAGAAGAAAATATATATACATTGGTGACACCGACCTCAACCCGGTCATACCATAATAAAGAATATACAATCTGGCAGAGACGACTGTCCACATTGTCGATTGAGATTTTAACTTTGTGCAAACTAGCTAGTATTGGTTTATAAGTGGCTCTGATACCATGTTGGGTTACGTCAGCACGCTGGCCATCTACTGTAGCCGGTGCGGAATAAAAACTGTTGTTTAAAAAATTTGGCGTTAACGTATCCGTCAAGATCAAACCATAAACCTTTACTAGCAATCTACAAAGAGCTAAACTACTGAGATAAAAATCATTATACCGAATGAACCAAGTTCTTCGGTCTTCTACCATCATCCCAAACTCCTTGAGGCGTCCACGACTGAACTTGGTCGCTGGTCTTCCTTCATCGATGATGATCCACCCGAAGAGAACGGTGCAAGCTCCAGGTTCGTTTAGCGAACCAACAGACCCTCCAAGGTTGCTAGCAATGGAGAGTGGAGGTGTAGGATTATCTCACTATCTTTTTCTCTCATGTTAAATGCTCAATTGAGCAACTCAAGAAGAAGAAGGAGGAGGTGAGGAAATCAAGTGGCATGAGCAACCAAAGAAAAAATGGTTAAGTCTCCAAGAGTGAGAGTGTGAATGAATGAATCAAGAAGCAAGCATGTAGAGAGAATGGCTACTACATTTTCAACCATGGAAAAATATCTTCTCATATTTTACAATAAATAAATCATGTGCCATACTTCTCTACATGCCTCACCATGCTCATGCCAACTCACCCTCCACCTCATTTAGAAATACAAATGATTTTCTAAAAAGAAAATCATCTAAATGAGTTGTCCAACTTCTAGAAGATATTCCGTATAAATATGGAATACAACCCAGTATACGTATCGAAATACATATACACATATTCGTATAAATTCCGGTATACGTATCGAAATACATACGCTGATAAACATACATATACGGAATACATGCGGATCGCCACCCGTTCGTCCGTTGGATCGGCAAGATACTCCGCAGATTCTTGGATGAGGCCCTTCACGGAGCAATTACTGAGTTAACGGATCTCATCTCGGAACAAACACAGAGACCCGCTTGTGGCCCTAACCGGAACAGAAAAGTCAGTTAAGTTTTTCATTTCGTACAGCATTTTCAAATCGAGGTGGCTCTCTTCAATGGGAAGTCCGAACCAAAGGACTACGTGGACGCGTATACGGCGGTCATGAACTTCCATGACAACTCAAACGTGGTTCAGTGCCGAGTCTTCCCCCCACCCTCATCCGGGCCGGGCGAGACTGGTTCCGCGGCCTGACCCCGCATTCAATTTCAACCTTCGACGAGCTGGCCACTCAGTTTCTCGGTCATTTCATCGACAACCGACAACAGAAGAGGCGGTCAACTACCTGTTCACCATCAAGAGCGATGATATAGAATCTTTTAAGGGTTACGTCACACGGTTCTATAATACTCTTCTGGAGGTACCCGAGCACCGGGATGAGACAGTCATAACCATCCTGAGGTCTTGGTCTTATGCATAAAGTGTGGCTCTGCTCTTTTGCATTGGCACAGCTTAAGACCCTGGCCGAGGTAAAAGTCTGGACAGAATGGGAAATCCAGCTTGAATCAGAGGTTAACGCTCATCTTTCTCGGGGAGACCGGACATGCCAAAAGAAAAAGGGACTGGGAAGAAGGCAAGAAGAAGGCTGATCGATCGAAACCTTACACTCCGAGGTTTCACAAATACATGCCTCTCAATGTCTCACAGACCGAACTGGTAGAGGAGGCGAGTAGCGAAAGATTCTTCAAGATACCACCGATGACATGAAAGTCGGGCAAGCGACTCCGCGGCCTGTATTGTGCCTATCATCGGATACAAGGACACCCAATCGAGGATTGTAAATATTTGCGTGATTACATCGAGGAGCTGATCCGCTTCGGTCACTTGGCAAAATACCTGCAAGACAAACGTCAAGCAGATAGAGGGCAAGCTGACCAACTTGAAGCCAGAGAGCTGACGATCAGGCAGATCATAGTCATCATCGACTGACCCGAGCCCGAGCAATGAGAGCACCCATCGTATCTGGTCATACAATACTGGAGAGTTTAAATTGTATCAACGAATCTGTATTTTCTTTAATAGATAAAGATTTTAGCTTCCCTGTAATCTAAACTGCTTCTTTTCGTTTTCGAGCTAAGATGCCTCGCAAGGTCGGCGGGTAGCTTCCTTCCCGTCGTGCAAAGACCAGCCTCTTACTTAAGTAAATGAAGCACATATACGCCTAGGAAGCTAAATCCCTCGTCACGAGGCCGCCGGGCAGCTTCTTGCCTGGCCTATCCACAGCGGGTAGTTTTCTGCTCAATAACTCCGTGAATCCAAAGCCGTCACCGTGAGGCCGCCGGGTAGCTTGTCACTCCCCGCTTCCCAGAAGATGGAAACATGCACGTGAAAAACTCGCGACGTATTTGTTCGAGGTCATTTTCCGGAGTAAATACGCTAAGCGTAAAAGAAGCAATATAAAATGACAAGAAATTAGTATGAGATTTAAACTTCAACAACTTTATTTGCACTCAAACATGATATATTTACAATAAATGAGTTCAATTGAAAAGAAAATACAAGAACAGAAATGCCTAAACAGGCGGCATACATAAACTGAAAGAAAAAAATGTGTTAAGCTAATCTTGAGTAGCGATCTGGTAGTAATCCCCTGTAGTCTCTTCTATCTCCTTAGTCTCTAGACCACCTGACGCACATCCAAAAGAAGAAAGAGATGGATGGATGTCTGTTCATCACGGAAAACTGCATTTCAATACCGCTTATTCATTATCATTTATGTGATATATTGGTACTATTAACCCGTTTCAGCTCAATAAATACAGATTACAGGTATTCGTGACAAAATACTGAAAACACACTCAAATATATGGATACGGCATTTGTGAGTCGACACTTCAACCGGAATAGAAAACCGATCAGTATTCAAAGGGTTTTGCAAAACAATGCAAGTGTACACATCTTTATTCAAGAATGGTCCAACATGATGCAATATGATACAAGTGTGAACACAAGCTCTTTTGATGCATGAACCTTGGTGGGGCAGCCTAGCACAAGTGGGCACACAAGAATCATGACTTATGCAAGTGGTTGAGGAAAGTAGGCTTGTGATGAGTGGACATAAAGATGTGATGTGATTTAAAGTTATAATTTCCCTCCAAATCTACAGAGTGCAAGCCAAGCTTATATAGAAAAATCAAACAATACTAGTAAGATCATGGATAGCACATAAGATCACCATAAGAATTCGAGCCCAAACACTCTAAAGAAAACCGGTGGAATTCCCCAACTGGTCGGCACAGCCGGTCCCACCATGTCCAATGAGCTCTATATTTCTTCTGATCATTCCATGTTGTCACATCATCCTTGTTTTATTGTTTGCTTATTCTGATTTTGTGCCTATAATTACCAGAACAGAGAGCAAGCTAGGGAATATAGACTTTTAACAATACTTTGTGCTACTTCATTCCATTTTCATTTTGCAATTTTGTTTTAGTTCTTGTACATAGTAGTTAGTTTACCTTGAGTTTATTGCCTTCTCCCGATCTTGCAATCTCTTCATTGAGCTTGCAAGTTTAGGTTTTGGTTATTGAATTCATGGTTTGTATCATCAAGTTGAACTTAATGAAGTTTTCATTTGTGCACTTGGGTTCTTAGTATTTCTCCCTATTTACTTACTTGCAATTTACTTTCTTACTTTACTTACTTGGAATGTGTTTTTTTTTATCTCTTCTCTTTTTGTACTTTCTTTTGATGTTGGTTATGAATTGTGAATAGTATATCTTGTTAGGAAAAAAGAATGGTCTTTTAAGTTAAGATTTTCTTTTACTCATTTCTTTTGCCCGAGAATTGCTAATGGAACTCCATCCAAATCTCACGTAAGCGCTCCGTTAGGAACCCTACCCTATCCCTAACCGTGACCGGTTGCGTTTGTTTTGGCCGGAGGCGATGGATAAGAGACAAGAACGGAAGGACAATGGTCAATAAGCCGGATTTCTCGAAATACCATGCTTAAGCACCCTAATCCACGTTGTTGCCGATTACCACAGCTTCGATAAGTCAAGTTAGGCACAAAGGAACGAGTACGGATTTTCTTAACTTAAACAAACCTATCTCTATTCCTTACAAACGTTTCGTTGCATATATACCTTACACTTAGGTTAGAATCGAACTCGTTCCGACCTTCTGCTTAACTCGCGAGAACAAGAACTTAGAATGCACCATCTCCCTACGGACGACCCGTACTCATCACGGCTAGCTACACGCGAAGTCGGTTGAACACCAAACCTAGTATATGAATAATGAGAGCCTCAATCGTATAACTACCAAACTTTTGAATCATAGGTAAATACTCCGGTGGTAGGCGATTCTTAAGATATTCTTTAGCTGTAGGCTGATCTGACGCCATCTTGATTGTGGTTAACTTTTAAACTTAAAATAGGACACGTGAAATCCCTACCAATCAAATGGCGTCCGTCAACGAACTTTCACTCGGTAAGTACCCAAGGAAAGGTGTGAAGTATAAAAATATAATGACAAGTTGGAAATGGATATAATGAAGTAATGGACTAGGAGATATTGTGTGTAAACATGTCATTTAATATAAGCATGACAATTTTATTTAACATGTAGTTCTTTGGCAAAATAACATGAGCATAGTATAATATGGCCGTGAAGTGTAGGTATAGTGAACATGAAGTGTTTGTAAGTGTCTTCAAAGGTCTCTACAAGGGTAAATTAATCTAACGCAAGTTCAAGAGTGAACGACAACCAATCTCAAAAGTGTTCTTGAACCCAATAGACCGTAATCCAGGGGTAAGGAACCACGGGCCTGAATCAACTGTTAGTAACGGGGGTTTCAACCTAGTGTTAAAGTATTCTAAACTCAACAGGCTATAATTCAGGAGTAAGGAAATACGTGCCCTCATGATAGTTTGTTTATGTTAATAGACATGGATTCATGATTTAGGGGGACTCCTGAGATTTCGTTGGATTCGCACTTGAACTACCCCAACACCCCATGTATTCTAGATTACAGTTAAAATTACCAGCCTTACTCGAATCCATGAGTACATCAAGTTGTAAGATGGAGTTCATGTCAAGATCAAGTATTTGTGTCAAGTGTTCATGTATTCATGTCAAGTTGTATTCATAGTTTGAGTCAAATCAGTTAAAAAATAGACATTATGTTCATAAATTCATGTTAAGTTCAAGTGTCAAGTTTAGATTTATGTTTAATTTCTAGTCCAAGTTCGAGTTCGAGCTTAAATTCACATCTGAGTCATGTTTGAGTTTATATTCAGGTTATAAGCTTTTGAATAGCTGTAATCTTGTAAACTCATAAGTTCAGGAATAATCGGACAACTGCTGCACACGGATCACATGATTTGTGTCTTTTTTCAAGGCGATTGCCATTGATAAATCCGTCAATTGCAGTGTTGTCTAATCTGAATAGATAAGCACTCACTTTCTCCAGCTCCCTAGGGCTTGATTGATCTTGAAAAAAGTGTTTGTAGAATAACCGCAATCAATAACGGTGTCGCGCGTAGCTAGACCGAGATGGGTACGAGTCGTCCTCAGGGAAACGTTGAACCTTTTATTCTTACTTTAGGCGTGTTGATAAAGAAAGGAGGAAGAAATAAGAATGGTTGTAGGTTCTTGATCTATGTTAAACACGAATGCAAAATATAGATCTAGATTAATTATGGATGTAAGTTTAATATAAAAAAGGGGCTTGTAGGGTTCATTAGGATTTAGTAGTTATGGATGATTAATTAAGATTACTCTTTTTATCCTTTAATAGATTTAAAACTAGAACGATAGTGATGCATGTAGATTAGGGTTTCTGGAGGGAAAAGGGTTCCCACTCTTAACCCCTATCTCGACATGGAACTCCGTTCATATCTAGCCTTTATCAAAACAATCATTAATCTAATCTCTAATCGCGGTCGAGACTAACAATAAATTGGTAGCGCGCCCAATTTGGATATTAATGATTCTTTTAGTAAAGTTTATAAATTTATAGAACGTAAAAAGAGTTTAAGGATTTTCATCATCCATTAATCTACCATAATCCTATGAACCCTAACAAGCGGAGAATTACTCGCGCATGTTTGGATAAGAAGAGATGGATAGAGAAATCATAATGAAACTACAAAGAAATAGAATAAGAAAAAGTACTACCTTTATTAATCAACAATATTCATTTACACTTTGTTCCCTTCGAAAATGATTACAAATACTAGTTTGCTTCTCGATCTCTTCTAAGGAGGTAGATGAACCTTTGATGATCAGCCTGGATGCGTGAGTCGTCTTGGACTTCGTGATCTTTTCAGCTTGATAAATTTTTCAAGGGGCTCTCGGTCCTTATTTATAGTCCCAGAGCCATAACCCTAGCTGCCTAATTTGGAAGCCAGAGGTTAAGATCCTAACCATAAAAATCTCAACTCCCAACTCATCAAAACCGCGGAGGATCCACGGCCAACAGGTGGGTTTGGCCGCTGATCCGCGGCCTTGTGGATCGATCTTCTGTTTTGGTCTTCTGGGCTCTTATCTTCATGACACGTGGCGATCTTTTGAATCTTAGGAAACTGAAAATCTTCTCGTAGTTACTGCCAGACTTGATTTCTTAGTTTGCTTTCTTAATTAGGCAGGTTTGCACTAACAACTTTGATTCCCTTGATTTTAGCCCTGAAAATTCTGCACAACAACTCCACAAATAATATTTAGTAGAGTTTGTTTTATTGAGATATTAACTTCACCATTAAGATTTGGTCAATGGTATTTTTGCATACATTTTCCTACCAAATGTTAATTAGAATATATAAACACATGAAAATAGTATTTTTACAGATAAACCCTCATATGTATCATATATTATATTAAACACCTTTTCTAATATAGAAATAGTAGGAAAAATGTCATATTAAATGTGCAGTTTTATCAACTGAACAAATACCCCCAAACTTATCTTTGATCGTCCCGAGCAAACTAGTTTATTCAAGAGAAGGAGAAAAAGATAGGAGAAAACTAAGCACACTTTCGTAGGCAACACGATTGCACTGAGCACGTGCAATAAGTCGTTAAACCTCTAGGTGTACCTAGTAGGAGGAGCGTTGTCTCCTTAGGGTTTTCAGCGGATTACACCCACAAAATCCTATAATAAAAGAAAGATGGTGAAAGTTATATATAAAGATAAGAACTATAAAAGAAATACTTTGAAAACTAAGAGTTTCCAACTACACTAGCTTTTCAGTTGTCATGAGCCCCATCTTAATAGTCATGAAAAAATGTTAGTAATCACATTATCTCTCAATAAAACATCGTCTTTATTCTTCATTCCTACCTTTCATCCAAACATTGATCATATACCCCTACGTGTGTGTTAAAGACATCCCTACACTCGGAGAATTCAATTCAAGCTGTCATACTCTTGTCCATCAGCCTTAATACTTTTTAATCGATATTTATATGGAATTTGCTCACACATTTTCATGCGACCGTCAATACTTCTTGAGCTATTAACCGACCGATTACTCATGTGCTTGCTGATTAGGTGTATTAGTATTTCCTCGTCTTGCACCACCTAAGGCTTAGCAGTGACTCCCAGACCAGTTGGTCTAAGACACTAGGTGATGATGCACTCTCGCTATATTTTTTTATTGCTGGCTTGGTGATAAGAAAACCAGTGCTCATTTTTCTCCACCTTTTTATCTTTTATTTATTATTATTTTTAATTCCTTCACACTTTGGCTTTTAGACAAGAGCATTTCAAGGTATCTTCTACTATCCCGAGTTTCAAGACGTGTGTAAGTGCGTATAGTAGGGTATCAACATTCAAATGTTTGGCTTCAGTAATAAGAACTATTTTTTTCAGACTTATTTTTATCCTCAGATTAGTGACTTCTTTCATCTTACTAACCCTTGGGACAACGGCTCATAACTACTTATTACTAGTTCGTTTAAGAAACTTCTAATTTTCTTGGTTTTCTTAAACTATTCCTATCTTTCGTATATAATTTTTCACTTTCTACTCTTTTATTCTCAAAATTTTTTTTGTGCTTATATATAGTATAATGCAAAGTATTGCGTAAATAAGCACAAACCTCTCCCAAACCTGTTTACAGCAGTGTCCTCACTGATATCATCCGTTAAGCTCAAAAACCTGTAGACTTGGGAGGAAAAAGGGGACAAGAAATAATGAAAGTGAAATCCTCCCCCAAACTTATTTTTGGCTCACAATCTTATAAAAAATTTCTTTTAAGAGCCAAAATATCCCCCCTCCCAAACTTGAGTAAAATAGTATTAGGCAATTAGAATCATTGGGGGGGGGGTTAAAGTTATTGGTCAAAGTAAAGCCTTACAAAGACCAAAAGTCAACACCAACCATTCAAAAATTTTATCGATGAAGCACCAAGGTTGGTGGAAGAACATGTCGCCTATTGATGTGAAGAAGTGGAGAGGAGATAAGAGGTGGGATAGAATGTGTTTGCGTCTCGTTTTGGAGAGACGACACGGTTATAGTGATAATGGATTACTCGCATTATCATGATTGTCTAGAAGAAGGGGTGGAGGTTCAATTTCTTCGTCTTGGAGTTGATTCATCTCAACACCCGTGTCTTTTAAAAATGCGAGTTCATCAGCGAAAATTTCCTCAAAACTTTCATCGATACCCCGAAGAATAATCTCATCAGGAAAAACAGGGTGATCGTCAGACTCTATAAAAAGTTCCTCATCAGCGTTAGATGTTGACCCGGACAACTCGGTGGAAGGGTCCGTGTATGTATAATACATGGTTGGGTCAAACAACAACATATGAAAAGAGTCAGTATCATGAGGTTGATCAAATTCGCTGCTGTTGACATCCATTAATTCGACAGAACACACATGAGCATAGGGTTCGGAGGGTTCACTTCCCAACTTGTAAATGTTAAGCTCGTCTGACCAGTTCAGTATTGAGACAGTGTCACGAGTATTCTCGATACGTACCTTGGAGGCCTTTTTGGCCCTTCGACGACGAGGAACAAGGGAATTTCCATCCCTTAGGGGCGAACCCGACGCAGAGAAAGAAGAACTCTCTCGGCTATCAGAAGACGAGGAAGATGAAGATGACCTACTAGACTCAGCTTCAGAGGTTGGCCTCATCACTTGAGTCTACCCTAAGCACATCTACTAAATGATCAGAGGAAGACATCTGACCCGATTCAAGGGAAGAGCAGCTGAAGAAGGATTTGGACTGAGGATCCTATCTGAGAACGGGAGCGTCGAGCAATCCACAGACGTCAGAAGGCAGCGAAGCAAAGGTGTTTCCTAAGGATATGTCTTCCCTATTTATACACTCAGCAAAGGCCATATGGTAGCCCAGATTCGCTCCCACCAAAACGAAGCGTCATGAACAACGACCCGGATGGCGCCACGCGGTGGCCAACCATTGGGCACTTCCCCCCTCACGCGGATCCAATCGGTGGAAGAGACGTCTCACAATTCGCCATCCGATTACGGTCACGTGGCATGAAATCAATAGCTCGAACAGGCAAAGCGAAGTTTCCATTATGGTGTTGCCCTCTAAGTGATCTGCTGACGGCATCGGAGATGCATGAAAAAATTAATGCGCACGGTAAATGCCACGTGGACTCAGAGATCGAAGAGACACAATCGCCGAACGCCATATTGTCCGGACAACCCACCATGAAGAATCCTCGGGACCGGGCTGAACAGAGAAAACCAAGCAGACCAATCTCGACCTGACCTAGGTCGGAACGAGAGTGGAGGGCTAATGATGATACTCATAAGTGGGAATTCCCTAGATCACGACACGTAGCAGATGACTTGTCTTGCACGTATGTCCACTAGATTCCTGAGGGCCATGGAGCTGGAATATGTATGATACAATGGGGTCATTCCTCGGTGCTTCGCCTCAAAGGTAGCACCTAACCTTTTGGGTCCTCCTCTGAGTACGTTCCCTCTGGGGCATCACATTGTTTTATGTCGCAGCGGTTTGTAAGAACTCATACGATCCCAGTTAAGCCGCTCATATCCAACTGGAACGTTAGTTCAGGAAATGGCGTTCTAAAAGCAATCTTAGGATATGATCTATGTCCAGTGGTTGTTTGCAGTCAAGAATTTTATGAAGATTTCAAGGTGCTGGACATACCGAATTTCGACGTAGTCTTAGGAATGGACTGGCTAGAAACTTTCTTTGCTACCATTGACTGTCGCCAAAGGAGGGTAGTGTTCGAAATACCAGATCACCTAGTGTTCTACTTCAAAAGTGAAGATCGGACCTTGAAGTCTAGCATCTACCGAGCAAAACCAAAGAAGACAGAGATTACAGCGTTGTAAGCGGAAGGATCGAAGCCAGTGGTAGTTCGAGAGTTCAAGGATGAATTCCCGGAAGATATATCAGGTTTGCCTCCTGATCGAGCTCTTAAATTCAGTATCGATTTATAACCCAGCGCACAACCAGTAATAAAAGCTCCGTACCGATTAAGTCTGGAGGGATTGAAGGGAATCCCTATTCAGTTGGACGAACTCCTGAAGAAAGGTTGGATCCGACCCGGTACTTCAAATTGGGGATCTCCGGTGTTACTGGTGAAGAAGAAAGAAGGTACCTACTGGATGTGCGTGGATTATCGAGCTCTGAACGAGGTGACAATTAAAAACAAGTATCCACTACCTCACATCGATGACCTTTTTGATCAGTTAAGTGGATCTTGTGTCTTTTCAAAGTTAGATCTTTATTCAGGATACCATCTGGTGAAGGTCAAGGACTCCGACATTCCGAAGACGACATTTCGGACTCGTTATGGTCATTATGAATATCTTGTAATGTGACCAATACACCTGCCATCTTTATGAACTTGATGAACAAAGTTTTCCGAGAGTATTTAGATATGTTTGTTGTTATCTTCATCAATGACATCCTGGTGTATTCAAAGAATCAGAAAGAGCACATCGAGCACTTACGGATTGTTCTGGAGATATAACAACAACATCAGCTCTACGCCAAGTATAACAAGTGTGAATTTTGGCTAGATCAAGTCGGATTTCTCGGACATATCGTTTAGAGCGAAGGAATCTCTGTAGATCCAGGTAAGGTGTCAGCTGTCAGTGAGTGGCTGACACCAAAGACTGTGAAAGATATAAGAAGTTTCTTAGGCTTAGCAGAACACTATCAACGATTCATTGAAGGATTCTCAAAGATCGCAGCACCCTTGACCAAGCTCACACGTAAAGACGAAGCATTCGTACGGCCAGAAGTATATGAGAAGGCTTTTGTAGAACTCAATTCAAGATTAACCTCTGCTTCTATTCTCGTAATACCAGATCAATCTGGTGGATTTGATGTGCATTGTGATACGCCCGGTAAAGGATTAGGATGTATTCTACATCAGCATGGAAAAGTTGTGGCTTTTACATTAAGACAGTTAAAAGTTCATGAACGTAACTATCCAACACATGATTTGGAATTGGCAGTCGTCATCTTCGCCCTCCAGATTTGGCACTACTATCTTTTGGGAGAATGAGTGGATATATACACTGACCATAAAAGTATTAAGTATGTATTTACTCAGAAGGAACTCTACATACGACAGAGAAGATGGATAGAACTCATGGCGGACTTCGACATCAACCTACAGTATCATCCTGGGAAGGTGAATGTAGTTCCTGATACACTTAGTCGCCAGCCATTAGCTATGAACCTCACCGCTCAATAAAAGCTACAACAAGAATTGCACGGATTGGAGATCGAAGTAGTTATGCCAGGAAACACTTCATCTTTGATGAACTTACAAGTCCAGTCCACTCTTGTAAATCTGATCAAGGTAGCTCAACCAAATGATGCCAAACTACAAAAGATCCGAGAATAGGTAGAAAGTGGATTTCGAACTGACTTCATCATCCACGAAGATGGATTCTTGCGATATGGAAGCCGTTTATACGTGCCAGTCGGACCTGTTCGAGAAGAGTTAATGAAAGAAGCTCAGAGCTCTCCGTACTCGGTACATCTCGGCGGTACAAAAATGTACAAGAATCTACGACAATACTACTGGTGGCATGGAATGAAGCGAGAAGTAGTAAGGAGCGTAGCAAAGTGTCTAGTATATCAACAAATGAAGGCTGAACATCACAGAACTGCTGGTCTACTTCAGCCGTTACTAATCCCTGAATGGAAATGGTAGCACATTTCCATAGACTTCGTGACTGCTCTCCCTCGCAGCACGAAGGGTAACGATGCAATTTGGGTTATTATGGATCGACTCACCAAGTCGGCTCACTTTATTCCATTCCGAGTTGGCCAGTCAACTGAGACGTTGGCAAGAAAGTACATAAAGGTGAGTAAAAAATTTAAAGTAAAATTTATACCTTCAAGATGTACCTTACTTGTCTTGATACCCATAAACTCATGCAGGAGATCATAAGATTACATAGAGTACCTGTTTGCATCATCTCCGACCGTGATACAAAATTCCGATCATAGTTTTGGCAGAGTCTGCAAGCTATCCTGGGAACAAGTCTGAATTTCAGCGCGGCATATCATCTACAAACGGACGGACATTCCGAGTGAACAATTCAGATATTAGAAGATATGCTGAGGGCCTGTATGTTAGACTTTGGTGGTTTGTAGAAAGATCATCTACACTTTGTGGAGTTCTCATATAACAACAGCTACCAGGAAAGCATTGGGATGGCAACATTCGCAGCACTCTACGGACGAAAGTGTTATTCCTCGCTGAGTTGGAACGACATTGGAGATCGTGAACTTCATGGACTAGAGATGATCATGACAACTGTACATGTGGTTCACACGATCAGGGAAAAGATGCGCATAGCCCAGAACCGATAGAAACGTTGGGCAGATGCAAAACGATGACATCTGGAGTTTCTACTCGGAGAGTATGTATTCTTGAATATCTCTCCAAATAGAGGAGTGATACATTTTGGTAAGAGGGGTAAATTAAGTCCAAGATATATATGACCGTTCGACATACTCAAACGATTTGGAGAAGTGGCGTACCATTTAGCACTACCACCATCGTTGGAAGGAGTGCACAATTTGTTCTATATATCCCAACAACGACGATATGTAAGCGACCCCAGCCATATACTTGATTACTCAGAGCTTACAGTACAGACTGACCTAACTTGCAAACAACCACCAATTGAAATCCTGGACCGAAATGAGAAGACATTACGGAACAAGGAGGTGAACTTGGTCCGAGTGATGTGGAGAAAGGATTCGCCGGGAGAATCAATATGGGAAAGAGAAGAGGATATGTATACACGATACCCTTACTTTTTTGAAAATTAATGTCTATGTAAATGTTAATTTCGAGGACGAAATTTCTCTAAGGAGGGTAGAATGTAACGACTTTGAAATCTCTGTACAGAATTATTTGTTTAAATGTATAGAAAATGGTATTTCAGGCTGTGTAGAAGTTATAAGTTATTTTTGTTCAATAAAAAGGAGAAACAACTTGTAACTCACTGGTAAAAGCTCTGCACTGCTGGGACGTAGCCAGTGTGTTCGAATCCCATCAGTCCCAAAATTTTTAAAGATTTTTCTTTTTAATTTTTTGGAAGCCCAATAGTTGCACGTGCAATTTACGGAGAAACGAAAGGTTTCAGAAAAATCAAACAGTCGTAAAGAGGAGTAAACACACATTTAAACATATGGCATGAATCTCAAGGCAAACCCTCAAGATCTGATTGCCTATTTCCCTCCATTGGTCACCGCCTCCAGTCCAGATAGCTCCAAAAGCCTCCGTGCTTTGCACACACGCCTCTTCAGCTCCCCTCAACTCTCCTGCACTGTTTGATTTCCCTGCAATTAAACAGTGATTATTCAATTCATCATTTAATACCAATTTTAATTCTTTTAATCCAAATTTTAATTTCCAAACCCTAAATTCTTCACTATAAATACCACCCATGCCCTAGCTCTCCTCTATTCCGAAAATTTCTCAAAAAATTCTCTAAGTTCAAGAATGGTTAAGGCTATTCAAGTGGGGTTAAGCAAGCCAAGGAGAGTAGCGATCAAGTTCCGATGACCGGAGTATCTCCGACGAGACCAAGACCCCCTTTCTTCCTTACCCTCTTTCTTACACTACACAACCCTTCATCTCCCTCTCTTTTCACTTTAATATAATTTCATATATCCTTTTTCTATAAAACAATATTTATCACTTTGCTATATTTAAAAGTTTTAAACAAATTCTCTAATGCCACTTCAAGATAATATTTACATCAATTGTCTTTTGACGTAACCAAAATTTCATGTTCAATAATCATATAAATGAAATTTTCAGAAAAATATCATGAACTTTAGTTTAACTGTTTTTCAATAATTAGAGTATATACCTTTAGATCATTTATGGGGTAACGACCTACCCCACATGCATACTGTGATTATATAGCACGATTTTCTAAATATATGGTTAATTCAAGAAATAGGTTTTACATTAAAATACCACAGTTTTACAAAAAGATTTCTTTTAATCGATATTTTAAATCCTTGGTAATTACGTCTCTACAACCCTCGTCAGGGGACCCGCTGATGGATGGTGCGGATTATTGCACATCATGAGGATAGTAGAGCGAGATGCAGAACTTCTCACGGAGTATTCGTTCTCGAAAGGAATTAGAAATACGTTTTTTTAAGAAATGCGACTTTTCTAAACAAAATAAAACTTTGGAAAATTATACAAAACCATGAATCCGTATTTTCAATAAAAACGAATTATGAAAACTATATTTTAAAATGAAAGATTAAATTTTTAATAAAATACCATCAAGTTTCCAAAATAGCTAGTTTCATAAAAATACCATAAACTTTTCAAAGCTAGGTTTTATCACCAAAACACCACAACAATTAAAATATATGTTCATGAAAACCCTAAATATTTCAAATCACCCTCGAGATTTAATTTTAAACTTTATTAAATTATTTTTCATAAAACCCCCTCGAGATATGCAAACAATATTTAAGGACTCTAGATTAATATAGGTTTAAGCGGTATCATTTCTTTTGAGCCCCAGGGAGCCGAAGAAAGTGAGTGCTTGCCTATTCAGGTTATACAACTTAATGGAGTTATCAATGGCAATTGTCTTGGAAAAATACACAAATCCTACTGTCCATGTGCAGCAGTTGCCGATTTCTCCCGAACATAAGATTTTTAACAGTTTAAATCAATTCATATAAAAAAGACCTGAACTTGAATCCAAACTCGAATCTAAACTTGAACTCGAACTCTAACCCAACTCGAATCTAAACTTGAACTTGAACTCAGTCTACTCGAACTAACTTGACTCGAACTAAGATTGCAATTGATATGACTTGCATTTTACTCGACTCACTCGATTTCATTCTACACCTTTTGCAATCTATGATTTCGATCAAGACATGTTATAATCAATCAATCAATTTAATTAAGTATACTATACAGTTATAAACTATTTATACTCGGGGTGTTTGGGATAGTTTCTTATGTGAATCCAACGGAGCTTCACGAGTCCCGTATTACGCTCTTTTTTTTTACTCAAATATCAGTCAGTTTAACTCATCCACAGCCCAGAGCCCCGATACTAACACATGAAATGAGCTCGTGTTTCCTTGCTCCTGAGGCCCCACTCTTGAGCTCGTGAATACTGTTGGATATGGTGCTCCCAAGGCAATTATTGTGATCGCAAGTAGGCGATTATGATAATAGAGGGAGGACCTATACGAGTATAACAGTCTTACTCGAGATGATATTATGCTTTCTGGTTTGTCTTCATTATTGATTAAGCTCGTAGGATTGTTGCTTGACAACCAACATTATGATGGCTATCATATATGTGGGAGTTGGGTTGTCCATAAGCACATCCTTAAATGTCCCTAGTCGTGAGAGTATCTAGACTAGGCATCGATATTCCGGAGTTGATTAGTATATACGCTTCTAGACCCCGACGAGGGGCGGTGGCTGGTCTCACAAGTCATTGGTGTTGTGTCACATAAGATAGTATAAAGGTGCTCACTGGAGGTAAGTACACTGGACAGACTCGCCGAAAAATTCTAGATGGTATTATATCTATCGTCAGATGGAAATTCTTAGGTGGCATGAGTACATGTTAGTCCTTTTACCTGAAGTCGTCATTTATCTCGTGTGAGTTCCCACTGTAGTTTGATTACTACCCTACCACGGCTTAAAGGAGTCGTGCAAACAGGTTTTAATTGGGTATAGTCCCGAGCCACATGGAGGCAGTGGTCGACTGTCAGGGATACGTCTCTCCTGGTATTAGGAGTCGATGTCGCACTGTGTTCAGTTGGCTATCTCCAGAAATCCGTGGCCACGGTGGATGGGATTTACTAATAGTTGTTTAGTAGTATCTCTGTTGGTGATGAGCTTGACTCAGACATGACTTATCGGGTTAGTAGGGGTCTGACGTTATCCACCCCTAGACCCGATATGCGATACTATTTGACGAAGAGACCGGACTGTACGGAGATTGTCATATTCAGGCTCAATAGGGTAAGGACGTACTTGATTGCCGACCCCCTTTTCGACAAGTAACTGGGTAGCCGTTACGTACAGTTAGTACCGCTGATGTGCTTATAGTTAAATCTACTGCCAGCGAATTGTCGAGTCTTTAGAGTCCCACACAGAGGGTTTTTCTGGTTCAGGCGACATATGTAGGAGCTGTACGTTGGTGCGTGCAGGGGTCTGATTAAATACATGTACATGATACACATATTTTAATCGGTCGATTGATAATACTAGTCGGCTTAGAATTAACCCGGATTATTAAATCAGGATTTGATTTAATAATTTATTTATGTATTTTGATACATATATTTTAGTAGTATTGTTCACTATTCATTTTCTCTCTTTGGTGCTATCCGTATTTTTATACGGATACGCGTATACATATACCAGGTGAAGTATTCCGTATTTATACGGGAATACTTCTAGAAGAAGGGCATCTCATTTTTGATTTTGTTTTTAGAAAATTAAATGGAAATGAGTTGTAAAGTGAGGAGTTATGAAGCAAGGTGAAAACATGTAGAGAAATATAGTTTGGATTTTATATTGATAAAATCATTTGGGTGCGCTATTCTTGCATGGTTGTAAAATGCGAGCCATTTCTTCTTTTTACACTTGATGATTGATTTTGATTACACACATGAGCTTCATGCTTCATGGTTTCATCCTCACCTCCTCCTCATTTCTTCTCCCCTTGCTCTCATAAGCTTGAGATAAAAAGGAGAGAAAAATTTAGTGAAATATTCTTACATCACCGACCATCCACACCTAGCAAGTTTAGATCATCGGTTAGACTCTGTTCCGGTTTCCCTCGGGTGGACTGTCTTCGGCGAGGGTGGTCGATTTTCAAGCGCGATCCCGGCAGCTACAAGCTTGGAGGGATTTTCCACAATTGGGTGGACACACGACAAAGATTGTAGTTTCGCAACCCTTATACTCTTAGCTAGCTAGCTTTGGTTTTTGGACCGTATCCTGGTTTTTACGGGCGTTCGGTGTTCGCTAAAATTTTTGTTTTCGCTTCCACCTCGGCCGCGGTCTCCGCGGCGCGGGCATCGAAACCCAACAAATACTTATACGGATGTATTGACATTCAAACTTGAAACTTAACGTTAACATAGTGATCATATAAAGACCTATATTACATATTTTACCCATGATCATATACTTTTACTCGTCGTATATATATATTCTATACTTGTCATTCTTTTACTCTTAATTTATCCTTGAGGCTTACCGAACGCTAGTTCGATGACGGGCGTTCTACCCACCTTTATTTTCTTAAAATGTTCGCCAGATACTGTCGAGACGGAGGAAGTGGAGACCACAGAGGTAGACTACAACCGGATTGCTCCTCAGGATTAGCTTAGCTTCACTTTTTGTTCAGTTTATGTATGCCACATGTTTTAGCATTTTCTTTTATTGTATTTACTTTCCATTTGAAACTCATGTACTTGTAAATATTGGAAATTGAATGTAAATAAAGATATTTGTTGAAAAATTTTACAGTCTCTATTTATTCTTGTATTGTGTATTATTGTATTAATACGCTTAGTATATTTATTTAGATAATGACCTTCTCTGAATAAATATACCACGGGCTTGCCATGCCATCATTTCCGTTTACTGGGAAGCGGGACGTGACAGCTCGTCTCCGAGCAATCATAGAGTTGAGCTTTTTCAGCTCCGTAGCTCGTCTCCGAGCTAGCTTCTGACTGAGCTTCCTCAGCTTCCTAGCCCGTCTTCGAGCTATTCTATAGTTGAGATTTCTAAGCATCCCTGTTTGGCCGGAAGCACGGAGCACGAGCGCTCCCGTAACGGTTTCTTGTATCTTGCCACGACGAGATCTCCGCCGCTCTACGTCCCGCGTCCCACGCTAACGTATCTCGCATTAACAGGCGTATCCCTCCATCAACGCGAACGTGACGTAAGGGCGAACGGACGGCGAGAATCTCGCATTGGTTTGCTCCAATGCGACCCTTATATAAATCCTCCTCCAGACGATTCAGATAACTGGAACTGAATCCAATACGCCGCTACTCGGCTCAATTATTCCTCGGTACTTACTTGATAGTCGGAACATCCTACGGTGGTTTCCCATCCCGGGACTTCCTTTGCAGGTAGTTTGGCGTCAACAACAACTAACAACCCATTAAGATCAACACGCTCAATATTCATCTCAAATCTCAACTGTTCAGCCCCGATGGCAATAAGTTCGATGGAGAACAACGTCGGAGGGAGATTCCGACTTCCATGGCAACAGTAATACAAGTTATTTCTCTGGAATGATGCTTGCCACTGGCTCTCATCTGCTTGTCTGAAATCCGTACAAGAGGTATGGGCGATTGAATCTGTCATCTTGCTGAATCTAGAGATATTGATAAGACCAGTAAATCATTTGTTATTATGTCAAACCATGGAACTGGTAATGGTTATATAGTTTTAAAAAAAATGATAATTAATGATGTTTATAATTTGCATGATATAGTTGACTCAACATCAGCACGTACTCTTTGAAATACAGGGACCTGCTTTCTTCATCTATTCAGTTGTTTCAATTTGTAAATAACATTTCTTCAAAAAAAATTGTAAATAACATGTGCATCTTTAAAATACCTGACATACTAGTTTAATCTTGGGTGTGTGTGTGTGTGGATTAAGTCATGGTATTCAATGAAAAAGATCCTATCAGGACGAAGCTGATAGTAGTAACCCTGCTTGTTAGTTCTTATAGCGGTTTCTTTGAAGATATAAAGGGTTGAATATACATAGATGGGGTATGTATCATGTGTGACAACAATCCAGAGGAATCGATACAGCATTTATTTCACGATTATAAAGAATTCAAAGCATATTGGAAGAAGCAGGGTGCGTCGACATCCTTTCACTATTGAACACAGATTGACATGGTTTCAAAGTGAGGAAAATGATGGTAAATTTCGATTCATAAGAATTATTTTGCCCTATGTTTTATTTATGGCAATGATGGAAAGCGAGGAACGAAATGAGGTTACACCGGGGGTGATCGATGGGAGGGCGATAGAGTAGCTCACGTCGTAAAGTTGCAGAATTACGAAACCACTGGTAATGAATTGAGAGAGACTCAATAATAAAGGGTAATACTTTAACGATGTTAGCCAAATGAGAAGTTTTCCGGAAGCAAAATAAAAAAGCAGCCGTAACCCAAAAAAGACATAATTTGCGAACTACTTCCCAAATTATTCGTGCTATGATATTCCACTTGAAACAACCGTAGATGCTCCATGATCGAAGACTCAAACTCAACAAGTTACCAAGATCTGACCTAAGAAGAATAAGGGCGAAAAATATAAAATAAAATTTGTTTGAAAAAATATAAAATAAAATTCGCCGTCTGTGGGAATCAAACCCACAGGCACACGGTTAAAAGCCGTGTGTTACCGGCTGAGCTAAGATGTCTTACTGTTTAATTTACTTTACTAGTAACATGCACGTGCTATGCACGTGTGTGATGAGGAAAAATCATCATGTGTCGTGATTTTTGTATACTTCCTTGATGGTCAATTGTCCAATAACCATTTTATTAAGTTTGTTCATTTATCAAAGAGAATATATTTTGTATTGAAAATTATTGAAGGGCATAAAGCTAATTACATGTATATGAGAGAATGACACGGTATACTCTTGCTCTAGAATGCTCACATGTATTTCTCCTTTTTTACATTTTTTAATGAAAAATGAGAAATTTTTTGTGTTGCTCCAATGAGTTTGAGTTATAATAATAGAGATGTTTATAATTGTACAATAAATAAATAAATTTTTTTCACATTTTCTTTTGTACGAAACGTCTTAAACTTGTTATCTCTTGATCTCTTGATGCTAACCTCATTGTCGATGGTTCCACACATTAAATGTTTCTTCCGAATTGGCTTAGAATTTTATCCTCTACTGTATCTAATCGGTTTTCGTCTTTGTACTATGGAATTAGCAGCGGTTAATACTGCGGCCGCCACCAACTACCATCTAGCATGTAATATATAGCTAGCAGCTGTTCGAAACACTACTACAAATGTGTCCAGTAGTAATGGTCATCTCGTCACGGTTATAACCATGACCATATTATGGTCATAGATATAAAAGATTTAGTCACGACTCTAATCGCTACTAATAAAAAAATGGTGAGCCCTACAATACATTGAAGATAAAACCCCAAATCTCATTCTATTTTTCCCTCGATCGTTCCCCCCCCCCCCCCCCAATTTTTAACCAAGCGCCAAAAATCGTCGTCGCTGCCTCTTCCGCCGCTGGATCTGTTTTCTGTCGCCGCTGTGGCCGTCTCTTTCGAAGTCCTCACCACCCTGGTCGACCTTGTCATTGAAGATCCAGACTCGATCGGGCTCGTCGTCGAAGCTCGTCATCGCCGTCGTCAAAGCTAGGTCGTCGTCGAAGCTTGCCGTCATTGTCTAGAGATAAGTAAAATTGATTAGAATTAGGATAATATTAAATCTTTTGGTTTAATCTTAATTTTAATTTCTTCCTTAGGCCATTGTCGAATCTGATCGAAGCCCTAGGTCGTCGCCGTCGTCGAAAATCATCATAGTCATCAAGAGGTAAATTTTAATTTTTTATGGTTTGATTTTTTATATTTGCAGAATACCCATTTTTTTGTTTTTATTTGTTGCTGCTGTTGTTGCTGATGCTGTTGTTGCTGATATTATTGATGATGTTATTGTTGGTGTTGTTGTAGTTGTTGATGTTGGTGGTGATGTTGGTGTTCGGGTAAAGTTAGGGTTTGAGTTGGGTTAGGGATTAGGGATAAGGTTAGGGTTAGGGATTGAGTTAGGGTTGGGGTTGGGGTTAGGATTAATTAGGGGTAAGGGATAGGGTTAAGAATAGTTTATGGTTTATGGTTAGGGTCAGTGTTGGGGTAATTTAGCGAATTTTTGTAGGTAATTTAGTGAAAAACAACAATAGTTAAGCATATTTCCGTTGAAAAATAACAATAGTTAAGAGTATTTAGTGTAAATAAGTAACATTGAGCAGATGGCGTTTTTTATTAAAAAATTTAATGATAGTTTAGTAAAAACAACAAACGTTAAGGGTATTTTAGTGAAGTTTATAGTAATTTATTTAATTTAGTAAGAATTATCGTTTAATTAAAATTTTAAGATAGTGCAATAGTTAAGGGTATTTTAGTGAAATTCTTAGTAATTTAGTAAATTTAAGGTAGTTTAGTGAAAAACCAAGAATAGTTAAAGATATTTTAGTATAATTTAAGAAAATGGAAGAAATAGGTTGCTTATGTGCGTGCGTGTGCATACACATACACACACACACACACAAACATGCACACACACAACCGCGCATGCGCACACACTCACACACACATGTACACACACACACACACTAACCCTAAACCTAACTCCAAAATCTTAATCTCGATTAAGAAAACCCTTAACTTTAAAAAGCTATACCCTAAACCAAAATCTTCGAAACCTTGAAATTGATGCGTAAACGTAAAATTAGTCCAAATTAAATCTTAAACTAAGTGTATGAAACTTGATGATATTCTCATTGATAATCATATGCGAAAAACAAAATTTGACTTAGTTCCCATCTGTCGGTTAATATACGTGCGATGTTCGTCGTGACATAAAACTACACGAAAGTTGTTAAATATCGTACTGTATCGTTCGATTTCTATCAACTGTCGTATAGTCTATGTAACGAGAATTAATATTCAATCATATAATAACCGATGGATTTGTCCCGTGTGGACAAGTTAGGAATTTATAAAATAGACACCTGCATTCATTTGTGTTTTTCATTCGTTTCGAGATATTTTGTTGGTATTTTTCTGCTGGTTCTCCGTATACAATGATAGATCAGATGCTCATTTCAATATTTTTTGACAGCATTGAATCGATCATCTTTTCTATTATAGTGTACTCGGAGAACAGCAGGGAGGGCTGCCGAAATTTTCTCGAAACGAATGAAAGCACAAGTGAATGGGTATATACTTTATATATTCTTAATGGGATAGGTGCCTTACCCCCGACAGACGCTACCCTCGACATCCAATATAGAACATTTAATATCATCATCATCTTTCTTGAAAGAAGAATCCAACTCCCTGCCTATGAGCATTTGCTCTCGGTCTTTGATAATGTTTATTGCTAAATCGTCAATCGAAACTTATATTAACCAAGTCGTCAATTAAACCTAGCACTATCGCTTCTTAGTATCCCATCTATCACATATTTGTCAAGAAATCTTAATCCGACGTGTCTTGTCTATAGGAACCTTGTTTCGTTCTGGCTGTTCGAATATGGTATTCTCATACTGTTAGTTATATATATGCCCTAGAGGCCATTGTTGTACATATGATATATATTATAGTGGATGCTTGGATATATATAGAGAGGACTTTCTTGCTCGACATGATAGTATACTATTTGGTTTCACTTTATTTTAACATGTTGACTTGTATTAGTTTACTGTCTTGCTCTCACATGTTGATAAAGCCCTTAGGATATGTGCTCGACTACTGGGATTATGATGAGATCATACTAGTGGGGCCAGGGTAGTCAATGAGTACATCCTATAACTGTTCCTAGTCGAGGGTGTATCGAGACAGAGCATCGATACACCAGAGTAGACTAGCGTATATGCATCTTGACCCATATGATGGGCGATGGATGATCCCATATCTATCGGTGTTTGACATCAAAGATGGTGTACGGGTGCTCAGTGGAGACTGGGTACACTGAACGGACTCGCCGAGAACTCCTAGATGGATATATACCTATCGTCAGATAGCAGTTCTCCGGTGACACTGTTAAAGGTTAGTTTGTAGACCCGAGATCGTCATAGAGTCTTGTGTGATTCCCACTGTGCTTTGATTTCCACCTTACCACGTCCAAGATGGCATGCAAAACGGTGGCTTTTGGGTACAGTCCCGAATCACATGGAGGTAATGAGCGATAGAAGGGGATTCGTCTCTCCCGGTATAGGGAGTTGATGTTGTGCTGTGTTCGATTGGCTATAACTGGAAGTCCCTGGTCAGGGATGATATAGAGTGCTACTGGTAAGTGTTATCAGTAGTTTCTCGACCTGTTATGAGCCTCACATAGACACGACTTATCGGTTACTAGGGTCTGGCGTTTACCACCCCTAGACTAGATATGCAACATATCAGACGAAGAGACCGGATTGCACGGTAGTGTTACTGATTGGACTCACAGGAGAATGTACAGGCTTGCTTATTGATCTTCTGATCGCTCAATACCTGGGTGGCTGTTACGTTTAGCTGATCGCTTGCAGCTTGTGGGTGTTTGATATGACCATCACCTATTACCGGCGTATTGACGATTCTTTAGAGTCCTACACAGAGGTTTCCTGGCTCAGGAAAAACGGAGTAGGAGCACATATGTGATATGTGCGGGACCGAGAATGATACGATATGAGATACTGCATTCTATTCTCGCGATATATGATATCGGCCGGGTATATGTGATATGGCCGGGTCATCGGATCAAGTGTTGATTCGATGAATCGGTATATGTTATATTAGTCGGTTATATGCGATATAACCGGATTGTTGGATCAAGTGTTGATTCGATAATTTAATATATAATTATATATGTGATATATTGCATTACATTAACTAATATAAGCTCGCTTTATCGATTTATTTTCTTACCGGATAATACATTGATATATATGCGATATATATTAATTGTATTATTTTCTTTTGTTACAAAAATATATTATATATGTGATATATAATATTGTAACAAGTTATGATTACAAATGCAACATGATTTGTGGAGATTAAATATAGTTAGGGTTTGATTTGGGTTAGATTTTTCATGAAGTTTCTAGAAGTTTTATTTTGTTTTAAGCTTAGATATTTTGTGTAGATATTTCTTAACCCAACCCAAACCCTTTACCCTGGTTAATTCTCTACATGAGTTAAGCCACTCATTCTTAACTCAATGGTTGATTTGTAACCATAGCAATAATTCATTATTCATCACAAAAGACTTCTTCTTCTTTCTCCTTGAAAAATGCTTTCTATCTTTTTGTAAAGTGATGAATTAAAGTGAGAAATTGAAAATAAAAGAGAGCTAAATTCCTAGTTCATCATCCTCATCTATTCTAGCCACTTAGATTAGAGTGTTCACTTCATTAATACTTGATTAGAGAAGTGAGAGCTTGAGTTAAAAATTCTTCAAGGTAGATCATTTTCGAAAAGGAAGACTTCAAACAATCATAGATCATTCGGCTTGTGGAGCCTCTCTAGAGTCCGGAAGTTCATGGATCGCGGCGAAGGGACTACTACTCGAAGCTTATGAAGCGAAAGAGTGGACTACAAAGGTTGTAATCCATCTCTCTCAGATGTAAAGTTGTTTACATGCTATGTTAACCCTAAAACTCTAGCAAAGACCCTCGCTTTAGGTTGTTCGGCACTTGAAAAAAATTTAGATTTGGCATGGTTGATGCCTTATGAGCCTTGTGACAGTGCCTAGTAACCCTACAGTGGTATCACTGCCTAGCTAGAGTATTAGGCGACGTATAGACGAAATTAAAAGTCCGATCGAACCCCGAAACGTCATTTTTAACCCCCTCTCTAGAAATTTTTTAAAAAGATGGTTTTTTCCGTATTAAAAATACTCAGAAAATTAAGCAGGTGATTCTATGGATATCTGTGAAGTACGACACCCTAACTCCATCAATTCACCGCGGAACCGCGGCCAAATCAAGCAATTGGCGGCGGTTCTGCGGCCGAACATGAGGAGTGAGGGATCGTACTTTAACAGTACATTCGTAGGTATTACTACTGCTTCTGGGAATTTTTTATATTACTCAAGTGTTGAGTTTTCAGGAGATCTAAAGAATTCATTGATTCGATCGGAAAGTTTAACATCGTTTAGTTTTTCCGGATAATTTAGAACGTGTTAAAATGTTCGAACGGATATCAATAACTCACTTTTTCCCGACACGAAAAACTTTCAAGTGTTGGATTTTTTCTTGAGTTTGAATCTTTCGGAAAAACATGCAAGCATATCTGTGGACCCTCTAGAAGATCGTAACCTTAACTCGATTATGTAACCGTCAAAACTGCCACTGAATCCTAGGGTTTGTGGTAGTTTAGCGTTGCCACATGTGAGGCGTTGGTTTGGCCCTTCTACGGCCGGTTCATTGGGGCTGTGACATGTTCTAGGATTTTTTGGACTCCGCTCAAGTGTTGAGCTTTTCGGGAAATATTGGGTATTCGATTATTCGATCGGAAAGTTTAAAATTGTCTATTTATCTGGAATGTGATACAATATGTGGAATTCATATAGTTAGGCATGAAATGCGAAGTATGTGATATTTCGGATTTAAGATGTCTAAAGTGATTGTGGATTCCAAATGTTGTAGTTTTACACTTTCTCTTCTGTGATCGTAAGCGTAGTATGTGGTGTATCACCGGCTTCGTTTCCATACATCAACAATAATCGGGATACGCATACTTGCTTACGTTGATGATATGAGATATTTTGTGTTGCTCTGATATGTTATATTGGATCGTCGTGTTCTGAATAGCCGGGGTTTTATGTGAGATGAGGGTTTTTATTTTCATTCATGTAAAATTCATTGTATGTATTATTCTTTTATTGGGGCACTTCCGGGTTGAGGATGATGTCACCATTGTATATTATTTATTTTTCCGCATTAGGTAGACCCAAGGAAGGGAGCACAAGTAACCGGGTTCTAGGGTACAGTGGGAGGCCATCTCGAGGAGTCGAGACCGGGTCTCCTAACCCTAGAATTGGCAGAGTTGCTTGCCGCTCTCGTAGGGGCCTAGGGATGTGGGTTTGCCTATTCATCGCGACCGTGGAATCCATGTTTTATACAAGCTCGAAATAAAACACGGACGTCCTAATATATCCAATATTTCATATGTTATCTTCTGCTGCAATGTTCTATGATGAGATCATATTACCGCCTGAGACGAATGCTTATACTATATATATATGATGATATATAAATATTACTGATTTCGTTTCTTCTGAGATGCTTAGGAAGCATAACTGATGGGATTTATTAATGAGATTAATAAAAGAAAAGAAACCTAAAAGATGTTGTAGAATCAAACTTTATAAAAAGGGTAGCTACAGTTCTTGCTTTGCACCGCGGTATATATGATATACCCTGCACCTTATTCAATGAGGAAAGAGCCGAGATCCCTTCACCGGGAGTGACCTCTTTAGCAAAACTGGCAGATGCTATAAACTCGCGGTTTAGTTTTTGATTGCTTCTATGGTTCTTTCTTTGCACCGTGGTATATATGATATACCCTGCACCTTATTCGATGAGGAAAGAGCCGAGATCCCTTCATCGGGAGTGACCTCTTTAGCGAAACTAGAAAAGCCTCAAAAACACTCCTTTTCAAAATCACTTGTTTCTACAACGATATCAAGTTCATTACGCTCATGGTTTTCTGAAAAACCTGCATAGCCCTCCGTCATTTCAGATAGAGACTAGTTAGTATTCGTGCTGCGTTTGTTGACCTTAGCCAAGGCGTAGTGTACGGTAGCTAATTAGTATTTATCTGCTAAAACATGAGATGTGATTGAGTTAGGCTAGTCGTACGACTTTGTTGACCTTAGCCAAGGATCGTACGGGTGGGTTTAATTCAATCAGGAAATGACGGGTTGAATTTGGCTAGCACTTATGATTTGTTGACCTTAGCCAAGGTCATGAGTTTCTAGGGGCAAAAGAATTATCGGGAATTTCAAGTTTAGAAATTTGTAATGAGATTGCATTCCTTCTATGAGATAGTTGGATCCTGATACTCACTGCGAGTAAGAGTTACTCCTGGGAGATTTTTACACAGGACAATTAGCCGATCAAGTAGGTGTCTAGAAAGGTGTTAACGGGGTTATGCCTCTGGGAAAACGAGGTTTACTTTAATTAGGTCCGTGCGAAAGCACGGGGAACCTCCCTCAAAGTACCAACACTGGCCTGGCTGAAAGATTGGCGAACTTGTAAGGTGTAATTAATCCCGGCTAATCTTTTCTTTTAGGGTTTGAAGGAATATTTGATAAAAACAGTGGGAGACATCCTGATTAGATAAGATAATAACCAATCTAATCTTGCAAGAGTATACGCTAAAGTGTTTTCTTCTCTCTCTTTCCTGGTAGCGACCATGTCAGGCCTTAATCAATATAATAATATGGATGTACTGACTGAACCCGCTTATTATACCGAGCAGGGGAACGTTGGTCCCGTTCTTTCTTATAAGTGTTATAAGACTGAGCAGGGAATAGAAGAATATCTGGATTCTCACGCCGCCCAAACGAAGAACAAGCATGCTGATGCATCTTCTTCGGGTATGTTAGTTATCGAGAACTGTTTCTCAGTTCACTCTACGTCCCGGGTATTAGATACCGGATCGGGATCCCATATATGTAATATGTTACGTGGGCTACATAAAGGTAGAGAACTGGGAATGGGTGATCATTCCGTAAGAGTAGGGAATGGTGCAGATGTTGCAGCCAAGGCAGTTGGTGAATATCACCTTGTGTTACCAAATGGAAATACATTGGTTCTGAACAAGTGCTATTACATTCCGACCTTGATATGCATTATTTTATCAGTTTCTTTATTAAATAAAGAAGGATATAATTTTGTAGTACATGATAATGTTATGAACATATTCCTGAATCAAAAGTTGATAGGATCAGGATCGTTAAATTATGGTATGTACGTTCTCAAGCAAACTACAATTCTTAATATACAGAACACACACAAGCGGAAGAGTTCAGAAATGAATGAATCCTACTTATGGCATTGTAGACTTGGTCATATCAATGCGACACGGATAGCTAAGTTACATAAGGATGGATATTTGAATCCGTTCGAATTAACATCTTATGAAACTTGCCATTCATGTCTCAAAGGTAAAATGACCAAAACTCCGTTTAGTGGACACGGAGAAAGAGTTGAGGAACTCTTAGGACTGGTACATAGTGATGTATGCGGTCCCATATCTACATATACCAGGAACGGTTCTTTCTACTTCATTACATTCACTGACGATCTCTCAAGATACGGACATGTGTTCCTGATGAAACACAAGTCTGAAGTTTTTGAGAAATTCAGAGAATATAAGCACGAAGTAGAGAACCAAACGGACAAAAGTATTAAGATCCTTCGATCTGATCGAGGAGGAGAATACTTGAACAATGAGTTCCTGGACTATCTAAAAGAGAATGGGATTCTCTCTCAGCTTACTCCTCCTTATACACCACAACACAACGGTGTATCGGAGCGGAGGAATCGCACCGTATTAGATATGGTGTGCTCTATGATGAGCACTGCTAAGTTGCCTATTTCCTTCTGGAGGTATGCGCTTAAGACAACCATATACCTATTGAATAGAGTTCCAACCAAATCAGTGCCTACCACTCCATATGAGATATGGAATAGGAAGACACCATCTCTTAAACGAGTTAAGATATGGGGTTGTCCGGCCTATGTTAAAAAGCAAAATCCGGACAAGCTCGAGGCAAGATCAATTCTTTGAAAGTTTGTAGGATATCCAAGCAATTCGTATGGATATCTATTCTACCTCGGTGAACAACAACAGGTGTTTTTCGCTCAACATGCCACCTTTTTAGAAAAGGAATTTCTTGTCAAAGAAATTAGTGGCGAAGAGGTAGAGCTGGAAGAGGTTCGAGCACCACAAACTACAACTGATGATTTATTAGAACCAGAGAATTCAGTAGTACCCAACGAACCCCAGCCTCTCCGCCGATCTAGTAGGGTTTCTCATCCACCTGAGAGATACTACGGTTTTCTCGTTGATGGTGGGAGTGGGGATTGCATCATGGAAGATGATGACCCGACTAGCTTTGAGCAGGCCATCACGAGTGGTGACTCTGTGAAGTGGCTGGATGCAATGCGATCTGAGATGGAATCCATGTACACTAACAAAATATGGACTTTGGAAGTTGCTCCTGAAGGGATAAAACCCATTGGGAGCAAATGGATCTTTAAGAAGAAACTTGGTGTAGATAGAAAAGTTGAGACTTTCAAATCTAGACTTGTTGCAAAGGGTTTTCATCAACGACCAGGTGTGGATTATGGCGAAACCTTTTTTCCAGTGGCTATGCTTAAGTCCATACGAATCTTACTTGCCATTGCTGCATACCATGACTACGAAATCTGGCAGATGGATATTAAGACTGCCTTTCTAAATGGTGATTTAGAAGAGTGCGTGTACATGACTCTGCCAGAGGGCTTCGTAGATAGTGGGAGCAGCGGAAAGGTGTGCAAGCTGCTTAAATCCATATATGGGTTAAAGCAGGTATCGCGGAGTTGGAACATATGCTTTGATGTTGTAGTCAAAGAGTTTGGCTTCATCAAAAATGTAGATGAACCTTATATTTATAAGAAGGTTGCAGAGAGTAAGGTTGTCTTCCTCGTATTGTACGTGGATGACATACTCTTGATAGGAAATGATGTTCCTATACTGCAATCGGTCGAGTTCTTCTTATCACAAAGATTCTCAATGAAAGATCTAGGTGATGCCTCCTGCATACTGGGAATTATGATTTATAGAGATAGATCTAAACGGATACTGGGATTGTCCCAATCCAGGTACATTGACACCATACTAAAGAGGTTTAGTATGGAAGAATCCAAACGTGGGAATCAACCCACGATCTCTGGACTCACTCTCTCCAAAGAGATGTCTCCCAAGACTGATTTGAAAAGAGCTTGCATGCAAGGGATACCCTATGCTTCGGCAGTAGGCTCTATCATGTATGCGATACTATGTACCAGACCCGATGTAGCATACTCACTAAGTGTAGTGAGCAGGTATCAAGCAGATCCTGGAGAGAATCACTGGACAGCTGTGAAGAACATTCTCAAGTACTTGAGAAGGACTAAGGAGATGTTCTTGGTGTATGGAAACGGTGAACTCCAGGTAGAGTCCTTTACCGATTCGAGCTTCTAAAGTGATAAGGACGACTCTAAGTCGCACTCGGGTTTTGTCTTTACCCTCAATGGATGGGCGGTGTGTTGGAAGAGTTCCAAACAGGAAATCGTTGCAGACTCGACGATGGAGGCTGAATACATCGCTGCCAACGATGCTGCCAAAGAGGCTATCTGGATGAAGAAGTTCATCACTGAACTTGGTGTTGTTCCGTCCATTGAGCATCCAATACCTTTGTATTGTGATAGTAATGGAGATGTGACTTTGGCCAAGGAACCCAGGTCCCATCAGAAGTCCAGACATATTCTGAGGCGGTATCACCTGATCCGGGAGAAAGTTGATCGACGGGAGATCGAGGTCAGGAGAGTTGATAAGAAGGACAACACTGCGGATCCACTCACGAAGGCCATTCCCCAGACACAGTTTGAGAGACTCTTCGGGATGTTGGGTATGAGATACTGCAACAGCTGGCCTTAGTGCAAGTGGGGGATTGTTAGTTATATATATGCCCTAGAGGCCATTGTTGTACATATGATGTAAATTATAGTGGATGCTTGGATATATATAGAGAGGACTTTCTTGCTCGACATGATAGTATGCTATTTGGTTTCACTTTGTCTTAACATGTTGACTTGTATTAGTTTACTGCCTTGCTCTCACATGTTGATAAAGCCCTTAGGATATGTACTCGACTACTGGGACTATGATGAGATCATACTTGTAGGGCCATAGTAGTCAATGAGCACATCCTATAACTGTTCCTAGTCGAGGGTGTATCGAGACAGGGCATCGATACACCAGAGTAGACTAGCGTATATGCATCTTGACCCATATGATGGGCGATGGATGATCCCATATCAATCGGTGTTTTTGACATTAAAGATGGTGTACGGGTGCTCAGTGGAGACTGGGTACACTGAACGGACTTGCCGAGAACTCCTAGATGGATATATACCTATCGTCAGATAGCAGTTCTCCGGTGACACTGGTACAGGTTAGTCTGTAGACCCGAGATCGTCATAGAGTCTTGTGTGATTCCCACTGTGCTTTGATTTCCACTTTACTACGTCCAAGAGGGCGTGCAAAACGGTGGCTTTTGAGTACAGTCCCGAATCACATGGAGGCAATGAGCGATAGGAGGGGATTCGTCTCTCCCGGTATAGGGAGTTGATGTTGTGCTGTGTTCGCTTGACTATAACTGGAAGTCCCTGGCCAGGGCTGATATAGAGTGCTACTGGTAAGTGTTATCAGTAGTTTCTCGACCTGTTATGAGCCTCACATCGACACGACTTATCGGTTACTGGGGTCTGACGTTTACCACCCCTAGACTAGATATGCAACATATCAGACGAAGAGACTGGACTACACGGTAGTGTTACTGATTAGACTCACAGGAGAATGTACAGGCTTGCTTGTTGATCTTTTGATCGCTCAATACCTGGGTGGCTGTTACGTTTAGCTGACCGCTTGCAGCTTGTGGGTGTTTGATATGATCATCACCTACTGCCGGCGTATTGACGATTCTTTAGAGTCCTATACAGAGGTTTCCTGGCTTAGGCAAAACGGAGTAGGAGCACATATGTGATATGTGTGGGACCGAGAATGATAAGATATGAGATACCGTATTCTATTCTCGTGATATATGATATCGGCCGGGTATATGTGATATAGCCGGGTCATCGGATCAAGTGTTGATTCGATGAATCGGTACATATTATATTAGTCGGTTATATGCGATATAACCGGATTGTCGGATCAAGTGTTGATTCGATAATTTAATGTATAATTATATATGTGATATATTGCATTATATTAACTAATATAAGCTCGCTTTATTGATTCATTTTCTCACCGGATAATACATTGATATATATGCGATATATGTTAATTGTAATATTTTCTTTTGTTACAAAAATATATTATATATGTGATATATAATATTGTAACAAGTTATGATTACAAATGCAACATGATTTGTGGAGATTAAACATAGTTAGGGTTTGATTTGGGTTAGATTTTTCATTAAGTTTCTAGAAGCTTTATTTTGTTTTAAGCTTAGATATTTTGTGTAGATATTTCTTAACCCAACCCAAACCCTTTACCCTGGTTAATTCTCTACATGAGTTAAGCCACTCATTCTTCACTCAAGGGTTGATTTGTAAATATAGCAATAATTCATTATTCATCACAAAAGACTTCTTCTTCTTCTTTCTCCTTGAAAAAAGCTTTCTAGCCTTTTGTAAAGTGATGAATTAAAGTGAGAAATTGAAAATAAAAGAGAGATAAATTGCTACTTCATCATCCTCATCTATTCTAACCACTTAGATTAGGGTGTTCACTTTATTAATACTTGATTAGAGAAGTGAGAGCTTGAGTTAAAGATTCTTCAAGGTAGATTATCTTCGAAAAGGAAGACTTCAAGCAATCATGGATCATTCGGGTTGTACAGCCTCTCTAGAGTCCGGAAGTTCATGGATCGCGGCGAAGGGACTACTACTCGGAGCTCATGAAGCGAAGGAGAGGACTAAAAAGGTTGTAATCCCTCTCTCTTAGATGTAAAGTTGTTTACATGTTATGTTAACCCTAAAATTCTAGCAAAGATCCTCGCTTTAGGTTGTTCGACACTTGAAAAAAATTTAGATTTGGCATGGTTGATGCCTTATGAGCCTTGTGACAGTGCCTAGTAACCTTACACATACCTCCACGACAAGAGTTGGATGTACGTCGATGCTCACTCGAGAGTTAACCTCTTTTTCGTTGATGGTGTTAGCTTTTTCACTGATTTTGCTTACGTACGTCTTGAGTTACCGAAAGAGCACGAAATCTATTGTCCTTGCTCTAAGTGTATGAATAAGCGATTCCTCAAGAACTCGGAAGTTGAGTTACACATCGTGAGATATGATTTCGTTAAAGATTACACTACGTAGGAACTTCACGGAGAAAAAGTCGATGTAACGGGAGACGAGGTATGGGTGCAAGAGACGGAAAATGAATTTATCGAAATGGAAACTGCAGAGTGGTAAGGGATAGTAGAAGAAGATGAGGAAGAGGAATGGAAGTTTGAAGAAGACGAAGCCGTCGTAGAAGATGATGCTGTATTCGCGCCGATCGATGACATGGATGAGCTTATAAATGCCGTCGGACTTCCTTATGATACGGAAAGTATTGGACCCTCGTTATTGGAGAAATACAAGGCTGACTCTAGGATCCCGCTATATCAAAATTGCAAAGGGTTTTCAAAACTGTCCTTTTTTGTATGTCTCTTTCAGATTAAGTGTAAGAATAGATGGAGTGACCAGTCTTTCACCGATCTCCTAGAATTGCTGAAGGAATTTTTTCCCGACAGAAATAAAGTGCTATCGAGCTGGTACGAGGCGCAAAAGATAATCACAAATATCAGCATGAAGTATCATAAGATACATGCGTGTGAGAATGATTGTGTTTTGTTACGGAATGAACACGCTACACTCAGAAACTGTCCCGTGTGTGGGACTGTGTCCCCCAATCAGAGCAAAGCTCTGTTTCAAAATTCAAAATTTAAATTGAAGCAACGCTTCAGATTCTGCACACTGCGCGCCACGTGTCAAATACAGATAGGCTAGCGCCAGGAGCGCTGCGCCCTAGGCAGCGCATCCCCAATCAGAGCAAAGCCCTGTCTTAAATTTTAAAATTCAAAAGTTGAAGCAACGCTTCAGATCCAGCGCTCTGCGCCATGTGTCGAACGCGGGTACGCTAGTACAGTTGCGCTACGCTCTGCGCTGCACGCCACGTGTCAAATACGGGTGCACTAGCGTAGTTGCGCTGCGCGCCACGTGTCGAACGTAGGTGCGCTCGCGCAAGGTGCGCCAGCGCTGGAATTAAAGATTCCCACCGCTAGATCAAAAGATCTAAGAATAATAATAAATCATCAATTAATCGGAATTAAAATCTGTTAAGGAAAGATTCCTCAAAATCTTTCCAAACAACAAGATTGTGCTTTAAGCACCGCTGGATCAACGATCCAATGGTAAATAAAAATTACCAAAGACAGAACAAACTCTGTATGGAAAGATTTCTCAATCTTATTAAAATAAGAAGATTATCTTCTGCAAAACAGAAGCCTTAGGATTAAAGATCCAACAGTGGGAAATATTCCCAAATCAATCAAAGAAATATCTCTTGAACTGATTCAATAAATCATTTGGCCCTATATAAAGGCCCCTATACTTCAAGTCTAAGAGATATAGAGAGATAGAGAGAAAACACTCTGCAAACTTTGAGAAAACTCAAAGAGAAAAAAGAAGATCATTTCTTCATCTTCAAGGTAAAGAACTAGTTCTTAAACAACAGAGATGAAACCATCTCGTAAAAAGAAGAATCATCTTCTAAAAAGATCATAGATCTATAAAGGATTAAGGTCTTTGATTAAAAAGAAAAAGATCAAAGATCTAATCATAAAAATAAAAGAAGTATTTACTTCATTCACAGGTCCTTGATCTACAAAGGCAGAGCTTTTTTATAAACAAGAACTTTTGTTCTTGAATCTCGAGGCAAAGCCTCCTTTAGAAGAACATAAATTTGTTCTTTGATCTTAAATTTGATCAAATGCGCTTTGCGCTATTAGAAAGTGCCTTGCACCCCATGAATTACGCTTTTGCGCTTCTTGGACCGGCGCTCAGCGCCAAAACATGCCACATGTCAACCAAAGACACAATCTGCGCTTTGCGCTTCTGAAATAGTGCGCTGCACTCATGAACTGGCGCTCAGCGCCAAGCGCGCCACGTGCCACTCACTGGCGCGCCAACAAACTAGCGCAATGCGCTCATAAATTGTAAACGCAATGCGCTAATAAACTAGCGCTTAGCGCTTAGCGCGACACGTGTCCTCTTCGTGTGCGCTACCTGACAAAAGCGCAATGCGCTCTTTAACTGGCGCAAAGCGCTTGGCGCGCCACGTGGCGCAATGTCAGAACACACTTTGATCTGATGGAGACAAAAGTGTCAGAACCCAATGCTCAGCATTATTAAAAGGGCCGAGCCCAAATAAAGGCTTAATAGCCAGAACAAAAAAAATGTTAAACATTTTAATTGGACTTAGCCTAATTCTGACCATAAGTCTTCAACTTATCTTGAACCGAGCATATCTGCTCTTTCAACCAACTCACCTTGGTTCAAGGGTACATCTTTTCACTCCTTTGATATTTGTCGTTGTAATTCTTCAACCTCTTCAAAGAGGTAACGGGTCCCGACAACCACACATTTCACAAACTATAAATTATGGACTGTGGGGTCCTTAAACCCATGGACTATGATGTCCTTAACCTCGACCGTGATGTCTTTAAACTAACGTCGGACTATGGGGTACTTAAACCCATGGACTATGATGTCCTTAATCTCGACCGTGATGTTTTTAAACTAACATTTGACTGTGAGGTCTTTAAACTCACGGACTATGATGTCTTTAATCTTGACCGTGAGGTCTTTAAACTCACGGACTATGATGTCCTTAACCTCGACCGCGATGTCTTTAAACTAACAATGGACCGAGATGTCCTTAAACTAACAATGGACCATAATGTCCTTCAACTAATTATCGACCGCAATATCACTATACTAAACAATAGAGCCCAATTGCTCTCTTGTCAGATCTAAACAATCCCGTTAAGTTGATCTTAGTCTAAAATTAGACTGACGTATCCTTAACAAACGTTTAAGTTGATCTTAGTCTCAAATGAGGCTAACGTATCCTTAAACCCAAACCCTCAAAACCCAAATCTAAGAAAGATACGGATTTGGACTAGTCCACACCCTACGGGCGACCACATAAATTAGTCTCCATATACAATCCACGGGCAACCAAATACAAAACAAATACCCACGACACGAAGTGACCATATGGAGAAGGAGAAAGTTGTTACCGCGATGCGGTAGCGTAATTAACTGCAGGGGTTTGCGCCTGCAAGGAAGAGCATCCCCACAATCAAAAACCCCTCAAACGAGGGGGAATCTGACGAAGTCTACTACATCAGCTGCATCCGTTTAAACCTTCGATACATGGTGCCATAAATCAACTTGGCATTTTCGGATAGGTGGACGGATAGCACCAATTAGCTTCTACCCCGAAATTCAGGCAAGACGTTTATCGCGTCTCCACCGCGTCTTTCGGAGGGGAACAGATTCTGGCATGCCCGGTGGGACCTTTTCCTCTTTCCACTCTACACTTCGTATGTCGTGTTCGCAAACGAATCGCGGTTTTCTATGGTTGCCTGTGGATTCGAGGTACTAAGGTTTGGTATCTTGCTCTGTCAAGAAAACAGAAGATCAATGGCTCCAAACTGCACTAACTGCAACTGCAACTCTCGCTTCGTCCCGTCCGGAGGAGTGACTTAGGGCCCCGAGCGGCCTCCATCTTCGCTATGCTGGTGGAACAGGTGACTCAGGCCACCACCGGATTGTTCTTCGGGACCATGATCCCGCCAACAAGCTTCAACGCTCCTGTACCATCACAAGAAGCTCCGAAAAAGTCGTTCTTTGATCGGATTACCACTACCGCAGCCCCACTCAACGGGTCGCCCAAATCCAGTGCCTCAATTTTCAACAGACTGGGCCAAAACTCAAGTGGGCCTGTGAAAAAACCCGTAATACCTGAAGAGCCATCCCGAAGCGGATAGCCATTCCTGCTCCTGAAGTCGTTAAGGCAGCTTCTCCTGCTAAAGGGTCGGTCTTCACAAGACTGGCCGTTTCAGCTACTACTCCACGCGAAGTCACGAAGGCTACTTCCCCTGTTCGGAAGTCGGCCTTTGCAAGACTGACTATCCCCTCTCAACGGACGTCAGTCTTCAACCGGCAAGCGCCAATAATAGCCTCTCCTCAAAGCAGGGGCATGGAAAAGCTGATCCAACAGTGGAGGTGATCCCGGCCACACGACATGCTCGACGTCGCCACTGGCACTGAGTGAGAAAAGATGGGGGCAATTCCCCCTCTGGACTGACTTCGCCAGCTCCAATGGTGGAAGTTGATACTGCTGTTCCAACTGGGAACATGTTTGAACTACTTAACAGGGTGCGTAGGAATTCGCCAACTGCCGTGCTAAAAAAGTCTCCTCTGCCTGTTGAAATGATCACAAAGATGAAGCTAGAGCAGCCCCCTCAGCGGCTGTCCTCTAAAATTCATAAGGTCTGGCTACAGGTCCAAGACTCCGTGATTGATCAAGACTACTCCCGCCGACCGAAGAAGATGAAAGTTCAGCAAGAGAAGGACCACCCTATCGTACGATAGAAGGTGTCACCTACTTGGGTTCCCGCTGCTACGGACCCTTCAACTTCGACCGCTCACAGGAGGAGAAGGCCGGAGAAAATCCCTGAGTCCGCGACGAATCTCAAGACCACTGAACCTAAACGCCCTAAAACTGGGAGCATGGTGGTGCATACCGTCTATATGGCATCCGGAAAAGAGGACAGTCGTATCTCCACAGGTCATCGACCGCTTACGCGATCAGTGACTAAGGCCCAAGAGCAGCAACAAAAGCTTCAAGAAATGCTAACAGCTATGGCCGCACTTACAGAACCGAAAACATGCCCGAAAACATCCTCGAAGCAGCGCCGTGAGTAGGAAACTGATGCTGAATTCCTTCGGAGAATACTTGAGAAGAAGGACAAAGAGGCCGCGGAACAAGCGGCCAATATAAAGCAAATGGCCCTTCTATTCCAAGATATGGTGGGCATGATGATCCAGCCGGACCCTCCAGCCGAAGATCCTCCAGTAATAATTGAAGATGATAGAGGAGAGGCATCAAATCCTCTGCCGGCTCTGTCAGCAGCCAAGGAGGAGACCATCTCCAAAGCCAAGCTCGATGATTATATAGCTCAACAAATACGTGCTCATCAAGTGAATGAAGAAAACAACCAAGTCGTCAGAACTGGGCGACCTTATCCAGGTTGGTACGACCAAATAAGTTAACCACCAGGATATTTGATCCCTAAGTTCCATGTATATAAAGGGACGGGGAATCCACATCAGCATGTCGCTCAATTCAGGGCCTTATGCGGCAACACTAGAGGCGACGATAAACTGTTGTTTTGCCAATTCGTCGGCAGCTTAGCGGAAACGGCCTTCGAATGGTATTCGGAGCTGCCTAACGACTCTGTCAAAACATTTGCGGAGATGGAGCTGCTGTTTACATAAAGATTTTCAAGCGCTAGCGAGCGCATCCCGATCACCGCATTGATCAACGCCAGGGTAAGGCCAGGAGAAACGTGGGTTCAATACGCAATACGGTGGCAGAGCTTATGGTCGAAGTGCGAACAGCGCATCGAAGAAGCGCTGGCAGTAGGCATGTTCGTGGGCACTCTTGACCCTCAAGCGACCATCTCCCAGTTCATGATGTTCTTCAAGCCAACTACTTTCCAGGCCTTGATTGACAAGTTGGCCCAAATGGATCAGATGGATCATAGACCATCTTCTTCAAAGACGGATCCTTGGAATGAAAAGGGGAAAGGAAAAGCAAATTTCGTCGCCAATACTCAACAACAGCCGAGCAACTTAAAACCGGCTGTTCGCCAAAGCAATATGCGTCCACTTCCATCCCTTGAGGAAAGAGTAGGACGTCCTTACTCGTTTCCTCAAGATAAAATGAGAACACTGTTCGAGCTGGCAGTGCGCAACAGACTCATCAATCTACCAGATCCAAAACGTCCGTTGCAGCCAAGAGACGTCAACGATCCCAATTACTGCCCCTGCCACCGAGTATTGGGCCATCCGATCGAAGACTACTACATCTTCAAAAACTGAGTTGAAGATCAATACCAACAAGGCAAGTTCGCGTTATCGGAAAATTGGAAGGTGAGGCCGCCACAACCCCATGCCCCTAAAAAGGTGGACATACCGGGGGCATAGTGCTCGTTCACAGGGAAAGCCCTATGGACCGAAAAGTCAGTAAACTAGAAATTCACCTCAAATACAGTGACGATGGACCACTATGTCCTAAAACTGGCGTCGGACAGAAACGTCCTTAAACTAACGATGGACCACTATGTCCTAAAACTAGCTGATGACCGAAACGTCGTTAAACTACTACCAACCCACGACATCCTCAGGTTGACGTGGTAAAAAAAAAAACAAAAAAAATGGGTATGTCCATAAGCGAAATGAGCACGGATGAAAACCCGAAAAGGCTCCGTGAGTAAAAACAGCAGGGCTACTGGCGAGTTTTGTGAAAACCCGAAAGGGCGCAATCTCGTTAAAAGACACTTGCAAGGTCCTCTCGATTTTGTAAGGAGAAACCACATGCGTGAGATCCTTACGACTCATAAGGGAGCAACACACTTAGGGATCCCCACGATTCCTAAGGAGAAATTACACTTGCCAGATCCTCACGACTCGTAAGGAAAACCCTCTTATGAGACCCTCACGGCTCATAAGATTAAAAAGTCTTAAACTACAGGGATCTGAATATGTTCTTAAGCAGCCCCCCCACAACCTCCGATACTGCCCTACAAGCGGCACAATGCTGACCCTTGTATACAATCCACGGGCGCGAATAAACATTTCCCTAACAAAGTCCCATCCGTGACTAGGGATATGTCTACACGGTGAACAGCCCTTGTAAGTCCTCTCAACTTATAAGTGTAGGGTTACTAGGCACTCTCACAAGGGTCTACGAGGCATCAACTATGCCCGATTTAAAATTTAGACGTGCCGAACAACCCTTAACAAGATCTTTAAACTAGAGATTAGGCGAAAACAAGCATGTTAAACACTTTAACACTAAGTGAGAGGGATTACAACCTTTGTAGATCCTGAACTTCACTTCTAAAGCTCCGTGTTGAGGTCCCTTCGCTACGATCATCGTGCATTCGGACTCTAGAGAGGCACCACGAAGAGAAAGATGCAAGCTTGCTTCCGATCTTCGATAACAAAGATGATCTACCTTGAAGTTTCTTTAACACAAGCTCTCACTCACTAATGAAGTGAACACCCTCATCTAAATGGCAAGGATAGATGACGATGATGAAGTAGGATTTTTGCTCTCATTTGTTTTCAATTGCTCACTCATAATCATCACTTAGAAAAAAGCTAGAAAGCTTTTTCCGAGGAAGAAGAAGAAGAAGAATATCCAAATCCATTTGTGATGAATAATGAAAATGTAATAATAATTACTTATGCAACCATGGTCAATGTAACCTTTGTAGAGATTTAACTAGGGCTAGGGTTTGGGTTGGATTAAAGAATGAGTCACCTAAAATATCAAGCACAATATCTTAGCTCAATCCAAAAGAAAACCTTCTAGAAGGTTCAAGAAAGAACTAACCCAAATCAAACCCTAACCTTGTTAAATCTCCACTAAACATGTTGCATTAGTGATCATATCATGTTACAATATTATATATCACATATAAAATATTTATTGTAACAAAATAAAATAATACAATTAACATATATCGCATATATATCAATGTATTACCCGAGTGAGAAAAAGAATCTTTTAGTGAGCTTATATTAGTTAATGTAATTTAATATATCATATATATAATTATACATTAAATCATCGAATCAACACTTGATCCGACAATCCGACTATATCGCATATAACCGACTAATATAACATTTACCGATTCATCGAATCAATACTTGATCCGATGACCCGGCTGATATCAAATATTGCGAGAATAGAATACGGTATCTCATATCGCATTATCCTCGGTCCTGCACATATCACATATGTGCCCCTACTCCGTTTTTCCTGAGTCAAGAAACCTCTGTGTAGGACTCTAAAGAATCGTCAATATGCCGGCAGTAGGTGATGATCATATCAAACACCCACAAGCTGCAAGCGGTCAGCTAAACGCAACAACCACCCTGGTATTGAGCGATCAGAAGATCAATAAGCAAGCCTGTACATTCTCCTGCGAATCCAATCAGTAACACTCCTGTACAGTCCGGTCTCGTCGTCTGATATGTCGCATATCTCGCCTAGGGGTGGTAAACGTCATACCCCAGTAGCTTAATAAGTCGTGTCGATATGAGGTCTATAACAGTTCGAGAAACTACTGATAACACTTACCAATGAATCTCAGCAACCCTGGCCAGGGATTTCCACTTATAGCCAATCGAACACAGCACAACATCAACTCCCTATACCAGGAGAGACGAATCCCTTCCTATCGCTCATTGCCTTCATGTGATTCGAGACTGTACCCAAAAGCCACCTTTTTGCACGCACTCTTGGACGTGGTATGATGGAAATCAAAGTACAGTGGGAATCACACAAGACTCTATGATGATCTCGGGTCAACAGACTACTCTGTACCAGTGTCACCGGAGAACTGCCATCTGACGTGTGGTATAATACCATCTGGGAGTTCTCGGCGAGTCCGTCCAGTGTACCCTGTCTCTACTGAGCACCCGTACACCATCCTTGATGTCAAACACCGATGGATATGGGATCATCCATCACCCATCATATGGGTCAAGATGCGTATACGCTAGTCTACTCTGGTGTATCGATGCCCTGTCTCGATACACCCTCGACTAGGAACAGTTATAGGATGTACTCGTCGACTACCGTGGCCCCACTAGTATGATCTCATCATAATCCCAGTAGTCGAGTACATATCCTAAGAGCTTTATCAACATGTAACATAGAGACAATCAGAGTACATGTTATGATAAAGTATAACCAGATAGCATACTATCATGTCGACCAAGAAAGTCCTCCCTATATATGTCCAAGCATCCATTACAATATGCATCATATGTACAGTAATGGCCTCTGGGGCATACATATAACTAACAATCTCCCACTTGCACTAGGGCCATCTGTTGTGGTATCATATACCCAACAATTAGCTGTGGTTGAAGTATTTCATACTCAACTATCCCATAAAAGTCTCTACTGGGAAAAAAGGCCTTTGTGAGTGGATCCGTGCTATTGTCCTCTGTGTCTACTCTCCTAACCTCGATCTCCCTGGAGATCAACCATCTCCATGATCAGGTGATACTGCCTAAGAATTATATCTGGATTTCTGATGGGACGGGGGTTCCTTGGCATAAGCCACAACTCCATTGTCACACAATGGTAGGAACGAAGTTCATCTCATGAACTTATATCTATCCAGACTGCCTCTTTGGTAGCATCCTTGGTAACGATGTATCTTGCCTTTAATCGTCTAGTAAGTCTCGGTATCTAGCTTGGAACTCTTCCAACATACCGTCTCTCCACTGAGGGTAAAGACATTGTCTGCGACTGGCATTCAGTCGTCCTTATCATCCTGGAACCTTTCTAGTGATTCTCCCCAGGATTGATTGATACCAACTCACCACAACTAGTGAGTATCCTAACATCCAATTAGATCTATCTCATAAATCCAAAACCCAGGATTTAGGAGGTATCACTTTGATCCTATATGGAGAATCCTTGTGATAAGCGGAGATTGACCGAGCGTAGCATAGGAAACTCCTTCCTTATCAAGAGTATGTCATCCACGTACTCTATGAGGATCACCACTATACTCCCTACTACCTTTTTGTGTATACAAGGTTCATCTACCATTTTGATGAAGTCAAACTCTTTGACTACCATATCAAAACAGATGTTCCAACTCCGCGATGCCTGCTTTATCCTATAAAGTATCTTGCAAACGTTTCCGCTGCTCCCACTGTCTACGAAGCCCTCTGGCTGTGTACTTATAGACGCTCTCTTCTAAAACGTCATTTAGAAAAGCAGTCATGACACCCAACCACCAGATATCGTAGTCATGGTATGTAGCCGTGGAAAGTAGGATCTGGATGGACTTAAGCATAGCTTTGAAAGTCTCAAATTTTCCATGTACACCTAAGTAATCTTCTCAACATATACTTGCTCCTGATGGGGATTTAACCCTTCAGATAAATCAACCAAAGTCCATACTTTGTTGGTGTATAAGGATTCCATCTCAGATCACTAAGCATCCAGCCATTCTTACGGAATCCCACTCCTGATGGCCATCTCGAAACTAGTTGGGTCATCATCTCATGATGCAATCCTCGCTCCCACTGTCATAGAGAAACCGAAGTATCTCTCAGGTGGGTGAGGAACCCTACTAGATCGGCGGAGAGGCTGAGGTTCGTTGGAATCTATTGAATCTTTTGGTTCTATCAAATCATCTGTTGTTGTTTGTATAGATGGAACTCCTTCTAGTTCTACCTCATGACCACTAATTTTTCCATAAGAAATTCCCTTTCACAAAGGTGGTAAGTTGAGAAACAAAACATCTTTTGTTTCTCGGTTAAGTAGAAGATATTCCCTTGCGTATGCTTGGGATATCCAACAAACTTCCACAGATCTGACTTTGCCTCGAGCTTGTCCGGATTTTGCTTTTTAGACATAGGCCGGACAACCCAAAATCTTAACAAACTTAAGATATGGGCTCTTCCCTTTCCATATCACATATGAAGTGGTAGACAACTGATTTGATTTGAACCCTATTCAATAGGTATGCAACTTCTCAAGTGCATAACTCCCAAAAGGAAATAGGAAACTCAGTAGTACTCATCATAGAGCACACCATATCACATAGGTTGTTATTTCTCCGCCCTGATATACCATCATGCTATGGTGTATACGGAGGAGTAATGCTGAGAGAGAATCTCATTCTCCTTTGGAATAGTCCAGGATTTCCGTGCTCAAGTATTCTCCTCCTTGATCTCATCAAAGGACATAATACTTATACCCGTTTTTGGTTCTCTACTTCTAACCTATATTCTGTGAATATCTCAAAAGGTTCGGACTTTTGTTTCAACAGGAACATATGTCTGAATCTTGAGAGATCAACAGTGAATGTAATGAAGTATAAAGAACCGGTCTTGGCATGTGTAGACATGGGACCTTACATACATCATCATGTATCAATCCCAAGAGTTCACTAACTCTTTCTCTGTTTCCAATAAATAGAGTTAAGGTCATCTTATCTTTGTGACAAGACCGGCAAGTTTCACAAGATGTAAATTCAAACTAATTTAAATTTGCATCTAAATGTAACTTCGCTAGTCGGGTCGCATTGATATGACCTGGTCTACAATGCCTCAAGAATGATTCGTTCATTTCTGAACTCTTCCTTTTGTGTGTGTTCTGTACACTAAGAACTGTAGTTTGATTTAGAACGTTAATGCTTTTAAATAACGTGCCTGAACCGATCAACTCTTGATATAGGAAATGTTCAAAATATTATCCAACAATACAAAATTATATTCTTCTTTACTAATAAAGAGACTGATATGATGTTGTATATCAGGTTCGGTATCTAATAACATTCGTTCAGAATCAATATATTTGCTAATACAGGGTGATAACTACCAACAGACTTGGCTGCAACACTTGCACTGTTTCTATCTCATTAATTTTATCACCCGTTCTCAGTTCTCTACCTATCTGTAGCCCATGTAACAAATTACATATTGTGGGATCCTGATCCGGTATCTCATACCCAGGACGTAAAGGATACTGAGAAACAGTTCTGTGTAATGAACACACCCGAAGAAGATGATCCAGCATGCACTTTCTTCGTTTGGGCGGCACGGGAATTCTGGTAATCCCTAATTTCCTGCTCTGTCTTATAACAATTATAAGTTGGAGCGGGACCAACGTTCCCTAGCTCAGTATAACAAGTGGGTTTGGTCAATTCATCCGTATTACTATCTTGATTAAGGCGTGATATGGTCGCTACCAGGAGAGAGAGAGAAGAAAACACTCAGCGTATGCTCTTGCAAGATTAGATTGGTTATCTAATATATCTAATCAGGATGTCTCCCACTGTTTTAGTCAAATCTTCCTTCAAACCCTAAAAGGAAAGACTAGCCGGGATTAATTACACACTACAAGTTCGCCAATCTTTCAGCCAGGCCAGTGCCGGTACTTTGAGGGAGGTTCCCCGTACTTTTGCACGGACCTAATTAAAGTAAACCTCGTTTTCCCAGGGACGTAACCCCGTTGACACCTTTCTAGACACCTACTTGATCGGCTAATTGTAATGTGTAAAACTCTCACAGGAGTAACTCTTACTCACAGCGGGTATCGGGATCCAACTATCTCATAGAAGGTATGCAATCTCATTGAAAATTTCAACACTTGAAATTCCCAATAATATTTTACCCTTAGCGTCCTATGATCTTGACGAAAGCCAACAACCATAGGCTACTAGTCAAGTTCAACCCGTCATTTCCCGATTGAATTAAACCCACTCGCACGGCCCTTGACGAAAGCTAACAAAGTCGCACGACTACCCTAACTCAATCGCATCATATGCTTATGCAGATAAGCATAAATAGCTACCGCACACTACGCCTTGACGAAAGCCAACAAACGCAACACGAATACTATGAAGTACTTATGTGAAATGACGGAGGCTACGACAGGTTTTTAAGAAAACCCTTTGCGTAATGAACTTGATATCGTCGTAGAATCGAGTGATTTTAAATGGAGTGTTTTTGAGGCTTTTCTAGTTTTGCTAAAGAGGTCACTCCCGGTGAAGGGATTGTCGACTCTTTTCTCATCGAATAAGGTGTAGGATATTTCACAAATATCACTATGCAAAGCAAAAACTATAGAAGCAATCAAAAGACAAACCGAGTATGCAGCATCTGCTAGTTTTGCTAAAGAGGTCACTCCCGGTGAAGGGATCTCGGCTCTTTCCTTATCGAATAAGGTGCTGGATGTTCTACAAGGAACACCGCTATGCAAAGCAATAACTAGAGCTACCAGTTTTTAAACAAGTTTCTACAACATCTTTAGCTTTCTTTTATTCATTAATCTCATTAATGAAGTCCCATTTTATTATGCTTCACAAGCATCGGATATGAAACGAAATCAACAATATATAATATATATCTCATATATATAATATAAATATTCATCTCAGGCAGTAATATGATCTCATCACAGAACATTGCAGCAGAAGAGCATATTTGAAATATTGGATATACTAGGATGTCCGTGTTTTTAATACGAGCCTGTATAAAACACGGATTCCACGGTCGTGATGAATAGTCAAACCCACATCCCTAGACCCCTACGAGAGCGGCAAGCAACACTGCCAATTCTAGGGTTAGGAGACCCGGTCTCGACTCCTCGAGATAGTCTCCCACTGGACCCTAGAACCCGGTTACTCTTGCTCCCCGCCTTGGGTCTACCTAATGCGGAAAAGTAAATAATATACAATGGTGACATCATCCTCAGCCCGGAAGTGCCCCAATAAAAGAATATTGCATACAAATGAATTTTACATGAATGTAAATAAAAACCCTCATCTCACATAAAACCCCCGGCTATTTAGAATACGACGATCCAATATAACATATCACAGCAACACATAATATCTCATATCATCAACGTAAGTAAGTATGCATACACCGATTGTCGTTGATGTATAGCAACGAAAACCGGCGATACAACTACATACTACACTTACGGTCGTAGAAAAGAAAGTGTAAAACTACAACAGTTGGAATCCGCAACCTCCTTAGACATCGCATGCTTAACCAAATGAATTCCTTAGACATCGCATGCCTAACAATTATAAACCTCGCAATTTAGTCTCATTATCGAAAACTCTTTTCAATATCAAGTCGGGCAATTTAACAAGATTCCCGACATCCTGATCGAATGCTCGTCGCAAACTTTAGTAGACGGCCGCACCCCCGATGCCGTCGACGAAGTGCACTAAGGTGAAACACCGCTGCCGCGAGCACCCGAACGGATGCTTTCGGCGACGGGGTTCTGCTACAGTCACTTGGTCGGGGCTATGGGGCATGACTGTCTGTTAAGTTTACCCGGCGAGTATCCGCGTACGCTACGTGATTGCGACGGGCTTTTGATCACATCAAAATCCTGTGGCAACCAATCATCTGAGACTGAACTGCTAGATTTATAACATTCAAATTAGTTATCTCATAACTACTTGTGGATTCCAAATATTGTATCACATTCCAGATAAATAGACAATGTTAAACTTTCCGATCGAATAAACAAACACCCAAGATTTTCCAAATTGTTCTCAACACTTGAAATTAGTTTAAAAACATCCATCACATGGCACAGTACCAATGGTCCAACCGTAGAAGGGTCAAGCCAACGCCTCACATGTGGCACACTGTACTGCCCCAAACCCTAAGGTTTAGAGGCGGTTCAGACGGTCACATAATCGAGTTAAGGTTTGTTGTCTTCTAGAGGGTCCACCACGTTACTTGCACGACTTAGAACGTTCTTAAACTACGGAAAAATCCAACACTTGGAAATTTTCCGGCAGGGGAAAAAGTGAGTTATTGATATCCGTTCGAACTTTTTAACACGTTCTAAAAAATACCTGGACAAACTAAACGAAGTTATACTTTCCGATCGAATCAACGAGCTCCCAATACAACCCAGAAAACTCAACACTTGAGTAAATTAAAAATTCCCAGAACAATTAGAAAGGACCTAAGAATAAATACCTGAAGTACCAGGGACCAAATCAAAATTTTGGCCGTGGAACCGCCGCCAAACCCTTGGTTTAGACGCGGTTCCGCGGTCATGTTAGCGCATTAATGGGCCGTACTTCACAGTAATTCTTAGACTTGCCTGCTTAATTTTCTGAGTATTTTTAATATGAAAAATGTTAACTTTTGAAATTTTTTCCAGAAACTATGTTTTATCGGGTATATGGAGTTCGATCGGACTTTAAACTTCGCCTAGACTTCGCCTAGAGCTCTAGCTTGGCTCTGATACCACTGTAGGGATGCTAGGCACTCTCACAAGGGTCTACGAGACATCAACCATGCCCGATTTAAAATTTAGACGTGCCGAACAACCCTTAACAAGATCTTTAAATTAGAGATTAGGCGAAAATAAGCATGTTGAACACTTTAACACTAAGTGAGAGGGATTACAACTTTTGTAGATCCTGTCCTTCACTTCTAAAGCTCCGTGTTGAGGTCCCTTCGCTGCGATCATCGTGCATCCAGACTCTAGAGAGGCTCCACGAAGAGAAAGATGCAAGCTTGCTTCCGATCTTCGATAACAAAGATGATCTACCTTGAAGTTTCTTTAACACAAGCTCTCACTCACTAATGAAGTGAACACCCTCATCTAAATGGCAAGGATAGATAAGGATGATGAAGTAGGATTTTCTCTCTCATTTGTTTTCAATTACTCACTCATAATCATCACTTAGAAAAAAACTAGAAAGCTTTTTCCAAGGAAGAAGAAGAAGAAGAATATCCAAATCCATTTGTGATGAATAATGAAAATGTAATAATAATTACTTATGCAACCATGGTCAATGTAACCTTTGTAGAGATTTAAGTAGGGCTAGGGTTTGGGTTGGGTTAAAGAATGAGTCACCTAAAATACTATAAGTCGATGTACAACACCCCACGAGTTGCGGGGAGGCGGAAATATGAAAAACGATCTTGTTTTGTATGCAAAAATCGACTAACCGAAGATCTTTACTAAACGATAATTAACAACTACCATAGAAGTTCTTAGCTACTATGTAAAGAGATTATACCTAGTGATACGTGTCCTTCATCTTTACGATCTCTACGTCCTCCTCGGCCTCCTTTCCGTGATAGATGATCCACCCGAGAACCCTAATCCAAGCTTTACCTCTAAACTTGAGGTTACTAAGTTTCTCTAGTTGCTAATCAAAGGAACTTAGGTTATATAGAGTTAGGTTATGGAGTGTTTAGTCTATTCTAATCCTTGATCTCAACTCATGAGTGGTAGGATTAGGGTTTGAAGAGAGAGTGAGCTTGAGAAGAGAGAAGATGAAGATAATTATGAAATGAAAAAGCTTCTCACTTGAATATATATGAAGCATAATGAATTATCAAATAAATGAATAAATATGATTATTCACCATGCTTCATTAATTCAATATGAGTGATTCACTATATGAGTCATTAAGTATTTAATGATGCATTAATGATATGATGAATCACACAAAATGAGTCACAATTGCATTTAATGAAAATGATACCTTAACCCCCAAGTCACCATCCTTCTAGAAGCTTCCCGGAAAATTACGAGAACGCCCCTCCCATCCGTGAAAACATGAAAAACTTTTGACTGTATAAATCCAATAACCCGATGCTAGAATCTGGCTTAAAGCAAAGCCGGCTAGTAAAAACTGTCCGAACGTCATACGTGCGTTTAAACACTTATGCGTCCGAACCCTTGTCGTAAAACCATACGACCTCTATATCGTTTCGCCTGGAGTTGGGAAATCTCTGTGTGGGGCTCTAAAGACTCGACAACTACGCTGGCAGTGGGTTTAACCACAGACCGCAAGCGGCACTAGCTGTACGTAACGGTCCTCAGGTTGATGTCGATAAGAAAGCCGATGAGGAAACCCATCCGAAATTCTACTGAGCCTGTCCGTGACAATATCCGTGCAGTCCGGTCTGTTCATCTAAGAGTATCGCATGTATGGTCTAGGGAGGTGGTAAACGTTAGACCCCTAATAACCGTACAAGTCGTGTCGGTATGGCTCAATTACCATCCGAGAATCTACTGATCAGTCTATTAGTAATTCTCAATCAGCCCTGGCCAGGGACTTATGGTAATGGCCGACCGATCACCGTGCGATATCAACTCCCTATACCGGGAGAGACGAATCCCTAACAGTCACTCACTGCCTCCACGTGGCTCAGGACTGTGCCCAACTAAAACCTGTTTGCACGACTCCTTTGAACCGTGGTAGGGTAGTAATCAAAGCACAGTGGGAACTCACATGAGACAAATGACGATCTTAAGTCAACGGACTATCTGCACATATGTCACCTGAGAACTGCTATCCGACGTTAGGTATAAATACCATCCAGTTAGTTCTCGGCGAGTCCTGTCCGGTGTACTCACACCCAGTGAGCATCTGTATACAATCTTAGGTTCACTCCACCAATGGCTGCGGGACCAATCCATCGCCCCTCCTCAGGGTCTAGATATGTATACACTAGTCTACTCCGGAGTATCGATGCCTAATCTCGATACTCCTGCGACCAGGGACATCTAAGGATGTGCCTATTGACTATCCAGCTCCCATAAGTATGACTGCCATCCCAACGCCGGTAGTCAGGAAAACACCCTATGGGCTTTATCAATATGTATATATATGAATACTACGCAAAATATATCATATATTAAGATAAATACAAACCAAATAGCATACTATCATATTAAGCAAGACTGTCATGTACATACATATCCCTAGCATCCTATACAATGAAAGCCTCTAGGGCATATATATCCAACAATCTCCCACTTGCACTAAGGCCTATAATTGGCGCAATGAGTACCCACTGTCTGCACTAGATCCAGTTGCTGGCGTACTGCATGCCCAACATCTCAAACAGCCTCTCGAACTGGACTTGAGGGATGGCCTTGGTGAATGGATTTGCCGTGTTGTCTTTTGTGTCTACTCTCCGTACCTCGATCTCCCGACGATCCACGATCTCCCTGATAAGGTGAAACCGCCTTAAGATATGCCTGGATTTCTGATGGGACCTCGGTTCCTTCGCTAATACTGCAGCCCCATTGTTATCACAATACAAAGGTATTGGATTGGCAATGGACGGAACCACCTGAAGTTCAGAGATGAATTTCCTCATCCGGACAGCCTCTTTTGCGGCTTCACTAGCAGCTACATATTCAGCCTCCATAGTTGAGTCTGCGACGGTATCCTGTTTGGAACTCCTCCAACATACCGTCTTTCCATTGAGGGTAAACACAAAACACGAAATGGATTTAGAATCATCTATGTCACTTTGGAATCCGGAGTCGGTAAAAGCCTCAACCTGGAGGTCTCCATTACCGTAAATCAAGAACATTTCCTTAGTCCTTCTCAAGTACTTGAGAATGTTCTTTGCCGCTATCCAATGCTTCTCACCTGGGTCAGACTGATACTTGCTTACCACACCAAGTGCGTAAGCTACATCTGGTCTTGTACATAACATCGCATACATTATAGATTCTACTGCCGAAGAGTAGGGTATAATGCCCATGCGAGCCCTCTCTTCATCAGTCCTTGGAGACATCTCTTTTGAGAGGGTGGTCCCGTGACAAGCGGGCATATTACCGCGCTTAGAATCTTCCATACTAAATCTCTTTAGTATAGTGTCAATATACCTGGACTGTGAAAGTCCCAACATTCTATTAGATCTATCACGATAGATCTTAATGCCCAAAATGTAGGTTGCATTACCCAAGTCTTTCATGGAGAATTTCTGTGACAAGAAGAGCTTTACTGATTGTAGCATAGGGATATCATTCCCTATCAGTAGTATGTCGTCGACGTACAAAACGAAGAAGACTACTGCTCCTTCTACAATCTTCCTATAAATACATGGTTCATCTATATTTTTGATAAAGTTAAATTCTTTGACTATCTCATCAAAGAAGATGTTCCAACTCCGCGATGCTTGCTTTAATCCATAAATGGATTTAAGCAACCTGCACACTCTTCCGCTGCTCCCACTGTCTAAGAAACCTTCTGGTTGATCCATGTAAACACTCTCTTCTAAATGTCCATTTAGAAAAGCTGTTTTTACGTCCATCTGCCAGATTTCATCGTCATGGAAGGCAGCAATGGCAAGTAGGATCTGAATGGATTTAAGCATAGCAACAGGTGAAATGGTTTCATCATAGTCCAATCCTGGTCTTTGACGAAAACCTTTTGCAACGAGTCTAGCTTTGTAGGTTTCCACTTGTCCAAGTGCACCAATCTTCTTTTTGAAGATCCATTTGCATCCAACTGGTTTCACCCCAGGAGGAGCAACTTCTAAAGTCCATAATTTATTGATGTACATGGATTCCATTTGGGATCTCATAGCATCCAGCCACTTCACCGAGTCTATACTCGTGATAGCCTGCTGAAAACTATTAGGCTCATCATCATCGATGATGCAATCCTCTCGATCCCCATCTAGAAGAAAACCATAGTATCTTTCAGTAGGATGAGAAAGCCTACTAGATCTGCGGAGTGGCCTTGGTTCGTCGGGTTCTATTGAAACCTGAGATTCCACTATGTCCTCGGTAGCAGTTTGAGGTTCTGGAATTTCTTCCAGCTTTACCGTGCTCCCACTAATTTCTTTTGCAAGAAATTCTCTCTCTAAGACGACAATGTGGCGAGCGACAAACACCTTTTGTTCTTCAGTGTGGTAGACTATATACCCCCTTGAATACTTGGGGTATCCTACAAACTTGCATAAAACCGATCGTGCCTCGAGCTTGTCCGGACTATGCTTTTTAACATATGCCGGACTATGCTTTTTAACATATGGTCTCTTCCCGCTCCACATTTCATATGGAGTGGTAGGCACAGACTTAGTTGGAACTCTATTCAATAAGTATGCTGCTGATTCTAGATCAAATCCCCAGAAGGAAAGTGGCAACTCAGCACTACTCATCATTGAACGCGCCATATCCAATAGCGTGCGATTCCTTCTTTCTGATATACCATTATGCTGAGGTGTATAAGGCGGAGTAAGCTGAGAGAGAATTCCATTCTCTTTTAAGCATTCAAGGAAACTGGTACTTAATTATTCTCCACCTCGATCAGATCGAAGTGTCTTGATACTTTTACCAGTTTGTTTCTTTACTTCATTTTTATACTCCTTAAATTTATCAAAGGCCTCGGATTTATGTTTCATTAAGAACACATGTCCATACCTAGAGAAGTCATCAGTAAAAGTGATGAAGTAGGAGTGACCGCTTCGTGCATGCGTAGACATTGGACCACATACATCACTGTATACAAGTCCCAAGAGTTTTGTAGCTCTTTCTCCGTGTCCGGTGAATGGAGATTTGGTCATTTTTCCTTTTGATACATGATTGACAAGTTGCATATGATGAATATTCAAACGGATCTAGATATCCATCTTTATGTAAGTCAGTCAACCTTGTTTCGTTTATATGACCAAGTCTACAATGCCATAGGAAGGCTTGATTTGAATCTGGAGCCTTTTTTTTAAGTATGTTTTGAATATTGAAAATTCGAGGTTGATTAAGTATGTATATGCCGTTTTCCAGTGTGCCATACCCAATCAGTTCTTGATTTTGGAGAATGTTCATGACATTACTTTCAAGCGCAAAATTATATCCATCATTAGATAACAAAGATACTGATATAATATTACACAACATGCTGGGAATACAAAAACAGCTGTACAATACCAAAATGTGCCCACTAGTCAACCCTAGGTGATATTCCCCTATTGCAATGTATCTACATGCATTCCATTGCCCATCCAGAGAGTCATATCACCTGTCCCCAGCACTCTACTATTTCTCAGATCCTGCAATGAATTACAGATGTGAGAACCAGAACCGGTATCAAGTACCCATGATGTAGAATTTACTGAAAGACAATTTTCGATAACGAACACACTTGAAGCAGAAGCAACAGCCTGCTTCGTGTCCTTTTCCTTGAAAGCCATACAGTCCTTCTTCCAGTGCCCTTGCTTGTGACAATAATAGCATTCGTTCTTATCCGCCTTCACCCTTCCTGCCTTGTTCGTTCCCTGCACCTTCTTGACCCCGCCTTTCGGTTTGGTGGCTTTCATCTTCTTCTTCTCTTTAGCTTTCGCTTTAGATTTCGAAGAGGATGATTGGCCAACATACAGAACGGGGGTCTTCTCCTTTTTCAAGGAGGTCTCTGCTACCCTCAACATATTGAGGAGCTTTGGAAGATCAGCTTCCATTTCGTGCATGTTGAAGCTTAGCACGAACTGAGAGAAGGTGTGGGGAAGGGACTGCAAAATCAAGTAGATGTATAAATCATTCTCTAGAATGCATCCCAGGTTTGCGAGTTCCTCAATGAGGCTGATCATTTTGAGGACGTGCTCTCCTACAGGCGATCGTGGAGCTAACCTCATCTGGAAGAGTTTCCTTGAGGTCTCATACCTCGCGATACGGGAGTGCTCCCCATACAATTCCTTGCAATGGAGAAAGATGGATATAATATCCATACTTTCGTGCTGTTTCTGGAGTTCATTGTTCATGGACGCCAGCACGATACACTTAGCTCGCTCACAGTCTAGATCCCAGGTTTTGCGAACTTCCTTGTCCACAACTGAGGAATCTGGTCCTGGGATAAGGGGAGGAACAGCGGTGGTAACATATGCGACTTTGTCATAAGTCAGTGCAATGTTGACGTTCCTTAGCCAATCTTTATAGTTCTGCCCGGTCAGTAAATTTTTTTCAAGTAATAGTTTTAGTCCTGTCATGGTAGCTGCCAGAGAGAGAGAAAAGAAAACACTCAGCATATGCTTCTTGTAAGTTTAGATTGGTTATTAGTTTATCTAAACAGGATGGCTCCCACTGTTCCCTCAAATCGTTCTTCAAAACCTAAAAGAAGAACTAATCAGATTTTAATCACACATCACAATACTTGCTTAATCTTTCAGCCAGGCCGGTGTTAGTACTTTGAGGGAGGTTTTCCAACGCTTTCGCGAAGTTCCTTAATTAAATAACCTCTTTTCCCTGGAGGCGTAGCCCCTCTAACATCTTTCTGGACACCTACTTGGTTTATAGCATTGATTGTTAAGTGAGAAAGTTTCCCGAGAGTAATCCTACTCATCAGTGGGATCGGGATCCAACTATCATTGCATGATGTACTAGATGGAAGCCACTCTAGTCACCACACTCCAGAAGGTATGCTAAATCTGCAAGTTTTCTTTATGTTTGAAACTCCCGATATGATTTTTACCCCAAGCTCTTATGACCTTGACGTAGGCCAACAAATCATAAGACGCAAGTCAAGTTCTACCCGTCGTTGTCCTGATTAATTTAGGTACATCTTACATGCCCTTGACGTAGGCCAACAAGGCTGTACGTCTGTCCTATACTAATGCATCTATCTATGCAACAAATAAGCAAACCACACTGCTACCATCCACTATGCCTTGACGTAGGCCAACAAACATAGCATGAATATGATGTGCTGTCTATTTGAAACGACGGAGGGTTACGGCTGGTTTTTGGCAAAAAACCGTTAATGTAGTGAACTTGATGTCGTCGAAGGAACCATGATAGCCTTTATTAAAAGGAGTGGTTTAAGCTCCGCATTTAAAATTTGCTTTTTGAAGAAAACCGAGTGGTTTTGAAATTGTTCCAACGATTTAGTTTAGGTTTTATTTTCTTTGCATTAATAATAATGCGTTCCATCATTAACCTATCATTACAGATAACAACGAAAATACAACGTCCTCTTATGCCATCCGCATTCGCGACGGGGTCCCGTCATCACCCGTTAGGTTACTTAACTAACGGCAGAGCGGGGGCTGGGCTAGCGCGGGTGTAAAACATAAGTGACGTCTAAATAGATATCATATATAGATATTGTACATTTGTCAGACGCAATAATAGGCATTCCAGATCACAGATGAACTTTATTGGATTATGCAAGCAATCCGTGTTTCTTTTGATCCTGCAACGAAAGACGGATTACACAGTTGTGATGAATAGCCATTACCCCACCCCAGATCCCTATGGGTACGGCAAACTACCCGCCAAGTACCCGAAGTGAAGCGGTATCCCTCAACAACGTGAGTAGGCCACTAAACACTTCGAAATACCCGGTAGTTTGCGCACCCCACCTTGGGTCTATCCTAGGAGAAAAAACAGTAAAAAGAAATAATACAACGGTGGCTACAACCGCAACCTGGATATGCCCCGCAAAATAATATTACAACTTATTACAATTACATCGAATGAATTAATACAATAACCCATCACAAAACCCCGGCTAATCATCACAACAATCCAATACAGTTCATAATCACAAACAGTTAAAACATTACAGATATGTGCAACCCCCTGCCAACCGACATACTAACAGTTAGAGGAGGTTTACGAACACATAATACAATTCACAGATATAATCAAATAAGCAAACATCGTATAATTTCGATCGATCAAACCCATTAGATTCTGCTCCAAAACTTCTCTGTAAACCTGAGACCTGAGCAAAAAATAAACATTCCAGAAAAGATAAAATATTCACAGAAGAGTTACTGGGGAGATTTAGGGTGAATCGGGCTCAACTCGGCCGCGGATCCACAGCGGATCAGTGGGATCGGCCGCGGTTCCGCGGTGTGTTGGACGATTCATGCACCCAAATTTCTCCAGTGTTCTTAGGTTTCCCTGTAGGTTACGCTGGAGGTCCCTGAAAAATTTTTGGACCTCAATTTAAAATCGATAGAAACTATGTGAATACGATATATTTTCCGGTTCGTTTTGCGTTCGAAATTCATACGACTTTGCAAATGAGTTAATTATTGTTTAGTGAGTCTCTGATACCACTGTAAGTCGATGTACAACACTCCACGAGTTGCGGGGAGGTGGAAATATGAAAACCGATCTTGTTTTGTATGCAAATATCGACTAACCGAAGATCTTTACTGAACGATAATTAACAACTACCATAGAAGTTCTTAGCTTCTATGTAAAGAGATTATACCTAGTGATACGTGTCCTTCGTCTTTACGATCTCTACGTCCTCCTCGGCCTCCTTTCCGTGATAGATGATCCACTCGAGAACCCTAATCCAAGCTTTACCTCTAAACTTGAGGTTACTAAGTTTCTCTAGTTGCTAATCAAAGGAACTTAGGTTATATAGAGTTAGGTTATGGAGTGTTTAGTCTATTCTAATCCTTGATCTCAACTCATGAGTGGTAGGATTAGGGTTTGAAGAGAGAGTGAGCTTGAGGAGAGAGAAGGTGAAGATAATTATGAAATGGAAAAGCTTCTCACTTGAATATATATGAAGCATAATGAATTATCAAATAAATGAATAAATATGATTATTCACCATGCTTCATTAATTCAATATGAGTGATTCACTATATGAGTCATTAAGCATTTAATGATGCATTAATGATATGATGAATCACACAAAATGAGTCACAATTGCATTTAATGAAAATGCCACCTTAACCCCCAAGTCACCATCCTTCTAGAAGCTTCCCGGAAAATTACGAGAACGCCCCTCCCATCCGTGAAAACATGGAAAAACTTTAGACTGTATAAATCCAATAACTCGATACTAGAATCTGGCTTAAACCAAAGCCGGCTAGTAAAAACTGTTCGAACGTCATACGTGCGTTTAAACACGTATGCGTCTGAACCCTTGTCGTAAAACCATACGACCTCTATATCGTTTCGCCTGGAGTTGGGAAATCTCTGTGTGGGACTCTAAAGACCCGACTACTATGCTGGCAGTGGGTTTAACCAAAGACCGCAAGCGGCATTAGCTATACGTAATGGTCCCCAGGTAGATGTCGATAAGAAAGCCGATGAGGAAACCCATCCGAAATCCTACTGAGCCTGTCCGTGAAAATATCCACACAGTCCGGTCTGTTCGTCTAAGAGTATTGCATGTATGGTCTAGGGATGTGGTAAACGTCAGACCCCTAATAACCGCACAAGTCGTGTTGGCATGGCTCAATTGCCATCTGAGAATCTACTGATCAGTCTATCAGTAATTCTCAATCAGCCCTGGCCAGGTACTTATGGTAATGACCAACCGATCACCGTGCGATATCAACTCTCTATACCGGGAGAGACGAATCCCTAACAGTCACTCACTGCCTCCACGTGGCTCGGGACTGTGCCCAACTAAAACCTGTTTGCACGACTCCTTTGAACCGTGGTAGGGTAGTAATCAAAGCACAGTGGGAACTCATACGAGACAAATGACGACCTTAAGTCAACGGACTATCTGCACACATGTCACCTGAGAACTGCTATCTGACGTTAGGTATAAATACCATCCAGTCAGTTCTCGGCGAGTCCTGTCCGGTGTACTCACACCCAGTGAGCATCTGTATACAATCTTAGGTGCACTCCACCAATGGCTGATGGACCAATCCATCGCCCCTCCTCAGGGTCTAGATATGTATACACTAGTCTACTCCGGAGTATCGATGCCCAGTCTCGATACTCCTGCGACCAGGGACATTTGAGGATGTGCCTATTGACTATCCAGCTCCCACAAGTATGACTGCCATCACAACGCTGGTAGTCAGGCAAATACCCTATGGGCTTTATCAACATGTATATATATATGAATACTACGCAAAATATATCGTATGTTAGGATAAAGACAAACCAAATAGCGTACTATCATATTAAGCAAGACTGTCATGTACATACATATCCCTAGCATCCTATATAATGAAGGCCTCTAGGGCATATATATCCAACAAATATCAAGCATAATATCTTAGCTCAATCCAAAAGAAAACCTTCTAGAAGGTTCAAGAAAGAACTAACCCAAATCAAACCCTAATCTTGTTTAATCTCCACTAAACATATTGCATTAGTAATCATATCATGTTACAATATTATATATCACATATACAATATTTATTGTAACAAAATAAAATAATACAATTAACATATATCGCATATATATCAATGTATTACCCGAGTGAGAAAAAGAATCTTTTAGTAAGCTTATATTAGTTAATATAATTTAATATATCATATATATAATTATATATTAAATCATCGAATCAACACTTGATCCGACAATCTGACTATATCGCATATAACCGACTAATATATCATTTACCGATTCATCGAATCAACACTTGATCCGATGACCCGGCTGATATCAAATATTGCAAGAATAGAATACAGTATCTCATATCGCATTATCCTTGGTCCTGCACATGTCACATATGTGCCCCTACTCCGGTTTGCCTGAGTCAAGAAACCTCTGTGTAGGACTCTAAAGAATCGTCAATACGCCGGCAGTGGGTGATGATCATATCAAACACCCACAAGCTGCAAGCGGTCAGCTAAACGTAACAGCCACCTAGGTATTGAGCGATCAGAAGATCAACAAGCAAGCTTGTACATTCTCCTGCGAATCCAATCAGTAACACTCCCGTACAGTCCGGTCTCGTCGTCTGACATGTCGCATATCTCTCCTAGGGGTGGTAAACGTCAGACCCCAGTAGCTTGATAAGTCGTGTCGATATGAGGTCTATAACAGTTCAAGAAACTACTAATAACACTTACCAGTAAATCTCAGCGACCCTGGCCAGGGATTTCCAGTTATAGCCAATCGAACACAGCACAACATCAACTCCCTATACCGGGAGAGACGAATCCCCTCCTATCGCTCATTGCCTCCATGTGATTCGGGATTGTACCCAAAAGCCACCTTTTTGCACGCCCTCTTGGACGTGGTATGTTGGAAATCAAAGCACAGTGGGAATCACACAAGACTCTATAACGATCTCAGGTCAACAGACTACTCTGTACCAGTGTCACCGGAGAACTGCCATCTGACGTGTGGTATAATACTATCTGGGAGTTCTCGGCGAGTCCTTCCAGTGTACCCAGTCTCTACTGAGCACCCGTATACCATCCTTGATGTCAAACACCGATGGATATGGGATCATCATCACCCATCATATGGGTCAAGATGCGTATACGCTAGTCTACTCTGGTGTATCGATGCCCTGTCTCGATACACCCTCGACTAGGAACAGTTATAGGGTGTACTCGTCGACTACCGTAGCCCTACTAGTATGATATCATCATAATTTCAATAGTCGAGTACATATCCTAAGGGCTTTATTAACATGTAACATAGAGACAATCAGATTACATGTTAAGATAAAGTACAACCAGATAGCATACTATCATGTCGAGCAAGAAAGTCCTCCCTATATATGTCCAAGCATCCATTACAATATACATTATATGTACAGTAATGGCCTCTAGGACATACATATAACTAACAATAAGGAGAAAGTACTCTTGTAAGATCCTTACGGCTTATAAGAGACCATACGCTTAGGGATCCCCATGATCCCTATGGAGAAAACACACCTCCGGGTTCTTCACGACTCGTAGGGAGAAATACCTTTATGAGACCCTTACGGCTCATGAAGTCAAAAGCCTTAGTCGACAGGATCTTAACCCTGTCTGCAAAGCCACCTTTGTTCGACATCGACAGAGGCAAATGATGATTCGCTCCTGGCAATATCCCAGTTGTAGCGGTGCTGATACCGAAATCAGTGTCTAATTCCAGGCTTGCAGCGACAAGCTAGCGACCCACACATGCATACGAAATAGCTGAAATGATGGGGCAACTTGCAACAAAATCAGCAAGTAAAAATAATGTGTATGCATGCAAAATAGCCGAAATGATTGGTCAACTTGCAATAAAAAGCAGCGAGTAAAAATAAAATAAATAGCCGAAATGATTGGGCACCGCGAAAAATAGCCGAAATGATTGGGCAATCGCGACTTTCGCGATATAAAAAGCTGAAATGATAGAGCATCGCGGAAAGAAATAAAAAAAAATAAATGAAATGAAATTTATGCCCTACAGGTGATATCACATCAATACCTGTATACAATCCAGGGGTACAAACAAAAAAGAATCATACCTTCCTACCAAGCTCCATAAAAAAAAAGCCAAGTCTCGATGGCCACATCTACAGCCCGGAGACCTACAATGGTGTTCCTTCGCAGTCCAGCAGGATGCAGATGCAACGTCAACGAAAGACCTCACGGTCGAAACAAAGCGGAGTGATGGCAAAATCCCAACTCCGCCTCAGCATTCGTCTCATTATAGCAGACACAATATCAACAACGGCGTTCTTTCGCAGTCCACCAGGATGCAGATGCAACGTCAATGAAAGACCTCATTGTCAAAGCAAAGCGGAGTGATGGCAAAATCCCAACTCCACCTCAGCATTCGTCTCGATACAGCAGACGCAGCATCACCAAACGGAGCCACGACAAAATCCCTAGTTCCAAATCTCGACGGTTCACCAGCAACCTAGAGACAACCGCGACATTTGTCTCGATACAGCAGACGAAATGTCACTACAGCATCCTTCCTCGAACAGGATTCGGACACACCGAAGCAAACGAAGCAAATGCCAAATTCCTTGCTTCAGGGTCTTGACGGTAACTCATATAAAAACTGAAAGACTATCGGAGATCATCCCACACCAGTGTGGAGTGGTCACCACCTCGACGTTCGTCTCGTCACAACAGACGAGATGTCACTACAGCATCCTTCCTCCAATAGGATTCGGACACACCAAAGCAAACGAAGCAAAGGAGAAATTCCTAGCTTCAGGGTCTTGAAGGTAACTCATATAAAACCTGAAAGACCATCGGAGATCATCCCACACCAGCGCGGAATGATCACCACCTCGACGTTCGTCTTGACACAGCAGACGAGATGTCACCACAGCGTTGTTCCTCTAGCAGGATTCAGACGCGACAATCAAACAAACGGAGCCACGGCAAAATCCCTAGTTCCAAAGCTCGACGGTTCACCAGCAACCTAGAGACAACCGTGACATTTGTCTCGATACAGCAGACGAAATGTCACTACAGCTTCCTTCCTCGAACAGGATTCGGACACACCAAAGCAAACGAAGCAAAGGCCAAATTCCTAACTTCAGGGTCTTGACGGTAACTCATATAAAACCTGAAAGACTATCGGAGATCATCCCACACCAGTGTAGAGTGGTCACCACCTCGACGTTCATCTCGTTACAACAGAAGAGATGTCACTACAGCATCCTTCCTCCAACAGGATTCGGACACACCAAAGCAAACGAAGCAAAGGCCAAATTTCTAGCTTTAGGGTCTTGACGACGACTCATATAAAACCTGAAAGACCATCGGGGATCATCCCACACCAGCGTGGAGTGGTCACTACCTCGACGTTTGTCTCGATACAGTAGACGAGATGTCACCACAGCGTTCTTCCTCCAGTAGGGTTCAAACGCGACAATCAAACAAACGGAGCCACGACAAAATCCCTAGTTCCAAATCTCAACGGTTCACCAGCAACCTAGAGACAACCGCGACATTCATCTCGATACAGCAGACGCAATGCCAACAAACGAAGCGAAGGCCGAATTCCTAGCTTCAGGGTCTTAACGGAAACTCATATAAAACCTGAAAGACCATTGGAGATCATCCCACACCAGCGCGGAGTGGTTATGACTCATCGGGGCTCTCTAAAATGAGCCTAACCTCAAGTAAAAAGCGACATAGCAAAATTCCTAATGCTTGCTCTTCCGATGGTCAAACTGCCTAGGAGGATTGCTTGAAGACATTTTGTCCAGCCCCCGAAGGGATCAGAGACACAACAGTCGCAGGGCTACTCGAACAGCAAGATTGCCTATCAAAGAATACATCAGCCAATGCGACGGTACAACGGACAAAACCCTAGTACCACAGACCCTAACGGACCTTTGTCGTAAAGAGTAGAGGTTAACTGTGACGTTAGGATATTCTTTGCGAGAACTTCTCGATTCGTCTTGACTCGTGAGGAAAAGCCTTAGGCAATGGGGATAAGAACTGATTTTCTAAGCACGGAGGCCTTGCAAGTTGATCCAAAATGAACTCTTGCATACTATTCACGGGTCACACTCTCCAAAGTCGAATCTCGACAAGGAGGGAAACAACCGCTTACGGGTCCTCTCGACTCGTAAGAGGGAAATTTCTCTTATAAGATCCTTACGACGGAAAACACACTTAGGAATCCTCACGATTCCTAAGGAGAAAATACACATACGAGATCCTCTCGACTCGTAGGGAGAAAAGTCTTTATGAGACCCTTACAGCTCATAAAGTTGAAAAGTCTTAGGTAGAAGATCTGAACCTGCTTCCTAAACCATCACTACCCCTCAAAGAAGCCAACACAAGATGCTCACCCTATCATCTGCCGGCTATGTTTTCTAAGGTGACATGCTGATAAAAAAAAAGAAGAAAGCAGAGAGATGACACAAGACATTATAACAAAAAATGTACATCTTTTATTCATGAATTCAATTGAGTGCAAGGCAAATCGTATAAAAGAATAAAAAATGGATACATGTTGTTATACAAAAGCAGCTATTCGGAGGGAGGCGCCTTCAACAGACTAGCTAGCCGCTCGCGCACTCCTCTCAACTCTTCCTCACGATCAGCCGCTGCGGCCAGCTCTGCTTCAATTTGGGCCCGTTGCTGCAAACAGGATGAGAGTTTCTGATCAGCTTCCTGCTGGGTAGCCTCCTGACTCTGCACAACCTGCTCATTAAGATCAAGCTTCTTTCTCAACACCAGCCCGTCAGAGATACATCGTTGAAGGTTTTCAAAAATGGTGTTTGTTCCCCTCTGAAAGACGGCGCACAAGACTGCGATGTCTTGGCACTGAGATTCGGGGCAGATGCTAATTGGTGCTATCCGTTCACCTCTCCGAAAATGCCAAGTTGATTTATGGCACCATATATCGAAGGTTTAAACAGATGCGGCCGATGTAGCAGACTTCGTCAGATTCCCCCTGGTTTGAGGGGTTTTTGATTGTGGGGACGCTCTTCCCTGCAGGCGCATGCCCCTGCAGTTAATTACGCTACCGCATCGCGGTAACAACTTTCTCCTTCTCCAGATGGTCACTTCGTGTCGTGGGTGTTTATTATGTTTTTGGTAGCCCGTGGATTGTTTACGGAGACCGAGTTATGTCGTCGCCCGTAGGGCGTAGACTAGTCCAAATCCGTATTATCTTAGATTTGGGTTTGGGGGTTTGGTTTGAGGATACGTTAGCCATATTTGAGGCTAAGATCAACACAAACGTCTGTTAAGGATACGTTAGTCTAACTTGAGACTAAGATCAACTTAACGGGATCGTTTAGATCCGACAAAAGAGCATTTGGGCTCCATTGTTCCAGTTTAGGGACATAGTGGTCCATTTAATGTATGGCCGTCGGGACCCGTTACCTCTCTGACGGCGTTGAAGGATTACAACGACAGGTGTCAAATGAGTTCCGAGATGTACCCTTGAACCAAAGTTGATTGGAGGGATTCATAGTCCAGTCTGTTTGAAGGTTTAAGGATACATTAGCCATATTTGAGGCTAAGATCAACTTAAACGGTTGTTAAGGATACGTTAGTCCAGTTTGGGACTAAGATCGACTTAACGGGATCGTTTAGATCCGACAAAAGAGCGTTTGGGCTCTATTGTTCCAGTTTAGGGACATGGTGGTCCATCTTCCAGTTTAGGGACGTAGTGGTCCATTGCCAGTTTAGGGACATGGTGGTCCATCTCCAGTTTAGGGACGTAGTGGTCCATTGCCAGTTTAGGGACATGGTGGTCCAAGTTCCAGTTTAGGGACGTGGTGGTCCAAGTTCCAGTTTAGGGACATGGTGGTCCAAGTTCCAGTTTAGGGACGTGGTGGTCCATTGGTAGTTTAAGGACGCATAAGTCCATGGGTTTAAGGACCCCACAGTCCATTGTTAGTTTTAAGACATCTCGGTCAAGGTTAAGGACGTCGTAGTCCATGGGTTTAAGGACCCCACAGTCCATATCAATGTGTGGTCATCGGGACCCATCACCTCTTTGAAGACGTTGAGGGATTACAACGCCAAGTATCAAAGGAGTGAAGAGATGTACCCTGGAACCGGAGTGGATTAAATAGTCTTTGGCCCAATTTGGGATCAAGACCAATTAATTATGTTATGAGCCCATTAGCCCAGTTAATTACGAATATAGGACTTATGGCCAGATTGGGCTAAGTCCAATCATGTCTGGGATATCGGCCCTCCTGTTGGTCCCTTGAAGGAGAGGCTTTGCCTCTGGCCATTTAGCCAATTGGGCCAATTCCTAGCATTAAACACTAAAGACCAATCAGTGTTGAACAACTGGGAATGAGATTGATAAGTCAGTGTTTAACACTAAAAGATAGTTGGTGTTAAACACCAGCAACAAGGCTTTCAAATTAGTGTTAAACACTAAAACAGGTCAGTATTAAACACTGGCAACAGAAATCTCAAATTAGTGTTGAACACTAAGGTAATCAGTGTTGAACACTACGAATAAAGTTCCTTGATTAGTGTTGAACACTAAGGCCATACAGTGTTTTAACACTAGATTCAGGGGTTCCAATTCAGCGTTAGACGCTAAGGCAAGAGGGGTCACGTGGTAGCACGTGAGGGCGCCCTTTCTTCGTTTGTTCTGCTGAGAATATCGCATCTTTTGGGGCATCACGTGCCATCACGTGACGGGTGTTTAAATGGAGTATGTTGAAGCCTCTGCCAAGGGTCACGTGGGTCACGTGAAGCACTGCCTCAAAGGGGCTTTTCTGTAGATCTTTTTGGGGGTCATGTGGTGACACGTGACTCTGCCTCTGTTAATCCCTTTCAGGAATTAAATTCCTCGTAGGGTTGAACCCTGACAATAATTTCAGAGGAATTAAATTCCTACTTCCTTTCGAAGATTTATGTTCTGGAATAGAGTTGAACTCTGAATTTTCTGTAGAATTGAATTCCTCATATATATGAAGAACTGAATAGGGTTAAACCCTAATAAAAGCTTTAAGGAATTAAACTCCCACTCTCTGTTAAAGAATTATTCTGGGGAATGAGATTAAGGGAATTAAATTCCTGTTGTTTTAACAGAACTAAGTTCTTAACCAGGGTTAAACCCTGATTCTTTTCATTCTGAAGGAATTAAATTCCCATAACACAGGGTCAAACCCTAATTTTATTTTGAAGGAATTAAATTCCTATAGTTCTGTGAGAATTAAATTCTCGTGCTTCCATTCCCTCTCTATGCTTTGGATCTGCATGGCAGGATCTCAACCCATTGAGAATTAAATTCTCAACTCAAGGGGAGATGTGCACTTTACAGATCCTCCATCAAAGAGAGAAGAAATATGTCCTTCTGTTTTATATCAGAGTTAAACTCTGTTGAGAATTAAATTTTCCTTTTTTTCAATGAAACCTTCCCTTTCTTACCTAGGGTTTTCTTTTGCAGAAGATCCAAATTCCTCTAAAGTATCAAGGCTCTCTCTCTTTTCTTCCCTCTGCCTATCTCTTTTTTTGTGTGTCTCTTGGCTCCTATTTATAGGAGAAGCAGCCGAGTCAATTAGTTTTTGATGAATCTTTCATTGAGAGATTTGATTTGTATCCATCATTCGTTTTGGACCTTTGGACTATTAGGTGAATTTTATTCACCATTGGATTTTAAATCCAGAGATTCTCCTTTGTTATTTCGGTTAGATTTTACGGGGAAATCTTCCCAAATTCGAGATTTTCCCATAGATAGATGATATTTAATCACCTTTAAATTTTTAATGCAATCGGTTGCTTTTGGAAAGATTTGAGAGGTCTTTTCTCAGAATTTAATTCTGTTAACAAATGGGCTTTGAAGTCGGTCACGTGTGGCCACGTGACCCTTGGTCACGTGTGGGCACGTGACCCCCCTTGGAACGAGCCCTCTTCTTTCTTTTTGCGCTCTGCTTTCTGGTCGCTGCTTAACCATCACGTGCCACCACGTGACCCCTGGTCACGTGTGAGCACGTGACCCTCGTCTGCATCCTTTTTCTTGGTTTAACCGGAGAACGAATCTGCTGCTTTTGATTATCACGTGCCAACACGTGACCCTGGTCACGTGGGAGCACGTGACCTCTTCTGAAGCCTTTTCCTTGATTTGATCAGGGAACCGGTTTGCCTTTGAAGCCGTTTTTAATTGTCACGTGCCAACACGTGACCCAGGTCACGTGGGAGCACATGACCCTTTCTGAAGCCATTTTCTTTGATGTAGTCGGGAAGCTGAATTTGCCTTGCCGATGCTTTTAGATGTCACGTGCCAACATGTGACTGCTGGTCACGTGTAAGCACGTGACCCTTTTCTGATGCCTCTTCCATGGGCTTTCCTGATTTTAAATCGGGAAACAAATGCCCCCACAGCGTTGTTCTCATGTGTCCGCACGTGAGTGCAACGCTGTCACCTTTTGCGACCGTTGGATTCTTTTAGGGATTTGGGAAGATGAAACGTTTCCATCACGCCCTATAAATACTGGGGTCATTTCAGAGACGCCTCCACTTTGTTCATCTTCTTCCTTGCAAACTTTTTCTGAGAATTTAATTCTCTTCTTCCAGAGCTTAGTTCTCAGCCTTGAAACATCTTCAGAGTTTAACTCTGTTTAAAAGGACTCTTCCTCCTCAGGTAATGTTCTTGGACAAACAGCGAACTTCCACATTCCTTTGGATTTTAAATCCAAAACAAGGGTTTTTACTCTTTTTTAACAAGGAACCCATTTTTCTTCAAGTTTTTCCATAAGAACAGGAAACCACCTAACCTTCGAATTATAGATCTCTTAGGGTTTAGATGATCTTTGGGGAGATGATGATGGCGTTTCAACTCCATGGAATTTAATTCCATCCAAAAATGTTTCTGGGAATTTAATTCCCTTTTCTTAGCAAGGAATTTAATTCCAATGAAGAACTCTGTTTCTTCACACGGAGGCTTCTTGGGGGCTCTCGACCCGAGGTTGTCCTTCTGCAATTAATGCAACAGGAGCTTTGTAATGATGTCTTCTGTGGGAATTTAATTCCTTTGATCTTGTTGGATCCATTGCAGAGCCCGAGGCAGATCCTGTTGGGGGGAATGTGTAGGGTTACCATTTTTTATTAAATGAGGTTATTCCCTTTGTTTTATTGTAACTATTTGGTCTCATCATTAATGAGCTGTCATCCTGATTCTGTGGGGCCCATGTGTTTTGTAGCCAATGGTCCCAGAAAACTCTGTTGTTGCTTTCTTTAACTAGTCTTCCTGTTCATGCATGGATATATATATCGCTGACTTTGCTTTTAACGGTCTCCTTTTATTGGATTTCAGGTGCGATGGCTTCTGTTCCGTGCTTTCCCTTTTCTCGCTCGGAGGCTGCTTTTCCTCAGTCGCCATCTGATGAGGAAGCGATGGCGATGATCCGGGCCCATGACCCGAACTGTACCAACCTTCTTCAATGGGGATCTTGGTATAGTCAGATTATTCAGGGTCGCCGGAGTTTTCTTTCCGCGGTACCGACGGAGCCCACTTTCTCATTCTTACCGATGGATCCTCCGAGGACGGTTTTTGCTGTGGAAATGCCCAACTGGACTCCAACGGGGAGGCTCGAGCCTTCGACGACCGGTATTCCGAACCATCTGATCCCGGCCATAGACATTTTGGGGCGGCGTATCTGCCAGGGTGAGGCCCACCCGTAGGGGCAAATTTATAAGATAGGGCTTACTCCTCGACACCCTACGGGCTACCTTCTCTGGGCTCGCTACATCCTTTCTGCCCATCGTGCGCGGCTGCAGAAAGTCGGGCTTTATCAGGCAATATACGCGTCACTCTTCCATTATAAGTCCCCGCATGCCTGGTGGGTCAAGGCGTTCTTGAATCAATGGAATCTCCCTACTAACACTTTCATTTTAGGAGATCGCGAGGTTTCGATTTCTCTGGCAGAATTTTATGAAATCTCGGGACTGCCAATCAGGGGTGCACTGTATGAGGAGTTGTTGCCTCCTGACGAGTATGTTTTTGAACCCGAGCCCGCCCCAGTTGACGGCCTGTTTGCTGAGAATGCCGTCCGCCACAAGCGTCCCAGTTTAATCAAGGCGCTAGGTATCTTCGACCGATTATTCACCGAATCCGAAGAGCAGGGTGTTACTTTCAAGAGTTTCATTGCCCGCTTCCTTCGCGAAGATGTCGTGTCAAAGACAGCTCCGAAGTTCGCCAACATTAAAGACCCCTTTGGGTTTTGTCCGAAGAAGCTGCCGACCATTGAATCGGATCTACCTCAATATTATATCCCCATCATGTCGCCGATGTCTTTTGAGTCCATTGCAGCACCCGGTATGGATGAGGAGACGTTCTTCGTGGGGTTTGTCAGTGTCTGGCTCAGTTGGTTCGTTATCCCCATGCATCGCCGCTTCATGAGAGCCTCAGTTATCTACCCGGCTCATCGTATTGCTGCGGGGACGCGATTGGCTATCGGCATCCCGGCGTTGGCGCATCTTTATCATGGGTTGGGCACCGCAGCTAATACCTCTACTCCTGGCGTGGATGTGGTAAACTTTTCGCTTCATTATTTCACGTCCTGGATCGAAATGCACGTGTTGGGGGCTTTTGCCATGCATCAGAGGCCCTCATTTTATGATGCCTACCCCTTTCCACGACTTATGCGATTAGTGGATGCTTCTGCCGCCGACCCGTCTCAGTTCGGGGCTATTCGGGTGCTGATTTCTTCTTACGCTGCCGCTGGCGGGATGGTTTTTAATGATCGGGTCTTGTCTACTCCCTCAGGTCCAGTTCAACAACTCTGGGATCTGTCAAAAGACAACGCACCTTCTTTGAAGCCCCGGGAGGCCCCGCACTTGTATACAATTAGACCGGGCTACTTGGTGTTTCGCTAGGACAGTGCAGCTCTTTTCATGCGGTACAATCCGCATCGATTCGCCCGACAACTTGGATACGACCAGGGTGTTCCTTTCGAGGCTTTTATAGTCGCCCCAATCCCTTCGCTCGATGCCGTTCGTGATGCAGCTCATCATTTCATGAGGCTAAACACCGGCTCCCACTTCATTGTACCTGAAGCTGAATACCTGCCCCGGTGCGTAGGCGCGTTTACGGGTTGGTATCTTCATCGGGTCAGCCCAATCATTCTTGAGGAAAGGAGGGTGCTGCTTGGCCACGATGCCCCTCCTCTGGTTCCAGGAGCTAAGCTGCGACCGAGGGCTCCGGTCCGCTTCCCTCTAAGGGATACCGGCACTGCGCTCGTCCCAGGAGAATCGGAGGTAAACCTTACTCCAACGGCTGGTATGCCCCTGGGTTCCCGCTCGCGAGGTGGAAGGGCCCCAGTAGTAGCATCACCGCCTGTGGCAGCACCGCCCCCCGTGGTATTGACAATGACAGTGTCATCCTCGGTCGTGGCACCGGGCGAGGGTAATAGAGATGAGGGCGTCGTAGGCGATGTGGGTCAGCGCCGCCCTAAGGCTTCGCGAGGGAGGAAACGGTCATCCTCGGCGACCGGCTCTGGGTCTAAGCGGCGGAGGAAAGCGGCCACCAATTTGCTCGATTCTTTGGCGGAGTCTGAGCCTACTCTTGAAGACGAACCGTTGGCCCTGCAAGAGTCAGACGCTGGACTTCCTTTCCCGAGTTCGGCCGATGAGGAGGCCGCACAGTTGGCTGAGGCCATACGGCGTTCCAAAGACGTGTCTCATAACGCCAGGGTTCCGAAGAAGTCCTATCCCGCTGTAATCTTTTACGAAGACCCTTCGTGGATTCGCCGGCGATTTATTGGTCCTTTGGAGGAATGGGGGGAAAGGGCTCTGAAGCAGGCCGCTTCAGAGGACGCGGCGGACGCGCTTTCTTTATGCACCGGCGGCCATGAGTCCACTCTCAAACCCCGGCGAGCCCACCTCCTTGAGAAGGAGCAGCGGCTTGAAGAAGCCATATTGAGGGCTTTTTTGCGCATCGGTACGTTGTGGTTCTTTTCGTAGTTCTTCAGATTATTTATGCCCGTGTATATGTATCCTTATTCTTATTTGAATTGTGCAGAATCTTCGACGCTGGGGGAGCTCCCTACGGGCTCATTAAAGCTAAAGCCCGCCGAAATTCTTGATGAAGCCTCGCTTGATGTGGAGGGGACTGATGAGGCTGCTCCTTTCATGGTAGAGCCTCCAGTGGTGGTTCTTGATCAGGGAGTGCTTGCCCCTTTGGGGGAGGCTCCTTTGGAGGTTGCTGCTCCAACGGCTCTTCCCGAAGGCAGCCCAGAGGCTGGGATGGAGGTAGTGGGGACTACCCTCCCTCTGTTGGAGCCCGAGGAGGTTCCGGCAGAGGCTGTCAAAGCCGCTATCCCCCCGACTTAGAACGGGAGAAGTGTTGAAGGTAATCCTTTGCATTTTAAATTAGTAACCCTTCCATGGTCTAAGCTCTTCTATCTTTCCCAGAATTGCGCGGTTTGGCGGCCACTATCGCTAATCTATCGCCTCGACAGTCATTTCAATGTTTATTTGAGATGGCAGCTCCGCAGGCGATCTCCCCTCAGCGCATTGTCCTTTCCTCTGGGCAGGGTTAGCGTCATTCGCTATTTTTTTATTATAGCATTGTCGCCATTTTTTTTATTTTGCGAAATGACGTTGATGTCTCTTATATAGTTTTGGAAGCTGACGACGAGGTCGAGGTCGTTGAAGGGCCAGGGGAACCTTCAGCTCCTACTTGCATGACTGTCGGTGAGCGACATTTCATCATAATCCTGTTTGTTCTGTGCTTAAGAATTTTATTTACATCTTTCAAATTTGAACAGCCCTGCCAGTCTCCATGGCATTGGAATCGCGCATCATGATGCCGCCCGGCCCTTATGCTTTGCGGGCTTCAGAACGCTTGGCCCAATTAAGCCTTGTCTCCCTGTCGTCTTTGATCGAGGAGCTTCGTGCTGGCAATGCAACCACAGCTGAAGCATTTGCTGCCGAGGCTAACGGTTCTCTTCCTTTTCTTGCCACCTACCATAGTGAAGAGGTGGTGCAAGTCTGGGTGGAGTTCTGTCGGCAGGTGGAGGCTTGCTTGCACGCACTTGAATGTTCCCGTCTTTCTTCGGAGGTCATGGCTGGAAAGGCGGACTTGCGGGGACTGATAGCGCGGTGCGCGGGAAACATGACATCGTGCGAGAGGAGGCTTAGCCGTAAATTCTCGGAGAGGGAGCTGGCTTCCAAAGCGCTGAGCGAGCTTCGAGCCAATCTTACCGCCAAGGCCAACAAAGCGTATGAACTCTGGCGGGTGCTTCAAGAGTCTATCAGGGAGGTGGTGACTCTTGATAAAGCTGCTACGTTCACTCGTGAGAGGGTCGAGGCTCATAAAGTCACCGAGAAAGAGCTCGAAGCTCGGCTTACTTCGTATCAGGCTCAGCAAGCTCAGGCGGAGGCTCGTCTCCTGGAGATCTTGCGTCATGAAGCCGTGGCTCAGCAACAGAACGATGAGCTGGTAAAATTACTGCATCGTCCGCCGGCTTGAGGACTTGTATCTTTTCCCCCTTTTTGTACATACTCATGGATGAGAGAATCTCTCTCTTTTTGTTTCTTTCATGAAGTGTACTTTGTATCCATTTTGGTTTATGAATAAAAGATACATTTTTCTTCTCAATGGTGTGTCCCCTTTTTATTGAATGTATTCTGCGGATATTCTATCCTGATCTCCTTGCAGGACAGCGATGGCTCAGGATTCAGGGTTAAGATCTGCCTCCTAAGACTTTTGTATTTTATGAGCCACGAGGGTCTCATAATTCCCTACAGGTCGAGAGGATCCCATAGGTGTAAGTTTTTCTTAAGAATCGTGAGGATTCTTAAGCGGGTTTTCCCTTGAGAGTCGTAAGGATCTCACAAGAGAGTTTTCTTCCTTACAGGTCGTGAGGGCCTGCAAGTGCTGGATGTGGTCGCTCTTGTCCGTGTTTTACGGAGTCAGGGGTTTCTCCAGGTATCGTAGTTTAAAGACGTCGCGGTCAAGGTTAAGGACCTCATAGTCCATGGATTTAAGGACTCCACAGTCCGATGTTAGTTTTAAGGCATCACGGTCAAGGTTAAGGACCTCATAGTCCGTGGATTTTAAGGACTCCACGGTCCGGTATGTGCTCTGGATGCTTCACACGGGTTCACAGCCGTGCTTGGCGAGGACCAGGCTCCGCTCTGGATGCTTCACACGGGTTCACTGCCGTGCTCTGCGAGGACCAGGATCCGCTCTGGACGTTTTCCACGGGGTCAAAGAGTGACGTTATCCGCGTTCCACGTAACCAGGAATTTTGCACTAGATGCTTCACACGGGTTCACTGCCGTGCTCGGCGAGGACTAGGCTCCGCTCTGGATGCTTCACACGGGTTCACTGCCGTGCTCTGCGAGGACCAGGATCCGCTCTGGACGTTTTCCACGGGGTCAAAGAGTGACGTTATCCGCGTTCCACGTAACCAGGAATTTTGCACTAGATGCTTCACACGGGTTCACTGCCGTGCTCGACGAGGACTAGGCTCCGCTCTGGATGCTTCACACGGGTTCACTGCCGTGCTCTGCGAGGACCAGGATCCGCTCTGGACGTTTTCCACGGGGTCAAAGAGTGACGTTATCCGCGTTCCACGTAACCAGGAATTTTGCACTAGATGCTTCACACGGGTTCACTGCCGTGCTCTGCGATGACCAGGATCCGCTCTGGACGTTTTCCACGGGGTCAAAGGGTGACGTCATCTGCGTTCCACGTAACCAGGAATTTTGCACTAGATGCTTCACACGGGTTCACTGCCGTGCTCGGCGAGGACTAGGCTCCGCTCTGGATGCTTCACACGGGTTCACTGCCGTGCTCTACGAGGACCAGGATCCGCTCTGGACGTTTTCCACGGGGTCAAAGAGTGACGTTATCCGCGTTCCACGTAACCAGGAATTTCGCTGATTGTATCCGCATTTCACAGGATGGAGGTTTGACTGTTGGCGATATGTATACCACCGAGCCATGGAACTGGGAGTTGCCGCTGTTCCGCTTAGCTTAGAGTTGTGTCCGTTGTTACGAGACGAGTGTGAAACGGTCTCTAGGTCTCCTTTGGCCCGTCGAGACTTGGCTTCTTCTTCTGATGAAACCTGGGGGAGAAGTATGATCCCTTTTTGTTTACGCCCTTGGATTGTGTTCAGGGTGTAATGGAACATCACCTGTAGGGCATAAATTAAAACCTTCTTTTTTTTCTTTTTCCGTGATGCTCTATCATTTCAGCTTTTATATCGCAAGGGTCGCGATTGCCCTATCATTTCGGCTATTTTTCGCGGTGCCCAATCACTTCGGCTATTTATTTCATTTTTACTCGCTGCTTTTTATTGCGAGTTGCCCCATCATTTCGGCTATTTTTCATGCATACATTTTTACTTGCTGCTTTTTATTGCGAGTTGCCCCATCATTTCGGCTATTTCGTATGCATGTGCGGCTTGCTAGCTTTTTCGCCGCAAGCTTGGATTTTAGACACCGATTTCGGCATCAGCACCGCTGCAACTGGGATGTTGCCAGGAGCGAATCATCATTTGCCTCTGTCGATGTCGAACAAAGGTGGCTTAGTAAACAGGATTAAGGGTCCTGTCGACCAAGGCTTTTGACTTCATGAGCCGTAAGGGTCTCACAAAGGTATTTCTCCCTACAAGTCGTGAGGATCTTGCAGGTGTATTTTCTTCTTAGGGATCGTGAGGATTCCTAAGTGTATGTTCCTCTATAAGTCGTAAGGATCCTACAGGAGGGTTTTCTCCTTATAAGTCGAGAGGAATCATAAGGGTTGTTCACCATATGGGCATGTCCCTAGTCACGGGTGTGACTTTGCTGGGGAAATGTTTATTCGCGCCCGTGGATTGTATACAAGGGTCAGTATTGAGCCTTTCGTAGGGCAGTATCGAAGGTTGTGGGGGATTTGCTTAAGAACAGGTTTAGGTTTCTGTAACTTAAGACTTTCAAATCTCATGAGCCGTGAGGGTCCCATAAGAGAATTCTCCTTACGAGTCGTAAGGATCTCGCAAGTGTATTTTCTCCTTAGGAATCGTGAGGGTCCCTAAGTGTGTTGCTCCTTTGTGAGTCGTAAGGATCTCACGCGGGTGGTATCTCCTTACAAGGTCGAGAGGACCCTGTACGTGTCTTTCAGCGAGGTTGTGCCCTTTCGGGTTTTCACAAACACTCGCCGGTAGTCCTGCTGTTTTTACTCACGGAGCCCTTTCGGGTTTTCATCCGTGCCCCTTTTGCTTATGGACATACCATTTTTTTTATTCTTTTTCTTTTTTTTTACAAGGTCGCGCCCTTTCGGGTTTTCACGAACACTTGCCGGTAGCCCTACTGTTTTTACTCACGGAGCCCTTCGGGTTTTCATCCGTGCCCATTCTGCTTATGGACATACCGTTTTTTTATCATTTTTTTTATATATTTTTCTTTTTTCCCCCTTTTTTTTTGTCAGCCTAAGGACGTTGCGGTAGTAGTTTAGGGACGTTTCGGTCCGTCGTTAGTTTAAGGACATTTCGGTCCGTCGTTAGTTTAAGGACGTCTCGGTTCGTTGATAGTTTAAGGACGTTTCGGTCCGTCGTTAGTTTAAGTACATTTCGGTCCGTTATTAGTTTAAGGACATTTCGGTCCGACATGGAGAGGGCCGGCTACTGCTTATAAAGCTCGAGCTTAGGAAGATATCGATCGGACATAGTCGTCGTCATCTATCATTGACCTAGGCCGTGGCTCATTAAGCGTAGTATCTCTTTAGGAAGTGACCATTTATTGGCCTGAAAGTCCTTTCACCGTGCATGTCCATGAGTAGATAGGCCTCACCCTGGTAGACCTTATCTATGATGTACGGGCCTTCATAGTTTGGCTCGAATTTTCCCCGCTTGGCTCGATTGGGGATCATAGGCCTTTTGACCACTAACACGAGTTCGCCTTGGCGGAATGTCCTCGGTCGGGTCAATCTTTCATATGAGCGCGTCATCTTTGCTTTATAAGCTTTCAGATTTTGTTGCGCTATGAGCCGGGTTTCGTCGAGGGCATCGCGCTCCTCAAGCCGAAGGTGAGCATTTTCTTCGTCCGTCAGCTCGTAGTGGACTGCCACTCATAGAGAGGGTAACTCTATCTCGAGGGGGAGCACTGCTTCCATCCCAAATACCAACGCGTACGGCGTTGTGTTCGTGGCCGTCTTGAATATAGTTCGATAGGCCCAAAGGGCCTCTTGCAGCCTCTCGTGCCAGTCTTTCTTATTTCGGGACACCGTCTTTTTTATGATCTTCGTCAAGGTCTTATTGAAGGCCTCGGCCAGACCGTTAGCTCGTGGATTATAAACTGAAGAATATCTCCAGTCTATATTGTGCTGCTGCGCGAAGCGGCTAATCTTATGGCTTCTGTAGGCTGGCCCATTATCGGAGATAATCTGCCGTGGGGTTCCAAACCGATAGATGACGTGCGTCTTGAAGAAGTGGAGGGTATTCTCCGTCTTCACTTCTCTCAGCGGTACTGCTTCTGCCCATTTGGAGAAGTAATCAGTTGTCGCCAGGATGAAACGATGTCCCCGGGACGATGCTGGCTCGATGGGGCCGACTATGTCAGTCCCCCACATTTCGAATGGCCAGCTAGCCACCGTTGGGTGTAGTGGATTCGGATGTTGGTGGATAAAGTCTCCATGAATCTGGCACGAGTGGCATTGCTTCGCATACTCGAGGCAGTCTTGGACCATCGTGGGCCAATAGTAACCCATCCGTTTGATCTTCAGTTTCATTTTCGGGCCTGCCTGGTGAGAACCGCAGAGTTCGTCGTGAACTTCCTGAACGACTCATTCTGCTTCGTCAGGTCCTAAGCATCTCAGCCACAGAGAATCAAACGATCTTTTGTATAGAGTGTCGTTGACAAAAGCGAAAAATAGAGCTCGTTTCATGAGCTGATGTCTTGAGGACGCTTCTTCGGGCATTCGGTGGGACTTAAAGTAGTCTATGAAGACTTCCCTCCAGTCCTCAGCCTTCTTATGGTCTTTTATTTGTAGAGTCGTCTTCTCAGTCGCCCCCTTTTCTTCGTATAATTCCGGAGATATTTCTGCTGGGGCGAGCACTCGACGGCTTTGTACCACGATTCTGACGTCATCGAGGTTCTCGTCAGCCAGTTCTTTAGCGAGCTTAGCTAACGCGTCTGCTTTGCTATTTTCCCCGCGTGGTATACTTTCCAAAGTGTAGGAGGGAATTTGGGTCAATAGTTGTTGCACCTTTTCGCCGTATTTCACCAACTCCGGTTTGCACGTTTGGTAGTCACCATTTACTTGACTAACAACCAATTGAGAATCCCCGTATATAGAGAGGTCTTCAATTCCCATGTTAATGGCGATCTCGAGACCCGCTATCAAAGCTTCGTATTCGGCTTCATTGTTCGTCCTCGATTCCGTTAAGGAGAAAGCAAAGCGCATTATCCCTACTTGTGGGGTTACGAAGATGAGGCCTACTCCCGATTTGATTATGGGGGTACATTGTTCGCGCTTCTTCATGGAAGATGCCCCGTCAAAATAGAGTTCCCATCGGGTATCACCGCCGCCGATCGCGTCGAATGCATGTTCGTCCGGCAAATCGCAGTTCAGAGGAGAACCGGAAGGTACTGGATGCTCAGCGAGGAAGTCGGCAATGGCCTGGCCTTTCACTGCCTTAAGAGGTCGATACGTTATTGAGAACTCCATCAGGAGTAAAGCCCATTTAGCGAGTCGACCCGTCAATATAGCCTTTGACATTAGATATTTAAGAGGGTCTACCTTCGAGATGAGACGGACTTCGTGCGCCAACGCATAGTGCCTGAGTTTTGTTATCGCGAAGATTAACGCCAAGCAGTGTTTTTCAATGGGAGAGTAGTTGTTTTCTGCCCTCAGCAGAACTCGACTTAAGTAGTAGAGTGCTCTCTCTTTCCCTTGATCGTTTTTTTGTGCCCATAATGCGCCTAAGGAACCTTCGAGGGCGGTTGTATAAAGAATGAGGGGTTTTCCCTTGACCGACGCAGCCAACACCAGAGGGTTCTGCAGGTACTGCTTGATCTCGTCTAGTGCACCTTGGCATTTGTGATCCCAAACGAATGGAGTTCCCTTCTTCATCAGGTGGCTGTAAGGACGGCATTTGCCTGAAAGATTGGCGATAAATCGCCGGATGTATGCGAGCTTCCCTTGGAGAGACCGCAACTGTTTGAGGGTTCTTGGCGGAGGCATTTTCATGATCGCCTTGATCTTAGATGGATCTATTTCGATACCTCGATGTCGGATGATGAATCCCAGGAATTTACCCGAGGACACTCTAAACGCGCATTTGAGGGGATTCATCTTCAAATTATATTGCCGAAGGCATTGAAATACAGTCTCCAGATGCTTTAAATGCTCTTCGTATGACATGCTCTTTACTACAAGGTCATCGATATAGCACTCGACGATGTCATGTATGAGGTCGTCGAAGCTTTTTGTCATGGCCCTTTGATAGGTAGCGCCGGCGTTCTTTAGACCAAAGGGCATAACCCTGTAGCAGAATATACCTAAAGGGGTCCGGAAAGCGGTATGCTTCTGGTCTTCGGGATGCATCTTTATTTGATTGTATCCTGACGAACCGTCCATAAAGGAGAAAACCTCGTGAGTGGACGTGTTATCTATCATTAGCTCGGTTACTGGTACTGGGAAATCGTCCTTTGGACAGGATTTATTGAGATCCCTGAAATCCACACAGATGCGTACCGTCCCATTCTTCTTCATTACCGGGACAATATTGGCGATCCAGTCGGGATACTGGACTTCTTGGATAAATCCAGAATCGATCAGCTTCTTGACTTCGGCGTTGATGCTCATTTCAAGCTCGAGTCGCATCCTTCTTGGCGCCTGCTTGACTGGCTTGATATCTGGGGATATTGCTAATTTATGCACAGCAATCTCCGGATCTAATCCTGGCATCTCGGAGTAGTTCCACGCGAAGCAGTCTTTATGCCGTAGAAGCACGTTCTTTAACGCAGTCACCCTTTCTTCAGATAGCAGCTCGCTGACAAATGTCGGTCGCGGGTCATCTGCAGATCCCAACTCAATCTTCTTGAGGTTATCTGCAGTAGTATGTATGCCGTCTTCCAGTTCTTTTGGAGCTGGCGGAAATTCTGTGACCACCTCATCATCGTTGTTCTCAAAGCACCAGGGATGGTCATCCATGTTCTCGGGCTCTTCTTTTAATATCGTAATCGTATAACAGGTGCGAATCCGCTTCCAGGACTGAGGTGGATCTGGTTCTGCTTTTGCGGCTTTGGGTTCGTGCTTTTGTGGCGGCGTTACCCTCCAGCCGTCGGATAAAGCGAATCTGCCCTGTTGGTACTGGTCCTCGACCCAGTTCTTGAAGGTGAAGCAGTCTTCGGTAGGATGTCCTATGGCTTGGTGATAAGAGCAATAGCTCAGATGAGAAGCCCTGTTAGCTTGCTCAGGGTGCTTAGACTCTGGAAGCACGATCATTTGATGTTTTATAGCGAGCTCGAGTAACTTCTCCGTCTTGTCTCGGGGGAAGGAGTACGCTCGACTCATCTTCTTCATGAAGGACAAATCCGAGCCGCGCAATACCCGATAACGTAACTCTCTAATCCTGCGTCGTTGTTGTCGGCTCCTCTTTCCGCTTCTTGATTTATTTCCGTCTCTGCGTCGGGCCTTTCGTACAACGGGTTGACAAGGATGAGCATCTTTGTCTTTTGCAGCCTGTTGAAATAGACGTTGCGTCCTGGTCTTCTCGTAGATGGCCATCTCGCGGTTGTGGTCTTCCCGAGCTTTTTGACCCCCTTTCCTGATAGGCTTGTCCATTCGTTCTTCAAACGATGGACTCGGCATTTCAATCGCGGGATCTAGTTTTGATGAGGGGTTGGCATTTCCTGACGGGGCGTCCTCTTCTTCATCAAAAGTATATATGGCGTAGCTACTGTGGGCCCGTTCCCGTTTTCCGGTTCTCGCGTATCCAAGCCCAAGTGTTTCCATTTTCCCGTTGGGCAATTTGCGTTGGGTCCCAGGGACATCCCAAATCCTGTTGTAGAACCGAGCTTGTCGAACAGTCTGTTTTAAGGGTACTCCTTGGCGCTTCAATAGCCTCTTTAGTCCATTTGTGTAGTATCTGGGCAAACGGATAGGTTGGAGCCTGTCGAGTATAACATCCGTGCCATGCTAGATCTCTTTCTCTATTTTCGTCTGAGGATCGGTAGAATAGGATTAACTTCTCACCCCTTTGCCTGGGAGGGACGTAAAATGTTTGCAGGTCCTGCACATTGTGAGCTTGAAGTGTGTCGAGATCCTTGTAGTGTTCCCGCGGCACCATGGTGATTTGCAAACTCTGATCATCGCTAGGGGGTGCTTGTATTGACAGCCGATTGGAGAACACGGCATTAACCTCATCTTCCGAGTCACTTCCGAAGACCAACATGGGGGCGGACGTCCCCGGGTTGTTGCGTTGAGATGGCCCGGCATAAACTATGTCTTCTTTTTCTTCGGTATCGCTACCGAAAACAGGGATGGCGGCGGCGGCTTTGTTCTCCGGGTTGCGACACCTTTCTGTATCCTCGAAATCTGGCAAAAAATACTTCGCATCTTCGTATTTGCGGACTTCGTTCACGGAAAATGGGTTCAACTCACCTGTTACGGTATACTCGAAACCACCCTTAAGGTACTTCATACACTGATGTTGTGTAGAAGGGATGATGTTGTACTCGTGTAGCCAAGGACGACCGAGCAAGGCGTTGTAGCAGGTCTTGGCGTCAATGACGTGGAATTTGATGTCTGTGACGAGTAGTCCGAAGCGTAATGTTAGTATCACGGATCCGAGAGTCCGTGACGATTGTGAATCGAAACCGGAGATGGTAATTTTGTCACGAGCGAGTTGTTGCACACTCATGCAGATTTCCTTTAACACCCGAACGTTAAGGAGATTAACGGAGGATCCATTATCCACCAGGATCTTTCCTATCTTGATATCATGGCAGTATCTAGAGACATATAGGGGACGGTTGTGGTCGCACGTCCCGAGAAGGAGGTCTTCGTCAACGAAAGTGATGTCGGCCGTATGCACTTCCTCCAATTCATCCTTCATCCTTTCAGTGGCGAGGAAGGCTTGGAATTGCTCAGGTTCTTGTAACGCCTTAATTAGTGAATCTCGCGCTTCTTTTGATAATAGGAGGGTATCGAGAATGCTAAGCTGAGAAGGTAGCTTCCTTAGGTGCGCTAGGATGTTATAGTCCACCTTACCCTTCCTAGGAGGGTCTTTGGCAGCCAGCTCTTTCATGACTTGGTCATCTAAAGTGATATCTTCAGTGACCTTTTCCTTTCCCTTATCTTTTCTACTCGTGGGCCCGAGATTCTTTTCTGGGAGTGTGCGATTGCGCAGCTGAATGTTCTTGCAGGACTCCGATTCCTCCTCTTTCGCTAAAACAGATTCTTTAAAGAGAGGTCCCAGAGCCATTTCTTCGTCAGAGTCGCTCCCAAAGGTGAGAACTCGTGACCTTCCGGCGTTAACCATGTAACAGTTTCCAGTGGTTCCGTTGTGCCCGTCGGCAGTACTTCTTCGTTCCCGACGAGTCTTGCGTTTCATGCACTTAAAATGTTGCCGATGAGCAACATATCCTTGCCACCATATCTTAAAGGCGTCGCACTCCTCCGTGGGGTGTGAAATTTTCCGATGATATGTGCAATAATCAGGGTGCCTCTCCACCCCATTGAGCGTGTTTCCTTCCGAGGGTGGTAACTTCATTCCTATTGACATGGCTTTGGCGAACCTTTTTCTCGTCTTGAATATCTTCTTGTCTGCCTCGGATGCCTTTCGATCTGGCGGGAGTACTTCAATTCTTTCATTTAGTCACCTGCGTTCGGCTCCTTCCGATGCGGCCATCTCACGCTCCTGATCTGCTTTACTCTTTAGACGAATCTCGTCCAGAAAGGCGTCGATCATTTCATCTGTTGGCCACACATGTCCTGGCTCAGGGTGTGCCCCCAGTTTCTCGGTGCCAGGAGTTTTCTCATCTTCCGAGTGGGAAATCACATGACAACTCGCCACATATCCCTCGGATTCATCCGATGAGCTCTCTTCCTCATCTTCCTTCTGAAAGACGTGGTTGAGGAACTCTTGCAGTGTGACGGAAGTCCGTGCCTTTTGATTGTACTCCTCTAGCGCGTCAATCTGTTTCTGCAAATCCGTGCGCTTGTTTCCAGGCTTCACGGGCCTTTTGGATTTCCTCTTCTTTTTCTTCGAAGATTTTGACGGTTGGGTGTGAGTATTTGGGCCATTATCACGAGTCTTCGTAGTTGGGCGGGCTTCAACATCCCTTCGATAATTTGAGGTTCAAGAGGGTCCTTCCATTCGATCGCAGGGCACGCATGAAGGTCTTTCAGCATTCTTTTGGTTTTAGCGGATAGCACGATTTCCCATGGAGCTTCTTCAATAAAGGAACAAGTCGCCCCCGGTGCGTCGTCTTCTTAGGAGTATGCGGCTGCGACGGGTTCACCTTCCACTTTTCGGACAGCGCAAACTTTCCTTGGAGGTATTGATCTTCAATCCATCCTTTGAAGATGAAGCAATCCTCAATCGGATGGCTTACCGTTTGATGGTAAGGGCAATAGTTGGGGTTGTTCACCTCAGTGGGTTGTGGCGGTCGCCTTGGATTTGGCAGGTTTATAAGTCTGTTGCGTACTGCCAGCTCGAATAACCATTTCGTCTTGTCCTGTGGGAACGAGTAGGGACGCTTCATCTTCTTATTATAATACCGGCGTCTTTCTTCCTGTTGATCCGTCAGCTTTGGGGCATTGGGTTGCTGCTGGGCATTCGCGACGAAGGTGGCCTTTCCTTTACCCTTGTCATTCCGAGGTTCTGGCTTCGGGGGAGACGGTCTATGACCCATTTGGTCCATCTAAGCCAACTTGTCGATTAAAGCCTGGAATGTTGTTGGCTTAGAGAACATCATAAACTGGGAGATAGTTGCGTGAGGGTCTAGGGTTCCCACGAACATGCCCACCGCGGGCGCTTCCTCAATGCGTTGCTCGCATTTCGACCACAAATTCCGCCTTCGTATAGCATACTAGACCCAAGTTTCGCCTGGTTTTACCCTGGCGTTAATTAGTGCCGTTATTGGTGAGCGTTCGCTGGCGCTTGCGAATCGCTGAGTGAATAGAAACTCCATTTCAGCGAACGTCTTGATAGAATCGTTCGGGAGTTCCGAATACCATTCGAACGCTGTTTCTGATAAGCTGCCCACGAACTGGCGAAGCAACAGTTTATCATCTCCGCCGGTGTTACCGTAAAGGGCCCTGAACTGGGCGACATGTTGGTGGGGATTGCCGGTCCCCTTGTAAACATGGAACTTGGGAATTGTGTAACCCAGCGGGTACTTGATTTGGTCGTACCAGCTTGGATATGGCCGGCCCGTTTTTACGACTTGACCAGCTGCCTCAGTCGCGTGATGAACCCGGATTTGCTGGGTTATATAATCGACCAAATCAGCCTTAGAGATTGTCTCCTCCTTGGCCGTTGAGAGGGCCGGTGGTAGATTTGACGTTTCCCCCCTGTCGTCTTCAAGGACGATCGGGGGATCCTCAGCGGGTGGGTCTTGTTGGATCATCATTCCTATCATATCTTGGAAGAGAAGGCCCATACGCTGTATGTTGGCTGCTTGTTCAGTGGCCTCTTTGTCCTTCTTCTCCAATATTCGGCGAAGGAATTCGGCGTCGGTTTCTTCCTCCTGGCGTTCGTCCGAAGACGTTTCTGGGTTTTCTTTTGGCCCGGTAAGTGCGGCCATAGCATTCATCATTTCCTGGAGCTTTTGCTGTTGCTCCTGAGCTTTGGTCACCGACCGTGTGAGCGGTCTATGACCTGTAGACGCACGGCTGTCTTCTTTTCCTAACGCCATGTATACGGTGTGGACCATCATGCCCCCAGACTTAGGGCGTTTGGGCTTAGTGCCTTTGGCTGTCGTTGCAGGCTGGGGGATCTTCTCTGGTTTCCTCCTTTTATGAGCAGTGGAGGTTGAGGGGGCCGTTGAGGTGGGCGTCCAGACAGCCTTTCGTGGTTTAGCCTGGTGACCGGCTTCCGATTGGATTTTCAGCTTCTTGTGCTGGCGGGAGAAGTTTGGATCGATCATCGAATCTCGGGCCTGCCGCCAAACCTTATAGATTTTGGAAGACAGCCTTTGAGGGGATCGGGGCTGCTCTGACTTTATCTCCACAACCTTTTTTAGTGGGGGAGGAGACCTCTTTAGCACCGCAGTAGGAGAATTCCTTCGCACCTTATTTAGCATCTCGAAGCTGTTCCCCATTGGAACAGCAGCATTAACTTCTGCCATCGGGGCTGATGGAGTTAGCCCAGAGGGGGAGTTGCCCCCAGCCTTCCTTACTCGGCGCCAATGGCGACGTCGAGCGTGTCGAGCGGACGACGTTGGTTCAGCGGTGAGAATGGCTTCGTCTTGCCCCCTGTGTAGGTGGGGGGTCGCTGCTGGTGTTAGCCTGTTAAAGACCGATGTCCTTTGGGTAGCAGGAGCGGGAGCTGGGGCCGTCAATCTTGTAAGGACTGACTTTTTGGCCGGGGAAGCCACCCTGGCGATTTCGGGAGCAGGACCGGTTACTTTCTTAGAAGCAGCCTTCTCTGCGATTGTAGGCCCCATGATGGGTCCACAGGATTTCTGGCCCAATCTAGAGAAGACCGAGGCGCTGATGTTGGGCGACCCGTTGAGAGGAGCCGCAGCAGGGGTAAGACGATCAAAGACCGACTTCTTGGGAGCTTCCTTTGTCAGCACCGGCGCCGTAAAACTTGTCGGTGGGAGCATAGTCCCAAAGAACAATCCGGTAGTGGCCTGAGTCGCCTGGTCCACCGGTATTGTGAATAATGAAGCGGCTTGGGGTCCGTAGGCTATACCTCCTGGCGAGGCAGAGCGTTGGTCGTAATTGCAGTCCGAGCAGTTGGAGCATTTCGCAGAAGTAGAAGCCATCGATCCTTTGCTTTCTGCAATGAGGAAGACGCCAAGTCTTAGTATCTCGAAACCCAAGGGCAACCATTAGCGAACCGCGATTGGTTCGCGAATCACGACACACGAAGTGTGGAGTGGAAAGAGGAAAAGGTCCCACCGGGCGTTCCAGAATCTGTTCCCCTCCGAAAGACGGCGCACAAGACTGCGATGTCTTGGCACTGAGATTCGGGGCAGATGCTAATTGGTGCTATTCGTTCACCTATCCGAAGATGCCAAGTTGATTTATGGCACCATATATTGAAGGTTTAAACAGATGCGGCCGATGTAGCAGACTTCGTCAGATTCCCCCTCGTTTGAGGGGTTTTTGATTGTGGGGACGCTCTTCCCTGCAGGCGCAAGCCCCTGCAGTTAATTACGCTACCGCATCGCGGTAACAACTTTCTCCTTCTCCAGATGGTCACTTCGTGTCGTGGGTGTTTATTACGTTTTTGGTTGCCCGTGGATTGTTTACGGAGACCGAGTTATGTCGTCGTCCGTAGGGCGTGGACTAGTCCAAATCCGTATTATCTTAGATTTGGGTTTGGGGGTTTGGTTTGAGAATACATTAGCCATATTTGAGGTTAAGATCAACTCAAACGTCTGTTAAGGATACGTTAGTCTAACTTGAGACTAAGATCAACTTAACGGGATCGTTTAGATCCGACAAAAGAGCATTTGGGCTCCATTGTTCCAGTTTAGGGATATAGTGGTCCATTTAATGTATGGCCGTCGGGACCCGTTACCTCTCTGACGGCGTTGAAGGATTACAACGACAGGTGTCAAAGGAGTTCCGAGATGTACCCTTGAACCAAAGTTGATTGGAGGGATTCATAGTCCAGTCTGTTTGAAGGTTTAAGGATACGTTAGCCATTTTTGAGGCTAAGATCAACTTAAATGGTTGTTAAGGATACGTTAGTCCAGTTTGGGACTAAGATCGACTTAACGGGATCGTTTAGATCCGACAAAAGAGCGTTTGGGCTCTATTGTTCCAGTTTAGGGACATGGTGGTCCATCTTCCAGTTTAGGGACGTAGTGGTCCATTGCCAGTTTAGGGACATGGTGGTCCATCTCCAGTTTAGGGACGTAGTGGTCCATTGCCAGTTTAGGGACATGGTGGTCCAAGTTCCAGTTTAGGGACGTGGTGGTCCAAGTTCCAGTTTAGGGACATGGTGGTCCAAGTTCCAGTTTAGGGACGTGGTGGTCCATTGGTAGTTTAAGGACGCATAAGTCCATGGGTTTAAGGACCCCACAGTCCATTGTTAATTTTAAGACATCTCGGTCAAGGTTAAGGACGTCGTAGTCCATGGGTTTAAGGACCCCACAATCCATATCAATGTGTGGTCATCGGGACCCGTTACCTCTTTGAAGACGTTGAGGGATTACAACGCCAAGTATCAAAGGAGTGAAGAGATGTACCCTGGAACCGGAGTGGATTAAATAGTCTTTGGCCCAATTTGGGATCAAGACCAATTAATTATGTTATGAGCCCATTAGCCCAGTTAATTACGAATTTAGGACTTATGGACAGATTGGGCTAAGTCTAATCATGTCTGGGATATCGGCCCTCCTATTGGTCCCTTGAAGGAGAGGCTTTGCCTCTGGCCATTTAGCCAATTGGGCCAATGCCTAGCGTTAAACACTAAAGACCAATCAGTGTTGAACAACTGGGAATGAGATTGATAAGTCAGTGTTTAACACTAAAAGATAGTTGGTGTTAAACACCAGCAACAAGGCTTTCAAATTAGTGTTAAACACTAAAACAGGTCAGTATTAAACACTGGCAACAGAAATCTCAAATTAGTGTTGAACACTAAGGTAATCAGTGTTGAACACTACGAATAATGTTCCTTGATTAGTGTTGAACACTAAGGCCAAGCAGTGTTTTAACACTAGATTCAGGGGTTCCAATTCAGCGTTAGACGCTAAGGCAAGAGGGGTCACGTGGTAGCACGTGAGGGCGCCCTTCCTTCGTTTGTTCTGCTGAGAATATTGCATCTTTTAGGGCATCACGTGCCATCACGTGACGGGTGTTTAAATGGTGTATGTTGAAGCCTCTGCCAAGGGTCACGTGGGTCACGTGAAGCACTGCCTCAAAGGGGCTTTTCTGTAGATCTTTTTGGGGGTCACGTGGTGACACGTGACCCTGCCTCTGTTAATCCCTTTCAGGAATTAAATTCCTCGCAGGGTTGAACCCTGACAATAATTTCAGAGGAATTAAATTCCTACTTCCTTTCGAAGATTTATGTTCTGGAATAGAGTTGAACTCTGAATTTTCTGTAGAATTGAATTCCTCATATATATGAAGAACTGAATAGGGTTAAACCCTAATAAAAGCTTTAAGGAATTAAACTCCCACTCTCTGTTAAAGAATTATTCTGGGGAATGAGATTAAGGGAATTAAATTCCTGTTGTTTTAACAGAACTAAGTTCTTAACCAGGGTTAAACCCTGATTCTTTTCATTCTGAAGGAATTAAATTCCCATAACACAGGGTCAAACCCTAATTTTATTTTGAAGGAATTAAATTCCTATAGTTCTGTGAGAATTAAATTCTCATGCTTCCATTCCCTCTCTATGCTTTGGATCTGCATGGCAGGATCTCAACCCATTGAGAATTAAATTCTCAACTCAAGGGGAGATGTGCACTTTACAGATCCTCCATCAAAGAGAAAAGAAATATGTCCTTCTGTTTTATATCAGAGTTAAACTCTGTTGAGAATTAAATTCTCCTTTTTTTTCAATGAAACCTTCCCTTTCTTACTTAGGGTTTTCTTTTGCAGAAGATCCAAATTCCTCTAAAGTATCAAGGCTCTCTCTCTTTTCTTCCCTCTGCCTATCTCTTTTTTTGTGTGTCTCTTGGCTCCTATTTATAGGAGAAGCAGCCGAGTCAATTAGTTTTTGATGAATCTTTCATTGAGAGATTTGATTTGTATCCATCATTCGTTTTGGACCTTTAGATTATTAGGTGAATTTTATTCATCATTGGATTTTAAATCCAGAGATTCTCCTTTGTTATTTCGGTTAGATTTTACGGGGAAATCTTCCCAAATTCGAGATTTTCCCATAGATAGATGATATTTAATCACCTTTAAATCTTTAATGCAATCGGTTGCTTTTGGAAAGATTTGAGATGTCTTTTCTCAGAATTTAATTCTGTTAACAAATTGGCTTTGAAGTCGGTCACGTGTGGCCACGTGACCCTTGGTCACGTGTGGGCACGTGACCCCTTTGGAACGAGCCCTCTTCTTTCTTTTTGCGCTCTGCTTTCTGGTCGCTGCTTAACCATCACATGCCACCACGTGACCCATGGTCACGTGTGAGCACGTGACCCTCGTCTGGAGCCTTTTTCTTGGTTTAACCGGAGAACGAATCTGCTGCTTTTGATTATCACGTGCCAACACGTGACCCTGGTCACGTGGGAGCACGTGACCTCTTCTGAAGCCTTTTCCTTGATTTGATCAGGGAACCGGTTTGCCTTTGAAGCCGTTTTTAATTGTCACGTGCCAACACGTGACCCAGGTCACGTGGGAGCACGTGACCCTTTCTGAAGCCATTTTCTTTGATGTAGTCGGGAAGCTGAATTTGCCTTGCCGATGCTTTTAGATGTCACGTGCCAACACGTGACTGCTGGTCACGTGTAAGCACGTGGCCCTTTTCTGAAACCTCTTCCGCGGACTTTCCTGATTTTAAATCAGGAAACAATGTTCAGCGGGGCAGCATTAGCTGCAACCTCAACGCGCAGTTGGGCAGATTCAGCAGAAGTCGCCTCACGTTCCTTTCGCTTAAGGGTTGCCTCTCGTTCGAAATGGCGAAGGAACGAAACACTCTGCTCAACCCATGCGGCCCGCTGGGAGTTCAAAGCCTGAGTCTCGGGGGCGGGACGCATATGCTCAAGCTCATGCAGACAGGCCTCAATCTTCCTGCAATGATTAACCCAAGACTTGACGACGCCTTCATTATGGAAGTTCACAAGCGTCTCCAGTATTGGATTGACCTCGGCAACGAAATCTGCGGCAGATGTAAGAGCCTCCGCGTCAAGCTCCTCGACGTATTCGCTCAGTATACGCAGGCTGGTCACATCACCTTTTGAGGATGGACGTCTAGAAAAGGGCCCTGCCGGCATCATAATGCGAGAATCGAAAGAGACCGGAGTCAAAGCGACCGCTGCGAAACAAATCACAATCATATGACGGTTCAAGAAGTATAAGAGGTTCATGAACAATGGGATTTACTATACCAGCTGCAACAGGTGGCAAAGCCGGGAGGACCAGTGGCGCAACTGTTCTCTCATGTCCTCCTTCAATCTGTAGTACTGCAATCAAGGCAAAGAAGAATCAGAAATGATTTCACTGTTGGTAAAAGAAAGAGCATTAACCGAAGGCTGTATTCACCAGCGCCACTAGATGAAGCAATCTCCAATGGGAAGGAGAAGTGGGGGTGCAGCACCTGGTACAGGTGGTCAAAAAGGACTCCTACAAAGGCGCAATAATGCAACGTCAGTACTTAATTTATACAGTCTAGAGATAAGACTGATGGGTCACAAATCCATACCTTCCAACATCTGAGGCGGTACGAGAGAAGGTAGAGAGGTGGTCACCGTCAGGGCAGTAATTGACGGCGCTGCCTCGGGGAGAGCAACATCAGCACTAGCCGCACCTGCATTAGAAACAATATAAACCCTGTCAGGAAACATTGAAAAAGATTGCAGAATAAAAAGAAAGGCGGTGACCTAAAATTTACCTGATGCGAGGGCGTCACTTGACACAACAACGGCGTCTCCCTCCTCCATCGGGGTGGTCTCACCTCCCGTCGCCTCATCCCCTGACTCCACGAGAGCCGTCGTCATGCTTAAGATGCCGGGAGACAGCAAAGAACCGTAGGCAGGAAAAGCGATGATCGGGGCGGTGCCCGACTCTTGAGAGAGAGCAGCTACCTCGGGCCCAGCAATTGTATCCATTTCGCTCGCTACCACCTCAGGCTCAGTAATTGTAGCCGTCTCATCCACCGTTGCCTTGGGCTCGGCCATAGTAGCCGTCTCATCCGTCGCCACCTCGGGCTCGGCAATGGTAGCTATCTCGGGAATAGCAATCGTGACTGTCTCATCAGCCACTACTTCGAGCCCGGCAAACGCAGCCACCTTGTCTACCGCTGCCCCGGGTTCGACAATCACAGCTAATTCCTCCACCGCTACCTCATGTTCAGCGGTCACCGCCACTTCTTCGGTAAGGCTCGGCCCTGCAAGACAAGATATATGAGAACCGATAGTTTAAAACTTTGACAACGGAACCTCACGGCACATTACCTGGAGTTGATTTACCGTTTGCTTCCCGAGCCGCACGTGCCGCCCGTCTGTAAGCAGTAGACAAGGCGACCAGAGACTCCTTTGAAGGAGTAGCAGCAGGGATAGCGGCGCTCGAACCCGCACCCACAGCTAAAGCAGCACTACGCTCCCTTGATGCGCGCCTCCGGCGCTTCCTTTCCTCCCGGGCCGTCAAAGCAGACCTTCTAGAAGCCTCCTTCAATAGGACATCATCGTCCGCACCCAAGGTTACCTCTGGAGCTGTTATAGTTTCCGTCATCGGTCGTTTGAGCAAGGCCTCTTTCGGCAATGCCGAAGAGGCCGGGACTTCGGTGGCTGGTCCGGGAAGAGTCTCCGCATCACCTTACGAGACTGGCATTGTGGTCCTTGCTATAAGATAAAGAAGGGGTTAGATTGTCCATAAGAAATGAGAATGAAGACACAATGAGCCGAGACATACCAATGCCTAATAAAGCGCGATTCTTCTCCTCCTCCTCAAAGGTCCTGAGGGAAGCCGCTAGAGCCTCTTCAGTAGTAAAGCCTGTTATAAAAGGAAGAATGTCAGTCAAGACTTGATAATAAAAATAAAGATATAACGCAATAACAAAGTACGACTGATATTTACTTGATTGCACGAGGGCGGCTATTTCCGCTTGGTGGCTTGCGAGTCGCGCAGAAGCAGCAATAGCGGCATCGAGATCAGTGTCTTCTGGCGCTATAAAGAGACCCTCATTGGTTCCATATTCACTTAGGCCTTCGTTATAAGGAGCCTGAGGCTCTAGGCCGAGTACAGCATCAAGGGAGAGGACCGAATTCTTCTTCTTCTGTGCGCGAGCTCCGGTCGCAGCCAGCACCATCTTGCGCTTAGTGGCCACTTTGGGACGGCGAGTCCTGATATCCGAGCCCACACCAGATTCGGGTGAAGCTATATTTACCATCTCCGGGGAGTACGGGGCATCAATGGCACATCCACTGTCTCCACAGGAGCATGGGGCAATCCACGCGTAGGGCTTAGCACACGTGGAGGCTTAACTGCAGCAACCTCTCTCAGCGAAGGGGGGGCAGCGATCCGTCGCTTTAAAGGGACGTTGCGATCGCTGGCAGGGGGCGCACTCTTGCGATCGAGCAGCAGCCGCCTCTCTTTCCTGATGACTGCACTCATCACGTGTTGATACCAGGCCCCGTGTACGTTAAGGGCCCTCGGAATGCAACTCGGCTCGCTAATGAAGAAGTGGGAGCCCGTATTCAAGCGCATAAAGTGATGCAGTGCACCCCGTATTCCTTCTTTGGTGGCAGCAGGTTCTTTCAAGAACGCCTCCAGTGGGACCCCCTGGTTATAACTCAGCTGCTGGGCAAAATGATGGGGGTTGTATCTCATAAAAAGCGCCGCATCATTTTACCTGAATACGAGAAAGCCCGGCCTGATGGAGTATAGATGGAGAATCTCCCGGGCTTTCAACCCGGAGGACCCGTCCTTAAAAACGTCGCGCAATACCAGCACCGTCTTGGAAGTTTCCTGACCGATCGTCAGGACTTTGTCCGTAAAGGACATGCCATCTCTGACCGTGCGTGGGGGAAGAAGCAAGCCCCTAGCTTCCCGCTGTGACGGGCTCACGATGGACGCGTCAACCAACGGCATAATTCACGGGAGCTTGCATTTCTCGTAAAACGAGGGTCTCTTGTGAATGCCAAAGACCCCGAGCACGTGCATCTCCATCCACGAAGTAAAGTAATGCATCGAGAAGTTGGCGGCATGCACCCCCGGTTCAGTGTATCCGCCGCCACGCTAAGACCATGGTACAGATGGGCTAACCCAGCAATCCCAATGGTCACTTGTATCCCGGCAACCATTCGATGCGCTGGGTAGAAGACGGACGACCTCATATAGCGAGGGTGCATAGGGAGCGCGAACCAGCATAACCATAGCCCAAGAAACCCAAGAAAGAAATCCTCCTCGTCAATGCCCGGAGCGGCGATTTCTGACAAAGGAATGATCGCGGCTTCAGGAAGAAAAAAGCCCTTCTGATCGTCTTCCAGTACTGGTCGACGGTCTAAGCCAAAACCGAAGGGGTCGTCGAGCTTGGCAAACTTTTCGCCTCGTTGCGATAAAATCTCCGGGCGAAGAAACCGGGAAATGAAGTCTGCGAAACTGACCCCCCGGCCTCCAGATTCTAAGAAGAGGCTCTCGTACATGTTCAGCACCTTTATCAGACTAGGAAACTGGTGCTGAATGGCGTTCTCTGGCGTTAAGCCCATCGCCACTGGCTTGGTGGCAAAAACGTACTCATCCGGAGGAAGCAGCTCCTCATAGTGCTCCCCCCTAACCGGTAGACCGGAAACCTCAGCAAATTCTTCTAAGGAGATGGAGACTTCTCTGTCCAGTAGAAGAAAAGTATGGGTTGGGATATTCCACTGCTCCAAGAACGCCTTAATCCACCATGTGGGAGGAGCAGAATATTGGAACAACGAAACATAAACCGCAGGATATAGGCCGAGCTTCAGCAGCTGTGTTTTCTTCGCTAACAAGATGTACCCGGCCCATTGCAAATATCCGGCCGAATGTCGGGGAGTCAACCCGATGTTGTAGGCTTGTCCCTAAGGGTGCGACTCGTCCTGGCATATGCGCTGCCCCAAGGTATCCAAAGCTGCCGGTAGCTGCATGGGTATGGCGGCAATCGAAGATTGAAGAAGACCCTCCGAAGTCCAATTGACAGCCTCCACGGCATAGTTCACCGGGGGTGCATCTGCATACGAAATCGACGAGATCGGCTCTGACGGCGTCGCAAAAGAGAAGCTTCGACGACCATCGATAATTTGGTCATACCACCTATTCCACAAGTGAAGGTTTTTGTGTTCCGGGTCATAGTCTCTGATGAGCGCAAGAACCTCCCGGTCCACAGGTGCCTCAGGGAATCCTCCCTCTAAACGAACAAACGGGAAAGAGAGATCGGAAGACATGTCGCCCGCGAGAAAGGACAGAATTCAATTGTCAGTACTATAATTTAATTTTAAAAATTCTGACACTCGGCACTTTAAAATCTGTACCACACTGCAATGCAGTGGAAAGGGGACCAAAGGAGGAACCACAAAATCCAGATGACAATGCATCAATTAATAAAAACAGCCTCATCATTGGATGAGACTGTTAATTAATGAGAAAATCCTCAATGAAATTTTCATTGAAGGAGAAATCCCTCGGGAAAAGGAGAAAATCTCCCTTTGAGAGCAAAGCTCTCTGACAGAGTGACATTTGTCACACTCTGATCATGAAGAAATAAAATCTCTTAAAGAGCCTGGCTCTGTAATGATGATGGAAAAATCCATAAAGGATCAATTAAAATTAATTTTTTGTGAATTAAAAATTCTGGGATCTTCAAGATCCATGAAAAACACTTAAGAGTTCTTCATCAAAGATCAAAAGATCTATATATTATCAAAGAGCAGAGCTCTGATTCATGGGCTAAGAAACCCCAAGAAAAGATCTGTTTAGATCTATGGATTCATAAGAGGAAGGCTCTATTAATGAAACCATAAATGGGTTTTCTTTAGATCAAAGATCTATGAAGAGCAAGGCTCTGTAAAACCTTAATTTATTAAAAATTAATTTTTTTTAAACTTTACCTAAGTTTTGGTAGAGTTCTAACTCTTGAAAGTTCTTAAAACAGAAGAGCAAGGCTCTGGATAAAAATTCTCAAGAAAGAAGATGATAATCATTTAAGGGACCAAAAGTCCTATTTATAGGCACTGAACCGCCTCTTCAACTTCTGAGTTGATCCAAGAGCTCAGATGTTGCCACTACGGCACTCACGTATGCGCCACATGAGCGCAATGGTGGGGGGGAGGCATTTGTTTCCTCCAATCAGAGCAAAGCTCTGTTTCAAAATTCAAAATTTAAGTTGAAGCAACGCTTCAGATTCTGCGCGCTGCGCGCTACGTGTCAAATACAGATTGGCTAGCGTCAGGAGAGCTGCGCCCTAGGCAGCGCACCCCCAATCAGAGCAAAGCTCTGTCTTAAGTTTTAAAATTCAAAAGTTGAAGCAACGCTTCAGATCCAGCACTCTGCGCTGTGCGCCATGTGTCGAACACGGGTACGCTAGCGCAGTTGCGCTGCGCCTTGCGCTCCGTGCCACGTGTCAAACACGGGTGCGCTAGTGCAGTTGCGCTGCGCCCTGCGCTACACGCCACGTGTCGAATGTAGGTGCGCTCGCGCAAAGTGCGCCAGCGCTGGAATTAAAGATTCCCACCGCTAGATCAAAAGATCTAAGAATAATGATAAATCTTTAATTAACCAGAATTAAATTCTGTTAAAGAAAAATTCCTCAAAATATTTCCAAACAACAAGATTTTGCTTTAAGCACCGCTGGATCAACGATCCAATGGTAAATAAAAATTACCAAAGACAGAACAAATTCTGCATGGAAAGATTTCTCAATTTTATTAAAATAAGAAGATTATCTTCTGCAAAACAGAAGCCTTAGGATCAAAGATCCAACGGTGGGATATATTCCCAAATCAATCAGAGAAATATCTTTTAAACTGATTCAATAAATCATTTGGCCCTATATAAAAGCCCCTAGACTTCAAGTCTAAGAGATATAAAGAGATAGAGAGAAAACCCTCTGCAAACTTTAAGAAAACTCAAAGAGAAAGAAGAGCAAGCTCTTAGAAAAAAGAAGATCATTTCTTCATCTTCAAGATAAAGAACTAGTTCTTAAACAACAGAGATGAAACCATCTCGTAAAAAGAAGAATCATCTTCTAAAAAGATCATAGATCTATAAAGGACTAAGGTCTTTGATTAAAAATAAAAAGATCAAAGATCTAATCATAAAAATAAAAGAAGTATTTACTTCATTCACAGATCCTTGATCTACAAAGGCAGAGCCTTTTTATAAACAAGAACTTTTGTTCTTGAATCTTGAGGCAAAGCCTCCTTTAGAAGAACATAAATTTGTTCTTTGATCTTAAATTTGATCAAATGCGCTTTGCGCTATTAGAAAGTGCCTTGCAATCATGAATTTCACTTTTGCTCTTCTTGAACCGGCGCTCAGCGCCAAAATGTGCCATATGTCAACCAAAGACACAATCTGCGCTTTGCGCTTTTGAAACAGTGCGCTGCACTCATGGACTGGTGCTCAGCGCCAAGCGCGCCACGTGTCACTCACTGGCGCACCAACAAACTAGCGCAATGTACTCATAAATTAAAAGCGCTTAGCGCTAATAAACTAGCGCTTAGCGCTAAGCGCGACACGTGTTCTCTTCGTATGCGCTCCCTGACAGAAGCGCAATGCGCTCTTTAACTGGCGCAAAGAGCCTGGCACGCCACGCGGCGCAATGTCAGAACACACTTTCTTCTGATGGAGACAAAAGTGTCAGAACCCAATCCTCAGCATTATTAAATGGGCCGAGCTCAAATAAAGGCTTAATAGCCAGAACAAAAAAAATGTTAAACATTTTAATTGGACTTAGCCTAATTCTGGCCATAAGTCTTCAACTTATCTTGAACTGAGCACATCTTCTTTTTCAACCAACTCACCTTGGTTCAAGGGTACATCTCTTCACTCCTTTGATATTTGTCGTTGTAATTTTTCAACCTCTTCAAAGAGGTAACGGGTTCCGACAACTACACATTTCACAAACTATAAATTATGGACTGTAGGGTCCTTAAACCCATGGACTATGATGTTCTTAACCTCGACCGTGATGTCTTTAAACTAACGTCAGACTATGGGGTACTTAAACCCATGGACTATGATGTCCTTAACCTCGACCGTGATGTCTTTAAACTAACATTTGACTGTGAGGTCTTTAAACTCACGGACTATGATGTCCTTAACCTTGACCGTGAGGTCTTTAAACTCACGGACTATGATGTCCTTAACCTCGACCGCAATGTCTTTAAACTAACAATGGACCGAGATGTCCTTAAACTAACAATGGACCGTAACGTCCTTAAACTATTATCGACCGCAATGTCACTAAACTAAACAATAGAGCCTAATTGCTCCCTTGTCGGATCTAAACGATCCCGTTAAGTTGATCTTAGTCTAAAATTAGACTAACGTATCCTTAACAAACGTTTAAGTTGATCTTAGTCTCAAATGAGGCTAACGTATCCTTAAACCCAAACCCCCAAACCCAAATCTAAGAAAGATACAGATTTGGACTAGTCCACGCCCTACGGGCGACAACATAAATTAGTCTCCGTATACAATCCACGGGCAACCAAACACAAAACAAACACCCAAGACACGAAGTGACCATATGGAGAAGGAGAAAGTTGTTACCGCGATGCGGTAGCGTAATTAACTGCAGGGGCTTGCGCCTGCAGGGAAGAGCGTCCCCACAAACAAAACCCCTCAAACGAGGGGGAATCTGACGAAGTCTGCTACATCGGCCGCATCCGTTTAAACCTTCGATACATGGTGCCATAAATCAACTTGGTATCTTCGGAGAGGTGGATGGATAGCACCAATTTGCATCTGTCCCGAAATTCAGGCAAGACGTTTATCGCATCTCCGCTGCGTCTTTCGGAGGGGAACAGGGACTAGCCGATACAAGCCTAAGAAAGATTCTTAGTCGAGTGATGTGCCCGAGAAGATTCTTCGTCATTTTCTATTAATATCGAGACTGCAACGGTTATTTATGTGTGAGGATACGGCGTCTGAAATGTAGTGGCACCATAAAACGCCTCGTGAAGAGGGAAAAATAAGTCATCCCAGAGATTCGATGTTGTGAAAAGTTTTAGATGAAAAACATCCTTCATTCAGCGCCATAACGTGAGGCTGTGAATTGCGAATGACGGTTTCAGTCCATTTTGGATGGTCCGCGGCGGGCGTACTCACATTACTTGGCCCATTGTGGTGACTATATACAACTTGTTGCCATGGACGACTATGACGCATTCTTATTTTACTTTGGCACTTTTAATCGACGCTCCCTCGTCTCCTGGGAAAAATATCGACGTGTACCTTTAACCCTTGATCGATGAGTTAAAGTTGCTATAGGAACCTGGCGTGAGAACCTATGACGCAGATGGTAAACAATTTTTCAGATACGGGCTGCTTTTTTGTGGACTATTAATGATTTTATAGCATACGGTATGCTGTCGAGGTGGGCAACTCAAGGTAAACATGCTTGCTCCAGTTGTCATACTCATACAAGCGCCGTACGCTTGAACTTTAGCGGGAAATAGTCGTTTATGAGCCACCGACGTTTTCTGCATATAACTCACAGATTCAGAAAGAATAAAAAATTGTTCAACGGCAAGACGGAGACCGGTAGGCCTTCTAAACCATTGTCCGGTAACGACATATTGTAACAATGGAGATCTTATCAGAATATCACATTCGGAAAGAAACAAAAAAAAGATGCAATGCCATGTCCAATCGGTTGGAAGAAGTTAAGTGGTTTATTTCAACTTTCGTACTGGTCTGATCCACCGCTCCACCATAATTTAGATGTTATGCATATCAAGAAGGGCGTCTCTTAATACGTCATCAATCTTCTGCTTTGTAAGGATGGAAAAACGAAAGACAATCTCAATACCCACCGTGATTTGACAGATTTGGATGGTTTGTCCATTAGAGAAAAATTGCATTCTTGGCATGCTCCTGGTAAATCAGGTTATTACTAGACCCCACCAGCAATTTACAATCTGAACAAAGAGAAGAAACGGCGGTTCCTGCAGGTGTTGAAAGAATTGAAAGTTCCTGATGGTTTCTTATCAAACATTTCTAAACAGGTAAAAGTAGAAAATGCAAAAATCGTAGGACTCAAGAGCCACGACTACCACATATTGATGAAAATTTTTCTTCCTTTATGCCTAAGAGTATCGGAAAAATCCAAAATTGGTCTCGTTCTTAACGACTTTTGCACGTATTTTTGACAATTTTGTTCTAAAAACATGGACGTCAATGATATAGCAGAGCTCGAAAAAGACATTCTTATAATCCTTTGCAAGGTCGAAACTATTTTTCCACTTTCCTTTTTCGACATTATTGTTCACCTGTTCGTCCATTTGGCAACCGAAATCCAGATTGGCGGTCCGGTGCATTACCGTTGGATGTATCCCATCGAGAGGTATGAAAATGTTTATCATTAATCTTTTAAATCGCAAAGAATTATTATGGATTATTAATATCTATTATTTTCAACAAATATCTATTAATTTTAAAAAACTATATTCGCAACAAGTATCGTCCTGAAGGTTCGATTGCGGAAGGTTATCTCTTGGAAGAAGTGACGTCTTTCTGTGCTCATTTTCTGAACGACGATATCAGGAAGAAGTTGAACAAACCGCCGCGTGTTCCTGACTGTCCAATTAGAGAAGGAAGGCTAAAAAACATGTCTTACGATCTCATTGGTGGTTTACATGCGTTAATTTTGCTAAACAGCGAATGTTTTGCTAAATATGCAGACTAAGTTTTTCTAATTTCATCCATTTAAACTGTTTGAAATAGAGTATAATTTAACTGATATAACTGTAAATTAACGAATTAAGCGCACAAAACTATATTCAAGAGGTCGAATGTTAGGACGTGGTCGGATGACAGAATCGAAGAAGAATAGAAACACACTTTCGTCGTTTGGTATAGAGAAGAAGTTGATGGACACATGAATCATGGTGAGCAGATTGATAGAGTGGTCCATGACCTTTTAATCGGTCCATCGATTGCAGCTACATTTTACAATAGGTACAACGTTTCCTGCTACAAATTTGAGATCGAAATGACGGAACACATTAGAGCTACAAAAAATAGCAGCGTTATAACCTTCGACGACAGAGGAAATCCCTATTACGGTGTTCTTGAGCAGATTATAGCGGTCTCATACATTCATAAGGCTGCCATATTTTTTATATTGCAATGCAGATGGTACGATACCAAGTTTGAACGGGGTATGAAGCTTGATGAATACAAACTCATTTTGTTAAACACCAAATAGACAGCTATGAATACGATAACTTTATTTTTCCATCGATGGCAACACAAATATATTTATTCTCAGGATCTCAAGAAGGCTGACTGGATCGTTGTTTTTCATTGAAGACCGAGATTATTATAGTATGTCGACGTTGAGTGACTTTGAAGAGGTGATAACACGTCTCAGTCTTTCAATTGAACATACCAATGATCCAAACTATTCTGCGCCGTTCATCAATACGTTAGTAAGACGTGAGATCGGCCAGGTGATTGTCACAGATCAAGATTTCGATAATCCACCCAACGAATTTTCAGCTAATGCACCGAACAAACGTGCTAGGTAATGAAATTGAACTAAATGTTTTAAATTGTATAATGATTATAAGTAAATTTTTAATATTTGAATAAATATGTAGGGTCTGATGGGAGGCTGTGGATCCGGCTCTAGACGTCATAGGAAACGACGTCTACACGAGATTGACGGAATGTCAGCAGCAGCGGCAGCAGCGCCTACCTTTACTCGCGCCCCACGTACAAGCACCCCTCCTACCGGCGACCCTCTTACCTCCCCTCCTACCATGGTCCCTCTTACCGTCGCCCCTACTACAGGACCCCACCACCCTCAGCAGCCGCAGCGCCACAGGACCCGCTGCCTACCCCTATTAGCGGGGTAGCAGATCTTCCTACCCCAGTCACTCCTCCTGTACATGGTTTATAGTTATCTATTCATATTTTAGTTTTCTATTAAAATAATTCTATCGAATCATCTAACATTTTATTATTTGCAGTTATGCATGGTACTGACGGACAGGGGTCTGGCGTCGGTTCTAGCGCTACGCCGGGGACGTCAAGTATAATCATTATTGCTTAAATCTTTTAAATAACGATTGTAATTTAAATTTGTAAAATTCTATATACATAATCTGAATATTATAATATTGTGTCTGTATATCTATCTTTTTCAGGATTCACCACCGTTAGGACAAGGGGTTTTACTGGGCTTTCTTTCTCCAAGCCAGCCCCAGACGCTGCTCCATGGATGCTAGAGTGGACCGCGTCAGGTGTGCCCGTTGGTGAGCACCCGACCAAATGGGGGGATTACATTGGAGCGGAGATCCATACCTACTATAGGTACCTGCTCCATATTAGGTGGAGCCCACGCCAGACCGACTATGTTCGGCAGTTTTTTTGCGGCAGCCACGGTATCACATAACCTTTTATATATTTAAATTTGATCGTCGTTATATATATATATATATATATATATATATATATATATATATATATATATATGTATGTATGTATATGTATGTATGTATGTATATGTATGTATGTATGTATATATATATTTAAATTTTTGTAACTTCAGATCCTGAGACATTACAGATTCATCGGGGCAATCGGTGAGGATGGCGTTCCTACGCCGTTCGATGCATACCGGGCTATGGACTGGGTCATATCCGAGTGCCATGCTGTCAAGAGAAGACACCGATATGAAGTAAGGAAGCATCGTTACATTCCCTGAGCCACGGCTATCGAGGCGGAGCGGAAGGCGATGATGGAGGCCATTTTTCTGGATGTCCCGAGAGAGAATTGGCCACAGCTGGTCACGTATTATGAGCACGATGATATTCAGGTATAAATCTAATTTTTAAGATTATAATAATATAACATGAAATCATATTTTGTGATATATAATATTACCTTCTTTATATTTGCAAGGCAGCGTCGGTTCGCAACAGGGAGAAACCGGAAAAACGACGTCAGAGAACGAGCTATCCCGATTCAAGGAAAGCGGTCGCAGATTAGTGATCAACACCATCTTGTGAGTATTTCGACGTTTAAGAATATATGTTTTTTTTGTCGCAAATTACTTATTGAAATAAATCCTAATTTTATCACAGAAAAAGAAAGACCCTGCCAACCACACTGCTGCCAGGGGATAGTCTGCGTTACACAGGGACACGGGCGAATACATAGTAAATTTCATATAATCAAGTTGATACAGTATTTAAGTTAACACGTTTATATATTGATACCGTATTTAAGTTAACACGTTTATATATATATATATATATTCTTCATTGACCCAGTTTCAGGAGAGGACAGATGTCTTAGGACTCGGCCCTGGCGACTCGATTACCGCTATTATCCCTGTTCTGGATTCGATATCAAAAGGATGTCACGGTGGATATGAGCGCGGGGTTGGTTGCGGGGCCCATCGACATTTTGCCGGGCGTTCATCCGTCTATGAGTACGTTGTGGCCCAGACATGGATAGATTTGGCCGCTGCGTCGCAGGAGGAGATTCGTCGGTTCCAAGATCGGGTGGAGCAGCAGAAAGTGCGGGTGGATACGCTTCAAGCACAGATCGAGGAGCTGAAGTGGTCGAACCCGAAGGCCATCAGGCAGGCCATACGAGACGAGTTTTGAAGTATGTTCAGATCACGGTATGATGGAGATGGAGTTGGATCATCCTATCGACCATAAATTATTGATTTTTTATATAGACATTTGTTTTATTGGTTTATTGATTATACTGTTTGGTGTATATATTTTGTTTATATTCGCGTTTTATTCTAATCAAATTATTTCTTGATTATTAAAATTGTGTGAGATTTGATCATATAATTATTATCTATCATTGGTTGTAATTGAAAATAGCGCACAAGGGACGCACGGATTTCAGTTTAAAATTTTTAATAATATATTTGATTACGGTTAAAACCGTGACCAAATATTATATGGTCACGGTTATCTGCAAATAGCAGGTAACCTTTACTATGGTTTTCCCCTTATAATCACTGTTTAAACCGTGACCATAGAAACTATATAGTCACGATTAGCATGTATCCTACATTACGCTTTAACTTTTTGGTCACGGTTTAAACCGTGATCATATATCTTCTATGATCACGGTTATAACTGACTATATATATGGACTCCACACAGATTTTATTTTATTGTTTGAATCGTTTTTGGTAACGCCACATATATGGTCATGGTTTAAACCGTGACTAAAAAACATATGGTCAAGGTTTACTCCGTGGTCACGGTTAAAAACCGTGACAAAATCCATACTCTGTAGTAGTGAAATTTGGTTGATAAATATTAGAATGGGTTAATAGCACGAATTAAACACTCTTGTAGTTTACCCTGTGTGACCCGTATACCCCTCAAGTAATTTATTCGCACAAGCAACTCCCGCATGCTGATAGGTTGTAATCTAAAAAGTACTAAAAAAGGCTGAAAAGCAATTCTAAATAAATCAAATGACTGCGAAATCGTGCTTTAGAACTTGTATTTGTTGTTTAGAGTTGGTTTCGAGTATTTTTAAGCGTTTGGATAATGGAGTTGACGGATGTTAGTGCCAATAAATTACTTGAGGAAGTATCATTGTACCACATGAGTGTTTTCTGCAATCAACCCTATTAAAAATATAATCAGACCAAATGGTTTCTTATACACAAGATTAGTAGCTAGATTGCATATTCACATCATCATGGACTAGTGTGATTAAGTTTCTCATTTGCAATGATGATGATTAGTAGCCCTCTCTTTTGTAAGAAATAATAACCTTAACCAATGCATTTTATTTAATTTTTCTACATTCCCTCGGTTTTAAACAATATCCTCATTGTTTGGTAAAAAGTAATCTAGAGATAATCATAAATCATCATGAAATATTACCTTTACTTGTTTAGATGTAAAAAATATTACTAGAAATATTGCATTACCGGGGTAATCAAATGACCCCATTTTATGGGAATCCAATTCTCTCCAAAACACGTGTTTATCCTAAATTATCATCAAATATATCCCCTAACATGAAATGTGTCATGACCATCCGCCACCCGCTGTCGGCCTCTCTCGCCACCCGCTGGCTGGTCGGCCGACTGCCAGCCTCCCTCGCAGGTTGTCTGCCGTCGACCTCCCTTGCCTCTCGACATCAGTCGAACATTCTCCGTCCGCCTCCCTCACCAGTTGTCCGCAGGTAGGAAGTTCGCCGTCGGCCTCCCTCACCGCTCGACGTCGGTCAGACATTCGCCGTCGGCCTCTCTCTTGCCTCTTGTAGACAGCCGGCCGTTTGCCGACCCGCCTTCCCGTCGGTAGGAAGTTTGCCACTGGCCTCCCTCGCTGCCGACCACCGGTCGGTACCCTCGCCGTACAATCGTCGTCCGTCTTTCAATCGGACATTCGCCGTCCGCCGCGGGTCGGACGTTTGCCGCCGGTCTCTCTCGCCACCTACGCCATCCGTCCTCACCGCCATATAGTTCGCCGCCGACCGCAACTCCCATTATTCATTGCCGTCACCGGTTGCATACTTATATTGCCGTGAATGAATAAAATCTACCAAGCACGGTTATGCAAAATTTCTTGAAATTGGATGCCTGGTCATCACATTTCCCGGAATATGTGGATTCCCGGCAATCATCTATTCCATTTACCCAAGTGCAACTTGAATTTAAATGCCCATGTTCGAGTTCATAAGTAATCCTTCAATCCAAGCCCATGATATATTAACCATACTTGGTTCGGCCTAAAAGCCCCAGTGCAATTAAGCGTTTAAATGTCAACGCTGTCCTTGCAAAGGAAGGGAAAAAAATTATATAAGTAATGGATGTCGGCTATGGTGCTCAAACCATATTTATAACTTGTACGTAATTATTTTTACCTCTTCTATCAATTTTTACCAACCCTGTCTCTGTGATTCTTTCATATACAGGTCTGTATCTTGCTGTTTCCTGAATTAAAAAAAAATGCCACTCGTATTCTTACTATATATAGTTAATCTCCCATACTTAGCTATTAACCTATTATTGCTACATCATTTCAAAGTTATTATCGCATGGAAATCATTATCAATCGTTATTAAATCATTAATGCAATGTTGTAGTAAGCTAGTAGGACTCTCAAACTCCAAACCTTATCTTCTAGCCAATGTTTTATAGACATGGATAACAAATAACAAAGCTAGCATAACAAGCTTCAAACCGTGCATCCTTAGTTTGTTGGCCAAGTGAGAGTTCAAACGGTTGGAAAATAAAAAATTCTACCGTAAAAATGTCCGATTGTGGGATATAAATGTAAATTAAAATACTAAGATTTTTAAAGCTTTATGAAAACAACTATGTATCTTTTTATTTCTAATAATATTGGTGAAAAATAATAGAGTGAAGTAGTGGCATGATAGGGCTGTCGAAATCGGCCAACGATTAACATTGCATAATTCTGGAAACCACTTCCTTTTAACAGGTAGCTCGCTGCTGCTATCAGCTGTGTATAATCGCCTCGTCGCCAGCACGAATCATTCATTTTTTCAGTTGCAACTGTTGGTATCAAGTGTCAAGACTTAGGTTCTGATACCAATTGTTGAGAGGAAGACGATCCACGGAACAATACTATGACAAACCAATTACGCAATCACACCATGCGATAATCACGAAAGACAAATAATAAAGTGTGAGAACAAAATAGAATCGCAAACACAAACCAGACAAGAATTTGTTAACGAGATTCAACCCCCGTATGGTTAGTTCTCGGCAGAGCGGAATCTGTAAAGTCTACTATAATTTTGAATCAAGTATACCCACGAGCAACCCCAGAAGATTTCTCTCAAATCTTTCTAGATCTAAATCGTCACCCTCTTAATACAATAGTCTCTCATTTCTTTTTAATTAGACAGTAAATAATACATATGAGATATGAGAGGCCCTATATATAGGCAAACCCTAATCCTATCCAAACTGAGAGATAAATCCGAATTACCAAAATTTTGTTCGCAGCAGTTTTATCGTCGACAGACGTCTGAACTGCACTTGGTCAGACGTCTCCCTAAACTCTGTATCTCATCAGCTTCTTGGGCACATGTCTGGACATTCTTGTTCAGATGTCTGCCTGAGTTCTAGATCGGGCTTCGTTCTTCTGCATGTAAGTAGATGCTCGTACTCGTACCGCAAACGAGCGACCAATGCAGGATACAAAACAAAAATTTTTTATACAAAGAGGACAAACTTCTACGAGCTAGAATCAAATCCAAATACTAAACTAGTTAACTAGAGAAAGAGTTTAGCTACTCAGTTAGCAATAGCTACCTTTGCAGTCGTTCCCTTCGTCTTCTTTCCTCCTCTTACGCTCCTAGGGGCTCCAGAAACAATATTGGATGTCGGCCTTCGTTGTCGAAGAAGATCCACCCGAGAGAACCCAAGCTAATACTATATCTTCACACTAAATATCAAATAAAGAAACTAGTGATTAAGACTTGTTAGGAGTTGGTCACTAGATGATGTAGTGGTAGCAATCTCAAATTGTTACTCTCTAAATCTTTTTCTTTCTCAACTAAAGAAAACTCAAGTACAGAGGAAGAAGAAGATTATGGTGATAAACTTGAGCATGACAACTAAAGATCAAAAGAAAAATCTAAACTCATTTCATTCTCATCTTTTCTTTTATTGTGAGAGTGAGTGGACTTATAACTCACTATGGTGAGTCATAAGCCCACACTTTTTTCACAAACACAAGAAAAGATGAGAAGATATAAGAGAGCCACCTTACTTGTGTACACATATACATATGTATAAGTATATATATAAATATTCATAAATAGACTAATACAAGCTTATGCTACAAATACATACACCCGTATTCGTATCAAGATACCCGTATTTATATGAATACCATGAATACCATTTTCGTACAAATATTATATTCTGTTAAAATACGAATACGAAAAGAGAGATACTAAAAAGAGATAAATAATACTAGCTCATATTTTATCCAAATGTGAAAACATGGCTATCTTTCAAATCTGCTAGTATTAATAAAATGTCCGATTAAAAGTACGTGTAACAAAAACACATATTTAATTGAACCCAAGTACGTATCCAAATACGTACACTACATCGTTTCGTCTAAGCTGAGAAACCCTCTGTGTGAGACTCTAAAGGCTCGATAATACGCTGGCAGTGGGTTTAACTACAAGCATGTCAGTGGCACTAGCTGTACATAACGGCTGCCTAGGTATTGATCGAAAAGAGGCCGACAAGCAAACTTTTCTGTATCCCTACTGAGCCTGAAAGTGATAATCTCCGTACAGTCCAGTCTTTTTGTCTAAGAGTATCGCATCTGGGTCTAGAGGGGTGGAAAACATCAGACCCACAATAACCCGATAAGTCATGTCGATGTAGTCCAAAACCATCCCGAGAAACTACTGATCTCACAATCAATAAATCTCAACTGTCTTGGCCAAGGTCTTATGGTGATGATCAATCAAACACAGCGCGACATCAACTCCGTATACTGGGAGAGACGAATCCCTTCTATTGCTCACCGTCCCTAAGTGCTTCGGAACTGTACCCAACCAAAACCTGTTTGCACGATTCTTTAAAGTCGTGGTAGGGTTGTGATCTAAGTACGGTAGGAACACACTCGAGACGAATGATGATATTAGGTCTAAAGACTAAGCCGTACCAGTGTCACCAGAGAACTACTATCTGACGATAGGTATATTACCATCAAGAAGTTCTCGGCAAGTTCGTCCAGTGTAACTCATAACCTAATGAGAATCTGTATACTATCTTTGGTTCTATACACCAATAGCTGTGGGACAGGCCACCTTTTCCTCATGGGAATAAGAAATGTATACACTAGTTTACTCAAGGGTATGGATGCCCTATCTCGAAACTCCAACGATTAGGAACATTTTAAGGATGTATTTATGAACTACCTTGATCCCATGAGTATGATTGCCATCACAACTCTTGTAGTCAAGGAAAGATCCTACGGGCTTTACCAACATATAATCGAGATACGTAATATAAATAGAACATATAGACATATTGAGGTAAAGGCAAACCAGATAGCATACTATCATATCGAGTAAGATTGTCTTGTACATATATATCTTAAGTATCCATATGTAATATACAATCCTGTATTATACAATAATGGCCTCTAGCGCATATACATCCAACAATTTCCCACTTTCACTAAAGCCATGTATTGGCGTATCGAAAACCAATCATCTCCAATAGCCGCTCTAGCTGAGTTTGAGGAAGTGTTTTTGTGAATAGGTCCGCCGTGTTGTCCTTTGTATCTACTCTCCTGATCTCGATCTTCCGGCGATCAATGATCTCCCTGATTAGGTGATACCACCTTAGGATGTGTCTGGATTTCTGCTGGAAACCATGGTTCCTTCGTTAACGCTATAGCCCTATTGTTGTCACAATACAAAAGGTATTGGATTAACAATAGACGGAACCATCTCAAGTTCATAAATGAACGTTCTTATCTAGATAAGCTCTTTTGCGGCATCGCTGGCAGTAATGTATTCAGCCTCTATCGTCGAATCTACTACGGTGTCCTGTTTAGAACTCTTCCAATAGACCACCCCTCTATTGAGGGTAAACATATAACCCGAGACAGACTTGCTGTCATCCTTGTTGCTTCGGAAGCTTGAATAGGTAAAGCACTCCATCTAGAGGTCTTTATTACTGTACACTAAGAACATATCCTTAGTCCTTCTCAGGTACTTCAGAATGTACTTCACATCTGTCCAATACTTTTCTCCTGGGTTGGACTGATACCGGCTTACTACGCTAAGTACGTAAGGTACATCTGGTCTGATACACAATATCGCATATATTGTAGATCCTACCACCGAAGCGTAGAGTATAATACTCATGCGATCCCTCTCTTTATCAGTCTTGGGTGACATCTCTTTGGAGAGGGTGATTCCGTGACAAGCTGGTAAATTACCATGCTTAGAATCTTTCATACTATATCTCTTTAATATGGTGTCAATATACGTGGACTGTAAAAATACCAACATTCTCTTAGATCTATCACGATAGATCTTGATCCCCAGAATATAGGAGGTATCACCCAGTTCTGTCATGGAGAACTTCTGAGACAAGAATAGTTTGACCGAGTGAAACATAGGAATGCCATTTCCTATTAGGAGAATGTCATCAACGTACAAAACGAGGAACATGACTGTTCTCTATACAATCTTCTTATATATAAAATGCTCATCTATATTTTTGATGAAGTCAAATTTCTTGACTGTCTCATCAAAATAGATGTTCCAGCTCCGTGATGCCTGCTTTAATTCATAAATAGATTTAAGTAATTTGCACACCTTTCCGCTGCTCCTACTGTCTACGAAACCTTCCGGTTAATTCATATAGACACACTCTTCTAAAGCGCCGTTTAGAAAAGCGGTCTTTACGTCCATCTGCCGAATCTCATAGTCATGAAAGGCAGCAATAACAAGTAGGATCCGAATGGATTTGAGTATAGCCACTGAAGAAAAGGTTTCGTCATACTCCACACCTGATTTTTGACGAAAACCTTTTGCAACAAGTCTAGCCTTATAGGTTTCCACCTGTCTATTTGCACCAATCTTTTTCTTGAAAATCCATTTTACCCCTGGCGGTGCAATGTCCAAAGTCCAAACTTTATTGGTGTACATGGACTCTATTTTGAATCGCATAGCATCTGGCCATTTCACAGTCCCTACTGGAAATGGCCTGCTCAAAACTAATAGGATCATCTTCTTCCAAAATGCAATCCTTTCGATCCCTGTCTATGAGAAAATTGCAGAATCTCTCGGACGGATGAGAAATTCTACTAGATCCGCGGAGTGGCTGAGGTTCGTTCGGTACTATTGAATCTTGAGTTTCTACCAAATCCTTAATTATAGTTTGTCCTTCTAGAATTTCTTCTAGTTCTACCATACTTCCACTAACTTCTTTTGCAAGAAATTGCCATTCTAAGAAGGTGGTGTGATGAGTAACAAACACCTTCTAATTTTCGGTGTGGTAGAACAGATATCCTAGAGAATTTTTAGGATATCTTACAAACTTGTATAAAACTGACCGTTCCTAAACTTTGTCCGGATTTTGTACTTTTACATAGACCAGACAACCCCATATCTTAATACGTTCAAGATAAGGTCTTTTGCCACTCTATATTTCATATGGAGTCTTAGGCACAGATTTGGATGGAACTTGATTCAATAGGAATGCCGCCGTTTGAAGCACATGTCCCCAGAATGAAAGAGGTAACTCAACATTACTTATCATTGAGCGAGCCATATCCAATAAGGTACGATTCCTCCATTCTGATACACCATTGTGCTGTGGTGTATACAGAGGAGTAAGTTGAGAGAGAATACCATTTTCTTTTAGGTAGTCAAGGAATTCCGTGCTTAAGTACTTCCCTCCTTTATCAAATCGGAGGATCTTGATACTTTTGCCAGTCTGGTTCTCTACTTCATTTCAGTATTCTTTGAATTTCTCAAAAGTTTCAGATTTGTATTTTAAAAGATACACATATCTGAACCTAGAGAGATCGTCAGTGAATGTGATGAAGTATGAGAACCACCCCCTTATATGTATGGACATTGGACCACATACATCATTGCGTATGAGTTCCAAGAGCTCTGTTGCTCTTATTCCGTGTTCGGTGAACGGAGATTTGGTCATCTTACTTTTGAGACAAGATTGAAAAATTTCATAAGATGTAAATTCGAACGGATCCAAATATTCATCTTTATACAACTTAGCTAATCTTTTCTCGTTGATATGACCAAGTCTACAATACTACAAGTAGGTCTCGTTCGTATTTGAACTTTTCCTCTTGCTTATGTTTTGTACATTAAGAACCGTGTTTTGATTTAGAACATGAATACCATTACACAATGTACCTTCTGCAACCAATACTTGACTAAGATAAATGTTCATGATATTTCTATCTAGAACAAACTTATATCCTTCTTTATTAAGTAAAAAAAACAAATATGATGTTGCAAAGCATGGAAGGTACATAGTAGCAGTTGTTCAAAATTATAGTTTTGCCACTTGGCAATACTAGGTGATATTCACCGACGACAGCAACATCAACCTGTGCTCCGTTCCCTACTCTGAGGGATATATCACCAGGTCCAATCATTCTACTTTTTCTCAGTCCCTATAATAAATTACAGATATGAGATCCTGATGCAGTATCTAGTACTCAGGAGGTAGGACTGACCGAAAAATAGTTCTCAATTAAAAGAACACCTGAAGGAGATGCAATAGTATACTTCTTCTTTACCGGGGTCATCAAGGAATTCATGAATTCCTCTTTTCCTTGCTCTTGCTCGTGACATTTTTCACAAGTCAGAGTTGAACCGACGTTCCCCAGTCCCAAATAAGAATTCGGGTCGGTCAAATCATACATTTTATTATCTTGATAGATGTAATACCCGGTTCTTTTATATACGCCTAAATCCGTATTTCTCTTTAAACTATAAATTTTGTTATTTTTAAGTATTTAATTATTTTAAAGAAACTCCATTAAACCCTAAAACACCAAACCCTAAATCTTTACCTTTTTCCATAAATTCCACAGCCAATCCAATTCCTCAGCCCAACACCACTTTTCCCTTTTATTAATAAATTCACTCAGCCCATTTCTTTTATTAAAATTAAACCCAGCCCATTCCATATTTAATAAACTTAATTTTCTTTATTATTCTTAAATCCCCCAAGCCCGCTTCTTTATTTCCTATTTGAATTCTTTTCCCTGGCCCAGCCCGTGTCACCCAAATCCCAAGCCCACTCCCTTTATTTTTCCCCATTTGATTTTTCCTCTAAATTCCTCGGCCCAATCCCTGGCCCACCTCACTCTTGGCCCGCTCCCGCGCCTCCAACCCGACCCGCTCACCGACCCGACCCGCTTCTACACCCCTTTCTCCCCCAACGGCTACTTTCTATTTCCCCCGCTCGCGACCCGTTCCTTCGCCGTAACCCACGCCGCATCCACCCTCCGCCCACGCCCGCGCTCTTGTCGGCCACGCTCGAGCGCCGTTACACCCACGACGCGCAACCCTCGTCGTCCCTATCTCGCTCCCCCTCACGTTCTCTCTCTCGTTCTCTACCATACTCATTCTCTTCTCGCTCCTTCTCTAGAACCCACACCGCGCCCTCGTCCCCTCACCGTCGCTCACCTCCTCCTCGCCTTCATTCTTTCCACCTTCTCTCTCCCTCCACCATCACCCGCAACCGACCACCTTTGTACCCATTGCCGCTGGCACCTCCACAGAACCCCCTGCACACACCGAGCTCCCTGCACCCATCTCGACCCCCCACCTGCCTTTCGCCGGCGAGCCTCCTCTCACCGGGACCGCCTCATCGACACCCTACGTCGTCATCATCATCATCATCGTCGCCACCTCTATCTCTCTCTGTCTCTCTCTTGATCTCTCTCTCTCTCTCTCTCTGTTTCTCTCTCCTTCTCACTTTCTCTCTCTCTATATCACTCTCTCTCTCTGCCTTTCTCAACCTCTCTGTCTCTTCCTCTCTCTAACCTCTCTCAATCTCTCTATCCCTCTCTACACTCTCTTTTCCCCTGCTCTCTCTCTCTCTCTCTCTCTGTTTAACTCTCTCTCTCTTTCAATATCTCTCTCTCCCCCCTCTGCAATCCCTCCCCATCGGCCTCGACAGCACCAGCGACCCCCAGCCCAGACACCCCTCACTGCATCCCTAACCGTCGCGGTCGAGCCCCGGCATTACGTCGAACACCTACAGAAATCGCCGCTGCCGCTGCCGTACATCGCCAGAACGTCTCCAGACAAGTTTCATACTTACTACATGCTAATTTGTATTAGTTACGAATTATAATTTTTATAAATTCCATACTTACTACCCTCGATAAATTATACGACCCAACTGTTCGATGCATGATCTCAATGGAAACACTCACCTAATTTGACGGAACTCAATGGTATGGTTTGGCCCGTAGGGATGTGAATCTAGTGTGTGAATTTTATTGGAAAATACGACTATTAATGACTAAAACGACTACCCCCAAGTTTACTCGTAAAACTGGAATTTTCTTGTACCTGAAAACCGTTAAAATCACCATAAATTATATACACACTGGAACGATGCGTTCGAGGGCTCAAATCGAAACCGACTCGACGAACTATAATCCTATGCAAGTCTCTGATTGTTTCTGTACTTAAACTGTGACAATATTTGGATCGGAGTGTGACTCTGGACTGCAGTCCAGAGCGGCTGTGTTTACTGTGTGCTGTCCCGTAATGGGTACCACCAGATTTCCTTAACTCGTAGGTTGCGGAACTCCACTGTTTATATAAGGTGAATCTGTTATCTAGAGAACTCAAGTAGTTTCATTCTGTTTCGTTATCTTTTGCTATTTAACCTGTAATTTAAAAGATCGGGACGTATGACAGTCCCAACAGAATCAGAATTGACATAGTAGTATTGAACAGTGCATATCTCCTGATGTACAGACGCGATTGAGAATCTGTCTGTTGCGTTGAAAACCTTACTGAAAACCCTAGATTTCATTCAACTGTAGCATTGCTAAATCCTGATCCCAACTGAGATTAAAATGCGTTGCGAAACGGACTTCCGATTCTGAAACCTGATTTCCATCCGTGAACGCTTAAATCGAAATGGCCATAACTAATGATCCGGAAACCCGATTGCCGTGAAACCAAATTCGCTGGTTAGATAATCAATCATACTATTTATTCCCCGTTTATCATTTCGTTAAACTTTACACGTTTGATTTATGATAAATTGTGCAAGTGGTAGAATACTGTTTCATGACATCCTAATCATGCTTTACATACTGTTTCCGCATCATATCATATATACGTCACTGCATTGATAACCTAGTGATAATGTGCATTACCCAGTGTTAGGTATTAGTGATGATTGTGGCAAGTACGTTAGTGTTCGTGTATGAGTGAATAACTGAAAGTGACACGTATTTGTACACAATCAGTGAACCTTATTATTCTATTGCATTGTCGACGTCTGTGAAACGCGTGTACGTGTGACTATAAGTGGTATGGGACACTTATGGAAGCTCTTGCATGGGTGTCACAGATAAAGCACCAGACACTGCCATTTATCTTAGGTATTAATCGGGACGTGCTTGATGGAGGTCCTGCCTCCAGTTCTCGCGCAGACTTGTCACAGACCGATTAGTATTTGAGGTTATGGTTAGCGTTTGATGTAGACCACGGGGTGTGGGGTAGTTTGAGTGTGAGTTCAAGAGAATCTTGGGAGTCCCATGCCGGCTTATATATATGGAGATATATGGAGATTTACAGGGTACATGATTATTACCGTGAGTTACATGTTGGGCCCGTGGTCCCTTGCCCTTGGGTTCTACTCTTGGGTGGAGGACACTCACGAGTGGTTGACTCTCACACTTAGACTGACGATAGGCTTAGTGACCTGTACAGTGAGACTTAGAGACTGATAGGGATAATGGCATTGATATACATTACTTACCGTTGTTGATATACCTGACATATTATTTTACTGCTTTACTGTCCATCTGATTTATTAGACACTCCTTTGGTTACTGCATGTTCATACTTATACCTTCTTGATTTACTGTCATATATATATCTATTATCACTGTTCGAGTTGTTACTTGTATCTATATATTTTATTGCTATTGTGTCGCTCTGACGACCTGAGTATGCATGCTCAGTATGAGGAGAGGATATAGCCTGGACCAGGACTAGACGTGCATTACGGACATCTTGATTTGCTATCCAGAGTTATACCCTTTTGTTCCCATCAGGTCAGTTCTTTGTATTTGATTTGTTTCAGTTACTGCATTTCTCATTACCTGAGTATTATTTACTAATTACCACTTAAAGCTAGAAGCCAAAGTGTGACTACGGCAGGATGTTTTCTTGACCGTAGGAGCATGGCTGGCCTTGTTAACCTCTCGTATTCCGTATTTTGGGAAGCGGGGCGTGACAATAAAGGCGTGACATGATAGCTGCTATTAGGAGTGAGAAAAGAAATACTCAGTGTATGCTCTTACAAGTTTAGATTGGATATTATTTAATCTAAACAGGATAGCTTCCACTGTTTCCTCAAATTCTCCTTCAAACCTTAAAAGGAGAACTAGACGGGATCATGTACGCTCCACAAGTTCGCTAACCATTCAGCCAGGTAAGTGTTGGTACTCCGAGGGAGGCTCTCCGTGATTTCGCACAGACCTAATTAAATAATCTCGTTTCCTTAGATGCATAGCCCCGTTAACACCTTTCTAGAAACCTAATGGGTTAGCTAGTTGTGAAGTGAAAATCTCCCAAGAGTAATTCTACTCATCAGTGGGATCGAGATCCAACTATCATCGTGTGATAACCTAGATGGAAACCACTCTAGCCACCACACTCTAGAAGGTATGCAATACTAGCAAGTTTCCTGTATATTTGAAATTTCCGATGTGGTTTTTACCCCTAACGGTTTATGACCTTGACAATACCAACATATCGTAAGTCGCTAGTCAAGTCCGGCTTGTCATTTTCTTGATTAACTTAGACCCACCCGTATAATCCTTGACAATAGTAATATAGTTATGCGAATGCCCTAAATTATCGAAAACAAAATTACAAACAAGCAATACTCAGCTACCGAACACTACATCTTTACAATGCCAACATACGTAGTACGAATACTAAGCATTACCCGTAGAAAATGATGGAGGGCTATGGCTGGTTTTTGATGAAAAACCTTTAATGTAATGAACTTGATATCGTTGAAGGAAACAAGTGATTTTGAAACAAGTGGTTCAAGTTTAATTTTGAAAACTTTTGGTTTTGTGAAAAACCGAGTAGTTTTGAAAAGAACTGAGTGGTTTTGAAATTTGATTCCAACAACATCATTTTTAGGTTTATTTTCTTGCATTAATAAGAATTAATGCGGTCCCATCAATTAACCCCATCATTGCGGAAGAAATGAAAATAGAACGTACGCTTATGCCATTAACATTCGCCGCAGGGTCCCGGGTATTCACCGTAAGGTTACTTATCCTACGGCAGGGCGGGGGACAGGACTAGCGCGGATGCGAAACATAAGAACGTTTATTATATATAGTATATATATAGCCATTCTTCTCAAGCAATGATAAACATCACAGATTACAAAAGAAACAACATAAATGATAATAAAGGGCATATTAGGATGTCAGTGTTTTCATTTAAGCCACTTACGAAAACGCGGATACCACGGTCGTGATGAATAGCCAAAACCCAATCCCCTAGACTCCTACGAGTGCAGCAAACAACCCTACCAATTTTAGAGTTAGGTGACTTGTTCTCATTGCCCGAGATGTTCACCCTTTGGACTCTAGAACCCGGTTACTTGAGCACCCTGCCTTGGGTCTATCCTAGGTACAAAAATGTGAATAATAATACATTAGTGGTAACAACCTCAACCCGGAAGTGCTCTGCAAAAGAATATTACAACATTTATTACATGAATTGTTGGATATGTATGCCGTAGAGGCCTTTATTGTATAGGATGCTAGGGATATATATGTACAGAAACAATCTTTGCTCAATATGATAGTATGCTATCTGGTTTATTTTTATCTTAACATGTGATGTGTTTTACCTAGTATTTCATATACATGTTGATAAAGCCCTTAGGATCTTTGCTTGACATCCAGGACTATGATGTAGATCATATTAGTGGCGCTTTGGTAGTTCACAAGCATATCCTTTAATTGTTCATAGTCGAGGGAATATCGAGACAGGGCATCGATATTCCAGAGTAGACTAGTGTGTACGTTTCTTGACTCTGTATGGGGGCGATGGTTGATCCCACAACTATTAGTGTTTGACATCAAAGATTGTACACAGGTGCTCATTAGAGAATGGGTACATCGAACAGGACTCGTCGAGAACTCTTAGATGGTGTTATACCCATCGTCAGATAGCAGTTCTCTGGTGACACTTGTACAGGTTAGTCTGTAGACCCGAGATCGTCACAGTGTCTTGTGTGGTTCCCACTGTGCTTTGATTTCCTCCCTACTATGGCTCATCAGAGTCATGCAAATAGGTGGATTTTGGGTACAGTCCCGAATCACATGGAGGCGGTGAGCGATAGGAGGGGTTTCGTCTCTCCCGGTATAGGGAGTTGATGTTGCGCTATGCTCGATTGGCTATAACAACAATTCCCTGGCCATGATTGTTGAGATTTACTTATAAGAGTTATCAGTAGTTTCTCGAACAGTTATGAGCCACACATCGGCATGACTTATCAAGTTACTGGGGTCTGACGTTTACCACCTCTAGACTCGATATGCGACGTATTAGACGAAGAGACCGGACTGCACGGTAAGTGTTACTCATAGGGTCATTGGGGTTAGGATGAGTTCGCTCGCCGGCCACCTTTTCGACATGTACCTAGGCAGCCGTTACGCACATCTAGTGTCGCTGACAGGCTTGTGGTTAAACCCACTGCCGGCGTACTATCGAGTCTTTAGAGTCCCACACAAAGGGTTTCCATGGTTCAGGCAAAACGATGTAGAGGCCGTAAGGTGTTACGACAGGGTTTTGATCATATATGTGTACTGGCTACACGAATGATGTTCGGAAGGATAATACTGGTAGGCTTTGGTTTAAACCGGATACCAGTATTATATTATTGGATTATTAGTATCTCTTTGTATTCGTATTTTTCGGAATACGAATACGGGTATATTTATACGGTATACGGTGAGGGGTATTCTTGTAATTTTACAAGAAAGGCTTCTAGAAGGAGACACCTCATATATGGATTTTCTATTTTGGAAAATAAATAAAAGAGGTGGAATTTGGAGCATGAATGAAAGCATGGCTAATGTTTAAAATATTCATTTGGATCTACTATTGAAACATGGTTGATTATTTTTGAGAAAAATAATCCATGCTTCAATAATTCAAACCTTAACCATATCATTTCATTCACAAGACTTTAGTTCATTCTCACTCTCACATTCTCTCTCCAAATTATCTCCTTCTCTCTAGCTCAACCCTAACCCTTCACATGAGTTGTGATTCATAAGATATTGAGATCAAATAATCTTCTAGATATTCTCTACATCATCTAAGTAGTCTCTCTTAGCATGCTTGACTTTTTAGTTACCTCTTTAGTGGAGGTTGAAGCTTGATCCAAAACTCTCGGGTGGATCATCTATGGCTTAGCAGTGACCGGAGATCGAGATCGTCTCAAACACCCAAAGAACCAAGAAGAGCAGCGAGAAGCGAAAAGAAGACCCGAAGGACCGGTTTCAAGAAGGTATAATCCCTATCATAGTAGCTAAAATTCCTAGATAGGGTTGCTAGTTATGGTTTAGTAAGATTCAGGAGAAAAAGTCGATGTTGCATGCTTCAAAATTATTGTTTGCTATTTCCGCCTCCCCACAAGTGTTGTGGTGGTGTGCAATATCTTTTAACATGGTATCAGAGCCTAACTAAACCAAAACTAGTAGTTTAGACGATATTTAAAGTTTCGAAACCGAAACAACTCCGAATCCGTAAAATCAAAAACCAAGTTTCTGGAAAATTTTTAAAGGCTTCTGAATTTTTTTTTAAACATGTGCAGAAGACTTGTTATGTGATAACTAGAACACCCTCGAAAAACGAGCCCAAACACTTAAAATCTCGCCGGCCAAAACCTATTATTTTCCGGCGACGCTGGCCGTTGTAGATGTTTGGGCTTAGGTTTTTAAGGTGTTATGTACTCTTGGTTTTAGGATTTATGGTATTGTTTATTTGTTTCCAGATTGCATGTGATGTAACCTAAGTGTTAGGGAAATCCGGAGTGTTTCGAAGTCGAATATTTAACATCGTTTTTCCTCTTTTCAGTTTGATATGTGTTGAGAAATGTCCACTAATTGCTATACGATGATTAGTGGGGGTTGCACATATGTGTATCATGTGATAGTATGTGTATATGAATGTGTTGGATTATCGTGGATGAATAGCCAGGGGTTGTGAGAAGAATGTTTTCTTTTCTTTCATTCTTGTAATTTGTAAAAGTGATGTAATATTATTTTGCGGGGCACATCCGGGTTGAGATTGTAGCCACCGTTGTATTATTTCTTTTTACTGTTTTTGCTCCTAAGATACACCCAAGGTGGGGTACACAAACTACCGGGTTCTTGAAGTGCCGAGTCGCCTACTCATTTTATTGAGGGAGGTTGCTTCACTTTGGGAATTTGGCGGGTAGTTTGCCGCACCCGTAAGGGTCTAGGGTAGGGTTTGGCTATTCATCACGACCGTGGAATCCGTCTTTCGTTCAGGGATTAAACGAAACACGGAATTCCTAATATATCCAATATATTCATCTGTGATCTGGAATGCTTATTATTGCGTGAGACGAATGGCTATTTATATATGAGATATATAATAAACGTTGCTTATGTTTTGCACCCACGCTAGTCCAGTCCCCGCTCTGCCGTTAGTTAAGTAACCTATCGGTGTCTAACAGGGCCTCGTGGCGAAAGCGGATGTCATAAGCGTACGTTCTATTTTCGTTTCCTTTTCTGCAATGATAAGGTTAAATGATGGGGAAACATTGATGAGATTAATGTTAAGTAATGAAACCTAAAGATATTGTAGAATCAAAATTTTTCAAAAAGGGTAGCTCTAGTTATTGCTTTGCATAGTGGTATTCCTTGATGAATATTCAGCACCTCATTCGATGAGGAAAGAGCCAAGATACCTTCACCAGGAGTGACCTCTTTAGCAAAACTAGCAAATGCTACAACCCACTCGGTTTATCATGATAGCCTCCTTAGTTCTTGCTTTGCATAGTGGTATTCCTTGATGAATATCCAGCACCTCATTCGACAAGGAAAGAGCCGAGGTCCCTTCACCGGGAATGACCTCTTTAGCAAAAGCTATTCGGTTTGTTTTTGAAAAACTATTTGATTTTTAAGCGGAGTTTAAACCACTCCTTTTTAAATCACTAGATTCTACAACGATATCAAGTTCATTACGTTAAAGATTTTCATCAAAACCATTCGTAGCCCTCCGCCATTTTAGAAAGTAGAGTACTTAGTATTCGTGCTACGTTTGTTGACTATAGTTAAGACGTAGTGTACGGTAGCTAAGTGATGTCTTCCTACAAAGCATATGATGCGATTGATTAGGACATTCGTATGATTTTGTTGACCATAGTTAAGGGTCATACAGGTGGGTCTAAATCAATCACGAAATTACGGGTAGAACTTGACTAGTGCTTATGATTTGTTGACCATAATTAAGGTCATAAGACGCTAGGGGTAAAAACCACATCGGAAATTTCAAGTGTTGAAATTTGCAATGAGATGGCTTACTTTCTATTTGATAGTTGGATCCCGATCCCACTATGAGTAATAGTTACTCTCAGGAGAGTTTTACATTTTACAATTAGCTATTCCAGTAGGTATCTAGAAAGGTGTCAACGGGATTATGCCTCTAGGAAAATGAGGTTTATTTTAATTAGGTCCATGCGAAAGCACGGGGAACCTCCCTCGGAGTACCGACACTAGCCCGACTGACCGGTTAGTGAACTTGTAGATTATAATTAATCCTGGCTAATTTTCTTTTTAAGATTTGAGGGAAAATTTGATAAAAAGCAGTGGGAGACATCGATTAGATAAGATTAATAACCAATCTAATCATGTAAGAGAAATCGCTGAGTATTTTCTTTTCTCTCTCCAAATGGCAGATACCAATGTCGGGACTTAAGTTTCTATTAGACAAAAATAAACTCACGGGACTAAATTATAAAGAATGGCTAAGAAACGTAAATATTGCCCTTACCTATGATAAGGTTGCATACGTCCTTACTCCTATATCCCCTTCCCTCCCAGGCCCTGATTCTTCAGTTGCAGATAAGGAGATCCGCAAGACATGAGATATAGATTGCGCCATAATCAAATGCCTCGCGTTAGCTTCGATGGAACAAGAACATCAGAAGCAGCACGAGAAGATGGATGTGCAATCCATCTTTCTCCATACAAAGGACTTGTATGGGGAGCAATCTTGTACTCTTCGTTAGGAGACATCGAGAAAGTTGATGGCTGCTGGAATATCTGTAGGTGATCATGTGCTGAAGATGATAGGACTTATTGAAGGACTAGAGGACTTAGGATGGAAGATGGAGAATGAACAGTATGTTGATATAGTTCTACAGTCTTTCCCCCTGCCTATGCTCAGTTTATAGTGAACTTCAACATGCACAATCTGGAGAAGTCACTTCCTAAAATTTTCAATATATTGAGGAGTGCAAAAAGAACACTAAAAGTAGCGAAAACTGCCTCTCTAGTTGCTGGGCCATCTCCCTCTTCCGTCCCGAAAGCTAAAGCTTAGGGAAAGAAGAAGAAGAAACCCATCAAACCGAGAGGTGGAGTTAGAAAGGCACCGGGGAAAGACAAGTCTGGGGCTGTGGCATCGGCAAAAGGGGTATGCTTCTACTACCACAAAACTGGACACTGGAAGAGAAACTGCGTAGGGTACGTCGCTGATCTCAAGAAAAAGAAGTATGTTGATGCTTCTACTTCAGGTGTGTTTGTTACCGAAAACTGTTTTTCAATTAACTCTGCTTCCTGGATATTAGATACCAGGTCAGGATCTCATATCTGCAATTGTGTGTAGGGATTGAGAAATAGCAAGGTTTTGAAGAAAGGTGCACTACTACAATATGGGGTTGCCCCTACGGACCCAGAAATCCGTAGGGGCAAATATTTCTTGTCCCTATGGATTTATCCGTAGGGCCATATCGTTGTCCCTACGGTTCTTCACGTTCTAATTTTTCCTTTGGCCCTACGGTGCCGCAAGCCGGGGACCTACGGTTATGTTCATAGGGGCATCTACATAGGTTATTAATAAAAAAAAGCACAGAAAAATTATATTCATCGTTCCCAAATTTCTCTCTCTCGACCTCCCGCGCTCTCGTCGCCTGTTCCCGCCTTTCGTCGCCACCGTACTCGCGAGCCTGCTCCAGCGATCTCGTCACCACCGCTCTCGTCGCCATCGCTCTCGTCGCCTGTTCCCAAATTTCTCTCTCTCGACCTCCCGCGATCTCGTCGCCTGTTCCCAAATTTCTACCGTCTCCTCCACCGCGCGCACGCTTGTAAGTAATTCTCAAATAATTTTTAATTTTGACGTAGTCTAGGGTTCATGCCAGGTTCGGGTAGGGGTGAGGTCATCGGGGTCGGCGTCGGCATCGATCGGGTTCGGTTAGGGTTAGGGTTAGGGTTAGGTTGTGGGGTTCAGTTAGGGTTGGGGCTGGGGCTGGGGCTGGGGCTGGGGCTAGGGTTTGGTCGGGGTTGGGGTTGGGGCTGGGCTGGGCCTGGGGGCTGGGCTGGGGCTGGGGCTGGGGCTAGGGTTTGGTTGGGGTTGGGGTTGGGGCTGGGGCTGGGGCTGGGGCTGGGTTGGGCTGGGGCTGGGGCTGGGGCTAGGGCTGGGCTGGGGCTGGGGGTAGGGTTCGGTTAGGGTTAGGGATATTGGCCAAAAACTCTCTTCAAGAGATTAACCCGTATCAATATTGGAGTAGTGAGCTTTAACAATGGTGAACTGAGTCCGCCAATGGAGAGCGGCCGTTTTGCAGCGGGAGGCTTAGCATATATAAGCAATATACGATTTACAAATAATAGCGGTAATCTATATAAACAACGAGATAATGATTTTCAAATTGGCCAAGTTAGACCCGACTGTTACTCCATTGACAATAGCCATCCTATAGATACCGTATATTTTGGTGGCCCTAGAGGGAGTAAAACATAATGTAAATGATGCACTCTTGCAAATGTGTTATCTTATTGAATAAAAATGTTGCAATTGGGATGCTATTATTAGTACATGAGAATAATTTTTGTTGGATTCTATCATTACACATGCATCACGAGCTCTCGACAAATTTATTTACTCCGCCTCATAGAAGTACAAGTCTTATACCAGTAAAGAACCATGAAAATTTGCGATTGGTTATGATAGGTTGCAGAACCTCACAGTGCCATAACTTTCTTGAAGGATCTCAAAAGTTTTATCATAAACCATTTTAATGCAAAAGCTAAATTTGATTGCTTTATCACAAGCTCTCTTCGTCCTTGATAATTGATTCTTTTGAAGCATCATAACTATGTTTTGCGTTAATGTATTTGCAATGTTGTAAATATGTGATTAGCTTTATGGCTTGACTTTAATAGATCTATATTCCTATGTTTTTCCCTTGCTTTAGAGTTGAACATGATCTTTTAATAGCAAATATACTGCCCTTTAGAATTTAGATATGGACCGATAAGAAGAGATGATTGTTATCATGTTAACGGCCACTTATAAAATTTCTCAAATCTTGATCTCAATGGTTTAAAATCATGTTACACATACAACACGAATGCACAACAAACGCATAATTAGATAGCGATTCGAGCTGTTCAGGTTAAAACCAATATATGATACTCGATGATAATATGAAACCTTCATATTCTCATCGATACTCATATATGAAACTAAAAGTGCCACTTAGTCCCCGTCTATCGGTTAACATACGTGCGATGCTCGTCGTGACATAGAACTATACGAAAGTTGTTAAATATCGGACGGTATAGCTCGATACTAACAACCGTCGTATAGTCTACGCGACGAGAAAATTCAATCGTATGGTAACCCATAGATTTGTCCCGTGTGGACAAGTTAAGAATGTATAAAGCAAACGCCTTCATTCACTTGTGTTTTCATCCGTTTCGAGATATTTCGTCGGTACCTTTCCGCTGGTTCTCCATGTACAAAGATAGATTAGATGTTTATTTCAACGTTGTTTCACAGCTTTGAAATGATTATCTATTCTATTACAGTGTACTCGGAGAACAGCAGGGAGGTGCTGCCGAAATTTACTCGAAACGGTTGAAAGCACAAGTGATGGGCGTTCACTCTATACATTCTTAATGGGATAGAAGCCTAACCCCGACAGCCGGAACACACACATACAACAAGAATACACAACAAACGCATAATTAGAGAGTGATTCGAGATGTTCAAGTTAAAACCAATACTCGATGATAATATGAAACCTTCATATTCTCATCGATACTCATATATGAAACTAAAAGTGCCACTTAGTCCCCGTCTATCGGTTAACATACGTGCGATGCTCGTCGTGACCTAGAACTATATGAAGGTTGTTAAATATCGGACAGTATAACTCGATACTAACAACCGTCGTCTAGTCTATGCGACGAGAAAATTCAATCGTATGGTAACCCATAGATTTGTCCCGTGTGGACAAGTTAAGAATGTATAAAGCAAACGCCTTCATTCACTTGTGTTTTCATCCGTTTCGAGATATTTCGTCGGTACCTTTCCGCTGGTTCGCCGTGTACAAAGATAGATAGATGTTCATTTCAACGTTGTTTCACAGCTTTGAAATGATTATCTATTCTATTACAGTGTACTCGGAGAACAGCGGGGAGGTGCTGCCGAAATTTACTCGAAACGGTTGAAAGCATAAGTGATGGGCGTTCGCTCTATACATTCTTAATGGGATAGAAGCCTACCCCCGACAACCGGAACACACACATACAACAAGAATACACAACAAACACATAATTAGAGAGCGATTCGAGATGTTCAAGTTAAAACCAATTTATGATAATATGAAACCTTCATATTCCCAACGATACTCATATATGAAACTAAAAGCGCCACTTAGTCCCCGTCTATCGGTTAACATACATGCGATACTCGTCATGACCTAGAACTATACGAAGGTTGTTAAATATCGGACGGTATAGCTCGATACTAACAACCGTCGTCTAGTCTACGCGACGAGAAAATTCAATCGTATGGTAACCCATAGATTTGTCCCGTGTGGACAAGTTAAGAATGTATAAAGCAAACGCCTTCATTCACTTGTGTTTTCATCCGTTTCGAGATATTTCGTCTGTACCTTTCCGCTGGTTCTCCGTGTACAAAGATAGATTAGATATTCATTTCAACGTTGTTTCACAGTTTTGAAATGATTATCTATTCTATTACAGTGTACTCGGAGAACAGCGGGGAGGTGCTGCCGAAATTTACTCGAAACGGTTGAAAGCATAAGTGATGGGCGTTCGCTCTATACATTCTTAATGGGATAGAAGCCTACCCCCGACAGCCGGAACACACACATACAACAAGAATACACAACAAACGCATAATTAGAGAGCGATTCGAGATGTTCAAGTTAAAACCAATATATGATAATATGAAACCTTCATATTCCCATCGATACTCATATATGAAACTAAAAGCGCCACTTAGTCCCCATCTATCGGTTAACATACGTGCGATACTCGTCGTGACCTAGAACTATACGAAGATTGTTAAATATTGGACGGTATAGCTCGATACTGACAACCGTCGTCTAGTCTACGCGACGAGAAAATTCAATCGTATGGCAACCCATAGATTTGTCCCGTGTGGACAAGTTAAGAATGTATAAAGCAAACGCCTTCATTCACTTGTGTTTTCATCCGTTTCGAGATATTTCGTCGGTACCTTTCCGCTGGTTCTCCGTATACAAAGATAGATTAGATGTTCATTTCAACGTTGTTTCACAGCTTTGAAATGATTATCTATTCTATTACAGTGTACTCGGAGAACAGCGGGGAGGTGCTGCCGAAATTTACTCGAAACGGTTGAAAGCACAAGTGATGGGCGTTCGCTCTATACATTCTTAATGGGATAGAAGCCTACCCCCGACAGCCGGAACACACACATACAATAAGAATACACAATAAACGCATAATTAGAGAGCGATTCGAGATGTTCAAGTTAAAACCAATATATGATAATACGAAACCTTCATATTCCCATCGATACTCATATATGAAACTAAAAGCGCCACTTAGTCCCCGTCTATCGGTTAACATACGTGCGATAATTTATTCTTTTCAACGACAAACGCACACACAAAGCATGTACACGGATTTTCTTCTTTGTCAGTAACTATCATGTTCTTATATTTCTCAATATAGTCAGCATAACCTATAATTTATATGTTATACAGTCTAACATGGCCTATGAGTACGTCAGAGTTAAGGACTGGATGTATGTGGATTGGAAACAATGTATGCAACCTAAGTTTGTCGTAGGAGTTGCTGCTTTCCTTGAATTTGCACGCGCACATAATAAGATCATAATAGAGAAGATTCTGTCCGTGCGATAGATGTGGCAATAAGTACTGGCAGAAGGTAGAATTGGCAGAGCTTCATATTGTAAAACATGGGTTTACTAGACTTTATACAACTTGGAAATATCACGGGGAAGGAGAAGAATGCAGTACTGCGGCAGAAGAAGAAGGAGAACACTATAATGCGGCAGGAGAAGAAGAAGAATTCAGTAATGCGGAAGGAGACGGAAATTTATTTCCATCAGAAGAAATGAAGGATATGGTAGAGGCTGCCCTAGGTGAATTTATTCGTACCGAAGATGACATTCCTTCCGGTCAAGGACCGCGTGCGGATAAATATGAAAATTTCATGAATGATGCTTGGAAACCAATTTATGAGAATGCGAAGTATTCGACCCTCTCATGGTTCGTCCAACTTTTCCATATTTAGTGCCTAAATGGATGGAGCAACAAGTCATTCACAATGCTTCTTTCGTTCTTGAAAGATTCTATGCCTCCGGGAAATAATGTGCCCGACAGCTGGTACGAAGCCCAGAAGATGATGTCTGATTTGGGTCTAAAGTGTGAGAAGATTCAAGCATGTCCTAAAAATTGCGTGTTGTACCGGAAAGAGAATTCAGATTTGAAAGAGTGTCCAACATGCGGAGAGGCCAGGTATAAGCCGAAAGATTCTGATAAGAAGCCTGATATACCTGTGAAGATAGCACGATACTTCCCCATAACACAGAGGCTACAGAGGCTATTCAGGTGCAAGAAAACAGCCGAGGCAATGATTTGGCATCACCGTGCTCCTCCAAGCGAAAATGGAAAAATGAGCCATCCAAGAGATTCACCGGCGTGGAAGGATTTCGATAGGAGGCACGTAATATTCAGTAGCGATCCTCGCAATGTCCGGCTCGGACTGGCTACTGATGGCTTCTGCCCATTCAACTATATGGCTGGAAGTCACAGCACATGGCCCGTTGTAATGATAATTTATAATATGTCGCCTTGGTTGGCTATGGACCAATCATACTTTATGATGCCTCTTCTTATCGACGGACCAAACTTACCGGGAAACAATATCGACGTCTATCTCCGACCTCTGATCGAGGAGTTGAAATCTTTGTTCATTGAACGTGTAGAGACATATGATTCAAACACAAATACAACCTTCATACTGTGTGCGGCTTTAACCGACCACGAAGAATCGACCAGAGGGTTCTATCATGCAAGGTTATCTTCTTGATGAAGCAACCATATTTTGTTTCCGCTATCTGGACGAGAACATTGAGACAAGGCTTAACCGACCACGAAGAATTCAAGACGGGCCATATGGTAAAGCCGAGTATAAGAGGGTAGACACCATGTTTATCAACATGATATACCGGTTTATCTTGCTTAATTGCGCATGTCTTGAACAAATTAGAGAGTAAGTTCTTTTGGATTAATTGTTATATCTGTGTTTGTGTGTGTATGAAATGATATAATATTAATGTCACAATTATTTATCATATACAGAATTCATTTTAACGAGGTACGTGAGTGGCATCCTGATTGGAACGAAGAACGTTTGGAAAAATACCATCAGGATAATTTTTGTGATTGGGTCACAGATCATGTAAGTTATTCGAATAACATTTTATTGCTATCAGTTTTAATCTAAACTTGTATCGTTATGTATTAGTCGTAAAATTTGTTTTGTTAGATCCACGATCCGAACTTGTCTGCATCATTTGAGAGTGATTCAAGATGTTTAGCTCAATTTCCTAGTATGGAGGTTGCATATTACAAAGGATTTGGTGTCCTTGGATACAAATTCGAAGTTAAGGACATATAAACATCTAGAACCACTCAGAATAGTGGGATTGTGACGGTAGGATCGGACGGTGTGATTTACTATGGGTACTTAAATTGTATACTCGGCATCCACTATCCCGGACGATCAGAACCCTTTTATATATTCCAGTGTACTTGGTACGATCCGCGAACCGATATGGACAGGTGGAGAAGCAGTCTTGGGACTTGGAATGATGAATATGGATTGACCGGTGTGAACACACTTCGATTTTACGGTCAGGACGATCCGTTTATCTTTCCGAACCAAGCGTTCCAAGTATACTACTCACAGTGTTTGAAGCATCCGGGGTGGAGTGTTGTATGCCGATGGAAACCCAGAGATGTCTACGATGTCCCAGAATACGAGGACAGCGATGAGGACGAAGAAGAGAGAAGGCTTAAAGTGCTCCGACCGTCTGTTGCGAAGGACGGGTTGTCTTCGACCGATCATGAAGTTACGTGGGTTAGAAATGACATCGACGATGAAATCCAAGTAGATATGTATAATGCGCCCACGAAACGAAAAAGGTTATCAGTAATGTTATATTATTACTTCACATTTTACGCTCTATACATATATAGTCAATACTTTTAATAATTGTCTAATGCGTCCACGAACCGTTTATCTAGATTTGATGACGATGTCGGGAGCAGTGAGGGGTGGCAGGAGCTCCAGCCGCGGCAGAGGCAGAGGCAGAGGCAGAGCGGTTCTGCCGTCCGGAGAGCTCCGTAGGGAGCTTCAGAGGGCCGGTCTTGCACCCAGATCGGAGACCCCTTCGGATGCCTCCTTCCGTGTGGGTTTTGCCACATCTCCAGGTATACTGCACGCATATCCATTTTGAATGTAATATTATAGATATTCATGCCTATTTATGTCAAATTACTTATATTGTCAATTTTTGATTGTCTAGTTGTTGGTGATGCGTCCACATCTGGGACAGAGGCCACTCCCGCTCCTCCAGGTATGTTTATATATCATATAGTGCATGTATATTGATTTAGAATGCTATATCATAAATACACACATTCCTTTTGCTCTTACTTAGCAATTTTTATTATTGTCTAGCTGTAGGTGGTGAAACCACCGCACCTGCGGGTATGTTTATATATCCTATAGTGCATGCATATTGATTTAGAACGTTATATTATTGATCTACACATTCTTTTTGCAATTACTTATATAATATATTTTTAATTGTCTAATTATAGGTGGTGCGTCCACATCTTCCGCAGGGGCCACTCCTGCCGCTTCCATACCGTCCGCATCGTCTGCAGGTTAGTATGAATAAATTTAAAATATTTATTCATTTTACATATGCTCTATATAATAAATATGAACTTCATGGAAATTTAGCGTCGATGTTTATTTTCTAGTTGGAGGGGATGCGTCCGCATCCGGGACCCCGGTTGTTCCTCACCGGAGGAACTATCGTCCCGCTCGTGCTGCTGCCCGGGCCCAGGCTCGTGCGATAGTCACCGGAGGTATATATCACACTTGAATTTTCATTTAACCTTGATTTCTTAATACAACTTTATCTTATTATTGATTGTCTTGATATTTCGTGTAGACGCAGGGCCTCCCCATTCCCAGAGGGGGACTCGAGGCCCGAATCAGTCCCATAGGTTGAGGCCTGACAGAGCTACGGGGGAGGCATCATTCCCCTTTTTTTTTACCCTTGACTATCGCTATACCGGTCCTCATGCCGAGAGGTTCGGTCGGTATATGGGGGACGAGAGCCGGCTCGTGAAGAACTATCCACTTCACGTTGAGTGGGGCGAGCAGCACCGGCGCTCATTCGCCCTCTTCTTTGATCAGGCTCGGGTACGTATTAACGGCCTATTTTCATTTGATTTATCCAATATATTTATTATTAACACTTGCAATTTAATAACAATGTTTTTTTTTTATTTTCAGTTGGATTACGATTTTCAGCCTGTAGCCGACCCTGATCACCCTGGGAGGGTGCTCGACCTTCATGCTCTGTACAATGGCCTGATGAAGAACATGCAGACCAAGGTCCGATACAACAGGAATGAGCTGAAGGCCGATTGCTACTCCCTGTGGATGGCGACCCCCGAGGCAGAGAGAGCGGCCCTCCTATCTACTCCGGCGTTTGCGAGAGTCGACGTAGAGACATGGCCTCTATTGTGCGCTTATTTCGACTCCCAACGCAAACATGTATGTATTTTAAATGTAATTCATTATTTATGATATAATTTATTTCTTTGTGTTCCTTAATTAGAAAACTAAATGTTAATGCGTTGTGCAGATACAGGCCGCTCAGAATACAGAGAACAGGAAGTCGGCGAAGAGGGGTCGCCCCACTTACACAGGTGGCTCGAGGAACATTACTCGAGCCATGGAGTTATTGGTAAATTACAATAGACCGACCTTTGTGATATTCTGCAATATTAAGAGTTATTTTCTAATATTTCTAATATTAAGAGTTACTTTCTAATATTGCGGACATCATGGACCGTGGCGTCAGGTGGTACACCGAGCATGCTGTCCGCATATCTTGCCGTCCACGGCACCTCGACAGATCCCGCCACGGGCGAGCTTCGATATCCCGACGTCGCTACCAAGGAGTATTGCGTAAGTGTTAATATTTTTTCTACCCAAATTTGAAATTTTAGTTTTGGAAGGTTCAAGTTTAAATTTTATACTTATACTTTACTGCTTAATGTAGGTGTAGGAGCGGGTGGTTGAGCAGGCCCAGGCCTCGGGGATCGATTTTACCGGACAGAGCGATCTGCGGCTGCTGACCCCAGTTCTGGACGCCGCACACGGAGGGCACCATGGAGGTTGGGAGAGAGGCCGGGGACTGGGCCCTAGCAGGGCCCATATGAGGTTGGACTCCACTCCGGCGGTTACTTCCTCCGTCTCCAGTGATCGACGTGTCCATCAGGAACTGGAGAGCTTGAGGGCCTCCGTTCAGGAGTTAAAGGAGATGCTGGTATGTATACTACTTTATAGTAAAATATCATGTCATATTATATAGATATCAACATATCCATTATTAGTACGTAGCTTGAGCTTATTTCGTTTTAGACTTAAGTTTGATTAATCATACATACATATGTAATTAAAATAAACAACAAACTAGATATCCAAACGGGGTTTCGAAATAACTTAATAATGATACGAATTCGAATAATACACAGTTCTTACATGCTTCTTACACACGTTATGTCCAGACGCGACAGGGTACATCGACCGAGCCTCTACATGCATCTCCTTCGGCTGCGACTCCGCAAGCTACTACATCGGCTGCGGTTCCGCAGACAGCTCCTATAGCTCCACCACCCGCTCAGACTCCCGCAGCCGCGGCTCCGCAAGCGACTACCTCGACGGCGGCTGCGCAGACCACATCGCCAGCCCCACAGGCCGCTCAGACTCCCGCTCGCGCCGAATTGCAGAGTTTATTGACCGAGGAGCAGGCGCGCGTTATTCTATCGTTATTCAGAGGTGGAGCTGGACCGAACTAGGGTAGCGTTTTGGTTCTTATTTTTTGAAACATGTATTTATTTATATCATACACATTGTACTGCATTTTGAAACGATATTGATATTGGTTTATATTTATATCATATTCAGTTTTTGGGTTTCTTTTGTATATTATATATATGCGTGAGATGTGATTATGAATACTGCGATATATGTTGTGTGATGATTAATTTTATATTTGATTGATGTATATATTATTGTGCACAGGGCGGGAAAAAACCAGGCAGCCCTTTTTTTTAAAAAAATACAGATAATATGTACCTACGGATTAATCCGTAGGTACACATGTTGCCCCTACGGCTATATCCGTAGGGGCAGAATATCAGCAGTAACTGATATTTCCCCCCTGATCTCAGTACCGGGGGTTGGGAATGCCCCTACGGACATATCCGTAGGGGCCACTGCTTCGCCCCTACGGCGTTATCCGTAGTGGCAAAATATCAGGATTTCTGATATTTTGCCCCTACGGATAGGTACCTACGCATATATCCGTAGGGGGTAGTACGTGGCCCTACGGCTATGTCCGTAGGTACATTTAATATATTAAAAAAAACCGTAAATAATATAACTTTTTTTACCCTACGGCCTACTTCGTAGGTGCAACAGGACCTACACAGAAATCCGTAGGGGCAAATTTTGCCCGTAGGGGAAAGTTCAGGGCTTCAACTTGCACCTGTGTCCTTTGCACCTATGGGGTATTTTTTCGTCCCTACGCATATCTCCGTAGGGGCAGTGGGTTGCCCCTACGGATAAATCCGTAGGGGCAACCCTTATTTGTAGTAGTGGTGACTATACTCTCCGTGTTGGGAATGGTTCGAACGTACATGCTGTATCAGTGGGAGAGTATCACCTTGGTTTGCCTTCAGGATGTACATTGGTTTGGAACCCGTGTTATTTTGTGCCTTCCATGTTATGTAACATAATATCTGAATCTCTGTTGGACAATGAAGGATATAATTTTATGTTACGAAGCAATGTTATGAACATTAACCTAAATCAACAGTTAATTGGGTATGTCACATTAAATAACGGAATCTACGTCCTGAATCAACACACCGTTTTTAACATACAACACACAAACAAAAGAAAGATTTCAGAGATAAATGAAACTTTCATTTGGCATTATAGACTTGGTCATATTAATGAAATATGACTAACCAAGCTACATAAAGATGAATATTTAAATCTGTTTGAATATAAATCTTATGCGACTTGTCAGTCTTGAATCAAGGGTAAAATGACCAAAACTCCATTTACTGGACATGGAGAGAAAGCTATTGAACTCTTAGGCCTCATACATAGTGATGTATGTGGACCAATGTCTACACATGCAAGAAGTTGTTTTTCATACTTCATAACTTTTACTGATGATTTCTCGAGATTTGGACACGTGATCTTGTTGAAACATAAATTTGAAGCCTTCGAAAAATTCAAGGAGTACAAAATTGAAGTAGAAAACAAACTGGGTTGAGTATCAAGAAACTTCGATCAGATCGAGGAGGAGAGTACCTTAGTACAGAGTTTCTAGATTTCCTAAAAGAGAATGGGATTCTCTCTCAGCTCTCTCCTCCGTACACACCACATCACAACGGTGTGTCAGAATGGAGAAATCGTACCCTATTAGATATGGTACGTTCGATTATGAGTGATACTGAGTTACCACTTTCGTTCTGGGGTTATGCATTGGAGACGACAATATATCTATTAAACAGGGTTCCGACCAAAACCGTGCCTTCCACTCCATATGAGATATGATATGGGAAGAGACCATCTCTTAAACGAGTTAGGATATAGGGTTGTCCTGCTTTTGTTAAAAAGAAGAATCCAGACAAACTCGAGACACAATCGGTTTTGTGTAAATTTATGGGGTATCCCAAACATTCATATGGGTATCTTTTCTACCACAAGGAGGAACAAAGAGTGTTTGTTTCTCAATATACCACATTTTTGGAAAATGTGTTTTTTTGCAAATGATATTATTGGTAATACGGTACAACTGGAAGAAATTTTAGAGACACAAACAACTACTGATGATTTGGTTGAACCTGGAGTTTCAATAGAACCCAACGAGCCTCAGTCACTCCGTAGATCTTGTAGAACTTCTCGCCGACCGGATAGATACTATGGTTTTCTAATTGATGATGATAGAGAAGACTGCATCATAGATGATGATGACCCTACTGGTTTTCAGCAAGCTATTACGAGTAGTGACTCAGTGAAATGGCTGGATGCCATGCGATCCAAAATGGAATCCATGCACACCAACAAAGTATGGACTTTAGAGGTTACACCTTCTGGAGTAAAACCCATAGGCTGCAAGTGGATTTTTAAGAAAAATATTGGTGTGAATGGACAGGTAGAGACCTATAAAGCTAGACTTGTAGTGGAAGGATTTCGTTAAAGACCAAGATTGTACTATGATGAAACTTTTTCTCCAGTTGCAATGCTTAAATCAATTTGAATCCTACTTACTGTTGATGCTTACTAAGACTATAAAATTTGGCAGATGGATGTTAAAACAGCATTTCTAAATGGTGATTTAGATGAATGCGTTTTTATGGATCATCTGGAGGGCTTCATTACTGGTGGGAGTAGTGAGAAGGCATGCAGGTTGCTTAAATCCATCTATAGATTAATGCAGACATCATGGAGTTGGAACATCTGCTTTGATGATACAATCAAAGAGTTTGATTTTATCAAAAATGTAGATGAACCTTGCATTTATAAAAAGATTGTAAGGAGTACAGCCACATACCTCGTATTGTACGTAGATGACATTCTCCTGATAGAAAATAACGTTCCTATGCTGCAATCGGTCAAACTATTCTTATCGCAAAGGTTCTCCATGAAGGACCTGGGTGATACCTCATGCATTTTGGGCATTAAGATCTATAGAGATAGGTCTAAGAGATTGTTGGGATTGTCCCAATCAAGGTATATAGACACAGTACTAAAGAGGTTTAGTATGGAAGATTCCAAGCGAGGTAATTTACCCACTTGTCACGGGATCACCCTCTCCAAAGGGATGTCTCCAAAGATTGATGAAGAGAGGGCTCGTATGAGCATTATACCTTACGCTTCAGCAGTAGGTTCTATAATATATACGATGCTATGTACTCACCCAGATATAGCTTACGCGCTGAGTGCATTATGCAGGTATCATTCCAATCCGGTGGAGAAACACTGGACTGCTGTGAAGAACATTCTTAAGTACTTGCGAAGGACTAAAGAAATGTTCTTGGTGTATGGTAACTGAGATCTCCAGATGGAGGCCTTTACTGATTCCAGTTTCCAGAGCAATCAGGATGACAGCAAGTCCATCTCAGGGTTTGTATTTACCCTCAATAGAGGGGCGGTATGTTAGAAAAGTTCTAAACAAGATACCGTCGCTGAACCTACAATGGAAGTTGATTATATTGCTGCTAATGATTCCGCAAAAGAGGCAGTCTGAATGAGAAAGTTCATTTCTAAATTTCAGGTGGTTCCATCCATTGCTAATCCAATACCTTTGTATTACGATAACAATGGAGTCATGGCTTTGGCAAAGGAACCGCGGTCCCATCAGAAATCCAGATATATCTTGAGGCGGTATCACCTCATCAGGGAGATCGTGGATCGCCAGGAGATCGAGATGTGGAGAGTGGATACAAAAGACAACACAGCCGATCTATTCACCAAGGCCATCCTTCATGTCCAGTTCGAGAGACTGTTCGAGATGTTGGGCATGTGGTACGCCAGCAACTAGCTATAGTGCAGACAGTGGGTACTTATTGCGCCAACAAAAGGCCTTAGTGCAAGTGGGAGATTGTTGGATATGTATACCCTAGAGGCCTTTATTGTATAGGATGCTAGAGATATGTATGTACAGAAACAATCTTTGCTCAATATAATAGTATGCTATCTGGTTTATCTTTATCTTAACATGTGATGCGTTTTACCTAGTATTTCATATACATGTTGATAAAACCCTTAGGATCTTTGCTTGACTTCCAGAACTATGATGTAGATCATACTAGTGGGGACTGGGTAGTCCACAAGCATATCCTTTAATTGTTCCTAGTCGAGAGAATATTGAGACAGGGTATCGATATTCCAGAGTAGACTAGTGTGTACGTCTCTCGACCCTATATGGGGGCGATGGTTGATCCTACAACCATTGGTGTTTGACATTAAAGATTGTACACTGGTGCTCATTAGAGAATGGGTACACCGAACAGGACTCGCCGAGAACTCCTAGATGGTATTATACATATCTTCAGATAGCAGTTCTCTGGTGACACTTATACAGGTTAGTATGTAGACCCGAGATAGTCATAGTGTCTTGTATGGTTCCCACTGTGCTTTGATTTCCTCCCTACTACGGCTCATCAGAGTTGTGCAAACAGGTGGATTTTGGGTACAGTCCCGAATTACATGGAGGTGGTGAGCGATAGGAGGGGTTTCGTCTCTCCCAGTATAAGGAGTTGATGTTGCGCTATGCTCGATTGGTTATAACAGCAATTCCCTGGCCAGGATTGTTGAAATTTACTGATAAGAGTTATCAGTAGTTTCTCGAACCGTTATGAGCCATACATTGGCATGACTTATCAAGTTACTGGGGTCTGACATTTACCACCCCTAGACTCGATATGCGACGTATCAGACGAAGAGACCGGACTATACGGTAAGTGTTGCTCATAGGCTCGTTGGGGTTAGGATGAGTTTGCTCGTCGGCCACCTTTTCGACATGTACCTGGATAGCCGTTACGCACAGCTAGTGCCGCTGACGGGCTTGTGGTTAAACCCACTGTCAGCGTACTGTCGAGTCTTTAGAGTCCCACACAGAGGGTTTCCTTGGTTCTGGAGAAACGATGTAAAGGACATAAGGCGTTACGGTAGGGTTTCGATCATATACGTGTACTGGCTACACGAATGATGTTCGGAAGGATAATACTGGTAAGCTTTGGTTTAAGCCGGATACCAGTATTATATTATTGGATTATTAGTATCTCTTTGTATTTGAATTTTTCGGAATACGAATACGGGTATATTTATACGGTATACGGTGAGGGGCATTCTTGTAATTGTACAAGAAATGGCTTCTAGAAGGAGACACCTCATATATGGATTTTCTATTTTGGAAAATAAATAAATGAGATGGACTTTGGAGCATGGATGAAAGCATGGCTAATGTTTAAAATATTCATTTGGATCTACAATTGAAGCACGGTTGATTATTTTTGAGAAAAATAATCCACGCTTCAATAATTCAAACCTTAGCCATATCATTTCATTCATAAGACTTTAGTTCATTCTCACTCTCATATTCTCTCTCCAAATTATATCATCTTCTCTAGCTCAACCCTAACGCTTCACATGAGTTGTGATTCATAGGGTATTGAGATCAAATATTCCTCTAGATATTCTCTATATCATCTAAGTAGTCTCTCTTAGCAAGCTTGACTTCTTAGTTACCCCTTTAGTGGAGGTTGAAACTTGATCCAATGCTCTCGGGTGGATCATCTATGGCTTAGCGGTGAACGGAGATCGAAATCATCTCAAACACCCAAGGAACCAAGAAGAGCAGCGAGAAGCGGAAAAAAGACCCGAAGGACCGGTTTCAAGAAGGTATAATCTTTATCATAGTAGCTAAAACTCCTAGATAAGATTACTAGTTATGGTTTAGTATAAGATCCGGGAGAAAAAGTCGATGTTGCATGCTTCAAAATTATTTTTTTCTACTTCCGCCTCCCCATAAGTGTTGTGGTGGTGTGCAACATCTTCTAACATGAATGAAAAAAGAAAACACTCTTTTCACATGTAAAAACCCCCACCTATTCAATCAGGATGATCACTTCTATTTCATATCATAACCATAACTCATACAAGATATGTGCAACCCATACTAATCGACGTATATCAATTAGTCGATATTGAGAAACACATATACAAACTCAGAGACAATAAACGGTGCTAAAGTTTTGAGTTTAGAACTTTCCGTGTTGCCCGAATACAAAGATAACACTAAGTGAAATCTGGGCAAAAAAAAGTTTACCAAAAATCCTCATTTTCAATACGCAAGACACAGGAAAAAGATGAGCCCAAACAGAGCACACATGGCCGCAAATTGCGGCATTTAGGAATTTTTTGACGGTTGAAAATTCTTCGATTGGGCTCGTATTTGTACAGTGTAATATACATGATTCTACCATCTTTCTGCAACCCTTATTTTTTTTTGGAGACCAAACTTTTTTTGACAGAAACTAGTAATCTAGGGTTTTGAAAAATTGGATTTTTGTCGGTTCAAAACTTTAAATATTGTCTAAACCAGTTTTAGTGTTCGTTTGGTTCTGATACTATATAAGTAGTTGCTCGTGCTCGTGCCGCAAATTAGCGACCAATGCGGAATACAAAAAAAAAATTCTATACAAAGAGAACGAATTTCTATGAGCTAGAATCGAATCCAAATACTGAACTAGCTAACTAGAGAAGGCGTTTAGCTACTCGGTTAGTAATAGCTTCCTTTGTAGCCGTGTCCTTCATATTTTTTCCACTTCTTGCACTCCTAGGGACTCCGGGAATGAGCTTGGACGGAGGCCTTCATTGTCGAAGAAGATCCATCCGAGAGAACCCAAGCTAAGGCTATATCTTCACACTAAATATCAAGTGAAGAAATTAGTGATCAAGACTTTCTAGGAGTTGGTCACTAGATGATGTAGCTGTAGGGTTCCTAGGCACTCTAGTTAAGTCTCACAAGTGATCAAACATGCACAAATAAAATTTTACGGGTGCCTACAAACCCGACTACGGATCGTTTACTAGATATTTAGGCGAAACAAGCAAACTAGTTAACATTTAACTATGAGATACGGATATACAACCTTTGTAGATCCGGTCCACCACCTCCACGGCTCCGCTGCGAAGTCCCCTCCGCTGTCCAAAAAGAATCCGGACTCCAACGTCGGCTTCGTCGAAGAATAAGCGAGCTAGGTCGTCGATGTCCATGCCGAAGATGATCTACGTCGAGGCCTCGCTAAATCAAGCTCCACCTTCACCAAACCTTGAAAATTTGTGAAGGAAACACACTCTACTACATGGCAAGAGGTAGAGGATGAAGAAATAGGAAGTGGGTAGACTTTAGTTTTGGATTTCTCACTTGATTTGGCTAGTTGCCATTGAAGTAGAAAGCTTTTCTTCATGTTGAAGAAGATGAAGAAGAAGAAGAAGATATGATAAGTTAATTAAAAATGAGATAATTAAATCAATACTTATCATGACTTCAACTATAGTTAAGTGTAGAGAATTAACTTGGGTTAGAAATGGTTAGGGTTAAGTATAAGACAAGAATGAAGACTAAGTCAAAGCTTCAACTAAAAACAAAATAAGCAACCATTCATTTACCTTTTTCATTTTCCAAAATGGATATAAATAAATAAGATAAATGAATAAGTAATCAAAACCCTAATCATTAACTTAAACCATGGTTTGATTCTTTATACTTAACCAAGTAAGCATGTATCATCAAACATGATACAAACATGTGCACAAAACTATATCGCATATACAATGTGCACAATTCAAGTGAGAAAATCCATTTAAAGTGAACCAATACTAGTTAATGCAAAGCAATATATCAAATATATATAATTATATATTAAATCATTAAATCAACACTTGATTCAATGATCCGGTCATATCGGATATAACCGACTAGTATCATATGTATCGGCTTATCGAATCAATCCTTGATTCGATAACTAGGTTATATGCATATAACCATTCGACACATTCATCGCGAGAATGAAATACGGTATCACATACACGCATTATTCTCGGTCCCGCACATATCTCATATGCGCTCCTATTTCGTTTCGCTTGAGCCAGGAAACCTCTGTGTAGGACTCTAAAGACTCGTCAATACGCCGGCAGCGGATGATGATCATATCAAACACCCACAAGCCGCAAGCGGTCTGCCAAACGTAACGGCCACCCGGGTATTGAGCGATCAGAAGATCGACGAGCAAGCCCGCTCACACTCCTGCGAATCCAACCAGTAACACTTACCGTATAGTCCGGTCTGTTCGTCTGATATGTCGCATATCTCGCCTAGGGGTGGTAAACGTCAGACCCCAATAGCTCGATAAGTCATGCCGACTTGAGGTCCATAACATTCGTGAAACTACTGATAACACTTACCAGTATATCACTGCAACCCTGGCCAGGGATTTCCTGTTATGGCCAGTCGAGCATAGCACAACATCAACCCCCAATACCGGGAGAGACGAATCCCCTCCTATCGCTCATTGCCTCCATGTGAATCGGGACTGTACCCAAAAACCACCTGTTTGCACGACTCAGTAGAGCCGTGGTAGGGTGGAAATCAAAGCACAGTGGGAGACACATAAGACTCAATGACGATCTTGGGTCAACAGACTAAGCTGTACCAGTGTCACCAGAGAACTGCAATCTGACGTTAGGTATAATACCATCTGGGAGTTCTCGGCGAGTCCGTTCAGTGTACCCAGTCTCCACTGAGCACCCCAATACCATATTCGATGTCAAACACCAATGGATATGGGATCATCCATCGCCCATCGCATGGGTCCAGAAGATATGCGCTAGTCTACTCTGGAATATCGATGCCCCGTCTCGATATTCCCTCGACTAGGAACAATGAAGGATGTACTCATTGACTACCCAGGCCCCGCTAGTATGATCTGCATCATAGTCCTGGAAGTCGAGTATACATCCTAAGGGCTTTATCAACATGTAATCAGAGAGACAGAAAGTATACACGTTAAGATAAAGAGCAACCAGATAGCGTACTATCATGTCGAGCAAGAAAGTCCTTCCTATATATGTCCCAGCATCCACTACAATATACATCCAATGTACAGTAATGGCCTCTAGGGCATACATATAACTAACAGTAGTGGTGGCTATCTCTAATTGTTTCTATCTAAATCTTTTTCTTTCTCAAGTAAAGAAAACACAAGTAGAGAGGAAGAAGAAGATCATAGTAATAAACTTGACCAAGGCAACTAAAGATCAAAAGAAAAATCTAAACTCATTTTATTTTCATCTTTTCTTTTATTGTGAGAGTGGGTGGACTGTGACCTACCACGGTGAGTCACAAGCCCACACTTTTCTCACAAACACAAGAAAAGATGAAAAGATAAGCGAGAGCCACCTCATATGTGTACATATATACATATGTATAAGTATAGATATAAATATACACAAATACACTAATACACTAATACACTAATACATGTTTATGTTATAAATACATATACCCGTATTCGTATAAGTTACGAATACCCGTATTCATATCTAGACACAAATATACGTATTTATATAAATACCATGTTCTGTCAAAATACGAATACGAAAAGAGAAATACTAAAAAGAGATAAATAATACTAGCTCATATTTCATCCAAATGTGAAAACCTAGCTATTATTTAAACCTGCTAGTATTAACAAAATGTCCGATTAAAAGTATGTATACAAAAACACGTATTTAATCGAATCTAAATACGTATCAAAATACGTACACTACATCGTTTCGCCTAAACTGGGAAACCCTTTGTGTGGGACTTTAAACACTCGACAATACGCTGGAAGTGGGTTTAACCATAAGCACTTCAGTGGCACTAACTGTACATAACGGCTGCCCAGGTATTGATCGAAAGGAAGGCCGACAAGCAAACTTGTTCGTATTCCTGCTGAGCCTGAAAGTGATAATCTACGTACAGTTCAGTCTCTTCGTCTGAGAGTATGACATACTGGGTCTAGGGGGTGGAAAACGTCAGACCCTTAATAACCCAATAAGTCATGTCGATGTGGCCCAAAACCATCTCGAGAAACTACTGATCTTGCAATTAGTAAATCTCAACTGTCTTGGCCAAGGTCTTATGGTGATGACAAATCAAACACAGCACGACATCAACTTGCTATACCAGGAGAGACGGATCCCTTCCATCGCTCACTGCCCTAAGTGCTTCGGGACCGTACCCAACTAAAACCTGTTTGCACGGCTCTTTAAAGCCGTGTTAGGGTAGTGATATAAGTACAGTGGGAACACACTCGAGACGAATGATGATGTCAGGTCTAAAAACTAACCTATACCTATATCACCAGAGAACTACTATCTAACGATAGGTATATTACCATCCAAAAGTTCTCGTCGAGTCCGTCTAGTGTAACTCATAACCTAATGAGAATCTGTATACTATTTTTGATGCCATACACTAATAGCTGTAGGACAGGCCACGTTCCCTCACAGGAATAAAAAACGTATACACTAGACTACTCCGGAGTATTGATGCCCTATCTTGAAACTCCAACGACTAGGGCCATTTTAAGGATGTGCTTATAGACTACCTAGATCTCACGAGTATGATCGCTATCATAACTCTAGTAGTCAAGTAAAGATCATACGGGATTTACCAACATGTAATCGAGATACATAATATAAATAAAACATATACACATGTTGCGATAAGGGCAAACCAGATAGCATACTATCATATTGAGCAAGATTGTCTTGTACATATATATCCCAAGTATCCATATGTAATATACAATCTTGTACTATACAATAATGGCCTCTAGGGCATATACATCCAACACTGCAGTCTTTTGTCTTGCTGGCCTTCAAACGTCTGCCTTTTCTCTGGTATTCTGACATAGTTCTCGTGCACATCCGGACGTCTGTCTCTCCTCCATCAAACGTCTGTGCTTGAAATTTCTCCATAATTTAACAATATCCTATTTATATACATTTCAGCCTTGATTCCCAAACGCTAGTAGACTTCACATGACTCCGCTCTACTCTCTTCTCATCAGATTTTCTTGGAGAGGTTCACCAATCTGCAACAGAGATCTAGCTTATCTCTGTTTATGACCTTGGTGAACATATCCGCCGAATTTTTTCTCCGACGATCTTTTTTAATGTCAACTTACCATCTTCTATCGCTATGCGTATGAAGTGATACCACACCTTGATGTGCTTCTTCCAAGAGTGATATGCCACATTCTTCGCCAAATGTATCGCACTTTGGCTGTCGCTCCATAAGGTATTGAAGTCTTATTTCTTCCCCAATTCTTCAAGTAGCCCTTGCAACTATATCATCTCCTTTCCGGCTTTCGTAATGGCCACGTACTCAGCCTCCGTAGTTGAAAATGCCATAAATTTTTGCAATTGAGAGACCCAACTTACCGCTGTTCCCCCAACCGTGAATACGTACCCCGTTGTGCTCTTTCCACTATCTTAATCATCCTAATAGTCCGCAACAACGTAACCTTGCACCTTTACAGAGTTATCCCTGAAGCATAAACAATGACTAGACGTTCTCCTAAGATATTTTAGTATCTACTTCACCGTATTCCAATACTTCTTTCTCGGGTTTTGCATATACCTGCTCATAACTCCCACTGCATGTGCAATATCTGATCTCGTACTCACCATCACATACATCAAACTCTTTACTGCAGATGCATAAGGCACTCTTGCCATCTTATCTTTCTGCTCTTGAGTTGTCGGGCATGACTCCTTGCTGAGTTTGAAGTGTTTCTCTAAAAGCGTACTAACCGGTTTTGACTTGTCCATATTGAACCGCTTCAAAACCTTCTCGATGTAGTCCCTTTGCGATAGCCACAACTTTCGTTGTTTTCTGTCTCTCACGATCTTCATGCCCAAGTTTGCTTGGCTGCTCCCAAATCCTTCATGGAGAATTTTTCAGCCATCATCTTCTTCAAACTTTGAATTTTCTCGAAATTCGGACCCGCTACCAACATGTCATCCATATAAAGTGATAGAATGATATAGTCACCATCCTCAAAAGTTAGAACATAGACGCAGTGATCTGACTCATACTGTACAAATTCTGTCTCTACCATAATCTGATAGAACTTGAGATACCAATACCTTGGAGCTTGTTTGAGATCGTACGAGCTCTTTCGCAGTTTACACACCATATTTTCTTTCCCCTTCATCTCGTATATCCGTGGCTGTATCATATAGATCTTCTCCTCTAAATCTACATGAAGGAATGCCATTTTCACATCCAGCTGCTCTAAGTGAAAATCCTCTACCGCAATGATACTGAAAATCACCCGAATTGATATCATCTTTACCAAGGGGGAAAATATCTCTTGATAGTCAATTCCTTACTTTTGTGTGTATCTCTTGACTAACAAGCGAGCCTTGTACCGCTTCACACCATCAGCCTTATCTTTTATCCTGTAGACCCACCTATTCAGTAATGCCTTCGACCCTTGGGTAGCTTCACTAGATCCCACGTACGGTTCTTTTTCAAAGAATCCATCTTCTCATTTATAGCTTTCTCCCACTGCTTGCTATCACCATCACTTGTTACTTCTACAAAGGATTCAGGCTCTCCCGAATATGTGTACAAAATGAAGTTGGTAACAAGTCTTTTAGGTAGCCTCTTCTCTCGTGTAGATCTCCTCAGAACTGGTACATCTGGTTTTTGAACTTGGTCACCAACCTTTTCTTGAAGCTGATCCTGCACTGTAGTCTCCTCCAAATTTTGATCTCCACCTGTGGATACCTGATCACTCTCTTAAGTTCCATCTAACTCGACGAACTTATGTACTGCACCATCCTTGGCTTGCTTCTCTTCTTTGTACAAGTGCTGCTCATCAAAGATGACGTTTCGGCTTTGTATTACCTTCTTTCTTGTGTAATCCCATAGCCAATATCCGAACTCATCTCCACCATACCCAATGAAAGCACATTTCCAAGACTTAGAGTCAACCTTACTCTTTTCCGTCTTATTAATCAAAGAATATGCAATACAACTAAATACTTTTAGGTGCGAGTAATTAACCGATTTACCTGACCAAATTTCTTCCAGAATGTCTCCATTAAGCGCACTTGCTGGACTTCTGTTGATCAGATTCACAACAGCATCAACAGCTACTGCCCATAGGAATTTTATCACATCCGCATCCAAGTTCATGTTCCGCACTCGCTCTAGGATCATCCTGTTCATCCTTTCAGCGATGCCATTCTGCTGTGGCGTCTCCGATACCATTTTCAACCAACGAATACCCTTTTGCGAGAAAAACGACTCGAATTCCTATATGCAATATTCACCTCCATTATCGGACTTAAGGAATTTTACCTTAGCCCCCATTTGGTTCTCAACCTGTGCAATCTAGTGTTTAAAGATACCAAACACACCAGACTTCTTCTTCATCACATACATCCATATTTTCCGGCTTGCATCGTCGATGAATGTGACGAAGTAACGATTTCCTCCATAAGACTCACTGATGCCGAATCTTATATGTCCGTATGCACTATTTCTAGCTTCTTGGTCTTTTTAGTTACGCCTGCAATCTAAAATTTGAGCGCGCTTTGCATTCCACAAACGCAACTCTCACAAAGCCCAAGTCCACTTTTATTAGCCCCGAAAGAAGTCCGCTACCCTGAAGAATTTTCATATTCTTCTCGCTGAGGTGCCCCAATCTTTTATTCCACAAGGAGATCTCTGAATCTATCTTCGAACCCATCGCTAATGAAAATGAACCTCCACTGCTCCCACTGAATGAGTACAACGAACCGTCCAATTTGCCCCTTGCAAGCACCAACGCTCCTTTGGAAATCTTCCACTGAGAATTTCCAAAGACTATAATATAACATTCGTTGTCTAGCTGACTTATAGAAATTAGGCTTTCCTTCTGATCTAGAATGTATTTCGCATTCTTCAGCTTTATTTGACCTCCTCCCGACGGTTGTAGTATGATCTTTCCTTTTCCAATGATCTTGCACGCCCGACCGTTTCCTACCGTCACATGTCTAAGATCCCCTTGAACATACTTGCTAAAGTGATGCCGGCCTGAAGTGCAATGAAAGGATACCCCCAAATCTGAAAACTAGGTATCAACATTTGTGCTCTCATTCGCCGATAGACAAAGCCTATGTTCCTCTTGTTCATGTGTAGACACTACATTGGCTTCCTTTTCATCTGCCTTCCCATCTGAGTCTTTCTTCAAGAATTTATGTTTTCTTTTTCTGTGATCTTTCTTTCCGCAGTTCCAATAGTCGCCCTGGATTTTTCTTTGAGATTTTCCTCGGCTTTTTGACTTTCCCTTTTTTCCTTTTCCACTTTCTATTGTCCTGTCGCGGTTCTCCACCGAAAGTGCAGAAGTTCCCGAACTCCCACTCATAGCCTTTCTTCGCATCTCATCACTTAATATGCATCTCACCGCATCATTAAATTGTTGGATATAGTGCCCTTAGAGTCAATTATTGGATCACAGGCACGTGATTGCAATGATTGAGGGAGGACCTATACCGGTAGGACAATCTTACTCGAGATGATAGTATGCTATCTGGTTTATCTTTATCATCGTGTACTGCTTTAGGCAACCTTACAGGTCGCTATTACACGTCGATAGAGCCTTAGGATTCTTGCTTGACTGCCAGCAGTATGATGGCGATCATATACGTGGGAGCTGGGGTCTATAAGCACATCCTTAAAAGGTCCCTAGTCGTGGGAGTTTTCGAGACAGGGCATCGATACTCCGGAGTAGACTAGTGTATACAGTCGAGACCCCGACAAGGGGCGGTGGCCGGTCTCACAAGCCATTGGTGTCAGTTGGTTCACCTAAGATGTATACAGGTACTCATTGGGTTATGAGTACACCGGACATGACTCGTCGGGAACATGCTAGTTGGTATTATACCTGACGTCAGATAGCAGTTCCCTGGTGACATGTGTACAGGTTAGTTCATCGACTTGAGATCGTTATTTGTCTCGTGTGAGTTTCCACTGTGCTTTGATTACTACCCTACCACGGCTCAAAGGAGTCGTACAAACAGGTTTTAGTTGGGTACAGTCCCGAGCTACATGGAGGCAGTGAGCGGATCGGCAGGGGTTTCGTCTCTCCCGGTATTAGGGGTTAGATCGCGTTGTGTCTAGGAGAGCCATTACACGAAGTCCTTGGCTAAGGCAGGAGATTTACTGGTAGGTATTCCAGTAGTATCTCAGGGTGTTCTGGGCTACACTCCGACACGACTTGTACCGCTTTTGGGGGTCTGACTTTCACCAACCCCCTAGGTCCGACATGCGATGCTCATAGACGAACGGACCGGACTGTACGGATATTGTCACTGACAGGCTCAGTAGGGTGTCAGGATGAGTTCGCTCATCGACCTCTCTTTTGGTCAATACCTGATAGCTCGTTACGTACGGCTAGTACCTCTGACGTGCTAGTGGTTAAATCCACAGCCAAAGTATTGACGAGTCTTTAGAGTCCCCCACAGACAGTTTCTCAAGTTTCGGACGAAACGTTGTAGAGGCCGTATGATATATGGCAGGGTCCGATCATATACGTGCAGTAGTGCACGGATCATGATCGGACGGATCATACTAGTGGGCTTTTGTTTAAGCCGGATCCTAGTATTAGATTTGTTAGATTACTTTAGTCTCATCGCATTCGCATTCGGTCGGAATGCGGATGCAGGTATGTATATACAGATGAGGGGTATCCTTGTGATCCGTAACGAGTTTACTTTAGATGTTGCCGTATCTTTTTATTGTTGTAAATATTTGGGTTAATGTTTACTTTGGTGGAAATAGTGAGCTTAATTCATGATGAGGTGCATTTAATGTGACATAGACATGCTTAGTGACTCATGGTCTGTTTTCTTGTGCTAATGTCACATTAGGATTGATTTATGTGTTGAAATGATAAGAGGAAAGAGAATGGACAGCCATATGGCTTGAGTTTGCTCTTGTATTATTTCATTCTTACTCTCAGTTTATCATAGTAACACATAAGAAAAAGAAAGGCACTTCTTCTTCTTCTTCCTCTTGCTTCTTGAGCTCACCATTTCTACCAATGGCATCACCTTCAACCTCCATCCATACACTCTCATGTGATAAGAATTAATGGATGCTTGAGACAAAGTTATCACACACATTCTCTACATCGCCTTGGACACGTCGGCTAGCACACTTCGTGTCCGAGTTGCTTCGGACGAAGCGGGAGCCCGTAAAAAGACTAATTGATGTGGTGCCCTTCCGACGAGAAGACCGGAGATCGGAGATACCGCGAGGAGCTTGGGATGGTGGCCAAAGACCGAAGGACAAGGATCGATCGGTATAGCTTTTCCAACCCTTTCTCTAGTTGCTACTTATAGGTTAATGGTTCGATCCGGGATTAAAGTCTGCGATAGTGCCGGTTTCAAGTTTATGAAAAAGTTTCGTTTCCGCATTTTGGCCTCGGACTGACGGCCGGAGCGCTACCGTAGACTTACATGGTATCAGAGCCACGCCATCAACCTTAGCTAGCTTATTTTAAACAATGTTAATGTATCGAAACCGTAACGAAACCCAAACACTGCCACTGTTGTCCTGCTCTCTGTCGTTTTTAAAAAGTGTTCAGAAAAATTTTCAAACATGTGCAGAAGACTACTGAAGTGAATCTAAGCCTGCACCCCAAAAACGAACCCCACCCACCTGAAAAAACCGGCCACAGAGGCATTTTTGCCGGCCAGGCCGGCCCATTTAGGGATTCTTGGGTTGGTTTTTTGGGTACAGGAAGGTCTCTGGGTTGTCAGTTCCGTGGTATTGTTTGTTTAGCCCAATTTGGATATGGTTTTATCAGTTTTTCTGGGCTACTCGGTGGTTATTTCGGATTCGATATTTTATAATATTGTTTAAAGTTTACAGTGCTTTACATTATATCTGTGACCGTGAATGTTATTTGATCGGTAAATCTTGTCTAATCGCTATAGCCCCTTTAGACGGATTTGCGAACGTGACATTCACGTTGATGTTCTGTGTTGTGCTGTGATGTTGCGGATTTGTCATGGTGGATAGCCTGGATGCAATGGTAGTACAGTTTGGTATTATTTGCACATTTGATATTGCGGGGCGAGCGTCCGACATGTGGACTTCCTTCACTGCCTGTTTGTATATTATTCTTTTGGGGCACGACCGGGCTGAGGTCGATATACCCGTTGTATATATTTTATTTTCTGTACTAGGATTACCCCGCGGTAGGGTGCACGGATAGCCGGGTTCTAGAGGGCAACGAGCCCGCATCTCATGGCTTTGAGATGGAAGGGGCTTCACTCTAGAATTGGCGGGCTATTCGCCGCACTCGTAGGGGGTATAGGTTGACCCAAGGAGGGGTGCCCAAGTTACCGGATTCCGTGAAGTGCTGGGTAGTCCATTCACTTTGTTGAAGGGGGCCCCCTCACTTCAGCTTTTGGCGGGTAACTTGCCGCATCCTTAGGGGTCTAGGATTTCATTGCACAGGCTATCCACACGACCAGGGGAACGTCGGGTTTCAGTTGCGGCTCTGTGAAACCCGGGGCTTCCAGATTATCTATATTGTTCTGTAATGCTTATTACATTTCCGTGATGTTGCATTTTATCACGCCTTGAGCGAATATTATATATTGATATATATACTAGTAGATATAGATATTATATATGTTTTACACCCGTGCTTGTCCAGTCCCCGCTCTGTCGTTAGTTAAGTAACCTGACGGGTGATGACGGGACCCAGTGGCGAATGCGGATAGCATATACGTACATCATATTTTCGTTCTATTGTGGTTTGATTAATTGATGGGACTGCATTGATTCGGATCAATGCAAGCTAAACAAACATATTCTGATGTTGTTGGAACATTTTTCAAAAAGCTGTTATTGCCAGGACGTTCTCTTTTATTTTGCACAGTGGTATTCGGTTATGAATATCCAGCACCTCAGTCGACGAGGCAAGGGCCGAGATCCCTTCACCGGGAGTGACCCCTTGGACAGAAGTTTGCGTCAGGGTAATAACTTCACTATAGCCGATTGCCTTTTGCTTTGCATCATGGTATTCAGTTGGAATATCCTGCACCTCATTCTACGGGGAAAGAGCCGAGATCCCTTCACCGGGAGTGACCTCTTTAGCAAAGGTTTTCGCCACTATATTTTTATAAAAAGCTATCCGGTTCCTTTAACGATATCAAGTTCATTACGTTAAAGGTTTTTCGTCAAAAACCATTCGTAGCCCTCCGTCATTTCAAACATGTAGCATTTAGTATTCATGCTATGTTTGTTGGCCAAAGTCAAGGCATAGTGTATGGTAGCTATTTGTTACTTTTCTGTTGCATAGATAGATACGTTGGTTTGTGACAGTCGTACTGCTTTGTTGGCCAAAGTCAAGGGTAAGTACGGGTGGGTCCAAATTAACCTAGATAATGACGGGTAGAACTTGACATGTGACTTATGATTTGTTGGCCAAAGTCAAGGTCGTAAGAGCATGGGGTAAAAATCACATCGGGTGTTTCTAAAGAAACTGAAACTTACCAGATATGCGCATACTTTCTAGAGTGTGATAACGTGAGTGGATTACATCACGTTATCATGTGATGATAGTTGGATCTCGATTCCCACTGTTGAGTTGGTTTACTCCTCGGGTGATCCCGACTAATTCTTCTTTCAGGTTTGGAGGAGAATTTGAGGATACAGCGGGAGATTTCCTGATTAGATAAATTGATAACCATTCTGATCTTGGTTAGAGTGCACGCAGAGTGTTTCGTTTCTCTCTCTCTTTGGTAGCGACCATGGCCCGACCCTAGACTATGACTCAGTGACCAGGTTAACCGAACCTTCTTAAAACACTGGCTTTTGGATTGTCAGAATTGCATACCTCATTGCCACTCCTTCTTTTACCCTTTTTCTCCTGAACACCTCGTATTACTATGTACATCCACTTCCATTGGATAAAACCATCGTATGGTTATATACAAACTCGAAGGAACTTGTTCCATATTCGAGGATGGTTTCCGGTTCTGGAGAAAAAGAATAGGACTATTCAGTTGTCTTTTCCTTTTACCTTCTCTTAAGTTGCGAGTGTTCCTTGGATTAGGACGGTACACCTATTACGCTTTGGATAGTCTTCTTCCAAACCATAGGCAGGTGCCGAACAGCGGGGAATGAAGAAAACCAATTAGCCTAACGATGGTGTACAGAAGGTAATAAGTAAAGACAAAATAAAGGGATTAGAAATAGGGCAAAGTAAATTGCGACTGCTATTCACGACCAAACCAAGTATTTCATCGCCAGTCCTAGTTCACCTTTGTATTTCTCCAGAACACCCCGTATCACTACGAAGATCCACAGTTTATTGGATACTCCATCGTATAGTTATATACGAACTCGAAGGGACTTGTTCCAGTTCGGGGATGGATTCTGGTTCAGGAGAAATATGAATAAGGTTTATTTAGTTGTCTTTTATCCTTACCTTCTCTCGGGTTGTGAGTGCTCCTAAGATTAGGATAGTACACCTATTACGCTTATTGGATAGTCTTCTTCCAAACCATAGACTGGTGCAGAACGGTAGGGAAGGAAGAAAACCATTTAGCCTAAGAGGGTGTACCGAAGCTAATGAGTAAAGACAAATAAAGGGATTTGGAGAGATGGAAAAAAATATACGGTTACAGTCATGAATCTGGATAATGGAAGAGGCATTACTAGGAATACCCGGATACCCCTACGAAATATTTTCATTTTTCAGTTTCGCTATGTATTGTTAATAGAAAACTGATTTCCCAATTAGTCTTTGCTCCAGGGTATGTATTTACCAGTTTTGATTCTCACATCTGTATGGTTTTACAGATGATGAGTGGGAGTAAGTTATTGGGAATTAGGTGATCATCCTCATTATATCGGGATTCGTTGTAATTGGTGATATTTGAGGAAATCGCCTGGGCTGTTTGCCGGACGGCAAACATTTGGTTTTGAATATCCGTTGTTATGCACCAATTTCAAATTGATATATCTGTATGTTTACTTTTATAAAGTGAGATATAGCTTTTTGAAATTATGTCCATGACATTTACCGATATCAGTTGATGGTTAGGTAAGGAGCATTAAACAGCGGTGTAATTCTTCTTAAGCATAAGTACAGTTTTCAACCTACGACACACAGGGAATGAGTTATTAGACTCAGGGGACTTATACAGAGTATTGTATATTGTCCAGTATCCATGAGGACAGAGGGGTTAGTACTCGTACTATATTCTGTTTACTTATGACTTCTCTAGTTCTTAGACATGTGTTTCGTAGAAATGCAAGGTCTAAGTTTTGAGAAGTTATAGGTATAAGAATAAAGTAAAGAATCAGGTATTGCAAGTATCAGGATTCTTCAAGGTGATCGAAGATGTAGATACTTGTGTATGGTATTCAGTTGATAGTAATGATTAAGAGAACTTGCTTCTCTTTCAGGTTACTCATAATTGGAAGCACTCCTAAATTAAGTAATGCTGATCGGCCTCTCTCCATTTAGTTGACATGCACTGGAGACAGCTGCATGATTTGAATCTGGTTCTAATTAAATCAGTGCCTTTGTATCTATATTGGATATAGAATAGTTCATATCTTAACAATGTTGAGGTACGGGGAGTTGTCCGGCTTATGCTTAAAACCAGACTCTGGATAACTCAAGGCACGTTTCTATAATGGCTGTTTGTGGGTTGACCCGGGCTATGACGAGGGTTGACTTTCTACCATCTGGAAGATCAATAGTGACATTGTTCTTGACTTGCCACAGTTTTAATAAAAATGGATTTTTTCATAAAACAGTAGTGGGAGTATGGTAGAACTGGAAGTGATTCCAGAACCGCAAACGATTACTGAAAATTTGATAAGAACCTAAAGATTCAATCTGGTTTGACATTCCATTAGCCACTCCGCAGATATTGTGGGTAACCTCAAGCGCCCGAGAGGTACTCCGGTATCCTCAAGGACGGTGACAGGGAGGTTCTTGTTTACCCAGACTTGACACTACTGTTGTTCCAGGCTATGAGACCCGGCAGGAGGATGGGTATAGCGTCATTCTAAACTAGCTTTAGAAGTGCACGTGTATATGACTCTGCCAGAGGGTTGTCGTAGTCAGTGAGAGCAGCGGAAGCATAGTGGACAAGTAGCTTATGTCTATTTATGGACTAAAGTAGATATAGCGGAGATAGATCATCTATTTCTGATGTGACAGTCATAGGTTTGATTTCATCATAATAGAGGATGGATCTGTTAAGAAGGTAGTAGGGTGTGATGTCCTGGTATATGGATGACATACACATAGTAGGAAGTAAAATTCTATACTACGATCGGTTATACTTTGGTTGTCACACAGTGGTTTCTCCACATGCAATAAGTTGATATTAATCCAATCTTGGAGAAACGATCGGAAGCAGTTTTAGAACATAAGTGGATGTTCTAGGGATCTGATAACGGCAGCCTCCTTCGGGAGACGGTTATCATTCCAGGCTTCCAAGGTGACTTGGATGACAGAATGACTGTCAGAGTTATAGTTTTCCCTCTGACGAGGGGCAGTAGTTTGGACAGGAGGTCCAAGCGGATACTGAGGGAGGTATGGCGCAGGATATTGATTAAGTTCAGTTGAAGATACAGTCTAAGAAGTTTGGATTTTGAGTTCATTTATGAGCTAGATCCCATCAGATATCCAGAAAAATTCTAAGACAGGTATTGCTCTTTTCGGGAGATGACTTTCTCCGCGAACTTGAGATAAAGAGAGACATAGAAAGAAATATCAGGGTAGATCCACTCACTGAGGCTATTCCTCGAACGCAATAGTTTCACAACCGGGCTTTGTGAGACTGATTAGTAGAAGAGTTGGGTGTTCGGTATCACATGGGCTGTGAGTATGCGACATCGCAATAATTAGACTTGAGTGCAAGTGGGAGATTGTTGGATATAGTGCCCTCAGAGTTAATTATTGGATCACAGGCACGTGATTGCAATGATTGAGGGAGGACCTATGCCGGTAGGACAATCTTACTCGAGATGATAGTATGCTATCTGGTTTATCTTTATCATCGTGTACTGCTTTTGGTGATCTTACAGGTCGCTATTATATGTTGATAGAGCCTTAGAATTCTTGCTTGACTGCCAGCAGTATGATGACGATCATATACGTGGGAGCTGGGGTCTATAAGTACATCCTTAAAAGGTCCCTAGTCGTGGGAGTTTTTGAGACAGGGCATCGATACTCCGGAGTAGACTAGTGTATACAGTCGAGACCCCAACGAGGGGCGGTGGCCGGTCTCACAATCCATTGGTGTCAGTTGGTTCACCTAAGATGTATACAGGTGCTCATTGGGTTATGAGTACACCGGACAGGACTCGCCGGGAACATGCTAATTGGTATTATTCCTGACGTCAGATAGCAGTTTCCTGGTAACATGTGTACAGGTTAGTTCATCGACCTGAGATCGTCATTTGTCTCGTGTGAGTTCCCACTGTACTTTGATTACTACCCTACCACGGCTCAAACGAGTCGTGCAAACAGGTTTTAGTTGGGTACAGTGCCGAGCCACATGGAGGCAGTGAGCGGATCGGCAGGGGTTTCGTCTCTCCCGGTATTGGGGGTGAGATCTCGCTGTGTCTAGGAGAGCTATTACATGAAGTCCTTGGCCAAGGCAGGAGATTTACTGGTAGGTATTCCAGTAGTATCTCAGGGTGTTCTGGGTTACACTCCGACACGACTTGTACCGCTTTTGGGGGTCTGACTTTCACCAACCCCCTAGGCCCGACATGCGATGCTCATAGACGAACGAACCGGACTGTACGAATATTGTCACTGACAGGTTCAGTAGGGTGTCAGGATGAGTTCGCTCATCGACCTCCCTTTTGGTCAATACCTGGTAGCCCGTTACGTATGGCTAGTACCTCTGACGTGCTAGTGGTTAAATCCATAGACAAAATATTGACGAATCTTTAGAGTCCCCCACAGATAGTTTCTCAAGTTTCGGGCGAAACGTTGTAGATGCCGTATGATATATGGCAGGGTCCGATCATATACGTGCAGTAGTGCACGGATCATGATCGGACGGATCATACTAGTGGGCATTGCTTTAAGCCGGATCCTAATATTAGATTTGTTGGATTACTTTAGTCTCATCGTATTCGCATTCGGTCAGAATGCGGATGCAGGTATGTATATACATGTGAGGGGTATCCTTGTGATCCGTCACGAGTTTACTTTACATATTGCCGTATCTTTTTATTGTGTAAACATTTGGGTTAATGTTTACTTTGGTGGAAATGGTGAGCTTAATTCATGATGAGGTGCATTTAATGTGACATAGACATGCTTAGTGACTCATGGTCTCTTTTCTTGTGCTAATGTCACATTAGGATTGATTTATGTATTGAAATGATAAGAGGAAAGAGAATGGACAGCCATATGGCTTGAGTTTGCTCTTGTATTATTTCATTCTTACTCTCATTTTATCATAGCAACACATAAGAAAAAGAATGACACTTCTTCTTCTTCTTCCTCTTGCTTCTTGAGCTCTCCATTTCTACTAATGGCATCGTCTTCAACCTCCATCCATACACTCTCATATGATGAGAATCAATGGATGCTTGAGACAAAGTTATCACACACATTCTCTACATCGCCTTAGACGCGTTGGCTAGCACACTTCATGTCCGAGTTGCTTCGGACGATGTGGGAGCCCGTAAAAAGACTAATTGATGTGGTGCCCTTCCGACGAGAAGACCGGAGATCGGAGATACCGCGAGGAGCTTGGGATGGTGGCCAAAGACCGAAAGACACGGATCAATCGGTATAGCTTTTCCAACCCTTTTAGTTTCTAGTTATAGGTTAATGGTTCGATCCGGAATTAAAGTCTGCGATAGTTCCGGTTTCAAGTTTATGAAAAAGTTTCGTTTCCGCATTTTGGCCTCGGCATGACGGCCGGGGCGCTACCGTAGACTTACATAAATGTGAGAGTCCATGAGATCGAGTTGCTAACTGCCATTACGAGGTTCTCCCAACTCTTCGGCAATGAACATAGAAATAAAAGGCCGTGAACCTCATCTTTAAATGCAATCGAAAATAATTTGTGTTGGGCCGTCTTGCTGTTGAATTCATTCAAGTGTTCTGTCATCGAACCACTTTCTTCCATTTTCATGTTGAAAATCTTTTTCATCAAGTATATTTTGTTTGATTTTGAAGGTTTCTCATGCTACTGTAGGATATGTATGCCCTGGAGGCCATTATTTGTAATGGATGCTATGGATATGTGTGTGTGTGCGCGCGCGCGTGTGTTTGTGCATGACAATCTTGTTCGAAATGATAGTATGCTATCTGATTTGTCTTTATCTTAACATGTGCGTATGTTTTACTAGTTATTATGTATTGCTTATACATGTTGATAAAGTCCATAGGATTATTGCTTGAACACCAGCGTTGTGATGGCGGTCATACTTGTGGGGGTTGGGTAGTTTGTAAGCACATCCTTAAAATGTCCTTAATTATAGGAATATCGAGACAGGGCATTGATATTCCAGAGTAGGCTGATGTATACGTTTGTAGACCTCGACGAGGGGCGATGGTTAGTCCCATAGCCATTGGTGTGTTTCACCTAAGATTGTATACATGTGCTCACTAAGGGTGGGTACACTGGATGGACTCGCCGAGAACTGCTAGATGATAAAATACCTAGTGTCATATGGCAGTTCTCATGTGGCATGTGTACAGATAGTCTGTAGATCTGAGATCATCATCTGTCTTATGTGAGTTCCTACTATGCTTTGATTACTACCCTACCACGGCTCAAAAGAGTCGTGTAAACAGGTTTTACTTGGGTAAAGTCCCAAGCCACATGGAGGTAATGAGCGATTGTTAGGGATTCGTCTCTCCCGGTATAGGGAGTCGATATCGTAATGTGCTTGGTTGGTCAATACCATAAGCCCCTGGCCAGGGCAGTTGAGAGTTGAGAGTTACTGATAGTTAGATCAGTAGTTTCTCGGATGGTCTTGAGCTACATCAGCACGACTTATCGGGTTAGTAGGGATCTGGCAATAACCACCCCCTAGACCCGGTATGCGATACTCTCAGACAAACAGACTAGACTGTACGGATATTGTCACGGTTAGGCTCAGTAGAGGTTTAGATGAGTTTGCTCGTCGGCCTTCTTTTTGACAGGTACTTTGGCAGCCGTTATGTACAGCTAATGCCATTGACGTGCTTGTGGTTAAACCCACTACCATTGTACTGTCGAGTCTTTAGAGTCCCACATAGTTCCCTGATTTAGGCTAAACGATGTAGAAGATTGCGTGTACTAGTTGCCCGAAATTTAATCGGATAGATTATAATATTAGCGGGCTTAGGATTAAGCCGGTTTCTTAAATCAGATATTGATTTAATGCTAGTATTATATTAGTAGTATTATTCTATCTCTAGGATATTCGTATTTTGGTACGGGTATGTATATACAGTAGAAAGTATTTTGTATTTATACAAAATACCTTCTAGAAGATCACACCTCATTATGTATTTTTCTATTTATTAAAATGGAAAATAAGGTGGAAGGATGAGGTGGCTTTAAGCATGGTGAGAAGAATGACTATTAGTTTTATTTATTCATTAGGTAAAACTATTCAAGCATGGTTCTATTTTTTATTGAAAAAAATGAAATGCTTGATATTTTTCCTTAGCCATTTTCTTCACTCATTCTAACTTTGCCATTCTGTGTCCTCTCTTGAGTTCATCTTCCTCCTCAACCGTAAACCTTCCCATGTGTTAAGATCCACGGGGTTTTGAGATAGAAAAAACACTACTAACCATCTCTTCATCACCTAAACAAACTAGATTAGCAAATTAGTTTGTTTAGTTGCTTCTTTTTGAAGTGGAAGCTTGAATCAAGAACCTTCAGGTGGATCATCTAGGATCGAGGAGGCCGATGACCAAGCTTGATCTAGGACTGGAAAGAAGCTTAAGAAGAGGATCAAGAAGACCCGAAGGACATGAATCTATTGGTATAAAACTTTTATCATAGTAGTTAAGCATCTATGAAGTTTTGCTATTAGGGCTTATGGTTGTTCTTGGTTTAGTAGTCTTTGTTGCATAATTCAAAATTGATTTTTGAAAATTCCGCCTCTTTACAAACCTCATAGAGTGCGCAACATAGACTTACATAGTGTTAGAGCCACTCCATAAGGCTTAGATAGTTTGTAGCGATGTTAGAAATCCGCCGATTTTGTCGCGAATGAACTGCCGACAAAAACAATCCCTAAAATTGATGTTTTGACATGTTTGCACATCTCGCGGGCTCACGGTTTGAACTAAGAATCTGTGGGATGAAGCATGGGCACCTCAGGGAAACCCAATGGGTGCCGAAGGTCGAGCCTACCCCCCAAGACCACCATAAGGTGGCTTTGAGGGGTGGTGACCCGAGAGCACCCCAAAAGAGTGCTCTCGGGTCTTCCTACATTAAGGGGCAACCTCATGGTGGCCTCGGTAGGTGGTGTAGGGTTCCTAGGCACACTAAGGAGGTCTCACAAGGCATCAACCATGCCAATTTCAAATATTACGGTGCCGAGAAACCCTAGACTACGGATCGTTAACTAGATGTCTAGGCGAAAAAGAAACTAGTTAACAACTTAACTAAATGGTAAACGGAAATACAACCTTTGTAGATCCGGTTCTCCACCTCCATGGCTCCGCGATGATGTCTCTTCACTGTACAAATCGGATCTTAAGCTCTAGCGTCGGCTTCATCGGAGAAAAAGCGGGCTAGGTCATCAACGACGATGCCGAAGATGATCTACGTCGAGGCATCGCTAGATCAAGCTCCAACTTCACCAAGTCATGAAACTTGTGAAGAAAACACACTCTACTACTTGGCAAGAGGTAGAGGATGAAGAAATAGGAAGTGGGTTCACTTTAGAATTGGATTTCTCACTCATTTCATCAAGTTGCCATTGATGAGGCAAGCTTTTTCTTCAAGAACAAGATGAAGAAGAAGAAGATAATATTATGATGAGTAGTTTGTAAAATGAAAATAATAAGAATACTTATCATCTCTCAACCATGGTCAAGTGTAGAGAATAAATCATGGTTAGTGGGAATGGTTAGTGGGAATGGAGACAAAATGGTCACTTGGTCAAAGCTTCATGAAGCTTTAACTAGAAAACAAATTAAGCCACCATTTTCCTTTATGCTTATTATTTTTCCAAAAAGAATAAATAGAGAAATAAATGAAAAAGAAAACAAAACCCCAATCATAAGTTTAACCATGGTTTAATTCTTTACACTTAACCAAGCAAACATGTATCATCAAACATGATACAAACATTTGCACAAAAAGTATATCACATATACAACTTGTACATCCAAGTGAGAAAATCCATTTAAAGTGAACCAATACTAGTTAATGCAAAGTAATATATCATATATATAATTATATATTAAATCATTAAATCAACACTTGATTTAACGATCCGGTCATATCGCATATAACCGACTAGTATCCTATGTAACGGCTTACCGAATCAATCCTTGATTCGATAACTAGTTTATATCGCATACAACCATATCGATACATTCATCGCGAGAATAGAATACGGTATCACATACACGCATTATTCTCGGTCCTGCGCATATCTCATATGCGCTCCTATTTCGTTTCGCTTGAGCCAGGAAACCTCTGTGTAGGACTCTAAAGACTCGTCAATACGCCGGCAGCAGGTGATGATCATATCAAACACCCACAAGCCGCAAGCGGTCTGCTAAACGTAACGGCCACCCGGGTATTGAGCGATCAGAAGATCGACGAGCAAGCCCGCTCACACTCCTGTGAATCCAACCAGTAACACTTACCATACAGTCCGGTCTGTTCGTCTGATATGTCGCATATCTCGCCTAGGGGTGGTAAACGTCAGACCCCAATAGCTCGATAAGTCGTGTCGATATGAGGTCTATAACAATTCGAGAAACTGCTGGTAACACTTACCAGTAAATCTCAGCAACCCTGGCCAGGGATTTCCTGTTATAGCCAATCGAACACAGCGTAACATCAACTCCCTATACCGGGAGAGACGAATCCCCTCCTATCGCTCATTGCCTCCATGTGACTCGGGACTGTACCCAAAAACCACCGTTTTGCATGCCCTCTTGGACGTGGTAAGATGGAAATCAAAGCACAGTGGGAACCACACAAGACTCTATGACGATCTCGGGTCAACAGACTACTCTATACCAGTGTCACCAGAGAACTGCCATCTGACGTAAGGTATAATACCATCTGGGAGTTCTCGGCGAGTCCGTCCAGTGTACCCAGTCTCCACTGAGCACCCGTATATCATCTCTGATGTCAAACACCAATGTATATGGGATCATCCATCGCCCATCTGTATGGGTCGAGAAGGTATACGCTAGTCTACTCTGGTATATCGATGCCCCGTCTCGATATACCCACGACTAGGGAATTTAAAGGATGTACTTATAGACTACCATGTCCCCACTAGTATGATCCGCATCACAGTCCAGGTAGTCAAGTACACATCCTAAGGGCTTTACCAACATGTAACAGAGGGACAATCAGTATACACGTTAAGGTAAAGTTCAACCAGATAGCATACTATCATGTCGAGCAAGAAAGTCCTCCCTATATATGTCCAAGCATCCACTACAATATACATCCTATGTATAGTAATGGCCTCTAGGGCATACATATAACTAACAGGTGGGTACCCCTTAGGCCCTCTAGACGCACACTAATTTCATGTTCTACTACTCCGTGAAGATTTGGACGGGTTTCGAGTTCATTTCGACTCTCGGATTGGCTTAAAACGGATGTTTTTGGGACTTTAGTAGACTAAATTTTCAAGTTTTGGAAAATTGGGTATGTTTGCTAATTGTGCATGGAATTCTAACATCGTAGTTTTCTTTACTTACTTTTGTGATGTGTATATGTGTTGTTAAACATTTTGTAATCGCTATACGTCGATTAGAAGGGGTTGCACATATCCTGCGATGTTCTGTGTTCTGAATGGTTTGATGGATCGTCGTTGAATAGCCCGGTGAGAATTTAGATGTGAGACGTTAGTGAATTTTGTAATTCATGTAATAATTGATGTATATTCTTTTATTAGGGCACATCCGGGTTGAGGATGATATCATTGGTTGTATATTATTTTTCATTTCCGCATCTAGGATTGACCCGCGGAGTAGTGCACAAGCTACCGGGTTCTAGAATTTTGTGGGTGGCTATCTCGAGGAGTCGAGACCTGGGTCACCCATTTCTAGGATTGGTAGGTAGATTTCCGCACTTGCATGGGTCTAGGATAGTTCACACTCGGCTATTCACACGACCGTGAAGGATTATATTTCATAGGCGGCTTGATGAAATGCAAAGTTCCTAGTTGATCTATTTTTCCATTCTCTGTGATTTTGATATCTGTGGTGTTTATCATGCCTGCGATGAATGGTTATATATATATATATATATATATATTAATAAATGTTGTATATGTTTTGCATCCGCGCTAGCCCTGCCCCTGCACTGCCGGTAGTTAAGTAACTTAACGGTGCATGACGAGGCCCCGTGGTGAATGTGGATGGCATATACGTACATTCTATTTTTGTTGTTTTCTGGTGTGATAGGATTTAAATTGATGGGACCGCATTAATCTTCATTAATGCAAGATAATAAACCTACAAAAGATGTTGGAACAATTTGAAAAACCAGTCGGTTCTTGTCACACCCCGCTTCTCAGTGTACGGGTAAGAGGACGTGACGAGACCCGCGATATATTTACTCAGAAGTAAACAAGCTAAGTGTAAATAAGCAATATAATAGATGTACACAAGAAATGACAAAAGATATAAATGAACAACATCTTTTTATTTATAAAACATTCTTTACAATACAACTGAAAAGTAAATATAATATTGGAAAGCGATGCCTAAACAATGGCATGAACTGAAAATAAAGGTATATACAAGTGAACTAGAGCTCCGGGTCTTCGATGAACTGCTCCAAATCTTCTGAGCTAGGCTTGATCTCCAGAGAGTCGGGTCCTCCTAACAACATTCTAAAGAAAGAATAGAAAATGAATGTCGTAGGCGAACAATCGCTCGGTAAGTCCCAAAAAGAGATAGAAATAGACTGAACAAGTAAAGAGAATATATCTGGTATAATGTATGTTTATTATATTAACGCTGTTGTTTGTAGCTTGGTATAGAATATGCCAGTATATACGAGAGAAGTCCAATTATTCCGTGGACTATGGTATACGGAGCACAATGACCCGTCAAGCCACGGGACAATGGCAACGGATAGTCAGGTTAGGTGTATTAAAGTGACCATCATCATGCCACTTTTAATATATTCCATACCAATCTACCCATTTAAAACCCCGTAATGTTTATTTTATTGATTTTAATGATTTGTAGATATAAGACTTACCGAGATCATGGTATAGATTGTTCATGTAAACGGATAAGGATGTAAATGGATAGTCATGTAGTCAAATCAATATATATCCATGGTTCCGTCAATTCAAGTCATGTTGATATTTGATAGTATTTTGGTATTCATGTTCAAGTTTTAGTATATATGGATTCATGATGTATTGGAGTTATATTTGAGTTGTATGTAGGTTGGAATTGTATTCAGAGTAGGCTGAGACTTTGTCTGAGTCAGACACTTAAACAGAATTTGATTTCTGAATTAGTTTTGGAGTTATCGGTAACTGCTGCACATGGACGGCAGGATTTATGACTCTTTCCAAGCCAATTACCATTGATAACCCCATTTTAGTTTTCTAGTTTAAATAAGCAAGTACCTACTTTCTCCGGCTCCCTGAACCTCAAGAGAATTGGTCCCGCTTAAACCTTTATTTACTAGGGTCCTTAATTTAAATTAATATAACTTGAGGGGGTTTTATAAAAAATAATTTTAGTATGCTTTCAAAATAATCCTCAAATATTTAATTACCGTATTTAGGGTTTTCATGGATGTAATTTTTTAAAAGTGAAGTATTCTAATGATTATAAACCTAGATTGAACAGTACATGGTATTTTAGTGTAAATTGAAATTGTATAGATTTATGATGGTATATTCATGAAATTTGTGATTCCTTTGTTTAGAAAACATGAAATTTATTAAATATATTTAAAATATATAGTTTGATAATATTATATATAATTATTAAAAATAAATTTTATTTATTAAATAGAAATTCACGTTTTTCTTAAAAATTGTATTAAAAATTCCATCGAGATCGTATGCACCGTGAGGAGGACTGCATCTCGCCCCACTAGTCCGATGGATGTGTGATAACCCGCACCAACCAAATCGGATTCCCCAAGAGTGAGTTGTAAGGACAAAATCGTAAGGAATTTAATTAAAACAATTTAAAGATATACGGTTTTTAATAGTTTATGGTATTTTAATGTAAAATTGTATCTGTCCCGCAAAATATTGTTTTCAAGCCATCGTGCTATGTCATGATGTGTGTTGTGATGAGGTATGTCATTATCTCATGAGGTTTTTCTAAAGATAATACAAATTAACATGATAAAATATATCGAATGTAAAGTTTGTGGTATTAAACTGTAAAAGTGCAATAAATATGGTTTTACATGGGGTTTTATAGTGAAATTGATTTCTAAATTTTTAGTTAATGTTTAATAAGCAATGTATAATAATTTGGATAATTGTTTCATAAGAAAAATTGTTATTTTAAAGAGAATAGAATTTAAAAGTCGGTTAACTCTACTAACCGACGTCATTTGAAAAGAGAATTTGTTTAATAGAGAAGAGAGGAGAAAAGAAAGGACTTACTGGATTAGTGTAGGGAGAAGAGGTGGAGGAAGGTTTTGAGAGATTCGTGAAGTCGTGGGATCGCCGGAACTTCACGAATCGTCGCCGGAACTTGACTTTGGGCTAACTCCACTTGTATACTTCTTTGACTTGGAAAAATTTGAGAGTTTTGACAATGGATTTCAGAATAGAGAGGGCTATTTGACTTGGAAAAATTTGAGAGTTTTGACAATAGATTTCAGAATAGAGAGGGCTAGGTATGGGGTGATATTTATATAATAGTATTAGGGTTTAGGGAATTAAAAATAAAAATTAAAATGCATTAAAACATTGGTTTAATGGTGATTTTTAATCCTCTATTAATTTGAAGGAAATTCAAACAGAAGAGAAGTAGTGAGGGGAGGCCAAGGGGTGTTTGGGAAAAATTTGGGAGCATTCTCCACGGGGGGAGGGGGGGCCTGCGGCGCCGGTCTGGGGCTCCATCTCAGTGGCCATTACGTGGGTGTAGGGCTTTGGATCGATGCTATGTGTCGAGGTCTGTTCATATATTATATTCCACATGTTTGATTTTAGTGACTTTTCATTTTTACGTGTATTGCACGTGTAAACTTTTGGGCTTCCAAAATATGTTTAAAAGAAAAATCATTAAAGGTAATATGTGGCAGGGGGGATTTGAACACAGTGGCAATGTCACAGCAGTGCAAGGCTTTACCGATGAGCTACAAGTGTTTTCTTGCTATTCTTAAACAAGAAATACTTTTAATTTGTCCGCAGGCTAAGGTACTTATTTATGTACTTTACAAAAATTTTGTACAGAAAGTTTAGCGTTGTTACATTCTAACCTTCTTATAAAAATTTCGTCCTCGAAATTTATAGTAGGAAGTTATAACAGATTCAAGAAAAATTTGGTGATAGTGGTGGTGAAAGAAATACTGGTAGTGCATGAAGAGTAACGAGATGATGCAAGGGTTTTGAAAAGATTGAAGGGAATTACCAGTGTTAACTTGGTCTATAGCCTCAGCTTCTATGGCCACCAATGTGTAAGCCTGACGCTGGGGTACATTCCTCCTACCTGGAGGCACATTCCTCTGTCCTTAGGGCATGTTTCTCTGCCCTCGAGGCATGTTCCTCAATGCCTGATGGAATTGGAGAGTAGGCTGTGCAAGAGGACCACGCGGAGGTGGAGGTGGGAGAGCAAGACGAGGTGCATGTGCCTGAATGGCTGGCCGCTGCGGATAGGTGATTTCTGGTCTGGGTACAGGATTTGGGTTGAGTCTACGAGGACATGATCCAATATCATGAGTGGATTAGCCATAGACGAAGTAAAGTCGATTAGCACGCTTGCAGTCTTTCGCCAGGTGTCCATTCCTCTTGCAGTAGGTGCAAAAATCTGGACTTGGCTGGTTAAATGTTACTTCCGGTCCCCTGGATACAAACGGTGGCCTGGAAGAGGCTCCTCCTGCTATCTGAGTAGCAGGGCGTTTCAAACCGGTAGATTGATATCTGCCCTTCTTCTTCACCATTACTTCATATTTTTGGGCAGCCTCCAAAGACAAATCATGGGTTGGAAAATCCCCTGTAGCTAATACAGCTTGGATCTTCGGGTCCAACCCTTGCTGAAATCGTCTAGCCCTGATCTTAGCAGTCGGTACGAGATGGGCCACAAACCTATTACGGTTTTGTGTTAGATGTCTAGTATGTGATATTAGAAAATCGAATATTTAAGACATATTTTCCCTGCTCAACATGGTGAACTCAGCATTATACTCATCCACAGATTTGTTCTATATAGAGCCTTGTTGCAAGTGGATGAATTGCCGCTACATATCAAAACGGGCAGTCTCGGGAAAATATTTCGCATCGAATATCTCACGAAAGACCTTCCATTCGATCGGATGGGCAAGACGGCTTTCTTACGCCTTCCACCATACCCTGGTATTGTCTGTTAGTTGCAGCTTTGCAACCCTTACCCAAGCAATCTCTGGCACTTATGCTGCTACCAGGTTGTCTTCAATCGACTGAGCCCATTCTTCAGCTTCCAGAAGGCTCTCTTTCCCCAAAAATTGTTTAGGGTGCAGTGCCCGGAATTGTTTCACTCCAGCTGCCTTAGCTTCTGGACGGTTCATTAGGATAGCAGTCTGCTGCTGTTGTCCCTCCAGGAGGCTCTTGATTGCCTCGAGCAATACCGTTTGCTCGTTAATAAGAGCTTCTATGGTAGGTGTAAGTGGTAGAGGTAGTGGTGGTGGTTGGGTGCTGTCATTCATGTTAGTGTTCGTGTTGTTCGGAGAATCCATAGCCTTTGAAAGAAAAATAGGGTCAGGATAGATTCAGAGAATAAGAAATATAAAGAATGTCTTAGTTTCCGATTCTTGTGATATATTGCGCAGGTTCCATGCAGAACTGACCTGCATGGTTATGTAAGTTTCCACGCAGAACGGACCTGCATGGCATGACTTTATGCAGAACTGACCTGCATGGGCCACCAACAAAACCTGTCATGCCCCGCTTCCTAGTGTTCGGGTAAGAGGACGTGACGAGACCCGCGACTTATTTACTCAGAAGTAAACACGCTAAGCGTAAATAATCAATATAATAAATGTACACAAGAAATGAGAAAAAATATAAATGAACAACAGCTTTTATTTATTAAACCTTCTTTACAATACAACTGAAAAGTAAATACAGTGCTGGAAAGCGATGCCTAAACAATGACATGAACTGAAAATAAAGGTATATACAAGTGAACTAGAGCTCCGGGTCCTCAATGAACTGCTCCAAATCTTCTAAGCTGGGCTCGATCTCCAGAGAGTCGGGTCTTCCTGACAACATTCCAAAGAAAGAATAGAAAAGGAATGTCGTCAGCGAACAATCACTTGGTAAGTCCTAAAAAGAGAGAGATATAGATTGAACAGGTAAAGAGAATATATTTGGTATAATGTATATTTATTATATTAACGCTGTTGTTTGTAGCTTGGTACAGAATATGACAGTGTATGCGAGAGAAATCTAACTATTCCGTAGACTATGGTATACGGAGCACAAGGACCCGTCAAGCCACGGGACAACGACAACAGATATTCAGGTGAGGTGTATTAAAGTGACCATCATCGTGCCACTTTTAACACATTCCGTACCAATCTACCCTTTTAAAACCCCATAATATTTATTGTATTGATTTTAATGATTTGTAGATATAATACTTGCCGAGACCATGGTATAGATTGTTCATGTAAACGGATAAGGATGTTAACGGATAGTCATGTAGTCAAGTCAATATATATCCATGATTCGGTCAAATCAAGTCATGTTGATATTTGATAGTATTCTGGTATTCATGTTCAAGTTCTAGTATATATGGATTTATGATTTATTGGAGTTATATTTGAATTGTATGTAGGTTGGAATTATATTCAGATTAGACTGAGACCTTGTCTGAGTTAGACACTTAAACAGAAGTTGATTCCTGAATTAGTTTTGGAGTTATCGGTAACTGCTGCACATTGACGGCTGGATTTGTGACTTTTTCCAAGCCAATTACCATTGATAACCCCGTTTTAATTTTCTACTTTAAATAGGAAAGCACCCACTTTCTCCGGCTCTCTGATGCTCAAGAGAATTGGTCCCGCTTAAACCTATATTTACTAAGGTCCTTAATGTAAATTAATATAACTTGAGGGGGTTTTATAAAAAATAGTTTTAGTATGCATTCAAAATAATCCTCAAGTATTTACTTATCGTATTCAGGGTTTTCATGGATGTAATTTTTTAAAAGTGAAGTATTTTAATGATTATAAACCTAGATTGAACAGTACATGGTATTTTAGTGTAAATTGGAATTGTATGGATTTGTTATGGTATATTCATGAAATTTGTGATTCTTTTGTTTAGAAAACATGAAATTTATTAAATATATTTAAAATAGATAGTTTGATAATATTATATATAATTATTAAAAATAAATTTTATTTATTAAATAGAAATTCACGTTTTTCTTAAAAGTTGTATTAAAAATTCCATCGAGATCGTATGCTCCGTGAGGAGGACTGCATCTCGCCCTACTACTCTGATGGATGTGCGATAACCCGCACGAACCAAATAGGATTTCGCAAGAGTTGGTTGTAAGGACATAATCGTAAGGAATTTAATTAAAACAATTTAAAAAAATAGGTTTTTAATAGTTTAGTGATTTTAATGTAAAATTGTATTTGTCCACCAAAATATTGTTTTCAAGCCATCGTGCTATGTCATGATGAGTGTTGTGATGAGGTAGTTCATTATCTCGTGAGGTTTTTCTAAAGGTAATACAAGTAAACATGATAAAATATGTCGAATGTAAAGTTTATGGTATTAAACTGTAAAAGTGCAATAAATATGGTTTTACATGGAGTTTTATAGTGAAATTTGTTTCTAAATTTTTAGTTAATGTTTAATAAGCAAGGTATAATAATTTGGATAATTGTTTCCTAAGAAAACTTGTTATTTTAAAGAGAATAGAATTTAAAAGTCAGTTAACTCCACTAACCGACGTCATTTGAAAAGAGAACTTGTTTAATAGAGAAGAGAGGAGAAAAGAAGGGACTTACAGGATTAGTTTAGGGAGAGGAGGTGGAGGAAGGTTTTGAGAGCTTCGTGGAGTCGTGGGATCGCCGGAATCTTCCCGAATTATCGCCGGAACTTGACCTTGGGCTAACTCCACTTGTATACATCTTGAACTTGGAAAAATTTGAGAGTTTTGACAATGTATTTCAGAATAGAGAGGGATAGGTATGGGGTGGTATTTATAGGATAGAATTAAGATTTAGGGAATTAAAAAATAGAATTAAAATGCATTAAAACATTAGTTTAATGGTGATTTTTAATCCTCTGCTAATTTGCAGGAAATTCAAACAGAAGAGGAGTAGTGGGGGGAAGCCAAGGGGTGTTTGGGAAAAATTTGGGGGCATTCCCCATGGGGGGCGCTGGTCTGGGGCTCCATCTCGCCGGCCATTAGGTGGGTGTGGGGCTCTGGATCGATGCCACGTGTCGGGGTCTATTCATATATTATATTCCACATGTTTGATTTTAGTGACGTTTCATTTTTATGTGTAGTGCACGTGTAAACTTTTGGGCTTCCAAAAAAACTTTAAAAGAAAAATCATTAAAAATAATATGTGGCTGGGGGATTTGAATACAGGGGCTATATCACAGCAGTGCAAGGCTTTACCAATAAGCTATAAGTGTTTTCTTGCTGTTCTTAAACAAGAAATACTTTTAAGTTGTGCTCAGGCTAAGGTACTCCTTTCTGTACTTTACAGAAATTTTATACAGAAAGTTTTGGGTTGTTATGGTTCTTTTCAAAACACTCATTTAAAAAGCGGAGTTTGAACCACACCTTTTCAAAGCTATCATTCTTTCAATGATATCTTGTTCATTACGTTCAAGGTTTTCGTGAAAATCAGCTGTAGCCCTCCATCATTTCAAATGAGTAACACATCATATTCATGCTATGTTTGTTGGCCTTCGTCAAGGCATAGTGAATGGTAGCGGTGTGTTACTTATTTGTAGTTTAGATAGATGCATTGGTTTAGAACAGTCGTACAACCTTGTTGGCCTTCGTTAAGGGGGAGTATAGGTGGGTCTAAATTAATCAGTACAATGACGGGAGGAACTGGACTTGCATCTTATGATTTGTTGGCCTTCGTCATGGTCATAAGAGCTTGGGGGAAAAAACCACCTCGGGGGTTTCAAACATAAAGGAAACTTGCAGATTGAGCATATCTTCTGGAGTGTGGTGACTTGAGTGACTTCCATCTGGGTCATCACACAATGATAGTTGGATCCCGATCCCACTGATGAGTAGGATTACTTTTGGGAGATATTTTTCATTTCATAATTAGCTAACCTATTAGGTGTCTAGAAAGTGTTAACGGGGCTACGTCTCTGCAGAAATAAGGTTTATTTTAATTAGGTCCATGCGAGAGCACGAGGAACCTCCCTCTGAGTACCAACACCTACCTGGCTGAACGGTTAGCGAACTTGTAAAGTGTAAACGATCCTAACTAATTCTCTTTTTAAGGTTTGAAGGAGAATTCGAGGAAACAGTTGGAGCTATCCTGGTTAGATAAGATAATAAACCAATCTAATCTTGCAAGATCATATGCTGAGTGTTTCTTTTTTCTCTCTGGCAGCAACCATGACGGGACTTAAACTACTACTTGAGAAAAATACACTAACTGGGCCAAACTATAAAGATTGGCTGAGGAACGTCAATATTGCACTCCACTTATGACAAAGTGGATATGTCCTCATCAGTACTGCTCCCCATGTCTCAGGGCCAGATTCCATGGTTTCGGACATCAAAGTCCGCAAAACGTAGGACCTGGATTGCAATAAAGCTAGGTGTATTCTGCTGGCTTCAATGAATATTAAACTTCAGAAGCATTATGAAAAAATGGACATAAAATCAATTTTCCTCCATTGCAAGGATTTGTATAGAGAGCACTCTCGTATCGCAAGGTACGAGACCTCAAAGAAATTATTCTAGATGAGGTTAGCCGTCGGATCACCATTAGGATATTAGTCGTAAAGATAATCAGTTTCATTGGAAAGCTTGCAAACCTGGGATGTGTGTTAGAGAACGAGTTATACATTGACTTGATTCTACAGTCCTTTCCTCACACCTTCTTTCAATTCGTGCTGAATTTCAAAATGCACAGGATGGAAGAGGATCTTTCAAAGCTTCTCAACATATTTAGGATAGCTGAGAGCTCCTTGAAATAGGAGAAGACACCTATTCTTGTTGTTGGGGAATCTTCCTCATCTAAATCCAAAGCTAAACCTAAAGGGAAGAAGAAGAAGAACCCCACCAAGCCGAAAGGAGGAGTCAAAAAGGTGCAAGAAATGAACAATTTGGGGAGAGTGAAAACTGAAAAGGATGAGTGCTACTTGTTGGGTTATGCCAGCGCCCTGGCCATCTACCATGACCGTTTGCGGAACAAAAATTTTAGAAACTGGCGCTAGAACAACCCGATAACCCGGATCTACCATAAATCTTAAACTAGCAAACTAAAGAGGAGTTAGAATGGTCATACCGAATGATCTGTGTCCTTTAGTCTTTTACCATCTTCCTAAGCTCCTAGTGGGCTCCATGATCAAGCTTGATCGTCTTAGTCGAAGATGATCCACTTGAGGATTTGTAGTTCGAGCTCCAATCTCAAAGCCGAGTTAACTAGGTTACCTAGTTCGTTAAACTAGATATCCTAGAGGATGTAGAGTCTAATGATGGATTAATATGTCTCATAACACCCTAGGTTTCTCAACACATGAAACTTTTAGGGTGGAGGTAAAAGAAGCAAGCATGAGGAGATGAGAGTGTTGTGTGAAGCAACCATGAAAATGGCTAAGTCTTGTGTGAAGAATGAAGCATCCAATAATTCACACCATAAAAATATCAAGCATGCTTCAATAGTAACCCATGAGTCACACCATGAGTCACCACATGAGTCACTACAAAGCCATGCTTCAATAAATGTAAATAACGCCTCATCGCTCCACCTCATTAACCATTTAAACTAAAACGGTTAAAAACAAATGAGGTGTCTTCTTCTAAAAGCACCTTGTAATAAATTACAAGAATACCCCTCACTGTATATACATACCCGTATTCGTATTTTGAAAAATATGAATACAAAGAGACGGAAATAATCCAATAATATAATACTAGGATCCGGCTTAAACTAAAGCCCATTAGTATTATCCGTCCGAATCATGATACGTTCACAAGTGTAAGTATATGATCGAACCCTGCCGTAAAACCATACGGCCTCTACATTTTTTTGCTCGAAGCAGGGAAACTCTCTGTGTGGGACTCTAAAGACTCATCAATATGCTGGCAGTGGGTTTAACCACAAGCACATCAGCGGCATTAGCTGTGCGTAACAGCTACCCAGGTATTGAGCGAAAGGAAGGCTGACGAGCAAACTCATACGAACCCCTACCGAGTCTGTTCATGACAATCTCTGCACAGTCCAGTCTGTTCGTCTAAGACTATCACATATCGAGTCTTGGGGGTGGATAAAATCAGACCCCTAATAACGTGATATTTCATGTCGGTATGAAGCCCATCACCAACTGAGAAACTATTGATCCAAATCAGTAATTCTCATCTAGCTTGGCCAAGGATTTCTGGCGATGGCCACTCGTGCACCTCGCGACATCAACCCCCAATACCGTGAGAGACGAATCCCTGACGATCCGCTCACGCCTCCATGTGGCTCGGGACCGTACCCCACTAAAACCTGTTTGCACGACTCCTTTGAGCCGTGGTAGGGTAGTAATCAAAGCACAGTGGGAACTCACACGAGAAAAATGAAGATCTCAGGTCGACAGACTAACTTGTACCTATGTCACCTGGGAACTGCTATCTGACAATAGGTATAATACCAACTAGCATGTTCCCGGCGTGTCCGTCTAGTGTACTCATAACTTAATGAGCACCTGTATACTATTTTAGGTGACTAACTAACACCAATAGCTTATGAGACTGGTCACCTCCCCTCGTCGAGGTCTCGATAAGTACACATTAGTCTACTCCGGAGTATTGATGCTCAGTCTCGATACTCTCTCGATTAGGGACATTTAAGGATGCGCTTATAGACCACCCAGCTCCCATGTATATGATCGCCATCATAATGCTAGTAGTCAAGCAAGAATCTTATAGGCTCTATCAACATATAATAGTGATCTGTAATACCACATAAAGCATGTACATGATGATAAAGGCAAACCAAATAGCATACCATCATTTTGAGTAAGACTGTTCTACCCGTATAGGTCCTCCCTCAATCATCACAATCGCGTGCCTGAGATTATAATAATTGACTTGAAAGAACTATAGCCAACAATCTCCCACTTGCACTTAAGAATAATTATTGCGGTGTCGCATACTCATAGCCCATATGATACTTAACACCCAACTTCTCTACTAATTAGTCTCACAAAGTCCGTTTGTGAAACTATTGCGTTTGAGAAATAGCTTCAGTGAGTGGATCCGCTCCAATATTTCTATCTTTACCGTCACAAGAACAGTCACTGGAAGAAGGATTGGAAGGATTTTAAAGCCAAAAGCAAGGACATGAAGTAAGCCGATGCTTCGGCTTCCGGTGTGTTTGTAATTGAAAACTATTTTTCAGTTAACTCTACATCATGGGAGCTAGATACCGGTTCTGGTTCTCATATATGTAATTCTTTGCACACACTGAGAATCCGTAGAGTGCTGAAAGCAGGTGATATGGCCCTTAGGGTTAGCAACGGAGTAAATGTAGATACTATTGCAGTAGGAGATTATCACCTGGATTTGACGAGTGGACACATTTTGGTGTTGTATAGCTATTTTTGTGTACCAAGTATACTGTGTAATATTATATCAATATCTTTGTTGTTTAATGAAGGATATAATTTTGCACTTGAAAGAAATGTCATGAACATTCACCTAAATCAAGAACTGATTGGGTTAGGCACACTCGATAACGGTATATACATACTCAATCAATATCAAGTTTTCAATGTCCAAAACACACACAAAAGAAAGACTCCAGATTCAAACCAAGTCTTCTTATGGTTGTAGACTTGGTCATATTAATGAAATAAGGTTGACTAAGTTGTATAAAGATGGGTATTTGGATTCGTTTGAATATATATCATATGCAACCTGTCAATCATGTATCAAAGGAAAGATGACCAAATCACTGTTCACAGGACATGGAGAAAGAGCCACTGAGCTCTTAGGACTTATACACAGCGATGTATCTGGTCCGATGTATACACATGCACGAAGCGGTTGCTCCTACTTCATCACTTTTACTGATGATTTCTCAAGGTATGGACTGTTGGATATAGTGCCCTCAAGGTAATTATTGTGATCGAAAGTAGGCAATTATGATAATTAAGAGAGGACCTATACAGGTATAACAGTCTTACTCGAGATGATACTATGCTATATGGTATATCTTCATCATTGATGAAGTCCATAGGATTGTTGCTTGACAACCAGCATTATGATGGCAATCATATATATGGGAGCTGAGTTGTCCATAAGCACATCCTTAAATGTCCCTAGTCGTGGGCGTATCGAGACTGGGCATTGATATTCCGGAGTAGACTAGTGTATACGTTTCTAGACCCCGACAAGGGGCGGTGGCCGGTCTCACAAGCCATTGGTGTTGTGTCACCTAAGATAGTATACAAGTGCTTACTGGAGGTGAGTACACCGGACAGACTCGCCGAGAACTTCTAGATGGTATTATATCTATTGTCAGATGGAAGTTCTCTGGTGGCATGAGTACAGGTTAGTCCTTTGACCTGAAGTCGTCATTTGTCTCGTGTGAGTTCCTGATTGGAGAGATTTTGCGTAGTGCGTTTTAAAATCAAAGATAAGAATATACCGCAATCAATAACGGTGTCGCTTGGTAGTTAGCCGATTGAGTACGGGTCGATCCATAGGGAGAAGGATTCCTTTTCTTTATGTTTTAACGAGTTAATCCGATCAAGTCGGGTTTTGTTTTATGATCTAAGAATGGGATTAAATTGATTAAAAGTCTTGCTAGGTTTAGGATTATGTTAGTTTGGAAAAGGAATTCCACCCACTGCTTTCAATACCCTAATGAAGAATATAGGTGTTAGGGTAATAGTCAACAAAGGGGATTAGCACGACTAGGAAGAAACTTAGTTTCTTCCTTTTGGTCCTTATCCATCCTTTCTTAACTCTTAGCCCTAACCTCTATTTAAATCAACCACAACCGGTCTAACTAGGGAATCACCGCTATCTTGTTGGATAGGGTGCCGTAGTGAGCGGCGTGTGGTTAATTTAAATAAAGTCCTATTATAAAAATTATATGGGCAAAGAAAGGAGAGAGAGAGATTTACTTCTCTCAAACCTTCCCAATCCTAACCCTAACAAGTGAGGAATTACTCACCCATTAGGGAAGTTATGATAAGATTCATTTTTATAATTTTAAAAGACTATCTAAGTTGCATATAATAAAAGACAGATAAAAATCCAGGAATTAAATTCAGATAAAAGAATGCACGATAAAAAAAATGACCTCTTGACGATTACAAGGAAATTAAAATTTAATCTAGAAATTAAAAAGAGGCGTCTCAAAAGAGGCACCGTAGAAGAGGCACACTTTATTTGGCTTTGAGCCCTCCTATTTATAGATGGGAAAAACCCTAGATTTACATTCTGATTCATACATGAAATTACAAAACAACCCCAAAGACCGAATCAAAGCACCGACACCCCACCGACACGTGCATTTCACGGCCGCGGAACCGCGGAAGAATAGCCTGTTTGGCCGTGGATCCGTGGCCATTTGGTGGGCTCATGGGCCCAATTCTTTAGGGTTTCTTCAAGTTGCTTTTATCTTCTATTTTCTTCACTTGGTCTCTCAGAATCTCTTCAATTCTCTTCCAGATATTCAACAGTGGACGTTTTACCGTGAGCTTCACGTTGAAATCTTGAAATGGTGGGCGGCATCATATGGATTCATCTATTATTGGTAGTAGTCTCACATTTGTAGCGTCTTTTCATAAATTTCACTCCAATGATCTGAGAACCTGTAACCTGCAACTATTTAGCAAATATGGATCAAAATCACCTATTTATATGCAATGTGATTAAGAATTAGCGATATAAAAATGCAAAAATCTGATATGAACAAATACCCCAAACTTATCTTTTGCTCGTCTCGAGCAAAACCAATTTTATTCTCGAAAAATCCTAACCTCACTTTCGCAGAGAATCGTGATTGCACTGAGCTCGTGCAACAAGCCGTTAAACCTCTAGGTGTCCCTAGTAGGAGGAGTGTTGTCTCCTGAGGGTTTTTAGCGGATTCTACCCATAAAATCCGATCAATTTGGCCTGTTGACTTTCATTCTTCAATTCGGCATTCTAGCAAGAAATTCTATTATCTTCAACTTAGAAATCATCAACCCGTATTTTTCACACTCACTTATCATTTAACTTAAGAACGTATATGTTCTACAAATTTATTAAGCTTTCAAAATCTTTTGAATTTTCCTTCTAAGGTTCCATCTCAATTTAGGAATTTTTATCATCTCTACTGAAGGTATAAGCCCTATCTTTCATTCCTATCTCTCATCTAAACCTCAATCATATACCCCTACATGTGTGTGATTATCACCCCTATACTTGGAAATTCAATTCAAGGTATCATACTCTTGTCCATCATCCAAAGTACTTTTAGTTTGTGAATTTTAGATGAAATTGCCCACCCATTCTTCATGCGACCGTTAATAGGTACTAACGACCGATTACAAAATGTGTTCGCGCATTTAGGCGTAATTCCTTGTCTTGCAATACCTAAGGCTTAGCAGTGACTCCTAAACCAGTTGGTCTAAGGCATTAGGTGATAAATCACCCTTGCTATATTTGTTTTTATGTTGCCTTAAGTAATTACAAAACCAGTGTTCATTTTTTTATCTCTTTATTCACCACTTATACTTTTATTTTATTTTTCTTCATACCAAGGATTTTAGACAAGAGCATTTCAAGGTATCCTCTAATATTCCAAGTTTCAAGGTGTGTGTTTGTGCAAGTTGTCGGGTATATATTTTCAGAATTTAGACTAAATGTTCAGAATTATTTTTCAAACTTACACTTCAAATAAAAATTTCAATTTTCTTCCCTTATTTTGACTTAGCCCAAGAACTGAACTCAAAATTTGCCTATTTCTAAATAAACTACAAGGACATATATTTTCTACAGTTAAACTTTAAGAAAGGTTATTTTTTGGGGTTTTTAATTTACTAAGTTTAGAATCTAGTTTTTCCCTACTATTCAACCGTCATGTTAAACTTAAGTCAAATATAGCCAAAGTTGAACTTTTCAATTTTTATAATTTTTTTAAATTTTTAAATTTGTATGGGTTTTAAAATAAGTATGCAAATGCAAAAATATACATATGAATGTGAAGGAAGAAAGCTTATCGAGTACACCCCCAAACTTAAACTTGACAGTGCCCTCACTGTCAGGCTACACCAAGAGGGTCAAAATTGTAGGCACTCCCCCCTTTTATTTATTTTATTTTTATTATTAACAGAAAAAGAAAACAAAATATATATACACAAAAAGATTCACCCAAACTTAAGTGAAACAGTGTTTCCACTGTTTAAGCGTTAAAGTTCAGAGTTAGGTGGGAGAAAAACACGGTATCAAGTTATATAAGGCCTTACACAGGCCAAAGGTTAGTACCAACCATTTAAAAATTTTATCGTTATAATGGTGTGGTTGGTTAAAAAATGGAGTGTAGAGAAAAGAAATGAGAAACACACGAGACCGTGTGGAGGTAAAAGCAGTATACGGTCTCGGTGGAGGAGAAGAATGACGGAAAGGAAAAAGAAATGGTGGTGGTTCGATTTCTTCAGATGGAGGTTGATTAATCACAAAATCCGTGTTGTTTAGGAATGCGAGTTCGTTGGCGAAAATATCTTCGAAACTTCCATCGATGATCCGATTGAACGTTTCAATGTCAATAAGTGTCGCGTCAGAATTCAACACACTTGATTTTTCAAAAATTATGAAGGTAGGATAGTCATAAGGCTCATTTACCTTATTTTCAAAAGAGTCTAAATCAAGTTGTTTTTCTAGAATTATCGAACTCAAAATATCGGATTGTGATTCATTAATACTCGCTATCATTACAGGAAGATTAGAAAAAGAACCAGAGAAAGTGGGAGAAAGAAGTGGAATACGAACTTGAAGGTGCAAATGGAGTGTATAAATTAGCACAATTTGTAATGACCGATGTGTAAAAAGCGATTGTGCTAATCTATCAATCCACTGAGAAATGAGGTCAAATCTCTCAAGATTCGTGAGAAAATATGGGTACGTTGAACTTGGTAAACCAGACATTGAAAATGGAAGTGTAACAGTTTCTTGCAAAGTCGGAACGAGGATGGAGGGAAGTGATTGAGGAAGGGTATCGGTTAAAGATTTAGGAGGGTGTGCGCAGTCAATGAAAGGGATAGAATGAATTGGAAAATCCGACTCCTCACGTAAAACTGCTTCATCCTCAATAATTTCCTTAATACTCTCATCAAAATTTAGCTTATCCATGCAATTCTCATTAAAATCAAGACGCATATGAAGTTCGGGAAAAACAGTTAATGACCCGGGATGATGAATTGGAGAGAGAAACTCATCCAAATCTGTCGGTTCATCATCCAAAATATTCCCAGCGTCTATATCCTCAATCAAGTGAAAATCAATTTTTTTAGAAACCTCATCAAAAGCATGGATATTAATCAATTCAGGTTCTAGAGTAGAGGTGTAGAGGTCAATAGGATTGGTGATGGTTTCACTCGAAAGGGACTCTTCAGAATTAGGTAAATCAAACACTAAAAAATCGCACAACTCATTAAACGTTTTATTTTCAACTGGTGAATCATTTGGGACTTGATAGACATTCAAAACCGGAGTTGTGGGTTTCAATTGGGGATGGGTAGGTTTGATTTGGAAGGTTGTACAGCTCACTCTCACCACTCAAATTCTCAATCTGTCCAACTGCCTCATCATACATTGGAAAATTTGGAGTTAGTTGGAAACTAGCTACCGGGTCACTAGGTTGTATAAGGGAGGCCATGGACGCATTCAAATCCCTCATATTTTGTCTTGACACTACCATAAAATCTTCCAACGACTGTTCCAGACTAGACATGGGTTGTGAAGGTGTTTCAGTAAAAGATTCAAAGTTGTTTAGATACTGGAAACTCCCAAATGGCTGTATAGAAGCAATATCTAGGGAAGGTGCGAAAGTCAGGTAGGACTGGTAGGAATTGAATGGCTGGACAGGAGTAGGATCAATATTTGGATAAGAAAGTGAATGGAATTGTTGGTCCAAAGAATTTGCAGTGGTGAAAGGAGTGAAAGATCAGTTACGAGATTGTGCAATATGTTCAGCAATAGACATGGGTTTCGGGGTTACAACAGAACTCGAAAAAGGAGTATCAACGTAAGGAGGTGGTGAAGGTTGAAACGGTTGATACAAAGTGGATTGCGGAGTCCAACTGTTTCTCCTAGACACGTCTATTCGATCTTTTAAAGAAATTTTGGGGATGGAGGGGTCGTCCAAAATTCGACCAAAACAATGCGCGTAGGAAGTAATGTCTTGTTGAGGGTACCAAAGTTCAGCAAGAGTTTTGCGAGGTGGGGTACCCATGATGTGAGAAAGGAGAAGAAAAAGAATGTGATGATTTTTTTTAATTTTTTTTAAAATTTCTTTTTATATAAAAAAAGATTGTGTGTTTTTGGAGTTTTGAAATTTTTGAAAGTGTTTTTTTAAGAAAGAGTTTTGCTAAAATTTGTATGGAACTACGGCACAATTTCAAACAATCACATTTTATACATGCACAATCAAGCCTAGAGCTAGGGTTTCCTAAGTCAACTAGACAGCTCCTAACTATTCCAAAGGGCAAGTTGTGAGATATCCCTCAAATCGCCTCTTCACCGCTGATTGATCTCAAAAACTATCTATTACCGCAATCAAGAACGGCGTCGCATGTAGCTAGCCGGTGAGTACGGGTCGGTCCACAGGGATGTTGTGAATTTCCTAATCGCTCTTACGAGTTAATTCCACACGGTGTGAATGGATTAATTAAATCTAAAAACTAAATTAATCTAGGGCAATTGAATTAAAGATCTAACTATCTAACTAGGACAATGAATTAAATTTAATCTAGGGCAGAGAATGAAAAATTACCTAGGTCAAGAATTGAAATTACCTATTTACTTTACAGATGTCTCTCTCCAAACATCAACACAAGACTTGTCAGATCTGAATTTCTGAAATGAAAAGAGGCATCGATACTCTCCAAAAGAAATCTAAATTTTATTGATAAAAAGAGGCATAGGGAGGCATGAAAAGAATACAATGATTTGGGCTTCTATTTATAAGACATAGAAACCCTAGGTTACAATTGATTCGCACGTCTGCATTTACCAAAATATCCTTAGGAAGACCTAGTCAAAGTAGACTCCAAGCTTTGGTAAAATTTTATGTCTGGAAATTTTGGAACTGATCCTGGGCTTCTTGGGCTTTTTATTTCTTTGGATCTTTATTCAATTTGGCTTCTCTATTTCTTCCAGATCTCCAATGAACAATTTCAGTGGACTTTTAACCGTTTACTTTGTAATCTTGGACCTTGCCTTGCCTTGTACTTTGTGAATTTTATCTTTGATGTAGGCTTGATCAAGAGTCTTCTGTTTGTTGGTCAAAGTCCACTTTTGCATCGTCTTTTCATCGTTTTCACTGTTTTCTATCCAAGAACCTGTAACCTGTAATATGTAGCAGACATGCGTCAAAAGCATCTGTTTATTTATAAAACGAATAAGAATGGGGAATATAATAATGCAATATTATGGTGTGAACAACCGCCAATTGTGGCCAGGTAAGCACAAATGAAGAAAGGAGGGATCCGCTCATGAATCACTGTGAGTCGGGCCTTTTAAAATTACCTTTCTCACTTGTTTAGCCTAGGCACCATAAAGTCAGGTTTAGATAAATGACTGAATGCCCACAACCTTTCTCTGTCCTATTGAGCACGACGGTCCCTAGTTGGCTGAGTCTAAATATTTTTTAATTAACTCGACGGTTGATGCATATGCATTTTGTGATTTTTGGGGTCTTAGGAAGGGTAATGAAATCCCCACCTAATCTGAATTGGTGTTATAGCCCCTTAAAAGTCCGTATTAATTATGCAAAGCAGTTAACACACTAAAAACACTTGCAATTTTTTTTATTTGGCAGCACAAAGAATCCTGCACAAAAACAATTTATGGGAGATGGAGAAAGATTTTGCGCAAAGAACCCTGCAGGAAAAATTTTCAGTGGAGCTTAGGGTAGGAGAGGGGACAAAAATACTTACAGAAAATTTTGGGGTGCTGACGTCAGCAGTTGACCACGGTTCCACGGTCAAACGCCTGAATCCGCCGCGGTTCCGCGGTGGTTAAGTTGGTTTTGATCTCCAAAATTTTTCTGTTGTCTGCTGTAATTCTCCTCTGTCTGTTCAGATCTTCTGTTTGTTGATTTGTTCACTGGCTTTTTCCTGATCTGAATCAGACCATCTTCTTCTCCTGCGCAATTCACACAATACCTCTCAAAAAGAACAAGATGAATTTTTTTATTTTTTTTTGTTTTAGAATTTTTCAATTTTTATAATTTTTAAATTTTAAATCTTTTATTTATTTTTAACCCGAAATTACACAAAGAAAGAGACTGCCGTCTCCCCGACAACAGCGCCATTTGATTGGAGAGATTTTGCGTACGTGCGTTTTAAAATTAAAGATAAGAATATACCGCAATCAGTAACGTGTCGCTTGGTAGCTAGCCGGTTGAGTATGGGTCGATCCACAAGGAGAAGAATTCCTTTTCTTTATGTTCTAACGAGTTAATCCGATCAAGTCGGGTTTTGTTTTACGATATAAGAATGAGATTAAATTGATTAAAAGTCTTGCTAGGGTTAGGATTAGGTTAGTTTGGAAAAGGGATTCTACCCACTGCTTTCAATGCTCTAATGAAGAATATAGGTGTTAAGGTAATAGTCAACAAAGGGGATTAGCACGACTAGGAAGAAACTTAGTTTCTTCCTTTTGGTCCTTGTCCGTACTTTCTTAACTCTTAGCCCTAACCTCTATTTAAATCAACCACAACCGGTCTAACTAGGGAATCACCGCTATCTTATAGGATAGGGTGCCGTAGTGAGCGGTATGTGGTTAATTTAAATAGAGTTCTATTATAAAAATTATATGGGCAAAGAAAGGAGAGAGAGATTTACTTCTCTCAAACCTTCCCAATCCTAACCCTAACAAGTGAGGAATTACTCACTCATTAGGGAAGTTATGATAAGATTCATTTTTATAATTTTAAAAGACTATCTAAGTTGCAGATAATAAAAGACAGATAAAATTTCAGGAATTAAATTCAGATAAAAGAATGCACGATAAAAAAATACCTTTATTGATGACCTCTTGACGATTACAAGGAAATTAAAATTTAATCTAGAAATTAAAAAGAGGCATCTCAAAAGAGGCACCCTAGAAGAGGCACACTTTATTTGGCTTTGAGCCATCCTATTTATAGATGTGAAAAACCCTAGGTTTACATTCTGATCCATACATGAAATTACAAAACAACCCCAAATACCGAGTCAAAGCACCGACACCCCACCGACACATGCATTGCACGGCCGCGGAACCGCCGTAGAATAGCCTGTTTGGCCATGTATCCGCGGTCATTTGGTGGGCTTATGGGCCCAATTCTTTAGGGTTTCTTCAAGTTGCTTTTATCTTCTATTTTCTTCACTTGGTCTCTCAGAATCTTTTCAATTCTTTTTCAGATATTCAACAGTGGAGTTTTTACCGTGAGCTTCACATTGAAGTCTTGAAATGGTGGGCGGCATCATACGGATTCATCTTTTGATGGTAGTAGTCTCACATTTGTAGCGTCTTTTCATAAATTTCACTACAATGATCTGAGAACCTGTAACCTGCAATTATTTAGCAAACATGGATCAAATGAACCTATTTATATGCAATGTGATTAAGAATGGGCAATATGAAAATGCAAAATTCTGATATGAACAGTTCCCACTATACTTTGATTACTACCCTACCACGGCTCAAAGGAGTCGTGCAAACAGGTTTTACTTATATACAGTCCCGAGCCACATGGATGTAGTAGTCGATTTTCAGGGATTCATCTCTCCTGGTATTAGGAGTCGATGTTGCGCTATGTTCAGGTGGCTATCCCTAGAAATCCGTGGCCACGGTGGATGAGATTTACTGATAGTTGATCAGTAGTATCTCGGTTGGTGATGAGCTTGACTCAGACACGACTTATCGGGTTACTAGGGGTCTGATGTTATCCACCGTCTAGACCCAATATGCGATACTCTTTGACGAAGAGACTGGACTGTAGGGAGATTGTCACATTCAGGCTCAGTAGGGTAAGGACGTACTTGATTGTTGACACCCATTCGACAAGTACATGGGTTGCCGTTACGTACAGCTAGTGTCGCTGACGTGCTTGTGGTTAAACCCACTACCAGCGTATTGTTGAGCCTTTAGAGTCCCACACAGAGGGTTTTCCCGGTTCAGGCGACAGATATAGGAGCTGTACGTTGGTACGTGCAGGGGTCCGATTAAATACGTGTACGAGATACACGGACATTAATCGGATGGTTGATGATTGTTAGAGTTTTTGCGTGCTAAGTTTGTTACCGCAATCAAGACGGTTTCGCTTGTGGCTAGCCGGTTGAGTACGGGTCGTCCGCAGGGAGATGGGAATCTTTTTCTATGTGCTTTAACGAGTTAAGTCCAAATGTCCAGATTTGTTTTGAGATTAACTATGTGCTAAAATGATATGTAAAGAAAGCTTGTTAGGGTTTGGATTAGGTTAGTTTGAGTTAGGAGTTGCTCACTTCTTTCGTTGCCACTCTTAATATCGGTGTTACGGTAATCGGCAACAACGGGGATTAGCACGACTAGGAAGGAACTTGCGAGTATAAGCTAGGCTTTCCAACGCATAAGTTCTTCCTTTTGGTGCTTGTCCGTCCGTTCTTGGCTCTTATCCTTAACCTCCGGTTAATTTAACCACAACCGGTCTCACTACGGAATCACCGCTATCATGTAGGATAGGGTGCCGTAGGGAGCAGATTGTGGTTCAATTAACGGGAGTCCGATTTAAGATGTTGGGCAAGGAAAGAGTGAGAGAGATTTCCTTCTCTCAAACTTTCCTTATCCTACCCTAACAAGTATGAAAACTACTCACCCATTATAAGGAAAAGAAAATAAAACAAAGGAGGAAGATAGAAAGAAAGAGGTTAGAAGATTACAACTAGCTATTTGCGACCTCACCTCGGCAAGGATCAAGCGTAAGCATCATGGTTGTTTAAGGATAAAGAAAAAGAGAACAAGAAAGAAACAAACAACAAATAACAACAACTAGATTAGCAAAAGAAAAATACATGCAAATATAATTAGCAATTACAACAAGATAAGCATGGTAAGAACAAGAACTCATTTATTCATTCTTCACTCACAAAAGCTCACTACAAGTTTTTAATAGAGAAGAGATGAGAGGAGGAAGAAGAACAACAACATATAACCTAAAATCTAAATACAAGAATGAGCCCCCTTGGCTTTGGCAAGTTCTGGACTATTTATAGGCAGGGAACTGGAAACCTAGGGCAACAATCTGCCTCCTTATAAAATTACCAAACAGCCCCCAAAAGATGATATTCTGACGAGGCCGTACGGCCGCGGTTCCGCGGCCTAAGCATGCTTATGCCGCGGAACCACGGCCCTTTAGGAGGCTTAGGTCATCATTTTTGGTGAGTTTCCCCTGTTTGTTGTTCTCTGCAGTTTGGTATATGATTTTTTCCAGAATCTCTTCACAATATTTCCAGAATTCCAGCAGAACAAAAGGTGATGTGATGTGGATCTTTTGCCATGATTTCTTCAAGCTCCGCGTAGATATGTTGGATCTTGTGTTGACATTGAGCTTTGTGCATGAAAATGACATCGATTTGCCATTTTGTCCCTTAAACTGGTGTGCGGCAACATACGGATAGAGAGCGGAGACCCGTGTTTTATCTGTGGTTGGCAGTAATCCGGATTTTGTCGTGCTTTTCCATGAATTTCATTGTTTAGAGCTGAGAATCTTTATCCTGCAATTGACTAGCAAACACGGCTCAAGAGTACCTACCGATAAGCAATATGATAAAAATTGGACGGTATAAAAATGCAAAAATCTGATATGAACAGTTGATAATACTAGCCGACTTAGGATTAAGACGGATTATTAAATCAGGTTTTGATTTAATAATTTATATATGTATTTTGATACATATATTTTAGTATTATTGTTCACTATTCATTTTCTCTCTTTGGTTTTATCTGTATTTTTATACGGATACGCGTATACGTAGCGATACATATATCAGGTGAAGTATTCTGTATTTATATGGGAATACTTTTAGAAGAAGGACGCCTCATATTTGTTTTCTTTTTAGAAAAACAAATGGAGAATGAGGTGGTAATGAGGTGGCATGAAGTATGGATAGAAAAATAAAGAGGCATGGCTTGGATTGTGATGTGCATTCATTGGTGCACTATTGCGTCATGGTTGTAATTTACTTAGCCATTTTCTTTTTCATTTTTGGGCTTGATGCTTCATTCTCTTTATGCTTCATGAGCTTCATGCACACCCCCTTCTTCTTCTTCTTCCTCCTCTTGCTCACATGAGCTTGAGATAAAAGAGAGAAATTTTTAGTGAAATATTCATGCATCACCGACTATCCAAACCTAGCGAGCTTGGATCATCGGTTAGATTCTCCTCCGGTTTCCCTCGGGTGAGGGTGGTCGATTTTCAAGCGTGATCCCGACGGCTACGAGCTTGAAGGGGTCTTCCACAATTGGGTGGACACGCGTCAAAGGTTGTAGTTTCTTAACCTTGCATTCTTAGTTAGCTAGTTTAGGTTATTGGACTGTATCCTGGGTTTTACGGGCGTTCAGTGCTCGCAAAAGATTTTGTTTTCGATTTCGCCTCGGCCGCGGCTTCCGCGGCACGAGCACCGAAACCCAACATGGAGATGTATTATTAATGAAACATAAATTCGAGGCCTTTGAGAAATTCAAGGAGTATAAGAATGAAGCGGAGAAAAAAACAGGTAAAATTATCAAGATACTTCGATCTGATCGGCGTGGAGAATACTTAAGTACCAGTTTCCTTGAATGCTTAAAAGAGAATGAAATTCTCTCTCAGCTTACTGCTCTATATACATCTCAGCACAACGATGTATCAGAGAGAAAGAATCGCATGCTACTCAATATGGTACGTTCCATGATGAGTAGTGCCGAGTTGCCACTTTCCGTTTGAGGTTTTGCACTAGAATCAGCTGCATACCTATTGAATAGAGTTCCAACTCAGTCTGTGCCTACCACTCCATACGAAATGTGGAGTAGGAAGAGACTATGTTTTAAGTATCTTAAGATATGAGGGTGTCTAGCTATTGTCAAAAAGAAGAATCCGGACAAACTCGAGGCACAATTAATTTTATGCAAGTTTGTGGGATACCCTAAGAATTCACGGGGATATCTTGTCTACTACACTGTAGAACAATAGGTGTTTATCGCTCGCCTCATAGTCTTCTTAGTGAATGAATTTCTTGCAATAGAAATCAGTGGGAGCGCGGTAGAATTGGAAGAAATTCCAGAAGCACAAACTACTGTTGAAGACTTAGTAGAACTTGAGGTTTCAATAAGCCCGATGAACCGATGCCACTCCGCAGATCTAATAGGCATTCTCATCCACCTGAGAGATACTATGGGTTTCTCATAGACGGGGATCGAGAGGATTGCATTATCGACGATGATGAGCCTACTAGTTTTCAGCAGGCTATCACGAGTAAAGACTCGGTGAAGTGGCTGGATGCTATGAGGTCCGAGATGGAATCCATATACACTAACAAAGTATGGACTTTGAAAGTTGCTCTTCCTGGGGTAAAACCCGTTGGATACAAATAGATTTTCAAAATGAAGATTGGTGTAGATGGACAGGTGGAAACCTATAAAGCTAGACTTGTTTCAAAAGGTTTTCATCAAAGATCAGGATTGGACTACGACGAAACCTTTTCTCCAATGGCTATGTTTAAATCCATTCGGATCCTACCTCCCATTGCTGCCTTCCATAAGTATGATATCTGGCAGATGGATGTGAAAACCACTTTTCTAAATGGAAATTTAAAAGAGTGTGTTTACATGGATCCACCAGAGGGTTTTTTAGATAGTGAGAGCAGCGGAAAGGTATGCAAGTCGCTTAAATCCATTTATGGATTAAAACAGGTATCGTGGAGTAGGAACATCTGCTTTGATGAGACAGTCAAAGAATTTGACTTTATAAAAAATGTATAAGAACCATGCATTTATAGGAGGATTGTTGGAGGAGCAGCTGTCTTCCTCGTATTATAAGTAGATAAAATACTCCTGATAGGGAATGGCATCCTTATGCTATAATTGGTCAAGCTTTTCTTGTCACAAAAATTCTCCATGAAAGACTTGGATGATGTCTCCTACATTGTGGGGATTAAGATCTATCATGATGTTGGGGTTCGGTGCCCGCGCCGTGGAAGCCACGGCTGAGGTGGAAGTGAAAACAAAAACTTTTTGCGAGCACCAAACACCCGTAACCCAAGAAATCGATCCAAAACCTTAAACTAGAAATATAGAAATGTAAGGGTGTAGAAACTACAACTTTCGATGCGTGTCCACCCAATTGTGGAAGACCCTTCTAAGCCCGTGTTGGGTTACACTAACGCCCCGGCCATCAACCGTGGCCGTTTGCAGAACAAAAATTTTACTACGAGTTTAAACTGGCGCTAAATGTAACCCGATAACCGGATCTACCCTAAACCCTAAACTAGCTAATACTTTTAGTGGATGATGCACACCCTCACAACACTTGTGAGGAGGCGGAAGCGATGAACATTAATTCTCTTTCATGCAACACCCACATAACCCAAGATTAGTGCTTAAACCTTAACTAGCAAAAACCGTCAAGAGATCTAATCTACTATGATATTATTTGTACCTAATGGAACCTGTCCTTCGGGTCTTTATTTGAATGTGACTCCTATGTTCCTTATGGTTGCAATGAGCTTGATCTCCGGCAACCTCAAGATCCAAGACGATCCACCCGAGAGCTTTGGTACAAGCTTCAAACCCTTCACAAGAGTTCAACTTAGAGATCAAGTTTGCTAGGAGTGATCACTAAGATGAAGTAGAGATTAAGTATTGGATTATGATTTTGCTCTAGGCTTTTGATTCACAACTTATGTGAAGGTAAAGCAAAGAGGAGGAAGAAGGAGAGAAATGAAGAGAGAGAATGTGAGAGTGATAATGAAAAGTTCAAGCATGGAAAAATAATATGGCTCAAAATGAAATAATTGAAGCATACAATAAAAAATTGCACCATGCTTCAATAGTAATTCCAAATGAATAAATAATTAAACAAGCCATTCCTTCATCCATGCTTAGACTTTTCCAAATGCCACATCATTTATTTATTTTCACAAAATAAATATCCATTTATGAGGTGTCTCCTTTTAGAAGGTATTGTTGTAACAATTACAATAATACCCCTCTACCGTATATCGTATAAGTATACCCGTATCCGAATTCTGAAAAATACGAATACAAATAATCCAATAATATAATACCGGCATCCGGCTTAAACAAAAGCCTACTGGTATTATCCTTCCGATCATCATTCCTGTAACAATTATACGAACATGATCGAAACCCTGCCGTAACAACTTACGGAATCTACATCTTTCTCCTGAACTAGGGAACTCTCTGTGTGGGACTCTAAAGACTCGACTGTACGCTGCTAGTGGGTTTAACCACAAGCACGTCAGCGGCACTAGCTGTGCGTAACGGCTACCCAGGTACATGACGAAAAAGAGGTGGCCGACAAGCGAACTCATCCCAACCCTAACGAGCCTGTAAGCAACACTTACCATACAGTCTGGTCTCTTCGTTTGATATGTCGCATATGAAGTCTAGGGATGGTAAATGTCAGACCCCAGTAACTTTATAAGTCATGCTGATTTACGGCCCATAACGGTTCGAGAATCTACTGATAACTCTTATCAGTAAATCTCGAGAACCCTGGCCAGGGATTTGCTGTTATGGCTGATCGAGCATTGCACGACATCAATTCCCTATACCGGGAGAGAAGAAACCCCTCTTGTCGCTCACTGCCTCCATGCTATTCAGGACTGTACCCAAAATCCACCTGTTTGCACAACTCAGCAGAGCCGTGATAGGGAGGAAATCAAAGCACAGTGGGAATCACGCAAGGCACTATGACGATCTCGGGTCTACAGACTAACCTGTACAAGTGTCACCAGAGAACTGCTATCTGACAATAGGTATATATACCATCCAGAAGTTCTCGGTAAGTCCTGTTCGGTGTACCCATTCTCTACTAAGCACCTGTGTACAATCTTTGATGTCAAATACCAATGGTTGTGGGATCAACCAATCGCCCGCAAGGTCAAGAAACATACACACTAGTCTACTCTGGTAATATCGATGCTCTGTCTCGATATACCCTCGACTAGGAACAATTAAAGGATATGCTTATAGACTGCCCAGGCCCCACTAGTATGATCTATATCATAATCCCGGTAGTCAAGCATAATCCTAAGGGCTTCATCAACATGTATATAAAGATATAAAATACAACACATCACACGTTAAGATGAAGATAAACCAGATAGCGTACTATCATTTCGAGCAAAGATTGTTTCTGTACATATACATGCCTAGCATCCTATACAATATAGGCCTCTGTTGGAGATAGTGCCCTCATAGTCAATTATTGGATCGCAGGTACGTGATTGCAATGATTGCGGAGGACCTATCCCGGTAGGACAGTCTTACTCGAGATGATAGTATGCTATCTGGTTTGCCTTTATCAGTCGTGTACATGTTCAGGTGACTGATTGCATGTTACACTTTGATAGAGCCCTTAGGATCTTGCTTTACTACCAACAGTATGATGGCGATCATATACGTGAGAGTTGGGTAGTTTATATGCATATCCTTAATTGTGGTCCCTAGTCGTGGGAGTTTCGAGACAGGGCATCGATACTCCGGAGTAGACTAGTGTATACAGTCGAGACCCCGATGAGGGGCGGTGGCCGGTCTCACAAGCCACTGGTGTCAGTTGGATCACCTAAGATGTATACAGGTGCTCATTGGGTTATGAGTACACCGGACAGGACTCGCCGGGAATCTGCTAGTTAGTACTATACCTATCGTCAGATAGCAGTTCCCTGGTAACGTGTGTACAGGTTAGTTCATCGACCTGAGGTTGTCATTTGTCTCGTGTGAGTTCCCACTGTGCTTTGATTTCTACCCTACCACGGCTCAAAGGAGTCGTGCAAACAGGTAGCTTTTGGGTACAGTCCCGAGCCATATGGAGGCACGTGAGCGGATCGGCAGGGGATTCGTCTCTCCCGGTATTGGGGGCGAGGTCGTGCTGTGTCTAGGAGAGCCATTACACAAAGTCCATGGCCATGGCAGGAGATTTACTGGTAGGTACTCCAGTAGTATCTCAGGGTATGATTGGGCTACACTCCGACACGACTTATACTGCTATTGGGGGTCTGACGTTACTAGCCCCCTAGGCGGATATGCGATACTCATTGACGAACGGACCGGACTGTATATACATTGTCACTGTTAGGCTCAGTAGGGCTTCTGGATGAGTTCGCTCATCGGCCACCCTTGAGTGCGCTCATCGGCCTCCCTTGAGGTCAGTCCATGGGCAGCCGTTACGCATAGCTAGTGCCGCTGACGGTTTGTGGTTAAACCCACTGCCAGGGTACTGACGAGTCATTAGAGTCCCCCACAGACAGTTTCCCAAGTTCGGGCGAAACGTTGTAGAGGCCGTATGGTTTTATGGCAGGGTTCGGAAAATGCACGTGCGTTTACGCACGTGTCAGTTTTCGGGCAGATGATACTGGTCGGCTTTGGTTTAAGCCGGATCCGAGTATTATATTGAGTAGGTATAATATCTTTGTCTCAGTTGCATTTTTATTCGGTCGTAATACAAATGCGGGTATATTTATACAGTTACGGGGTTATCCTGAAAGTCGTTTCGGGATCACTTTTGGAAGTTGCCAGTTTCCAGTTTTCTATCAGCCGTCTTTTAACATTTGGTTAAAGACGGATTTATCTTTTCTTGGATGAGGGTGAGTCATGCTTCTAGAAGGTTCTAGAAGGTTCTAGATTTGGTGAGGTGTCTTGTGACTCATGCTTTGATTTCAACCATTTTTTGTTAAGCTTAAGATATTCTTTTGTGTTCACATTATGATATTTGCTTATGGTTACCCCCCTCTCCTACGGTCACCTCCCTCTTTGTTATAAGAGGCCGGCCCCTCTCTCTCTCCACACACTCACTCACTTGAGATGTTTCATTTGCTAGAAAAGATATGATAGTATTTGGGGTGCATGGAATTTTACAGTTCATTTCATTCCATCACCCAATTCCCTCGGCAACTTCATTAACCGTCCGTCCATAGCTTTGGACGGAACGAGACAAAGTCATCTACTCATTCTCTACATCAATCTTGGTCGTCTCTTCTAGCAAACTTGACGACCGAGTTGCCTCGAGTCAGAGGCGGGAGCCCGTTTAAAGAATCGGTGATGTGGTGCCACCTAGATGAGAAGATCGGAGATCGACGAGACCGGAGCAGCCGCAACGGAGCAGCCGCAACGGAGCGTGGGATGATGGTTAAAGAACGAAGGACTCGGATCGTTCGGTATAACCTTTCTACACTCTTTACAGTTTGTTAGTTTAGCAATAATGGCAGATCCGGGTTAAAGTATACGATAACGCCAGTTTAAAAGTTTTTGTTCCGCAATTGGCGTCTGTAGACGGCCGGGGCGCTAGCGTAGACTTACAGCCTCTAGGGCATACATATCTAACAATCTCCCACTTGCACTAAGGCTTGTATTTGGTGCAATAAGTACCCACTATCTACACTAGAACCAGTTGCCGGCGTACCGCATGTCCAACAGTTCGAACAGTTTCTCAAACTGGACTTGAGGGATGGCCTTGGTGAATGGATCTGCTGTGTTTTCTTCCGTGTCTACTCTCCGTACCTCTATGTCCTGGCGATCCACCATCTCCCTGATGAGGTGATATCGCCTCAAGGTATGTCTGGATTTCTGATGGGATCTTGGTTCCTTTGCCAAAGCCATTGCTCTATTATTATCGCAATACAGAGGTATTGGATTAGCAATGGATGGAACCACCTGAAGTTCAGAAATGAACTTCCTCATCCAGACTACCTCTTTTGCGGCATCATTAGCAGCAATATACTAAGCTTCTATCGTGGAGTCAGCGACGGTATCTTGCTTGGAACTCTTCCAACATACCGTCCCTCCATTTAGGGTAAATACAAACCATGAGATAGACTTACTATCATCCTTGTCTCTCTGGAAGCTGGAGTCGGTAAAGCCCTCCATTTGGAGATTTCCGTTACCATACACCAAGAACATTTCTTTAGTTCTTCTCAAGTACTTCAGAATGTTCTTCACAGCAGTCCAGTGTTTCTCCCCTAGGTTGGATTGATACCTGCTTACTGCACTTAGTGCATAAGCTACATCTGGGCGAGTACACAATATTGCATATATTATAGATCCTACCGCCAAAGCGTAGGGTATAATGCTCATGCGAGCCCTCTCCTCATCAGTCTTTGGAGACATCTCTTTGGAGAGGGTGATCCCGTGACAAGCGGGTAAATTACCTCCCTTGGAATCCTCCATACTAAACCTCTTTAGTATGGTGTCAATGTATCTCGATTGGGACAATCCCAATAATTTCTTAGATCTATCTCTATAGATCTTAATCCTCAGAATGTACGGGGTATCACCCAGGTCTTTCATGGAGAACCTTTGCGATAAGAATTGTTTGACCGATTGTAGCATAGGATCATCATTTTCTATCAAGAGAATGTCGTCCATGTACAATACGGGGAATGTAACTGAACTCTCTACAATCCTTTTATAAATACATGGTTCATCTACATTTTTAATAAAACCAAACTCTTTGATTGTATCATCAAAGCAGATATTCCAGATCCGTAATGCCTTCTTTAATCCATAGATGGATTTAAGCAACCTGCTTGCTTTTCTGCTGCTCCCACTATCAATGAAGCCTTCTGGCTGATCCATAAAAACGCATTCTTCTAAATCACCATTTAGAAATGCCGTTTTAACATCCATCTGCCAGATCTTATAATCATAGTGAGCAGCTATAGCAAGCAGGATCCGAACGGATTTGAGCATCGCGACTGGTGAAAAGGTTTCATCATAGTCCAAGCCTGGTCTTTGACGAAATCCTTTTGCGACCAGCCTAGCTTTATAGGTCTCCACTTGACCATCCACACCGATCTTTCTCTTAAAGAACCATTTGCACCCTATGGGTTTTACTCCATAAGGTGCAACCTCCAAAGTCTATACTTTGTTGGTGTGCATGGATTCCATTTCTTATCTCATGGCATCCAGCCACTTCACTGAGTCACCACTTGTGATAATTTGCTGAAAACTAGTAGGATCATCATCATCCATGATGCAATCTTCTCTATCACCATCAATTAGAAAACCGTAGTATCTATCAGGTGGGCGAGAAGTCCTACTAGATCTACAGAGTGGCTGAGGTTCGTCAGGTTTCTATTGAAACCTCAGGTTCAACCAAATCATCGGTAATTGTTTATGTATCTGGAATTTCTTCCAGTTCTACTATATTTCCAACAGTATCATTTGTAAAAAATTCATTTTCTAAAAATGTGGCATACTGAGAAACAAACACCTTTTGTTCCTCCTTGTGATAGAAAAGATATCCATACGAGTGTTTTGGATATCCCACAAATTTACACAAAACCGATCGTGCCTCGAGTTTGTCCGTATTCTGTTTTTTTCACATAAGCCGGACAACCCCATATCCTAACTCTTTTAAGAGATGGTCTCTTCCCACACCATATCTCATATGGAGTGGTAGACACGGTTTTGGTCGGAACCCTATTCAATAGATAAATCACAGTCTCCAATACGTGCCCCCATAATGATATCGGTAACTCAGCAACACTCATCATAAATCGTACCATATCTAATAGGGTACGATTCCTCCTTTTCGACACACCGTTGTGATGTGGTGTGTACGGAGGAGTGAGATGAGAGAGAATCCCATTCTCTTTTAGGAAATCTAGAAACTATGAGCTTAGATACTCACCTCCTCGATCTGATCGAAGTTTCTTGATGCTCAAGCCTGTTTGTTTTTCTACTTCAGATTTATACTCCTTGAATTTTTTGAAGGCTTCGGACTTATGTTTCAATAAGAACACGTGCCCGAATCTCGAGAAATCATCAGTGAAAGTTATGAAGTATGTAAAACCACCTCTCGCATGTGTAGACATTGGTCCACATACATCACTATGTATAAGGCCTAAGAGTTCAGTAGCTCTCTCTCCTTGTCCAGTAAACGGAGTTTTGGTTATTTTACCTTTGATACAAGACTGGCAAGTCGCATAAGATTTATATTCAACCGGGTTTAAATATCCATCTTTATGTAGCTTGGTTAGTATTATTTCGTTAATATGACCATGTCTACAATGCCAAATGAAAGCTTCATTTGTGTTTGAAACCTTTCTTTTGTTTGTGTATTGTATATGGAAAACTGTGTGCTGGTTTAGGATGTATATCCCGTTATTTAGTGTACCAGACCGAATCAACTCTTGATTAAGGTTAAAGTTCATAACATTAGATTGTAATACAAAATTATATCCAGCATTGTCAAACAATGATACAGATATAATATTACATAACATCGAAGGTACAAAATAACATGGGTTCAAAACCAATATACAACCCGACGGCAAACCAAGGTGATGCTCTCCTACTGCTGTAGCATGTACTGAGGAACCATTCCCAATTCGAAGAGTGTGATCACCTTTCTTCAAAAACCTGCTATTTCTCAGCTCCTGCACACAATTGTAGATGTGAGATCCTAACCCGGTATCCAATACCCAGAAAGCAGAGTTAATTGAAAAACAGTTTTCTGTTACAATACACTTGAAGTGGAAGCATCACCATGCTTCTTCTTCTTGAGGCCGGCCAGGTATCCAACGCAGTTTCTCTTCCAGTGCGCAGTCTGGTGGCAATGGAAGCATTCCCCTCGTCCTGTCGCAACAGCCCCTATCTTGTCCTTTCCCGGTGCCTTTTTCACTCCGCCTCTCGGCTTGATGGGATTCTTCTTCTTCTTCTTTCCCTTTGCCTTGGCTTTTGGGACGGAGGAGGAAGATGGCCCAACAATTAGAGCGGGAGTTTTTGCTACTTTTAGCTTGCTCTCTGCACTCCTCAACATATTGAGGAGTTCAGGTAATGACTTCTTCATGTTGTGCATGTTGAAATTTACAATGAACTGAGCAAAGGCAGGGGGAAGGGACTGTAGAACAATATCAATATACTGTTCATTCTCCATGGTCCAACCCAGGTCCTCTAGTTCTTCGATAAGTACAATCATCTTTAAAATATGGTCATCTACAGACATGCCAGCAGCCATCCGCATCTGAAACAACTTTCGAGTGCCTCATATCGGAGAGTATGAGATTGCTCTTCATATAACTCCTTTGTATGGAGAAAGATGGATTGTACATCCATCTTCTCATGCTGTTTCTGATGTTCATTGTTCATAGAAGCAAGTGCGAGACACTTGGCTGTTGCACAGTCTATATCCCATGTCTTGCGGATTTCTTTATCCGCAACTGAAGAATCAGGGCCCGGGCTAGGAGGGGCTGGAGCAGTCAGTACGTATCTGACCTTATCATAGGTCAGGGCAATATTTACGTTCCTTAGCCAATCTTTGTAATTCGGCCCCGTGAGTTTATTCTTGTCTAATAAAAGTTTAAGTCCCGTCATAAGTATCTGCCATTAGGAGAGAGAAAAGAAGACACTTAGCGATTGCTCTTGCATAATTAGATTGGTTATTAATCTTATCTAATAGATGTCTCCCACTGCTTTTTATCAAATTTTCTTTCAAACCTAAAAGAGAAAATTAGCCAGGATTAATTGCAATCTACAAGTTCGCTAACCGGTCGGCCAGGCCAGTGTCGGTACTCCGAGGGAGGTTTCCCATGCTTTCGCACGGACCTAATTAAAATAAACCTCGTTTTCCTATAGGCGTAACCCCATTGACACCTTTCTAGACACCTACTGGATCAGTTAATTGTAAAGTGCAAAACTCTACCGGGAGTAACTTTTACTCACAGTGGGATCAGGATCCAACTATCATATAGAAGGTATGCAATCTCATTGCAAATTTCAACTCTTGAAATTCCCGATATGATTTTTACCCCTAGTGTCTTATGACCTTAACTATGGTCAACAAATCATAAGCACTAGTCAAGTTCTATCCTCCATTTCATGATTGATTTAGACCCACCCGCATGACCTTTAACTATGGTCAACAAAGTCAAACTAATGTCCTAATCGATCGCATCAAATACTTTGTAGGAAGACATCACTTAACTACCATACACCACGCCTTAACTATAGTCAACAAACGTGGCATGAATACTAAGTACTCTGCTTCCTAAAATGGCGGAGGGCAATGAATGGTTTTTATGAAAACCTTTATCGTTTTGAACTTGATATCATTGTAGAATCGAGTGAGAAGGAGTGGTTTAAGCTTCAGTTTTAAAAGTCGAATGGTTTTATAGCATCTTTCTAATCTTGCTAAAGAGGTCACTCCCGGTGAAGGAATCTTGGCTCTTTCCTTATCGAATAAGGTGCTGGATATATAAATAGCACGATGCAAAGCAAAAATTAGATCAACTATAAAATCAAATCGAGCGCTTTGAAACATTTGCTAGTTTCTCTAAAGGGGTCACTCCCGGTGAAGGGATCTTGACCCTTTCCTCATCGAATGAGGTGTAGGATATTCAAGAATACCACGATGCAAAGCAAAAGCTAGAGTTACCCATTTTAAAGAGTTTGATTCTACAACATCTTTAGGTTTCTTTTTCTTAACATTAATCACATTAATGTTGTCCCATCATTTACGTTTCCTAAATATCACAGAAAAGAATAGAAAATAGAACGTACGCTTATACCATCCGCATTCGCCACTGGGCCCCGTCATGCACCGTTAGGTTACTTAACTAACGGCAGAGCGGGGGGGGTGCAAAACATAAGCAACGTTTATTATATAGCTCATATATAAATAGCAATTCGTTGCACGCATTTATAAACATTCCAGATCACAGATGAATACATTGGATATACTAGGAATTCCGTACTTCATTTAAGCCCTTAATGAAAGACGGCTTTTACGGTCGTGATGAATAGCCAAACCCCATCCTAGACCCATACAGGTGCGGCAAACTACCCGCCAAATTTCCGAAGTGAAGCAAGCTCCTTCAACAAAGTGAGTAGGCTACTTGGCACTTCGAGAACCCGGTAGTTTATGCACCCCACTTTGGGTCTATCCTAGGAGCAAAACAGTAAAAAGAAATTATACAACGGTGGCTACAACCTCAACACGGATGTGCCCTGCAAAATATTATTACATTGCATTTTACAAATTACATGAATGAAAAAAAAACACTCTTCTCACATCCCCGATCATTCACCACGACGATCCAACATATTCATATACACATTCTATCGCATGATACCAATACCGATGTGTGCAACCCCGACTAATCGATATATAGCAATTAGTCGACGTTTCCATAACACACATACACATCACTAAGCTTGTAAAGTAACCGCGGCATTAGAATTCTGCACGAGATTAGCAAGCTAAACCATTTCCAACTCTTGAAAAAATCCAGTGAGCAACCTTTTAAAAACCGATCATTTGAGCCAATCCGGGAGCCGAAACGAACTCGAAACCCGCCCGAACATTGCGGAGGCGAACAACATATTAACGGTTGAATAGGGGGCATAGTGGGGGTACCCCACCCCCGAGGCCACCACGAGGTGGCCAGGAGGTGAGGCAGACCCGAAACTGCCTATGGTGGGGCAGTTTCATGTCCCTACCGCCAAGACCACTTTGTGGTGGTCTTGGGGAGTGGGCCCAGCCGTTTGGTCCCTCTCGGGGTGTCCCCGGGGTGCACGCTCTCCTCCCCGCGGCTTTTCGGTTCAAACTGTGAGCCCGCGGGGTGTGCAAACATCTCAAAACATCGATTTTCAAAACTGTTTTCAGCAGTTTTTGCACGACGAAAAATGGCGGAATTCTAACGTTGCTACAAGCTATTTAAGGTTTAAGATAGGCTCTGATACCATGTTAGTTGATGTTGCATACCCTCACAACACTTGTGAGGAGGCGGAAGCGATAAACAATATTTTTCTTGCATGCAACACCCACATAACCCAAAATTAGTGTTTAAACACTAACTAGCAAAAACCATCAAGAGATCTAATCTACTATGATAGTATTTATACCTAATGGAACCGGTCCTTCGGGTCTTCACTCGAATGTGACTCCCACGCTCCTTATGGTTGCAATGAGCTCGATCTTCGGCCACCTCAAGATCCAAGACGATCCACCCGATAGCTTTGGTACAAGCTTCAAACTCTTCACAAGAGTTCAACGTAGAGATCAAGTTTTCTAAGAGTGATCACTAAGATGAAGTAGAGATTAAGTATTGGATTATGATTTTGCTCTGAGCTTTTGATTCACAACTCATGTGCAGGTAAAGCAAAGAGGAGGAAGAAGGAGAGAAATGAAGAGAGAGAATGTGAGAGTGATAATGAAAAGTTCATGCATGGAAAAATAATATGGCTCAAAATGAAATAATTGAAGCATACAATAAAAAATTGCACCATGCTTCAATAGTAGCTTTAAATGAATAAATAATTAAACAAGCCATTCCTTCGTCCATGCTTAGACTTTTCCAAATGCCACCTCATTTATTTATTTTCACAAAATAAATATCCATTTATGAGGTGTCTTCTTCTAGAAAATATTGTTGTAACAATTACAATAATACCCCTCCACCGTATACCGTATAAGTATACCCGTATCCGAATTCCTAAAAATACGAATACAAATAATCCAATAATATGATACCGGCATCCGGTTTAAACCAAAACCTACCAGTATTATCCTTCCGATCATCATTCCTGTAACAATTACATGAACCTGATCGAAACCCTGCCGTAACAACTTATGACCTCTACATCTTTCGTCTGAACCAGGGAACTCTCTGTGTGGGACACTAAAGACTCGACAGTACGCTGGAAGTGGGTTTAACTATAAGCACGTTAGTGGCACTAGCTGTGCGTAACGGCTACCCAGGTACATGACGAAAAAGAGGTGGCCGACGAGCGAACTCATCCCAACCCTAACGAGCTTATAAGCAACACTTACCGTACAGTCCGGTCTCTTCGTCTGATACGTCGCATATGTAGTCTAGGGGTGGTAAATATCAGACCCTAGTAACTTTATAAGTTATGCTGATTTACGGCCCATAACGGTTCGAGAAACTACTGATAACTCTTATCAGTAAATCTCGAGAACCCTGACCAGGGATTTACTGTTATGACCGATCAAGCATAGTACGACATCAACTCCCTATACCGGGAGAGACAAAACCCTTCCTATCACTCATTGCCTCCATGTGATTTGGGATTGTACCCAAAATCCACCTGTTTGCACGACTCAGCAGAGCCGTGGTAGGGAGGAAATCTAAGCACAGTGGGAATCACACAAGACACTTTGACGATCTCGGTTCTACAGACTAACCTGTACAAGTGTCACCAGAGAACTGTTATCTGACAATAGGTATATATACCATCTAGGAGTTCTCGGCGAGTCCTGTTCGGTGTACCCATTCTCTAATGAGCACCTTTGTACAATCTTTGATGTTAAACACCAATGGTTGTGGGATCAACCATCGCCCCCAGGGTCAAGAAACGTACACACTAGTCTACTCTGGTAATATCGATGCCCTGTCTTGATATACCCTCGACTAGGAACAATTAAAGGATATGCTTATAGGCTGCCCAGGCCCCACTAGTATGATCTACATCATAATCCCGGTAGTCAAGCATAATCCTAAGGGCTTCATCAACATGTATATAAAGATATGAAATACAACACATCACACGTTAAGATGAAGATAAACCAGATAGCATACTATCATTTCGAGCAAAGATTGTTTCTGTACATATACATGCCTAGCATCCTATATAATACAAGCCTCTACGGCATACATATCTAACAAACACTAGAGGAGCTATCTACTATGAAAAAGAGTCTCACTAAAAGATCCATGTCTTTCGGTCTTGTCTCCTCTTCCTTAGCTCCAAGTGGCCTCTATGATCAAGCTTGATCTCCTTTGCTTGCTCCTTCGGTCCTCCGAGATCTAGTTTGTTCGTCGGTCCCCTTCAATCGAAGATGATCCACTCGAGGGATGTGATCCATGGCTCTAGCTCTAAAATAAGTGTCAAAAAGAGCAACTAGAAGCCTTAGGTTGCTCGTCTAAGGGATCTAGGATGTAGTGTATAGTTCAAAGTGTATTTCTATCTCACTATCTCACCCCCTCTCTTGTTTCTCAACACATGAGAGTGTAGAAAGGATGTAGATCATGAAGGTGGAGGAACTTAAGAGAAGGAAGGAGGGTGAAGCAAAAGATGAGAGCTCAAAAATAATGAGGTTATCATGTGAGAGAAAAAACTCACAATGGTTTTGTAAAACAATATTTTCAATAAATATTATCCAACCATGCTTCAATAGTGAGCATAAATGAATTGAAAATTCATTTGTCAACACTATAGAGGTATGGCTCTCACCATACTCTCCTCATCTCACTTTACACCTCATTATCCATTTAGAGATAAATGGAAATTACCAATAATGAGGTTTCCACCTTGTAGAATATTTTCCGTATAAAATACGGATTATTGTCTACTGTATATACATACCTGTATTCGTATCGAAATTCGAATACCCGAAGAGATAGAATAACACAAAGAACATAATACTGTAATATACATATCGAAATAGATATATGTAAATTATTAAATCAACACCTGATTTAATAATCTAGCTCAATCTCGAGCCGGCTAGTATTATCAACTGTCCGATCGAAAATCCGAGTACATAGTACAATCAATCGATCGGAACCTTGCACGTATCTAATACGGCTATTACATCATTTCGCCTGAACTAGGGAAACCCTCTGTGTGGGACTCTAAAGACTCAACAGTATGCCGGTAGTGAGTTACTGGATATATCTATAACTACAAGCACGTCAGCGGCACTAGCTGTATGTAACGGCTACTCGGGTACCTGTCGAAAAGGAAGGCCGACGAACAAACTCATCCGGATCCCTTCTGAGCCTATCTGTAACAATCTCCGTACAGTCCGGTCTCTTCGTCTGAGAGTATCGCATATTGGGTCTAGGGGGTGGTAAATGTCAGACCCTAATAACTCGATAATTCATGCTGATGTAGCTCAGAACCAATCCGGGAAACTGCTGATCAATCTATCAGTGAATCCCAACTGCCTTGGCCAAGATCTTATGGTCCTGACCAATCGAGATATCGACTCCCTATACCGGGAGAGGCGAATCCCCAACAATCGCTCACTGCCTCCATGTGGCTCGAGACTGTACCCAACCAAAACCTGTTTGCACGACTCAGTAGAGCCGTGGTAGGGTAGTGATCAAAGTATAATGGGAACTCAAACGAGACAAATGACGATCTCAGGTCCGAAAACTAACCTGTACTCATGTCACCTGAGAACTTCCATCTGACGATAGGTATAATACCATCAAGAAGTTCTCGGTGAGTCCGTCCAGTGTACTCACCCCCAGTGAGCACCTGTATACGATCTTAGGTGCAAAAGACCAATGGCTGCGGGACCAACCATCGCCCCTCGTTGGGGTTTAGAAATGTATACACCAGTCTACTCCAGAATATTGATGCCCAGTCTCGATATTCCCACGGCTAGGGACCTTTTAAGGATGTGCTTATCGACTACCCTGCTCCCACAAGTATGATCGCCATCACAGCGCAGGTAGTCAAGCAATGATCTTACGGGCTTTATCAACATGTATAGATGATACGTAATAACAAGTAGAACATATGCACATGTTAAGATAAAGACAAACCAGATAGCATACTATCATATCGAGAAAGATTGTCATATACATACATATGTCCAAGCATCCACATGTATACATATACAATAATGGCCTCTAGGGTATACATATGCAACAGTCTTCCACTTGCTCTAAGGTCATATATTAGCGTACCGAGTGCCCAACGTCTGCTCTAGGGCCAGTTGTTGGCGTATCGCATACTCAACATCTCAAAAAGTCGTTTAAACTGTGCTTGAGGGTGGGCCTTGGTGAATGGATTCGTCGTGTTGTCTTTTGTATCCGCTCTCCGCATCTCGATCTCCTGGCGATCAATGATCTCCCTGGTAAGGTGATATCGCCTTAAGATGTGTTATGATGGGACCGTGGTTCCTACGCTAAAGCTATAGCCCCTATTGTTATCATAATACAAAGGTATCGGATCAACAATGGACGGAACTACCTGAAATTCAGTAATGAACTTCTTAATCCAGACGACTTCTTTTGCGGCATCGCTTGCAACAATGTATTCAGCCTCCATCGTCGAGTCTGCTATGGTGTCCTGTTTGGAACTCTTCCAACACACCGCCCCTCCATTTAGGGTAAACACAAAACCCGAGACAGATTTGCTGTCATTCTTGTCACTCTAGAAGATTGAATCGGTAAAGGACTCGACCTGCGGGTGTCCATTACCGTAAACCAGGAATATCTCCTTAGTCCTTCTCAGGTACTTGAGAATGTTCTTCATTGCCATCTAGTAGTTCTCACCTGGGTTTGACTGATACCGGCTCACCACGCTAAGCGCGTAAGCTATATCTGGTCTTGTACATAGTATCGCATACATTATAGATCCTACCGCCGAAGTATATGGTATAGTGCTCAAGTGAACCCTCTCCTCATCAGTCTTGGGAGACATCTCTTTAGAGAGGGTGATTCCATACAATGCGGGTATGTTACTGCGCTTAGAATCTTCAATACTAAATCTCTTTAGTACGGTCTCTATGTACCTGGACTGTGAAAGTCCCAATAATCTCTTAGATCTATCTCTGTAGATCTTGATCCCCAGAATGTACGAGGCATCACTCAGGTCCTTCATGGAGAACCTTTGTGACAAGAACAACTTAACCGATTGTAGCATAGGAATATCATTTTCTTATTAAAAGAATGTCTTCCACGTAAAAGACTAGAAATATGACAGTTCGTCCTACAATCTTCTTATATATACAAGGCTCACCCTCATTCTTGATGAAGTCAAATTCTTTGACTGTTTCATCAAAACAGATGTTTCAGCTCCATGATGCTTGCTTTAATCCATAAATGGATTTAAGCAACTTGCACACCTTTTCGCTACTCCCACTATCTACAAAATCTTCCGGATGATCCATATAAATGCACTCTTCCAAACTTCCGTTTAGAAAAACCGTTTTTACGTCCATCTGCCAGAATTCATAATCATGGAAGGCAGCAATGGCAAGTAGGATCCGAATGGATTTGAGCATAGCCACTGGAGAAAATGTTTCGTCATAGTCCACACCTGGTCTTTGACGAAATCCTTTTGCAACAAGTCCAGCCTTATAGGTTTCCACCTGCCTATTTACGCCAATTTTCTTTTTGTAGATCCATTTGCATCCAACGGGTTTTACTCCAGGTGGAGCAAAATCCAAGGTCCACACCTTATTGGCGTATATGGACTCCATTTCGGATCGCATAGCATCCAGCCACTTATCAGAGTCCCTACTGATAATGGCCTGATTGAAACTAGTAGGATCATTTTCTTCCAAGATGCAATCCTCTCGATCCCCGTCTATGAGAAAACCGTAGTATCTCTCGGGCGGATGATAAATCCTACTAGATCTGCAGAGTGGATGAGGTTCGTCAGGTACTACTGAATCTAGCGGTTCCACCAAACCTTCAGTTATAGTTTGTGTTTCTGGAACTTCATCCAGTTCTACCATGCCGTCTCCAATGTTTTTGCAAGAAATTCTTTTTCCAAAAATATGGCATTCTGAGAAACAATAATCCTTTGTTCCTCTGCGTGGTAGAATAAATATCCATTAGAATCCTTTGGGTATCCTACAAACTTACACAAAAATGATCGTGCCTCTAGTTTTTCTGAGTTCTGCCTTTTGACATAAGCAGGGCAACCCCAAATCTTAACACGTTTAAAATACAAACTCTTTCCACTCTATATTTCATATAGAGTTTTAGGCACAGATTTGAATGGAACTTGATTCAAAATGTGCCGCTATCTGAAACGCATATCCCTAGAAAGAAAGAGACAACTACACACTACTCATCATGGAGCGAACCATATTCAAAAGGGTACGATTCCTCCGCTCCGATACACCGTTGTTTTGTAGTGTGTACGGAGGAGTAAGTTGAGAGAGAATTTAATTCTCTTTAAGGTATTCTAAGAATTCCGTACTTAAGTACTTCCCTCCTCTATCAGATCGGAGGATCTTGATACTTTTGCAAGTCTGGTTCTCTACTTCGTTCTTATATTCTTTGAATTTCTCAAAAGCTTCAGATTTGTGTTTCATGAGATACACGTATCCGAACCTAGAGAGATCGTTAGTGAATGTGATGAAGTACGAGAACCCACCCTCGCATGTATAGACATCGGACCACATACAACACTATGTATGAGTCCCAAGAGCTCTGCTGCTCTTTCTCCGTGTCAAGTGAACGGAGATTTGGTCATCTTTCCCTTAAGACAAGACTGACAAGTTTCATAAGATGAAAATTCGAACGTATTCAAAAATCCATCTTTATACAACTTAGTCTTTTCTCTCCGATATGACCAAGTCTACAATGCCACAAGTAGGATTCGTTCACTTCTGAACTCTTCCTCTTGAATGTGTTTTGTATATTGAAAACCGGGTTTTGATTTAGAACATAGACACCATTACACAGTGTACCTTCTGCAACCAATACCTGATTAAGGTAAATATTCGTGTTATTTCTATCAAGAACAAACTTATATCCATCTTTATCAAGTAAAGAAACTGATATGATGCTGCAAACCATGGAAGGTACATAGTAGCAATTGTTCAAAATCATAGTATTGTCTTTTGGCAATACTAGGTGATATTCACCGACGGCAGCAGTATCAACTTGTGCTCCTTTCCCTACTCTGAGGGACATATCACCAGGTCCAACTATCCTACTTTTTCTCAGACCATGTAATAAATTACAGATATGAGATCCTGATCCGGTATATAGTACCTAGGAGGTAGGACTGGCCGAAAAACAATTCTCAATAACAAGAACACCTAAAGGAGAGCAATAGTATGCTTCTTCTTCGATGGGGTCATCAAGGAATTCATGCAATCCTCTTTCCCTTGCTCGTACTCATGACTGTTGTCATAAGTTAGAGCCGAACCGACGTTCCCCAGCCCCGAATAAGAATTTGGATCGGTCAAGCGATACATTTTATTATCTTGATTAGGGCGTGAATTGGTTGCTACCTGGGGAGAAACGAAACACTCAACACGCGCTCTTGCAAAATTAAATTGGTTATTAGTTTATCTAATCAGGATGGATTCCACTGTTTCCTCGAATTTTCCTTCAAACCTTAAAATGAAAACTAGTCGGGATTAATCACACGTTACAATACTTGCTTAACCTTTCGGCCAAGCTAGTATCGGTACTTCGAGGGAGGTTTTCCAATACTTTCGCGACGTTCCTTAATTATATAACCGCTTTTTTGCTGGAGGCGTAGCCCTGCTAACACCGCTCTAGACACTTACTTGATTCATAGCATTGATTGTTAAGTGAAATAATCTCTCAAGAGTAATCCTACTCATCGGTGGGATCGGGATCAAACTATTATTGTATGATGACCTAGATGAAATCCACTCTAGTCACCACACTTCAGAAAGTATGCAACATTAGCAAGTTTCCTGTATATTTGAAACTACCGATGTGGTTTTTTACCCTAGGACCATAGTGGCCTTGACACAGTCAACAAATCAAAAAGTCCTAGTCAAGTTCAACCCGTCATTATCTTGATTGCATTAAACTCACCCATATAACACTTGACACAGTCAAAAAGGTTACATGACTGTCCTAACCAATCGCATCGTGTGCTACAAATAAGTAGTAACCAGCTACTGTTCATTACGCCTTGACACAGTCAACAAACGCAGCATGGATACCGAGTATTACTTATAGGAAATGACGGAGGGCTATGGCTTGTTTTTGGCGAAAAACCGTTAATGTAATGAACTTGATATTGTTGAAGGAACCTGAGCAGTTTTGAAAAAGGAGTAGTTTAGGCTCTGCTTTTGAAAACTTGCGGTTTTGAAGAAAACTGAGTAATCTATAGTATAAGCTTTTGCTCAAGAGGTCACTCCCCGCGAAGGGATCTCGGCTCTTGCCTCCTGGAACGAGGTGCTGGATATTCATGACTAAATACCACTATGCAAAGCGAAAGAATATAACTATAGTTTTTCGAAATTTGTTCCAACAACATCGTTTTAGGTTTCTTTTCTTGCATTAATCAAAATTAATGCGGTCCCATCAATTAACCTATCACACCAGAAAAGAACGAAAATACAATATATGTATATGCCATCCGCATTCGCCATAGGGCCCGGTCATGCACCGTTAGGTTACTTAACTAACGGCAGAGCGGAGGCTGGACTAGCGTAGGTGCAAAAGACATACAACATCTACTAGTATATATATAAATATATATAACATTCATCCCAGGTATGATATAAGTAACATCAAAGACAAGCAACACAGAATGGTGGATAATCTTGGAGCCTTGGGTTTCACTTGACCCGCAAATAAAACCCGACGTTCCCGGTCGTGTGGATAGCCCGTGCAATGAAAACCTGGACCCCTACGAGCGTGGCAAGTTACCCGCCAATCCTAGAAGTGAGGCAACCCCAATCAATAAAGTGAATTGGCCACCCAGCACTTCACGGGATCTGGTAACTTGATCACCCCTCCGTTGGTCATCTTATACCCCCTACGAGTGCGGTGAATAGCCCGCCAATTGTAGAATGAATCCCCCTCCGTCTCAACGCCATGAGATGCGAGCTTGTTTCCTCTAGAACCCGTCTATTCGAGCACTCCACCGTGGGGTAATCCTAGTACAAAAAATAAAAATATATGTACAAAGGTGACATCGACTTCAACCTGGTCGTGCCCCAATAAAAAATATACAACATGGCAGAAACAACTGTCCACATGTCGGAAGCTCTCCACGCAATAAAAAATGTACAAATGAATATAAACTGTACTACTACCATTGCACCACCAGCTATCCACCACAATAATCCAACCACAAAATCAGCACAAACACAGAACATCAATGTGAATGTTATGTTCGCAAACCCGTCTAAAAGGACACATAGCAGTTAGACGAGTTATACCGATCAAATGAAATTCACGGTCGCAGATACTAACATATGTACTGAACTCCCACTCATAGCCTTTCTTCGCATCTCATTACTTAATATGCATCTCACCGCATCATTAAATGTGAGAGTCCATGAGTTCGAGTTGCTAACCGCCATTACGAGGTTCTCCTAACTCTTCGGCAATGAACATAGAAATAAAAAGGCACGAACCTCATCTTCAAACACAATCGAAACTAAATTTAGTTGGGCCGTCTCGCTGTTGAATTCGTTCAAGTGTTCTGTCACCGAACCACTTTCTGCCATTTTCATGTTGAAAACATTTTTCATCAAGTATATTTTGTTTGATATCGAAGGCTTCTCATACAACTGTAGGATATGTATGCCCTAGAGGCTATTATTTATAATGGATGCTATGGATATATATATGTACATGACAATCTTATTCGAAATGATAGTATGCTATCTGGTTTGTCTTTATCTTAACATGTGCGTATATTTTACTAGTTATTACGTATTGCTTATACATGTTGATAAAGCCCATAGGATTATTGCTTGACCACCAGCGTTGTGATGGCGGTCATACTTGTGAGGGTTGGGGAGTCTGTAAGCACATCCGTAAAATGTCCATAGTCATAGAAATATCGAGACAGGGCATCGATATTCCAGAGTAGTTATGCATCTATGAAGTTTTGCTATTAGGGCTTATGGTTGTTCTTGGTTTAGTATTCTTTGTTTCTTTCTTCAAAATCGATTTTTGAAAATCCTTCCTCTCTATAAACCCCGTAGAGTGTGCAACATAGACTTACAACAACTTCACTAACGTTATCATTAGCGTCATAGTTGTCTTCTCCTTTAAGATGTTAAAGGCCACCTGCGAAGTCAATGATAGTCTTATTGATGCCAGGCCTTTCCTATCCAAAAGATTCCATGCCTCATCAGTCATCTTCTCTGACTTTTCGCCTAGCAACGGAAAATAAAGATCCTTTTGGTATAGGTAGTTCTCCATTTGCATACGTCACCATCCATAATTGTGACCATTGAATTTCTCGATCCTTATTTTATCTTCCTCCATCTTTTGTCTATGTCACAATAAACCCAACTTCTCTTTCAATCTGAACCAACTCCTTCAAAACGATGATCTAAGAATGTGTGGAAGAGGACACAAGTATCATTACCCACCGTTAACCTAGATCGTAAAATCGAAGAACCCTAGGTTCCCTAATCTTACTCTGTTGCCAGTTGTTGGTATCAAGCATCAAGCCTTAAGCTCTGATCCAGTTATTGGTATCAAGTGTCAAGCTCTAGACTCTGATACCAGTTGTTGGGAGGAATTCGACCCACGAAACAATGCTACGACAAACCAATCATGTAATCACACCACGCAATAATTACGAAAAACAAATAATAAAGTGTGAGAAAAAAATAGAATCACAAATACAAGCCTGTAAGACGATAGGGAGGAGGTTGGCGATGGTTGCACGAGGCAATGGTAGTGGTGATGATTGATGGGTGAGGGGAGGAGGCTTGGTTGGTGTAATATCCAGTTTTTTTAATACTCGTCAAAATCCGTTTTTGAATAAATATCTTTTTTCAAATTAATTTCTCTACGTTCTATTTTCTTTTTATCTATTTATCTAAACCTAAATAAATATCCTAACCCCAACCCATGCCCATACCTTGGCCCATGCCTAAGCTTTCCACTTTCCTATTTTCCCTTCTCCTTTTAAGTACTGCCCCATAACCCATTTCCCTAACCCAAACCCAAAACCTCCCTACACTGGCCAATCTCTCTTTTTCACTTGATGGTCCTTTCTTCTTCCTTTTTTTTTTAAAATTTCCTTCAATTTCTCTCCTCCAATCCCAACCGAAAATCCTCCTTAAATTCCCATTAACACAATTTATTCCTCCTTAATTCCCTATTAATTTTCCCTAATACCTTTAAATCCCTGTCTCCTCTCTCTTCATCTTTCAAAACTTTCTCTCTCCCTCAATACCATACTTACTCCTTCTTTAACTCATCCCTCACTACTGCACCGACCCACCGCCAGTGATCGACTCTCACTACCTCACACCACCAAGCCACCACATGCTCCCGAGCCCTCATCTGCACACCACTTCAACCTCCACCACTTCCGTCGAGCAAGCCCCATGACTTAGCCCCCACGACACCATGCCCCACTGCCTTATCTCTATCAATCTTACCATCGAAAGCTCCCTAATTACCTATAACCATCCTCCTTCCTTTATCACCACACCAAGCTCACACCCATCCCCTTTGAGATCATCATCATCTTCGCCGTCATCTCTCTCTCACCCCAACTTCATCAGCTGTAAATCAAACACTTGCACGCTGCCAAAGCTCCAAACCGCCTCTGTTTGAACCACCGTAGTCAAGGCGTCCCAAGCCCTTCTCTGCCGCACTCGAGCCCTAGTCGCCGCTGAGCCGTCAAGACCAAGCTCAACTGAGGTAAACCCCTACCATGTTGTGTTGTGCCCATGCCGTCCATCGCCTTCATTATCGCCGCCATGCCGCTGATCGTTGCCAGGCAAGTGAACCCCCTTCACTTGCTAAATCATGCTAATATTATATAGATTTACTTTAGTTAAGGATTAACGTATTAGATAATTATAAACTCATGCAATTTGTGCAAAGTGCTTGATGCAAAACTCTAAACCAGAACCTACTTTAAAACATCGAAATTTACAATCAATGGATCTCTTTACTTTTGATGAACATCGTGCAGAAATTTGGACACAAAATATCGATGTTTCACATATGAAACGACGACCCAAGAGGCGTCGTCAAATCTAAAAACTTTACCTGTACATGCTGTCTCGTTAAATTCGTAGTTAATTAAATATAAATTGAATCGTGGCGTTCTATGGCTTTTTTAGAAGCCCACTAAAGAACCTTTAAACTTATATAAATTTTTTCGGTTCATTGGCATGCTACAATAATGAAAAATTAGATACAAATACGGCTATGGACTACAGTCAAGAATAGTATTTTCTATCGATGTCTGATTTGAAACACCTGTAGATCCCTATACGCAACTGATAATAAGTTGATACCTATATCTTTGTGTAGACAATATAGTTATCTAACTGATAGTGTTGGTTTCATTTAATTTAAGTGCCGTTTGATATTTTAAAAGTATTTTTAGTTGTCGACATGTCTGGCTGTTTTCTGCAGTGACAATTTATATGTAGTGACCTTAAACAGAACATAATTCCTTGTATACAATGGATATTACTGATCTGTCTATTGCATTAAAAAATTAACCGATAAACCTAGATTATAAAGAACTGTAGTGACGCCTAATTCTGAACATAACTAGTGGCAAAATGCGTTCGAAATTGGACTTCCAGTTCAGAAACTGGGATTCCAACAGTGAAAATCTGTTTTAAAATGACCATATCTTCCTAACCAGTATCCTGATTGAGTTGAAACAAATTTTAATATTTATATGAATGAGTATAATTTTAATGACTTTTATATTATTTCGCCTGATTCTGTACATGTAAATTATAGTGAATTTTACAAACTGAATGACACCGGCTGCTCTTATTTAATTAAAGTGTATTTATTGCATTCCTATCATATTATGTGACTGTTTTACCATTAGTGATTAGTGATCATTTACATTGATACTTTAGTGACTGTAGTGTATTGTCGAGTGATAAGTGACATCGATTGGGTGTGACAAGTACGTCATTGAAAGTGAAAGTGATATAGGTGTAAGCGTGACTGAATAGTGAAAGTGATACTTACTTGTACATAACCAATCTGTTACATGAACATATACTATAACTTAGGGAAAATGGGGAAATCGAGTGTGGAATCGAACTCGTATTTAACGAGGTACAACCTTTAGAGGATGATCATTCGATATTAGTGATAGTGATATATTTAGATAGTTGTGCCTAGCGGCACGGCTGATAAGGTTATGTCCCGGACACAGTTTTGACCGTAGTCTCGGGCATGCATAAAACCCTGTTAAGCACGAGAACTCTTTTCCACCGATCGATTTCAACAGATTTAGAGACTGATAGGTTTAGTAACATAGACATTGCATTGATTACTGATATGATACACATGCTATACTGTTCACCTGTATCTGTTATTTCACACTCATGTCATTAGTTTATGCCTGCTACTTCATACTTATTGTTCTTGTACATATTATATACTGCTATATTGTGTCGTCCTGATGACCCGAGTATGCATACTCAGAAAATGAAGTAGACCCAGTTCAAGAACAAGACTTTCCCTACGAGATTGCGGAGATATAGACGAGCGACGTTAGTGTTATTGTTCTTCTGCTTTCAATAAAGATCATTTGTAATCTTTTGGTTAGTAGTTTCTTTTATTATTAAAATCCTTGTATCCGTTGAACTCATTTGGTTAAATGTAATAAAGTTGTGATTATGATTTCTCTTTACTCTGCGCTGTGTTTACTGCATACCATATAATATTAGAAACCGAAGTGTGACTACGGCGGAAGTATTTCTTGACTGTTGAAGCATGGCTGGGCTTTTGAGCCAGGGGAAAAATAAAATAAAAAGAAAGAAAAGAAGAGAGGAGGAGAGATATGGGCTCGGTTGGGCTTTAGGAGCTGGGCTGGAATTTAAATTAAGAAGAAAATAAAAATAGAAAAGAAAAGGTAGGGAATAATATGGGAGAAATAGGAAATTAAAGTTTATTCAAACACAGTTACTACACAAATGAATAGGTTATTACAAAACCCTACACAAACTTTGTGAAAACCATATCAGACGTTTGTAGCAGACGTCTGATTCAAACTGATTTAACTCCAGACGTCTGTAGTTCAAATTTTTCTCTAGAAATTGATTTCAGAGATGTCTGGTCATTACCACCAGACATCTTTAGTTCAATCTGAACGTATTACGGAGCAATTGGATCATCTTTTTATGGAATTTTGATTATCACATGGCATATCTTTACGCCAAACTTCAGATTGATCCTCCGCCACCATATGGAAGTAATCAAGACCCACCACCACCGAAACAATAAGTCTTGATTCATTAGTTTGCTTTTTTTAGTTTTTATTTAGTTTTTCTATTATTATGTCGTTTTAAACTTTGTGTTTTTATTATATCATTTTCAACTCTGTTTTAGTTATTATTATGTTATTTTGAGCGTATATTTACCAAGGTTAAACAGAAGAAGTGTTATTTTTAGGGTTTTCAATTTCTAAGCCTAAGATTTAGTTATTTCTAACGTATCAACTAAATTTTCGGAATAAAAATCTAAGTTACCCTACTAGCTAACTTGACGACAAAGTTTTTATATTTTTGTAAATTTTTTGATTTTTGTGAGTTTTTTGAATAAGTGTGCAAATGTAAAATATACATATGAATGTGAAGATAGAAAGCTTACCGAGCACACCCCTAAACTTAAACTTGACAGTGTCCCCACTGTCATGCAATATCAAGAGGTTCAAAATTGTTGAGGGGTCAAAATCTGTTGATGCAGTTCTCATTTTTTTTTTGTTTTTTTTGTTGTTTATATATAAAACTAAAAAGCAAACCATAAAAATATATACACCAAAAGGGTCCCCCAACTTAAGTAAAACAGTGTTTCTACTGTTTAAGCGTCAAAGTTCAGAGTTAGGGGGGAGAGAACAGCTTCAATCTATACAAGGCCTTATACAGGCCAAAAATTAATACCAACCATTCAAATTTTTTATCGTGATAATGCCCGGGTTGGTGAAAGAATGCGTAGAGGAAAGAGGGGAAGAATACGCGAGACCGTGTGTTGATGGAAGCAGGATACGGTCTCGGTGGAGGAGACGAATGGCAGAGGGGAGAAAGAAATGGAATATGAACTTGATGGTGGAAATTGAGTGAATAAATTAGTACAATTTGTAATAATCGAAATGAAAAAATGGATTGTACTAATCTGTCAACATGTCGAGAAATGGGGTCAAACCTCTCAAGATTCGTAAGAAAACATGGGTCGACCGAACATGGTGAACCAGACGTAGGAAATGAAGGTGATACGGTGTCTTGCAAAGTGGGAATGATGGAAAAGATGGAGGGAAGTGACTGAGAAATAGTATCGGTTAAAGGTTCAGGAGGGTGTGCACAGTCAATGAAAGGGACATGATGAATTGGAAAATCTGACTCGTCTAGTAAAACTGGTTCATCCTCAATGATATCCTCAAAATTCTCCTCAAAAGTCAGCTCATCCATGCATTTATCATCATCAATATCAAGACGCATATGGAGTTCGGGAAAGATAGTTAATGGTTCTGGATGATGACCACACGGAAGTGAAAGGACATGATGAGTTGGTGAGAAAAACTCATCTAAAATTGTGGTTTCATCATCCAAAATATTCCTAGTGTCGATATCCTCAATCAAGTGAAAGTCAAAATTTTCAGACATATCATCAAAACCATGGATTTCAATCAATTGTGGCTCTAGAGCGGTGGTGTAGAGATCAAAGGGATTGGATGCGGTTTCACTTGAAATGGACCTTTCACAATCGGGTAAATCAAACACTCCTAAGTCGCATAACTCATCAAACGTTCTATCTTCAATTAGTGATTCATTTGGGGAACTCGATAGACATTCGAAACTGGAGTTATGGAATTTAATTTGAAATGGGTAGGTTTGATTTGGAAGGGTGTACTGCTCACTCTCACAACTCAAATTATCAAATTGTCCTATCACCTCATCATACATAGGAAAATTCGGAGCTAGTTGGAAACTAACTGTCGGTTCGTTAGGTTGTATGAGGGCGGCTATGGACGCATTCAAATCCACCATTTGTTGGCACAACGTTACCCGAAATTCTTCTAATGATTGTTCAAGACTAGACATGGGCTGTGAAGGGGTTTCAGTAAAAGATTCAAAGTTGTCTGGATACGTGAAACTTCTATAGTGATGTTCAGAAGCAATGTCTAGGGAAGGTTCAAAGGTTGGGTAAGATTGACAGGAATCGAATGGATGCGAAAAATGGACAGGATTAGGATCAACATTATGATAAGAAAGTGGTTGGAATTGTTATTCTAACGAATTTGGAGTGGTGAAAGGAGTGAAAGATCGGCTATGAGATTGTTTAATTCTGTCAGCAATGGACATGGGTTTCGGAGTCGCAACATGACTCTCCGAAAGGGCATCAACGTAAGAAGGTGGGAGAGATTGAAATGGTTGATACGACGTGGATTGCAGTGTCCAATTGTTGGTCCTAGACGCGTCTATTCGATCTCTCAAAGAAATTTTGGGCATGGATGGATCGTTCGAAGTTCGACCAAAGCTCAAACTGTAAGAAGAAATGTCTGGTTGTGGGTACTAAAGTTCAACAAGAGTTGATCGTTTTGGGGTACCCATGTTATGAAAAGAGTGGAGGGAGGAAAGTGGATGAATTTTTATAAATTTTTTGATTTTTTGATTTTATTTTTGGAGTTTTTGAAATTGTTTGTTTGTTTTTGAAAAATACGGAATTATGGGACTAAACTTTAGACAAGAATAATCACAATCGCAATATTCACAAACAACACCTAGAGCTAGGGTATTCAAAGTCAAACTAGACCGCTCCTAGACTTCCAAGCGATAAGTTGCAGGATAACTCTCGAATCGCCTCTTTATTGCCAATTGTGGCCAGGTAAGCACAAGTGAGGTGAGGAGGGTTCCGCTCACGAATCATCGTGAGACAGGCCTTTTAAAATTACCTCTTCACTTGTCTAGCCTAGGCACCACAAAATCAAGTTTAGATAAATGACCGATTCCCCGCAACCTTCACTTGTCCTAAATGAGCGCGACAAGTCCTTGTAGGTATGGTCTAGATATTTTTTATTAACTCAAGGTGATGCGTATGCCTTTTGTGATTTGTGGGGTCTTAGGAAGGGTGATGAAATTCCCACCAATCTTAATTGGTGTTATAGCCCCTTAATGTCCGTAATATTATATGCAAAGCGTATAAACAAACAAAATTCAAAACAACAAAAAATTTATTTGGCGGCGACGCAATTTGTGTAAAGAAACCTACATAAAATACAGTTCAGTGGAGTTTACAGAGATGGTTGGAGAAGTAGAAGGGGTGAAAAAAGTTTCAGGCTCAGAAGCCACCAGAGGACCGCGGAACCGCCGCTATCCCCTAGGTTTGACTGCGGTAACGCGGTGTAGATGTTGGATTACGGCTTCAATTTGGTTCTTTGTACTCCCCTATTTCTTATCTTGAGTATCCAATCCTCTGTTTCTTAATTAGATCATTGTACTTGCTCCAGATTTTCCTGCACACTTGCACAAAAAATATTAAAAATAACAAAATGGTTATTATTATTATTATTATATATATATACAAAAAAATATTAACCCGAATAACAAGAAAGAAATATGTTACCGTCTCCCTGGCAACGGCCCCATTTGATCGAAGGCAGAAAAACCGCAATATGTATTATGATATGCATTCTACTTTGTTCTCTACTTACCGCAATCAAGTCGGTTTCGCTTGTAGCTACCCGGTTGAGTACGAATTGTCCACTAAGATATGGTTCGTATTTGAGTTCTTGTTTTGGATGAGTTAATGAAATTGTATATGTTTATGTTCAATTCTATCCTACGTGTTCGTATTTATGTTCAAGTAAGCTTGTTAGGGTTAAGTTTGGTTAGTAGAGTTAGGATTAGTCTTGTGCTTGTCTTTTTCCAATTTTAAAATGATGTTGGGATAATCGAAAGTAGCGGGGATTAGGAGGACATAGGAATGGGATTTGCGAGTTTGAGCAGCTTTCTAACGCTAAATTCATTCCTAACGCCCCTTGTCCGTCCGCTAAGTTCGCTTATTTCCATCCCTAGGCCAAACATCTACAACCATGTATCCTATTAAGTCACAACTATATGTCATGTTGTAGTGCACCCAAAGGAATTCTCGACTTAGGTCGCGGCTATATGTCACGTATAGCGTGCCTAAGTGAGGGGGTTGCGTTTGTTTGGTCTAGATCCGTTTTAGAACATTTGGCGAATAGAAGCACAATAGATTTTTCCGTCCCTCATACTAACCTTCCTTAGCTCCTAACAAGTGTGGAAATTATTCACACATTTAAAAGAAAAACGAAACAGGAAAGAAGAAAAAATATAAAGTAAAATACGGTTTTACAAAATGGTAACAAGCTAACTACTTGGGCTCTCACCTAAGTAAGAGACTGCATAGAGTATCATGGCTTGAGAAAAATACGGATAAGAAGAAAAGAAAAAGGGCAACAAATAACAACAACTACTTAACAACAACAAATAAAGTTACACTATGAATTAAAATTACAATACAAGAAATAAAAATACAAGATAAGAAAAACAACCCTCATCTTCATTAAACTTCCACTCAAGAGCTCTCACTATAATTTCATGGAGGAAAGATGATGAAGAAGAAGAAATACAAACTAAACTACACTAAATCTAAGAAAGAAAAAGACTTCATGGCTTGGCACAAAATTGGAGTATTTATAGGCAGAGAGATGAAACCCTCGACCTATATTCTGAGCCTATACATAATTACAAAACTACCCCCAAAATACGATATAGAGATGACATGATAGGACCGCGGATCCGCTGCGCAAATTCCATATTGGTTTTGGTTCCGTGGCCGTTTAGAGGTTGTCTTGAGCCGTTTTATTGGGGCTTTTCCATGTTGCATTGCACTTATGTTTGACAGGTCCAAAATTGTAAAATGGCTTCAAAATTTCTTCAGATTTTCAATAGTCCAAAATGGCTTTACTTTTAATCTATTTGACTTTTATCTCCTTCGAGCTTCGCACATCTCTTGAATTTTGTGCTGCCCCTCTCGTACTTTGTGCTTGACCGAGACATGAATGACCACTGTTATTTGTCTTGTCCCTTGAACTGGTAGACGGATGCGGATGACCGAAACCCGGATTTTATCTGTCTGTGGCAGATATTCTGGATTTTGGCACTACTGTGAAGATTTTTTATGATTTGCATTATTTTGGACTGAAAACCTATAACCTGTAAATATGTAGCAAATACGGATCAAAAGCACCTACCTATAAATAAACGAGCAGAAGAATGGGCAGTATTAAATGCGGTATTATGGAGTGAACAGGATGTACGTGTGATTCACACATATGACTTACATGTTAGGAATATGTATGCCCTAGAGGCCATTATTGTATGATATAGTAGATGCTTAGACATATATATAGAGGAATTTCTTGCTCGACATGATAGTATGCTATCTGGTTGCTCTTTATCTTAACATGCACACTTCTTTTAGTTTACTATCTCTCTAATACATGTTGATAAAAACCTTAGGATGTTTGCTTGACTACCAGGACTATGATGCAGATCATACTAGTGAGGCTTGTGTAGTCCGCAAGCACATCCTTTAACAGTTCCTAGTCGAGGGAATATCGAGACAGGGCATCGATATTCCACAGTAGACTAGTGTGTACGATTTCTTGACCCTGTATGGGGCGATGGTTGAACCCATAACCATTGATGTTTGATATCAAAAATTGTGCACAGGTGCTCATTAAAGAATGGGTACACCGAACAGTTTTCGCCGAGAACTCCTATATGGTACCATACTTATCGTCAGATAGCAGTTCTCTAGTGACACTTGTACAGGTTAGTCTGTAGACCCGAGATTGTCATACAGTCTTGTGTGGTTCCCATTATGCTTTGATTTCCTCCCTACCACGGCTCAAAGGAGTCGTGCAAACAGGTGGATTTTAGATACAGTCCTGAGTCACATGGAGGTAGTGAGTGATAGGAGGGGTTTCGTCTCTCCCGGTATTGGGAGTTGATGTTGCGCTATGCTCGATTGGCTATATCAGTAAGTCCCTGGCCAGAGTTGATGAGATTTACAGGTAAGTGTTATCAGTATTTTCTCTAAAGGTTTTAGGCCACACATCGGCATGACTTATCAAGTTATAGGGGTCTGACGATTCCTCCCCCAGACTCGATATGCAACATATCAGACGAAGAGACCGGACTGTACGGTAATTGTTGTTTATAGGCTTTACGGGAGTTCGGACAAGTTTGCTTGTTGATCTTCTATTCGTTCAATACTGTAACGACTCCGAATTTTCTGTACAAAATTTTTCAGTTTAATGTACAGAAAGGAGTTTACAAGCTCGAGTACAAGTTAAAAGTATATTTTTGCTAAAGACCAGCAAAAAATAACTTGCAGCTCACTGGTAAAGCCTTACACTGCTGTGACGTATCCCCTATATTCGAATCCCATCAGACACATTATTTTTTTTGATTTATTTTTTAAAACTTTTTGGAAGCCCAAAATTTTACACGTGAAATGCACATAAAAATGAAAAGTATAAGAAAACAAACACGTGCACAATGTTATAAATATAGGTGAGAACACGTGTGCAAAATCCACCGGCCTCATCCCAACAAATGACCGGCGAGATGCTTATCAAGGCCGGCGCCGACAGTCCCCCGTAGCTAAATGTCCCCGGGCTTTACACACACCCCTTCACCTACCCCTAACTCTCCTACACTGTTTGATTTCCTTGCAATCAAACAGAGACCCTTCAATTCACAATTTATCCTCATTTTAATGCATTTTAATTCTAAAACCATAATTTTCACACTATAAATACTACCCCATGCCTTAGTCCATTCTCATTCTGAAAATTCTAGCCAAAAGTCTCTCAAAAGTTCCTAGGTGCAAGTGGAGTAAAGTGGAGTTAGCAAGCAAGCAACTTCCAGCAACGATCGAAGCTAATTTCGGCACTCCCGCGACACCCCAACGTATTCCTACTCTTCCTCCCTCTCTTCTTAGCATAGTCAAATGGTAAGTCCCTCCCAATCTCTCTTCTTCCTCTTTGAAAATCTCTTTTCAAAACATATGTCGGAAGTGGAGTTAATACCGACATTTTCTTCTAAATCTTAAAAAGTTCACTTTTTCTTACATATTTTTCGTCCATATTCTTACACCATATTTGTAATCATATAACCAATTCTTAGAACAATTTTAATCAAGAATATCATGCAAAATAGTTTTAACTTAACCTTTACACTAAAATACCATGAACTTCACATATCACCTTTTAGTATGTTTGTTAATTATACCTTTAGAAAACCTCACGAGGTAACGACCTACCTCTCACAAACACACATGGTTTCATAGGAAGATAACTCCTTGTAGTTTTGTGTTTCGAGAAAATATTACATTAAAATATCCATTATTATAAAAATGGTTTTCTTTTGAATTGTATTTTAAATCCCTTTGCAATTATACCTCTACAACCCTTTTTAGAGGACCTGCTATTGGATGGTGCGGATTATCGCACGCCTTTGGGCTAGTAGAGTGAGATGCAGACCTCCTTGTTGGAGTTCCATAGCACACTCACTAGGTTTTCCAATGCATCAAGCATGCAATTTTAAAATTTCTAAGGTGCTAAAGAATCCTAGCCTTGGATTTAACTAGAGGATTAGGAGTAAGCAAGCATGTAATCAAACATTACACTAAGTGAATGAGGATTACAACCTTTGTAGACCGGTCCTTCACTTCTAAAGCAATGTGTAGTAGTCCCTTCGCTCCAAGTAGTGATCTTCCGGACTCAAGTTAGGCTCCACAAAGAGAAATAAACAAGATTGCTTGAAGTCTTTGAGGCCGAAAATGATCTACGTCAAGGAGACTCTAGCACAAGCTACCTCTTCACTAATTAAGAATTAGTGAAGCAAACAACCTATACTAAATGACTATTCTTGTGTAGGTTGATGAAGTAGGAATTTTGCTCACTTTAGATTAATTTTTCTCACTAGATTTCTTCACCTCAAGAAAACCTTGAGATGTTTCTTGAGATGAAGAAGAAGATGAGGTTGAGAATGGAATGGTGAATCAATGAGTGAGAGTATCAACCATGGGTGAGATAATATCTCATATAACTCTTGTAGAGAATTAACCATGGCTAAAGATAATGGTTGGATTAATAAATATTTTAAGTAAAACAAAAATGGTGGACTTAGTCAATGGTTCTATATGCTTCTAAAAGCATCTTGAGCCATGACAATTTTCCACTAATTTTGTATTTACCTTAAATAATTAATAACCTTTAATTATCCATGTCATGGTATAAGTCTCATACACCCATGTTTGATGTATCATCAAGCATGACACAAATAATATATATCATATATATATTAAATGTGTACAAGTGAAAAAAAGAAATGCTTAAGTGAGCTAATATTAGTTAATGTAAAATTAATATATCAAATATATATAATCATACATTAAATTATTAAATCAACACTTGATTTAATAATCCGGTTATATCACATATAACCGACTAATATTATTTATCAACTTATCAAATCAACACTTGATTCGATAACTCGGCTATATCACATATAACCGATCGATATCATATATCACGAGATTAGAATAAGGTACCACATACACGTATTAATCTCGGTCCCGCATATATCACATATGTGCTCCTACTTCGTTTCGCCTGAGCCAGGAAACCTCTGTGTAGGACTCTAAAGACTCGTCAATACGCTAGCAGTAGGCAGTGATCATATCACATACCCACAAACCGTCAGCGGCACTAGCTGTACGTAATGGCTCTCAGGTATTGAGCGATCAGAAGATCAACAAACAAGCCTGCTCATACTCCCGTGAATCCAATAAGTAACACCACCGTACAGTCCGGTCTCTTCGTCTGATATGTCGCATATCCAGCCTGGGGGTGGTAAACGTCAGAACCCAATAGTTTAATAAGTCATGCCGATGTGAGGCCCATATCGGTTCGAGAAACTACTGGTAACACTTACTAGTAAATCTCAACAACCCTAGCCAGCGATTTCCTGTTATGGCCAATCGAGCACAGCGCAACATCGACCCTTAATACCGGGAGAGACAAAATCCCCTCCTATCGCTCATTGCCTCAATGTGACTCGGGACTGTACCCAATAACCACCTGTTTGCAAGACTCAGTAGAGCCATAGTAGGGTGGAAATCAAAGCACATTGGGAGACACACAAGACTCTTTGACGATCTCGGGTCGACAAACTAACCTGTACCAGTGTCACCAGAGAACTGCTATCTGACGTGAGGTATAATACCATCTAGGAGTTCTCGGCGAGTCCTGTTCAGTGTTCCCAATCTCTACTGAGCACCCGTATACAATCTTTGATGTCAAACACCAATGGATGTGGGATCATCTATCACCCATCATATTGGTCAAGAAACTTATACGCTAATCTACTCTGGAATATCGATGCCCCGTCTCGATACTCCCATGACTAGGAACAATTAAAGGATGTACTTATGGACTTTCCTGGCCCCACTAGTATGATCTGCATCATAATCCCGTAGTCAAGTACATATCTTAAGGGTCTTATCAATATGTAACAGAGAGACAATAAGTGTAAATGTTAAGATAAAGAGTAACCAGATAACATACTATCATATCGAGAAAGAAAGTCCTCCCTATATATGTCAAAGCATCCACTAAAATATACATCACATGTAGAATAATGGCCTCTCGGGTATACATACAACTAACAATCTCCCATTTGCACTATGGCCATTTGTTGTAGTATCACATACCCAACGTTCCATAAAAGTCTCTCGCAGGAAGGGCCTTTGTCAGTGGATCCTCCGTGTTATCCTTCGCGTCAACTCTCCTGACCTCGATCCCTTGGAGATCAGCCATCTCCCTGATCAGGTGATACTGCCTTAGAAAAAGTCTGGATCGCTGATGGGGCCGGGGTTCCTAGGCCAAAACCACAACTTCATTGTTGTCACAATACCAGTTATTGGATGCTCAATGGTGGGAAAACAAGAAATATCGAGACAGCCTCTTTGGTAGCATCGTTGGTAGCGATGTATTTAGCCTTTATCGTCTAGTTTGCCACGGTATTTAGTTTGGAACTCTTCCAACATACCTTCCCTTCACATAGGGTAAAGACAAAGCCTGAGACTGACATTTAGTCGACCTTATCATTCTGGAAGCTCGAATAGGTAAAGGACTCCCACTGGAGTTCACCGTTACAAAACACCAAGAACATTTCTTCAGTGCTTCTCAAGTACTTAAGAATGTCCTTCACAGCTGTCCAGTGATTCTCCCAAGATTCGATTAATTCCTGATCACTATACCTAGTGAGTTAGCTACATCTTATCAGGTACATAATATCGCATGATAGAGCCTACTGCCGAAGCATAGGGCATCCCTTACACGCGAGCTCTCTCCTAATCAGTCTCGGGAGACATTCTTTTGGAGAGAGCGATTCTTAAGCTAGTGGGCGAACCACTACGTTTAGAATCTTCCATACTAAACTCCTTTAGTATGGTGTTAATGTACCTAGATTTGGGACACTCCCAATGCACTTAGACCTATCTCTATAGATCTAAATCCCTAAGATGTAGTATGAATCATCTAAATCTTTCATGGGAAATCCTCGTGATAAGAGGAGTTTGACCGAGTGTAGCATAAGAAACCCATTTCATATCAAGAGTATGTCATCTACATACAATACAAGGAAGACAATCTTACTCTCTTCAACCTTCTTGTATATATAAGGTTCATCTGTATTTTTTTGATGAAGTCAAACTCTTTGATTGCCACATCAAAATAGATGTTGCAACTCCGCGATGCCTGCTTTAATCCTGATGGACATAAGTATAGTCACTGGAGAAAATATTTCATCACAAACCGCACCTGGTTGTATGACGAGAACCTTTTACTACAAGTCTAGCTTTGAAAGTGTTAACTTTTCCATTTACACCAAGAATCTTCTCAAGATCCACTTGCTCCTGATGGGTTTTACCCCTTCAGGTGCAATATTCAAAATCATACTTTGTTGGTGTGCACGGATTTCATCTCAGATGGCATAGCATCCAGCCATTTCATAGAGTCGCCACTCGTGATGGCCTACCTGAACCTAGTTGGTTCATCATCTACCATGATGCAATCTTCGCTCCCACTGTCGATGAGAAAACCGTAGTATCTCTTAAGTGGGCGAGGAACCCTATTAGATTCGCGGAGAGGCCGAGGTTCGTTGGAAACTATTGAACCTTTGGTTCCATTAAATCGTCAGTCCTAGTTTGTATAGCTGAAACTCCTTCCAGTTTTACCTCATGGCCACAAATTTGATTTTTAAGAAATTCCTTTTTTCTAAAAAGGTTGCATGTTGAGAAACAAAACACTTTTTGTTCCTCGGTATGGTAGAAGATATTCCCTCGCGAATGTTTGGAATATCCAACAAACTTACAAAACTGATCTTGCCTCGAGCTTGTCCAGATTTTGCTTTTCAACATAGGTCGGACAACCCCATATCTTTAACTTGTTTAAGACATGGTCTCTTCCCATACCATATCGCATATGGAGTGGTAGGCACTAATTTGGTCAGAACCCTATTCAATAGGTATGCAGCTATCTCAAGTGCATAACTCCAAAAAAGAAACATGCAACTCAGCTGTACTCATCATAGAGTGCACCATATCTAATAGGGTGCAATTCCTCCGCCCCGATACACCTATATGTTGTGGTGTACACGAAGGAGTAAACTGAGAGAGAATCCTATTCACTTTTGGATTAATCCAGGAACTCCGTGCCCAAGTATTCTCCTCCCCGATCAGATCAAAGGATTTAATACTTTTACCCGTCTGGTTCTCAACTTTACACTTATATTGTTTGAATTTCTCAAAAGTTTCAGACTTTTGTTTCAACAGGAACACATGTCCGAATCTTGAGAGATCGTCAGTGAATATAATAAAGTATGAGGAACACTAAATCATGTCACGCCCCGCTTCCCAAAATACGGAATACGAGGAGTTGACAAGGCCAGCCATGCTCCTACGGTCAAGGAAATGTCCTGCCGTAGTCACACTTCGGCTTCTAGTTTTTCATGGTAAACAGTAAATGATGCACAGGTAATGAGAAATGCAGTAACTGGAACAAAACAGTAATATAAACTGACCTGATGGGAAACAATGAATGTAACTCTGAATAGCAAGTCAAGATGTCTGTGATGCACGTCTAGTTCTGGTCCAGGCTAAATCTTCTCCTCACACTGAGCATGCATACGCAGGTCGTCAGAGCGACACAATAGCAATATAATATATATATATATATATATATATATATATATATAAAATCATGTGACAATTCTAACAGTAATAATAGGCATAAATAACAGTAGATCAATGGCAGTATGTATATGGACATACAGTAATTAATGCAGCGGAACCGTAAAAGCAGTAGAATGATATGCCACGAATGTCAACACGGTATGTAAGGTATAAAAATGCCAGTATCCCTATCAGTCTCTAAGTCTCACTGTACAGGTCACTAAGCCCACCGTCAGTCCAAGTGTGAGAGTCAACCTCTCGCGAGTGTCCTCCACCCAAGGGCAAGGGACCATGGGCCCAACATGTATATCACGGTGATAATCACATACCCTGTAAATCTCCATATAACTCCCTAAATATATAAGCCGGCGTGGGACTCCCAAGATTCTGTTGAACTCACACTTAAACTACCCCACACCCCGTGGTCTACATCAAACGCTAACCATAACCCTAAATACCAATCAGTCTGTGACAAGTCTGCGCGAGAACTGGAGGCCGGACCTCCATCAAGCACATCCTGACTAATACCTAAGATAAATGGCAGTGTCTGGTGCCTTATCTGTGACACCCGTGCAAGAGCTTCCATAAATGTCCCATTCCACTTATAGTCACACGTACATGTGTCCTACAGACGTCGACAATGCAATATAATAATAAGGGTCACTGATTGTGTACAAGTACGTATCACTTTCACTTATTCACTGATACACGAATACTGACGTACTTGCTACAATCATCACTAATACCTAACACTGGGTGATGCACGTCATCACTAGGTTATCAATGCAGTGACATGTGTATGATATGATGCATAAGCAATATATAAAGCATGTTTAGGATATTCTCAATCAATAACCTACCACTTGAACGAATTATCATAAATCATACGGTTACAATTTAGCGAAACGTTGAACAGGTAGTAATTAGTATGTCCAGTTATCTATCCATCAAATTTAGTTTCATGCCAATCGGGTTCTAGGATCATTAATTACAGCCATTTCATTTTAAGCATTTACGGCTGGAAATCCGGTTTCAGAATCGGAAGTCTGTTTCGCAACGCATTTTAATCCCAGTTGGGATCAGATTTTAGCGATGCTACAGTTGAATGAAATCTAGGATTCTCAGTAAAGTTTTCAACGCAACATACGGATCTTCGATCGTGTCTATACGTCAAGAGATATACACTGTTTAATATTAATATGTCAACTCTGATTCTGTTGGGACTGTTATGCGTCCCGATCTTTTAAATTGCAGATTAAATAACAAATGATAACGAAATAGGATGGAACCACTTGTGTTGTATAGATAAAAGATTACCCTATAACAATCAGCGGAGTTCCGCAACCTACGAGTTTAGGAAACAGGGTGGTGTTCATTACGGAACAGAAAGCAACAACTGGAGTCTCTCTGGACTGCAGTCCAGAGTCGCACTCCGATCCAATTATTGTCACAGTATAAGTACAGGAATATCTGGAAACTAGTCTAGGGTTAAAGTTCGTCGAGTTGTCTTCGATTTAAGCCCTCGAGCGCATCGTTCCAGTGTGTATACAATTTATGGAGATTTTAACGGTTTTCAGGTACGGGAAAATTTCAGTTTTACGGGTAAACTTGGGGGTAGTTGTTTTAGTCGTTAACGGTCATATCTTCCAGTGAAATTTGTACAAGGTAATCATCCCAACAAGGGATAATGTAAGAAATCCAGTTCCGTCAAAATAGAAAGGTATTTTCATTGGGAACACCCGTCGAACATGTATGACACATAACCGATCCAAAAGTGTAACACTATGATCTTATGCAATCGACATGGGACCGCATACATCACCATGTATCAGTCCTAAGAATTCAATAACTCTTTCTCCGTTTTCAGTAAACGAAGTTTTGGTCATTTTACCTTTAAGACTTGACTGGCAAGTCTCATAAGATGAAAATTCGAATGGATTCAAATATTCATCATTATGCAACTTAGCCAGTCGTGTCGCATTGATATGACCTAGTCTACAATACCACAAGAACGATTCGTTCATTTCTGAACTACTGCTCTTGTGTGGGTTCTATATACTTTGAACTGTGGTTTAATTTAGAATGTATATCCCATTACATAATGTGCCTGATCCAATCAACTCATTGATTAAGGTAAATGTTCACAACATTATCCTGCGATACAAAATTATATCCTTCTTTAATTTAATAAAGAAACTGATGTAATGTTGTATATTGGGTTCGATATGTAATAACATTTGTTCAGAATCAATGTATTACCAGTTGGTAATACAAGGTGATAATCGTCAACTGCTTTGGCTACAACAATTGCACCGTTTCCAACTCTTATATCCTTATCACCCATTCCCAGTTTTCTACCTTTCTTAAGCCCATGTAAGAGATTACATATATGGGATCCCGATCCAGTATCTAATACCCAGGACGTAGAGGATACTGAGAAACAGTTCTCGGTAACGAACACACCCGAAGAAGATGCATCAACATGCACTTTCTTCGTTTGGGCTGCAGGGAATCCTGGTATTCTCCTATTTTCTGCTCGGTCTTATAACAATTATAAGGTAGAGCGGGACCAACGTTCCCCAGCTCAGTATAACAAGCGGGTTCGGTCAATACATCAATGTTATTATCTTGATTAAGGCATGTCACGGTCGCTACCAGGAGAGAGTGAGAGAGAAGAAAACACTCTGCGTGCGCTCTTGTAAGATTAGATTGATTATTTATTTTATCTAATCGGGATGACTCCCACTGTTTTTATCAAATCTTCCTTCAAATCCTTAAAGGTAAGACTAGCAGGGATTAATTACACCCTACAAGTTCGCCAATTTTTCGGCCAAGCCAGTGTCGGTACTTTGAGGGAGGTTCCCCGTGCTTTCGCACGGACCTAATTAAAATAAATCTCGTTCTCCCAAAGGCATAACCCCGTTGACATCTTTTTAGACACCTACTTGATCGGCTAATTCTAAAGTACAAAACTCTCGCAGGAGTAACTCTTACTCGCAGTGGGTATCGGGATCCAACTATCTCATAGAAGGTATGCAATCTCATTGCAAATTTCAACACTTGAAACTCCGGATAATGGTTTTTACGCCTAGTAGCTTATGACCTTGGCTATAGTCAACAAATCACAAGCACTAGTCAAGTTCTACCCGTCATTTCATGATTAATTAGACCCATTCACATGACCCTTGGCTATGGTCAACAAAGTCACATGCTTGTCCTAATTAATCGCATCATATGCTGTGTAGGAAGACATCACTTAGCTACCGTACACTACGCCTTAACTATGGTCAACAACGTAGCACGAATACTAAGTACTCTACTTCCTAAAATGACGGAAGGCTGCGGATGGTTTTTAAGAAAACCTTTAACGCTTTGAACTTTATATCGTTGTAGAATCGAGTGATTTTGAAAATGAGTGTTTTTTAGGCTTTTGCTAGTTTTGCTAAAGAGGTCACTCCCGGTGAAGAGATCTCCGCTCTTTCCTCATCGAATGAGGTACTGGATATTCACCAAGGAATACCACTATGCAAAGCAAGAACTAGAAAAGCAATCAAAAGACAAAACCGAGTGGGTTGTAGCACCTGCTAGCTTTGCTAAAGAGGTCACTCCCGGTGAAGGGATTTCGGCTCTTCCCTTATCGAATGAGGTGTTGTATATTCATCAAGGAATACCATTATGCAAAGCAAGAACTAGAGCCGCCCTTTTTGAAAATTTGATTCCACAACATCTTGGGTTTCTTTCCTTTTCATTAATCTCATTAATGAAGTATCATCATTTATGCTTCCTAAGCATCACTGATAAAGAAACGAAAATAGAACGTACGCTTATTCCATCCGCATTCGCCACTGTGTCCCGTTATGCACCATTAGGTTACTTAACTAACGACATAGCGGGACGAGACTATCGCGGGTGCAAAACATAAGCAACGTTTATTATATATCATATATATAATATATACCATTCGTCTCAGCATATAAAGTGATCACATCACAGAATATCAGCAGCAGAAGTCCACATATGAAATATTGGATATACTAGGATTTTCCTGTTTTAAATTAAGCCAGTAAAAAACACAAATTCCACCGTCGTGATGAGTAGCCAAACACACATCCCTAGACCCCTACGAGAGCGATAAGCAACCCTGCCAATTCTAGAGTTAGGAGACCCGGTCTCGACTCCTCAAGATGGTCTCCCACTGGACCCTAGAACCCGATTACTTGTGCTCTCCTTGTTGGGTCTATCCTAATACGGAAAAGTAAATAATATATATCAATGGTGACATCATCCTCAATCCGGAAGTGCCCCAATAAAAGAATATTACATATAAGTTTTTACATGAATGAAAATGAAAAACTCTCATCTCACATAAAAACCCCGGCTATTCAAGCACGACGATCCAATTTAACATATCACAGCAACACATAACATCATATGTCATCAACGTAAGTAAATATGCGTATCCCAATTGTCATTGACGTATAGCAATGAAGCCGGCGATACCCCACATATTACACATACGGTCACAGAAAAGAAAATGAAAAACTACAACAATTGGAATCCGCAACATCCTTAGACATCATAAACCCGAAATATCACATACTTCGGATTTGATGCCTAGCCAAATGAATTCCTTAGACATCTTAAACCCGTAATATCTCATATTTTGAATTTCATGCTTAACACTTATAAACCCCGCATTTTAGTCTCGTTATTGAAATCACTTTTCAATAACAAGTCGGGCAATTCAACAAGATTCCCGACATCCGGATCGAATGCTCGTCGGAAACATTAGTAGACGACCGCACCCCCGATGCCGTCAACGAAGTGCACTTAGGCCGAACACCGCGGCCGCGACCCGACTGGATGCGTTTGGAAACGGGGTTCTCCTACAGTCACTTGGTCGGGGCCATGGGGCGTGGATAACTAATAAGGTTACCTGGCGAGTATCCGTGTATGCTATGTGATTGCGACGGAATTTTGATCTATATCGAAATCCCATGGCAAATGATCAAGCGAGACGAAATTTCTAGGTTTACAAAATTCAAATCAGTTTTCACAGAAATAATTATTGTGGATTCCAAATATTGTATCACATTCCACAGATTGCTAGACGATGTTAAACGTTTCGATCGAATCAACCAATATCCAAAATTTCCCAGAGAGCTCAACACTTGAGCAGTTTTAAAAATAACCCGAACATGCTAACAATACCTACAGACCAACCGTAGAAGGCTCGACCCTTGCCTCACTAATTGCGTCACGGAATCGCCGCCAAAGGTATGCTTTGGCTGCGGTTCTGTGGTCATTGAGTCGGGTTAGGGTTTTGTTCTTCTAGAGGGTCCATAGAATTACCTGCATGATTTTTAAATATTTTTAAAGTGGAAAAATCCAACATTTGGAAAAATTTCCAGCAAGGGGTTCAAATTGGGTTTTCGATGTTCGTTCGAGTTCTTTAACTTCGCCTAGACCGCGCCTAATGCTCTAGCTTAGCTCTGATACCATATTGGAGTTTCATAACACCATCACTAGGTTTTCCAATGCATGAAGCATGCAATTTTAAAATTTCTAAGGTTCTAAAGTACCCTAGCCAATTTGTGAAAATATAAAATATTATTTTTGGAATTTAATATTAAAATAATATATTTCCCGAAAACTGCCTGATTTGCGAAATTGGGGTTTTCGAAAAAGGGTATAAATATATACCAATAATTGGGAAATAAATGGAAATTAAAATGATTTATTCATTTAATAATATATTTAAAGGATTTGGCATTTTTAAAATTATTTATTTGCAGTTTCGATAAAAACCCGATTAGTGCACTACTAATCGCGATTAGGCCAAATCCGTATTTCTACAGTTTTCATGGTTAGTGCACCATGACATGTTACATGTTATTCATTTGTATTGTTTTATGTTATGGTTGGGTTTTTGGGTGAGAAAAGAAAAGAAAAGAAAAAAGGGTTAAAAGAGAATGATTGGGGAGAGAGAGAGAGAGTGAGACATGAGAGTGAGAGGGTGAGACTAAGAAAGAGAGAGAGAGGGCTGCCCATTTTTCCCTTCTCATATTTTTCCTTCATCTTCTTCCTCCTCACTTCCCTCCACCCTCAACCCTAGATCCATCTCAAAATACTCCTCAAAACCCTAAACCCTTTTCACAAAAATTGACCACGTCTTCATCCTCTACAAAATGGACCTAGCAAAGTGGGATTTTGGCAAACTTTGAGAAGCTAGGGTTTTCTTGAGTTGCCTAAAAGAGGTATAAATTCTTCCCTTTAGTTTAGTTTTAGTTTCCTTGCATTCTTGTGTAGTTTAGAGGTTGATTGTGTGTGGAATTTTGATCTTAGAAATCTCAAGAGAAGGGTTTGAGTGTTTGTTTGGAATTGGTGATGTGTAGTGGCTGCCTACAGACCTTAGTGTGGATTTGTATGGCCTAGGATATGGAACACGAACTTAGAACCTTTCCGACATCGGTAAAATTGACAGTTTGGGGTAGTATTATGGAATCTGGAGTAACCCGGGGGCACTAAAAATAATTTAGCAAAGACAGGGAGGTAAGCAGGTGATTGTGAGTTTACCAATGAAACCCTAGACTCAACCCCCAAACCCAGGGTGCAGATTTATTCTTCCTGGCCACAAGTTGTGGCTAGGGGTGGGGTGGAACCCTTTCGTGTTTGGTCCATGTCTTGTTCTCTAGTAAACTAGACCCTGTGTATGTGCATCTTTGGCTAGTTTGACCTGAGTCAAAATCTTGGGCACATTTGTGTGATTTTGGATATGTTTTCTGTATTTTGAGATGCTCATTTTTGATATTTGGATTCGTATTTAGTTGTTGGATGTCTGTACATCAACAACAAGGGTTGTTTGGTTGATTTTGTATGCGTAAGATATAGGTTCTAACCTATGAGAACTGCGCGTGCCGTATTGGATTTTAAAACTTGATTTTTATAGCGTTGCAATATGTGTTGTTATTGTAGGTACCGTCGCGTGGATTCCGAGGCGATGCAGCATGGCGTCATCGACTTCGGCAAGCGAAGGCGAAGGTGAGTGGATTTATATCCATGGGGGAAGTCGGATGGATAGTGTATAGCACCCCTGCAAGTTTTTGATGGAAACCGATTCATAGTAAATGGTTAAGGAAACCTTTAATAGAAAACTATAGATAGACTTAAATGATAGTTAGAGAAACTATATTAGAAACTAAATGATAGTTAGAAATGATGTGATACAGCTAATATGTGATGACTGGATTTGAGGATAATATTTGATGACATTGTCGTTACTGTAGGACTAGATAGCCGACGTAGATTTGTCATTCGAACCATACCTATTTCCAAACTGAAGAATCGTATGCATCTTTTAAACAAATACCCTAAGGGACGTTACGGATTTTCAAATGATATCTTTCTTTAAAAACACCGTAGCCCTACTTTCAAAACTACGATTCGCGTCTTTTAAAAACTGTTTGTATGGTTCGGGTGTGTATGTTAGATTTGATACTTATACTTATAGTAAAGGTAGAGTGTATTTGTAAAATTGACTTGATGAGGGATATAAATGCGATTAAAAGAATATATGATGCGATATGATGATTTGATGATATGTTGGTAAACGGATGCGAGTCGATTGAGATGATTTATACCCTGCCGGTTCCCTGATATTAGTTTATTACGGATGTGACCCGGGACATAGGTATATAGAGATATTTATATATGTTGTGAATCGTGAGTGATAGCCGTACGAGATATTAGGTCTGTACCCTCCTCGTCTTATAGGATGATAGGATCCCTGATAGCTTAATGCCGCCGTACGATGATTTTCCGTACGTGATGAGTTTGACTTGAGGTTTGATCCATACCCTTGACTAGAAGATGCCGTATGATGGAGTATACCGTACGGGATGTTGTGAGGCGGGATGCCGATTGATTGATTCACCGACTCGATCATATTAGATATGTATACCCGTCAACATTTGTATATGATTTACCTTATGCTGCATTCATATTATTCTCATTGCATTGCTTATACCTGTGCTAGTACACCTGCACCATTATCGATGATGCATATGTTACACAGATTTGCCGGCTCACACACTTCATCATCGATAATTGCCATGTCACTACACAGTAGGGTTGCTGCATCATGATATACATATTGTACACCTATACTTACGGACACACATATTTGTACGTCCATACTTGCGTATATACACATGTGCACCATTATACAGTATTGCATTCGATTTTGGAGATTTGGGGGACCGCATGTACTATTTTAAAAACTGGATCCATTTAAAAGAGCGGTTTTCCCTTAATATGTCATATCACTGTTCCATGTTGCATGATATACGGTTAATCTTACATTTTTGTTATATGTCGCATACATCATGCTTTACGCTTTTACGCATTGAGATATACTATTTTCATGAGATTTCTGGATTTGTAAACCGTGGCTATTTTAAAAGAAAGCATGTACTGTTTTAAAAACCCGGTTTCTCTTGATATGATATTTCGGTACGTCCACCATGCGTTTTCTCGGATCTGAGACGTATGACATATGAAACCCGATTCGAGGAGTGGACGAGGCCGATTGCGGGTACATGGTGGACCTGGTATGGTACCCTGGGGAGAGAACGGATCTGATGTGCAGTAGACGGTGAGCCTGCCATAGGGACCACTACCTACCGGTGATAGTATTTGGGCCCAGCGGATATCCGGAGGATACCGACCAGAGTCGAGAGATGATGTGGGCCGATCCGGACTGACGGAGCCTGATATATGAGGATTTACGTGTCGATGCTAGACACGGTTTTCATGATGTTTCGAGTGTCGATGCTGGACACTCCGGTTCCATGATTTTGATGTGTTTGGAGGGACACCGTTGATTTATATCCTCATACTTTCATGCACACTCGTTTATGATATTTACGTGCATACAGACATTGATCATATGGTTGGATGGGATCCACATGCATACATACATTGAGTATATGGTTGGATGGTATCCGAATACACATAGGTGTTGATTACATTGTTCGCACGTATACGACCCGGTCACCCTAGATATCATAGTATTACCTTCATGATATAGTTGACCTAGGAGTCGTTGTTCATTCGATTTCTACTTGTAGATGTTTTTCTACTCACGAGTTGGCAACTCACCCCCGTTGTACCACAGTTCTTGCAGGTTGACCGCATGGATCCGTAGCGGCATCGCTGGCACATAGCTTCTTTTGGGTGTTTGCATTGGTAGGTGGGGCATTTGTATCGTACCCACTCTTGTATTTATATTTCATATTGTATCTAGTCAACCCCATCAACCAAAATTAGTATTTGTATAATTGATGAGACTTAGTGAGATTTGTGGTTGCGAGACTTAGAGCGAGGGGTTTTCCGCTACTTGTGGTTTTGATGTCTTGCTTATTTCTTTATCTTTTGTGGTGAACTTCGCTGTTGGGCGTCGTATACATGTATATATTGTCTTGCGTGGTTGCGATCCTCCGTTTGGCGAAGAGCTAGCTCCTGCTTGGGGATGCCTTTATCATTATCTTGTATATGTGGTTTTGGATTAAAATATACAAAGGAGGTGCTACCCAAATTTTCAAAAGACGAAACATGTTTTCAAACTAGTAAATTTCACTTGCATTATTCATGTTCCTTTTCTATGTATTTAAGAAAACTTGATTTCATTATACCTTTATTTCAAAACTTCACCTCCTTTGTTTTCTTAAAAAGGTTTAGATTTCTGGGTTTTAGCTTACTTGAATTACGTTACGCCTTTAGACGTTGCGTGATTTAAGTGCTGGTCATGAGCTAATATTTTGGGTCGTGACAAAGTTGGTATCAGAGCGTTAGGTTTAACTTTTGTTCGAGTCTATATTTGACTATGCGGAGTCTAGGGTAGATAGGTATTTCGAAACCTAGGCTTGACCTTACGGAACTTAGACTTGAACGGGGAGTATTAGACCCGAACTTTCGTTACATAGGCTGACCCTGATTGATGGAGTAGGTAGCTTGAGTAGAGTTACGTACTGTACGTATGTTCCATGGCATATTTACGATACGATACTAAACTTAAGAAACCATAGGATGTATATATTTTGAGATCTATGATTCTCTTCGTAGCCTTGATTATACATCCATTTGAGATCTTCGATTCTATTTGTTTCCATGATTATACTCTCATTGATGCTGTTCCTTCTTATGATCATGTATCCATTCTGGATCTGTCGTTTCCTTTTATGCCTTGATATGTTTTCTTCGATACTCAATTGAGGTTCCTGTCATCATGGTTTGAGCGCAAATTGAGCTGCTGCTAATGTTGCGGTCAGGGCGAGCTCGTCTGGTACAAAGGCTGGCTATTGTGTTTTCTGGTGACATGGGAACGTCTCGATGTAGTGTTATGTTGTGACCTCTTGTGGAGGCGAGTGCTTAGTTTTACACCGGATGATTGGGCCATTGTTAGAGCTGCCAGTTGCGAGAGGACTGTTGATGTACAGCATACCTCAGAGATTTTTATATCGCCTACCGTGCAGACAGATGACCCAGCTGTTGCTGAGATGATGGGATGCCGCTTCCAGGGCTTACGAGCTGAGATTGCTGGAGCTTTCAGGCAGAGATGCGACAGGTGATAGCTAGTCTACCCCGATTTGAGAGACGAAGGTGATTCGTCAGATTGATGCGGCGATGCAGGCCCAGTTGAGTTGAAGATTTTCAGTGTGGAGAGTCTTACTTAGATCTAGAGCTGACCGATCCAGAGATGACCGATGATGTATCGTCTTTCCTGGAGGATTGAGGCATTGTTTAGCGTGCGGACGAAGTGTATTCGCATGTTGCCTATAGGAAGCTAAAAAGTTCGAACGAGTGTCAGAAACCCATTTTTTCCCAAGTTTAAAGTGTTCGGAGGAACATGCAGGTAATTCTGTGGACCCTCTAGAAGAACGAAACCCTAACTCGATATGATGACCATGGAACCGTTTTTGAACCTTAGAGTTTGTGGCAGTTTAGCAGTGCCATCAGTGAGTCTTGGGTTTGCCCTTCGACGGCTGGTCCAAAGGTACTGTGGTATGTACCAGATATTTTTAGACTGTGCTAAGGTGTTGAGCTTTCGGGAAATTATGGGACTTCGATAACTCGATCGAAAAGTTTGACGTCGTCCAGATATCATGTGATAAGAGATCAGCAAGCTGATCAGTTTCGGATAGAGGACCTCACCCAGATGCGTTGTGAGTTGATAGAGAACGGATGAGTATTGAGTATTCCTCCGATGGTTGGGACGAGTTCCCGAGGACGTGTTCGGCCAGATATCTTCTACAGAGTGATGAAGATACGGAGTATGCGATTTCGAGTCCGTATGAGAGACTTTGGATTGACTGTGGCCGAGAACAGTAGCAGTACGCAGACAACAAGACGTGACGTCGAAGCGGACGATGATAAAGACGAGTGGAGCCAGAGGTTCATGCGAGATACCGACGAGCTGTTGCTACTCGCCGTTGAGATTAGAGATCTGGTATGCATACAGAGGTGTTGGGATACAGCCAGTTCCCGAGGAAATGTGTGTGGAACACGCAGATGTCCAGAAAACGAGAAAAGATTATGTAAGAGTACCGGCCTCCGAACAGTTCGGCATAGGCGAGATCGGAACAGACCTTGAGCAGGATTCCTTCCAGGACACTGCTGCAATGAAATTTGCACCCAGGATCAATTGTGTCATGTGTATTCAGAGGACCAGAGGCCGACGCCAGTAACGTGCTGCTTTACGAGTGGTCGTGATGATTGGCCGATAGATGACCAGACAAGTAGTAGAGCGGAATCGTTTCCGTTAGCACACTCGACAGGGCCGACGAGCCGATGGATTGCGAGATTGGTAATCCACAGAGGAATGAAGACCCAGAGACAGAGGATGCCAGACCGTTAGCAGGAGGCAAGCGGATGTTCTTGTTCTGCCGGTTTTAGGCGCACCGATTTATTTTTCGGCATTGTAGGGGGTGTACCTCAATATCATTTATTGCATTTGCGTTTGTAATCCGAGTATCATGTTCTATCGCTTGGATTTGAGTTTTGATGATTGGGGTTCATGATATTGGTTTCCGTGCACCATGGCTGCACCTTCTGGGTATTTACATTTTTGCGCATAGTTATCGCACTTGGTATATTTTATACACCGTTGTGTTGATTTGCAATTTGTGCATATCCATTGCATTTGATGTCGATTTTTTTCCTTGGCTGCACATGTTTATGATTTCGTGGATTTCATACAGTTGATTTGATTTTGTGCGTGTGGTACGCACTCGATTTGATTTTTGCACTCGGTAAAGCTTACATGTGTTTGCAGTGCATTGATACGTGTTTTGTGCACGCAGTTGCACGCGTTTACGATTTTATACACCCTGGTACACTCGGTGTTGCTTTTTATGCGTTTGAGTTATTGATTGTATTTCGTGCATTTGATGCACCAAATGTTGTTTTCGTGCACAATAGATGCGCCGGATATTGCTTTCGTGCACACCTGTTGCACTTAGTTTTTCTTTTGTGCATATTGTGGCACTTGTATTTGAATTTGATTTCCGTGCGCACCAGACGCACGCGATTATTGGATACGCCTTTTGAGGCTGATTTTGCTTTTGAGCACTTTGTTTTCATGATAGGTAGTATATATTATATAGTAGCCGAACAGGACTGATCTGAGGACAGTACCTGAGTACTTTGCATGCATTAAAAGCTTACCAAGAGGTTCTCAAAGGAGCTATAGTCTCGCTATTTCCAACGTGTCCATGAGCGACGCGAACGTTTTTAAAGGAAAACCTTTTGGGATATTTTGAAACGACGGAACGTATATTTAGCAAAACATATATAGACATATATTATTATCTTACAAATGAGCGTCCGTCGCTTATGCCATGAGTTACGCATCATGCGGCGATTCAGAAAAGATTTTGCATGTATTTTATTCAGAATTTGGAGTTTTCAAGGATGCGTACTATACACGTATTATAGTATTTGACTAGTGTTTATTGGATTTCAGTAGTGGATTTCGAGATCTATATCTCCATGGTAACTCTGAGGATATACGTGCAAATCAGATGATTTGCGTGACGCTTGACGGAGTTCGATTTTGAGTTTCGTATTCGTTTTCAGGTGCACGCGACGCGCTGTGTTATTTCTGTGTTTTCCATGATTTCGGAGCCCCGTTGATTTGAGCTGATTATGGAAATGTTTTAGATTTTGGGGGTTTGAATTTAAATTCGGGGACCGAATTTATTTAAGGGGGGAAGATTGTAACATTTCAGAAAATATAAAATATTATTTGTGGAATTTAATATTAAAATAATATATTTCCCGAAAACTGCCCGATTTGCGAAATTGGGGTTTTCGAAAAAGGGAATAAATATATACCAATAATTGTGAAATAAATGGAAATTAAAATAATTTATTCATTTAATAATATATTTAAAGGATTTGGCATTTTTAAAATTATTTATATGCAGTTTTGATAAAAACCCGATTAATGCACTGTTAATCGCGATTAGGCCAAATCCGTATTTCTACAGTTTTCATGGTTAGCGCACCATGAGATGTTACATGTTATTTCATTTGTGTTGTTTTATGTTATGGTTGGGCTTTTGGATGAGAAGAGAAAAGACAAGAAAAAGGGGTTAAAAGAGAATGGTTGGAGAGAGAGAGAGAGTGAGACATGAGAGTGAAAGGGTGAGAATAAGAAAGAGAGAGAGAGAGAGAGGGATGCCCATTTTTCTCTTCTCATATTTTTCCTTCATCTTCTTCCTCCTCACTTCCCTCCACCCTCAACCCTAGATCCATCTCAAAATACTCCTCAAAACCCTAAACCCCTTTTACAAAAATTGACCACCTCTTCATCCTCTACAAAATGGACCTAGCAAAATGGGATTTTGGCAAACTTTGAGAAGTTAGGGTTTTATTGAGTTGCCTAAAGGAGGTATAAATTCTTCCCTTTTGTTTAGTTTTAGTTTCTTTGCATTCTTGTGTAGTTTAGAGGTTGATTGTGTGTGGAATTGTGATCTTAGAAATCCCAAGAGAAGGGTTTGAGTGTTTGTTTGGAATTGGTGATATGTAGTGGCTGCCTAGAGACCTTAGTGTGGATTTGTATGGACTAGGATATAGAACATGAACTTAGAACCTTTCCGACATTGGTTAAATTGACAGTTTGGAGTAGTTTTATGGAATCTGGAGTAACCCGGGGGCACTAAAAATAATTTAGCAAAGACAGGGAGGTAAGCAGGTGATTGTGAGTGTACGAATGAAACCCTAGACCCTACCCCAAACCCAGGCCGCAGATTTATTCTTCCTGGCCGCAAATTACGGCCAGGGTGGGGTGGAACCCTTCGTGTTTGGTCAATGTCTTGTTCTCCAGTAAACTAGACCCTGTGTATGTGCAACTTTTTCTAGTTTGACCCGAGTCAAAATCTTGGGCACATTAGTGTGATTTTGTATATGTTTTCTGTATTTTGAGATGCTCATTTTTGATATTTGGATTCGTATTTGGTTGTTGGATGTTTGTACATCAACAACAAGGGTTGTTTGGTTGATTTTGTATGCGTAAGCTATAGGTTCTAACTTATGAGAAATGCGCGTGCCGTATTGGATTTTAGGACTTGATTTTTATAGTGTTGCGATATGTGTTGTTTTTATAGGTACCTTCGCATGGATTCCGAGGCGATGGAGCGTGGCGTCATCGACTTCGGCAAGCGAAGAGCAAGGTGAGTGGATCTATATCCACTGGGGAAGTCGGGTGGATGGCGTATAGCACCCCCGCAAGTTTTTGATGGAAACCGATTCATAGTAAATGGTTAAGGAAACCTTTAATAGAAAACTATAGATAGACTTAAATGATAGTTATAGAAACTATATTAGAAACTAAATGATAGTTAGAAGTGATGTGATACGGCTAATATGTGATGACGGGATTTGAGGATAATATTTGATGGCATTGCCGTTTAGGGTACTATAAGACTAAATAGTCGACGTAGATGTGTCATCTGAACCATACCTATTTCCAAACTGAAGAATCGTATGCATCTTTTAAAAAGATACCCTGAGGGACGTTACGGATTTTCAAATGATATCTTTCTTTAAAAACACCGTAGCCTTACTTTCAAAACTACGATTTACATCTTTCAAAAACTGTTTGCATGGTTTGGATGTGTATATTAGATTTGATACTTATGCTTACAGTAAAAGTAGAGTGTATTTTTAATTGACTTGATGATGGATATAAATGCGATTAAAAATATATATGACGTGATATGATGATTTGATGATATGTTGGTATACGGATGCGAGTCGATTGAGATGATTTATACCCTGTCGGTTTCCTGACATGAGATTATTGCGGATGTTACCTGGGACATAGGTATATAAAGATATTTATATATGTTGTGAATCGTGAGTAATAGCCGTACGAGACGTTAGGTCCGTACCCTCCTCGTTTTATAGGATGATAGGATCCCTGATAGCTTAATGCCGCCGTACGATGATTTTCCGTACGTGATAAGTTTGACTTGAGGTTTGATCCATACCCTTGACTAGAGGATGCCGTACGATGGAGTATACCGTATGGGATGTTATGAGGCGGGATGCTGATTGATTGATTCACCGACTCGATCATCTTAGATATGTATACCCGTCAGTATTTGCATATGATTTATCTTATGCTTCATTCATATTATTCTCATTGCATTGCTTATATCTATACTAGTACACCTGCACCATTATCGATGATGCATATATTACACGTACAGAGATTTGCCGGCTCACACACTTCATCATCGATAATTGCCATGTCACTACACAGTAGGGTTGCTGCATCATGATATACATATTGTACACCTATACTTACGGACACACATATTTGTACGTCCATACTTGCATATATACACATATGCACCTTTATACGGTATTGCATTCGATTTTAAAAACTGGATCCATTTAAAAGAGCGGTTTTCCCTTAATATGTCATATCACTGTTCCATGTTGCATGATATACGGTTATGCTTATATTTTTGTTATATGTCACATACATCATGCTTTACGCTTTTACGTATTGAGATATGTTGTTTTCATGAGATTTCTGGATTTGAGAACCGTGGCTATTTTTAAAGAAAGCATGTACTGTTTTAAAAACCCGGTTTCTCTTGATATGATATTTCAGTGCATCCACCACGCGTTTTCTCGGTTCTGAGACATGTGACATATGAAACCCGATTCAAGGAGTGGACGAGGTCGATTGTGGGTACATGGTGGACCCGGTATGGTACTCCGGGGAGAGAATGGATCTGCTGTGCAGTAGACGGTGAGCCTGGCAGAGGGACCACTACCTACCGGAGATAGTATTTGGGCTCGGCGGATATCCGGAGGATACTGACCGGAGTCGAGTGATGATGTGGGCCGATCCGGACTGATGGAGCCCGATATATGAGGATTTACGTGTCGATGCTGGACGCGGTTTTCATGATGTTTCGAGTGTCGATGCTGGACACTCCGGTTCCATGATTTTGATGTGTCGCGAGGGACACCGTTGATTTATATCCTCATACTTTCATGCACACTCGTTTATGATATTTACATGCATACTGACATTGATCATATGGTTGGACGGGATCCATATGCATATATACATTGAGTATATGGTTGGATGATATCCACATACACGTAGGTGTTGATTACATTGTTGGCACATATACGACCCGGTCACCCTAGATATCATAGTATTGTCTTTATGATACAGTTGACCTAGGAGTCGTTGTTTATTCGATTTCTATTTGTAGATGTTTTTCGACTCACAAGTTGGCAACTCACCCCCGTTATGCCACAGTTCTTGCAGGTTGACCGCATGGATCCGTAGCGGCATCGCTGGCACATAACTTCTTTTGGGTGTTTGCATTGGTAGGTGGGGCATTTGTATCGTACCCACTCTTATATTTATATTTCATTTTGTATCTAGTCAACTCCATCAAACAAAATTAGTATTTGTATAAGTAATGAGACTTAGTGAGATTTGTGGTTGCGAGACTTAGAGCGAGAGGTTTTCTGCTACTTGTGGTTTTGATGTCTTGCTTATTTTCGTTTGTGGTGAACTTCGCCGTTGGGCGTCGTATACATATATATATTGTCTTGCGTGGTTGTGATCCGCCGTTTGGCGAAGAGCTAGCTCCCGCTTGGGGATGCCCTTATCATTATCTTGTATATGTGGTTTTGGATCAAAATGTACAAAGGAGTTGTTGCCCAAATTTTTAAAAGACGAAACATGTTTTCAAATTAGTAAATTTCACTTGTATTATTCATGTTCCTTTTCTATGTATTTAAGAAAACTTGATTTTATTATACCTTTATTTCAAAACTTCACCTCCTTTGTTTTCTTAAAAGGGTTTAGATTTCTGGGTTTCAGCTTACTTGAATTACGTTACGCCTTTAGACGTTGCGTGATTTAAGTGCTGGTCACGAGCTAATATTTCGGGTCGTGACACAGAAATAATATATATCGCATATATATTAAATGTGTACAAGGGAGAAAAGGAAATGCTTAAGTGAGCTAATATTTGTTAATGTAAAATTAATATATCAAATATATATAATCATACATTAAATTATTTAATCATCGCTTGATTTAATAATCCGGCTATATCACATATAACCGACTAATAATATTTTTCAACTTATCGAATCAACACTTGATTTCATAACCCGTTTATATCACATATAACCGATCGATATCATATATCGCGAGATTAGAATACGGTACCACATATACGTATTAATCTCGGTCCCGCACATATCACATATGTGCTCCTACTTCGTTTCTGCTGAGCCAGGAAACCTCTGTGTAGGACTCTATAGACTCGTCAATACGCTAGCAGCAGGCAGTGATTATATCACATACCCACAAACCGTCAGCGGCACTAGCTGTACGTAATGGCTCCTAGGTATTGAGCGATCAGAAGATCAACAAGCAAGCCTGCTCATACTCCTGTGAATCCAATAAGTAACACAATCGTACAGTCCGTTCTCTTCGTCTGGTATGTCGTATATCCAGCCTGGGGGTGGTAAACGTCAGACCCCAATAGCTTGATAAGTTACCAGTAAATCTCAGCAACCCTGGCCAGGGATTTCCTGTTATGGCCAATCGAGCACTATGCAACATCAACCCCCAATACCGGGAGAGACGAAATCCCTTCCTATCGCTCATTTATTTCATGTGACTCGGGACTGTACCCAAAATCCACTTGTTTGCATGACTCAGTAGAGCCGTGTTAGGGTGGAAATCAAAGCACAGTGGAAGACACATAAGACTCTATGACGATCTCAGGTCGACAGACTAACCTGTACCAGTGTCACCAGAGAACTGCTATCTGACGTGAGGTATAATACCATCTAGGAGTTCTCGGCGAGTCCTGTTCAGTGTACCCAGTCTCCGCTGAGCTCCCGTATACAATCTTTGATGTCAAACACCAATGGATGTGGGATCAACCATCGCCCATCATATGGGTCAAGAAACGTATACGCTAGTCTACTCGGGAATATCGATGCCCCGTCTCGATACTCCCATGACTAGGAAAAATTAAAGGATGTACTTATAGACTACCCTGGCCCCACTAGTATGATCTGCATCATAATCCCGTAGTCAAGTATATATCCTAAGGGATTTATCAACATGTAACAGAGAGACAATAAGTGTACATGTTAAGATAAAGAGTAACCAGATAGCATACTATCATATCGAGCAAGAAAGTCCTCCCTATATATGTCCCAGCATCCACTATAATATACATCACATGTACAATAATGGCCTCTAGGGCATACATACAACTAACACTCCTCACGGAGTATTCGATCTCGAAAGGTTTTAAATACGGTTTTTAAGAAAAACGCATTTTTCTAATTTAATAAAACTTAATTTTTTTAAATAATTATATAAATATTCCAAATCCATATATTTTCAAAATATAACAAAATTACATTTTTTTAAAGATAAAAGTTTATAAGTTTCACCAAAATACCATCAAGATATCAATACAAGACAAGTTTTACAGTAAAATACCATGAACTATTCAAGCTAAGTAATTATCACTAAAATACCTCAAATCCTTAAAATTCATATTCATGAAAACCCTAATTAATATAAATAAATTCTCGATGTTATTTTGAAACTATATCAAAATACTTTTCATAAATCCCCCTCGAGTTATATATTTTAATATTAATGAATTTAGTAAATATAGGTTTAAGCGGAATCAATTCTCTTGAGCCCCAGGGAGCCGGAGAAAGTGAGTGCTTGCTTATTTAAGGTAGAAAATCTAACGGAATTATCAATGGTAATTGTCTTGAAAAAAGACACAAATCCTAACGTCCATGTGCAGCAGTTACCGATAACTTCCGAACCTAATTCAAGATCTAAATCGGTTACAAGTGTCGGACTCAGTCTCAGTCTAATCCAAATCAGAATCCAATTCAAATACAAATCCAAATTCTAACATGCATACTTCACATGAACCTGAATATCTGAATTCAAACTTCAATATCAAACCTGAATACATGATTTGACTTGACTCGAACCATGAATACAGCTTGACATGAATACAAGAATACTTGATATGAATACTCGATATCGACATGAACTCAAACTTGATGTATTCATGGATTCGAGAAAGGCTGGTAATTTTAACTGTAACTTAGCATATACGGGGTGCTTGGGTAGTTCATGTGTGAATCTAATGAAATCTCAGGAGTCCCACTAGATCATGAGTCTACTAACACAAACAAGCTATCATGAGGGCCCGTGTTTCCTTACTCCTGAATTATAGCCTGTTGAGTTTGGAATACTTAACCACTAGGTTAAAGTCCCGTTACTAACACTTGATTCGGGCCCATGGTTCCTTACCCCTGGATTACAGCCTGTTGGGTTTGAGAACACTCTTGAGATTGGTTGACATTCACCCTTGAACTTACGTTAATTTAGTGTACCCAAGTAGAGTCCTGTTAAGACACACACAGTCACTGCATGTTCACCATATGTACACTACACGGCCATGGTATATTTGTTTGCCACGCTCATGCAATGTTTCCATGCTTATCTACTGGTCATATATTACCATACTTATTTACATGTATTACAATAAAACTGCATGCTAAATAAACTTGCCATGTTTACATTAAACGACAGGCTGACACAACATACTTCATACTCACTTGTTCATAATATACTTTTACTTTATTATTACACTTTATACTTCACTTTTTTTCTTGGAGACTTACCGAGCGAAACTTCGCTGACGGGCATTCCACCCACCTTTGTTTTTTTGGAATGTTTGTCAGAAACTGTAGAGACTAAGGAGGTAGACATCTCAGAGGAGCAGCACGATTAGATCGTGACCCAGGCCTAGACCCGTTATCTTCTTCTCAGTTTATGTATGCCACCTGTTTAGGCATTTCCATTCTTGTATTTTCCTTTCAGTTGATATCATGTATTGTAAATGAATCAAGTTGAATGTAAATAAAGTTGTTAAATTTTTATATCTCATGTTAATTCTCTTGTAATTTTATATTGCTTATTTTACGCTAAGCGTATTTATTCCGGGAAATGACCTTCTCGAAATAAATAAGTCGCGGGCTTGCCACGTCACCGTTTCCGTCTATTGGGAAGCGGGGCATGGAAAATACCTGGGTAGCCGTTACATCCAGCTAGTACCGCTGATGGTTTGTGCGTATCTAATGTGATCATTACCTACTGCTGGCATATTGACGAGTCTTTAGAGCCCCACACAGAGCTTTTCTAGCTCAAGCGAAATGAAGTAGGGCACATATGGAGATATGTGTGGGAGCTTGATTAAATACGAGTATGTGATACCGTATTCTAATCTAGCGATATTTGATATCAGTCAGGTTATATGTGATATAACTGGATTATTGAATCAAGTGCTGATTCAATAATTTGATATATATATATATATCGTCCGGTTAAATATGATATGACTGGATTATTGAATCAAGTGTTGATCTAATATCTAATATTGAATATTAGCCGGTTATATGTGATATAACCGGATAATTGAATCAAGTGTTGATTTAATGTTTTGATATACATATATATATATGATATTAGTCGGTTATATATGGTATAACTGGATTATTGAACGAAGTGTTGATTTAATAATGTGATATATATTTATATATTTGATATATATATATATATATAGAGAGAGAGAGAGAGATATTAACTAATATTAGCACACTAAAGATTTTATTCTCTTGATATATATATGTGTGTGTCTGTGTGATATATATATATATAAACTAATGTTAGCACACTAAAGATTTATTCTCTTGATATATATGTGTGTGTGTGTGTGTGTGTGTGTGTGTGTGATTGATATATATATATATTATTGTATCATAGTTGATGATACAAAGAACTAGGATGTATGAGAATCACACATAAGAAAAAGAAAATAGAAATGATTTATATTTTGAAGATGAGACAAGAAAAAGAGTGAGTCATGATTTTGGATGCTTGGAGAAGTATTGAGAAACCATGACCCATCTCTAATTCTTGTTTTAATCATAGATGTTTAATCATCTCTATCTTATTCTTATCTCATTAGTGACATGGTTCATTCACTCATCCAAGTTCATCTTCATCTCCTTCTTCATTCTCTTCTCTAGGTTTTTTCTTGAGTTGAGAAAAGAAAAGGGAAAATTATTTTTAGTGAGCAAATCTCCTACTTCATCAAGCTACACTTATCTAGCCCATTAGTTTAAGTTGTTTTCTTCACTAATACCTTGATTAGTGAAGAGTGAGCTGGAGTGAGAGAGACTTCAAGGTGGATCATCTACAGCATCGAAGATAACAAGCAAGCTGGATCCTTTTTTTAAGTGGAGCCTTGAGAAGAGTTCTAGAGACTACTACTTGGAGCTTTAGAAGTGAAGGACTGGTCTATAAAGGTTCTAAACTCCTATCACTTAGTTTAGAACTTGTTTGTTTACTTAAAAAACTCTAATTTTCTAGTTCGATTCTAGGTTAGTATACTTAGCACTTTAGATTTTGTAAAATTGCATACTTGATGCTTGTATAAACTAGTAATGGTGCTAAGATATACTTTCATAGTATCAGAGCCAAGCTAGAGGCTTTGGATTGCACTGGACGATGTTAAAGTGTTCGATCGACATTTTAAACCGTATTTTTAGCAAGTTTCTGTCCATTTTTCAAAAGTTGATATTTTCACAATTAAAATTTTTCAGAAAATCATGCCGGTAATCTATGGATCCAGAAGAAGTACGAGAGCCTAACTCCTCTAAGTGGCCGCGGAACCACCATTTAAACCTTGTTTTGGCTGCGGTTCCGCTGCCGACTTGATATGTTACTGCCTCGTTTTTCTTCTAGTGCTTCATATTGATATTTTAGACTTTCTGGGTATTTTTGGTGATGCTCAAGTTGTTGAGGTCTCTGTGAATTGGTATTGATTGGAATATCGATCGAAATGTTTAACATCGTCTAAATAAACTTGGATATGTGATACAATTTTTGGAATCCACATTGATTAGTTTTTTGAAAACTAGTTAACGATTTGTAAATCTTGCGTTTTAGTCTCATTTGATGGATTGCCATGGAGTTTCGATTCGGATCGAAATATCGTCGCAATCCCTTATCGTATGCGAATAGTCGCCGGGAGACACTAGTAGACAGCCACACCCTATAGCCCAGACCAAGTGCCTATAAGAGAACCCCATGGCCAAAAGTATCCACTCAGGTGCTCGCGGCCGCAGTGTTCCGCCCAAGTGCACTTCGTTGATGGCCTCGGGGGTGCGGCCATCTACTAAATTTCCCGACAAGCATTCGATCATTTAATTGGGAATCTTGTTGAATTGCCCTACTTATTTTTGAAAAGTGTTTTCAATTCGAGACTTTAATGCAAGGTTTATAAGGTTAGGCATGAAATCCGAAATATATGATAATCCGGGTTTATGATGTATAAAGATTATGCGGATTCTAATTATTGTAGTTTTCATTTCTTTTCTGTGACCGTAAGTGTAATATGTAGCAGTATCCCCGATCTCGTTGCTATATATCAATGACATTAGGGATACGCATATTTATTTATGTTGATGACATGTGATATTATTGTGTTGCTATGGATATATTATATTGGATCGTCGTGATTGAATAGCCGGGGGGTTTTACGTGAGATGAGAGTTTTTCAATTTTCATTCATGTAAATATTTGTATGTAATATTCTTTTATTGGGACACTTCCGGGATGAGGTTGTTGTCTCCATTTGATATATATTATTTACTTTTCCGCATTAGGATAGACCCAAGGAGGGGAGCATAAGTAATCGTGTTCTAGAGTCCAGTGGAAGGCCATCTCGAGGAGTTGAGACCGATCGCCTAACTCTAGAATTGGAAGGGTTTCTTGCTGCTCTCGTAAGGGTCTAGGGATGTAGGCTTGGCTATTCATCATGACCGTAGAATCCGTGTTTTTCATTACTGACTTAATCTAAAACACGGACCTCCTAATATATCCTATATTTCATATATCTGCTTCTGCTGATTCTGTGATGTGATTTGATCATATAACTGTGAGATGAATGCTACTTATTTATATGATATACTAGTAGACACTATATATATTTTACATCTGCTCTAGTCCTGACCCCGCCCTGTCGTAAGTTAAGTAACCTTACGGTGAAGACCCAGGTCCCTATGGCGAATGCGGATGGCATATATGTGTGTTTTATTTTCATTTCTTCTGTGATATTTAGGAAACATAAATGATGAGACATCATTAATAAGATTAATGAAAAGAAAAGAAACCTAAAAGATATTGTAGAATCAAATTTTTCAAAAAGGTAGCTCTAGTTATTGATTTTCATAGTTGTATTCCATTATGAATATCCCACACCTCATTCGATGAGGAAATAGTCTAGATCCCTTCACCGGGAATGAACTCTTTTGCAAAACTAGCTTATGCTACAACCCACTCTGTTTGTTTTGAAAACTACTCGATTTTAAAGTAGAGCTTAAACCACTCCTTTTCAAATCACTAAATTCTACAACGATATCAAGTTCATTACGCTAAAGGTTTCTTCAAAACCAGTCATAACCCTTCGTCATTTCAGATAAGTACTATTTAGTATTTGTGTTGCGTTTGTTGACCTTGTCAAGGCGTAGTGTTCGGTAGCTGATTATTGCTTATCTGCCGCATATTGATGCGATTGGATTAGGGTAGTCGTACGGTCTTGTTGACCTTGTCAAGGGTCATGCGGATGGGTTTAATTCAATCACGAAATGACGGGTTGAACTTGACTTGCGGTTTATGGTTTGTTGACCTTGTCAAGGCCATAAACCGCATGGGGTAAAAACATATATCAGGAATTTCAAGTGTTGAAATTTGCAATGAGAGTGCATACCTTCTATATGATAGTTGGATCCCGATACCCACTACGAGTAAGTGTTACTCCTGAAAGAGTTTTCCACTTTACAATTAGCTAATCCAGTAGGTGTGTAAGAAAGGTGTTAACGGGGATATGACCCTACAGAAACGAGGTTATTTAATTAGTTCCATGCGAAAGCACGGGGAGACTCCCTCGGAGCACCAACACCTGCATGGCTGACCGATTGGCGAACTTGTATGGTGTAATTAATCCCGGCTAATCTTATCTTTTAGCGTTTGATGGAAGATTTGAAAAAAACAGTGGGAGCCATCCTAATTAGATAAGATAATAACTAGTCTAATCTTGCAAGAGCGCACGCTAAAGTGTTTCTCTCTCTCTCTCTCTCTCTCCAGGTAGCGACCATATCACGCCTTAATCAAAATAATAATATTGATGTATTGACCGAACCCGCTTATTATACTGGGTCGGGGAACGTTGATTCCGCTCTATCTTATGACAACTGTCATAGGTCTGGGTAAGGAATAGGGGAATGCAAGGATATCCACGCAACCCGAACGAAGAAAGAGCATTCTGATGTATCTTCTTCGGGTGTGTTAGTTATTGAGAACCGTTTCTTAGTTTGGTCTACATCCTGGGTATTGGATACCGGATCAGGATCCCATATTTGTAATCTGTTACAATGGTTAAAAAAGTAAAGAACTGGGAATGGGTGATATGTCTCTCAGAGTTGGGAATGGAGTAATTGTTGCTGCCGAAACTGTCGGCGAATATCACTTAGTATTACCAAATAGTAATACATTGATTTTGAACGACTGTTATTTCGTACCATCAATGATGTGCAATATAATATCTGTTTCGGTATTAGATAAAGAAGGATATAACTTTGCATTTGAGAAAAATGTTATGAACATTTTTCTAAATCAAGTGTTGATTGGGTTTGGTACGTTGTATAATGGTATATACGGTCTAAATCAAAATACAGTTCTAAATATAGATAACACACACAAGAGGAAAAGTTTAGAAATGAACAAAGCCTTCTTATGGTATTATAGACTTGGTCATATCATTACGACCAGACTAGCTACGTTGCATAAAGATGGATATTTGAATCCGTTCGAATTTACATCTTATAAAACTTGTCAGTCATGTCTCAAAGGAAGGATGACCAAAACTCCGTTTACGGGACACGGAGAAAGAGCTACTGAACTCTTGGGACTGATACATAGTGATGTATACGGTCCTATGTCTACACATGCTAAGAATGGTTCCTCGTACTTCATTACATTCACCGATGATCTCTCAAGATTCGGACATGTGTTCCTGTTGAAACATAAATCTGAACCTTTTGAGAAATTCAAGGAATATAAGAGTGAAGTAGAGAACCGGACTGGTAAAAGTATTGAAATCCTTCGATTTGATCGAGGAGGATAATACTTAAGCACGGAATTCCGAGATTATCTAAAAAAGAATGGGATTCTCTCTCAGCTTATGATTGAAATGATTTTGCGTATGCGGTTTTAAAAGATGAATCAAAGAATATTTAACCGCAATCAAGAACGGCGTCGCTTGGTAGCTAGCCAGTGAGTACGGGTCGGTCCACAGGGATTTTGTGTATTCTCAATTTGTTCTAACAAGTTAATTCCAAACGGCGTTGGGTTGATTATCACTAAAAACTAAAGTTGATTTAAACTAGGATTAGAATCTTGCTAGGGTTAGGTTTAGCTTAAGTTTAGAAATTTAAGATTTCCCACCGCTTTCAATACCCTAATTTAGATCTATGAGGTGATATGGTAATAATTAATAAAGTGGATTAGTACCATCGGGGAGAAACGATGTTTCTTTCTCTAGGTTCTTGTCCTTCCTTTCTTAATTCTTACTCTAACCTCCATGGAAAACATACACAACCAGTCTTTTAAACTACGGTATCACCGCTACCTCGTGGGGTAGAGTGCCGTAGGGAGCGGTGTGTGTATGTATGCATGGAGTCCTATGAATTATTATGTGATGGACAAGAAAGGGGTGAGAGATTTTCATCTCTCAAACCTTCTCTATTCCTAACCCTAACAAGTGAGGAACTACTCACTCATTTGGGAATTGATAAGCATGTTCTAAACTAATTAACTAGGGCAGATAATAAAAATTATACTAAGGCAGAAATAAAATTAAGAACTAGGGCAGATAATAAAAATCTTACTTTATTTGATGGCTCTCTCCAAACATTTACACCGAATTAAAATTCTGAATAGATGAAATAAAAAGAGGCATGCCTCAAAAAGAGGTTTAGGGTTTCTATTGATAGATCATAGAAACCCCAGGGTTACATTCGATACAGATCTGCATTTACAAATTTACCCCTAAGAAGACTAGTCAACGCACCGCCGCCACCGTCACAAAAATGCACAGTCACGTGCTTTATATAGCCGCGGTACCGCGGCCAAAAGCCCTGTTTGGCCGCGGATCCGCCGCCATGTGGTAGCTTCTTGAGCTGCAATTTTCAGGAGTTCTTTCTGTTGCTTTTTACTTGGGTTTTCTTCACTTGGTTTCTCAGATTGTCTTCTAGTTCTCTTCCAGATTTCCACAGTGAATAATAACATGGACTTTACCGTTTGCTTCGTGTCGAAGTCTTGAACCTTGCGCTGCCTTTATACTTTGTGAACTTGTTCATTGATCTTCATTGTCCCTCAAACTGTAGGCATGATCAAGATTCTTCTATTTTTCGGTCGTAGTCTCACTTTTGTATCGTCTTTTCATCATTTTCACTGTTTTTATTCCGAGAACCTGTAACCTGCAACTATGTAGTAGACATGGATCAAAAGCACCTGTTTATTTGTAAAATGAATAAGAATCAGGAATATAATAATGCAAAATTATGTTATGAACAAATACCCCCAAACTTATCTTTTGCTCGTCCTCGAGCAAAACTAGTTTTATTCTCGAAAAAGACCTACCCTCACTTTCGCAGGGAAACATGATTGCACTAAGCTCGTGCAACAAGCCGTTAAACCTCTGGGTGTCCCAAGTAGGAGGAGTGTTGTCTTCTGAGGGTTTTCAGCGGATACTACCCACAAAATCCTATCAATTCGGTCTATTGACTTTTATTCTCCAATTAGGTTTTCTAACAAGAGACTCTATTATCTTCGACTCAGAAATTATCCGCCTGTATTTTTCACACATCCTTATCATTTAACTTAAGATTATATATGATCTGTAAATTTACTTAGTTTTTAGCATCTTTTGAGTTTTCCTTCTAGGGTTCTTTCTCAACTTAAGAATTTTTATCATCTCTACTAAAGATATAAGTCCTATTTTTCATTTCTATCTCTTATCTAAACTCCAATCACATACCCCTACGTGTGTGTATATATCACCCCTACACTTGGAAATTCAAATCAAGCTATTATACTCTTGTCCATCGTCTAAAGTAATTTTCAATTGGTGAATTTTTTTAGATGAAATTGCTCACACATTCTTCGTGCGACCGTTAATACTACTTGAGGTACCAACGAACGATTATAAAATGTGTTTGCACATTAAGGCGTAATTCCTAGTCTTGTAATATCTAAGGCTTTTAGCAGTGACTCCCAAACCAGTTGGTCTAAGGCACTAGGTGATAAAGCACCCTCGCTAAATATTTTTTCTATTTATGCAGCCTTAAGTAATTAAAAAAACCAGTGTCCATTTTTTTATCTCTTTATTCACACTTGTATTTTTATTTTTATTTTCCTTCATACTAAGGATTTTAGACAAGAGCATTTCAAGGTCTCTTCTACTATTTCAAGTTTCAAGGTTCGTGTCTGTGCAATTTGTAGGGTATATATTTTCAGAATTTAGATTTAAGCTTAGGAATTATTTTTCAGACTTATACTTTAATAAAAATATCAATATTTTTCCCTTGTTTTAACTTAGCCCAAGAAATGAACTCAAAATTTGCCTATTTCTAAATAAACTACAAAGACATATATTTCCTACCATTAAATTTTAAGAAAGGTTATTTTTAGGGGTTTTAATTTACTAAATCTAAGATCTAGTTATTCCTAGCTAGTTATCTTTCTTATCAAACTCAAGTCGATTATGGCCAAAATTGAATGTTTTAATTTTTATAAATTTTAAATTTTTTCAATTTTTATGGATTTTAAAATAAGTATGCAAATGCAAAAATATACAAATGAATGCGAAGGAAGAAAGCTTACCGAGCACACTCCCAAACTTAAACTTGACAGTGTCCTCACTGTCAGGCTACACCAAGAGGGTCAAAAATGTCGGCACTCCCCTGTTTATTTTTTGTCTATAATTTTTTAATTTTTTTTAATTATTAACAGAAAAATAAAATATATATACAAAAAGGTCAGTATCAAGCTATACAAGGCCTTACACAGGCCAAAAGTTAGCACCAACCATCCAAAAATTTTATTGTTATAATGGTACGGTTGGTGAAAGAATGGAATGTAGAGAAAGGAGATGAGAAGCACACGAGACCGTGTGGAGATAGAAGCAGTATACGGTCTCGGTGGAGGAGAAAAATGGCGGAAGAGAGAAAGAAGTGTAGTACAAATTTGAGAGTGTAAATTGAGTGAATAAATTAGCACAAATTGCAATGTCCGATGTGTTAAAAGCGATTGCGCTAATCTATCAACCCGTCGAGAAATGGGGTCAAATCCCTCAAGATTCGCGAGAAAACATGGGTACGTTGAACTTGATAAGTCAGACATTGAAAATGGAAGCGTGACGGATTCTTGCACGGTCGAAACGATGGAATGGACGAAAGGAAGTGATTTAGGAGGAGTCTCATTCTCACCTAAGTAAGCGTATGTAAGGTGAGATGGCAACAGGTTGAGTTCGAGTTTCAGAGGTGAAACAATTGAAGGTGAACTTGGTGAAACTGTCTCGAACTTGAAGGATTCCATCAATGGTTCAAAATCACTGTAAGCAACCGAGTCTGATGGTTCAACTAACTCATCAAAAAATTCAAAGGACTCAAACTCGGGTGGTGAGTCTTCAAAATCGTCCGAAAAAGTGAAACACTCGTAATCGTTATCGGTTGTGAGAAATGTATCAAATTCAATGAGGAACGCACTAGTGGTGTCAAAACTGCTGTGATCGAACAGAAATTTTTCAAGCTCACAGTTTTCCTGCGTGATTTCTTGCGTGGTCGAAACGATGGAAAGGATGAAGGGGGTGATTTAGGAAGTATAACAGTTAAAAGTTCAGGAGGATGAATTGGAAAATCCGACTCATCAAACAAAACTGGTTCATCCTCAATACTATCCTCAATACCATCCTCATAATTTTCCTCAAAAGTCACCTCATAATTCTCCTCAAAAGTTACCTCATCCATGCAATTATCATCAAAATCAAGACGCATATGAAGTTCGGGAGAAACATTTAATGACTTGGGATGATGAATTGGAGAGAAAAATTCAGTCAAATCTGCAGGTTCATCATCTAAAATATTCCCAGCGTCAATATTCTCGATCTAGTGAAAATAAATTTTCTCAGACACCTTATCAAAAGCATGGACATCAATCAATTCTGGTTCTAGATTGGAGGTGTAGAGGTCAAAATGATTGATGATGGTTTCACTCGAAAGGGACCCTTCACAATCTGGCAAATCAAGCACTACATAGTCGCACAACTCATTAAACGTTTTTTTTTCAACTGGTGAATCATTTGAAACACTTGATAGATATTCAAAACCGGAGTTGTGGGATTCAATTGGTGATGGGTAGCTTTGATTTGGAAGGGTGTTTAGCTCACTTTCTCCACTCAAATTCTCGATCTGTCCAACCGCCTCATCATACATTGGAATTTTTGGAGCTAGTTGGCAACTAGCTACCGGGTCACTAGGTTGCATAAGGGCGGCAATGGACGCATCCAAATTCCTCATCTGTTGGTTTGTTGCTGCAATGTAAGCTTCCAACGACTGTTCCAGACTAGACATTGGTTGTGAAGAGGTTTCAGTAAAAGATTCAAAGTTGTTTGGATTCTGGAAACTCCCAAATGGCTGTGTAGAAGCAAGGTCTAGGGAAGGTGCAGAAGTCGGGTAGGACTGGTAGGAATTGAATGGTTGGACAGGAGTAGGATCAACATTTGGATAAAAAGGTGAATGGACTTGTTGATCCTAAGAATTGGAAGTGTCGAAAGGAGTGAAAGATCGGTTACGAGATTATTCAATATGTTCAGCAATAGACAAGGGTTTCGGAGTTACAAAAGGACTCGAAAAAGGAGTATCAACGTAAGAAGGTGGTGAAGATTGAAACGGTTGATACAAAGTGGATTGCGGAGTCCAACTGTTTCTCCTAGACGCTTCTATTCGATCTTTCAAAGAAATTTTGGACATGGAGGGGTCGTCCGTAATTCGATCAAAACAATTCGTGTAGGAAGCAATGTTTGGTTGAGGGTACCAAAGTTCGACAAGAGTTTTGCGAGGTGGGGTACCCATGATGTGAGAAAGGAGAAGAAAAAAAATGTGAGGTGCAATGGATTTCTTTAGCGAAAAATGGCAAGTTTTTTTGTAAAATTTTATGTTTTGTGTTTTTTTAAAGGAGCTTTTTGCAAAAAGATTTTCAATAAAAAGCTTAGACACACGTTCAATCAATCACAAAATGCACAATCAAGCCTATATCTATGGTCACCTAGGTCAACTAGACTTCTCCTAACTGTTCCAAAGGGCAAATTGTGAAGGCCCCAAACCGCCTCTTCACCGCCAATTGTGGTCAGGTAAGCACAACTAAAGAAAGGAGGGATCCGCTCACGAATCACCATGAGACGGGCCTTTTAAAGTTACATTTCCCCACTTGTCTAGCCTATGCACCACAAAGTCAGGTTAGGATCAACGATCGATGCCTACAACTATTCCTTTGTCCTATTGAGCGCGAAATCCTTAGGGCTGAGTCTAATCTATTTTTAACTTGATGGTCAATGCAATATACTTTATGTGATTTTTGGGGTCCTGGGAAGGGTAATGAAATCCCCACCCAATCTGGATTGGTGTCAAGCCCCTTAAAGTCAATTTAAAATATGCAAAGCAATAAACACATTCAAACAATTTTTTTATTGCGGCGCAAAGAATCCTGCACAAGATCAAGTTATTAGAGAAGGGAGAGAAATTTTGCGCAAAGAACCCTGCAGGAAAAATTTTCAGAGGAGATAAGGGGGTTTAGAAGAAGAAAAAAATGCTTACGGAGGGATTTTCAAATGATGACGTCACCACCCCGCGACGGTTCCGCGGTCAAAGGTGGGTAAACGCGGCGGTTCCGCGGTGGAATCTTCGGTTTAGATCTCCCAATTTTTCTGTTTCTCTGTTCTGATTATCCTCTGTTTGTTCAGATCTGCTGTTTGCTGTTTTGCGCTCTTGATTTTTCCAGATCTGAACCTGTTCGTCTCTTCGATCCTGCACAATTCAAACAAAAACCCTTCAAGAAGAACAAGATGATAATTTTTTTTATATTTTTTAAATTTTTCAGTTTTTATGATTTTTTTGATTTTATATTAACCTGAAATTGCAAAAAGAAAATACTACGCCATCCCCGGCAACGGCGCCATTTGATTGAAATGATTTTGCGTATGTGCTTTTAAAAGATGAATCAAAGAATATTTAACCGCAATCAAGAACGGCATCGCTTGGTAACTAGCCGGTGAGTACGGGTCGGTCCACAGGGATTTTGTGTATTATCAATTTGTTCTAACGAGTTAATTCCAAACGGTGTTGGGTTGATTATCACTAAAAACTAAAGTTTATTTAAACCAAGATTAGAATCTTGCTAGGGTTAGGTTTAAGTTAAGTTTGGAAATTTAAGATTTCCCACCGCTTTCAATGCCCTAATTTAGATCGATGAGGTGATATGGTAATAATTAATAAAGTGGATTAGTACCATCGGGGAGAAACGATGTTTTTTCCTCTAGGTTCTTGTCCTTCCTTTCTTAATTCTTACCCTAACCTCCATGGAAAACATACGCAACCAGTCTTTTAAACTACGGTATCACCGCTACCTCGTGGGGTAGGGTGCCGTAGGGAGCGGTGTGTGTATGTATGCATGGAGTCCTATGAATTATTATGTGATGGACAAGAAAGGGGTGAGAGATTTTCATCTCTCAAACCTTCTCTATTCCTAACCCTAACAAGTGAGGAACTACTCACTCATTAGGGAATTGATAAACATGTTCTAAACTAATTAACTAGGGCAGATAATAAAAATTATATTATGGCAGAAATAAAATTAAGAACTAGGGCAGATAATAAAAATCTTACTTTATTTGGTGGCTCTCTCCAAACATTTACACCGAATTAAAATTCTGAATAGATGAAAGAAAAAGAGGCATGCCTCAAATAGAGGTTTAGGGTTTTTATTTATAGATCATAGAAACCATAGGGTTACATTCGATACAGATCTGCATTTACAAATTTACCCCTAAGAAGACTAGTCAACGCATCGCCGCCGCCGTCATAAAAATGCACCGACACGTGCTTTGTATGGCCGCGGAACCGCGGCCAAAAGCCCTGTTTGGCCGTGGATCCACGGCCATGTGGTGGCTTCTTGAGCTGCAATTTTCAGGAGTTCTTTCTGTTGCTTTTTACTTGGCTTTTCTTCACTTGGTTTCTCAGATTGTCTTCTAGTTCTCTTCCAGATTTCCACAGTGAATAATGTCGTGGACTTTACCGTTTGCTTCGTGTCGAAATCTTGAACCTTGCGCTACCTTTGTACTTTGTGAACTTGTTCATTGATCTTCATTGTCCCTCAAACTGTAGGCATGATCAAGATTCTTCCATTTGTCGGTCGTAGTCTCACTTTTGTTTCATCTTTTCATCATTTTCACTGTTTTTGTTCCGAGAACCTGTAACCTGCAACTATGTAGCAGACATGGATCAAAAGCACCTGTTTATTTATAAAATGATTAAGAATGGGGAATATAATAATGCAAAATTATGATATGAACAGCTTACTCCTCCGTATACACCACAGCACAATAGAGTATCGGAGCGGAGGAATCGCACCCTATTAGATATGGTGCGCTCTATGAAGAGTATTGCTGAGTTACCTATTTCCTTTTAGAGTTATGCACTTGAGACAGCTGCATACCTATTGAATCAAGTTCGATCAAAATTTGTGCATAAAACACCATATGAGATATGGAGTGAAAAGAAACCATATCTTAAACGAGTTAAGATATAGGGTTCTCCGGCCTATGTTAAAAAACAGAATCCGGACAAACTCGAAGCACGATCTGTTCTTTGCAAGTTTGTAGGATATCCAATGAATTCACATGGATATCTATTCTACCACAGTGAGGAACAAAAAGTGTTTGTTGCTCAACATCCCACCTTTTTAGAAAAGGGATTTCTTATGAAAGAAATTAGTGGTAATGAGGTAGAGTTAGAAGAAGTTCCAGATACACAAACTGCAACTGAAGATTTGGTAGAACCGGAGGATTCGATAGTCCCAGACGAACCTCAGCCACTCCGCGGATTTAGTAAGGTTCCTCATCCACCTGACAGATACAATGGTTTTTTCATAAACGGTGGGAGAGAGGATTGCATCATAGAAGACGATGACCCAACTAGTTTCAAGCAGGCCATCATAAGTGGGGACTCTGAGAAATGGCTGGATGCTTTGAGATCTAAGATGGAATCCATGTACACCAACAAAGTATGGACTTTGGAAGTTGCTCCTGAAGGGGCAAAACCCATTGGGAGCAAGTGGATCTTTAAGAAGAAAATTGGTGTAGATGGAAAGGTTAAGAACTTCAAAACTAGACTTGTAGCAAAACGTTTTCGTCAACGATTAGGTGTCGACTATGATGAGACCTTTTCTCCAGTAGCTATGCTTAAGTCCATCAGGATCATACTTTCCATTGCTGCATACCATGACTATGAAATCTGGCAGATGGACGTCAAGACCGCTTTTCTAAATGTTGATTTAGAAGAGAGCATGTATATGACACAACTAGAGAGCTTCATAGACAGTGGGAGCAGCGGAAAGGTGTGCAAGCTGGTTAAATCAATCTACAGATTAAAGCAGGTATCACAGAGCTGGAACATCTATTTTGATTTGGCAGTCAAAGAGTTTGACTTCATCAAAAACATAGATGAACCATGTATATATAAAAAGGTTGTAGAGAGTAAGGTTGTCTTTCTCGTATTGTACGTGGATGACATACTCTTGATAGGAAATGATGTTCCTATGCTGCACTTGGTCAAACTCTTCCTATCACAAAAGTTCTCCATGAATGATTTGGGTGATGCCTCCTACATCCTGGGAATAAATATCTATAGGGATAGATCTAAAAGGATGCTGGGATTGAACTAATCCAGGTACATAGACACCATACTAAAGAGGTTTAGTATGGAAGATTATAAGCGTGGTAATTTACCTGCTTGTTCAGGAATCACTCTCTCCAAAGAGATGTCTCCCAAGACTGATTTGGAGAGGGCTCGCATGAACGTGATACCCTATGTTTCTGTAGTTGGTTCTATTATGTATGCGATGTTAAGCACCAGACCGGATGTAGCTTACGCACTTAGTGTGGTAAGTAGGCATCAATCAGACACAGGGGAGAAGCACTGGATAGCTGTGAAGAACATTCTTAAGTACTTGAGAATGACTAAAGAGATATTCTTGGTGTGTGCTAATGGAGAACTCCAAGTGCAGTCCTTTACCGATTCAAGCTTCCGGAGTGATAAGGATGACAACAAGTCTGTCTCAGGTTTTGGCTTCATTTTCAATGGAGGAGCGGTATGTTGGAAGAGTTCCAAGCAAGATATCGTAGCAGATTCGACGATGGAGGCTGAATATATCGCTGCCAACGATGATGTTAAAGAGGCTGTGTAGATGAAGAAGTTTATTGTTGAACTTGGTATGGTTCCATCTATTGAGGATCGAATACTCTTGTATTGTGATAACAATGGAGCTATGTATTTGGCCAAGGAATCCCGGTCCCATCAGTGATCCAGACATATTCTAAGACGGTATCACCTGATTCGGAAGATAGTTGATCATTGGAAGGTCAAGGTCAGGAGAGTAGATACGAAGGACAACACAGCGGATCCACTCACGAAGGCCCTCCTCCATACGCAGTTTGAGAGACTTTTTGGGATGTTGAGTATGAGATACTACAACAATTGGCCTTAGTGCAAGTGGGGAATTGGTAGGAATATGTATGCCCTAGAGTCCATTATTGTTTGACACAGTGGATGGTTGGACATATATAAAGAGGACTTTCTTGTTCGACATGATAGTATGCTATCTGGTTGCTCTTTATCTTAACATGTACACTTGTTTTAGTTTACTGTCTCTCCAATAAATGTTAATAAAGCTCTTAGGATGTTGGCTTGACTACCAGGACTATGATGCAGATCATACTAGTGAGGCTTGTGTAGTCTGTAAACACATTCTTTAACAGTTCCTAGTCAAGGGAATATCGAGACCGGGCATCGATATTCTAGAGTAGACCAGTGTGTACGTTTCTTGACCCTGTACGGGGAGATGGTTGATCCCATAACCATTGGTGTTTGACATCAAAGATTGTGTACAGGTGCTCATTAGAGAATGGGTACATCGAACAGGACTCATTGAGAACTCCTAGATGGTACCATACCTATCGTCAGATAGCAATTCTCCGGTGACACTTGTACATGTTAGTCTGTCGACCCGAGATCGTCATACTGTCTTGTGTGATTCCCACCGTGCTTTGATTTCCTCCCTACCACGGCTCAAAGGAGTCGTGCAAACAGATGGATTTTGGGTACAGTCCCGAGTCACATAGAGGCAGTGAGCGATAGGAGGGGTTTCGTCTCTCCCGGTATTAGGAGTTGATGTTGCGCTATACTCGATTGACTATAACAGCAAGTCCTTAGTCAGGGATGATGAGATTTGCTGGTAAGTGCTATCAGTAGTTTCTTGAATGGTTATAGGCCACATATCGGCATGACTTAACAAGTTATTGGGGTCTGACGATTCCACCCCAAGACTCGATATGCGATATATCAGACGAAGAGACCGGACTGTACGGTAAGTATTGCTTATAGGCTTTATGGGAGTTTGAATAAGTTTGTTTGTTGATCTTCTATTTATTCAATACCTGGTTAGCCGTTATTTCCAGCTAGTACCACTGACGACTTGTGGGTATCTGATATGACCATTACCTACTGCTGGCGTATTTATGAGTCTTTAGAGTTCCACATAGAGGTTTTGTAGCTCCAGCGAAACGAAGTAGGGCACATATGGAGATATGTTCGGGAGCTTGATTAAATACGAGTATATGATACCGTATTCTAATCTAGTGATATTTGATATCTGTCAGGTTATATGTGATATAACCGGATTATTGAATCAAGTGTTGATTCAATGATTTGATTTATGTGTATGTGTGTGTATTGGCCGGTTATATATGATATGACCGGATTATTGAATCAAGTGTTGATTTAATATCTAATATTGAATATTAGCCGGTTATATGTGATATAACCGGATAATTGAATCAAGTGTTGATTTAATGTTTTGATATACATACATACATATATATATATATATGATATTAGTCGGTTATATATGATATAACCGGATTATTGAATCAAGTGTTGATTTAATAATTTGATATATATTTATATATTTGATATATAGATATATATAAACTAATATTAGTTCACTAATGATTTTATCATGGTTGATGATACATAGAACTAGGATACATGAGAATCACACATAAGAAAAAGAAAATAGATATGATTTATATTTTGAAGATGAGACAAGAAAAAGAGTGAGTTATGGTTTTGGATGCTTGGAGAAGTATTGAGAAGCCATGACTAATCTTTAATTCTTATTTTATTCTTTAGATATTTAATCATCTCTGTCTTATTCTTATCTCATTAGTGACATGGTTCATTCACTCATCTAAGTTCATCTTCATCTCCTTCTTCATTCTCTTTTGTAGGTTTTTTCTTGAGTTGAGAAAAGAAGAGAGACAATTATTTCTAGTGAGCAAATCTCCTACTTCATCAAGCTACACTTATCTAGCCCATTAGTTTAGATTTTTTGCTTCACTAATACCTTGATTAGAGAAGAGTGAGCTTGAGTGAGAAAGAATTCAAGGTGTATCATCTTCGGCATCGAAGACAACAAGCAAGCCTGATCCTTTTTTCAAGTGGAGCCTTAAGAAGAGTTCTAGGGATTACTACTTGGAGCTTTAGAAGTTAAGGACTGTTCTACAAAGGTTGTAAACTCCTATCACTTAGTTTAGAACTTGTTTTTTTACTTAAAAACCCTAATTCTCTAGTTCGATTCTAGGTTAGTATACTTAGCACTCTAGATTTTGTAAAATTGCATACTCGATGCTTATATAAACCTAGTAGTGGCGCTAAGACATACTTTCATTACACACCCACACAGTTCACAGAGCTTCTCCAAAGAATCAAGAAAGTGTATGTTTACACCCACATACACATATACTTTCAAATATGAATCAAAATACAAGTACCCGTATTTGTACATGTTCCCCCAATATTTAAACATAATAAATGTTAGTTATATGTATGCCCTAGAGGCCATTACTGTACATTGGATGTATATTGTAGTGGATGCTGGGACATATATAGGTAGGACTTTCTTGCTCGATATGATAGTACGCTATCTGGTTGCTCTTTATCTTAACATGTATACTTTCTGTCTCTCTGTTACATGTTGATAAAGCCCTTAGGATGTGTACTCGACTTCCAGGACTATGATGCAGATCATACTAGTGGGGCTTGGATAGTCCATGAGTACATCCTTCAATGTTCCTAGTCGTGGGAATATCGAGACGGGGCATCGATATTCCAGAGTAGACTAGCGTATATCTTCTCGACCCATGTGATGGGCGATGGATAATCCCATATCCATTGGTGTTTGACATCAGAGAGTGTATGCGGGTGCTCAGTGGAGACTGGGTACACTGAACGAACTCGCCGAGAACTCCTAGATGGTATTATACCTCACGTCAGATGGAAGTTCTCTGGTGACACTGGTACAGCTTAGTCTGTCGACCCGAGATCGTCATAGAGTCTTGTGTGTCTCCCACTGTGCTTTGATTTCCCCCCTACCACGGCTCTACCGAGTCATGCAAACAGGTGGTTTTTGGGTACAGTCCCGATTCACATGGAGGCAATGAGCGATAGGAGGGGATTCGTCTCTCCCGGTATTGGGGGTTGATGTTGCGCTATACTCGACTGGCCATAACATGAAATCCCTGGCCAGGGTTGCAGTGATCTACTGGTAAGTGTTATCAGTAGTTTCACACATGTTATGGACCTCACGTCAGCATGACTTATCAAGCTATTGGGTTCTGACGTTTACCACCCCTAGGCGAGATATGCGACATATCAGACGAACAGACCGGACTGTACGGTAAGTGTTACTGGTTGGATTCACAGGAGTATGAGCAGGCTTGCTCGTCGATCTTCTGATCGCTCAATACCCGGGTGGCATTTACGTTTAGCAGACCGCTTGCGGCTTGTGGGTATTTGATATGATCATCACCTGCTGCCGGCATATTGACGAGTCTTTAGAGTCCTACAGAGAGGTTTCCTGGCTCAAACGAAACGAAATAGGAGCGCATATGAGATATGTGCGGGACCGAGAATAATGCGTGTATGTGATACTGTATTCTATTTTCGCGATGAATGTATCAATTGGTTGTATGCGGTATAACCTAGTTATCGAATCGAAGATTGATTCGATAAGTCGATACATTGGATACTAGTCGGTTATATGCGATATGACCAGATCATTGAATCAAGTGTTGATTTAATGATTTAATATATAATTATATATTTGATATATTACTTTACGTTAACTAGTATTGGTTCACTCAAGATTGACTTTCTCACTTGAAATGCACAAGTTGTATATGTGATATATTTTTGTGCACTTGTTTGTATCATATTTGATGATACATGCAAACTTGGTTTTGTGTAAGACTTAAACCATGTTTAGTGAATGGTTAGGGTTTCATTTCACTTATTTATTTATCTATTTATTTTGGTTAAAAGAAAAAGGAAAACAAAATGGTTGCTTTCATACAAGAAGCTTCTTGATGCTTCATGCATCTTTGACTTAGTGACCATTTTTGTCTTCATCTCCTAACCCTAACCATTCAACTAAACCCTAGTTAATTCTCTACACTAAACCATGGTTGTAAATATGATAAGTATCATTTTATTTTCTATTTTCAATATACTTATCATATTCTTTTTCTTCTTCTTCTTCTTCTTCAACAAGAAGAAAGCTTGCTACCATTAATGGCGACATGAGAAAAAGAGTGAGAAATCCAATTCTAAAGTGAACCCACTGTAAATCCATGCTACCTCTCCCGGTACTTTCGGGCACGCGGAATTTGGTAAAAAACGATTTTCTTAGAGGTGGTAACATGGACTTAAAACCCGGATCTTTGTTAAACATCTAACTAACAACCTAACTACGAGTTGCTAACTATTCGGTTAGGGGGTTATACCTTTCTTTTTCTCGAACTCCTTCGTCTTCAAGCTTCGATGGTCGGCCGAATCGGCTTCTCCCCGTCGTTTCCTTGCGCCGAAGATAGATCCACCTGAAAGCTTCAACCTTTGGCTCCTTCTTCGAACTTTGAAGAAACTAGTTCACTCGGTTTGCTAAACCTTGTGAACTAGAGTGAGTAGAGAAGAGTTTGTATGGGATTTTATCTATGGTTCTTGGTTCTCAACTCATGAGACAAGTGAACCATAGAATCAAGAGAGGGAGAGCAAGAGGAGGAAGATGAGAGCTCATGAACAAGAGAGAGAATGAGCATGAAAGAATGAGAGAAGACTTTTCTCATTTGGCTCTCATAATCCAAAACAATCATAACACCTCATATCAATCAAGTATTATGTGATGGTTTAAGCAACCATAGCCATATCATTTCATGCACTCATTTTGCACAAAAGAGCAAGCAAGCAAAAGTCTTTGCCATGAAATGATAGCTATAGTTATCATGATGGTCAACTAGTCAAGCCTAGTCAACCGGTCAACATAGTCAACAAGTCAACAAAAGTCAACAAGTCAACAAAGTCAATCCCTCAACAACCATGTCACCATAATACTTAATTAATATAATTGTTAATCACATATCATATTCTCATTAGGGTTGAACAAAAAGTCAATAGTCAACTGTCAACGGTCAACAACCCTAATGAGAATCCTCTGCCTCTGTCTCTCCGTCAACTGTGCATACACACCCGCATCCGCGTTCCGAGGAACACGAATGCATACTGGATAAATCCAATCCCAAAAGGTACACTAGGATCTGGCTTAAACCAAAGCCCGCTAGTGTAAACTGTCCGGACACTGTACGTGCACAATTGCACGGATGTGACCGAACCCTGTCGCAAAACCATGCGACTTGTCGCAAAACCATGCGACCTCTACTCTTTTTCCTAAAGGCGAATAGCTTTCTGTGTGGGACTCTAAAGACTCGACACTACGCTGGCAGTGGGTTTAACCACAGACCGCAAGCGGCACTAGCTGTGCGTAACGGTCCCCAGATAGATGCCGACAAGAAGACTGACGAGGCGAAACCCATCTGAACTCCTACTGAGCCTGAATGTGACATTCTCCGTACAGTCCGGTCTGTTCGTCTGATACATCGCATGGCGGGCCTAGGGGGCGATAAACGTCAGTCCCCCAATAGCGGTACAAGTCGTGTCAGAGTGAAGCCCAAAACACCCTGAGATAACACTGGAAGCCTACCAGTATATCTCGTTTGCCCTGGCCAGGGACTACTCGTGTAATGGCTCTCCTAGACACAGCGCGATGTCAACCCCCAATACCGGGAGAGACGAATCCTGTATAACCGTCACTGCCTCCAAGTGCTTCGGGACTGCACCCAACTACCACCTGTTTGCACGACTCCTTTGAGCCGTGGTAGGGTAGTAATCAAAGTACAGTGGGAACACACTCGAGGCGAAGTGACAGTGTCAAGTCAGCGGACTAAGCTGTACTCATGTCACCTAGGAACTGATAACTGATGATAGGCATAATACCAACTAGTCAGTTCCCGACGAGTCATGTCCAGTGTACTCGTAACCCAACGAGCACCCGCATACTATCTCAAGTACGACGCGTACCGACGGCTGTGGGACAGACCGTCTCCCATACTGGGATGAGAAGCGCATGCGCTAGTCTACTCCGGAGTATCGATGCCCTGTCTCGATAGTCCTGCGACCAGGGACCTGCATAAGGATGTGCTTATAGATTACCCAGCCCCACTAGTGTGACTGCCATCACAACGCTGGTAATCAAGCAAAGATCCTAAGGGCTCCACTAATGTGTATAGGCGATATACTAAAATAAACACATGTACACATTGAAGTAGAAACAAACCAAGTAGCATACTACTATTTTGAGCAAGATTGTATATACAAGGTGAATATCCCAAGCTTCTATTAAGTAATATACAAACTAGTATGATACAGTAATGGCCTCTAGGGCATATACACTAACAATCTCCCACTTGCACTAAGGCCATGTACTGGCGTATCGAAGACCTATCATCTCGATCAGCCGCTCGAACTGAGTCTGGGGCAAGGCCTTGGTGAATGGATCTGCAGTGTTATCTTCTGAAGCGACTCTCCGAACCTCGATCTCCTGGAGATCCACGATCTCCCTGATCAGGTGATACCGCCTTAAGATGTGTCTGGATCTCTGATGGGACCTGGGTTCCTTCGCTAAAGCTATAGCCCCGTTGTTGTCGCAATACAGAGGTATTGGATCAGCAATGGACGGAACCACCTGAAGTTCTTTCAAGAACTTCCTCATCCAGACAGCTTCTTTTGCGGTATCAGATGTAGCGATGTATTCCGCTTCCATCGTCGAGTCTGCAACGGTTTCCTGTTTGGAACTCTTCCAACACACCGCCCCTCCATTGAGGGTAAAGACAAAACCCGACATGGACTTGGAATCATCCTTGTCACTCTGGAAGCTGGAGTCAGCAAAGGCCTCGATCTGGAGGTCTTTTCCGCCATACACCAAGAACATCTCCTTAGTCCTTCTGAGGTACTTGAGAATGTTCTTTACTGCTATCCAGTGCTTCTCTCTAGGGTTTGACTGATAACAGCTTACCACACTCAGTGCATAAGCTACATCCGGTCTGGTACACAACATCGCATACATTATAGAGCCTACCGCAGAAGCGTAGGGTATAATAGACATGCGATCTCTCTCCAAATCAGTCTTGGGAGACATCTCTTTAGAGAGGGTGATCCCGTGACAAGCCGGTAGGTTACCGCGCTTGGAATCTTCCATACTGAATCTTTTCAGTATGGTGTCGATGTACCTGGACTGTGAAAGTCCTAATATCCTCTTGGATCTATCACGATGGATCCGGATCCCCAGGATGTATGAAGCATCACCCAGGTCTTTCATGGAGAACCTGTGCGACAAGAACCCTTTGACAGATTGTAGCATAGGAATGTCATTTCCTATTAAGAGAATGTCATCCACGTATAAAATGAGGAATACTACAGTTCTCGCTACAATTCCTTGACCGTCTCATCAAAACAGATGTTCCAACTCCGCGATGCCTGCTTTAGTCCATAGATGGACTTAAGCAACTTGCACACCTTTCCGCTGCTCCCATTCTGAATGAAACCCTCTGGCTGGTCCATATAGACACACTCCTCTAAATTTCCATTTAGAAAAGCTGTCTTTACGTCCATCTGCCAAATCTCATAATCGTGGAAGGCAGCAATGGTAAGAAGGATCCGAATGGATTTCAGCATAGCCACTGGAGAAAAGGATTCGTCATAGTCCAAACCAGGTCTTTGACGAAAACCCTTCGCTACAAGTCTAGCTTTATAGGTCTTAACCTGTCCATCTACACCAATCTTCCTTTTGAAGATCCACTTGCATCCTACGGGTTTTACCCCGTCTGGAGCAATGTCCAACGTCCATACTTTGTTGGTGTACATGGACTCCATTTCGGTCCGCATTGCATCCAGCCATTTTACCGAGTCAACGCTCTGAACGGGCTGCTGGAAGCTAGTAGGCTCATCATAATCTATGATGCAATTCTCTCTATCCCCGTCTATGAGAAAACCGTAGTATCTCTCGGGCGGATGAGACTGTCTATTACTTTTGCGGAGCGGCGTAGGAATGTCCTGTTCTTTTGAACCCTCTGGTTCCACTAAGCTTTCAGTAATAGTCTGTGGTTCTGGAATTTCTTCCAGTTCTATTGTGCTCCCACTTATCTGGGTTTCCAAAAACTCAGTTTCCAAGAAGCGGGCATGCTGAGAAACAAAAACTTTTTGTTCCTCAGCGGAATAGAAAAGATACCCCCTGGAGTTCTTTGGGTACCCCACAAACTTACACTGTACTGAACGTGCCTCGAGCTTGTCCGCATGCTGCTTTTTTATAAAAGCTGGACATCCCCATACTTTAAGATACTTATGACAAGGTTTCTTCCCAGTCCACATCTGATATGGGGTGGTAGGCACAGTCTTGGTGGGAGCCTTGTTCAAGAGATATGCAGCTGCTTCTAGTGCATATCCCCAGAATGATCGCGGTAACTCAGCGTTACTCATCATGGACCGTACCATATCCAATAGGGTCCGGTTCCGTCTCTCCGATACACCGTTATGTTGCGAAGTGTATGGAGGAGTAAGCTGAGAGAGAATTCCGTTCTCTTTTAAACAGTCCAGGAACTCGGCACTTAAGTATTCTCCACCTTGATCCGATCTTAGAATCTTGATACTTTTGCCCGTTTGGTTGTCTACTTCATTCTTATATTCCTGGAATTTTCCAAAGGCTTCGGACTTATGTTTCATTAAGAAGACATAACCGTACCTTGAAAAGTCATCCGTAAAAGTAATAAAGTGAGAATAACCGCTTCACGCATGTGTAGACATTGGACCGCACACGTCGCTGTGTACGAGTCCCAAGAGCTCGCTCGCCCTTACTCCGTGTCCAGTAAACGGAGTCTTTGTCATCTTTCCTTTGAGACAGGATTGACAAGTGGCATACGATTGATATTCGAACGGATTCAAATATCCTTCTGTATGTAACTTCGTCAACCTTCTCTCATTGATGTGACCTAGTCTACAATGCCACAAAAAAGTCTGATTTATTTCCGGAGACTTTCTTTTGTGTGTATTCTGGACATTGAAAATCTGTGGTTGGTTTAATACGTATATACCATTGCTCAATGTACCTGACCCAATTAGAACTTGATTAAGGTGAATATTTACAACATTGCTTACAAACGCAAATTCATAACCTTCTTTAGAAACTAAAGATACAGAAATGATATTACAAGTTGCGTTGGGTACAAAAAAGCAATTACGCAAAACCAAAACATGTCCATCTGACATTCCCAGGTGATAGTCCCCCACGGCTTTAGCATCCATGCTAGCTCCGTTCGCAACTCTGAGGGTCATGTCACCTGCTTTCAAAATACTACAGTTTCTCAACGCCTGCAAAGAATTACAGATATGAGATCCTGATCCGGTATCCAATACCCAGGAAGTAGAGTTTATTGAAAGACAGTTTTCAATAACATACACACCTGAAGCTGAAGCTGCAACCTGCTTCAATTCCTGTGTTCTGGCCTTCCAGGCCCTGCAATCATTCTTCCAGTGTCCTTTCTTATAACAATAGAAGAATTCTTCCTTATCCACAAGCTTCCCCGCTTTCTTTGTTGCTTTAGCTTTTCCCTTCGTATCCACTTTACTAACACCGCCTCTTGGTTTGGCGGGGGCTTTCTTCTTCTTTCCCTTGGCTTTCGCCTTGGACCTAGAAGAAGATGATCCTCCTACAAACAAAGTGGATGTTTCCCTACCTTTCTGTAGGGTGCCCTCCGCGCTCCTCAGCATGTTGAGGAGCTCTGAAAGTTCAACTTCTTTTTCTTGTAAGTTGAAGTTCAGTATAAACTGGGCGTAAGTGGAAGGAAGGGACTGAAGAACTAAGTCCGTATAGAGCTCACTCTCCAATGTGGTCCCTAGGTCCGCGAGCTCCTCAATGTAGCTGATCATCTTAAGCACGTGTTCTTCTACTGATGATCCGACGGCCATCCTTGCCGATAATAACTTTTTCGACGCTTCGTATCTTGCGATACGAGATTGCTCTCCATACAGTTCTTTTATATGAAGAAATATGGATTCCAAGTCCATATTCTCGTGCCTCCTCTGATGTTCATTGTCCATAGAGGCAAGTACGAGGCACTTGGCCTTCGCGCTATAAATCTCCCAAGTCTTACAGATTTCCTTATCCGCGACGCTGGAAGTGGGACCAGGGACAGGGGGAGCTTTGGTGGTAAGAAGATACCCCAGCTTGTCGTAAGTGATTGCCATCTTGACATTCCTGAGCCAATCTTTGTAGTTTGGCTCTGTCAGTATGTTTTTATCTAGAAGTAACTTAAGTCCAGTCATGTCGATTGGTCGCTGCAATTAGGAGAGAGAGAAGAAACACTCAGCATGATGCTCTTGCAAGTTTAGAGTGGTTTTTAATTTGTCTAAACAGGATGGCTCCCACTGTTTCTCGAATCCCTCCTCAAACCATAAAGGAAGAATTAGTCGGAATCAATCCCACCGCACAATACTTGCTTAACCGTTCAGCCAGGCCAGTGTCGGTACTTCGAGAGAGGTTTTCCAACGCTTTCGTGAAGTTCCTTAATTCAAGAATCTCTTTTCCCTGGGGGCGTAGCCCCACTAACACCTTTCTAGGCACCTACTAGGTTCATAGCATTGATCGTTTAGTGAGAAATTTCCCGAGGAGTAGCATATACTCACAGTAGGATCGGGATCCAAATATCATCGCGTGACGAAACTGAAGGAATCCTACCAGAATCATCACACTCCAAATGGTATGCAAGTCTAGCAAGTTTCAGTACTTATGAAACTCCCGATGTGGATTTTTGCCCCATGCTCTTATGACCTTGACGAAGGTCAACAAAACATAAGTCACATGTCAAGTTCTGCCCGTCATTATCCAGGTTAATTTGAATCCACCCGTATATACCCTTGACGAAGGTCAACAAGGTAATGCGAATGTCCCAAACCAACGCATCTATCTATGCTACATATGAATACCCAACAGCTACCAATCACTATGCCTTGACGAAGGTCAACAAACATAGCTTGAATACTATTGAATATTCATATGAAACGACGGAGGGCTACGAATGGTTTTTGGCGAAACCGTGAACGTAGTGAACTTGATATAATCGATGGAACGAGATAGCTTTTAAAAGGAGTGGCTCAAGCTCCGCATTTAAAAGTTGGTTTTGAAAAGAACCGAGTGGTTTTTCGAAAGTTTTCCAACGACTTTAGCTTGGTTTATTATCTTGCATTAGTTCTTTTAATGCTTGATATTCTTGCATTAGTTCTTTTAATGCGTCCCATCATTTAATCCTACCATTGCAGAAAACAACCAAAATATGACGTATGCTTATGCCATTCGCATTCGCCACGGGGCCCCGTCATTACCCGTTAGGTTACTTAACTAACGACAGAGCGGGGGCTGGGCTAGCGCGGCTGAAAAACATAAGCAACGCCTAAATAATATCATATATAGATATATTGCAATGATAGCCATTTCAGATCACAGATGAACACATTGGATATACTAGGAATCCGCAATTCGTACGAGCCTGTAACGAAAAGCAGATTACACGGTCGCGGTGAATAGCAAATACCCCACCCAAGACCCCTATGGGTGAGGCAAACTACCCGCCAAGTACCCGAAGCGAAGCAACCTCCCTCAACTCCGTGAGTAGGCCACTCGGCACTTCGGCATACCCGGTAGTTTGTGCACCCCCTCCATGGGTCTATCCTAGGAGCAAAAACAGTAAAAAGAAATTATACAATGACGGCTACAACCCCGACCCGGTTGTGGGGCCATACAAATAATTATTACATCAATTTACAAATTTACATGAATTGAAAGAAAAGAAAACTCTCGTCTCACAACCCCCGGCTATTCACTCGCGACAATCCAATGAATTCATATACACATTCCAATAACATTACAGATCACAGATTTGTATAACTCCCACTAATCGACATATAGTGATTAGCAGACGTTCAATACAAATATCACATCACAGAAAAACCCGTCAGCTAAAGGCTTTTAGAAGTTCGATCAAAAATACGGATTTTTAGGCCCCAAACACAAAATTTTCGTTCTGGAAAATCTGGGAAGAAAATACATATTCCAAAAATCCCAAAATACCCCTATGAGCAAACTGCAAAGAAGAAACCCCATGACCGAGTCAACTCGGCCGCGGTTCCGCGGCGGGAGCAAGCTCCCACCGCGGAACCGCGGCGCTTTGATCGAGTTAGGGGGTCAAATTTTTGCAGTTTCTTCAGAAAACCCTGAGTCGATTTTTGGTGTATCTCAAAAAAAATTTCCAGCACTTTTAAAATCGACAGAAAGATTAAAAACCGGGGTTCGTTTTGCGACTTTTTCTTTGATCGATCTTCTAGCTACTTTGCTAACATGTTAGATAGAGTTTAACTAGGCTCTGATAGCACTGTAAGTCCATGCTACCTCTCCCGGTACTTTCGGGCACGCGGAATTTGGTAAAAAATGATTTTCTTAGAGGTGGTAACATGGACTTAAAACCCGGATCTTTGTTAAACATCTAACTAACAACCTAACTACGAGTTGCTAACTACTCGGTTAGGGGGTTATACCTTTCTTTTTCTCGAACTCCTTCGTCTTCAAGCTTCGATGGTCGTCCGAATCGGCTTCTCCCCGTCGTCTCCTTGCGCCGAAGATAGATCCACCTGAAAGCTTCAACCTTTGGCTCCTTCTTCGAACTTTGAAGAAACTAGTTCACTCGGTTTGCTAAATCTTGTGAACTAGAGTGAGTAGAGAAGAGTTTGTATGGGATTTTATCTATGGTTCTTGGTTCTCAACTCATGAGACAAGTGAATCATAGAATCAAGAGAGGGAGAGCAAGAGGAGGAAGATGAGAGCTCAAGAACAAGAGAGAGAATGAGCATGAAAGAATGAGAGAAGGCTTTTCTCATTTGGCTCTCATAATCCAAAACAATCATAACACCTCATATCAATCAAGTATTATGTGATGGTTTAAGCAACCATAGCCATATCATTTCATGCACTCATTTTGCACAAAAGAGCAAGCAAGCAAAAGTCTTTGCCATGAAATGATAGCTATAGTTATCATGATGGTCAACTAGTCAAGCCTAGTCAACCGGTCAATAAAGTCAACAAGTCAACAAAAGTCAACAAGTCAACAAAGTCAATCCCTCAACAACCATGTCACCATAATACTTAATTAATATAATTGTTAATCACATATCATATTCTCATTAGGGTTGAACAAAAAGTCAATAGTCAACTGTCAACGGTCAACAACCCTAATAAGAATCCTCTGCCTCTGTCTCTCCGTCAACTGTGCATACACACCCGCATCCGCGTTCCGAGGAACACGAATGCATACTGGATAAATCCAATCCCAAAAGGTATACTAGGATCTGGCTTAAACCAAAGCCCGCTAGTGTAAACTGTCCGGACACTGTACGTGCACAAGTGCACGGATGTGACCGAACCCTGTCGCAAAACCATGCGACCTGTCGCAAAACCATGCGACCTCTACTCTTTTGCCTAAAGGCGAATAGCTTTCTGTGTGGGACTCTAAAGACTCGACACTACGCTGGCAGTGGGTTTAACCACAGACCACAAGCGGCACTAGCTGTACGTAACGGTCCCCAGGTAGATGCCGACAAGAAGACTGACGAGGCGAAACCCATCTGAACTCCTACTGAGCCTGAATGTGACATTCTCCGTACAGTCCGGTCTGTTCGTCTGATACATCGCATGGCGGGCCTAGGAGGCGGTAAACGTCAGTCCCCCAATAGCGGTACAAGTCGTGTCGGAGTGAAGCCCAAAACACCCTGAGATAACACTGGAAGCCTACCGGTATATCTCGTTTGCCATGGCCAGGGACTACTCGTGTAATGGCTCTCCTAGACACAGCGCGATGTCAACCCCCAATACCGGGAGAGACGAATCCTGTCTAACCGTCACTGCCTCCAAGTGCTTCGGGACTGCACCCAACTACCACCTGTTTGCACGACTCCTTTGAGCCGTGGTAGGGTAGTAATCAAAGTACAGTGGGAACACACTCGAGGCGAAGTGACAGTGTCAAGTCAGCGGACTAAGCTGTACTCATGTCACCTGGGAACTGATAACTGACGATAGGCATAATACCAACTAGTCAGTTCCCGACGAGTCCTGTCCAGTGTACTCGTAACCCAACGAGCACCCGCATACTATCTCAAGTACGACATACCGACGGCTGTGGGACAGACCGTCTCCCACACTGGGATGAAAAGCGCATGCGCTAGTCTACTCCGGAGTATCGATGCCCTGTCTCGATAGTCCTGCGACCAGGGACCTGCATAAGGATGTACTTATAGATTACCCAGCCCCACTAGTGTGACTGCCATCACAACGCTGGTAATCAAGCAAAGATCCTAAGGGCTCCACTAATGTGTATAGGCGATATACTAAAATAAACACATGTACACATTGAAGTAGAAACAAACCAAGTAGCATACTACTATTTTGAGCAAGATTGTATATACAAGGTGAATATCCCAAGCTTCCATTAAGTAATATACAAACTAGTATGATACAGTAATGGCCTCTAGGGCATATACACTAACACCCACTTCCTATTTCTTCATCCTCTACCACTTGCCAAGTAGTATAGGGTGTTTTCTTCACAAGTTTCATGACTTGGTGAAGTTGGAGCTTGATCTTGAGTTGCCTCGACGTAGATCATCTTCGGCATTGAAGTCGACGACCTAGCCCGATCATTTCTCCGACGAAACCTTCACCAGAGTCCGAATTCTGATAGGTACAGTAGAGGGACGTCATCACGGAGCCTAGGAAGTGGAGGACCGGATCTATAAAGGTTGTAGTCACTTTTCTTTAGCAATAAAGTTGTTTACTTGCTTGCATCGCCTTATCATCTAGTTAACGATCCGTATTAGGGTTTGTAGGCACATGAAAAAAATTTGAATTGGGCATGTTTGATCTGTTGTGAGACCTCATTAGTGAGCCTAGGAACCCTACAATAAAAAGAGCTAAGCTCTATTAAATTTTGTTGAGGCAGTGCCTCACGTGTCCCTCACAAGGGCGCCAACGCCAGTGCCTTAGAATTGAATCCTATGGTGGCGCCGCACGTGAAGCTCACGTGGGCGCCAATGTACAAAGAACAGGAGTATCTTATACTCAACGTCCCAAAAAGAATTAAATCAGTAGAATTAAATTCTACATGAGGATATTTCCCTAACAAAAATTTGGGATACTCTCTGTTAAACAAAGTCGTTGGATTAAAGATCCAGTGGTGATGAAAAATCATCATACAATAGAATTAAATTCTATTCTGAGGAATATTTTTCCTCAATCTTTACAAATAAAAAAAGATTGTTCTCTGTAAAACAGAGAGTTCTTGGATCAAAAATCCAATGGTGATTAAAAATTACCATTTCACAGAATCAATTCTGTATAGGGGAAAATATTTCCCCAATCTTGTTAAAACCGAGAAAAAATATTCTGTAAAACAAAAACACTTGGATCAAAAATCTAACGGTGGGTAAAATTCCCCAAATCAATTTTGAGTCCAATTAAATCAATTGGAATCTCTCAATAAGAGATTTTCTCAAAACTAATTAACAAACTTGCTTCTACTATATAAAGGACCCGAGACTTCAAGTCTCATATAGAGGGAACCCCTATAAGATTATGAAAAATACAGAAATCTTTCAAAACAATAGAGAATTTAATTCTCGATAAAAGAAGAAGACTTGCCTCCTCAAAATCCTAGGTAAAGAAAACACAGAGATCGAAATATCTCTTTTTTCCTATATAAGGGTTTAACCCTTCTCAAAGAATTTAGTTCTTCCTCTGGATCAGAGATCCACAAGACAAGTCTCCTACAAGTTAAGAATTTAATTCTTATCGGGAAGATCTTGTTCTTAAGAATCAAAAATTTAGAAAAGAACTAGGTTAAAAAGAAAGAAAAAAAAGAAAAAGAACATGTGTTCTGAGAATTTAATTCCTCCGAAATTAGGGTTTAGCCCTACATAGAGAACTTAGTTCTTATAAAAAGAGAAGAAGAACATAGTCCTCCAATAAAAAAAACAATCCAAGATCTTCAAAATAGAGATCTTAATAATCATTAATGGTTAAAATGGCATTAACGGAGATTTAATCTCTAAAAAAGAAAAGAGATTAGCGCCTCACGTGTTTCCCACGTGGGGGCCTTCCCAATAACACCAAGTGCCTCACATGAAAAACATACGGGCGTCTAAAACAGAAGGCGGGCGCCTCACGTGAAATACAAGTGAGCGCTGAATAAAAGTTCTCGGCACTTGATATACACCCCCAAAAGGCTTAGTGCTTAGCACTGATTGGGCATTGCCCGGCGCCTCACGTGCTCCTCACGTGGGCACCATATAGAAGTGCTTAGCACTTTATATACAGGCAAAATGGCTGAGTGCTTAGCATCGATTGGGCAACGCCCAGTGCTGTACGTGCTCCTCATGTAGACGCCATATAAGAAAAAATGCTTAGCACTATATATATATATATATTCAGTCAAAATAACTGAGTGCTTAGCACTGATTGGGCAGCGCGCATAACTGAAGACTTCACATGAAACCCATGTAAATGCCAGAGCTTCAAACAAGTGGTTAGCGCTTTTGCATTAAAGGGGGGACTGAACAAACAGAGCCCAAATATGTGCTTAGCATTTTTGAATAAAAAAAGAAAACTGAGCAGACTAAGCCCAAATTAGCTAAGTCTCTTGCAACTGAGCCCAAATGCTCTGAATCTTAATTAATTTAATGACCCTCAAAATATTGCTAAGTTGATCTTATTCTCAAATAGGACTAATGTATCCTTAGTTAAAAAATAAATTGGGCCCAAATGCTCATATGTTTAAGTTGATCTTAATCTCAAACTAGATTAACGGTCCTTAAAACAAACAAAATATTTTTGAACTAAAGGAAAAATATAACTTATTTTTAAAATCCCAAATCTAAAATATACGGATTTGGACTGATCCACGCCCTACGGGCGACGACATAAACCAGTCTCCGTATACAATCCACGGGGAACCAAAATAAAAAAAATACACATGACATGAAGTGAACTGCTGGAGCAGGAGAAAGTGGTTATCACAACGCGATAACGTAATTAACTGCAAGGGCTTGCGCCTGCTGAGAAGAGCGTCCCCACAATAAAAAACCCATCACAAATGAGGTAGAATATGATAAAGTCTGCTACACCGGTCGCTGTTCATATCAGATTTTTGCATTTTCATACCGCCCAATTTTTATCACATTGCATATCGGTAGATACTCTTGAGCCGTGTTTGCTAGTCAATTGCAGGATACAGGTTCTCGGTTCTAAAACGGTGAAATTCATGGAAAACACGACAAAATCCGGGTTCCTGCCAACCACAGATAAAACACGGTCTCCGCTCTTCATCCGTATGTTGCCAGATACCAGTTTAGGGAGACGAAATGTCAAATCAATGTCGTTTTCATGCACAAGGCTCAATGGCAACAACAAGTTCCAAGAAATCTACGCGGAGCTCGAGGCAATCATGACAAAAACATCCACAAAAAGTCCACCTTTCCTCAACAGAAATTCTGGAAGAAATGTGAAAGCATTTTCAGAAAATACATATACCAGACAAGAGAGGACAGAAGACCAGGGAAGTACACAGAAGCCGACACCCCAACTCACCCATAGGGCCGCGGATCCGCGGCCAATAGGGGGTCTAGGCCGTGGATCCGCGGCCGTACTGGCGCCGTTGGAAGTCAAACGTCAGGGGTAGAATTGTCTTTTCATTTGTGTTCTGGTGGTTGCCCTAGGTTTTCATTTTTTGGCCTATAAATAGCCCAGAACTTTGTGAAGGAAAGGGTCCATTCTTGTATTTTCATTTTGCTAAGTTTAGTGTGTTTCTTCTTCCTCTTCTCACCTCTTCTCCATTGAAACTTGTAGTGAGCTTATGAGTGAAGAGTGATGCATAAAGAAGAACCATTTATTATCATGCTTGTCTCTTTATCTTGTTAATTGTTGTAATTTTAATTTTTTAAGTAGTTGTTGTTATTTTCTTGTTGTTTCTTTCTTCTCTCTTTTTCTTTATCCTTAATACGACAATGATGCTTACGCTCGATCCTCGCCAAGGTGATGTCGCAAATAGCTAGTCGTATTCTTCTAATCTCCTTCTTTCTATCTTCCTCTTTTGTTTTGTTTTATTTTTCCGTATCATGATGTGTGAGTAGTTCATACTTGTTAGGGTAGGATAAGGGAAGTTTGAGAGAAGGAAATCTCTCTCACTCTTTCCTTGCCCAACAGCTTAAATCGACTCCCGTTAATTGAACCACAATCCGCTCCTTACGGCACCCTATCCTACATGATAGCGGTGATTCCGTAGTGAGACCGGTTGTGGTTGAATTAACCGGAGGTTATGGCTAAGAGCCAAGAACGGACGGACAAGCACCAAAAGGAAGGATTTATGCATTGGAAAGCCTAGCTTATACTCACAAGTTCCTTCCTAGTCGTGCTAATCCCCGTTGTTGCCGATTACCGTAACACCGATATTAAGAGGGGCAACGAAAGATGTGGAGACTCCTAACTCAAACTAACCTAATCCTAACCCTAACAAGCTCTCTTTAAAACATCAACTTAACACTTAGATAATTACAAACAACTCTGAACTCTCGGACTTAACTCGTTAAAACACATTGAAAAAGACTCCCATTTCCCTGCAGACGACCCGTACTCAACCGGCTAGCTACAAGCGAAACCGTCTTGATTGCGGTATTTAAACTAAAACTTGAACACGCACAACCTCTAACAATCAAATGGCGCCGTTGCCGGGGAGACGGTAGTTTATTTCCTTGTGTAATTTCGGGTTAATTTGTGAATATAACCGAAAAACAAAAAAAAAATATACTTTGTAAAAAAACCATCTTGTTGTTTTTGATTAGCTTTTGTGCAAGTGTGCAGGAAAATACAAGGTTCGAGTTCAGTGGCCAAGACGTCGGATAATACGGAGTTCAAGTACAGTGCCAAAGACGTGGGAAGATAGACTCACATTTCGCGGCTACACCGCGACGGACCAAAACGAATCCAACGGTCTACTGAAAAATCTGGAGCAGTTACAGTAAGAAAATAAGGATTCAGGACATCCAGACAACCAGAGGAGACACAGACCAGCACCTACAAAAATTTTCAAGGCCCAAGCCCATCACATTGCCGCGGATCCGCGGCATACCCTAGCTTAGGCCGCGGAACCGCGGCCGTTTGGTGGCCTCAGGGTGCCATTTTCTCTGTAAGTCCTCCTCTCCTCCTTCCCACTCCTCTGGACTCCAATAAACTGTGTTTTCTGCAGGTTTCTTTGCGCAAACTCTTCTCCCCCTTCCAATAAACTGTTCTTGTGCAGGATTCTTTGCGCCGCAAATAAAAAAATTGTTTGCAGTTGATTTGTTACTGCTTTGCATTTCTTTAATACGGACTTAAGGGGCTTGAAACCAATTCAGATTGGGTGGGGATTTCATCACCCTTCCCAGGACCCCAAAAAACACAAAAGTATATGCATTGTCCATTGTAAATTAAAAAATACTAGACTTCAGCCCTAAGGACTTCGCGCTCATTAGGAAAAGATAAACCGTGTTTAGAACCTCGCTTAACGGTATATTGTTTACGGGGTGTCTAGGAAAGTGTTAAAGGCGCAACCGCCGAAAGAGAAAGGGTTATTTAACTAAGGAACTTCGCGAAAGCGTTGGACAACCTCCCCTTATCTCTGCACTTACCTGGCCTCGTGATCAGTGTATTTTTAAGCCCGTTTCTCGACACTGTTTAATTTCGACAATCAAGTTCAGGAGCAGGTCTAGTAGACCTAGGTTACCCTAGATCTAGGTGTGATTGTGCATATCTTGTTTGTGATTGCTTAAGCCGTATTTCCGTACATATTTCTGTAAATCTCTTTCTAAAAAAAAAAAAAGAAAAAAAAATCAAAAACTTTTACAAAAACTTGCCCTTTTGTCGCCAAATCCATTTTCACCCACCACCCATCGCCTTTCTCCATTGACGTTTTCTTACCCTCACCTTCTCCGCTTTGACTATACTAAAATCGTTTAGTGTATGTCCGCTTGGACTCGGGACACTAGCGCCCGTCTAGTCCGCGTTACGTTAGTCGCTACCGACTACGCGATCGACTCCGAAGTCGATACTCCGTCCACTCCTCTTTCACCCCTTCCTTTACCGGCCAACTCCGACGTTGACCGGAATTCTGTTCGTACATCTTCACCTTCACCTTCACCAACCTCTTCTTCCACGATGTCGGGATTTAATCCGAACATCTCGTTGACCACCGCGGGATTGGCTCCACCTCCTACGGAGACCAATATCCCACCACCACCGCCTGTTGTAGCGCCGCAGCGAATCGCGCTCCAGGATCGTTTCTATCCCACCCGTTCTGCACTTCCCACCCGCCTTTCTCTTCCTCCGGCCAATGGGGACAACTTTGAAATTAAGCCCCACTTCATCAACATGCTTCTCCGTTTTCATGGGCTTGAATCTGAAGATGCCTATATCTTCATCAACAAATTTCAAAACGTCTGTGCCATGATGAAAACCACCCAGCTGTCGGACGATGCTATACGTCTACGGGTCATTCCGTTCACTTTATGCGATCTTGCTGAAAAATGGCTGTATAGCACCGCTTCCCACTCAATCACCAGTTGGGACGAGTTTGTTAAAGCGTTTCTAAAAAAATTCTATCCGAATCATAAGACCGCAAGGATTCGAAATGAAATCAACCAATTCTCCCAGCTTCCTTCTGAACCCTTCTGGAAGTGCTTTGACCGATACAAAGACCTTCTTGTTCAGTGTCCTCACCACGGTATAGAGAAATGGCAACTCTGCCAAACCTTATACGAGGGCCTGAACTCAGCAACGAAGCAGTTGTTGGAAACCATCTGTCAGGGCCACTTCCTATCGAAATCTGATGAGGAAGCGTGGCAATTCTTTGACGACCTTGCGGAGCAAACGCTACAGTGGGAGAGCACCAGACCGACTTCTTCTTCTTCTACCTCCACTTCTACCGGTCAGTCTAGGGTAGGAATCCACCAACTTGATGTCTCTATTGCGATGAAAGCTGAAATGGCTGCAATAACAAGAAAGCTTGAAGCGATAGAAAGCAAATTTTCTGCTCCTACTCCTGCCCCTGTTCTCCCCCTTCGTACCATTTGCGCTTATTGTTCCGATCCTTCCCACTTGACCGAAGAGTGTCCTTACAATCCACCCTCGCAAGGACAGGATCAGGTTAATGCTGCATTCCAGCAAAGACCGAGGAATGATCCATACTCTTCCACCTATAATCCCGGTTGGAGGAACCATCCCAATTTCGCCTGGAATCAGAATCAGAATCAATTCCAAGGCAACAATTTCCAAAGGGCCCCTCCACCGCAACAACAAGCGCAACAACAAACTCAGTATCAGCAGCCCTTCCAACCCCAACCTTTCCAAAATCAGACGAACAACTTTGCACCCAACAATTCTTTTCCACCAAACAACTTTGTTCCGTCAAACAATGATAAGGTTTCCTCGCTCGAACGAAGTCTGGAGGCGTTTGTTAAACAATCGACTCAATCCACCGCCAACATCCAGTCTTCCATTCAATCTTTAGTGCAACACACTGCCGCACACGGGCAAAGCATCAAGACCATCGAGACCCAGATTGCACAGCTAAACGCGGCCTTAAGCGAGCGAGAAAAGGGGAAGCTCCCGTCCCAGCCACTTCCAAATCCCGGTCACCCACATAATGCACATGTTGCTCTTGAACAACAAAACCATAATGTGAGTGCCGTGACCACACTGAGATCGGGGAGGATGCTGCAAAACAACATTGGCAAACGGATCAACGATGACACCCCGGCCGCTTCTTCTTCTTCTTCTTCTTCGTCTTCTGAGCCTATTCTCCGTTCTTCACAAGGCTCTCCTCCCTCTTCTTCTGCTCTGAACGGACCCACTTCTCACTCCACGAAGACACCTATTCTGGGATCCGTTCCAACTCCACAATCTCCTCCTCCAGCATTAGACTCAACCAATTTTCAAAATGTTCCATTTCCAAACCGGTTGAGGTCTAACAAACAAAATCCACAAATGGAGAAGATTCTGGAGTTATTCAAGCAAGTTAACATTAACATTCCTCTTTTAGATGCTGTCCAACAAGTTCCGTCTTACGCGAAAATCTTAAAGGACTTGTGCACGAAAAAGAGGAAGTCTCAGGTACCCAAGAAAGTTTTCTTGGCTAGTGCTGTGAGTGATGCCCTTACCCAATCTTTACCATAAAAACGGAAGGACCCTGGCTGTCCTACGATTTCAATTACTATTGGGGATAAGAACATCAACCGCGCACTATTAGATCTTGGTGCCAGTGTTAACTTGCTTCCGTATTCAGTATACGAGCAATTAGGCGTCGGAGAGCTGAAACCCACGCACTGCACTCTCCAAATGGCCGACCGATCGATCACCCATCCTAGGGGTGAGCTAGAGGATGTGTTAATCAAAGTCGGGGACTTCATATTCCCCCTTGACTTCATTGTATTAGATACACAGCCTGTAGCTAACCCCTGGAATCAAATTCCGGTGATACTCGGTCGCCCATTTCTCGCAACCTCAAATGCTGTGATCAATTGTCGCAATGGTTCGATGAACCTCTCTTTTGGAAATATGACGATTGAACTCAACATTTTTAGGTTGGGGAATCAGCCCGCCGAACCTAATGCTCATATACTGGATGTCTGCTCGATCCAGGAGATCACCCCAGAAGAGTGTGAATTCGAGGAGTTTCTGTTTGATCACGATAATCTTGACGCCACTAGTGCGTTTCTCTTCGAACCTGCTGCTGATTCTGCGCCCGACAACGACTACGAGTGTTTCACGTTTTCGAACGATCTTAGCAGCGCACAACCCGAGTTTGAATCCTTCGACTTTCCGGATGAGTTACCTGAACCATCCGACTCGGTCGCTTACACTCGTTTTGAACCTTTGCTGGAGTCCTTTGAGTTCGAGACCTTTGCACCAGTCTTGCCTTCCATCGTTTCACCTCCAACGCTCGAACTCAAGCCGTTGCCGTCTCACCTTAAATACGCTTACTTAGGTGAGAACGAGACCCTCCCTGTCATCATCTCGGCTTCTCTAGCTCCCGAGCAAGAGAAAGCCCTTCTCGCGGTCTTGCACAGCAACAGGCAAGCTTTTGGCTGGTCCATGGCGGACATCAAGGGGATTAGTCCCTTGATCGTTGAGCATCACATTCATCTGATGGATGATGCCAAACCAGCCCGGGATCCACAAAGACGTCTCAATCCAGTCATGAAAGAGGCTGTGAAGAAGGAGATCGTAAAATGTCTAGATAGTGGTATCATTTACCCTATCTCTGATAGCCAGTGGGTTAGCCCCATCCACGTTGTCCCCAAGAAGTCGGGCATCACGGTCATAACAAACGAGGCGAACGAGTTAATCCCTACTCGCACCCAAACTGGGTGGCGAGTATGCATCGATTACAGAAAACTCAACGCCGCAACGCGGAAAGACCACTTTCCGCTACCTTTCATTGACCAGATGCTTGAACGATTGGCCGGACACGAGTACTACTGCTTTCTTGATGGCTACTCCGGCTATAATCAAATTCCCATCGCCGAAAAAGACCAGAACAAGACCACATTCACTTGTCCTTTCGGCACGTTTGCATATCGTCGCATACCCTTTGGGTTATGCAATGCGCCCACTACCTTCCAGCGGTGTATGATGGGTATTTTCTCAGACATGGTGGAAAAATTTCTGGAGATTTTCATGGATGACTTCTCCATCTTCGGCGATTCCTTCAACGAGTGTTTGCTGCATCTTGACGCTGTCCTTACCCGATGTAAGGACAAGAATCTCACTTTGAACTGGGAGAAATGCCACTTCATGGTGCGCGAAGGTATTGTCTTAGGACATATCATCTCGCAAAATGGCATAGAGGTTGACAAAGCAAAGATTGAGGTCATTTCCAATCTGCCTCCTCCCCGATGCGTCAGAGATATCCGAGCCTTCCTTGGCCATGTCGGTTTTTATAGACGGTTTATCAAGGACTTTAGCAAGATTGCTAGGCCCTTGACTTTTTTGCTGGCTAAGGATACGCCTTTCGATTTCAACTCGAGCTGTGTGACTGCATTCGAGTCATTGAAACGCTCACTCACTTCTGCTCCCGTTCTTTCTTCACCTGACTGGACGCACCTATTCGAGATTATGTGCGATGCATCCGACTTTGCCATTGGTGCTGTCCTTGGACAACACATCAACAAGATGCCGCACGTAATCTATTACGCGAGCTGAACCCTGAACGACGCCCAACTCAACTATACAACAACTGAGAAGGAATTCTTAGCTGTTGTATTTGCTTTAGAAAAGTTCAGGCCCTACCTCATCGGCTCTCCAGTCATTGTCTACACTGACCATTCTGCTCTGCGCCATCTTTTTGCGAAGAAAGATGCAAAATCTCGGTTAATACGTTGGATCCTCTTGCTTCAAGAGTTTGACCTTGTCATTAAGGACAAACGAGGATGTGAAAACGTAGTTGCCGACCATCTCTCACGACTTCCTTCTTCGCCTTCGCTTCCAATTCCGATCAACGACGTCTTCCCGGATGAACAGCTCTTGACAGTATCGTGCGAACCCTGGTTCGCAGATATTGTGAACTATTTAGCCACAGGATTACTTCCGACTGAATGGTCGAGTCAGGACAGACTTCGCTTCTTATCCTAAGTAAAACACTTTTACTGGGACGAACCCTACTTGTTCAAGTACTGTCCCGACCAGATTATTCGTCGGTGTGTCCCTGATGAGGAATTCAAGAGTGTGCTGTCATTTTGCCACGATCAAGCGTGTGGCGGGCATTTTGGGCCCAGAAAGACAGCTGAGAAGATCTTGCAATGTGGTTTCTACTGGCCACAACTCTTCAAAGACGCTCATGACTATTGCAAGACTTGCTCCCGGTGCCAACACATGGGCCGGATATCCCGAAGGAACGAGATGCCGCTCCAACCGATCTTGGTTGTGGAGATTTTCGATGTTTGGGGGATAGACTTCATGGGGCCGTTTCCCAGCTCTTTTGGGAACTTGTACATCCTTCTAGCTGTTGATTACGTCTCTAAATGGGTCGAGGCTGTGCCCAGCCGAACTAACGACAACAAGGTTGTCGTTAGGTTCCTTAAAAAAAACATTTTCTTACGGTTTGGGCACCCCCGAGCGATCATTAGCGACAATGGAAGTCATTTCTGCAATAAAACTTTCGAAGCCTTGATGCGGAAATACTCCATAAATCATAACCTCTCTACGCCCTACCACCCCCAAACCTGCGGGCTGGCCGAAGTTTCAAATCGGCAAATCAAGCAGATACTGGAGAAGACGGTTTCCAAGAACCGTAAGGATTGGTCTCTGAAACTCACTGATGCTCTTTGGGCATTTAGAACCGCTTATAAGACCAACCTTGGCATGTCTCCCTATCAGCTTGTGTACGGAAAAGCCTGCCACCTTCCTGTCGAAATAGAGCATTGCGCATTTTGGGCGATAAAGGAGCTGAATCTGTCTCTCGAGGATGCGGGCAGCCATCGGAAGCTGCAGTTGAACGAACTGAATGAGCTTAGGGATGAGGCTTACGATAACACGGTTGTCGTTAAGAATCGAACGAAGGTGTTTCATGATAAACACCTTTTGCGCAAAACCTTCTTACCTGGTCAGCAGGTACTGCTTTACGACACCCGACTTCATTTCCATCCTGGAAAGCTCAGATCTTGCTGGAAAAGGCCGTATTTTGTGCGGAATGTGTATCCGCAGGGCGCTGTGGATTTGGAAAATCCAAAGGACGGTTCATTTGTCAAAGTGAACGGACACCGATGCAAACCGTACCTTAGCGCCGAACCAACAGAGGAGCTCCTGTTCTTACAGGAGCCGGTTTACCCTGAATGATCTTCCTCTGCCTACCTCCAAACTTCGGTTATCCAGCCAAGAACAGTGGACACTGTTCCAAATAAGTTTGGGGGTATGTATAAACCATTTTTGTATATATTTGTGTATATTCTTTTTCTTTTCTTTAAAAACAAAAACAAATAAAAATTTGTGTATCGCTAACCGACAATTTTTGACCCTTCAACTGCTCTCTTCATGCAATGACAGTGAGGACACTGTCCAGTTTAAGTTTGGGGGTACGCTCGGTACGCATTTCTTACCTTCGAATTCATATGTATATTCTGCATCTGCATATTAAAATCCATAAAATCCATAAAAATCTGAAAATTTTCTGAAAATATAAAAAACTTTTCTGTCAAGTTAGCTTGTGGAAGAACTCTGATTCAACATTTCAACGGTTTTTGTTTGAAAAAATAGGAATAAATAAATCTTATGTTTAGATTTTGAAAACCTGAAAGATAACTCTCCTTTGAAGTTAACTATAGCTGATATACGTCTTTACATCACACTACACGTGTCGTGAGTTTTTGGAAATTAGATGACAAGTCTTTTATGTTTAAAAACTTTTAAACAGATAAATGATTTTCTGAGGATCAAATAGGTTTGTTCTAAAATAAGTAATGTCAAGAATAGTTTTTGAAGTAAAGCGAATATGAAGGAATGTTATTGATGCCGTAATTGGAGCTAAGTCTGAAAAATAATCCATCTGAAACTTGATTGGAATGATTACACACCAAACCCACTAAACACGTCTTTTATCCAAAAAAATAATGGAACTGCCGGTTATATCTCCGTTCGTATTAAATCATCTGATTTCCACGCCAAACTGTCTTTTGTTTTTGGACCTAGGTAACTTGAGTAATTAAGTCCGCTGGGGTTTTCTACACCTAATGCCCTAAAACCAACTGGTTTGGATGCATTGGCCCAAAGCTCGCTAAGAAGCCTAGAAAGTCCAGATTAAAACAAAGTCAAGCAAGTGTTCTCTTCGAGTTAAAATTCCTAACGGTTCTTTGTGTGAGAATAATCTTGATAAAAGACAGGCTTTTATAAAAAATTTAGCGGAGATATGAAGGTTTTATTCTGTGATAAAGACTATTGCACGTTCACAGAGGTGTGTATGAAATGAAAACAAGAAAAAGGTGGAGTGAAGAATACGACTTAGTTTCCTGTTAAGGAAGATAGAAATTCTGAAGTTGAAACCTTACTGGAAAACGAAACTTGAAAAATGCTTAACTCTTTATAAAACTTATGTGATCCTTTTAAAATTGTTATCTGGGCTTTATTGTGCGACATGATGACTTTAATCGATCCTTCTAGAACTTAACGACACTATTTGCACTGCACGTAAAGACATATAAAATCTGTAGTTAAATAAGAAGCGAGGTGTGAAAAATAAAGGTTCGATAGTCTAGACTTATGATTATAGAATTGTTATTTTCTGAAACAAAACTTTAGGGTTTGAATCTTAGTTATTTTACAAAACCAACTTGACCGGATTTTGTGGGTAGTATCCGCTGAAAACCCTCAGGAGACAACACTCCTCCTACTAGGGACACCTAGAGGTTTAACGGCTTGTTGCACATGCTCAGTGCAATCGCGTTCCCTGCGAAAGTGAGGTTAGGAAATTTTTTGTGAATAAATGGGCTTTGCTCGGGACGAGCAAATGATAAGTTTGGGGGTATTTGTTCATATCAGATTTTTGCATTTTCATACCGCCCAATTTTTATCACATTGTATATCGGTAGATACTCTTGAGCCGTGTTTGCTAGTCAATTGCAGGATACAGGTTCTCGGTTCTAAAACGGTGAAATTCATGGAAAACACGACAAAATCCGGGTTCCTGCCAACCACAGATAAAACACGGTCTCCGCTCTTCATCCGTATGTTGCCAGATACCAGTTTAGGGAGACGAAATGTCAAATCAATGTCGTTTTCATGCACAAGGCTCAATGGCAACAACAAGTTCCAAGAAATCTACACGGAGCTCGAGGCAATCATGACAAAAACATCCACAAAAAGTCCACCTTTCCTCAACAGAAATTCTGGAAGAAATGTGAAAGCATTTTCAGAAAATACATATACCAGACAAGAGGGGACAGAAGACCAGGGAAGTACACAGAAGCCGACACCCCAACTCACCCATAGGGCCGTGGATCCGCGGCCAATAGGGGGTCTAGGCCGCGGATCCGCGGCCGTACTGGCGCCGTTGGAAGTCAAACTTCACGGGTAGAATTGTCTTTTCATTTGTGTTCTGGTGGTTGCCCTAGGTTTTCATTTTTTGGCCTATAAATAGCCCAGAACTTTGTGAAGGAAAAGGTCCATTCTTGTATTTTCATTTTGCTAAGTTTAGTGTGTTTCTTCTTCCTCTTCTCACCTCTTCTCCATTGAAACCTGTAGTGAGCTTATGAGTGAAGAGTGATGAATAAAGAAGAACCATTTATTATCATGCTTGTCTCTTTATCTTGTTAATTGTTGTAATTTTAATTTGTTAAGTAGTTGTTGTTATTTTCTTGTTGTTTCTTTCTTCTCTCTTTTTCTTTATCCTTAATACGACAATGATGCTTACGCTCGATCCTCGCCAAGGTGAGGTCGCAAATAGCTAGTCGTATTCTTCTAATCTCCTTCTTTCTATCTTCCTCTTTTGTTTTGTTTTATTTTTCCGTATCATGATGTGTGAGTAGTTCATACTTGTTAGGGTAGGATAAGGGAAGTTTGAGAGAAGGAAATCTCTCTCACTCTTTCCTTGCCTAACAGCTTAAATCGACTTCCGTTAATTGAACCACAATCCGCTCCTTACGGCACCCTATCCTACATGATAGCGGTGATTCCGTAGTGAGACCGGTTGTGGTTGAATTAACTGGAGGTTATGGCTAAGAGCCAAGAACGGACGGACAAGCACCAAAAGGAAGGACTTATGCGTTGGAAAGCCTAGCTTATACTCGCAAGTTCCTTTCTAGTCGTGCTAATCACCGTTGTTGCCGATTACCGTAACACCGATATTAAGAGGGGCAACGAAAGATGTGGAGACTCCTAACTCAAACTAACCTAATCCTAACCCTAACAAGCTCTCTTTAAAACATCAACTTAACACTTAGATAATCATAAACAACTCTGAACTCTCGGACTTAACTCGTTAAAACACATTGAAAAAGACTCCCATCTCCCTGCGGACGACCCGTACTCAATCGGCTAGCTACAAGCGAAACCGTCTTGATTGCGGTATTTAAACTAAAACTTGAACACGCACAACCTCTAACAATCAGTCGCATATGTCCAAACCTCCGATATACGGTGGCATAAATCAACTTGGTATTTTCGGAGAGGTGGATGGAGAAGTTCAAATAGCGTCTGCCCCCAAAATTCAGGCGAGATGTCCCAACGTCTCGGTCCCTGCCTTTCGGCGGTGAACAGTATAAATACCGTATTCGTATCAAAATACAAATACCGTATTCTTATAAATACCCGTATTCAAACCAAGATACAGATACCTGTATTCATACAAATACTCTTATTCATATAAATACCAGTATTCGTATCAAAATACAAATACCGTACATAAAAATACGAATACTGAAAGAGAGAAAATGAGAAATACAGTACTAGATCATAAACAAATCTGGCTATCTTTCAAACCATCTAGTATTATCAAAATGTCTGATTAAAGTACGTTTATCTAGTATACGTATTTAATCGAATTCCCGTACGTATCAAAATACACACACTATATCGTTTCGCCTGAACTGGGAAACTTTCTGTGTGGGACTCTAAAGACTCGACAATACGCTGGTAGTGGGTATAACCACAAGCTCGTCAGTGGCACTAGCTGCACGTAACGTCTACCCAGGTATTGAACGATAGGAAGGTCGACGAGAAAACTCATATGTATCCCTACTGAGCCTGTGAGTGACAATGTACATACAGCCCGTTCTCTTAGTCTAAAAATGTCTCATACCGCGTTTACGAGGTAGATAACGTCAGACCCCTAATAACCCGATAAGTCATGTCGGTGTCAAGCCCATTACCGACCGAGAAACTACCGATCTTCGATCAATAAATCTCATCCACCCTGGTCAGGGACTTATGGTGATGGCCAACCGAACACAGCACGATATCGACTCCCTATACCGAGAGAGAAGAATCCCTGACGATCGTTCACTGCTTCCATGTGGCTCGAGATTGTACCCAACTAAAATCTGTTTGTACGACTCAGTAGAGCTGTGGTAGGGAAGTAATATAAGTACATTGGGAACTTACACAAGTCAAATGACGATCTCAGATCAACAGACTACATATGTCAACTGAGAACTGGTATCTAACGATAGGTATAGTACCATCTAAAAGTTCTCAGCAAGTCAGTCCGGTGTACTCACCTCTAGTGAGCACCTGTATACAATCTTAGGTACAACACACCAATGGATATAAGACCTGCCACCGCCCCTCGTCGGGGGACTAGAAACGTATACACTATTCTATTCTGAAATAGCGATGCCCAATCTCGATACTGCCACGACTAGGGACATTTAAGGTTGTGCTTATGGACTATCCAGCTCTCACTTATATGATCACCATCATAACTCTGGTAGTCAAGCAAAAATCCTACGGGCTTTATCATTATGTATTAACAACATGTAATAAAATGTATATACATACATGATAAAGACAAACTAGATAGCATACTATCATATCGAGCAAGACTGTTCTACCTGTATAAGTCCTCCTTCAATTATCATAATTGCTTACTTTTGATTACAACAATTCTCTTGAGGGCACTATAGCTAACAATCTCCCATTTTCGCTTAAAATTAATTATTACGGTATCACATATCCATAGCTTGTGTGCTACCGAATACCTAACTTCTCTGCTAACAGCTCATGTATTCGAGAAATAGCCTCAGTGAGTGGATCCGCTAGAATGCTTCTAACTTTCTCTCTATATATCTGAACTTCACGGAGATCAACTATCTCCCAAAATGAGCCATACTATGCCTTAGAATTTTTCTGGATACTTGATGGGACCGAGTTTATAAATAAACAACCTTATCCAAAAAACTTCTTGGGATGTATCCACCGTTGATCATAATCAGCAACTTGCGTTGTGTCTGCCTCGGTCTTCTGCTTGGAACCCTTTCCAACATACTGCCCCTTATAAGAGGGTAAATTTATAATTCTGACAGCCACTCTGTCATCCAAGTCACCTTGGAAGCTAAAACCGGTAACCACCTCCCGAAGGAAGCATCCATCACCACACCCTGAGAACATCCTGATATGTTCTTCACTGCTTCCCATTGTTTCTTCAGGATTGGATTAATATCCGCTTACTACAGTAAGTGCAAAAGTAATATCTGGTCTGGTACATGATATCATATGATTGACTCAATTGCCTAAGCAAGTGATAAGTCATTCATTCTTTTCCCTCTCTTCATCAGTTTAGAAGACATCTCTTTAGAGACGGTGACTCCATCACCTGTGGGTACACCACCTTGCTTGGAGTCCTCCATTCTAAAATTCTTTAGAATTGTGTCCAAATACCCAAATTGGGACAATTCCCAAATCTAGATATAACGACATAGATCTAGTTACCATAATTCCTGATATATTATCCAGATCTTATATGAAGAAAGTTTTGTGACAACCATAGTTTAACCGATTGTAGTATAAGAATATCATTTCCTATCAGGAGTATATCATCCAAGTCTCAGGACAGTACTCCTTACAACCTTCTTATTAGGTTCATCTGTTCTTTTGATGAAGTCAAACACCTTGACTTTCACTTCAAAACAGATGATCCATCTCCGCTATGCCTGCTTTAGTCTATGAATAGACATAAGCAACTTGCATAACTTCCGCTGCTCCCACTGATTATGACAACCCTCTGGCAGAGTCATATACACGTGCACTTCTAAATTCCTATTTGAAAAGACGTTATAATCATCCAGTTACCGGATCTCATAGTCATGAATTGCAGCAGTAACAAGTAATATCGGTATGGACTTCGGTACAGACATTGAAGAAAAAGTTTCATCACAATCCACAACCGGTATTTGATGAAAGCTCTTTACTACAAGTCTAGCCTTTTTAGATTACTACCTTTACACATACACTAATCTTAAAAGATCTACTTGCTCCTAATGGGTTTTACCCCTTCAGGAGCATCCAGCAAATTCCATAATTTGCTGAAGTGCGTGGAGTCCAACTTGGATATCTGGCATCTGGTCATCATCCGGAAGTCACCACTTCCCAATGGCCAGCTGGTAACTAGTAGGGCTATCAAAACCATGATGCAAACCTTGCTGTCACCGTCAACGAGGAAACCGAAGTACTTCTCGGGTGGTTGAGGTTACTTACTAAAATCCATGGAGTGGCTATGGTTTGTCGAATCCAATTGAATTCTTAAGTTCTACTAAATTTTCAGTAATCATTTATGGTTCTGGAATCACTTTCAGTTCTACCATACTCCCACTAAATTCTTTTGCAAAGAAATTCTTTTATAAAAAAGGTTGCGAGTCAAGAACAATGCGGCTATTGATCTTGTAAATGGTAGACGTTAAACACTTGCGAAAGTTTGCGATAATCTACAAACTGTCATTACTGAAGCGTGCCTTGAGTTCGTCCAGATTTTTCTTTTAAACCAAAATCCGGATAACTCCGTATCTTAACAACCATAAGATATGCTACCTTTCTATATTTATATAGAATCAAACGCACTAATTTAGAAGGAATCAGATTCAAAAAATTATGCAACCGTGTCCAGTGCATATCCCTTAAATGGAAAAATGACATACAACATTACTCATCAAAGAGCGCACCCACGGATGAGTAACCTGTGAGAGAATAATATTATAATTATTACTATGACGGAATACCTAGCATAAGTATATATATCTTCGATTATTTCGAAAAATCTTAATACTTCCAATGTCTGGTTCACTAATTTATTCTTATGTCTATGAACTTCTCAAAACCTTTGGACCTTACATTTCAACGAAATACGTATCTAAAATTAGAGAAGCCATAAGTAAACCGTCACGCCCAGCTTCCCGGTGTACCGCGAAGGGCACGATTGGCCGTTACGTACTTACTCTGAAATAAACACGCTAAGCGTATCTAAGCAATATAAAAGTAATATACACAAGAAACAAACGTAATGAGCATCAACTTTATTTATTCAGATTCTTTTTACAATACAACTGAAAAGAAAATGCATGGAATGAAAAGCAACGCCTAAACAGTGGTATAACAGAAATGGAAAGTACTGAAATGAAAATGTGTATAAATAACTAGAGCTCAGGGTCGAAGGCTAGCTGATCTAAGTCCTTGCTGGTGGGCTCGATCTCCTGAAGGTCCGAATCACCTGACAGCATTCTAAAGAAGAAAGAGAAGGAATGTCGTTGGCGAACAATCGCTCGGTAAGTCCCAAAGATAAGGGAGAAGTAGAATAGACAGAGAGAGTGTGTGTGTAACTTTTAAAGTGGTATTATATTGTTATAATGCTGTATTTAGTATTAACGCTGTTGTTTGTAGCTTGGTACAGAAGATGCCAGTGTATACGAGAGGAGTCTCGGTAAACCAGAGACTAAGGTGAACGGAATGTACAAGGAACCGTTTATGCCACGGTACAATAGCAATTGAATTAAGTTTAGGTGTCTTAATTCTTGTAGTCTCGTACCACTTCTAACACCTTCCGTATCAATCTACTCCTTAAAACCTCGCGATGTATTGATTGTATTGTTTGTATTGCATTGTAAATTTTATTGTCTTGTAATTTGAATTGTATAGAGGGATGACTTGCGAAATCATGATATCAGTAAATGGATGTAACTGGAGAATCATGTAGATAAATGTATATCCATGGTTCGGTTCAGTGAATATAGATTGATAGATTTAACAGATTGAATATATGGATTCATATTGAATTGTTATATTGTAAATTGTACTTGAATCATATTCAAGTCAGATTGATTATATTGAGACTTAGTCTGAGTCAGACAATTAGAAAAGAAATTGAATCTTGAATTTAAGTTTTGGTGTTATCGGTAACCGCTGCAAATGGACGGCAGGATTTGTGTCTTTTTCAAAGATGATTACCGTGTTGATAACACCGTTTATTAAGTTGTCTATCTTAAATAGAAAAGCACCCACTTCTCCGACTCCGTGAGGCTCAAGAGATTGGCCCCGCTTAAATCTATATTTACTAGGGTCCTTAAGGTAATTTATAGAACTTGAGGGGGTTTTATGTAAAAATAATTTTGTATAATTTTCAAAATACACCTCAAGTATTTTATTATCGTCTTTAGAGTTTTCATTGATGTATATTTTATCATTGTAACATTTTTTGTGAATAAAACTTATTTTCATAATATATGGTATTTAATTGTAAAGTATTGAATTTGTATGGAATTGCATGGTATTTTCTTGTAAATGGGTTGTTTTTCTTGTAATTTGGAAATGTGGAATATTATAATTACTAAAAATATATATTTTGATATTAATTACATATATATTTATTTATAAAAAAATAAGTTTTATTTAGAAATCACATTTTCTAAAGAATGTTGTATTTTAAATCTTTCGGGAACGTATGCTCCTTGCGGAGGCCTGCATCTCGCACTACTAAGCCCGAAGATGTGCGATAATCCGCACCATCCCGAACGGCTTCCCCAAATAGGTTGTAGCGGCACATTGCAAGGATTTGTTAAAAATACCTTTCTTGTAGAAAAATGTTTTTATATAAGTTGGAGGTAGTTTTATGTAAAACCGTATTTTCCCAAATCTTTGTTTTCCAATATCATCGTGCTATGTTACATATGAGTGTTGTGAAGAGATAGGTCATTACCTCCTGAACTATCTAAAAGTATAGCAAGGATAATGATGTTTCTATGTCGAAGCTAAACTATATGGTATTTTTCTGTAAAAGTGCAATAAAAATTGAAATATGAATTCTTTTGGTAAGGAACTTTTTCAATATGTTTTTTTTAATGATTAATAGTCATGTTGTGAGAGATTGGTATTATTGTTTTAAGAAAAATGGAACTTTTAAAGAAAAACCGAATCGGAAGTTGGATTAACTCCGCTTCCGTAAGAATTACGAGTTTTCAGAATAGAAAAGAGAAGAGGGAGGAGGGACTTACTGGATTTTAGATTAGAAAAGAGGAATAGGGAGTGGGAGGAGGTGCCGGTGCATCGTTTCATCACCGTGAGCTCCTAGGGTCGTCGTCGGAAGTTTGTCGGAGCTTCGCCCTTCGCTAGCTCCACTTGTACACAAATGTTGTAGGGAATTTTCTTGAGAGTTTGGACAGAGATTGTGAGTGAGGGGTTGTGGAATGGAGTGATATTTATAGGAAAAGATTAGGCTTAGGTTTTGATAGAAAATGTATTAAAAATTATGCATTAAAATGGTTTAAATTGGTTTTAATTGGCTTTGGAATAATGCAGGTAAAATAAATATAGCAGGGGTTAAGGGGAGAAAAAGAGGCGCCAGAGGAATGAAGAAAATCCCGGATCGAAGCTGAGTCGGCCGGCGGCGCCGGCCTAGTCAGCCGCGCCGTCGGCCCGATCCGGCCGAGTCAGGCCATACCTCGCCGCCATGTGTACCTTGTCGTTTGGTCTACCTCCTAGACTCGTTTGTTTTTAGTGTGACTTTTGGGTTTACGGGGTTTGCACGTGTAAACTCTTGGGCTTCTAAAAAGATTAAAAGAAAACAATAAAAAATAATGTGGGTGATGTGATTTGAACTCAGGTGTTTTGGTTCAACAGTGCAAGGTCTTCCCACGATCCTCCGAAATCTAACATATATGCTCTGAGCATATCCTCAAATATCTGAATAGTTCACTCAGACTGACCATCAGTTTGTGGATGATAAACCGTGCTGAAGTTCAGACTTGTTCCCAAGCTTGCTTGCAGACTTTGCCAAAATTGCGATCGGAACCTGGTGTCACGATCGGAGACAATGCAGACCGGTACTCCATGAAGTCTCACAATTTCCTGTATGAGTTCATGGGTATCAGAGGTAGTCCATATTTAAAGTCTTAAAATCTTACTTAGATTCTTAACTCCATGTACTTCTTTGCTAATGTCTCAGTTGATTGGCCAACCCGAAAGGGGTTGAAGTGAGCCGACTTTGTGAGTTGATCCACAATAACCCATATCGCATCGTTACCTTTGTGCTGCGAGAAAGAGCAGTCACAAAATCCTTTGTGATGTGTTGCCACTTCCATTCTGGGATAGGTAACGGTTGAAGTTATCCAGCTGTCCTGTGATATTCAACCTTTACTTGCCGTCACACCAAGCATTTAGTGATGCTTCTGGCTACTTTACGCTTCATTTCATGCCACCAGTAATTTTGACGTAGATCTTTATACATCTTTGTACCTTCAGGGTGTACTGAATAGGGAGAGCTGTGAGCTTCTTTCATTAACTCTTCCCGAACAGAACCTTTTGGTACACATAATCTGCTGTCGTATCTCAAAGATTCATCTTCATGGATGATGAAGTCTGTTTTGAGTCCATTCTCTACTTGTTCTCTGATCTTTTGCAACTTAGCATCACTTTCTTGAGCTGCTTTGATCTGATTGACAATGGTAGATTGAACTTGTAAATTCATCAAACTTGAAGCGTTACCAAGCATGACTACTTCAATCTCCATCTGATGTAAGTCTTGTTGAAGCTTCCACCGAGCGGTGAGATTCATTGCTAATGGTTGGCGACTAAGGGCATCAAGTACCACATTCACCTTTCCTGGGTGATATTGCAGGTTGATGTCAAAGTCTTCCATGAGTTCTAACCATCGTCTTTGCCTCATATTAAGTTCCTTCTGAGTAAACACTTATTTCAGACTCTTATGATCTGTGTATATGTTCACTCGCTCACCAAGAAGATAATGGCGCTAAATATTTAGAGCAAAGATAATGGCGCCGAATCTTTAGAGCAAAAAGAATGGCTGCCAACTCCAAATCATGCGTCGGGTAATTACGCTCATGAATCTTCAGTTGTCTTGAAGCATAAGCCACAACTTTTCCGTGCTGATGTAGAACACATCCTAATCTCTTACCGGATGCATCGCAATGTACTTCGAAACTTCCAGATTAGTCCGGTATAACGAGAATAGGCGCTGATGTAAACGTTGACTTGAGTTCTACGAAAGCTTGTTCACATGTTTCTGACCACACGAATTCTTCATCTTTACGTATGATCTTGGTCAGGGGTGTTGCTATCTTCGAAAAGCCTTCAATGAACCTTCTGTGATATCCAGCTAGACCCAAGAAACTTCGTATGTCCTTCACTGACTTTGGCGTCGGCCATACGCTTACCGTTGAAACTTTCGTTGGATCCACAGAGATTCCTTCGCCTCATACAATATGTCGGAGAAAACCAACATGATCTAGCCAAAACTGTTAGGTCCACGTTACCTCTCCCGGTACTTTCGGGGTTACGGAAACGGTAAAACAAAATTTTTTCTAGACTTGGTAACATGGACCGTAAAAACCGGATCTTTGCTAAACAACACACTAGCATCCTAACTAGAGATTTATCTACTCGGTTAGGGGTTATACCTCAACTTGAACTCCTTCTCTTCTTGTTGTTCTTCTCCTTGCTTGCTCCGAGGGTTGATCCGGACTTTGGTCACCTCTGCGGCCTCCTTGAGTCGAAGACGATCCACCCGAGAAATGTACACCGAGCTCCACCTCGAGCCGAGGTAACTAGGGTAACAAGATTTCTAGTCTTGGTACCCTAGGTTGTGTAGAAGAGAAAGATGGAGGTGTTTGTCTTTTTGGGATCTTTATCTCTCAACACATGAGATCAAAAGATGAATCAAGAGGAGGAAGAAGGAGGAGCTAGCAACCATGGAGCATTTCTTTTCTTCTCATGAGAAAGAGCAAGAGAGAGAATGAGAAAAGAATTATGAGCTCAAGAAAATGAACCATGGTTCAATAATGCACTAAACCATCATTACCAATCCTATCAAGATAAAGTTGAAGGCTAAATTGAAATGACCATTATCATAATCAAAAAGAAAAAGAAAATGAAAAGAAGAGTGTTGACCTCTCTTGAAGGTCAATGGTCAACACGGTCAACCGGTCAACAAAGTCAAGAGAGGTCATGGTGGTCAAATGGTCAATGCAATTAGCCATCATAAAATTATCACTAAAAGGATTAGTAAATGATGTCCGCGGCTCATAATGGTTTCGACCAAACGAATTGCCAAAACCCTAATGAGGCACCTCCTCCATCATCGCTCCGGAAAACTGTGCATACACACCTGCATCCACATTCCGTAGAATGCGGATACGCAGAAGACAAAACAAATCCATCCGTGCAATACTAGGATCCGGCTTAAACCAAAGCCCACTAGTATTGCCTGCCCGAACACCACACGCACACAAGTGTACGTAAGTGATCGCAGCCCTGCCGTAAAACCATACGGCCTCTACACGTTTCGCTCAGTGCAGGGAAACTCTCTCTGTGGGACTCTAAAGACTCGACACTACGCTGGCAGTGGGTTTAACCACAGACCGCAAGCGGCACTAGCTGTACGTAACGGTCCCCAGGTAGATGTCGATAAGAAGGCCGATGAGGTAAACCCATCCGAACTCCTACTGAGCCTGTATGTGACAATCTTCATACAGTCCGGTCTGTTCGTCTGATATATCGCATGGCGGGCCTAGGGGGTGGCGAATGTCAGTCCCCTAATAGCGGTACAAGTCATGTCAGAGTGTAGCCCAGAACACCTTGAGGCATCACTGGAAACCTACCAGTATATCTCGCTTGTCCTGGCCAGGGACTATATGTGTAATGGCTCTCCTAGACACAGCGCGATGTCAACCCCCAATACCGGGAGAGACGAATCCTGTCTAAGCGTCACTGCCTCCAAGTGCTTCGGGACTGCACCCAACTACTACCTGTTTGCACGACTCAGTAGAGCCGTGGTAGGGTAGTAATCAAAGAACAGTGGGAACACACTCGAGGCGAAGTGACAATGTCAAGTCAGCGGACTAAGCTGTACTCATGTCACCTGGGAACTGATAACTGACGATAGGTATAATACCAACCATCAGTTCCCGACGAGTCCTGTCCGGTGTACTCGTAACCTAACGAGCACCCGCATACTATCTCAAGTACGACGTACTGATGGCTGTGGGACAGACCGTCTCCCGTGCTGGGATAAGAAGCGCATACGCTAGTCTACTTCGGAGTATCGATGCCCTGTCTCGATAATCTCACGACTAGGGATGTGTATAAGGATGTGCTTGTAGATTACCCAGCCCCCACAAATGTGATCGCCATCACAACGCCGGTAATCAAGCAAAGATCCTAAGGGCTCCACTAATGCGTATAGGTGATATAATAAAAGAAACACATGTACACATTAAAGCAGAGACAAACCAAGTAGCATACTACTATTTCAAGCAAGATTGTCTATACAACTGTGAATATCCCAAGCTTCCATCAAGTAATATACATACTAGTATGATACAGTAATAAACTCTAGGGCATATACACTAACAATCTCCCACTTGCACTAAGGCCATGTACTGACGTATCGAAGACCTATCATCTCGATCAGCCGCTCGAACTGAGTCTGGGGTAAGGCTTTCGTGAATGGGTCCGCTGTGTTGTCCTTTGTGTCCACTCTCCGCACCTCGATCTCCTGGCGATCAATGATCTCCCCGATCAGGTGATACCGCCTTAAGGTGTGCCTGGATTTCTGATGGGACCTTGGTTCCTTCGCTAAAACTATAGCCCCATTGTTATCGCAATACAAAGGTATTGGGTCAACAATGGACGGAACCACCTGAAGTTCACTAATGAACTTCTTCATCCAGACCGCTTCTTTTGCGGCATCGCTTGCAGCAATGTATTCAGCCTCCATCGTCGAGTTCGCGACGGTATCCTGTTTGGAACTCCTCTAACATACCGCCCCTCCGTTGAGGGTAAACACAAAACCCGAGACAGACTTGCTGTCATCTTTGTCACTCTGGAAGCTTGAATCGGTGAAGGACTCGACCCTGAGGTCTCCATTACCGTAAACCAGGAACATCTCCTTAGTCCTTCTCAGGTACTTGAGAATGTTCTTCACTGCTGTCCAGTGGTCCTCACCTGGGTCTGACTGATACCGGCTTACCGCGCTCAGCGCGTAAGCTATATTTCGTCTTGTACATAGCATCGCATACATTATAGATCCTACCGCCGAAGCGTAGGGTATAGTGCTCATGCGAACCCTCTCCTCGTCAGTCTTAGGAGACATCTTCTTAGAGAGGGTAATTCTGTGCAATGCGGGTATGTTACCGCGCTTGGAATCCTCCATACTAAATCTCTTTAGTACGGTCTCTATGTACCTGGACTGCGAAAGTCCCAGTAGTCTCTTGGATCTATCTCTATAGATCTTGATCCCCAGAATGTACGAGGCATCACCCAGGTCCTTCATAGAGAACCATTGTGACAAAAATAGCTTGACCAATTGTAGCATAGGAATATCATTTCCTATCAAAAGAATGTCGTCCACGTACAAGACTAGGAATACGACAGTTCGTCCTACAATCTTCTTATAGACACAGGGTTCATCTTCGTTCTTGATGAAATCAAATTCTTTGATTGCCTCATCAAAACAGATGTTCTAGCTCCGCGATGCCTGCTTTAATCCATAAATGGATTTAAGCAACTTGCACACCTTCCCACTGCTCCCACTGTCTACGAAACCTTCTGGCTGATCCATGTAAATGCACTCTTCCAAACAACCGTTTAGGAAAGCCGTTTTAACATCCATCTGCCAGATTTCATAGTCATGGAAGGCAGCAATGGCAAGTAGGATCCGAATGGATTTGAGCATAGTCACCGGAGAAAAAGTTTCGTCATAGTCCAAACCAGGTCTTTGACGAAAACCTTTTGCAACGAGTCTAGCCTTATAGGTTTCCACCTGCCCATTTACACCAAGTTTCCTTTTGTAGATCCATTTGCATCCAACGGGTTTTACCCCAAGTGGAGCAATATCCAAGGTCCACACTTTATTGCCGTACATGGACTCCATTTCGGATTGCATTGCTTCCTGCCACTTATCAGAGTCCCTACTGATAATGGCCTGCCTAAAACTGGTAGGGTCATCTTCTTCCAAGATGCAATCCTCTCGATCCCCGTCTATGAGAAAACCGTAGTATCTCTCGGGCGGATGAGAAATCCTACCAGATCTGCGGAGTGGCTGAGGTTCATCTGAGGTTATTGAATTCTGAGGTTCTGTCAAATCTTCAGTCTCATTTTGTGGTCGCTGAATTTCTTCCAGTTCTACCGAACTCCCACTTGTTTCTTTTGCAAGAAATTGCCACTCTAAAAAGGTGGCGTGGCGAGATACAAACACCTTCTGTTCCTCGGTATGGTAGAACAGATATCCTGTGGAGTTCTTAGGATATCCCACAAATTTACATAGAACTGAACGTGCCTGAAGTTTGTCCGGATTTTGTACTTTTACATAGGCCGGACAACCCCATATCTTAATACGTTTAAGATACGGCTTTTTACCATTCCATAGCTCGAACTGTGTCTTAGGCACAGATTTAGACGAAACATCGTTCAATTGATATGCTGCTGTCAACAGCGCATGTCCCCAAAATGAAAGAGGTAACTCGGCATTACTTATCATGGAGCGAACCATATCCAGTAGGGTACGATTCCTCCGCTCCGATACACCGTTGTGCTGTGGTGTATAAGGAGGAGTAAGCTGAGAGAGAATACCATTCTCTTTTAAGTAATCTAGGAATTCCGTGCTTAAGTACTCCCCTCCTCTATCAGACCGGAGGATCTTGATACTTTTGCCAGTCTGGTTCTCTACATCGTTTCTGAATTTCTTGAATTTCTCAAAAGCTTCAGATTTGTATTTCATCAGATACACATATCCGAACCTAGAGAGATCGTCAGTGAATGTGATGAAGTACGAGAACCCACCCCTTGCATGTATAGACATCGGACCACATACATCACTATGTAGGAGTCCCAAGAGCTCTGTTGCTCTTTCTCCATGTCCGGTGAACGGAGATTTGGTCATCTTCCCTTTGAGACAAGACTGACAAGTTTCATAAGTTGAAAACTCGAACGCATCCAAGAGTCCATCTTTATGCAACTTACTCAGTATTTTCTCTCCGATATGACCAAGTCTACAATGCTACAAGTAGGATTCATTCGTATCTGAATTCTTCCTCTTGCGTGTGTTTTGTACATTGAGAACTGTATTCTGATTTAGAACGTAGATACCATTACACAGTGTACCTTCTGCAACCAGTACCTTATGAAGGTAATGTTCATGATATTTCTATCAAGAACAAAGTTATATCCATCTTTATCGAGTAAAGAAACTGATATGATGTTGCAAACCATGGAAGGTACATAGTAGCAATCGTTCAAAATCATAGTCTTGCCATTTGGCAATACTAGGTGATATTCACCGACGGCCGCCGCATTAACTTGTGCTCTGTTCGCTATTCTGAGCGACATATCACCCGGTGCAACTTTCCTACTTTTTCTCAGTCCCTGCAATAAATTACAGATATGAGATCCTGATCCGGTATCAAGTACCCAGAAGGTAGGGCTGACCGTAAAACAGTTCTCAATTACAAGAACACCTGAAGTAGATACAAAACCATGCTTCTTCTTCAACTGGGTATCCTGGGAATCCATACAATCCCCTTTCCCTTGCTCATACTTATGACTGTTGTAACAAGTTAGAGCCGAACCAACGTTCCCCAGCCCCGAATAAGAATTCGGATCGGTCAAGCGATACATTTTATTATCTTGATTAGGGCGTGAAATGGTTGCTACCTGGAGAGAGAGAAAAGAAACACTCAACGTGCGCTCTTGCAAGTTTAGATTGGTTTTTAATTTATCTAAACAGGATGGCTCCCACCGTCTCTCGAATTCCTCCTCAAACCATAAAGGAAGAATTAGTCGGGATCAATCTCACCGTACAATACTTGCTTAACCGTTCAGCCAGGCCAGTGTCGGTACTTCGAGGGAGGTTTTCCAACGCTTTCGCGAAGTTCCTTAATTAAGTAACCTCTTTTCCCTGTGGGCGTAGCTGTAGGGTTCCTAGGCACACTAATGAAGTCTCACAAGGCATCAAACATGGCTAATTTAAATTTTACATGTGCCTACAAACCCTAATTCGGATCGTTAACTAGATATATAGGCGAAACGATGCAAGTAAACGACTTTAACTTAAAAGGAAAGGGACTACAACCTTTGTAGATCCGGTCCACCACTTCCTAAGCTCCGCGATGATGTCCCTCCGCTGTCCAAATTGAATCCATGACTCTAGCATCGGTTTCATCGGAGAAATGGGCGGGCTTGGTCGTCGGTTCGATGCCGAAGATGATCTACGTCGAGGCATCACAAGATCAAGCTCCAACTTCACCAAGCCTTGAAAACTTGTGAAGGAAACACCCTATACTACTTGGCAAGAGGTAGAGGATGAAGAAATAGGAGGTGGGTTCACTTTAGAGTTGGATTTCTCACTTGTTTTCATCACTTGCCATTGATGCAGCAAGCTTTTCTTCATGGAAGAAGAAGATGAAGAAGAAGAAGAAGATATATGATAAGTTCTTCAAAAAGAAAATAAAAATGAATACTTATCATCTCTTCAACCATGGTTTAGTGTAGAGATTTAACTAAGGTTAGATGAGTGGTTAGGGTTAGAGAAGAGACAAGAATGGTGGACTTGTTCAAAGCATCAAGAAGCTTCAACAAGCAAACAAAACAAGCCACCATTCTCTTTTCTTCTATTCTTAAATAAATAAATAAATAAAAAGAATAAGTAAATGAAATGAAACCCTAATCACTAACTAACCATGGTTTAATTCTTTACACAAACCCAAGCTAGAATGTATCATCAAACATGATACAATCAAGTGCACAAAAAATATATCACATATACAATGTGCAATTCAAGTGAGTAAATCCATTTAAAGTGAACCAATACTAGTTGATGCAAAGTTATATATCAAATATATAATTATACATTAAATCATTAAATCAACACTTGATTCAATGATCCGGTCATGTCGCATATAACCGGCTAGTATCCAATGTATCGACTTATCGAATCAATTCTTGATTCGATAACTAGGTTATATCGCATACAATCATTTGACATATTCATCGCGAGAATGAAATACGGTATCACATACACGCATTATTCTCGATCCCGCACGTATCTCATATGCGCTCCTATTTCGTTTCGCTTGAGCCAGGAAACCTCTGTGTAGGACTCTAAAGACTCGTCAATACGCCGGCAGCAGATGATGATCATATCAAGCATCCACAAGCCGCAAGCGGTCTGCTAAACGTAACGGCCACCCGGGTATTGAGCGATCAGAGGATCGACGAGCAAGCCCGCTCACACTCCTATGAATCCAACCAGTAACACTTACCGTACAGTCCGGTCTGTTCGTCTGATATGTCGCATATCTCGCCTAGGGGTGGTAAACGTCAGACCCCAGTAGCTCGATAAGTCATGCCGACGTGAAGTCCATGACATGTGTGAAACTACTGATAACACTTACCAGTAGGTCACTGCAACCCTGGCCAGGGATTTCCTGTTATGGCCAGTCGAGCATAGCGCAACATCAACCCCCAATACCGGGAGAGACGAATCCCCTCCTATCGCTCATTACCTCCATGTGAATCGGGACTGTACCCAAAAACCACCTGTTTGCACGACTCAGTAGAGCCGTGGTAGGGTGGAAATCAAAGCACAGTGGGAGACACACAAGACTCTATGACGATCTCGGGTCAACAGACTAAGCTGTACCAGTGTCACCAGAGAACTGCCATCTGACGTGAGGTATAATACCATCTGGGAGTTCTCGGCGAGTCCGTTCAGTGTACCCAGTCTCCACTGAGCACCCGCATACCATCTCCGATGTCAAACACCAATGGATATGGGATCATCCATCGCCCATCGCATGGGTCGAGAAGATATACGCTAGTCTACTTTGGAATATCGATGCCCCGTCTCGATATTCCCTCGACTAGGAACTATGAAGGATGTACTCATTGACTACCCAGGCCCCACTAGTATGATCTGCATCATAGTCCTGGAAGTCGAGTTCACATCCTAAGGGCTTTATCAACATATAATCAGAGAGAGACAGAAAATATACATGTCAAGATAAAGAGCAACCAGATAGCGTACTATCATGTCGAGCAAGAAAGTCCTACCTATATATGTCCCAGCATCCACTACAATATAAATCCAATGTACAGTAATGGCCTCTAGGGCATACATATAACTAACAATCTCCCACTTGCACTAGGGCCATCTGTAGCAGTAGTTGTAGTATCTAATACTCAACCATCCCAAAAAATTATCTCTTTGGGAAAAGGCCTTCGTGAGTGGATCCACCGTGTTGTCCTCTAAGTCTACTCTCCTGACCTCGATCACCCTGGAGATCAACTTTCTCCATGATCAGGTGATGCTGCCTCAGAATATGTCTGGGTCACTGATGGGACCAGGGTTCCAGGGCCAAAGCCACACTTCCATTGTCACACAATGGTAGGAACCTAGTTCATCCTATGAACCAATATACACCCAAACTTCCTCTTTGGCAGTATCTTTAATAGCGATGTTACCAGCCTTTATCGTCTAGTTTGCCACGGTATCTAGCTTGGAACTTTTCCAACATACCGTCCCTTTACCGAGGGTAAAGACAATGCCTGCGACTGACATTCAGTCATCCTTATCACTCTGGAACTTTTCCAGCGATTCTCCCCAGGATCGAGAAGGTATCACCTTTATCCTATTTGGAGAATCCATGTGATAATAGGAGATTGACCGATCGTAGTATAGGAAACTCTTTTCCTATCTAGAGTATGTTGTCTACGTACAATACGAAGATCAACACCATACTCCCTACTGTCCTTTTTGTATATACAAGGTTCATCTACCATTTTGATGAAGTAAAACACTTTGACTATCACATCAAAACAGACGTTCCAACTCCGCGATGCCTGCTTCATTATCTAAAGCAACTTGCGCACGTTTCCGCTGCTCCCACTGTTTACGAAGCCCTCTGGCTGTGTTCTTATAGACGTTCTCTTCTAAATCAATATTTAAAAAAGTAGTCATGGCACCCAACCACCAGATATCGTAGTTATGGTATGCAGCAATGGCAAGTAGGATCTAGATGGACTTAAGCATAGTCCCTAGAAAAGGTTTCATCATTATCCATACCTGGTTGATGACTAAAACCTTTAACAAGTCTAGCTTTGAAAGTCTCAACTTTTCCATATACACCAAGTAATCTTCTCAAGATATACTTGCTCCTGATGGGGATTTAACCCTTCAGATATCGCAACCAAAGTCCATACTTTGTTGGTGTATATGGATTCCATCTCAGATCGCTAAGCAACCAGCCATTCTTACAGAGTCCCTACTCTTGATGGCCTGCTCGAAACTAGTTGGGTCATCATCTCATGATGCAATCCTTGCTCCCACTGTCATCGAGAAACCGAAGTATCTCTCAAGCAGGTGAGGAACCCTACCAGATCGGTGGAGAGGCTGAGGTTCGTCGGAAACTATTGAATCCTTTGGTTCTGTCAAATCATCAGCTGCAGTTTGTATAGCTGGAACATTTCCAGTTCTACATAACTGACCTTGCCTCGAGCTTGTCCGGATTTTGCATTTAGACATAGGCCGGACAACCCCAGATCTTAACTTACTTAAGAGATAGGCTTTTCCCACACCATATCTTATATGGAGTGGTAGGCACTGATTTGATTCGAACCCTATTCAATAGGTATGCAACTTCATAAGTGCATAACTCCAAAAGGAAATAGGTAACTCAGTAATACTCATCATAGAGCACACCATATCTAATATTGTGCGATTGCTCCACCCCGATACACCGTTGTGCTGTGGTGTATTCAGAGGAGTAACACTGAGAGAGAATCTCATTCTCCTTTAGAATAGTCCAAGAATGCGATGCACAAGTATTCTCCTCCCTGATCTTATCATAGGACATAATACTTATACCCGGTTTTTGGTTCTCTACTTCTAACTTATATTCTGTGAATATCTCAAAAGGTTCGGACTTGTGTTTCAACAGGAACATATGTCAGAATCTTGAGAGATCATCAGAGAACGTAATGAAGTATAAAGAACCAGTCCTGGCATGTGTAGACAGGAGACCTTACATACATCATAATGTATCAGTCCCAAGAGTTTACTAACTCTTTCTCTGTTTCCAACAAACAGAGCTATGGTCATCTTATCTTTGTGACATGACTGGCAAGTTTCACAAGATGTAAATTCAAACTGATTTAAATATGCATCTAAAATGTAACTTCAGCCAGTCGGGTCGCATTGATATGACCTAGTCTACAATGCCTCAAGAATGATTCGTTCATTTCTGAACTCTTCCTCTTGTGTGTGTTCCGTATACTAGGAACTGTAGTTTGATTTAGAACATCAATGCTTTTAGATAACGTGCCTGAACTGATCAACTTTTGATATAGGAAATGTTCAAAACATTATCCAACAATACAAAATTTTATCATTTCTTTACTTGTAAAGAGAGTGATATGATTTTGTATATCAGGTTCGGTATCTAATAACATTCGTTCAGAATCAATGTATTGGTAATACAGGGTGACAGTGACCAACAGACTTAGCTGCAACACTTGCCCCGTTTTCTGTCTCATGAAACTTATCACCCGTTCTCAGTTTTTCTACCCTTTTTGTAGCCCTATGTAACAGATTACATATCTGGGATCCAGATCCGGTATCATATACCCAGGATGCGGAGGATACTGAGAAACAGTTCTTTGTAATGAACATACCCGAAGATGATGCAACAGCATGCACTCTCTTCGTTTTGGCGGCACGGGAATTCTGGTAATCCCCAATTTCCTGCTCTGTCTTATAACAATTATAAGTTGGAGCGGGACCAACGTTCCCCAGCTCAGTATAACAAGCTGGTTCGGTCAATATCCGTATTATTATCTTGATTAAGGCGTGATATGGTCGCTACCAGGAGAGAGAGAGAAGAAAACACTCTGCGTGCGCTCTTGCAAGATTAGATTGGTTATATATTTTATCTAATCAGGATGGCTCCCACTGTTTTTATCAAATCTTCCTTCAAACCTTAAAAGGAAAGACTAGCCGGGATTAATTGCACTCTACAAGTTCGCCAATCTTTCAGCCAGGCCAGTGTCGGTACTTTGAGGGAGGTTCCCCGTGCTTTCGCACGGAGCTAATTACAGTAAACCTCGTTTTCCCAGAGGCGTAACCCCGTTGACACCTTTCTAGACACCTACTTGATCGGCTAATTGCAAAGTGCAAAACTCTCCCAGGAGTAACAATTACTCGCAGTGGGTATCGGGATCCAACTATCACATAGAAGGTATGCAATCTCATTGCAAATTTCAACACTTGAAACTCCCGATAAAGGTTTTTACCCCTAGCACTTATGACCTTAACTAAGGTCAACAAATCATAAGTACTAGTCAAGTTCTACCCGTCATTTCATGATTAATTAGACCCACCCACATGACCCTTAACTAAGGTCAACAAAGTCACGCGACTGTCCTAACTAATCGCATCATATGCGGTGTAGGAAGACATCACTTAGCTACCGTACACTGTGCCTTAACTAAGGTCAACAAACACAGCACGAATACTAAGTACTCTACTTCCTAAAATGACGGAGGGTTGCGAATGGTTTTTATGAAAACCTTTAACGCTTTGAACTTGATCTCGTTGCGGAATCAAATGTTTTTAAATGGAATGTTTTCGAGGCTTTTCTAGTTTTGCTAAAGGGGTCACTCCCGGTGAAGGGATCGTCGGCCCTTTCCTCGTCGAATGAGGTGCGGGATATATCATATATATCACTGTGCAAAGCGGAAACTATAGAAGCCACCAAAAACAAACTGAGGGTTGTAGCATCTGCCAGTTATTGCTAAAGGAGTCACTCCCGGTGAAGGGATCTCGGTCCTTTCCTCATCGAATAAGGCGCAGGATGTTCTATAATGAACACCGCGATGCAAAGCAAGAACTGTAGCTACCTGTTTTATTTTGAAATTCGATCCACAACATCTTTTAGGTTTATTTTCTTTCATTAATCTCATTAATGAATATCCCATCATTTAAGTCCACCTAATTATTCTCGGTCCCGCACGTATCTCATATGCGCTCCTATTTCGTTTCGCTTGAGCCAGGAAACCTCTGTGTAGGACTCTAAAGACTCGTCAATACGCCGGCAGCAGATGATGATCATATCAAGCATCCACAAGCCGCAAGTGGTCTGCTAAACGTAACGGCCACCCGGGTATTGAGCGATCAGAGGATCGACGAGCAAGCCCGCTCACACTCCTGTGAATCCAACCAGTAACACTTACCGTACAGTCCGGTCTGTTCGTCTGATATGTCGCATATCTCGCCTAGGGGTGGTAAACGTCAGACCCCAGTAGCTCGATAAGTCATGCCGACGTGAAGTCCATGACATGTGTGAAACTACTGATAACACTTACCAGTAGGTCACTGCAACCCTGGCCAGGGATTTCCTGTTATGGCCAGTCGAGCATAGCGCAACATCAACCCCCAATACCGGGAGAGAGGAATCCCATCCTATCGCTCATTGCCTCCATGTGAATCGGGACTGTACCCAAAAACCACCTGTTTGCACGACTCAGTAGAGCCGTGGTAGGGTGGAAATCAAAACACAGTGGGAGACACACAAGACTCTATGACGATCTCGGGTCAACAGACTAAGCTGTACCAGTGTCACCAGAGAACTGCCATCTGACGTGAGGTATAATACCATCTGGGAGTTCTCGGCGAGTCCGTTCAGTGTACCCAGTCTCCACTGAGCACCCGCATACCATCTCCGATGTCAAACACCAATGGATATGGGATCATCCATCGCCCATCTCATGGGTCGAGAAGATATACGCTAGTCTACTCTGGAATATCGATGCCCCGTCTCGATATTCCCTTGACTAGGAACTATGAAGGATGTACTCATTGACTACCCAGGCCCCACTAGTATAATCTACATCATAGTCCTGGAAGTCGAGTACACATCCTAAGGGCTTTATCAACATGTAATCAGAGAGAGACAGAAAATATACATGTCAAGATAAAGAGCAACCAGATAGCGTACTATCATGTCGAGCAAGAAAGTCCTACCTATATATGTCCCAGCATCCACTACAATATACATCCAATGTACAGTAATGGCCTCTAGGGCATACATATAACTAACAGTTGCTCCGCTAACACCTTTCTAGACACATACTTGGTTTATAGCATTCATCGTTAAGCGAGAAAGTTCCCGAGGAGTAGCATATACTCACAGTAGGATCGGGATCCAAATATCATCGCGTGACAAAACTGAAAGAATCTTACCAGAATCATCACACTCCAAATGGTATGCAACACTAGCAAGTTTCAGTACTTTTGAAACTCCCGATGTGGTTTTTGCCCCTAGGACCCAAGTGACCTTGACTGAGCCAACATATCAAAAGGATCCTAGTCAAGTTCAACCCGTCATTATCTTGACTGCATTAGACCCACCCGTACGAGTCCTTGACTGAGCCAAAATGACCGCACGACTGTCCTAACCAATCACTTTGTATCCTACGGAAAAATATTACATAGCTACCGTACACTACGCCTCGGCTAAGCACGAATACTAAGCAATATCAATCCGAAACGACGGAGGGTTACGACTGGGTTTTGGCGAAAACCCGTTAACGTAATGAACTTGATATCGTTGAAGGAACGCGATACAGTTTTTGAAAATATAGTGACGAAAACTTTTGCTAAAGAGGTCACTCCCTGTGAAGGGATCTCAGCTCTTTCCTCGTCGAGTGAGGTGCTGGGCATTCATAAGATGAATACCTCAATGCAAAGCAAGAATAATCGACTATAGTGAAGTTATTACCCAGACGCAAACTTTTGTCCAAGGGGTCACTCCCGATGAGGGGATCTCGGCCCTTGCCTCGTCGAATGTGGTGCTGGGCATTCATAACCGAATAGCTCGATGCAAAACAAAAATGAACGTCCTTGCAATAACAGCTTTTTGAAAAAATTGTTCCCACAACGTATTTTAGGTTTCTTTTCTTGCATTAGTTCTTTTAATGCGTCCCATCATTTAAATCCACCATTGCAGAAAACAACCAAAATATGACGTACGCTTATGCCATTCGCATTCGCCACGGGGCCCCGTCATCACCCGTTAGGTTACTTAACTAACGACAGAGCGGGGGCTAGGCTAGCGCGGCTGAAAAACATAAGCAACGCCTAAATCGTTATTATATATAGATATATAGCAATGATAGCAAATCCAGATCACAGATGAACACTTTGGATATACTAGGAACCCGCGATTCGTTCGAGCCTGCAACAAAAAGCGGATTACACGGTCGCGATGAATAGCCAATACCCCACCCAAGACCCCTACGGGTGCGGAAAACTACCCGCCAAGTACCCGAAGCGAAGCAACCTCCCTCAACACCGTGAGTAGGCCACTCGGCACTTCGAGATACCCGGTAGTTTGTGCACCCCCTCCATGGGTCTATCCTAGGAGCAAAAACAGTAAAAAGAATTATACAATGACGGCTACAACCCCGACCCGGTTGTGCGGCCATACAAATAATATTACATCAATTTACAAATTTATTACATGAATGAAAGAAAAAGAAACTCTCATCTCACATCCACCACGGCTATTCATCCGTGACAATCCAACGAGTTCATATACACATACCATCAACAACACAGATCACAGATATGTATAACCCCCACTAATCGACGTATAGCGATTAGTAGACGTTCAATACCCATATAACATTACAGATATAACCATTAGCCAAAGTCTACAGAACATCGACCAAAAAATACGGATTTTTAAGCCCCAAAAACAAATTTTGCTTTCTGGAAAATCTTGGCAGAAAAATCATATTCCAAAAATCCCAAAATAACCAAATAAGAACACTGCAGGATACCACAACCCTAACAGAGTTAAATCGGCCGCGGTTCCGCGGCATAAGCAAGCTTATGCCGAGGTTCCACAGCTCTTTAACCGAGATAGGGGATCGTTTTTCTCCAGTGTTCTCTAAAAAGCCTGAGCCGATTTGTAGTGCATGATTTATTAATTTTTGAACAGAAAAAAATTGGCAGAAACTTAGGGTTTCCGGGGTGTTTTGCAGTTTTTCGGTTCGGTCGATATTCTAAATACTTTGCTAACATGCTAGGATGTGTTTAGTTAGGCTCTGATACCACTGTAAGGTCCACGTTACCTCTCCCAGTACTTTCGGGGTTGCGGAAACGGTAAATTTTTTTTCTCTAGACTTGGTAACATGGACCGTAAAAGTCGGATCTTTGCTAAACAACACACTAGCATCCTAACTAGAGATTTATCTACTCGGTTAGGGGTTATACCTCAACTTGAACTCCTTCTCTTCTTGTTGTTCTTCTCCTTGCTTGCTCCGAGGGTTGATCCGGACTTTGGTCACCTCCGCGGCCTCCTTGAGTCGAAGACGATCCACCCGAGAGATGTACACCGAGCTCTACCTCGAGCCGAGGTAACTAGGGTAACAAGATTGCTAGTCTTGGTACCCTAGGTTGTGTAGAAGAGAAAGATGGAGGTGTTTGTCTTTTTGGGATCTTTGTCTCTCAACACATGAGATCAAAAGATGAATCAAGAGGAGGAAGAAGGAGGAGCTAGCAACCATGGAGCATTTCTTTTCTTCTCATGAGAAAGAGCAAGAGAGAGAATGAGAAAAGAATTATGAGCTCAAAAAAATGAACCATGGTTCAATAATGCACTAAACCATCATTACCAATCCTATCAAGATAAAGTTGAAGGCTAAATTGAAATGACCATTATCATAATCAAAAAGAAAAAGAAAATGAAAAGAAGAGTGTAGACCTCTCTTGAAGGTCAATGGTCAACACGGTCAACCGGTCAACAAAGTCAAGAGAGGTCATGGTGGTCAAATGGTCAATGCAATTAGCCATCATAAAATTATCACTAAAAGGATTAGTAAATGATGTCCGCGGCTCATAATGGTTTCGACCAAACGAATTGCCAAAACCCTAATGAGGCACCTCCTCCTTCATCGCTCCGGAAAACTGTGCATACACACCTGCATCCACATTCCGTAGAATGCGGATGCGCAGAAGACAAAACAAATCCATCCGTGGAATACTAGGATCCGGCTTAAACCAAAGCCCACTAGTATTGCCTACTCGAACACCATACGTACACAAGTGTACGTAAGTGATCACAGCCCTGCCGTAAAACCATACGGCCTCTACACGTTTTGCTCAGTGCAGGAAAACTCTCTGTGTGGGACTCTAAAGACTCGACACTACGCTAGAAGTGGGTTTAACTACAGACCGCAAGCGGCACTAGCTGTACGTAACGGTCCCCAGGTAGATGTCGATAAGAAGGCCGATGAGGTAAACCCATCCGAACTCCTACTGAGCCTGTATGTGACAATTTCCGTACAGTCCGGTCTATTCGTCTGATACATCGCATGGCGGGCCTAGGGGGTGGCGAACGTCAGTCCCCTAATAGCGGTACAAGTCGTGTCGGAGTGTAGCCCAGAACACCCTGAGACATCACTGGAAACCTACCAGTATATCTCGCTTGCCCTGGCCAGGGACTATATGTGTAATGGCTCTCCTAGACACAGCGCGATGTCAACCCCCAATACCGGGAGAGACGAATCCTGTCTAACCGTCACTGCCTCAAAGTGCTTCGGGACTGCACCCAACTACTACCTGTTTGCACGACTCAGTAGAGTCGTGGTAGGGTAGTAATCAAAGAACAATGGGAACACACTCGAGGCGAAGTGACAGTGTCCAGTCAGCGGACTAAGCTATACTCATGTCATCTGGGAACTGATAACTGACGATAGGTATAATACCAACCATCAGTTCCCGACGAGTCCTGTCTGGTGTACTCGTAACCTAACGAGCACCCGCATACTATCTCAAGTACGACGTACTGACGGCTGTGGGACAGACCGTCTCCCGTACTGGGATGAGAAGCGCATACGCTAGTCTACTCCGGAGTATCGATACCCTGTCTCGATAATCCCACGACTAGGGACGTGTATAAGGATGTGCTTGTGGATTACCCAGCCCCCACGAGTGTGATCGCCATTACAACGCCGGTAATCAAGCAAAGATCCTAAGGGCTCCACTAATGCGTATAGGTGATATAATAAAAGAAACACATGTACACATTAAAGCAGAGACAAACCAAGTAACATACTACTATTTCGAGCAAGATTGTCTATACAACTGTGAATATCCCAAGCTTCCATAAAGTAATATACATACTAGTATGATACAGTAATGGCCTCTAAGGCATATACACTAACAAAAACTCCCACTTGCTGGAGAGTTGATGTTGTCATAGAGTTTCCAGGACAATTCGTAAGTGGTCGGCATGTTCTTTCCGACTCTTAGAATACACCAGGATGTCGTCGATGAAGATGACAACAAACCCATCTAAGTACTCCCGGAAAACTTGATTCATTAGGTTCATGAATATTGCTGGTGTGTTGGTCACTCCAAATGGCATCACAAGAAATGCGTAATGTCCATAACGAGTTCTGAAAGCCGTTTTTTGGATATCAGATTCCTTGACCTTCACCTGATGATAACCTGAACGAAGATCTAACTTGGAGAAAACACAAGATCCACTTAGCTGATCGAATAAATCGTCGATGAGCGGGAGTGGATACTTGTTCTTTATCATTACTTCGTTCAAGGCTCTATAATCAATACACATTCTGTATGAACTTTCCTTCTTCTTCACAAGCAGTACAGGAGATCCCCAACTTGAAGTGCTGGGAAGAATCTATCCTTTCGCCAATAATTCGTCTAACTTAGTTCGGACTTCCTTCAAACCTTCCAGACTTAATCGATAAGGTGCTTTGATCACTGGTTGTGCTCCTGGTATTAAATCAATGCCGAATTCAAGAGCTCAATCGGGAGGCAAACCTGATATATCGTCAGGAAACACATCGTCGAACTCTCAAACCACTTCTTTCTTTGATTCTTCCTTCGCTTGAATTGCTGCAATCACTGCCTTCTTTGGTTTCGCCTTGTAAGTACTTGGCTCCAGGGTACGGTCTCCACTTTTGAAATAAAAGAATGGATGGTCTGGAATCTCGAACACTACCCTCCTTTGACGACAGTCAATGGTAGCATAAAATGTTCCGTGCCAATCCATACGTAGAACCACATCGAAGTTCGGTATGTCCAGCACCTTGAAGTCAGCATAGAATTCTCTATTGCAGACGACTACTGGACACAAGCTGTATCCCATTGTTACCTTTAGAACTCCATTTTCTGAACTATCATTCCAACTGGATACAAGCGGTGTGACTGAAATCGCATGAGTTCGGATGAACCGTTGCGACATAAAGCAATGAGATGCTCCAGTATCGAAGAGTGCTAGTGCAGGAACTGAGGCTACTAAGATTGTACCTAAGGTATGTGGGATATGTTTTAGGTATAGGGAAAATATGTAGGTAGGTGTTAAGACTGAAAGAAAAACTTGAGAAGAGAGGGTTACCAGTGATGACTTGGCCAGTGGCCTCATCTTCTTCCACGGACATCGTGAAAGCCTGTCACAATGGTCCATTCCTCCTGGCCGGAGGAGCATTCCTCGGAATGTTCCATTGAGCTTGATGGAACTGGAGAGGAGGAGGTGCAGTCGGTGGTCCTCTAGGTGGTGGAGCAAGGAGAGTGAGTCTTGGAGCAGGTGCCTGAAAGGCTGGTCTCTGCTGATATGCGATTGCTGGCCTGGGTACAGCAATAGAGTTGGGTCTTCTAGGCCAAGACCCAATATCATGAGTAGCTGAGCCGCAGACTGAGCAAAGACGGTTGGCTCACCGGCAGTCTTTCATTAGATGCCCATCTCTCTTACAATAGTTATAAAAGGCTGGGCTGGGACGGTTGTTCGGTACTCCGGTCTCCTCGGCACAAAAGATAGCCTTGATGAGGCTCCTCCTGCCATCTGGCTGGCAGGACGCTTAACTCCTGCAGATTGAGGTCTGCCCCTCATCTTTACCACTTCCTCATAACGGCGGGCAGCTTTCAGAGCCGATTCATGAGTCAGAAAATCTCCTGTGGCTAATGCAGCCTGGATATCCGAATCCAAACATTGTTGAAATCGACGGGCTCTGATCTCATCCGTCAGTATCAGGTGTGCCGCAAATCTGTTAAAGTATTGTGATAGCTTTGTAGTATGTGATATATTGAAAAATCGAATTATTGAGACATATCTTACCGACTGAGCATGGTGAACTCAGCATCATATTCATCTACCAACTTGGTCCACATTGAACCTTGTTGCAGATGGATGAACTGCTGTTCCATGTCGAACCTGGCAGTCTCAGGGAAGTACTTTGCGTCGAACATGTCTCGGAAAGTCTTCCATTCGATGGGTTGATCAAGACGGTTTTCTTTCGCTTTCCACAAAACCCGTGCATTGTCCGTGAGCTGCAGTTACGCAACACGGACCCAAGCTATCTCTGGCACTTGTGCCGCAACCAGATCGTTTTCGATGCTTTGAGCCCATTCCTCAGCTTCTAGAAGGCTCTCTTTTCCTAAGAATTGTTTGGGGTGCAAAGCTCTGAATTGTTTCACCCCAGGTGCTTCTGTCTGTGGTCGTTTCATCAGGATAGCAGTCTGCTGCTGCTGTCCTTCCAGGAGGCTGCGGATCGCCTTCAGAAGAACCTTCTACTCATTGATCGGAGTAGGGACGGCAGGTGTGGGTAGTAGTGTTGGAGGTGTGTTGTTGACATTGGTGCTGGTGTTGTTTGGGGAATCCATAACCTTGAATGAAAAATTTTGGGTTATGACAGATTCGAAGTATATAAAATGATAAGATTCAAGAAATATGAATTGTAAAGAATGTTTTTAGTTGCTGGTTCTTGTGTTATATTGCTTAGGTTGTCCACGCAGAACTAAATTGCATGGTAGGGTTCCAAACATGTCTGACCTGCATGGGCCACCAACAAAACCTGTCACGCCCTGCTTCCCGGTGTACGGCGAAGGGCGTGACTGGTTGCTACGTATTTACTCTGAAGTATACACGCTAAGAGTATCTAAGCAATATAAATGTAATATACACAAGAGACAAATGTAATAAACAGCAACTTTATTTATTAACATTCTTTTTACAATACATCTGAAAAGTAAATACATAGAATGAAAAGCAATGCCTAAACAGTGGCATAACAGAAATGGAAATTATTGAAATGAAAATGTGTACAAATAATTAGAGCTCAGGGTCAAAGGCTAGCTAATCCAAGTTCTCGCTGGTGGGCTCGATCTCTTGAAGGTCCGAATCTCCTGAAAACATTCCAAAGAAGAAGGAGAAGGAATGTCGTCAGCGAACAATCGCTCGGTAAGTCCCAAAGATAAGGGAGAAGTAGAATAGACAGAGAGAGAGAGTGTGTGTAACTTTTAAAGTGGTATTATATTGTTATGATTTTGTATTTAGTGTTAACGCTGTTGTTTGTAGCTTGGTGCAGAAGAGGACAGTGTATACGAGAGGAGTCTCAGTAGACCAGAGACTAAGGAGAACAGAATGTACAAGGAACCGTTTATGCCATGGTACAACAGCAATTGAATTCAGGTTAGGTTTCTTAATTCTTGCAGTCTCGTGCCACTTCTAACACCTTCCGTACCAATCTACCCGTTAAAACCCCGCGATGTCTTGATTGTATTGTTTGTATTGCATTGTAAATTGTATTGTCTTGTAATTTGAATTGTATAGAGGGATGACTTGTCGAAACCATGATATCAGTAAATGGATGTAACTGGAGAATCATGTAGATAGATGTATATCCATGGTTCGGTTCAGTGAATATAGATTGATAGATTGAACAGATTGAATATATGGATTCATATTGAATTGTTATATTGTAGATTGTACTTGAATCATATTCAAGTCCGATTGATTATATTGAGACTCAGTCTGAGTCAGACAATTAGAAAAGAAATTGAATCCTGAATTTAAGTTTTGGTGTTATCGGTAACCGCTGCATATGGACGGCAGGATTTGTGTCTTTTTCAAAAACGATTACCGTATTGATAACACCTTTTATTAAGTTGTCTACCTTAATAGGCAAACACCCACTTCTCCGGCTCCCTGAGGCTCAAGAGATTAATCCCGCTTAAACCTATGTTTACTAGGATCCTTATGGTAATTTATAGAACTTGAGGGGGTTTTAAGTAAAAATAATTTTGTATAATTTTCAAAATACACCTCAAGTATTTTATTATCGTCTTTAGAGTTTTCATTGATATATATTTTATCATTGTGACATTTCTAGTGAATAAAACCTATTTTCATAATGTATGGTATTTAATTGTAAAATATTGAACTTGTATGGAATTGCATGGTATTTTCTTGTAAATGGGTTGTTTTTCCTGTAATTTCGAAATATGGAATATTATAATTACTAAAAATAGATATTTTGATATTAATTACATATATATTTATTTATAAAAAATATAAGTTTTATTTATAGTAGAAATCACATTTTCTAAAGAATATTGTATTTTAAATTTTTCGAGACCGAATGATCCTTACGGAGGTCTGCATCTCGTGCTACTATGCCCAAGGATGTGAGATTATCCGCACCATCCCGAACGGCTTCCTCAAATGGTTTGTAGCGGAACATTGCAAAGATTTGTTAAAAATACCTTTATTATAGAAAAAGGTTTTTATATAAGACGGAGGTAGTTTTATGTAAAACCGTATTTTCCCAAATTTTGTTTTCCAATATCACCGTTCTATGTTACATATGAGTGTTGTGAAGAGGTAGGTCATTACCTCGTGAACTATCTAAAGGTATTGCAAGGGTAATGATGTTTCTATGTCGAAACTAAACTATATGGTATTTTTCTGTAAAAGTACAATAAAAATTGAAATATGAATTGTTTTGATATGGAACTTGCTCAATATGTTTTTTAATGATTAATAGTCATGTTGTGAGAGATTGGTATTGTTGTTTTAAGAAAAATGGAACTTTTAAAGAAAAAACGAATCGGGAGTCGGATTAACTCCGCTTCCGTTAGAATTATGAGTTTTCAGAATAGAAAAGAGAAGAGGGAGAAGGGACTTATTGGATTTTAGATTAGAAAAGAGGAATAGGGAGTGGTAGGAGGTGCCGGTGCGTCATTTCGTCACCGTGAGCTCCTAGGGTCGTCGTCGGAAGTTCGTCGGGGTTTCGCCCTTCGCTAGCTCCACTTGTACACAAAAGTTCTAAGGATTTTTCTTGAGAGTTTAGACAGAGATTGTGAGTGAAAGGTATGTGGAATGGAGTGGTATTTATAGGAAAAGATTAGGGTTACAGTTTGATAGAAAATGCATAAAAAATTATGCATTAAAATGGTTTTAATTGGTTTTAATTGGCTATGGAATAATGCAGGTAAAATAAATATAACAGGGGTTAAGAGGAGGCAAAGAGGCACCAGAGGAATGAAGAAAATCTCGGATCGGAGCTGAGTCGGCCGGCGGCGCCGGCCGAGTCAGCCGCGCCGGCCGAGTCAGCCGCGCCGCCGGCTCGATCCGGCCGAGTCAGGCCGTACCTCGCCGCCATGTGTACTTTGTCGTTTGGTCTACCTCCTAGACTCGTTTGATTTTAGTGTGACTTTTTGGTTTACGGGTTATGCATGTGTAGACTCTTGGGCTTCTAAAAAGATTAAAAGAAAATAATATAAAAATAATGTGGGTGATGGGATTTGAACTCAGGTGCTTTGGTTCAGCAGTGCAAGGTCTTACTAATGAGCTATAAGCTCCTACTTACTATTAAAAAGCAAAACAAATACTTATAGTACTCACATGAATTGAAAATACTCCAAGTATACATTAATTTTAAATTGAATTTTATGTACACTAAAATTGGAGTTGTTACATAAACGGAATATAGTACGAGAACCAACCCCTTATCTAAATAGACATCGGACAACATACAGTACTTTATCTAAGTCCCCTGAGTTTCTAAATCAAATTCCATGTGTTGTAAGGTGAAAATTGTATTTTGGTTAAGAACGTCTATACCGTTATTCAGTGCACCTTATCTTATCCTCAACTGATAAAAGCAAACGTTTAATACAAAATTTTCAAAAAGTTATATCCCACATTATTAAATAAAGATACGATTGTATTATTTTAAAATTTGGTTCATAACAACGGTTATTCAAAACCAAATATTTACCGTCAGGCAAAACTAGGTGATTTAATTCAATATCACCAATTGCTACAAATTCCAATATTGAGGATCAAATCACCCGTTTCTCAATATTCTACTCTTTCTCATCATCAGTAATGACATACGGATGTGAGATTCCAATCCGGTATATACATATCTTGGAGTCAGAATTAATTGGGGAAAACAGTTTTCAATTTAAAGCGCAAAGGAAAACCGAAACATTAAAATGTTTCAAGACGGTGGCCGGATAGTCCTAGTAATGCCTTTTCCAATGCCCAGATTCATGACACTAGTTGCAATTTGCTTTACCCTTACTTCAATCCCTTTATAAGTTTCCACTTCTTACCTTCTATGCACTATACTTATGCTAGTTGGATTTCTTCTTTTCCTACCTTTCAGCACCAGTCTAAGATTTGCAAGAAGATTGTCCACCAAGCATAATTGGTGTGCTCTCCTAATACAAGGATCTCTCAACTAGAGAGGAGGTAAATGAGTGGAGACAACCAAATAATACAACTCAATTTCTCCAGAACCTGTAGCCATCCTCGGTCTGAAATAAATTTCTTTGAGTTCGTATTTAACTATACGAGATGGCCATTCCAAGCAATATGGATATCCGTAGTGGTACGGAGTGTTCTGAAGAAGGCAAAGGGTAATATAAGAGTGGCAGGGATATATGCGACTTTGTCGCGAATCATGAAAATCCAAAACCAAAGTTTGTAAAATGGTTTGGTTACCTTGGTTTATAAGTTTTAGTTTAAGGTTAGTCATGGTCGCTGCCAAAAAGAGAGAGAGAAAAGAAATACTCAGCATGCACTCTATCAAGATTAGATAAGTTAATCACTTTATCTAATCAGGATGGCTCCCACTATTTCCTCGAATTCTCTTTCAAACCCTAAAAGGAGAACTATTCGGGATCATGTACGCCCTACAAGTTTATTAATCGTTTAGCCAGGAAAGTGTTGGTACTCCGAGAGAGGCTCCCCGTGCTTTCACATAGACCTAATTAAATAACCCTATTTCCACAGAGGCATAACCCCATTAACACCTTTCTAGACACCTAATGGGTTAGCTAGTTGTGAAGTGAAAATCTCCCGAGAGTAATACCTACTCATCAGTAGGAATCGGGACCCAACTATCATTATGTGAAAAATTGACGGAAGCTGACCAAAGTCACCACATTCCAGAAGGTATGCACATACTTGGCAAATTTCCCTTATATTTGAAACTCCCAATATGGTTTTTACCCTTAGGACCCTAGTGATCTTGACCGAAACAACAAATCAAAAGGTCCTAATCAAGTTCAACCCGTCATTATCTTGATTGCATTAAACCCACATGCACGAGCCCTTGATTGAGTCAACAAAGCCGTATGACTGTTTTAATTAATCGCATCACATGCTACAGATAAGAACCACTTAGTACCGTACATTATGCCTTGACTGAGACAACACATGAAACACAAATAGGTTGCAGGAAATGATAGATGGATACGATTGGTTTTTGGAGAAAACCATTAACGTAATGAACTTGATATCGTTGAAGGAACTCGAGTGGCTTTGAAAAGGATTGGTATAGGCTCCTCTTTTAAAATAAGTGGTTTTGAAGAAGACCGGGTAGTTTTAAAATCTGGTTTCGACAACATTATTTAGGTTTGTTTTTCTTGTAATAAATGCAGTTCCATCATTCAAGTTTCTAAGCCACACCAGAAACAACCAAAATCGTATATTTTTATATGCCATCTGCATTCACCATGGGGTCCCGGGTCTTCACCAGAACGTTGCTTAACTTCCGGTAGGGGGGACAGGGCTAGCATAGATGCAAAACATATGGAAGCATCGAATAAATATATATCATCATCACAGGCAAGTAATACTCATCACAGGCATGCAAACAACAACAAACAAGATGGAATATCAAATAAGCTAGGAGCCCCGTGTTTCTTTTGAGCCGCAAATGAAAACCAACGTTCCCCGGTCATATGGATAGCCCGTATAATCTTGAACCAAGACCCCTACGAGCGTGACAAGCTACCCGCCAATCCTAGAAACGGGATACCCCTCCTTTAATATCATGAATGCGCTACCCGGCGCTTTCTAGAATCCGGTAACTTGAGCACTCCATCGTGGGTCACAGCTATACCCCTTATAAGTGTGGGGAGCAACCCTCCAATCCGCGAATGAGGTGGCCTGGGTCTCAACTCCATGAGATTGCCACCCTTTGCATTCTCGAATGTGGCTACCCGGACACTCCGTCGTGGGGTATCCTAGTACAAGTAATGAAATATATATAATGGAGACAACGACCTTAACACGGACGTGTCCCAATAAAATAATATACATTAAGTGACAACGATGTCCACAATCCGGCCGCTCGTCCCGAATAAACGAATACAAATGTTAAAATTGTAGAAGCAAGTCACACGAGGAGGTATCCATTCATGACAATCTGGCTAAACTATCACAAGATGTATGTATGTATGTATGTATATATGTATGTATATCCAAACCAACATAATAAGTAACCAATACGCAACCCCGTTTAATCGAACATATAGCAATTAGGCGATGTTTAACAACAGACAAATAAAAATACGGATCATAAATGATGCATTAATTTCGACCGAAAAGTTTCCCAAACTTGCCCAAATACAAATATAACCTTAACTGAAATTTAGAGCAAAAAGAAGTATACCAAAAATCAAGGTTCCTAATTTCCAAGCGACCACAAAACCCAGGGAACTAATTCAAATTTTCTGGTGTAAAAAGTGGCCAAAATGAATAAACAGGCGGCTAAATTTTTGACTGTGGCCATTAGGTTTCGTGCTATGTTTTCTTGCTCAAATACTAGTTCTTTGGAAAAGTCTAAAAAAATTTCAGAGACCATTTTGAAAAATGACAGAAACTTGGAAATAAGATACTCGATACGGTTAAAATTTTGGTTTTGAATCTATAGCATCGCTTACAACTAGTTAAAATGTTTAGCACGGCTCTGATACCACTATTAGGTCCCTAGTGCTCGCACCGCAAGACTTGCGATGAAGGCGAAAGAGAAAACAAAAAATTTTAAGCAAGCACTAGCGACCAAAACCCTAAAATCGATTCCAAATACTAAACTAGATATCAAACGTTTAAGGTTAATGGGGTTAGCTATTTTTGTAGCGTGTCTGCGCAATTGCGAAAGACTCCTACACTGCTCCATTGACTCTGCCTTGCCTCCGAATTCGCCAGGAACAAACTTGCATGCCTATCTTACTCGTTGAAGATGATCCACCCGAGAGAATCCAATTCATGCTTAGCTTCACATCCAATTAACAAGTGAAGCAACTCACATACCAAGTTTGCAAAAAAAAGAGTGTAAGATTGATATAATGGTGAAAATCTCTTAGTTCTTTCACTTTTATTTTTCTTTTCTCAATGGAAACTAAGCACTCAAGAAGAAGGAAAAACAAGGTGTTCAATAAAATATTAGCCTACTCTCCTATTCCTTTTTCTTTTACGCCTTTGTGGAGAGGGGGGATGTATGTGTGAGTCACACCTATGACTCACACACCCACACTCTTCAAAATGCTTCTCCAAAGAATCAAGAAAGTGTGTGTATACACGTACACACAAATATATATATATATATATATATATATATATATATATATATATATATATTATACATACTTTCAAATATGTATCAAAATACATGTACCTGTATTTTTACAAATACCGTATTCATATCAAAATACAAATACTGTATTCATAAAAATACCTGTATTCAAACCAATATACAAATACCCGTATTCATACAAATACCCGTATTCATATAAATACCCGTATTTGTATCAAAATACAAATACCATATTCGTATAAAAATACGAATATCGAAAGAGAGAAAAATAGAAATATAATACTAGCTTATAAACAGATCCGGATATCTTTCAAACCATCTAGTATTATCAAAATCTCCGATTAAAGTACGTGTATCTAGTACATGTATTTAATCGAACTCCTGTACGTATCAAAATACACACATTTTATTGTTTCGTCTTAACCGTGAAACCCTCTGTGTGGGACTCTAAAGACTCGACAATATATTGGCAGTTGGTTTAAACACAAGCACGTCACTGGCACTAGATGTACGTAACAGCTACCCAGTTATTGAACGATAGGAAAGTCGATGAGCAAACTCATCCATATCCCTACTAAGCATGTAAGTGACAATCTCCGTACGGTCCGATCATTTCATCTAAGAGTGTCCCATACCGGGTCTAAGGGGTGGATAACGTTAGGCCCTTAATAACTCGATAAGTCATGCCGATGTCAAGCATATTACCAACATAGAAACTACTGATCTCCGATCAGTAAATCTCATCCGCCATGGCCAGGGCTTTATGGTGATGGCCCATCGAACACAGCGTGACATTGACTCCCTATACCGGGAAAGACGAATCTCTGACGATCACTCACTGCTACTATGTGGCTCAGCACTGCACCCAACTAAAACCTATTTGTATGACTCGGTAGAGCTATGGTAGGAAAGTAATCTAAGTACAGCGGGAACGCACACTAGAGAAATGACGATCTTTGGTCAACAGACTACCTTTACTCATGTCAATTGAGAACTGCTATATGACGATAGATATAGTACCGTCTATAAGTTCTTGGCGAGTCCGTCCGGTGTACTCACTTCTAATGAGCATATGTATACAATCTTGGGTGCAACACATCAATGGCTATGAGACCTGCCATCGCCCCTCTTCGGGATCTATAAACGTATACATTATTCTTCTATGGAATATCGATGCTCAGTCTCGATACTCCCACGACTAGGGACATTTAAGGATGTGCTTATGGACTACCTATCTCTCCCTAGTATGATTGCCATCATCGAAAGTTCTTAGTGCCCTTGCCACTACAACCGCGTCCGATTCGGAATCGAAAAACAAAATTTTTACGGGGAGCACTAGAAACTTATCCTTAGCGATCGTTCCAAGCACTAAACTAGAAAACAAAGCATATAAGGTTATAGAATATACAACCTTTGATGCGTGTCCATCCAAACATGGAAGACCCCTCCAAGCTCCTCGTAGGCCGTCGGGAACAAGCTTGAGAGGCGACCGTCCTTACCGAAGATGATCCACCCAAGGGAACCGATCAAAGTTCCAGCCTCGCCTAGTGAAGCAACTGATGCTCCAAACTTGCTAGAAATGGAGGGTAGGATGTTGAAATTTTCCACTATCATTTTCACTCTAAAAAAGCTCAAGAGAGCATGCAAGATAAGGGATGAGAAAAGTGGAGAGAATGTGTGTATGTGTTGAATGGATGATAGAAGAGAGAAGAATGGCTTCATGTATTTTTTTAATCATCAAAGAAAATATCTCACAACAATTTTTCCATAAACAAATGAAGCTCATTCCTTTTACATACCATCAACCATTCTCAAAGACACCTCACCGTCCACCTCATTTCCTTGAATATTCATAAATGAATATTCACAGATGACGTGTTGTCCTTCTAGAAGGTATTCCATATAAATATGGAATACAACTCGCTATATATATCGAAATACATATACGCATATTCATATAAAAATACGAATAGCTAAGAGAGAGAAAATGAATAGTGAACAATAATACTAGAATATATATATATATATAATATTATCAAATCAGTACTTGATTTAATAATCTGGTTTAATCCTAAGTCGGCTGGTATTATCAACCGTCCGATTAAAATCCGTGTAGCAAGTGCTGGGAACTTAGGCATACTAGCAAACTAATTTTAGAAGATGGCAACATGGATTTCAAAACTTTCTATTTGCTAAAGTTCCGAAACCATGAATCAAACTAAAAAGCTAGAACTTGTATACAAAACCTAGTGAGCTAAAGTAATCTACTATGTGTAGAATACTCACATTCTCAAGTTTACTATAAGTGCTCCGGATCGCGCATGCAAGCCAGTTCTCCTTCGCCGAAGATGATCCACCTGAGGGAAATGATCTAAGCTCCAGCTTCGCCTAGTGAAGCAACTGACACTCCAAGCTCGCTAGGAATGAAGAGTGGGGATGTAGATAATTTCCACTATTTTTTCTCTCATTTCCAAAGCTCAAGTGAGCAACCAAAGAAGAAGGATGAGGAGGTGAAGAAACATAGGCATGAGCATGCATGAGCAAGTGTTGAAAGAAAAGAGAAAGTGAATCTAGCATGTAAAAAAGAATGGCTCTTTCCAATTTTTACAACTATGTAAAAAATATCTCATAACAATTTTCAATAAAAAATAAAGCCCATCCATCTCTACATACCTCCAACCATGTTCATGCCACCTCACCCTCCACCTTATTTGCAAATGATTTTCTAAAAAGAAAATCATATAATAAGGTGTCCATCTTCTAGAAGATATTCTATATAAATACGGAATACATCCCGGTATACGTATCGAAATACATATACGCATATTCGTATAAAAATATGAATAGCAAAGAGAGAAAATGAATAGTAAACAATAATACTAGAATACATATATTAAATATATATATATATATATATATAAATTATTAAATCAAAACATGATTTAATAATCCGGCTTAATCCTAACCCGCTAGTATTATCAATCGTCCGATTAAAGTCCGTGTAGCCTGTACACATATTTAATCGGACACCTTTATGTATCAGCATATGTCATTTACATCATATCGCCTGAACCGGGTAAACTCTCTGTGTGGGACTCTAAAGACTCGTCAATACGTTGGCAGTAGGTTTAACCACAAGCACGTTAGCGGTACTAGCTGTACGTAACGGCTATCCAGGTATTGAGCGAAGGAAATGCCGATGAGCAAACTCATCCGTATCCCTACTGAGCATGTCTGTGACAATCTCCGTACAGTCCAGTCTGTTCGTCTAAGAGTATTGCATATCGGGTCTAGGGGATAGATAAAGTCAGACCCCCTAATAACGCGATATTTTGTGTCAGTGTGAAGCCCATCACCCACTGAGAAACTGCTGATCTAAAATAGTAATTCTCGTTCACCATGACCAAGGATTTCTGGTGATGGCCACCCGTGCACAGTGTGACATCAACCCCCAATACCGGGAGAGACAAATCCCCGACGATCCACTCACCGCCTCCATGCAGCTCGGGACTGTACCCAACTAAAACCTGTTTGCACGACTCCTTCGAGCCGTGGTAGAGTAGTAATCAAAGCACAGCGGGAACTCACACGAGACAAATGATAATCTCAGATCGACAGACTAACCTGTACTCATTTCACCTGAGAACTGCTATCTGTCAATAGGTATAATACTATCTAGCATGTTCCCGGCAAGTCCGTCCAGTGTAACTCATAACCCAATGAGCACCTCTATACTATCTCAGGTGATTAACTGACACCAATGGCTTGTGAAACTGGCCACCATCCCTAGTCGAGGTCTCAAAAATTATACACTACTCTACTCCAGATTATCGATGCATAGTCTCGATACTCTCTCGACTAGGGAGATTTAAGGATGCGCTTATAGACCACCCAGCTCCCACGTATATGATTGATTTATATGAGATTTATGATCAAAAATAATATTACCGCAATCAAGAACGACGTCGCTTGGTAGCTAGCTGGTGAGTACGGGTCAGTCCACAGGGATTTTGTGAATTTCCTAATTGCTCTAACGAGTTAATTCCAAATGTTGTGAATGGATTATCTCTAAAACCTAAATTGATTTATACTAAGACTAGAATCTTGCTAGGGTTAGGTTTAGGGTAAGTTGGGAAATTGAATGTTTCCTCACCATTTTCAATGCCCTATTTTAGATCTATTAGTTGTTATGGTAATAATTAACAAAGGGGATTAGATCCATCGGGAAGAAACGGTGTTTCTTCCTCTAGGTTCTTGTCCTTCCTTTCTCAATTATTACCCTAACCTCTATGGAAAACATACACAACCGGTCCTTTATACTACAGTATCACCGTTACCTCGAGGGGTAAGGTGCCGCAGGGAACGGTGTGTGTATGTATGCATGGAGTCCTAATTATTATGTGTGATGGGGTAAGAAAGGGGTGAAAGAGTTCATCTCTCAAGCCTTTCCCTAAAGCTAACCCTAACAAGCGAGGAGACTACTCGCTCATTAGGGAATTGAATGACATTCTAAATTAAAAGTAAACTAAGGCAATGAAATAGAAAACTTACTAATTTTTATTGATGGCTCTCTCCAAACATCAACACAGGAATTGCAGTTATGAATTTATGAAGTGAAAAGAGGCATGACCTAATACAAGATTTAGGATTCGTATTTATAGATTCATAGAAACCCTAGGTTACAATCGCGTCATATCTGCTTTTACAAAAATACCCCCTAAGAAAAAGACCTAGTCAACGCTCCGCGCACCGCCACAGAATTTCCACCGACACGGGCATATAACGGCCGCGAAACCGTGACCATAGGGCCTGTTTGGCCGCGGTTCCACGGCTAAGAGGGAGACTCATGGGCTGAATTTCCTTGGGCTTGGTCTGCTGCATTTTGGCTACTTTTTTCTTTACTTTTTTCTTCAAAATACCTTCGGGTTCTCTTCCAGATTTCCACAGTGATTAATTGTAGTGGACTTTTACCGTTGCCTCGTGACGAAGTCTTGAACTTTGCACTGCCTTTGTTCTTGTGTGAACTTGTTCATTGATCTTCATTGTTCCTCAAAATGTGACATGATCAAGATTCCAACATTTATCGGTCGTAGTCTCACTTTTGCATCGTCTTTTGTATTTTTCACTGTTTTTGTCCCGAGAACCTGTAACCTGTAACTATGTAGCAGACATGGGTCAAAAGCACCTGTTTATTTGTAAAATGCATAAGAATGGGGAATATAATAATGCAATATTATGATATGAACAAATACCCCCAAACTTATCTTTTGCTCGTCCTCGAGCAAACCTAGTTTTATTCTCGAAAAAACCTAACCTTACTTTCGCAGGGAAACGCGATTGCACTGAGCTCGTGCAACAAGCCGTTAAACCTCTAGGTGTCCCTAGTATGAGGAGTGTTGTCTCCTTAGGGTTTTCAGCGGATACTTCCCACAAAATCCTATCAATTTGGCTTATCGACATTTATTCTCCAATTAGGTTTTCTAATAAGGAATTCTATTATCTTCGACTCGTAAATTATCCACCCGTATTCTTCACGCTTCCTTATTATTTAACTTAAGATTATATATGTTCTGCAGACCTATTTAGCTTTTGGCATCTCTTAAATTTTCCTTCTAGGGTTCCATCTCAACTTAGGAATTTTTATCATCCCTACTAAAGATATAAGTCCTATTCTTCATTCCTATCTCTTATCTAAATCCCAATCACATACCCCTGTGTGTGTATAAATCACCCCTACACTTGGAAATTCAAATCAAGCAATCATACTCTTGTCCGTTGTCCAAATCACTTCTTAATTGGTGAATTTTTTGATGAATTTCGCTCACACATCCTTCATGCGATCGTTAATACTTCTTGAGGTACCAACAACCGATTTCAAGATGTGTTTGCACATTAAAGCATAATTCCTAGTCTTGAAACACCTAAGGCTTTAGCAGTGACTCCCAAACCAGTTGGTCTAAGGCACTAGGTGATGAAGCACCCTTGCCAAATATTTTTTTCTATTTTTTGTAGTCTTAAGTAATCACAAAAACCAGTGTTCATTTTTTTTATCTCTTTATTCACACTTTAATTTTTATTTCATTTTTTTGTACTAAGGACTTTAGACAAGAGCATTTCAAGGTCTCCTCTACTTTTCCAAGTTTCAAGGTGCGTGTTTGTGCAATTTGTAGGGTATATATTTTCAGAATTTAGACTTAAGCTAGGAATTATTTTTCAAACTTATATTTTAATAAAAATATCAATACTCTTCCCTTGTTTTAACTTAGTCCAAGAACTGAACTCAAAATTTGCCTATTTCTAAATAAACTACAAAGACATATACTTTCTACCGTTAAACTTTAAGAAAGGTTATTTTTAGGGTTTTTAATTTACTAAGTCTAGATCTAGTTGTTCCTAGCTAGTTAACCTTTTTGTCAAACTCAAGTCAATTATGGCCAAAATTGAATACTTTTATTTTTAAAATTTTTAAAATTTTCAATTTTTTATGGATTTTAAAATAAGTCTGCAAATGCAAAAATATACACATGAATGCGAAGGAAAAAGGCTTACCGAGCATACCCCCAAACTTAAACTTGACAGTGTCCTCACTGTCGTGCTACACCAAGAGGGTTGAGAATGTCGGCACTCCCCTGTTTATTTATTTATAATTTTTTTTATTTTTTATTGTTATAAGAAAAACAAAAATATATATACAGAAAGGCCCCTCCAAACTTCATTGAAACAATGTTAAATGTCATTGCCAAACTTTGCAAAGACCAAACGTCAACACCAACCAGTCGAAAAATTTATCTGTATAGAGTATCGGTTGGTGGAAGAACATGTTGTACCGATCCAAAAAGAATTGGAGAAGATAGAAGTGGTGGTATGGAAAGTGTGGAAGTGAATAGATAGGAGGTGATGATGAATCAAAACGAGAATGTGAATGATCAGCAATCAATGGAATATTGGCATTCTTGTAGCTTATTAAAAGAAAAGGGGGTGGTTCAACTTCTAAAGGAGGAGGTTGACTATCCACACTATCCTCAAGATGTTTCTATAGATCCTCTATCGACTTGGCATCATCTATCATATGCATATGATATTCAATTATGAGGGAACTAATCTCCTCGATGTCCGCCATAGTCCAGCCGAAATCTTGCCGCTTATCTTGTAAGACCATTAAAAGGGCTTTCTCTTGCTTGAGAGCTAGAGAGGTCGATATGATAACGGGAAAGGTCTCATTCTCACCTAGGTAAGCATATTTAAGGTGAGACGGCAAGGGCTTTAGTTCGAGTTTCGGAGGCGAAACAATCAAAGGTAAAATTGGGGAATCTACCTCGAACTCAAAGGACTCCAACACTGGTTCGAAATCACTGCAAACAACCAAATTGGATGGTTCAACTAACTCATCCAAAAATTCAAAAGACTTATATTCGGGCGGTGAATCGTCAAAATCGTCCGAAAAGGTGAAACATTCATAATCAGTATCGGTTGTGTCAACTGTGGTAGATTCAAGGAGGGACACACTAGTGGCGTCAAAACTGTTGTCATCAAACAGAAATCTTTCAAGTTCGCAGTCCTCCTGCGTGGTTTCGTGAATAGAGCAAACTTCTCGTGTACTAGTTTTAGGCACGGGACGCAGACTTCCTACCTTGTAAATATTGAACTCACTAGACGTCTTCCCGAAGGATAGAGTCATGGAGCCATTGCGACAATTTATTACGGCATTGGAAGTGGCCAAAAATGGTCGACCGAGGATCACCGGAATTTGGTTCCGTGGGTTAGCAACAGGTTGTGTGTCCATAACAATAAAATCAACGGGGAATATGAAGTCCCCTACTTTGATCAACACATCCTCTAACTCACCCCTAGGATGGGTGATTGATCGATCAGCCATTTGGAGAGTACAACGAGTGGGTTTCAACTCTCCAACCCCTAATTGCTCGTACACGGAGTAGGGAAGCAGATTAACACTAGACCCAAGATCTAAAAGTGCTCGATTGATTTTCTTATCCCCAATTGTTATTGAAATCGTAGGACAGCCAGGGTCCTTTAGTTTTTGGGGTAAAGGTTGAAGTTGGTTAATAGCATTGCTCACTGCACTAGCCACTAGCACTTTCTTGGGTATTTGAGACTTTCTCTTTGAGGAGCATAAGCCCTTTAAGATTTTCGCGTACGAAGGGACTTGTTGGATTGCATCCAAGAGAGGTATATTTATGCTAACCTGTTTAAATAACTCTACAATCTTCTCCATTTGTGGAGTTGGTTTATTGGGACTCAACCTGTTTGGAAATGGGGCATTTTGAAAATCTGTTGAGTCCAATGTCTGTGAAGTAGAATGTGGAGTTGGAACGGATCCCAGTGTGGGTATGGTCGTGAAGTGAGAAGTGGGTCCGTTCGGATTAGAAGAAGAAGAGCCTTTTGAAGAATGAAGAATAGGCTCTAACGGAGAAGATGAAGGTGAAGAAGAAAGGGATGGAGAAGAAGAAGAACCACCGGCGGGGGTGTCATTACTAATACCCACGTTATTTTGCAACACTCTTCCAGATCTCAACGTGGTCACCGCATTTACATTATGATTTTGATATTCATATGCGACATGTGCGTTTTGTATGTGATCGGGATTTGGTAATGGTTGAGATGGAAGCTTTCCCTTTTCTCTCTCGCTCAACGCAGCAGTTAGTTGTGCAATTTGTGCTTCAATAGATTTGATACTTTGATCGTATGAAGCATTGTTGTGCACTAAAGACTGGATGGAATTTTCTAACCTTTCTGCGGATTGTGTAGATTGTTTGAGAAACGCATCTAGACTTTTTTCTAGCGAGATAACCTTATCATCATTTGGTTGAACAAAATTGTTCGTTTGATTTGGATAAGGTTGTGGTTGGAAAGGTTGCTGGTCTTGAGTTTGTTAGGATGCTTGTTGTTGTGGAGGAGGAGGCCTTTGAAAGTTGTTATTTCCTTGGAATTGTTAATTTTGATTCCAAGCAAAATTTGGGTGACTCCTCCAACCCGGATTATAGGTCGAAGAGTAAGGATCATTTCTTTGTCGTTGCTGAAAGGCAGCATTGACTTGATCTTGTCCTTGAACAGGTAGATTGTAAGGACACTCTTCGGTAAGGTGTGATGGATCCGAACAACAAGCACAAACAGTTCGTGGGGGTAAAGCAGGGGCAGGAGAAAGCGATAAGATTTTGGCCTCAATGGCTTCTAGCTTTTTCGTAAGTACGGCCATCTCGGCCTTCATAGCAATCGACATATCTAATTGATGTATGCCTGCCCTAGACTGACTAATAGAAGAAGATGAGGTGGTCTTGGTGCTTTCCCACTGAATTGTTTGTTCAACAAGATCCTCGAGAAACTGCCACGCTTCCTCCTTGACAAATTGTTTCTAGCAACTGCTTCGTTGCTGGGTTCAATCCCTTGTATAATGTTTGGCAAAGTTGCCAATTTTCGATCCCATGGTAAGGGCATTGAACAAGTAGGTCTTTGAATCTTTCAAAACACTTCCAAAATGGTTCGGAAGGAAGTTGGGAAAATTGTATAATCTCATTGCGAATTCTCGTGGTCTTGTGATGAGGATAAAACTTTTTAAGAAAAGTTTTAACAAACTCGTCCCAATTTCTAATTGAATGTGATGCTGTGCTGTATAACCACTTCTCAGCTAAGTCACATAAGGTGAAAGGAATGACCCTTAGCCTTATAGCATCATCTGATAATTGGGTTGTTTTCATCATGGCGCAAACGTTTTGGAATTTGTTTATGAAGATATAGGCATCTTCGGATTCCAATCCGTTAAATTTTGGCAGCATATTGATGAAGTGGGGTTTTATCTCAAAATTGTCCCCATTTGCCGGTGGGAGTGAAAGACGGGTAGGTAAGGCGGTGCGGACAGGGTAGAAGAGATCCTGGAGCGCGATTCGTTGGGGCGCTTCAACAGGCGGGTGATTCGGGTTATTCGCACCTAACGGAGGTGGAATCTGTCCCGTGGGTAAGGTGTTGTTGGGATTATATCCCGACATACCTTCGGAAGAAGAATTTGAAGGTGGAGGTAAGGAAGTGGAAGGAATTTCGACTTCGGAGTCGAAAGCTTCGTCAGTCGGTACCAACGAAACACGGACTAATCAGGCGCTAGTGTCCCTAGTCCAAACGGACATACACTAAAGAGGTAGTGTAGTCAAAAAGGTGAAAAACAGAATGTGGGGGTAAGAAGATGTCAATGAGAAGAAAGTGGGTGGTGGTGGGGTGCACGGATTTTAAGCGACAAGTTGCAAGTTTTTATAAAAAAAAATTCCTTTTTCCTTTTTCTCTTTATTTGGAACTTTTTGCAAAAAAGATTTTCGATAAAAGTCTTAGACACACTTTCGATCAACCACAAATGCACAATCAGGCCTAGATCTAGGGTCACCTAGGTCAGCTAGACAGCTCCTAACTGTTCCAAAGGGCTAGAAATAGAACCTCAAACCGCCTCTTCACCGCCAATTGCGGCCAAGTAAGTGCCAGGTGAGTGGGAGGCTCTTCACTACAAGTAGTGACCCTAATTAAGTAACCACTCGCCTTAGACAGACTTGCCTAGATACCGCAAAGTCAGGTTAGGATAAACGGTCGATGCCTATAACTAGTCCTCTGTCCTATTGAGCGCGACGTCCTTAGGGCTGAGTCTAATATTTTTTAATTAAATAATGGTCAATGCATATGCCTTATGTGATTTCTGGGGTCCTGGGAAGGGTGATAAAATCTCCACTCAATCTGGATTGGTCTCAAGCCCCTTAAAGTCAGATTAAAAATATGCAAAACAGTAACAACCACTTGCAATCAAATTTTTTATTTTAAGCGCGGCGCAAAAAATCCTGCACAAGATCAATTATTGGAAGGGCGAGAGATTTTTTAGCGCAAAGAATCCTGCAGGAGATTTTACAAAATATATATTGGGATTTGCAGAGGAGGAAAGAGAACAAAACAGAGATTTTTTTCACGTGCTGACTTAACCAACGTGCGGCGGTTCCACGGCAAAGGGTAGGTTCGTGCGGCGGAAAGGCGGCGGAAATGCAAGAGCAGGCCTCAAAATTTTTTGCTGATGTCACCAACTCGTAGCGGAAGCGCGGTCGAAGCCCTGATTTCGCGGCGGAAGCGCGGTCGTCCCGTTGACTTGGCCCTCCAAATTTTTTCTGTTGTTCTGTTATGGAAATCCTCTGGAGTTCAGATCTTCGGTCTTCTGTTTCGCTTTCTGGATTTTTCCAGATCCGAACTCGATTGTAGATCCTGCAAAATTCAAACAAAAATACCCTTCACAAAATAACAAAATGATAAATTTTTTATATTTTTTTATTTTCTGTTTTTATGATTTTTTAATTTATATTAACCCGAAATTGCAAAAAGAAAATACTACGCCATCCCCGGCAACGGCGCCATTTGATTTATATGAGATTTATGATCAAAAATAATATTACCGCAATCAAGAACGACGTCACTTGGTAGCTAGCTGGTGAGTACGGGTCGGTCCACAGGGATTTTGTGAATTTCCTAATTGCTCTAACGAGTTAATTCCAAATGTTGTGAATGGATTATCTCTAAAACCTAAATTGATTTATACTAAGACTAGAATCTTGCTAGGGTTAGGTTTAAGGTAAGTTGGGAAATTGAATGTTTCCTCACCATTTTCAATGCCCTATTTTAGATCTATTAGTTGTTATGGTAATAATTAACAAAGGGGATTAGATCCATCGGGAAGAAACGGGGTTTCTTCCTCTAGGTTCTTGTCCTTCCTTTCTCAATTATTACCCTAACCTCCATGGAAAACATACACAATCGGTCCTTTATACTACAGTATCACCGTTACCTCGAGGGGTAAGGTGCCGCAGGGAACGGTGTGTGTATGTATGCATGGAGTCCTAATTATTATGTGTGATGGGGTAAGAAAGGGGTGAGAGAGTTCATCTCTCAAGCCTTTCCCTAAAGCTAACCCTAACAAGCGGGAAGACTACTCGCTCATTAGGGAATTGAATGACATTCTAAATTAAAAGTAAACTAAGGCAATGAAATAGAAAACTTACTAATTTTTATTGATGGTTCTCTCCAAACATCAATACAGGAATTGCAGATATGAATTTATGAAATGAAAAGAGGCATGACCTAATACAAGATTTAGGGTTCGTATTTATAGATTCATAGAAACCCTAGGTTACAATCGCGTCATATCTGCTTTTACAAAAGTACCCCCTAAGAAAAAGACCTAGTCAACGCTCCGCGCACCGCCACAGAATTTCCATTAACACGGGCATATAACGGCCGCGAAACCGCGACCATAGGGCCTGTTTGGCCGCGGTTCCACGGCCAAGAGGGAGGCTCATGGGATGAATTTCCTTGGGCTTGGTCTGCTGCATTTTGGCTACTTTTTTCTTTACTTTTTTCTTCAAAATACCTTCGGGTTCTCTTCCAGATTTCCACAGTGATTAATTGTAGTGGACTTTTACCGTTGCTTCGTGACGAAGTCTTGAACCTTGCACTGCCTTTGTTCTTGTGTGAACTTGTTCATTGATCTTCATTGTTCCTCAAAATGTGGTATGATCAAGATTCCAACATTTTTTGGTCGTAGTCTCACTTTTGCATATTCTTTTGTTTTTTTCACTATTTTTGTCCCAAGAACCTGTAACCTGCAACTATGTAGCAGACATGGGTCAAAAGCACTTGTTTATTTGTAAAATGCATAAGAATAGGGAATATAATAATGCAATATTATGATATGAACAATGATCGCCATCATAATGCTGGTAGGTAAGCAAGAATCCTATAGGCTTTATCAACATGTAATTGTGATCTGTAATACCACATAGTACATGCACATGATGGTAGAGACAAACCAGATAACATACTATTATCTCGAGTAAGACTGTTCTAACTGTGTGGGTCCTCCCTCAATCATCATAATCGCCTGCCTTCGATTACAATAATTGACTTGATGTCATAATATCTAACAATAAGTACACGTATTTAATCGGATGTCATGAGCCGGAAATGGCACGTGATCGGCACTTAGATCACGTGAAGTCTAGAAGACCCCACCGTAACCAAAGTAAGCCGAAAACCTAGAAATCTAAACTTTTTTAAGAAAATATTATGGAGTTGAAGTTTTTAAATAGGGGTATAACGGAAATCAAGTTCTTCTTTTTAAAGTATAAATATTGTTTGTTTGAAATACTGGTGAATTGTATACTATAATTTGAAAATATTTTCGTCTTTTGAAATTTAGGCAGCACCTCCTTTGTAAATTTTGATCAAAACCATTACATAACAATAATAATATAGGCATCCCTAAGCAGAAGCTAGCTCTTCGCCAATTGACTGAAACACAACCACGCAATATGAAATATATGATGCCCAAGATGAAGATTAATCATAGTAAAGAGTAAATAAAACCAAACATCATCAAACTAAAATAAAAATAATACAAGTCTTGACTCTAAGTCCGAAAGAATATACAACTGTTCTCTCGGTCTACCAAATATATATAGTCTGATTGATGGAGCTTTTAACCAGATACAATGAATATAAAAGTAAATAATGGTAGTTACGCTCTGAACTGTAACCCACCTTCCAATGCAAATCTCCTAAAAACGAGATGGGTGCCAGCAAGCCGCTACTGAATCCGAGCGGTCGATCCTGCAATAAAACTATAACACAATGGGGGTGAGTTGCCAACTCATGAGTAGAAAACATCATCAGATAGAAATCGAATGTATAACGATCTTTTAGGTCATACTGTAATATAATATCATATCATATGGAATAGAAGGTGATCGTGTATATATACGTGTATAAATATAATAATATAATAATATCATGCCTATGTCAATATATGGTACCATATCATCTGGGTCATATATATGTATATGTCTTCCAACATGTATCTATCAACGACACATCAAAATCAATATAAAATCCTGATCCAGTATCGACACTCGAAATCATCATAAAACCTGTGTCCAGCATCGACACGAAAATTCTTATATCTCAGGCGACGTTTCATCGGATCGGCCCTCATATCTCAAGCACCGTCTTATCAGATCGGTCCTCATATTCATTTGTCTCATATCACTCCGGTCGGTATCCTCCGGATATTCGCCAGGTCCAGTACTGTCATCAGTAGGTAGTGTTCCCCTGCCAGGCTCAACCCCTTTCTATACGATCTTCTTGCCTCGGGATACCGGGTCCACCATGTACCCACAGACGGTGACTCCTCACTCCTCAAATCGGGTAATCATCATAGCTCAGCACTGAGAAATCTCTTGGTGGACGTCGAAATATCATATCAAGAGAAACCGCGTTTTTAAAACATTCACAATTTTTTAAATAATATCTGCGATTTCCCAAATCCAAAAATCTCATGAAAATATGGAAGTAATGAAATAATATGTACATCCACATAACAGCACTGTAATACATAGTAAGTGTGTTCATATGAGCATGTCGTGTAGTAAGGTAAAGAAAGTGCATTATCTACACTAATATGTGGTACTGTGTACTAATCAGTAACTAAAATGCTAAAAGCTTATAAGGTGATACGGTGACATAGCGGTTTCTAATGTGTACGTGGCATGGCACTTACCGATGATGTGTGTATGAACCGGAAAAAATGTGTACGTGCAACATGTGCATCATCGGTAATGATGCATGTGTCCTAACAACGAAGTCACGTAAAGATAAGGGTATGAAGCGTATGTAAAAATAAGAAATCATAACGTGAGCGTAAACAAAATAAAGAAATCGTAAAGGCGAACGGTATAAAAATAATACGCAACTACGTATTAGCCATACAGTTATAGTTAAAATAGTACAAATTGTTGTTTTAGAAAATAGGGGGCTACGGTGTTTTTGAAAAAGGCACCATTTGAAATTTCGTAGCGTCCCTTGAAGTTATCATTTAAAAGTGCATAACGATTCATTAGTTTTGAAAATAGGCATAGCTCTAAACATATCATAATATCTACTTTGTGAATTTAAATAAGTTTTTCTCGAGTCGATATATAAGTCAGCGATTCATTCTCATCATATCACGTACGGAATATCCATCATATGATATTATCAAATCAATAGTATGGATCTATAGTCACGTGCATCATCTCATCTCATATCATCATAAATCATCGCATATAACATCACCTCATACCATCATATCCAATCATATCGACTTGTGTCATCATATCAGATCATATTCTCATCTCATTTTATCATATCGTAATTATCCTCAAACACACACACACACACACACACACACACACACATAGCTCAAAGGCTAAGAAAAACTAGAACTAGGGATATACCTTCCTACAAGTATACTTCTATTGCATATAGTATTCTAGAATCCTATTAGGTAGGTATACATATCTAATATCTACGTAAATATACATATAAATACATATCTTAATTCTACAGTTGCGGGGGTGCTATACGCCATCCATCCGACTTCCTCCGTAGATATACATCTACTCACCTAATATCCTCGATCTAGCCGAAGTCGATGAATGCCTTACTCTCCTTCGCTGTCTCGAAAGTCCACATGAATGTACCTATAAATCAAACCATATCACATTGCATGAAAATCCAAATAAAAAACCGATACGATGAGCGAAGCGCACATAGGTTAGAACCTATAGTCCACGCGTGCTAGAACAACAAAATAACCCCCGACGTCGACGTACGAACGTCAAATAACCGAGTCAAAACAAAAATATCCAAAAATCAAGTTTCAAAAGTCGCAAAACATTGACAGAAAACAATTAAAACAACTCCAGATGTTATTTAAGGTGATATTAGACTTTTTGCATTTTGGGTAGTCTTAGTTATCCCATGAGTGAGCTACATACCAAGTTTCAGAGCCAAACTCCAAAATTGAGCCAATAATTGCGGTAAAAACGAATAAAATTGCGGCCAAAAATTTTGGGATTGGGCTCGGGCTTCTAGGGTGGCTTTCAATAGGTCTGTACTGTTAGTGATATGTATGCCCTAGAGGACATTATTGTATGATATAGTGGATGCTTGGACATATATATTGAGGAATTTTTTGCTCGACATGATAGTATACTATCTGGTTTCCTTTATCTTAGCATGCTCACAAGTATTATTATACCGTCTCTCATATACATGTTGATAAAGCCCTTATGATATAGGCTTGACTACCAGTACTATGATGTAGATCATACTACTAGGACCTGGGTAGTCCAAAAGCACATCCTTCAATTGTTCCTAGTCATGGGAATATCGAGACAGGGCATCGATATTCCAGAGTAGACTAGTGTGTACGTTTCTTGACCCTGTATTGGGCGATAGTTGATCCTATATCCATTGGTGTCTGACATCAAAGATTGTACATAGATGCTCATTAGAGAATGGGTACACCGAACAGGACTCGCCGAGAACTCCTAAATGGTACTATACCTATCGTCAGATAGCAGTTCTCTAGAGATACTGGTACAAGTTAATCTGTAGACCCGAGATTGTTATAGAGTCTTGTGTGGTTCCCACCGTGCTTTGATTTCCTCCTTACCACGGCTCAAAAGAGTCATGCAAACAGGTGGATTTTGGGTATAGTTCTGAGTCACATAGAGGCAATGAGCGATAGGAGGGGTTTCGTTTCTCCAGGTATAGGGAGTTGATGTTGCGCTATGCTCGATTGGATATAACAGGAAGTCCCTAGCCAGAGCTGTTGATGAGATTTACTGGTAAGTGTTATCAGTAGTTTCTCGTACCGTTATAGGCCTTACATCGGCATGACTTATCAAGTTATTGGGGTCTGACGATACCACTCCTATACTCGATATGCGACATATCAGATGAAGAAACAGGACTGTACGGTATGTGTTACCTATATGCTTCATAGGAGTTTGGACAAGGTTACTTGTTGATCTTCTATTCGCTCAATACCTGGGTAGCCATTACGTCCAGCTAGTACCGGTGGCGGCTTGTGGGTGACTGATATGATCATACCCTACTGCTGGCGTATTGACGAGTCTTTAGAGTCCCACATAGAAGTTTCCTGGTTCAAGCGATACGAAGTAGGGCACATATCCTGATATGTGCCGGGGCCTGATTAAATACGAGTATGAGATACCGTATTGTAATCTGGCGGCTATTTGTTATCAGTTAAGTTATATGTGATATAGCCGGATTATTGAATCAAGGGTTGAATTGATAATGTGATATATAGATAAATAATATTAGTCGGTTATATGTGATATAACCGGATTATTAAATCAAGTGTTGATTTAATAATATGATATATATTTATATTTGATATAATTGTATATTGACTAATATTATTGCTCACTAATTATATGCTTATCTTTATATATATATATATTAATATATATGTGATATATATATATATAAATATATATATACACACACACATATATATGAAGCATGGCATGGTTTTTCTATTTTTAGAAAATAGAAAATAAGGTGGAAAATGGGGAGACTTTTGTGGTATGGAACATAGCATGGCTTATTCTTATTATATTCATTTGCTTGACTATTGAAGTAAGGCTACAATTTTTAATTGTTAGAAATTGTATGCTTCAATAATGTGCGAGCTTTGAAGAGACATGCTACACTTCATTTTTCACATGAGTTATTTTCTTCACTTGAGAGATCATGTGATGAGTTGCTCTCTAGCTCTCTCCATCTTCTTCACGTCCACCTCCAAGCTCAATCCCTCACATGAGTTGTGAACCTTTGAGCTTGTGAGAACCCTAGTGAGCAAACAACACCCCTACTTCACTATCCAACACTAGATTAGCACTTTGGTGTAGTGTGTTTACTTCACTAAAGAATTCAGTGAAGAGGTTGCTTGGATTAGCGGACTACGGGTGGATCATCTTCGGCACAAAGGTCATCGAAGGAAGTTCTCTCAACCTTCAAGTGGAGCCTAGTGGAGTCGCGTGGATTACTACATGGAGCATGAGAAGAGAAAGACACGGTCTACAAAGGTTGTAGCCACCTTTCTCTTAGCTAGTTTTTATGATATCATAGTTAAACCCTAATCATGTAGTTTAAGATCTTGGTTAGTGTAGATAAGCACCCTGGATTTTTTTTTAAAAACGGCATGATTGATTCTAGTAAAACCCAGTGGTGGTGCTAACGTACACTTTCATGGTATCAGAGCTAAGGCTAGAAGATTAGACGATGTTTATAGAATTGCGAAACTGAAAAGCTCCGAAATATGCAAACTCGAAACCCCATTCTCTGTTGTTTTTAAAACAGTCTCCAATTTTTTTTAAAATAGTTGCAGAATGTTATATATGATATAATTAGAACAATGAACAAAAACGAGACCAAAACTCCTAATTCGACCCGGTGAGATCGGGCATTTGACCGGCGTCGCCGGCCCCACATGCTCCATTTTGGCTCGTGTTTGTTTGGTGTTTTGGTCTGTAGATTTTGGGGTTTCAGGTTATGTTTGATTAGCCCGGTTTGCATGTGATGTTAACTTTACTTTTGGGGCTAATTCGGAGTGTTTCGTAGTCTTATTTTTACATCATTTCGGGTTTAAGTTTGATATATGATGCAATGGGTGGAATCCACATTTAATTAGTTTTGAGAAAACTAGTTAGTGTTTGTAAATCTAGCATGTTAGTCTCTATTGATCGATTGCCATGAAATTACGATTCGGATCGAAACTCCGTTGCAATCGCGTATCGTACGCGAATACTCGCCAGATAACTTTACTAGGTAGCCATGCCCCATAGCCTTGACCAAGTGACTTTAGGAGGACCCCGTTGCCAAAAGCATCCACTCAGGTGCTCGCGGCCACGGTGTTCCGCCTAAGTGCACTTACTCGACGACATCGGGGGTGCGGCCAACTACTAAAGTTCCCGAAGAGTATTCGATCGGGTAGTCGGGAATCTTGTTGAATTGCCCGACTAAATTATTGAAAAGAGTTTTCGATATGAGACTAAAATGCTGGGTTTATAGGGTTAGGCATGAAATCGGGAATATGAGATATTCCATGTTTATGATATCTAAGGAAATGCGGATTCTAATTATTGTAGTTTTTCATTTCTTTTCTGCGACCGTAAGTGTAATATGTGGGGTATCCCAAATCTCGTTGCTATATGTCAACAGAATTTGGGATACGCGTATTTATTTATGTTGATGACATGTGATGTTATGTGTTGCTATGATATGTTATATTCGATCGTCGTGAATGAATAGCCGGGGGTTTTATATGAGATGAGTGTTTTTTCAATTTTCATTCATGTAAAATTTGTATATAATATTCTTTTATTAGGACACTTCCGGGTTGAGGATGATGTCACTATTGATATATATTATTTACTTTTCCACATTAGGATAGACCCAAGGCGGGGAGCAGAAGTTACCGGGTTCTAGAGTCCAGTGGGAGACCATCTCGAGGAGTCGAGACCGGATCTCCTAAATCTAGAATTGGCAGGGTTGCTTGCCGCTCTCGTAGCTGTCTATAGGATGTGGCTTTGGTTATTCATCATGACCGTGGAATCCATGTTTTTCATTACTGGCTGAATTTAAAACACGGACCTCCTAATATAACCAATATTTCATATGTTGACTTCTGCTGCTATGTTCTGTGATGTTGATCATATAACTGTGTGAGACGAATACTATATATATATATATATATATATATATATATAATAAACGTTGCTTATGTTTTGCACTCGCGCTAGTCCAGCCCCCACTCTGCCGTTAGTTAAGTAAACTAACGGTGCATGACGGGACCCCGTGGCAAATGCGGATGGCATAAACGTACATTCTATTTTCGTTTCATTTTCTGTGATATTTAGGAAACATTAAATGATGGGACTTCATTAATGAGATTAATGAAAAGAAAAGAAAACTAAAGATGTTGTAGAATTAAAGGTTTTTAAAAAGGTAGCTCTAGTTCTTGGTTTGAATAGTGGTATTCCTTGATGAATATCCATCACCTCATTCGACGAGGAAAGAGATGAGATCTCTTCACCGGGAGTGATCTCTTTTGCAAAACTAGCAAATGCTACAATCCACTCGGTTTATTATCATACCTTCTGTAGTTCTTGCTTTGCATAGTGGTATTCCTTGATGGATATACAACACCTAATTCAATGAGGAAAGAGCCGAGATCAATTCACCGGGAGTGACCTCTTTAGCAAAAGCTAGTAAAAGCTATTCGGTTTGCTTTTGAAAACTACTCGATTTTAAAAGCGGAGCTTCAACCACTCCTTTTCAAAATCACTAGATTTTACAACGATATCAAGTTCATTACGTTCAAGGTTTTCTTAAAAACCATTCGTAGCCCTCTGTCATTTTAGAAAGTAGAGTACTTAGTATTCATGCTACGTTTGTTGACCATCGTTAAGGCGTAGTGTACGGTAGCTAAGTGATGTCTTCCTATAAAACATATGATGCGATTGATTAGGACATTCGTATGGCTTTGTTGACCATAGTTAAGGGATGTACGGGTGGGTTTAATTCAATCAAGAAATGAACGGGTTGAACTTGGCTAGCTCTTATGATTTGTCGACCATAGTTAAGGTCATAAGTTGCTAAGGATAAAAATAGATATTGGGGATTTCAAGTGCTGAAATTTGCAATGAGATTGCATACCTTCTATATGATAGTTGGATCCCGATACCTATTGCGAGTAAAAGTTACTCCTAGGAGAGTTTTGCACTTTACAATTAGCCGATCAAGTAGGTGTCTAAGAAAGATGTTAACGAGGTGATGCCCCTACGGAAACGAGATTATTTAATTAGTTCAATGCGAAAGAATGGGGAGACTCTCTCGGAATACCAATACCTGCCTGACTGAACGATTGGTGAACTTGTAGGATGTAATTAATCCCGGCTAATCTTACTTTTTAGGGTTTGAAGGAAGATTTGATATAAATAGTGGGAGCCATCCTGATTAGATAAAATAATAACCAATCTAATCTTGCAAAGAGCGCACGCAAAGTGATTATCCTTCTCTCTCTTCTGGTAGCGACCAATGAAACGCCTTAATCAAGGTAATAATATGGATGTATTGACTGAACCTACTTATTATACTAGGATAGCTTCCGCTCTATGTTATGACTGTCATAAATCTGAGCAAAAAATAGGGGAATATCAGGATTCCCACGCCACCCAAACTAATAATGAGCATGTTGATGCATCATCTTCGGGTGTGTTTGTAACCGACAACCATTTCTCAGTTTACTCTACGTCCTGGGTATTGGATACCAGATCAGGATCCCATGTATGTAATTTGTAACATGGGCTAAAGAGAGGTAGAGAACCAAGAAAGGTGATATGTCCCTTAGAGAAGGGAATGGTATAACTGTTGCAGCCAAAGCTGCCACGTCCCAGTTCCCGGTGTACGGCAAAGGGGGCGCGACGAGACCGCTACGTATTTACTTTGAAATAAATACGCTAAGCGTATCTAAGCAATATAAATAAAAATGCATAAGAGACAAAGACAGTAAATATAACTGATCAACAACTTTATTTATTAACATTCTTTTGTACAATGCATGGAAAGTAAATACATCTGAATGAAGCGATGCCTAAACAGTGGCATAACAGGAATGTAAAGTACTGGAATGAAAAGGAAAATGTACAAGTGTAACTACAGCTCGGGATCTTCAGTAAACCAGTCAATGTCTTTAGTGCTAGGCTCAATCTCTAGAAGGTCCGAATCATCTGACGACATTCAAAAAGGAAGAGAGAGAATGTCGTCAGCGAAAAAATCGCTCAGTAAGTCCCAAAGAAAATAGAGAGAGTGTAGCTTGTAAAGTTGTATTATATTGTTATAATGTTGTATTTAGTGTTAACGCTGTTGTTTGTAGCTTGGTATAGAAGAATACCAGTGTATACGAGAGGAGTCTCTATATGCCAGAGACTAGAGTAAATGGAAGTACAAGGCTCCGTTAGAAAGCCCGGAACAACGGCGTGGTATTCAGGCTAAGTGTCTTAAATCTTACAGTCTCGTGCCACTTCTAACACCTTCCGTACCAATCTACCCCTTAAACCACGTGATGTCTTGATTGTATTGTTGTATTATTTTGCAACTGGTATTGTCTTGTAATATAGATTGTATAATTGGATGACTTGCCGAAACTATGATATCAGTAAATGCATGTAACTGGAGAATCATGTAAATGGATGTAACTGGAGAATCATATAGATAGATGTATATTCATGGTTCGGTTCAGTCAAGTTGTATAGATTGAATAGATTGAATATATAAACTTATGTTGAATAATTATATTGTAGATTGTATTTGAATCACATTCAGGTCAGATTGAGTATAATGAGACTCAGTCTGAGTCAGACAATTATAAAAGAAATTAAATTCCTGAATTATGTTTTGGTGTTAACGGTAACCGCTGCACATGGGCAGCAGGATTTGTGTCTTTTTCAAAGACGATTACCGTGTTGATAACACCATTTGTTAAGTTGTCTACATTAAATAGGCAAGCACCCATATCTCTGGCTCCCCGAGGCTCAAGAGACTGCTCCCTCTTAAACCTATATTTACTAGGGTCCTTATTGTAATTTATAAAACTTGAGGGGTTTTATGTAAAAATACTTCTGTATAGTTTTCAAAATACACCCCAAGTATTTAATTATCGTCTTTAGAGTTATCATAGATGTAGATTTTATATATGTGACATTTCTAGTGAACGAAACCTATTTTCATAATATAGGCTATTTAATTGTAATATTGAACTTGTATGGAATTTCATGGTACTATCATGTAAAGTTATTCTTGTGATTTAGAAAAGTTAGAATATTGATATTATAACAAAAATAGATATTTTGATAATACATATAAATTTATAAATTTATCAAAATAATTTTAATTTATTATTTTCTAGAAATCCCATTTTCTTAAGATATTTATATTTTAAATCTCTCAAGACCGAATGCTCCTTGCGGGGGTCTGCATCTCGCACTACTAAGCCCGATGATGTGCGATAATCCGCACCATCCTGAACGGGTTCCCCAAATAGGTTGTAGCGGCGCTTTGCAAAGATTTGTGTAAATACATATTTCTTGTAGAAAAAGATTTTATTAGTAAATGGTATTTATATGTAAAATCTTGTTTTCCCGTATTCTATGTTTCCGAAAGGTATTGTGCTATATTGTATATGAGTGTTGTGAGGAGGTATGTCATTATCTCGTGATCTACTTAAAAGTATAGCAAGATTATGATGTTTTAAAGGTAGAAAGTAAACTACATGGTATTTTAGTGAAAAAGAGCGGTAAAAGTTACAATATTTAATATTTTGTTATGGAACTTGTTCGGCATGTTTTGTTAATGATTAATAGTCAAGATATAAAAGTTTAATATGGTTGTGTTAAGGAAAATTGAACTTTATAAAGAAAAACCGAATCGGAAGTCAAATTTAACTCCGCTTTGGTCGGATTTTAGTAAAAGGAGTTTTAAGAATAGATTAGAGAAGAGAGAGGTAGGAATTACAGGTTTAAAATCAAAAGAAGATGGAGAAGAAGACGTAGGATTTGCCGGTGTGGCGTTTCGTCGCCGGTAGCTCCTAGAGTCATCGTCGGAAGATCGCCGGAGTTTTGCCCTTTGCTAACTCCACTTGTACAAAAAAGTTCTATAGAGTTTTCTTGAGAGTTTGGACAGAATTGTGAGTGAGGGGGTGTGTTTAGGGTGGTTTTTATAGGGTAAAGCTAGGTTTTAGGGTAGGTGAAATGGTGTAAAGAAAAATGTATTAAATTGTATTAAAAATATGGTTTAATGGGATTTTAAAGTGTTCTGTTCAAGTGCAGGAAATTTAAACTACAGGGGTGTTAAGAAGACCAAGAGACACATCTTTTGTGTTGGAGGATCGGCGCTCCGGCCGAGTTCGGCGGGCGGAGGCGGGCCGAGTCGGGCCGGGGCTCGCCGCCACGTGTCCCTCCTCGCTTGGTGTAGCCCTTGGGTCAGTTTGTTTTACATGTGTAGTGGGGTTTTTACGAGTTATAAACGTGTAGGCTCTTTGGCTTCTAAAAATTTAGAAGAAAACAATATTAAAAATAATGTGGGTTATGGGATTTGAACTCCGGTGCTTTGGTTCAGCAGTGCAAGGTCTTACGAATGAGCTACAAGCCCCTTCTTGCTATTAAAAAGCAAAACAAACTTATATCTTGTGCTCAGGCAAAAGTACCGCTTTCTGTATTTATGAAAAAATTGTACAGAAAGTTGTACAGAATGTTTAGGGTTGTTACATTCTACCTCCTTATAAAAAATTCATCCTCGAAATTTGTAAAATGAAAGTGCAACAGATTCAAGGAAAGTTTGTTGACTGATGTACTGATAGTGTCTGAAAATATGTGAAACAACGAAAGAATGCAAAGGTTTTGGTAAGATTGTAAAAGAGGTGAGGGGATTTTGGGTTAGGACAGATTAAAAAATATATGAAACTGGAAGATTCAAGGAATATAAATTGTAAAGAATGTTTTAGTTGCTGGTTCTTGTGTTATATTGCTTAGGTTGTTCACGCAGAACAGAACTGCCTGGTAGGGTTCCATACAGCTCTGATCTGCATGGGCAACCAACAAAACCTGTCACGCCCCGGTTCCTGGTGTACGGCGAAGGGGACGCGACGAGGCCGCTACGTATTTACTTTGAAGTAAATACGTTAAGCGTATCTAAACACTATAAATAAAAATGCATAAGAGACAAAGACAGTAGATATAACTGATCAGCAACTTTATTTATTAACATTCTTTCGTACAATGCATGGAAAGTAAATACATCTGAATGAAGCGATGCCTAAACATTGGCATAACAGGAATGTAAAGTACTGGAATGAAAAGGAAAATGTACAAGTGTAACTATAGCTCGGGGTCTTCAGTAAACCGGTTCAAGTCTTCAGTGCTAGGCTCGATCTCTGGAAGGTCCGAATCACCTGACGACATTCAAAGAAGAAGAGAGAGAATGTCGTCAGCGACCAAATCACTCGGTAATTCCCAAAGAAAAGAGAGAGAGAGTGTGTGTGTGTAGCTTTTAAAGTTGTATTATATTGTTATAATATTGTATTTAGTGTCAACGCCGTTGTTTGTAGCTTGGTACAGAAGGATACTAGTGTATACGAGAGGAGTCTCTATATGCCAGAGACTAGAGCAAATGGAAGTATAAGGCTCCATTAGAAAGCCCAGAAAAATGGCATGGTATTTAGGTTAGGTGTCTTAAATATTATAGTCTTGTGCCACTTCTAACATCTTCCGTACCAATCTACCCCTTAAACCACGCGATGTCTTGATTGTATTGTTGTATTGTTTTGCAACTGCTATTGTCTTGTAATATAGATTGTATAATTGGATGACTTGCCGAAACCATGATATCAGTAAATGGATGTAACTGGAGAATCATGTAAATGGATGTAACTGGAGAATCATGTAGATGGATGTATATACATGGTTCGGTTCATAAAAGTTGTATAGATTGATAGATTGAATATATAGATTCATGTTGAATTGTTATATTGTAGATTGTAATTGAATCACATTCAAGTCAGATTGTTTATAATGAGACTCGGTCTGAGTCAGACAATTATAAAAGAATTTAAATTCCTGAATTATGTATTGGTGTTATCGGTAACCGCTGCACATGGGCTGCAGGATTTGTGTCTTTTTCAAAGACGATTATTGTGTTGATAACACCGTTTGTTAAGTTGTTTACCTTAAATAGGTAAGCACCCATATCTCCGGCTCTCCGAGGCTCAAGAAACTGGTCCCGCTTAAACCTATATTTACTAGGGTCCTTATTATAATTTATAAAACTTGAGGGATTTTATGTAAAAATACTTTTGTATAGTTTTTAAAATACACCCAAAATATTTAATTATCGTCTTTAGAGTTATCATAGATGTATATTTTATATATATGACATTTCTAGTGAACGAAACCTATTTTCATAATATAGGGTATTTAATTGTAATATTGAACTTGTATGGAATTTCATGGTATTATCTTGTAAAGTGATTCTTGTGATTTAAAAAAGTTGGAATATTGATGTTATAACAAAAATAGATATTTTGATTATATATATATATATATATATTTATATATTTATAAAAATAATTTTAATTTATTATTTTCTAGAAATCTCATTTTCTTTAGATATTTGAATTTTAAATCTCTCGTGACCGAATGCTCCTTGCGGTGGTCTGCATCTCGCACTACTAAGCCCGCTGATGTGTGATAATCCGCACCATCCCGAACGGGTTCCTCAAATGGGTTGTAGCGCATTTTGAAAAGATTTGTGTAAATACATATTTCTTATAGAAAAAGGTTTTATTAGTAAATGGTATTTATATGTAAAATCTTGTTTTCCCGTATTCTATGTTCCCAAAAGGTATTGTGCTATATTGCATATGAGTGTTGTGAGGAGGTAGGTCATTACCTCGTGATCTACTTAAAGATATAGCAAGATTATGGTGTTTTAAAGCTAGAAAGTAAACTACATGGTATTTTAGTGAAAAAGAGCGGTAAAAGTTACAATATTTAATATTTTGTCATGGAACTTATTAAACATGTTTTGTTAATGATTAATTGTCAAGATGTAAGAGTTTAATATGGTTGTGTTAAGGAAAATTGAACTTTACAAAGAAAAAGCGAATCGAAAGTCGGATTTAACTCTGCTTCCGTCATGTTTTAGTAAAAGGATTTTTAAGAATAGATTAGAGAAGAGAGAGTTGGGACTTACGGGTTTAAAATCAAGAGAAGAGGGAGAGGAAGACGTAGGATTTTCCGGTGCGTCGTTTCGGCGCCGGAAGCTCCTAGAGTTGTCGTCGGAAGATCGCCGGAGTTTTGCCCTTCGCTAACTCTACTTGTCCACAAAAGTTCTATAGAGTTTTCTTGCGAGTTTGGACAGAATTGTGAGTGAGGGGTTGTGTTTAGGGTAGTATTTTTAGGGTAAAGCTAGGGTTTAGGGTAGGTGAAATGGTGTAAAGAAAAATGTATTAAATTGTATTAAAAATATGGTTTAATGGGATTTTAAAGTGTTATGTTCATGTGCAAAAAATTTAAACTATACAGGGGTGTTATGAAGACCAAGAGACACAACTTTTATGTTGGAGGATCGGCGATCCGGCCGAGTCCGGCCGGCAGAGGTGGGCCGAGTCGGCCGAGTCGGGCCGGGGCTCGCCGCCACGTGTTCCTCGTCACTTGGTGTAGGCCCTGGGTCAGTTTGTTTTACATGTGTAGTGGGGTTTTTACGAGTTGTGCACGTGTAGGTTCTTGGGCTTCTAAAAATTTAAAAGAAAATAATATTAAAAATAATGTGGATGATGGGATTTGAACTCTGGTGCTTTGGTTCAACAGTGCAAGGTCTTACCAATGAGCTACAAACTCCTTCTTGCTATTAAAAAGATAAACAAACTTATATCTTGTGCTCAGGTAAAAGTACTCCTTTCTGTATTTATGAAAAAATTGTATAGAAAGTTTAGGGTTGTTACATTCTACCCTCCTTATAAAAATTTCGCCCTCGAAATTTGTAAAAGGAAAGTGTAACAGATTCAAAGAAAGTTTGGTGACTGATATACTGATAGTGTATGAAAATATGTGAAACAACGAAAGAATGCGAAGGTTTTGATAAGATTGTAAAAGAGGTGAGGGGATTTTGGGTTAGGACAGATTCAAAAATATATGAAACTGGAAGATTCAAGGAATATGAATTGTAAAGAATGTTTTATTTGCTGGTTCTTGTGTTATATTGCTTAGGTTGTTCACGCATAACAGAACTGCATGGTAAGGTTTCATACAGCTCAGACCTGCATGAGCCACCAACAAAACCTGTCACGCCCCGGTTCCCGGTGTACGGCGAAGGGGGCGCGACGAGACCGCTACGTATTTACTTTGAAGTAAATACGCTAAGCGTATCTAAGCAATATAAATAAAAACGCACAAGAGACAAAGGCAGTAGATATAACTGATCAGCAACTTTATTTATTAACATTCTTTTATACAATACATGGAAAGTAAATACATCTGAATGAAGCGATGCCTAAACATTGGCATAACAGGAATGCAAAGTACCGGAATGAAAAGGAAAATGTACAAGTGTAACTACAGCTCGGGGTCTTCAGTAAACCAGTCAAAGTCTTTAGTGCTCGGCTTGATCTCTGGAAGGTCCGAATCACCTGACGACATTCAAAGAAGAAGAGAGAGAATGTCGTCAGCGAACAAATCGCTCAGTAAGTCCCAAAGAAAAGAGAGAGAGTGTGTGTAGCTTTTAAAGTTGTATTATATTGTTATAATGTTGTATTTAGTGTCAACGCTGTTGTTTGTAGTTTGGTACAGAAGGATATCAGTGTATACGAGAGGAGTCTCTATATGCCAGAGACTAGAGCAAATGAAGGTACAAGGCTCCGTTAGAAAGCCCGGAACAACGGCGTGTTATTCAGATTAGGTGTCTTAAATCATACAGTCTCGTGCCACTTCTAACACCTTCCGTACCAATCTACCCCTTAAACCCCGCGAGGTCTTGATTGTATTGTTGTATTGTTTTGCAACTGCTATTGTCTTGTAATATAGATTGTATAGTTGGATGACTTGCCGAAACTATGATATCAGTAAATGGATGTAACTGGAGAATCATGTAAATGGATGTAACTGGAGAATTGTTCATATCAGATTTTTGCATTTTTATACCGCCCAATTTTTATCATATTGCTTATCGGTAGGTACTCTTGAGCCGTGTTTGCTAGTCAATTGCAGGATACAGGTTATCATCTCTAAACGATGAAATTCATGGAAAAGCACGACAAAATCCGGATTCCTGCCAACCACAGATAAAACACGGGTCTCCGCTCTTTATCCGTATGTTGCCACACACTAGTTTAAGAGACAAAATGGCAAATCGATTGTCACCTTCATGCACAAAGCACAATGGCAACAACAAGTCCAAGAAATCTACGCGGAGCTCAAGAAAATCATGACAAAAAGATCCACATCCAATCACCCTTGATTCTGGAAGAAATGTGGAAAGATTATCAGAAAAAAACATGTACCAGACTAAAGGGAACAAAAGACCAGGGCAGCACACAAAAGACGACAGCACAACTCCCCTATAGAGCGGTGGAACCGCGGCCAATAGGGGTTCTAGGCCGCGGTTCCGCGGCCGTACGGACTCCTCACATGATGAAACTTCAGGGGTATTTTGGTCTTTTCATGTAGAGGCAGAATTTTGCCCTAGATTTCCAGTTCACTGCCTATAAATAGCTCAGAACCTTGTGAAACCAAGGGTGCATAATCTTGTATTTAGATTTTAGGTTTTAGTTGTTGTTCTTCTTCCTCCTCTCATCTCTTCCCCATTAAAAAACTTGTAGTGAGCTTTTGTGAGTGAAGAATGAATAAAGGAGTTCTTTTTTCTTAACATGCTTGTCTTATTCTTTAGTTAAATTATTATTGCTTGTAATTTTCTTTTGTTAACTTAGTTGTTGTTATTTGTGTTTGTTTCTTTCTTGTTCTCTTTTCCTTTATCATTAAACAACCATGATGTTTACGCTTGATCCTTGCCAAGGTGAGGTCGCAAATAGCTAGTTGTTATCTTCTAATCTCCTTCTTTCTATCTTCCTCCTTTGTTTTATTTTTCGTTCTTCTTGTAATTGGTGAGTAATTTCCATACATGTTAGGGTAGGATAAGGGAAGTTTGAGAGAAGGAAATCTCTCTCACTCTTTCCTTGCCCAACATCTTAAATCGACTCCCGTTAATTGAACCACAATCCGCTCCCTACGGCACCCTATCCTACATGATAGCGGCGATTCCATAGTGAGACCGGTTGTGGTTGAATTAACCGGAGGTTAAGGCTAAGAGCCAAGAACGGACGGACAAGCACCAAAAGGAAGAACTTAAGCGTTGGAAAGCCTAACTTATACTCGCAAGTTCCTTCCTAGTCGTGCTAATCCCCGTTGTTGCCGATTACCGTAACTCCGATATTAAGAGTGGCAACGAAAGAAGTGAGCGACTCCTAACTCAAACTAACCTAATCCTAACCCTAACAAGCTCTCTTTACATATCATCTAACACTTAGTTAATCACAAACAAATCTGGACATTTGGACTTAACTCGTTAAAGCACATAGAAAAAGATTCCCATCTCCCTGCGGACGACCCGTACTCAACCGGCTAGCTACAAGAGAAACCGTCTTCATTGCGGTAACAAACGTAGCACGCACTAACGCAACAATCAAATGGCGCCGTTGCCGGGGAGACGGTAGTTTATTTCTTTGTGTAATTTCGGGTTAACTTGTGAATATAAATCTAACCGAAAAACAAAACAAAAAAAAATACATTGTAAAAAACCATCTTGTTATTTTTGATTAGTTTTTGTGCAAGTGTGCAGGAACAAAAGACGGTCGAGTTCAGTGCCAAAGACGTGGGAAGTTAGACCCACATCTCGTGGCTACACCGCGATGGATCAAAACGAAGCAAACGGTCTACTGTAAAAATCTGGAGCAGATACAGTGAGCAAGTCAAGATTCAGCAAATCCAGACAAGCAGAGGACACCCAACAGAGCACAACCCAGAAAAATGAAGGCCCAATCCCACCATCTTGCCGCGGAACCGCGGCATAAGTTAGCTTAGGCCGCGGAACCGCGGCCGTTTGCTGGCCTCAGGGTGCCAAATTCCCTGTAAGTGTCTCTCTTCTCTCCCCCACTCCTCTGGACTCCACTGTTTCGCCCAATCAGAGCAAAGCTCTGTTGAAATTCAAAATTCAAAAATTCTGAAGCAACGCTTCAAGTCTCGGGCGCAACGCGCCACATGTCAGGCGCTGATACGTCAGCGCAGTGCTCAAGAAGGCGCACCCAATCAGAGCAAAGCTCTATTAAAGGAAACAACGCTTCGGTTGCGCAGGCTCTGCGCTGTGCGACGCGTGTCAGCGCAGATGCACTAGCGCAGTTGCGCTGCGCTGTGCGCTGCGCGACACGTGTCAGCACAGATGCGCTAGCACGCGACACGTGTCGGCGCAGGTGCGCTAGCGCAGTTGCGCTGCGTTTTGCGCTGCGCGACACGTGTCGGCGCAGGTGCGCTAGCGCAGGTGCGCTGCGCTGTGCGCTGCGCGACACGTGTCACGCGCTAGGGCATCTGCGCCAAACAGAATTAAAATTTTAAGAAATCTTTTCCGTTCTTGTTAAAACAAAAAGATTTTCTTCTGCAAAGCAGAAGCCCTTGGATCAAAGATCCAACGGTGGGGAAAATTCCCCAAATCACTCAGAGAAAGATCTCTTTAACAAATTTAACTAATTTATGGGCACTATAAAAAGGACCCTAGGCCTCAATTAAAAGGCATGAACATCTTTCTAATAAAAAAAGAAGGAGAGAAAAGAACTCTGAGAAACTCCTCAAGAATAAAAAAGGTAAAAACCTTTAGAAAAAAAAGAGAAAGTTCTCTTAGGAACAGATCATAGATCTAAAAACAAGATCAATGATCTTTAATAAAAATAAAATAAAAATAGTGCTTTGCACTTTTCATGAACCTTTGGTTCTCTGAGATAAGAAAAACAAGAAAAAACTTATTTTTCTTTGATCTAAACTAGATCAAGAAATCAAATAGTGCTTTGCACTTCTGTTCTTGAATCTAAAAGATTCTTAGTGCTTTGCACTTGCAAACTGTGCTGTTGCGCTCTTGGGAGCGCGCCACGTGTCAGCAGCGCAACAGCGCAGTGCACTAGCGCAGCGCACTGTACTGTTGCGCTTGCGCTCACCAGAGCGCGCCACGTGTCAGCAGCGCAACAGCGCAGCGCACTAGCGCAGCGCACTGCACTGTTGTGCTCGCGCTCACCAGAGCATGACACGTGTCTTCACCACAAGCGCTTGTGCTCAGTGAGTGGCGCAAAACACCTAACAAATGCAATGCAGGGCCAAGCCCAATTAAAAGACCAAACAGGCCTAATTAAATTGATGCTCTGCATCATTTATAAATAGGCAAAGCCCAAACAAAAATAATAAAATGCTATGCAGATGCCTTGCATAGCCCAAAATAAATTGATGCTCTGCATCTTTTATGGGCAGAGCCCAAACAAGAAAGTAGAAGTAATGCAATGCATTATTTAAGTGTGGGCAAAGCCCTAGCATAGGTCTAATGGACTAAAAATAAATAAATTGTTGAACATTTTCAACTGGACTTAGCCCAATTCTGGCCGTAAGTCCTTAAATTAAATTGAACTGAGCACAAATGCTCTCTCAAATCAAGTTATATCCGGTTCGAGGGTACATCTCCGAACTCCTTTGACATCCATCGTTGTAATTCTCAACGACGTCAAAGAGGTGATGGGTCCCAACGACCACACATCAATATGGACCGAAACGTCCCTAAACTAATGCTGGACCGAAACGTCCCTAAACTAATGTTTGACCAGTACGTCCCTAAACTGGAACATGGACCACTACGTCTCTAAACTGGAATAATAGAGCTCCCAAATGCTCTTTTGCCGGATCTAAACGGTCCCGTTTAAGTTGATCTTAGCCCCAAATACGGCTAACGTGTCCTTAAACATTTAATTGAACCATAAAACTCCAAATCGACTTTGGTTCAAGGGTACATCTCTGAACTCCTCTGATATCTGCCGTTGTAATCCTTCAACGACGTTAGAGAGGTGACGAGTCCCGATGGCCGGATATTAAATGGATTATCACGTTAAGTTGATCTCAGTCTCAAACAGGACTATTGTATCCTTAACGAACGTTTAAAGTTGATCTTAGCCGCAACGCGACTAATGCATCCTTAAACTAAAAACACCAAACCCAAATCTAAGTAAATACGGATTTGGATTAGTCCACGTCCTACGGGTGACGGCACTATTCAGTCTCCGTATACAATCCACGGGCAACCACAAACAAAACAAACACACGCGACACGAAGTGAAATTCTGAAGAAGGAGAAAGTTGTTACCGCGATGCGGTAGCGTAATTAACTGCAGGGGCTTGCTCCTGCAGGGAAGAGCGTCCCCACAATCAAAAACCCCTCAAGCGAGGGGGAATCTGACGAAGTCTGCTATATCGGCCGCATCCGTCTAAACCTCCGATACACAGCGCCATAAATCAACTTGGCATCTTCGGAGATATGGACGGATAAAACCAAATAGCATCAGCCCCGAATCTCAGCGTCAGGACATCGCGGTCCTGTGCGCTGGCCATTCGGAGGGGAACAGATTCTGGCACGCCCGGTGGGACCTCTTCCTCTTTCCACTCCACACTTCGTGTGTCGTCTTTGCGAACCAATCGCGGTTTGTTAATGGTTGCCTTCGGATTTCAAGTTACTAAGATTTGGTCTCTTGCCTGGCGCAGAACTCAAGATTCAATGGGCTCTAACTGCACCAACTACTCGAAGTGCCACTGCAATGGACGCTCCACCTCCCCCGGAGGTGTAGCATATGGGCCCCAAGCGGCTTCCTTCCTCACTCTGCCAGTAGACCAGGTGACCCAAGCCACCACTGGCCTGTTCTTCGGGACCATGATCCCACCTACAAGCTTCTCTGAGCCAATACCTGCACCGGAAGTGAACAAGAAGTCGGTCTTCGACCGGCTTACTGCTACGACGGCCCCTGTCAACGGGTCTCCCACTACCAAACCGACAGCCTCTGTTTTCACCAGGATAAATCGGAACTCTAAATTGGCTGTCTCAAGGAAAGCAATAACTGCTACTCCAGAAGTCGTCAAGGCGGCTTCCCCTGTCAAAGAGTCAGTCTTTTCAAGACTGACGATTCCTGCTCCTGCCCCTGCTCAAGGATCCGTCTTCGGCAGGTTGAATACCACCCCTCAGAAGACAACCTCAGTCTTTAAGAGGTTAACACCGGCGGTGCCTCATTCAGACAGGGGGCAAAAAGAAACTATCTCAATCTCTGAGCCAATCCCAACGGCTCGCCGTGCTCGACGTCGCCATTGGCAACGAGTGAGGAAGGCAGGGGGCAACTCTCCCTCAGGGCTGACTCCACCGGCTCCAGTGGTGGAAGTCAACGCTGCTGTCCCAACCAGGAACAGCTTTGAACTGCTGAGGAGGGTACGGAAGAACTCTCCAACCGCTACACTGAAGAGATCTCCTCCACCTGCGGAGAGAGTTTCAGAAACGAAATGAGAACAGCCCCCTCAACGGCTGTCCTCAAGAATTTATAAAGTTTGGCGGAGGGTTCAAGACTCCGTGATTGACCCAAGTCACTCTCATCACCAGAAAAAGGCGAAGGTGGAAAAAGACAAGGACTGCCCTATTAAACAGCAGGGGACAGCAGCTGCGAGGCCGCCCCCTTCACCGGTTCCTTCAACCTCAATGGCCCACAAGAGAAGGAGGCCAGATAAAGCTCCCGCGTCAGCGGCAAAAGTTAAAAATGGTGAACCTAAACGCCCCAAGTCAGAGGGCATAACAGTTCATACGGTTTATATGGCATCGGGAAAAGAAGATAGCCGCATATCAACAGGTCATAGACCGCACACGAGGTCAGTGACCAAGGCTCAGGAGCAGCAGCAGAAGCTCCAAGAGATGATGAACGCTATGGCCGCACTTACAGGGCCAAAAGAAACCCCTGAAACATCCTCGGATGAGCGTCAAGAACAAGAAACGGACGCAGAATTCCTTCGTCGCGTACTAGAGAAGAAGGATAAAGAAGCTGCGGAGCAGGCAGCCAACATAAAGAAAATGGCCCTCCTGTTCCAGGATATGGTGAGTATGATGATTCAATAAGATCCACCTGCTGAAGATCCCCCGATCATCCTTGAAGACGATAGGGGAGAGACGTCGAATCCTCCACCAGCTCTGTCCACAGCTAAAGAGGATACATTCTCTAAAGCTGATTTGGATGAGTACATCGCCCAACAAATACGGGTTTCATCATGCAACCGAAATAGCCGGCCTGGTCGTGAAAATGGGGAGGCCATATCCGAGTTGGTACGATCAAATCAAGTACCCGCCAGGTTATACGATTCCCAAGTTCCATGTCTACAAGGGGACGGGCAATCCTCATCAGCATGTTGCCCAGTTCAGGGCACTCTGCGGCAACACCGGCGGTGACGACAAGCTGTTGCTTCGCCAGTTTGTTGGAAGCTTATCAGATACGGCGTTTGAATGGTACTCTGAGCTCCCGAACGACTCTATTAAAACCTTCGCTGAGATGGAGCTGTTGTTTGCTCAGTGTTTTGCAAGCGCCAGTGAACGTACCCCGATGACAGCACTGATTAACGCCAGGGTAAAGCCAGGCGAGATGTGTGTTCAGTACGCTATACGATGGCGGAACTTATGGTCAAAGTGTGAGCAGCGCATTGAAGAAGCTCCCGCGGTGGGTATGTTTGTGGGAACCCTCGATCCACAAGCAACCATCTCGCAGTTTATGATGTTTTTCAAGCCGACTGCTTTCCAGGCCTTGATTGACAAACTAGCGCAAATGGATCAAATGGGCTATAAACCCCCTCTTCCAAGGCCAGACACCCGAAATGACAAAGGGAAGGGAAAAGTGATCGTCGTCGCTAATGCTCAACAACAACTGAGCGACTCGAAGCCGGTTGCTCGTCAAAATAATACGCGACCGTACGTGCCCTTTGAGGATAGGATGGGACGTCCTTATTCCTTTCTCCGTGATAAAACGAGGAGGTTATTCGAGCTGGCGTTGCGCAACAGACTCATAAATTTGCCGGATCCAAAACGTCCGTTGCAACCAAGTGACGTCAACGAGCCCAACTACTGTCCTTATCATCGAGTACTAGGCCATCCGATCGAAGATTGCTATGTTTTCAAAAATTGGCTTGAAAACCAGTACCGACAGGGCAAGTTCGCGTTATCTGACAAATGGAAGGTGAATCCCCCGCAGCCCCACACCTCTAAGGGGACGAATACGCCGGGGGCAACAAGCTCCGTCATTGAAGAAGCTCCTTGGGAGGTTGTATTATCAACCAAGACAAAGAGGATGCTAAATGATCTTTAGACATGTCCAGCAATCAAGTGGAAGAACCCGTTGGAACCGCAAGTCATTGAAGGGGTGTTGAAGCCACATCCAACTCCAAAAACCGATGGTGGCGGTTCAAGCACTTGCAGTCAGCCGTCAAAATCTTCGAAAAAGAAGAAGAAGAAATCTAAAAAGCCCGTGAAGCCTGGTGACAAGCGCACGGACTTACAAAAGCAAATTAACGCGCTGGATGAATACAACCAAAAGGCACGGACTCCCATTACGCTCCAAGAATTCCTCAACCACGTCTTTCAAAAGGAAAGTGAGGGAGAAAGTTCGTCAGATGAAGCTGAAGAATGCGTGGCGAGCTGTCATATGATTTCCCATTCGAACGATGAGGAGACCCCTTGTACTGAAACGCTGGGGGCAGATTCCGAACCAAAAGTTCTGGGGCCATCAGATGAACTAATTGACGCATTCCTTAATGAAGCTCGGTTGAAAAGTAAAGCTGATCGGGAGCGCGAGGCGGTTATATTTGAAAGGGCCAAGCGCCAGCGACTTGATGAAGGAGCTGAGACGATCCCGTTGGAGCTGAACATCTCCGCTACCAACAAAAGCTAATTCAAGATAAAAAAGAAGTTTGCTAAGGCCATGTCAATGGGTATGAAGCTACCATCCTCCGAAGAAGAAATTACCGGTGAAGCGAAAATGCACCCGTCTTATTGCTTGTATCATCAAAAGATTTCGAACCCCACTCAAGAGTGCAAAGCTTTCGATAAATGGTGGCAAGGGTATGTTGCTCATCGACAACGCTTTAAGCAGGAGAAGCGTAAAACTCGTCGGGAGCAAAGAAATACGACCGAAGGGCTTAAAAGAACTGCTGGCGATTGTCGCGTGGTTAACATCGGTGGATCACAAGTACCTACATTCGGGAGTGATTCTGATGAAGAACTAGAACTTGCCCCTCTCTTTAAAGAGTCCGCTTTGAAAACAGAAGAAGAACCGAAGGTTTGCGAAAATATCCGGCTACGTAATCGCACGCTGCCCGAAAAGAACCTCGGACCCTCAAACAGGAAAGATAAAGGGAAAGAAAAGGTCTCTGAAGATATCATCTTAGATGACCAAGTGGTGGAAGAGCTAGCTGCCAAAGACCCACCAAAGAAGAATAAGGTGGATTACAACGTCTTGGCACATCTGAGGAAGCTGCCCTCACAGCTCAGCATTCTTGACGCCCTTTTGCTATCAAAAGAGGCGAGAGATTCGTTGATTAAGGCGCTCCAAGACCCGGAACAATTCCAAGCATGCCTGACCGAGGAAAAGATGAAGGATGAATTAGAGGAAGTGCACACGGCTGATGTTACTTTTGGCGATGAAGACCTTCTACTTGGGACGTGCGAACACAATCGCCCTCTCTATGTCTCGGGATACTGCCATGATATAAAGATAGGCAAAATCCTGATCGATAACGGGTCGTCTGTTAACCTACTCAACGTGCGGGTGTTGAAGGAAATCTGCATGAGCGTCCAGCACCTTGCTCGGGACAAGATCATCATCTCCGGGTTCGACTCCCAATCGTCAAAATCTCTTGGATCTGTGATACTGACACTACGCTTCGGGCTGCTCGTCACAGACATTAAATTCCACGTCATACATGCCAAGACATGCTACAACGCTCTACTCGGCCGACCATGGTTACACGAGTACAACATCATCCCTTCTACACAGCATCAGTGTATGAAGTATTTTAAGGATGGTTTCGAGTATACCGTGACGGGAGAACTGAACCCGTTCTCTGTGAACGAGGTCCGCAAATACGAAGATGCCAAATACTTCTTGCCGGATTTCGAAGACACGGAGAAGTGTCACAAGCCAGAGAATAAAACTAATGCCACCATCCCTGTCTTCGGCAGTGATACCGAGGAAGAAGGGGAGATAGTGTATTCGGGTCCGCCCCAACATAACAAGCCAGGACCGTCCACTCCTACATTGGTCTTTGGCAGTGATTCGGAGGATGAGGTCCATGTTGTATTCTCTGCTCGACCTTCAATACAAGCTTCCGCTGACGAAGAGCAAAGTCTGCAAGTCGCCATGGTGCCGCCTAAACATCATAAAGAACTGGATGCACTTAATATCTACAGTATAGAAGAGCTGCGGACATTCTATATCCCTCCCAGGCGAGAAAACGAGAAAGCAATTCTGTTTTACCGCTCTGAAGAAACCAAAGTGAAAAAAGAAATCTGGCATGGCGCGGATCCTGTGCTCGACAGGCTTCAGCCTATCCATCTTCCCAGATATTATACAGAGGGTTTGAAAAAGCTGCTGAAACGCCAGGGGATATCCTTCAAACAGACCGTTAGAGAGGCCAAATTCGATGACAGGGTCTGGAACGTTCCCGGGACTCAACGCAAACTTCCTAACGGGAGAATGGAAGCAAGAGGGCTTGGATACATCCGGTCAAAGAAACGAGAGTTACTACCCGGCTGCTACGTCGTGTATGACCTTGATGAAGAAGCAGATGCTCAACGGGAGAACGCTAATCCTAAGCCAGTGAAAGTTCCAGATGCAAAAGAGCTCAGTCCGTCGTTCGAGGAACAAATGGACAGACTTATAAAGAAAGCTGGTCAAAAAGTCCGAGATGACCACAACCGCGAGACGACCATTTATGAGAAAGCCAAGACGCAACGCCTTCTCCAACAGGCTGTAAAGGATGAAAATGCCGCTCCTTGTCAACCTGTTATAAAGGAGGCTCGGCGCAAAAGCAGAAATAAGTTGAAAACCCAAAAAGGCGCTCAACAACAACAGAGCAGGGCTAAGAAGCCATGCAAACGGGAGTTGAGCGTTATTGATCTATCCCTCATGAAGAAAATGGGTCGAACGTACTCGTTTCCTCGGGACAAGACGAGGAAGATACTTGATCTTGCTCTCAAGCATCAATTGCTTACTTTGCCGGAGTCCAAGCACCCCGAACAAGCAAGCGAAGTCTCTGACCCAAACTATTGCTCTTACCATTGAGTAATAGGGCATCCGCTCGAAGACTGCTTCACCTTTAAGAATTGGGTCGAAGATCAGTACCAGCTCGGCAAGTTCGCTCTGTCTAACAACTGGAAGGTAACGCCGCCACAGAAGCACGAGCCTAAGGCCACGAAAGAAAAACCGGTTCCACATTGGGATTGGAAGCGAATTCGCACCTGTCACATGATTACAATATTAAAAGAAGAGCCCGAGGACATAGATGAGCTCCCTTGGTGCTTCGAAAACAGCAGCGACGAGATAATCTCAGAATTCCCACCAGCGCCAAAAGAGCTGGAAGATGGAATCCATACCACTGCAGATAACCTCAAGAAGATTGAGTTGGGGACGACAAACGATCCATGGCCGACATTCATAAGCGAGTTACTATCTGAAGAAAGGGTAACTGCGTTAAAGGATGTGCTTCTGCAGCATAGAGATTGCTTCGCATGGAACTATTCCTAAATGTCGGGACTAGATCCAGAAATTGCTGTACACAGATTGGCGATATCCCCGGATATCAAGCCAGTCAAACAGGCACCAAGAAGAATGCGGCTCGAGCTTGAAATGAGTATCAATGCTGAAGTCAAAAAGTTGATCGACTCTGGCTTCATCCAGGAGGTTCAATATCCGGATTGGATCGCCAACATTGTCCCGGTGATGAAGAAAAATGGGACTGTGCGCATATGCCTGGATTTTCGGGATCTCAATAAAGCTTGCCCGAAGGATGATTTCCCAGTGCCAGTCACCGAACTGATGATAGACAACACGTCTACTCATGAGGTTTTCTCCTTCATGGATGGCTCATCAGGGTATAATCAAATAAAGATGTATCCCGAAGACCAGAAGCACACAGCCTTCAGGACTCCTCTGGGTATATTCTGCTACAAAGTGATGCCCTTCGGTCTAAAGAACGCCGGTGCCACCTATCAGAGGGCCATGACGAAAATCTTCGATGACCTTATACACGAAATCGTTGAATGCTATATCGACGATCTCGTGGTTAAAAGTAAATCATACGAAGAACGTCTCGAGCATTTGAAGACCGTATTTCAACGCCTTCGACAATACAACTTGAAGATGAACCCTCTTAAGTGTGCATTCGGAGTTTCCTCAGGCAAATTCCTGGGATTCATTTTCCGACACCGGGGTATCGAAATAGATCCGTCCAAGATCAAGGCGATCATGGAAATGCCTCCGCCGAGGACTCTTAAACAGTTGCGGTCTCTCCAAGGGAAACTCGCATACATACGGCGATTTATAGCCAATCTTTCAGGAAAGTGCCGTCCTTACAGCCACCTGATGAAGAAGGGAACCCCGTTCGTCTGGGATCAAAAGTGCCAAAGCGCACTAGACGAGATCAAACAGTACCTGCAAAACCCTCCAGTGTTGGCTGCTCCGGTTAAGGGAAAGCCTCTCATTCTTTATACAGCCGCCCTCGAAGGTTCTTTAGGCGTATTATGGGCACAAGAGAACGATCAAGGGAAAGAAAGAGCACTATACTACTTAAGTCGAGTTCTACTGGGGGCAGAAAGCAACTACTCCCCCATCGAAAAACACTGCCTGGCGTTGGTCTTCGCGATAACAAAGCTCAGGCACTACGCGTTGGCGCATGAGGTCCGTCTCATTTCAAAGGTGGACCCCCTTAAATACTTGATGTCAAAGGCCATACTGACGGGACGACTCGCTAAATAGGCCCTACTCTTGATGGAGTTCTCGATCACATACCAACCTCTCAAGGCAGTGAAAGGCCAGGCCATCGCCGACTTCCTCGCTGAGCATCCCATACCCGCCGATTCTCCTCTAAACTGTGATCTTCCAGACGAACATGCGTTTGATACGGTCAACGGTGATGGTACTCTATGGGAGCTTTATTTCGATGGCGCATCTTCCATCAAGAAGCGCAAACAAAGTACCCCTATAATTAAAACGGGCGTAGGGCTCATCTTTGTAACTCCACAAGGAGGGATAATGCGCTTTGCCTTCTCCCTAACAGAGCCGAGGACAAACAATGAAGCCGAATACGAAGCTCTGATAGCAGGCCTCGAGATCGCCATTGACATGGGAATTGAAAACCTCCTCATATACGGGGATTCTCAATTGGTCGTTAGTCAAGTAAACGGCGACTACCAAACATGCAAACCAGAACTGGTGAAGTACGGCGAAAAAGTGCAACAATTATTGACTCAAATTCCCTCCTATACTTTGGAAAACATACCGCGCGCGGAAAATAGCAAAGCAGACGCATTGGCCAAACTTGCTAAAGAACTGGCTGACGAGAACCTCGATGACGTTAGAATCGTGGTGCAAAGCCGTCAGGTGCTTGCCCCAGCAGAAATATCTCCGGAATCATCCGAAGGAAAAGGAGCGAGCGAGCAGATGGCTCTATAAATAAAAGACCGGGAAAAGGCCGAAGATTGGAGGGAAGTCTTCATAGACTACTTTAAGTCCCACCGAATGCCTGAAGAAGTGTCCACAAGACATCAGCTCATGAAACGAGCTCTGTCTTTCGCCTTCGTCAGTAATACTCTATACAAGAGGTCATTTGATTCTCTGTGGCTGAGATTCCTAAGACCTGACGAAGCGAGAAGGGTCGTCCAGGAAGTTCATGACGGACTCTGTGGTTCTCACCTAGCAGGCCCAAAGATGAAGTTGAAGATCAAACACATGGGCTACTACTGGCCCACGATGATTCAGGACTGCCTCGAATATGCGAAGCAATGCCACTCATGCCAAATCCATGGGGACTTCATCCATCAGCATCCAAATCCATTATATCCAACGGTGGCTAGCTGGCCATTTGAAATGTGGGGGACTGATATAGTCGGCCCCATCGAACCAGCATCGTCTAGAGGACATCGTTTCATCCTAGCGACGACTGACTACTTCTCTAAATGGGCAGAGGCAATACCGCCGAGAGAAGTTAAGACGGAGAATATCCTCCACTTCTTCAAAACGCACGTCATATATCGGTTTGGAACTCCGCGACGGATCATCTCCGATAACGGACCAGCTTACAGAAGCCACAAGATCAGTCGCTTCGCGCAACAGCACAATATAGATTGGAGATATTCCTCGGTTTATAATCCACGAGCTAACGGTCTAGCTGAGGCCTTCAACAAAACCTTGATGAAGATCATGAAGAAAACAGTGTCGCGAAATAATAAAGACTGGCACGAAAAACTGCAAGAGGCTCTCTGGGCATATCGAACTACGTTTAAAACGGCCACAAACGCAACACCATATGCGTTAGTATTCGGGACAGAAGCAGTACTCCCCCTCGAGATAGAGTTACCCTCTCTACGAGTGGCAGTCCATTACGAGCTGACGGACGAAGAAAATGCTCACCTTCGGCTTGAGGAGCTTGACGCCCTTGAAGAAACACGGCTCATAGCGCAACAAAATCTGGAGGCCTATAAAGCAAAGATGACGCGCTTATATGAAAGGTTGACCCGACCGAGGACATTTTGCCAAGGCGAACTCATGCTAGTGGTTAAAAGGCCTATGATCCCCAATCGTGCCAAGCGGGGAAAATTCGAGACAAACTATGAAGGTCCGTACGTCATAGATAAGGTCTACCAGGGCGGGGCCTATCTACTCATAGATATGCACGGTGAAAGGCCTTTCAGGCCAATAAACAGTCGCTTCCTAAAGAGATACTACGCTTAATGAGCCACAGCCTAGGTCAATGATAGATGACGACGACTATCTCCGCTCTCTGTCTTCCCAAGCCCAAAACTCTATAAGTAGTAGCTGGCCAGCGGACCGAAACGTCCTTAAACTAATAGCGGACCGAAATGTCTTTAAACTAATAGCAGACCACGTCTTTAAACTACTAACGCGGCATCTTTAGGCTGACGAGATATAAAAAAAAACATATAAAAATAAAATAAAAAAAAACGGTATGTCCATAAGCAAAAAGGGCACGGATGAAAACCCAAAAGGGCTCCGTGAGTAAAAACAGCAGGGCTACCGGCGAGTGTTCGTGGAAACCCGAGGGGGCGCGACCTCGTAAAAAAAAAAGAGAGAAAAAGAAATTAAAAAGAATAAAAAAAATGGTATGTCCATAAGCAAAATGGGCACGGATGAAAACCCGAAAGGGCTCCGTGAGTAAAAACAGCAGGACTACCGGCGAGTGTTTGTGAAAACCCGAAAGGACGCAACCTCGTTAAAAGACACTTATAGGGTCCTCTCGATCTTGTAAGGAGAAACCACCCGCGTGAGATCCTTACGATTCACAAGGGAGCAACACACTTAGAGATCCCCACGATTCCTAAGGAGAAAATACACTTGCGAGATCCTCACGACTCGTAAGGAGAACTCTCTTATGGGACCCTCACGGCTCGTAAGAGTTGAAAGTCTTAAGTTACAGAGACCTAAACCTGTGCTTAAGCAACCCCCACAACTTTCGATATTGCCCTACAAGTGGTCCAACACGGGCTCTTGTATACAATCCACGGGCGTGAATAAACATTTCCCTAATCAAGTCTCATCCGAGACTGGGGATATGTTCGCATGGTGAACAACCCTTGTAAATCCTCTCGATTTATGAGGAGAAAATCCTCTCGTAGGATCCTTATGACTTACAGAGGAACAAAACACTTAGGAATCCTCACGATCCCTAAGGAGAAAATACACCTACAAGACCCTCACGACTTGTAGGGAGAAATACCTTTGTGAGACCCTTACGGCTCATGAAGTTAAAAGCCTTAGACGACAGGACCCTAACCATGGTCTCTAAGCCACCTATGTTCAACATCGACAGAGGCAGATGATGATTCGCTCCTGGTAATATCCCAGTTGTAGCGGTGCTGATGCCCTAATCGGTGTCTAATTCCAGGTTTACGGCGGAAAGCCAGTAGGCCGCACATGCATACAAAATAGCCGAAATGATTGGGCAACTTGCAATAAAAAGCAGCAAGTAAAAAGGTATGCATGCAAAATAGCCGAAATGATTGGGCAACTCACAATAAAAAGCAGCGAGTAAAAATAAAATAAATAGCCGAAATGATTGGGCACCGCGAAAAATAGCCGAAATGATTGGGCAATCGCGACCTTCGCGATAGAAAAGCTGAAATGATAGAGCATCGCGGAGATAAAACAAAAAAAAATATAAAATAAAATAACTTTGGCCCTACAGTTAAGATTACATCGATCCCTGTATACAATCCAAGGGCGTAAACAAAGAGGGAACCATACTTTCCCAACAGGCTCCGCCAGAAGACAAAGCCAAATCTAGACGGTTCAGTCCAACTCCGAAGAAACCAGTGTCTTCAGCAAATTCCTCGACTCACGGATACAAACACTCCTTGACGAGAGCCTCCTGATCCGCGTCGACTCGCAGAGCCACCAGTGCCTCCATAGGAAATCCTCGACTCGTTTCAAACCCCAAGGAAACAAATAATCCTTGGCGCTTGGGAAACAAATAATCCCCAGCAAATTCCTCGAGTCACGGATACAAACACTCCTTGACGAGAGCCTCCTGATCCGCGTCGACTCGCAGAGTCACCAGTGCCTCCGTGGGAAATCCTCGACTCGTTTCAAACCCCAAGGAAACAAATAATCCTTGGCGCTTGGGAAACAAATAATCCCCAGCAAATTCCTCGACTCACGGATACAAACACTCCTTGACGAGAGCCTCCTGATCCGCGTCGACTCGCAGAACCACCAGTGCCTCCGTAGGAAATCCTCGATTCGTTTCAAACCCCAAGGAAACAAATAATCCTTGGCGATTGGGAAACAAATAATCCCCAGCAAATTCCTTGACTCACGGATACAAACACTCCTTGACGAGAGCCTCCTGATCCGCGTCGACTCGCAGAGCCACCAGTGCCTCCGTGGGAAATCCTCGACTCGTTTCAAACCCCAAGGAAACAAATAATCCTTGGCGCTTGGGAAACAAATAATCCCCAGCAAATTCCTCGACTCATGGATACAAACACTCCTTGACGAGAGCCTCCTGATCCGCGTCGACTCGCAGAACCACCAGTGCCTCCGTGGGAAATCCTCGACTCGTTTCAAACCCCAAGGAAACAAATAATCCTTGGCACTTGGGAAACAAATAATCCCCAGCAAATTTCTTGACTCACGGATACAAACACTCCTTGACGAGAGCCTCCTGATCCGCGTCGACTCGCAGAACCACCAGTGCCTCCGTGGGAAATCCTCGACTCGTTTCAAACCCCAAGGAAATAAATAATCCTTGGCGCTTGGGAAACAAATAATTCCCAGCAAATTCCTCGACTCACGGATACAAACACTCCTTGACGAGAGCCTCCTGATCCGCGTCGACTCGCAGAGCCACCAGTGCCTCCGTGGGAAATCCTCGACTCGTTTCAAACCCCAAGGAAACAAATAATCCTTGGCGCTTGGGAAACAAATAATCCCCAGCAAATTCCTCGACTCACGGATACAAACACTCCTTGACGAGAGCCTCCTGACCCGCGTCGACTCGCAGAACCACCAGTGCCTCCGTGGGAAATCCTCGACTCATTTCAAACCCCAAGGAAACAAATAATCCTTGGTGCTTGGGAAACAAATAATCCCCAGCAAATTCCTCGACTCACGGATACAAACACTCCTTGACGAGAGCCTCCTGATCCGCGTCGACTCGCAAAGCCACCAGTGCCTCCGTGGGAAATCCTCGACTCGTTTCAAACCCCAAGGAAACAAATAATCCTTGGCGCTTGGGAAACAAATAATCCCCAGCAAATTCCTCGACTCACGGATACAAACACTCCTTGACGAGAGCCTCCTGATCCGCGTCGACTCGCAGAGCCACCAGTGCCTCCGTGGGAAATCCTCGACTCGTTTCAAACCCCAAGGAAACAAATAATCCTTGGCGCTTGGGAAACAAATAATCCCCAGCAAATTCCTCGACTCACGGATACAAACACTCCTTGACGAGAGCCTCCTGATCCGCGTCGACTCGCAGAGCCACCAGTGCCTCCGTGGGAAATCCCCGACTCGTTTCAAACCCCAAGGAAACAAATAATCCTTGGTGCTTGGGAAACAAATAATCCCTGGCAAACTCCTCGACTCACGGATACAAACACTCCTTGATGAGAGCTTCCTGATTCACGTCAGCTCGCAGAGAAATTCTGTCTCCGCGGGAAATTCCCGATTCGTCTCAACATGCAAATGAAGCCTCACGCAGCAGGGACTAAAAAACTTGCTTCCTGAACAATGGGACCCTGCAAGTCAATCCAAAATGGTCTCTTGCATACTATTCACGGGTCTCACTCTCCAAAGTCGAATTTCGACGAGGAGGGAAACAACCGCTTGTGGGTCCTCTCGACTCGTAAGAGGGAAAAATTCTCTTATAGGATCCTTACGACTTGTAAGAGAAAACAACACTTAGGAATCCTCACGATTCCTAAGGAGAAAGCCCACCTACGAGATCCTCTCGATCTGTAGGGAGAAGAATCTCTATGAGACCCTCACGGCTCATGGAGTTGAAAAGTCTTAGGCAGCAGATCCGAACCTGCGGCTTAAGCTATCGCTATTTCTTAAAAAAAAAAAAATCAGGATACTCGTTCTAATCATCCGTCAACCATGTTTGCTAAAATGATATGCTGATAGTAAAAGAAAGAGAAGACGGAGAAAATGACACATGACAAAAAAGGTGTATCTTTTATTCATGAACTTGATCGGGTACAGGATACATTATGTCAAAGAATAAAAAAATATATATATACATCTACAAGTACGAACGATACAAAGATGGATAGCTACTGAGGGGGAAGTGTCTTTAGTAAATCCACAAGCTGCTCTCGCACTTTCTTCAGCGCCTCCTCCTGAGCGGCTGCCGCGGCCACCTCCGCTTCCACCCGGGCTCGCTGCTGCAAGAAAGATGAAAGTTGCTCCTCCGCCGCCTTCTGGGCTGCTTCCTGGCTAGGTGCATCTCGCTCGACAACATCAAGGTGTTGCCTCAATGATAACCCTTCAGAAAGACATTGCAGGAGGCCCTCAAATACAACCTTCAGCCGTGCGGCATTGGCCTCCACCCGAGCATGCAGTTGGGCAGACTTGCTTGAAGTCTCACCACGCTCCTTACGCCTTGAAATGACTTCTTGTTTGAGGTAGCGGAAGTAAGGAGCGCTCTGCTCAATCCACGCTGTTCTTTGATTACTGGAAGCCAAGGCCTCGGGAGCGGGACGCAGCGACTCCAACTGATATAGGCGACCCTCGATCTCCCTACAATGGTTAACCCAGGATGCGAAGATGCCCTCATCATGAAAGTTCAGGAGTATTGCTAGCATCGGGTTAACCTTCATAGCGAAGTCTGCGGCAGATGTAGGAGTTTCAACGTCGAGTTCCTCGACGTAGTCACTCAACATGCGCAGACTATTCGCGGCGCCATTTGAAGACAGACTCCTCAGATAAGGACCCGCCGGCATTATGATGCTAGATTCGAAGGGCGCCGAGATCGGAACGACAGCTGAAAAGAAACAAGATGTGATCAGATAACAGTTCTGAAAATAAAGAAGGAAGACTTTATCAATGTGATAGTTACTATACCAGTTGAGACAGGTGGCAAGGTCGTAAGGGCTAGTGGCGCAGCTGATCTTTTATCCCCTCCTTCAATCTGTAGCACTGCAGTTGAGATGAGAAAAAGAGGTTAGAGGTAATTCCATCAATAAAAAAAAAGAGGAAGGAGGTCAACGGAAATCATACTCACCAACGCCACCAGAGGAAGAAGCAAGCTCGGATGGGAAAGAAAAGTGTGGGAGCAACATCTGATATACATGATCAAAAAGCACTCCTGAAAGACACAACAGTATAACTTTAGTACACAAGTTATGCGTCTGGAAGATAAGATTAATAAATTGCAAACCCATACCTTCCAACATTTTCGAGGGTATGAGAGAGGGTTGAGAGGTGACCACCGCTAAGGCAGTCGTAGAGGGCGCACCCCCGAGCAGTGGGGCATCGGCGCTGACTGCACCTGCGCTACGAAAAAGGTAAATTTTTCAGAAAGATTGTGAGGTAAAGAAAGAACACTAACTTGGGATTTACCCGACGAGCTGCCGGCTGAAACAGAGGCGTCCCCCTCCTCCGTGGACATGAGACCACCCCCCGTGGCCTCATCGCCCGACTCGATAGGGACCGTTGTCGTGCTCGCAAGACCTGGAGACGGCAAGAGATCGTAGGAAGGGAGGGCAATGATTGGAGCGTTGCCAGATTCTTGGAAGGAAGCGGCTGACTCCTCCCCGAGAGTTGTGCCCATCTCATCCGCTACTTCTTCGGGCTCCGCCGCCTCCATCGGCTCATCCACCGTCACCACAAGGTCACCGGCCTCAAGCGCCTCGTCCGCCACCACCCTCGGTTCAGTTGTAATGATCATTTTATCTGCCGCCACTTCAGGCTGGGCATCAATGACCCTCTCAGCTGTAGACCCCTCAACCTCTATCTCGGGCCCCGAAGCCTTGACGATGTTGCCCACTGTCGGCTCGGGTTCGGCAGGCATCACCCCCTCTGTTCCCCTAGGATCAACGGTCTCCGCCTCACCCTCGGTCGGACTTGGCCCTGCAAAATAATATATGTAAGAACCGTCGGCATTATAACTTTCACAATAAAAATTCTGAAAGAGATGTTACCTGAAGTGGACTTATCATTTGCGCTTCGAACGGCACGCGCCACTTGTCTGCGAGCAGTGGATAGGGCGACAGGGGCCTCTTCGGAAGGAGTATCTGCCCGAGGGACGGTGCTTGGGCCCGCTCCCGTAACCAAAGCAGCCCGGCGCGCCTTCGCCTCGCGCCTCAGCCGTTTCCTCTCCTCCTGGGCCGTTGAGACGGACCTAACCAGAGCCTCTCGCATTGAGGCATCCTCGTCCGTATACAGGGATGCCTCCAAACTCTTCAAGGCATCCCTCGTCGATTTGTCAAGTCGAGGCCCTTGCAGCAGCCCCGACGAGACCAGAACTCCAGTGACGGGTTCCGGAAGAATATCTTCGTCGACTGGTATAACCCCTGAAAGAAAGTTAGGTTGATCATCGAAAAGAACGACGAAATTTTCTTTAAAAAAAAAGAGGGGGATGGGACATACCGGCGCCCGCTAAAGTGCGTTTCTCCACCTCCTTTTGGAAGGTTTTCAAAGAGGCAGCGATAGCTTCTTCGGTAGAGACACCTGTTGAAAATGGGGAAAAGTATTAGTCAAGAATAATGATGAAAAATGCGATGAAATGATGAGGAGAGCAGCTAATAATTACCTAACTCAGCGAGTTTACTTAACCACGCTTCAAGCCTCGCTGATCGCTCAGAAGCCGCAATGGCGGCCGCCAGTTCGGTGTCTGTGGGGTCTACCGCGAAGCCCTTATTGCTGCCATACTCACTTATTCCTTTGGTAAGAGAGGCCTCAGGCTCTAAGCCAAGAATCGCGTCAAGGGAAAGGAGCGACTTCTTCTTCTTTTGCCCGCCAGCTCTGGATGCACCCGGGACTGATTTACGCTTAGCGGACGCCTTGGGGCGGCGGGTCCCGATATCCTCGCCGGCGCCAGACTCTGGCGGTACCACATTTACCGCCTCCACTGAAGCATGGGAGGCTGGTGGCGCATCCACAATATCGCGAAGTGGCAATCCGCGCGGAGGGCTCAACACGCGCGGAGGTCCGACTCCAGCACCTTTGAATGGAGAAATAACCGGGGTCCTCGGCTTCAAGGGAGCCTTGCGATCGCCGCTGGGAGGCGCACCCTTGCGGTCAACCAGCATGCGTTTTTCCATTTGGATAACTGGACCAATAGCATGCGCATACCAAGCCACGTACGCGTTGAGGACTTTGGGGATGCAGCTCGGTTCGCTGATGAAGAAATAAGAACCCGTGTTGAGCCGCATAAAGTGGTGCATTGCATTCTTTATCCCCTCTCGGCTAACCACGGGCTTTTCCAAGAAGGCTTCCATCGGGATCCCTTGGTTGTAGCTTGATTGCTGAGCAAACCGGTGAGGATTATACCTCATGAAGAGTGCTGTCTCATTCCGCCTGAACACCAGGTAGCCCGGTCGAATGGAGTAGAGATGGAGGATTTCCCGAGCCTTCAGTATGGAAGCCCCGTCTTTAAAATCATCGCGTAGCGACACTACCGACTTGGTAGTCTCTGAGCCTATTGTTATGACCTTATCCAAGAAGGAAACCTTCGCCCCGACCAGGTGTGGTCGAAGGAGCAGCCCCCTAGCCTCCCGCGGAGGTGCAACAACGATCGAAGCCCCGACCAACCGTATGACCCTTAGGAGCCTGCATTTCTCAAAAAAGGGAGGAATCCTATGGGCGCCAAACACCCCGTGCACGTGCATTTCCATCCAAGAAGTAAAGTAGTGCATCGGGAAGTTGGCGGGTTGCACCCCAGGCTCACTAGCGTCCGCCGCTATGCTAAGTCCATTATAAAGATAAGCCAGCCCGGCAATTCCTACTGACAACTGTAAACCAGCCACCATCCGATGCGCTGGGTAGAAAACAGTCGGCCGCATATGGCGTGGATGCATAGGAAGAGCAAAACTGCACAACCACAAGCTCAAGAACCCTACAAAGAAGGTCTCTTCATCCATGTCGGGGACGACAATTTCTGAAAAAGGGACGACGGCAGCACCGGAAAGATAAAAGTCTTTGTGGTCATCCTCCGATGTGGGTCGGCGATCAAAACCGAACCCAAAAGGGTCGTCAAGCTGGGCGAACTTCTCGCTCCGCTCTGATAAGAACTCTGGATGAATGAAGCGAGCGATGAAATCTGCAAAATTGACTCCCCTGTCACCCGATTCTAGATAGAGTCCTTCATAAATCTCCAATACCTTCACTAAGCCCGGGTACTGATGCTGAATAGCGTTCTCCGGCGTCAGGTCAAACACCAGCGGCTTGGTGGCAAAGACGTATTCATCGGGAGGAAGCTGCTCCTCGTAAGGCTCTCCCCTCATCGGTAGACCTGAGATTTCAGCAAACTCCTCCAAGGAGATAGAGACTTCCCGGTCCGTCATCAGGAAGGTGTGTGTGGGAATATTCCATTGCTCAATAAAAGCCTTAACCCACCACGTTTGAGGAGAAAGATACTCAAAGAGCGATACATAAATGGCCGAGTACAAACCAATCCTCATCAGATGAGTCCTCCTCGCTGATAGGATGTACCGGGCCCATTGCAAATATCCAGCAGGCGGTCGTGGGATCAGTCCAATGTTATAAGCCTGTCCCCAAGGGCGCGCTTCACCCTGACAAATTCTCCTCCCTAAAATATCTATTGCCGGCGGCGGCTGCACGGGGATAGCACCAATCGCAGGCTGGAGGAGGTCATCCGAATTCCAATTTTTGACCTCCACGGCATACTTCACCGGGGGTTCATCTGCGTAGGGGAGTGAAGATGTTGGCTCAGACGGCGTGGCGGAACTGAAACTGCGACGACCCTGGATGATTTCATTGTACCACCTACCCCACAAGTGAAGGTTTTTGTGTTCGGGGTCATGATCCTTGGTGAGAGCGAGCACTACGCGGTCCACCGGTGCCTGGGGAAACCCTCCCTCCGAGCGAACAAACGGAAATGACGAATTGGCAGACATGTTGCCTGCAAAGAGACAAACATTAGCCGTCAGTATTATAATTCCAACGCTCAACATATTTAAATTTTTATACCGTACCGCAAGGCAGTGGATAGGGGGACCAAAAGGGGGGCCCACAAAATCTGGATGACGGCGCATCACTTAATAAGACAGTCCCATCGTTGGATGAGACTGTCAGTTAATGAAAAGATCCCCAAGAGAATATCCTCATTGATGGGAAATCCCCAGAGACAAGGAGAAAATCTCCTCTTTTAGAGCAAAGCTCCGTCACAGAGTGACATTTGTCAAACTCTGGTCTCAAGGGAATAAAAAAAAATATTTTCCTTGAAAAGAGCCCAGCTCTATAATAATGATGGAAGAGCCATCAAAAAGGAAAACTTTAACTCCTAAAAATTAAAAATTTAGGATCTTAAAGATCCACAAAAACTTTTAAGAGTTCTCCACTTTTAGATCAGAAAAGGTCTACATTTGATCCATGAGCAAAGCTCTGTTCATGGGTTAAAACACATGAACAAGATCTCTGTAGATCTATAGATTTCTGAGAGCAAGGCTCTGTTAATAAAACCCCAAAGGGGTTTTCTTTAGATCAAAGATCTATAAGAGCAAGGCTCTGTTAATCAAATTTAATTTAATTTAATTTAATTTAATTTAAATTTTACCTAAGATGTTTTAAAATCTGAACTCTGGAAAGAAATGAGAGCAAGGCTCTAAAAATCTTAAACAAGAGCAAGGCTTTGAAATTCAAGTTCTTGAAAATGGTAAAAAAATTTCAAGGACCAAGGGTCCTATTTATAAGGCGCTTGCGCCCCTTGAGCTCACCCCTTGATCCAAAGATCAGGAGTTTGCCACCGCTGCACTCACGTGTGCGCCACGTGAGCGCAACGGTGGGGGGGCATTTGTTTCGCCCAATCAGAGCAAAGCTCTGTTGAAATTCAAAATTCAAAAATTCTGAAGCAACGCTTCAAGTCTCGGGCGCAACGTGCCACATGTCAGGCGCTGATATGTCAGCGCAGCGCCCAAGAAGGCGCACCCAATCAGAGCAAAGGTCTATTAAAAGAAGCAACGCTTCGGTTGCGCTGCGCTGTGCGCTGCGCGACACGTGTCGGCGCAGATGCGCTAGCGCAGTTGCGCTGCGCTGTGCGCTGCGCGACACGTGTCTGCGCAGATGCGCTAGCGCAGTTGCGCTGCGCTGTGCGCTGCGCGACACGTGTCACACGCTAGGGCATCTGCGCCAAACAGAATTAAAATTTTAAGAAATCTTTTCCGTTCTTGTTAAAACAAAAAGATTTTCTTCTGCAAAGCAGAAGCTCTTGGATCAAAGATCCAACGGTGGGGAAAATTTCCCAATTCACTCAGAGAAAGATCTCTTTAACAAATTTAACTAATTTATGGGCACTATAAAAAGGACCCTAGGCCTCAATTAAAAGGCATGGACATCTTTCTAAAAAAAAAAAGAAGGAGAGAAAAGAACTCTGAGAAACTCCTCAAGAATAAAAAAGGTAAAAACCTTTAGAAAAGAAAAAGAAAGTTCTCTTAGGAACAGATCATAGATCTAAAAACAAGATCAATGATCTTTAATAAAAATAAAATAAAAATAGTGCTTTGCACATTTCATGAACCTTTGGTTCTCTGAGATAAGAAAAACAAGAAAAAACTTATTTTTCTTTGATCTAAATTAGATCAAGAAATCAAATAGTGCTTTGCACTTCTGTTCTTGAATCTAAAAGATTCTTAGTATTTTGCACTTGCAAACTGCGCTGTTGTGCTCTTGGGAGCGCGCCACGTGTCAGCAGCGCAACAGCGCAGTGCACTAGCGCAGCGCACTGCACTGTTGCGCTTGCGCTCACCAGAGCGCGCCACGTGTCAGCAGCGCAACAGCGCAGCGTACTAGCGCAGCGCACTGCACTGTTGCGCTTGCGCTCACCAGAGCATGACACGTGTCTTCACCACAAGCGCTTGCGCTCAGTGAGTGGCGCAAAGCGCCTAACAAATGCAATGCAGGGCCAAGCCCAATTAAAAGACCAAACAGGCCTAATTAAATTGATGCTCTGCATCATTTATAAATGGGCAAAGCCCAAACAAAAATAATAAAATGCTATGCAGATGCCTTGCAGAGCCCAAAATAAATTGATGCTCTGCATATTTTATGGGCAGAACCCAAACAAGAAAGTAGAAGTAATGCAATGCATTATTTAAGTGTGGGCAAAGCCCTAGCATAGGTCTAATGGACTAAAAATAAATAAAATGTTGAACATTTTCAACTGGACTTAGCCCAATTCTGGCCGTAAGTCCTTAAATTAAATTGAACTGAGCACAAATGCTCTCTCAAATCAATTTATATCCGGTTCGTGGGTACATCTCCGAACTCCTTTGACATCCATCGTTGTAATTCCTCAACGACGTCAAAGAGGTGACGGGTCCCAACGACCACACATCAATATGGACCGAAACGTCCTTAAACTAATGTTGGACCGAAACGTCCCTAAACTAATATTGGACCGAAACGTCCCTAAACTAATGGTGGACCGAAACGTCCCTAAACTAATGTTGGACCACTACGTCCCTAAACTGGAACATGGACCACTACGTCTCTAAACTGGAATAATAGAGCTCCCAAATGCTCTTTTTCCGGATCTAAACGGTCCCGTTTAAGTTGATCTTAGCCCCAAATACGGCTAACGTGTCCTTAAACATTTAAATGAACTATAAAACTCCAAATCGACTTTGGTTCAAGGGTACATCTCTGAACTCCTCTGACATCTGCCGTTGTAATCCTTCAACGACGTTAGAGAGGTGACGAGTCCCGATGGCCGGATATTAAATGGATTATCACGTTAAGTTGATCTCAGTCTCAAACAGGACTATTGTATCCTTAACGAACGTTTAAAGTTGATCTTAGCCGCAACGCGACTAATGCATTCTTAAACTAAAAACACCAAACCCAAATCTAAGTAAATACGGATTTGGATTAGTCCACGTCCTACGGGTGACGGCACTACTCAGTCTCCGTATACAATCCACGGGCAACCACAAACAAAACAAACACACGCGACACGAAGTGAAATTCTGGAGAAGGAGAAAGTTGTTACCGCGATGCGGTAGCGTAATTAACTGCAGGGGATTGCGCCTGCAGGGAAGAGCGTCCCCACAATCAAAAACCCCTCAAGCGAGGGGGAATCTGACGAAATCTGCTACATCGGCCGCATCCATCTAAACCTCCGATACACGGCGCCATAAATCAACTTGGCATCTTCGGAGAGGTGGACGGATAAAACCAAATAGCATCTGCCCCGAATCTCAGCGTCAGGACATCGCGGTCCTGTGCGCCGGCCATTCGGAGGGGAACATCCACTAAACTGTGTTTTCTGCAGCATTCTTTGCGCAAATTCTCTCCCCCCCTTCCAATAAACTGTTTTTATGTAGGATTCATTGCGCCGCGCTAAAAAATAAAAAAAAATTTGCAGTTGATTTGTTACTGTTTTGCATTTATTAATACGGACTTTAAGGGGCTTGAAACCAATCCAGATTGGGTGGGGATTTCATCAGCCTTCCCAGGACCCCAGAAATCACAAAAAGCATATGCATTGATCATTGTTAATTAAAATATACTAAACTCAGCCCTAAGGACTTCGCGCTCAATAGGACAGAGGACTTGTTACAGGCATCGGCCGTTTATCCTATCCTGACTTTTGCGGTGTCTAGGCAAGTGTGTCGAAGGCAAGTGGTTACTTAATTACGACCACTACTTATGTAGTGGGGAGCCTCCCACTTACCTGGCACTTACCTGGCCGCAATTGTTGGAGAAGAGGCGGTTTGAGGTCCTATTTCTAGCCCTTTGGAACAGTTAGGAGCTGTCTGGCTGATCTAGGTGACCCTAGATCTAGGTGTGATTGTGCATATCTTGTTTGTGATTGCTTGAAGCCGTAAATCCGTACATATTTCTGTAAAGCTCTTTCTAGAAAAAAAAAAGAAAAAAATCAAAAACTTTTATAAAAACTTGCCCTTTGTCGCCAAAAATCCATTTTTTACCCACCACCCATCGTATTTCTCCATTGACGTTTTCTTACCCTCACCTTCTCCGCTTTGACTATACTAAACTCGTTTAGTGTATGTCCGCTTGGACTCGGGACACTAGCGCCCGCCTAGTCAGCGTTACGTTAGTCGCTACCGACTACGCGATCGACTCAGATGTCGAAACTCCGTCCACGCCTCTTTCACCCTTACCTTTGCCGGCCAACTCCGACGTTGACCGGAATTTTGTTCATACATCTTCACCTTCGCCATCACCAACCTCTTCTTTCGCGATGTCAGGATTTAATCCGAACATCTCTTTGACTACCCCAGGTTTGACTCCACCTCTTATGGAGGTAAATAACCCACCACCACCGCCTGTTGTAGCGCCGCAGCGAATCGCGCTCCAGGATCATTTCTATCCCACCCGTTCTGCACTTCCCACCTGTCTTTCTTTTCCACCGGCCAATGGGGATAATTTTGAAATTAAGCCCCACTTCATTAACATGCTCCCGAAATTTCATGGGCTTGAATCTGAAGATGCCTATATCTTCATCAACAAATTTCAAAACGTTTGTGCCATGATGAAAACCATCCAGCTGTCGGACGATGCTATACGTATACGGGTCATTCCGTTCACTTTATGCGATCTTGCTGAAAAATGGCTGTATAGCATCGCTTCCCACTCCATAACCAGTTGGGACGAGTTTGTTAAAGCGTTTCTCAAAAAATTCTATCCGAATCATTAAACCGTAAGGATCTGTAACGAAATCAACCAATTCTCTCAGCTTCCTACTGAACCCTTCTGGAAGTGCTTTGACCGGTATAAAGACCTTCTTGTTCAGCGTCCTCACCATGGTATTGAGAAATAGCAACTTTGCCAAACCTTATACGAGGGCCTGAACCCAGCAACCAAGCAGTTGTTGGAAACCATTTGTCAGGGCCACTTCCTATCGAAATCTGATGAGGAAGCGTGGCAATTCTTCGACGACCTTGCGGAACAAACGCTACAATGGGAGAGCACCAGACCAACTTCTTCTTCTTCTACCTCCACTTCTATCGGTCAGTCTAGAGTAGGAATTCACCAACTCGATGTCACTATTGCGATGAAAGCTGAAATGGCTGCAATAACGAGAAAGCTTGAAGCGATAGAGAGCAAATTTTCTTCTCCTGCTCCTGCCCCTGTTCTTCCCCTTCGTACCATTTGCGCTTGTTGTTCCGATCCTTCTCACTTAACCGAAGAGTGTCCTTACAATCTACCATCTCAAGGACAGGATCAGGTTAATGCTGCATTTCAGCAAAGACCGAGGAATGATCCATACTCTTCCACCTACAATCCTGGTTGGAGGAACCACCCCAATTTCGCCTGGAATCAGAATCAGCATTAATTCCAAGGCAACAATTTCCAGAGGCCCCCTCCTCCGCAACAACAAGCGCAACAACAAACTCAATATCAGTTTCAGCAGCCCTTCCAACCCCAACCTTTTCAAAATCAGACGAACAACTTTGCACCCAACAATTCTTTTCCCCAAAACAACTTTGTTTCGTCAAACAACGATAAGATTTCCTCGCTCGAACGAAGTCTGGAGGCGTTCGTTAAACAATCAACTCAGTCCACCGCCAACATCCAGTCTTCCATTCAGTCCTTAGTGCAACACACTGCCGTTCACGGGAAAAGCATCAAGACCATCGAGGCCTAGATTGCACAGCTGAATGCGGCCTTAAGCGAGCGAGAGAAGGGGAAGCTCCCGTCCCAGCCACTCCCAAATACCGGTCACCCACATAATGTACATGTTGCTCTTGAACAATAGAACCATAATGTGAGTGTCGTGACCACATTGAGATCGGGAAGGATGCTGCAAAACAACATTGGCACACGAATCGACGATGACACCCCGGCCGCTTCTTCTTCTTCTTCTTCTTCTTCTCCTTCCTCGTCTTCTGAGCCTATTCTTCATTCTTCAAAAGGCTCTTCTTCTTCTTCTTTTTCTATGAACGGACCCACTTCTCACTCCACGAAAACACCAGCTCTGGGATCCGTTCCAACTCCACAATCTCCTCCACAAGCATTGGACTCGACCACTTTTAAAAACGTTCGATTTCCAAACCGGTTGATGTCCAATAAACAAAATCCACAAATGGAGAAAATTCTAGAGTTATTTAAGCAGGTTAACATTAACATTCCTCGTTTAGATGCTGTCCAACAAGTCCCGTCCTACGCGAAAATCTTAAAGGACTTGTGCACGAAAAAGAGGAAGTCTCAGGTACCCAAGAAAGTTTTCTTGGCTAGTGCTGTGAGTGATGCTCTTACCCAATCTTTGCCACAAAAACGGAAGGACCCTGGCTGTCCTACGATTTCTATTACCATTGGGGATAAGAACATCAACCACGCACTATTAGATCTTGGTGCCAGTGTTAACCTGCTTCCGTACTCAGTATATGAGCAATTAGGCGTAGGTGAGCTGAAACCCACACACTGTACTCTCCAAATGGCCGACCGATCGATCACCCATCCTAGGGGTGAGCTAGAGGATGTGTTAATCAAAGTCGGGGACTTCATATTCCCCGTTGACTTCATTGTATTAGACACACAACCTGTAGCTAACCCCCGGAATCAAATTCCGGTGATATTCGGTCGCCCATTCCTTGCAACCTCAAATGCTGTGATCAATTGTCGCTTCGATGAACCTCTCTTTTGGAAATATGACGATTGAACTCAACATTTTTAGGTTGGGGAATCAGCTCACCGAACCTAATGCTCATATACTGGACGTTTGCTCGATCCGGGAGATCACTCCAGAAGAGTGTGAATTCGAGGAGTTTCTGTACGATCACGATAACCTTAACGCCACTAGTGCGTTCCTCTTCGAACCTGCTGCTGTTTCTGCGCCCGACAATGACTACGAGTGTTTCACTTTCTCGAACGATCTTAGCCACTCACCATCCGAGTTTGAATCCTTCGAATTTCCGGATGAGTTACCTGAACCATCCAACTCGGTCGCTTACACTCGTTTTGAACGTTTGCTGGAGTCCTTTGAGTTCGAGAGCTCTTCACCAATCTTGCCTTCCATCGTTTCACCTCCAACGCTCGAACTCAAGCCTTTGCCGTCTCACCTTAAGTACTCTTACTTAGGTGAGAACGAGACCCACCCGGTTATCATCTCGGCTTCTCTAGCTCCAGAGCACGAGAAAGCCCTTCTTGCGGTCTTGCACAGCAATAGGCAAGCTTTTGGCTGGTCCATGGCGGACATCAAGGGGATTAGTCCCCTGATCGTTGAACATCACATTCATCTGATGGATGATGCTAAACCAGCCAGAGATCCACAAAAGCGACTCAACCCAGTCATGAAGGAGGCTGTGAAGAAGGAGATCGTAAAATGTCTGGATAGTGGTATCATTTACCCTATCTCTGATAGCCAGTGGGTTAGCCCCATCCACGTTGTCCCCAAGAAATCAGGTATAACGGTCATCACTAACGAGGCGAACTAGTTAATCCCTACTCGCACCCAAACTGGGTGGCGAGTATGCATCGATTACAGAAAACTCAACGCCGCAACGCGGAAGGACCACTTTCCGCTACCTTTCATTGACCAAATGCTTGAACGATTGGCCGGACACGAGTACTACTGCTTTCTTGATGGCTACTCCGGCTATAATCAGATTCCCATCGCCGAAAAAGACCAGGACAAGACCACATTCACTTGTCCTTTCGGCACGTTTGCATATCGTCGCATGCCCTTTGGGTTATGCAATGCGCCCGCTACCTTCCAGCGTTGTATGATGGGAATCTTCTCAGACATGGTGGAAAAATTTCTGGAGATCTTCATGGACGATTTCTCCATCTTCGGCGATTCCTTCAACGAGTGTTTGCTGCATCTTGACGCTGTCCTTACTCGATGTAAGGACAAGAACCTCACTTTGAATTGGGAGAAGTGTCACTTCATGGTGCGCGAAGGTATTGTCTTAGGACATATCATTTCGCAAATTAGCATAGAGGTTGACAAAGCGAAGATTGAGCTCATTTCCAATCTCCCTCCTCCCAGATGCGTTAGAGACATCCGAGCCTTCCTTGGCCATGCCGGTTTCTATAGACGGTTCATCAAGGACTTTAGCAAGATTGCTAGGCCCTTGACTCTTCTACTGGCCAAGGACACGCCATTCGACTTCAACTCGAGCTGTGTGACTGCGTTCGAGTCATTAAAAAGCTCACTCACTTCTGCTCCCGTTCTTTCTTCACCTGACTGGACGCACCCATTTGAGATTATATGCGATGCATCCGACTTTGCCATTGGTGCTGTCCTTGGAAAACACATAAACAAGATGCCGCACGTAATCTATTATGCGAGCCGAACCCTGAACGACGCCCAACTCAATTATACAACAACTGAGAAGGAATTCTTGGCTGTTGTATTTTCTTTAGAAAAGTTCAGGCCCTACCTCATTGGCTCTCCAGTCATTGTCTACACAGATCATTCTGCTCTGCGCCATCTTTTTGCGAAGAAAGATGCAAAATCTTGGCTAATACGTTCGATCCTCTTGCTTCAAGAGTTTGACATTGTCATTAAGGACAAACGAGGATGTGAAAACATGGTTGCCGACCCTCTCTCACGACTTCCTTCTTCGCCGTCGCTTCAAATTCCGATCAATGACATTTTCCCGGATGAACAGCTCTTGACAGTATCTTGCAAACCCTGGTTCACAGATATTGTGAACTGTTTGGCCACAGGGTTACTACCGACTGAATGGTCAAGTCAGGACAGGCTTCGATTCTTATCCCAAGTAAAACACTTTTACTGGGACGAACCCTATCTGTTCAAGTACTGTCTCGACCAGATTATTCGCCGGTGTGTCCCTGACGATGAATTCAAGAGTGTGCTGTCGTTTTGCCACGATCAAGCGTGTGGCGGGCATTTTGGCCCCAGAAAGACAGCTGAGAAGATCTTGCAATGTGGTTTCTACTGGCCACAACTCTTCAAAGACGCTCATGACTATTGCAAGACTTACTCCCGGTGCCAACACTTGGGCCGGATATCCCGGAGGAACGAGATGCCGCTCCAACAAATCTTGGTTGTGGAGATTTTCGATGTTTGGGGGATAGATTTCATGGGGCCATTTCCCAGCTCTTTCGGGAACTTGTACATCCTTCTCGCTGTTGATTACGTCTCTAAGTGGGTCGAGGCTGTGCCCAGCCGGACTAACGACAACAAGGTTGTCGTTAGGTTTCTTAAAGAAAACATTTTCTGCCGTTTTGGGCACCCCCGAGCGATCATTAGCGACAATGGAACTCATTTCTGCAATAAGACTTTCGAAGCCTTGATGCGGAAATATTCCATTAATCATAAGCTATCCACGCCCTACCACCCCCAAACCTGTGGGCAGGCCGAAGTTTCAAATCGGCAAATCAAGCAGATACTGGAGAAAACGGTTTCCAAGAACCGTAAGGATTGGTCGCTGAAACTCACTGATGCCCTTTGGGCATTTCGAACCGCTTATAAGACCGATCTTGGCATGTCTCCCTATCGGCTTGTGTACGGAAAGGCTTGCCACCTACCTGTCAAAATAGAGCATCGCGCATTTTGGGCGATAAAGGAGCTGAATCTGTCTCTCGAAGATGCGGGCAGCCATCGGAAGCTGCAACTGAACGAACTGAGCGAGCTTAGGGATGAGGCTTACGATAACGCGGTTGTCGTTAAGAACCGAACGAAGGTGTTTCACGATAAACACCTTTTGCGCAAAACTTTCGTACCTGGTCAACAGGTACTGCTTTACGACACCCGGTTACACTTCCATCCAGGAAAGCTCCGATCTCGCTGGAAAGGGCCGTATTTTGTGCGGAATGTGTATCCGCATGGCGCTGTGGATTTGGAGAATCCAAAGAACGGTTCATTTTTCAAAGTGAACAGACACCGACTAAAACCGTACCTTAGCGCCGAACCAACAGAGGAGCTCCTGGTCTTACAGGAGCTGGTTTACCCTGCATAATCTTCCTCTGTCTACCACCAAACTTCGGTTATCCAGCCAAGAACAGTAGACACTGTTCCAAATAAGTTTGGGGGTATGTATATACCATTTTGTACATATTTGTGGATATTCTTTTCCATTTTTGCTTTTTTTTTATTTCTTTAAAAACAAAAAAAAAATTGTGTATATCTAACCGACAATTTTGACCCTTCAAACGATCTCTTCATGCAATGACAGTGAGGACACTGTCCAGTTTAAGTTTGGGGGTACGCTCGGTACGCATTTCTAACCTTCGCATTCATATGTATATTTTGCATCTGCATACTAAAATCCATAAAATCCATAAAAATCTAAAAATTTTCTAAAAATATAAAAACTTTTCTGTCAAGTTAGCTAGTGGGAAAACTCTGATTCAACATTTCGACGGTTTTGTTGATGAGATAAGAATAACTAAATCTTATTTTTAGATTTTGAAAATCTGAAAGATAACTCTCCTTTGAAGTTAACTATAGCTGATATACGTCTTTACATCACACTACACGTGTTGTGAGTTTTGGAAATTAGATGACAAGTCTTTTATGTCTAAAAACTTTTAAATGGATAAATGATTTTCTGAGGATCAAATAGATTTGTTCTGAAATAAGTAATATCAAGAATAGTTTATGAAGTAAAGTGAATATGAAGGAATGTTATTGATACCTTAATGGGAACTAAGTCTGAAAAATATCCCGTCTAGAACTTGATTGGAATGATTACACACCGAACCCACTAAACACGTCTTTTATCCAAAAAAAAAAAAAAAAATTGAACTGCCGGTTATATCTCCGTTCGTATTGAATCATCATGATTTTCACGCCAAATTGTCTTTTGTTTTTGGACCTAGGTAACTTGAGTAATTAAGTCCGCTGGGATGTTTCTACACCTAATGCCCTAAAGCCAACTGGTTTGGGTGCATTGGCCCAAAGCTCGCTTAGAAGCCTAGAAAGTCCAGATTAAAACAAGGTCAAGCAAGTATTCTCTCCGAGTTAAAATTCCTAACGGTTCTTTGTGTGAGAATAATCTTGATAAAAGACAGGCTTTTATAAAAAATTTAGCGGAGATATGAAGGTTTTATTCTATGATAAAGACTATTGTACGTTCACAGAGGTGTGTATGAAATGAAGACAAGAAAAATGTGGAGTGAAAAATAAGACCTAATTTCCTGTGAAGGAAGATAGAAATTCTGAAGTTGAAACCTTACTGGAAAACGAAACTTGAAAAATGCTTAACTCTTTATAAAACTTATGTGATCCTTTTAAAATTTTTACTTGGGCTTTATTGTGTGACATGATGACTTTAATCGATCCTTCTGAAAACTTAACGACACTATTTGCACTGCACGTAAAGACATATAAAATCTGTAGTTAAATAAGAAGCGAGGTGTGAAAAATAAGGGTTCGATAGTATAGACTTAGGATAATAGAATTGTTATTTTCTGAAACAAAACCTTAGGGTTTGAATCATAGTTATTTTGCAAAACTAGCTTGACCGGATTTTGTGGGTAGTATCCGCTGAAAACCCTCAGGAGACAGCACTCCTCCTGCTAGGGACACCTAGAGGTTTAACGGCTTGTTGCACATGCCCAGTGCAATCGCGTTCCCTGCGAAAGTGAGGTTAGGAAATTTTTTTTGTGAATAAATTGGCTTTGCTCGGGACGAGCAAATGATAAGTTTGGGGGTATTTGTTCATATCAGATTTTTGCATTTTTATACCGCCCAATTTTTATCATATTGCTTATCGGTAGGTACTCTTGAGCCATGTTTGCCAGTCAATTGCAGGATATAGGTTATCGGCTTAAACGATGAAATTCATGGAAAAGCACGACAAAATCCGGATTCCTGCCAACCACAGATAAAACACGGGTCTCCGCTCTCTATCCGTATGTTGCCACACACCAGTTTAAGAGACAAAATGGCAAATCAATTGTCACCTTCATGCACAAAGCACAATGGCAACACCAAGTCCAAGAAATCTACGCGGAGCTCAAGAAAATCATGATAAAAAGATCCACATCCAATCACCCTTGATTCTGGAAGAAATGTGGAAAGATTATCAGAAAAAAAACATGTACCAGACTAAAGGGAACAAAAGACCAGGGCAGCACACAAAAGACGACAGCACAACTCCCCTATAGGGCGGCGGAACCGCGGCCAATAGGGGGTCTAGGCCGCGGTTCCGCGGCCGTACGGACTCCTCACATGATGAAACTTCAGGGGTATTTTGGTCTTTTCATGTAGAGGCAGAATTTTGCCCTAGATTTCCAGTTCACTGCCTATAAATAGCCCAGAACCTTGTGAAGCCAAGGGTGCATAATCTTGTATTTAGATTTTAGGTTTTAGTTGTTGTTCTTCCTCCTCCTCTCATCTCTTCTCCATTAAAAAGCTTGTAGTGAGTTTTTGTGAGTGAAGAATGAATAAAGGAGTTCTTTTTACTTATCATGCTTGTCTTGTTCTTTAGTTAAATTATTATTGCTTGTAATTTTCATTTGTTAACTTAGTTGTTGTTATTTGTGTTTGTTTCTTTCTTGTTCTCTTTTCCTTTATCATTAAATAACCATGATGCTTACGCTTGATCCTTGCCAAGGTGAGGTCGCAAATAGCTAGTTGTTATCTTCTAATCTCCTTCTTTCTATCTTCCTCCTTTGTTTTATTTTTCGTTCTTCTTGTAATGGGTGAGTAATTTCCATACTTGTTAGGGTAGGATAAGGGAAGTTTGAGAGAAGAAAATCTCTCTCACTCTTTCCTTACCCAACATCTTAAATCGACTCCCGTTAATTGAACCACAATCCGCTCCCTACGGCACCCTATCCTACATAATAGCGGTGATTCCATAGTGAGACCGGTTGTGGTTAAATTAACCGGAGGTTAAGGCTAAGTGCCAAGAACGGATGGACAAGCACCAAAAGGAAGAACTTAAGCGTTGGAAAGCCTAGCTTATACTCGCAAGTTCCTTCCTAGTCGTGCTAATCCCCGTTGTTGCCGATTACTGTAACTCTGATATTAAGAGTGGCAACGAAAGAAGTGAGCGACTCCTAACTTAAACTAACCTAATCCTAACCCTAACAAGCTCTCTTTACATATCATCTTAACACTTAGTTAATCACAAACAAATCTGGACATTTGGACTTAACTTGTTAAAGCACATAGAAAAAGATTCCCATCTCCCTGCGGACGACCCGTACTCAACCGGCTAGCTACAAGCGAAACCGTCTTGATTGCGGTAACAAACGTAGCACACACAAACGCAACAATCAAGAATCATTTAGATGGCTGTATATCCATGGTTCGGTTCAGTCAACTTGTATAGATTGATAGATTGAATAGATTGAATATATAGATTCATGTTGAATTGTTATATTGTAGATTGTACTTGAATTACATTCAAATCCGATTGTTTATAATGAGACTCAGTCTGAATCAGACAATTATAAAAGAAACTAAATTCCTGAATTATGTTTTGGTGTTATCGGTAACCGCTGCACTTGGGCGGCAGGATTTGAGTCTTTTTCAAAAACGATTACCGTGTTGATAACACCGTTTGTTAAGTTGTCTACCTTTAATAGGCAAGCACCCATATCTCCGGCTCCCTGAGGCTCAAGAGACTGGTCCCTCTTAAACCTATATTTACTAGGGTCCTTATTGTAATTTATAAAACTTGAGGGGTTTTATGTAAAAATACTTTTGTATAGTTTTCAAAATACACCCCAAATATTTAATTATCGTCTTTCGAGTTATCATAGATGTAGATTTTATATATGTGACATTTCTAGTGAACAAAACCTATTTTCATAATATAGGGTATTTAATTGTAATATTGAACTTGTATGGAATTTCATGGTATTATCATGTAAAGTGATTCTCGTGATTTAGAAAAGTTGGAATATTGATGTTATAACAAAAATAGATATTTTGATAATACATATATATTTATATATTTATAAAAATAACTTTAATTTATTATTTTCTAGAAATCTCATTTTCTTAAGATATTTGAATTTTAAATCTGTCGAGACCGAATGCTCCTTGCGGAGCTCTGCATCTCGCACTACTGAGCCTGATGATATGCGATAATCCGCACCATCCCAAACGGGTTCTCCAAATGGGTTGTAGAGGCGCTTTGAAAAGATTTGTGTAAATACATATTTCTTGTAGAAAAAAGATTTTATTAGTAAATGGTATTTATATGTAAAATCTTGTTTTCCCGTATTCTATGTTCTCGAAAGGTATTGTGCTATGTTGCATATGAGTGTTGTGAGGAGGTAGGTCATTACCTCATGATTTACTTAAAAATATAGCAAGATTATGATGTTTTAAAGCTAGAAAGTAAACTACTTGGTATTTTAGTGAAAAAGAGCGGTAAAAGTTACAATATTTAATATTTTGTTATGAAACTTGTTCAACATATTTTGTTAATGATTAATAGTCAAGATGTAAGAGTTTAATATGGCCGTATTAATGAAAATTGAACTTTACAAAGAAAAACCGAATCGGAAGTCGGATTTAACTCCGCTTCCGTCGGGTTTTAGTAAAAGGAGTTTTAAGAATAGATTAGAGAAGAGGGAGGTGGTAATTACGGGTTTAAAATCAAGAGAAGAGGGAAAAGAAGACGTAGGATTTGCCGATGTATCGTTTCGTCGCCGGAAGCTCCTAGAGTCGTCGTCGGAAGATCGCCGGAGTTTTGCCCTTCTCTAACTCCACTTGTACACAAAAGTTCTATAGAGTTTTCTTGAGAGTTTGGACAGAATTGTGAGTGAGGGTGTGTGTTTAGGGTGATATTTATAGGGTAAAGCTAGGGCTTCGGGTAGGTTAAATGGTGTAAAGAAAAATGTATTAAATTGTATTAAAAATATAGTTTAATGGGATTTTAAAGTGTTATGTTCATGTGCAGGAAATTTAAACTATACAGGGGTGTTAAGAAGACCAAAAGACACAACTTTTGTATTGGAGGATCAGCGATCCAACCGAGTCGGCCGAGTCGGGCTGGGGCTCGCCGCCACGTGTCCCTCGTCGCTTGGTGTAGCCCCTGGGTCAGTTTGTTTTACATGTGTAGTGGGGTTTTCACGAGTTATGCACGTGTAGGCTCTTGGGCTTTTAAAAATTTAAAAGAAAACAATATTAAAAGTAATGTGGGTGATGGGATTTCAACTCTGGTGTTTTGGTTCAGCAGTGCAAGGTCTTACCAATGAGCTACGAGCTCCTTCTTGCTATTAAAATGAAAAACAAACTTATATCTTATGCTCAGACAAAAATACCCCTTTCTGTATTTATGAAAAAATTGTACAGAAAGTTGTACAGAAAGCTTAGGGTTGTTACATTCTACCCTCCTTATAAAAATTTCGTTCTCGAAATTTGTAAAAGGAAAGTGTAACAGATTGAAGAAAAGTTTGGTGACTGATGTATTGATAGTGTATGAAAATATATGAAACAACGAAAGAATGCGAAGGTTTTGGTAAGATTGTAAAAGAGGTGAGGGGATTTTGGGTTAGGACAGATTCAAAAATATATGAAACTGGAAGATTCAAGGAATATGAATTATAAAGAATGTTTTAGTTGCTGGTTCTTATGTTATATTGCTTAGGTTGTTCACGCAGAACAGAACTGCATGGTAGGGTTCCATACAGCTCTGACCTGCATGGGCCACCAACAAAACCAGTCACGCCCCAATTCCCGGTGTACGGCGAAGGGGACGCGACGAGGCCGCTACGTATTTATTTTGAAGTAAATACGCTAAGCGTATCTAAGCAATATAAATAAAAATGCACAAGAGACGAAAACAGTAGATATAATTGATCAGTAACTTTATTTATTAAAATTCTTTTGTACAATGCATGGAAAGTAAATACATCTGAATGAAGCGATGCCTAAACATTGGCATAATAGGAATATAAAGTACTGGAATGAAAAGGAAAATGTACAAGTGTAACTACAGCTCAGGGTATTCAGTAAACCGGTCCAAGTCTTCAGTGCTAGGCTCAATCTCTAGAAGGTCCGAATCACCTGACGACATTTAAAGAAGAAGAGAGAGAATGTCGTCAGCGAACAAATCGCTCGGTAAGTCCCAAAGAAAAGAGAGAGAGAGTGTGTGTGTAGCTTTTAAAGTTGTATTATATTGTTATAATGTTTTATTTAGTGTCAACGCTGTTGTTTGTAGCTTGGTACAGAAGGATGCCAGTGTATACGGGAGGAGTCTCTATATGCCAGAGACTAGAGCAAATGGAAGTACAAGGCTTCGTTAGAAAGCCTGGAACAACGGCGTGGTATGCAGGTTAGGTTTCTTAAATCTTATAGTCTTGTGCCACTCCTAACACCTTCCGTACCAATCTACCCCTTAAACCCCGCGATGTCTTGATTGTATTGTTGTATTGTTTTGCAACTGGAATTGTCTTGTAATATAAATTGTATAATTGGATGACTTGCCGAAACCATGATATCAGTAAATGGATGTAACTGGAGAATCATGTAAATGGATATGACTGGAGAATCATGTAGATGGATGTATATCTATGGTTCGGTTCAGTCAAGTTGCATAGATTGATAGATTGAATAGATTGAATATATAGATTCATGTTGAATTGTTATATTGTAGATTGTACTTGAATCACATTCAAGTCAGATTGTTTATAATGAGACTAAGTCTGAGTCAGACAATTATAAAAGAAATTAAAAACCTGAATTATGTTTTGGCGTTATCGGTAACCGCTGCACATGGACGGCAGGATTTGTGTCTTTTTCAAAGACGATCACCGTGTTGATAACACCGTTTGTTAAGTTGTTTACCTTAAATAGGCAAGCATCCATATCTCCGGCTCCCCGAGGCTCAAGAGACTGGCAAGAGACTGGTCCCGCTTAAACCTATATTTACTAGGGTCCTTATTGTAATTTATAAAACTTGAGGGGTATTATGTAAAAATATTTTTATATAGTTTTCAAATTACACCCCAAGTATTTAATTAACGTCTTTAGAGTTATCATAGATGTAAATTTTATATATATGACATTTCTAGTGAACGAAACCAATTTTCATAATATAGGGTATTTAATTGTAATATTGAACTTGTATTGAATTTCATTGTATTATCATGTAAAGTGATTCTTGTGATTTAGAAAAGTTGGAATAGTGATGTTATAACAAAAATAGATATTTTGATAATACATATAATACATAGATATTAGTGAAAAAGAGCGGTAAAAGTTACAATATTTAATATTTTGTTATGGAAGTTATTCAACATGTTTTGTTAATGATTAATAGTCAAGATGTAAGAGTTTAATATGGTTGTGTTAAAGAAAATTGAACTTTACAAAGAAAAACCGAACCGGAAGTCGGATTTAACTCCGCTTCCGTCGGGTTTTAGTAAAAGGAGTTTTAAGAATAGATTAGAGAAGAGAGAGGTGGGACTTACGGGTTTAAAATCAAGAGAAGAGGGAGTGGAAGACGTAGGATTTGCCGGTGCATCGTTTCGTCGCCGGAAGCTCCTAGAGTCGTCGTCGGAAGATCACCGGTGTTTTTCCCTTCGCTAACTCCACTTGTACACAAAAGTTCTATAGAGTTTTCTTTAAAGTTTGGACAGAATTATGAGTGAAGGGTTGTGTTTAGGGTGGTATTTATAGGGTAAAACTAGGGTTTAGGGTGGGTGAAATGGTGTAAAGAAAAATGTATAAAATTGTATTAAAAATATAGTTTAATGGGATTTTAAAGTGTTCTGTTCATGTGCAGGAAATTTAAACTATACAAGGGGGTTAAGAAGACCAAGAGACACAACTTTTGTGTTGGAGGATCGGCGATCCAGCCGAGTTCGGACGGCGAAGGCGGGCCGAGTCGAGCCGGGGTCTCCGCCACGTGTCCCTCGTCGCTTGGTGTAGCCCCTGAGTCAGTTTGTTTTACATGTATAGTGGGGTTTTTACGAGTTATTCACGTGTAGGCTGTTGGGCTTCTAAAAATTTAAAAGAAAACAATATTAAAAATAATGTAGGTGATAGGATTTGAATTCTGGTGCTTTGGTTCAGCAGTACAAGGTCTTACCAATGAGCTACAAGCTCTTTCTTGCTATTAAAAAACAAAAGAAACTTATATCTTGTGCTCAGGCAAAAGTACTCCATTCTGTATTTTTGAAAAAATTGTATAGAAAGTTGTACAGAAAGTTTAGGGTTGTTACATTCTACCCTCCTTATAAAAATTTCGTCCTCAAAATTTGTAAAAGGAAAGTGTTACAGATTCAAGGAAAGTTTGGTGACTGATTTACTGATAGTGTATGAAAATATGTGAAACAACGAAAGAATGTGAAGCTTTTGGTAAGATTGTAAAAGAGGTGAGAGAATTTTGGGTTAAGACAGATTAAAAAATTTATGAAACTGGAAGATTCAAAGAATATGAATTGTAAAGAATTTTTTAGTTGCTGGTTCTTGTGTTATATTGCTTAGGTTGTTTACGCAAAACAGAACTGCATGGTAGGGTTCCATACAGCTCTGACCTGCATGGGCCACCAACAAAACCTGTCACACCCCGGTTCCCGGTGTACGGCGAAGGGGATGCGATGAGGCCGCTACATATTTAGTTTGAAATAAATACGCTAAGCGTATGTAAGCAATATAAATAAAAATGCACAAGAGACAAAGACAGTAGATATAACTGATCAGCAACTTTATTTATTAACATTCTTTTGTACAATACATGGAAAGTAAATATATCTGAATGAAGCGATGCCTAAACATTGGCATAACAGGAATGTAAAGTACTGGAATGAAAAGGAAAATGTACAAGTGTAACTACAGGTCGGGGTCTTCAGTAAACCGGTACAAGTCTTCAGTGCTACGCTCGATCTCTGGAAGGTCCAAATCACCTAACGACATTCAAAGAAGAAGAGAGAGAATGTCATCAGCGAACAAATCGCTCGGTAAGTACTAAAGAAAAGAGAGAGAGAGAGTGTGTGTGTAGCTTTTAAAGTTGTATTATATTGTTATAATGTTGTATTTAGTGTCAACGCTGTTGTTTGTAGCTTGGCACAGAAGGATGCCAGTGTATACGAGAGGAGTCTTTATATGCCAGAGACTAGAGCAAATGGAAGTACAAAGCTCCGTTAGAAAGCCCAGAACTACGGCATGGTATTCAGGTTAGACGTCTTAAATCTTACAGTCTCGTGCCACTTTTAACACCTTCCGTACCAATTTACCCCGTAAACCCCGCGATGTCTTGATTGTATTGTTGTATTGTTTTGCAACTGGTATTGTCTTGTAATATAGATTGTATAATTGGATAACTTGCTGAAACCATGATATTAGTAAATGGATGTAACAGGAGAATTATGTAAATGGATATTACTAGAGAATCATGTAGATGGATGTATTTCCATGGTTCGGTTCTTTCAAGTTATATAGATTGATAGATTGAATAGATTGAATATATAGATTCATGTTGAATTGTTATATTATAAATTGTACTTGAATCACATTCAAGTCAGATTGATTATAATGAGACTCAGTCTGAGTCAGACAATTATAAACGAAATTAAATTCCTGAATTATGTTTTGGTGTTATTGGTATCCGCTGCATATGGGTGGCAGAATTTGTGTCTTTTTCAAAGACGATTACCGTGTTGTTTGTTAAGTTGTCTACCTTAAATAGGCAAGCACCCATATCCCCGGCTCCCCGAGGCTCAAAAGACTGGTCCCGCTTAAACCTATATTTACTAGGGTCCTTACTGTAATTTATAAAACTTGGGGTTTTTTATGTAGAAATACTTTTGTATAGTTTTCAAAATACACCCTAGGTATTTAATTATTGTCTTTAGAGTTATCATAGATGTAGATTTTATATATGTGACATTTCTAGTGAACGAAACCTATTTTCATAATATAGAATATTTAATTGTAATATTGAACTTGTTTGGATTTTCATGGTATTATCATGTAAAGTTATTCTTGTGATTTAGAAAATTTGGAATATTGATGTTATAACAAAAATAGATATCTTTATAATACATATATATTTATATATTTATAAAAATAATTTTAATTTATTATTTTCTAAAAATCTCATTTTCATAATATATTTGTATTTTAAATCTCTCGAGACCGAATACTCCTTGCGGAGATCTGCATCTCGTACTACAAAGCCCGATGATGTGCGATAATCCACACTATCCCGAACGGGTTCCCCAAATGGATTGTAGCGGCGCTTTGAAAAGATTTGTGTAAATACATATTTCTTGTAGAAAAAGGTTTTATTAGTAAATGGTATTTATATGTAAAATCTTGTTTTCCCGTATTCTATATTTCCGAAAGGTATTGTGCTATGTTGCATATGAGTGTTGTGAGGAGGTAGATCATTACCTCGTGATCTACTTAAAAGTATAGCAAGATTATGATGTTTTAAAGGTAGAAAATAAACTACATGGTATTTTAGTGAAAAAGAGCGGTAAAAGTTACAATATTTAATATTTTGTTATGGAACTTGTTCATCATGTTTTGTTAATGATTAATAATCAAGATGTAGGAATTTAATATGGTTGTGTTAAGGAAAAATTGAACTTTACAAAGAAAAACCGAATAGGAAGTCGGATTTAACTCCGCTTCCGTTGGGTTTTAGTAAAAGGAGTTTTAAGAATAGATTAGAGAAGAGGGAGGTGGGCCTTATAGGTTTAAAATCAAGAGAAGAGGGAGAAGAAGACGTAGGATTTGCCGGTGCGTCGTTTCGTCGCCGGAAGCTTCTAGAGTCGTCGTCGGAAGATCGCCGGAGTTTTGCCCTTCGCTAACTCCACTTGCACACAAAAGTTCTATAGAGTTTTCTTGAGAGTTTAGATAGAATTGTGAGTGGGGGGGAGGGTGTTTAAGATGGTATTTATAGGGTAAAGCTAGGGTTTAGGGTAGGTGAAATGGTGTAAAGAAAAATGTATTAAATTGTATTAAAAATATGGTTTAATGGGATTTTAAAGTGTTCTGTTCATGTGCAGGAAATTTAAACTATGCAGGAGTGTTAAGAAGACCAAGAGACACAACTTTTGTGTTGGAGGATCGGCGATCCGGCCGAGTTCGGCCGGCGGAGGCGGGCCGAGTCGGCCGAGTCGGGCCGGGGCTCGCCGCCACGTGTCCCTCGTCGCTTGGTGTAGCCCCTGGGTCAGTTTATTTTACATGTGTAGTGGGGTTTTTACGAGTTATGCACTTGTAGGCTCTTGGTCTTCTAAAAATTTAAAAGAAAACAGTATTAAAAATAATGTGGGTGATGGGATTTGAACTCTGGTACTTTAGTTCAGCAGTGCAAGGTCTTACCAATGAGCTACAAGCTCCTTCTTGCTATTAAAAAGCAAAACAAACTTATATCTTATGCTCAGGCAAAAGTACCCATTTCTGCATTTTTGAAAAAATTGTTCAGAAAGTTGTACAGAAAGTTTAGGCTTGTTACATTCTACCCTCCTTATAAAAATTTCGTCCTCGAAATTTATAAAAGGAAAGTGTAAAAGATTCAAGGAAAGTTTGGTGACTGATGTACTGATAGTGTATGAAAATATGTGAAACAACGAAAGAATGCGAAGGTTTTGGTAAGATTGTAAAAGTGGTAAGGGAATTTTGGGTTAGGACAGATTCAAAAATATATGAAACTGGAAGATTCAAGGAATATGAACTGTAACGAATGTTTTAGTTGCTGGATCTTGTGTTATATTGCTTAAGTTGTTCACGCAGAACAGAACTGCATGGTAGAGTTCTATACAGCTCTAACCTACATGGGCCACCAACAAAACCTGTCACGCCCCGGTTCCCGGTGTACGGCGAAGGGGACGCGACGAGGCAGCTAAATACGCTAAGCGTATCTAAGCAATGTAAATAAAAATGCACAAGAGACAATGACAGTAGATATAACTGATCAGCAACTTTATTTATTAACATTCTTTTGTAAAATGTATGGAAAGTAAATACATCTGAATGAAGCGATGCCTAAACAGTGGTATAACAGGAATGTAAAGTAGTGGAATGAAAAGGTTTTATTAGTAAATGGTATTTATATGTAAAATCTTGGTTTCCCGTATTCTATGTTCCCGAAAGGTATTGTGCTATGTTGCATATGAGTGTTGTGAGGAGGTAGGTCATTACCTCGTGATCTACTTAAAGGTATAGCAAGATTATGATGTTTTAAAGGTAGAAAGTAAACTATATGGTATTTTAGTGAAAAAGAGCGGTAAAAGTTACAATATGAAATATTTTATTATCGAACTTACTCAACATGTTTTGTTAATGATTAATAGTCAAGATGTAAGAGTTTAATATGGTCGTGTTAAGGAAAATTGACTTTACAAAGAAAATTGAACCGGAAGTCAGATTTAACTCCGCTTCCGTCGGGTTTTAGTAAAAGGAGTTTTAAGAATAGATTAGAGAAGAGGGTGGTGGTACTTACGGGTTTAAAATCAATAGAAGAGGGAGAGGAAGACGTAGGATTTGCCGGTGCGTCGTTTCGTCGCCGGAAGCTCCTAGAGTCGTAGTCAGAAGATTGTCGGAGTTTTGCCCTTCGCTAACTCCACTTGTACACAAAAGTTCTATAGAGTTTTCTTGAGAGTTTGGACAGAATTGTGAGTGAGGGGGTGTGTTTAGGGTGGTATTTATAGGGTAAAGGGTTTAGGGTAGGTGAAATGGTGTAAAGAAAAATGTATTAAATTGTATTAAAAATATGGTTTAATGGGATTTTAAAGTGTTCTGTTCATGTGCAGGAAATTTAAACTATACAGGGGTGTTAAGAAGACCAAGAGACACAACTTTTGTGTTGGAGGATCGACGATCTGGCCGAGTCCGGCCGGCGGAGGCGGTCCGGGTCGGCCGTGTCGGGCCGGGGATCGCCGCCACGTGTCCCTCGTCGCTTGGTGTAGCCCTTGGGTTTGTTTGTTTTACATGTGTAGTGGGGTTTTTACGAGTTATGCATGTGTAGGCTCTTGGGCTTCTAAAAATTTAAAAGAAAATAATATTAAAAATAATGTGGGTGATGGGATTTGAACTCTGGTGTTTTGGTTCAGCAGTGCAAGGTCTTACCAATGAGCTACAAGCTCCTACTTGCTATTAAAAAGCAAAAAAAATTTATATCTTGTGCTCCTCTTTCTGTGCTTTTGAAAAAATTCTACAGAAAGTTGTACAGAAAGTTTAGGGTGACTTCATAAAAAATGTAGATGAACCTTATATATACAAGAAGGTTGTAGAGAGTAAGATTGTCTTTCTTGTATTGTACATGGATGACACACTCTTGATAGGAAATGATGTTCCTATGATACATTTGGTCAAGCTCTTCTTATCACACAAGTTCTCCATGAAAGATCTAGGTGATGCCTCCTATATCTTGGGGATAAAGATCTATAGAGATAGATCCAGACAGATGTTGGGATTGTCCCAATTCAGGTACATAGACACCATACTAAAGAGGTTTAGTATGGAAGATTCTAAGCGTGGTAATGTACCCTCTTGTTCAGGAATCACTCTCTCCAAAGAGATGTCTCCCAAGACTGATTTGGAGAGGGCTCGCATGCAAGGGATACCCTATGCTTCGACAGTCGGGTCTATCATGTATGCGATGTTATGTACCAGACCAAATGTAGCCTACTCACTAGGTGTAGTGAGTAGGTATCAATC